>CM035147.1:34045149-35497649 GCA_020205605.1 Panax ginseng
ATATATATATACATTATATATATATATTTATTTATTTATATTTCAGTCTTGCCTGGAGTTTACTTCATGGCAGTTGATCGTTTATATATATATTTACATTTAAGTCCTACAGAGTTTACTTAATGGCGATTGATCGTTCATATATATATATATATATATATATATATATATATATAACTGTTACAGCTTTTTTATATACTGTATCATCATGTGAGCCTAGGAATCATGTGATCACATATTCATTTCTTGAATCTAGATTCAGTTCCCGTGATTGACATTTTCAGCTGCAACCAGCTTGTAAATTATTCACGGTGTTTGAATTTCCTTAGACGACTCTCATGCCCATAAGGAGCTTGGAATGACTATGTATCTTATTTTCTCGACGATGCTTTGCATCTCAAAAAATAATAAAAGCAATCAAGCCGAACACATAATAAAATAGAAGTATTAAAGGCCTCAAATACTATTGAGCACAAGGGGTTTGAAAAAACCTGTTTTACAAAACATTACTGCCATATCTCGTTAAAATTAAACTTTTATACAAAATTCAAACCCTTTTATATATAGGTGCAAACGAGGTATATCACTACTTCCAGACAACTGCACATAGACCTACACACACACACACATTCAGATAAACGTTTAAAATGAAAAGTGGCCGTCACCGTGTTACCACGGATGTCGGGGGGTGCCTAACACATTTCCTCCGCATAATCAAGCCCCCGGACCCTAATGAATCTCTGTTTCACAGACCAGTTAAGCAGTGTCACATCACTAGGTCTATGTGTAAACCTTTTCTCGGTTGAGTTGGTGTAACCATTTAAGAATACCAGCTGGCGATTATTACAGTCCAATCGTCAACATATACATGTCCGACCTTTTCACAATTTGTTTTTTCAAACAAATCTCACCTAACATGAAAACACCAAAAGATAAGAACAGAAAAGGGACAAATAAAAATCCCGACATCGACAGGTGGCGACTCTACTGGGGACTTCCAGTAAGAGGGCTTAAGCCGCTATTTAAAGCTTTTCAAAAATATTATCTGCTTGTGTGTGGATGTTGCATTTACATTTGAATGAATGTGTACTAATGCATTAACTTACTGCACTTAGTGCTTTGCACTATATCTTCCTATGATATTAGTGCTTCACACATGTCATCATTTCCATACGGTGAGACACGTTGTATGTGAATGTATGTTGTGTGGTCCCTCCACCAGAAGGCTATCATGTCGGTGTTTGATTACTGGACTCGTAGGGATAATAATTCTAATGAGGCTCAGGAAAGGCACCACCCAGATTCGCTCCAGTTGAAAGACAGGATTAACTTCCCGTCGAGTAAATTGCGATGATCTGGGAACCTTCATGCCAAAAAGCTGCAAGAGTAGCCTAAGATAGGTCAACCTCTGATAAACCAAACGCAGAGGGAAGTCTCTTCATACCTTCCCATTTCAATTACTTGTATTTTCATTTCCATGTCAATCTCAATGTAATGGAAAAATAAAGGAATATGTGTACATGCATTCCCTTTCATATCAAAACCTGTCATGCTATATTGTCATTAAAACAACTGACATCCGTTTTGCAAGATAATACTCCTAAACGGGAAAATTATATAGCGTGTAACATTTCCTACATTCCCTAAGACTAAACTACATAAGTCTTTTTGTAGGGAAACAATTGATCCCGTTGCCCATTCAAAATCCAAAAAGGCACTAAGCCCACCGTCAGACATGGCTACAAGTGCTCAAATTTGATCTTACTCTGCTTTCCATGAGGAGTTCAAGGATTAAGAAATTAAATAGCGAAATTGGTATTGCTTTTCTAAAAGAACAAAGTAAAAACACTCGGGCCCAGACAATGCCTACTCAATTAGAGTCATTCACTCAAGGGGGCAGTCAGGATATTGATAGAAAGATGGAAACCCAGACACCTAAACCTCATTCCAATAAAGGAACCAAAAAACCCCTGAAATCACAAAATTCAGGGATGATCGAGAAACTGGGGATATAAGAAAGAAAGTCCAACAAATGGAGGAAACCATCCGATCAATCAAAGGGACTGGAAACTATGGAAGTGTCAGCTATTCAGATCTCTGCATATTTCCAGGGGATCGATATCCTGACAAATTCAAAATTCAGAGTTTGAAAAGTACAATGGGGCAGGCGATCCCTATACGCACCTAAAAGTGTACATTGGCAAACTAGGGTCTTATGTTAAAGATGAAAGCCTCAGAATGCAACTTTTTCAAAACAGTCTCACTGGAGAGGCTAAAGCCTGGTATGCCCGACTTGACATTGCCAAAATCCATAACTGGGAAGAATTGGCACACACCTTTCTCAATCAATATAGTTTTCAGTCACAAATGGCACCGGATCGATACCAAGTGACTAAAGTCAAAAAGCAAAGTGCTAAGTCTTTTCGAGAATATGCCCAAAGGTGGAGACGTCTGGCAGCGCAAGTTATTCCATCAATGACAGAAACTGAAATGGTGATGACTTTCATAGACATTCAAGAGGCGCCTTACTATGAGAGAATCTTAGCAGGCATAGGAAAACCATTCTCAGAAATGATCAAACATGGCGAAATGACAGAGATGGGCCTGAAGGCAGGCAAGATTAAAGACTTTACTACCTTGGAAGCAATCGCCGAGCATATACAGATTGACAAGTATGCGAGCGATCCCAAGAGGGTACTCGATAAAGGCAATGAAGATGTATCCCTTATTTCATAGGGGCAAGCTAGGAGACCAACCTACAGTCCCCCCATCTGGAAAAAGCAAGACAATATGCCATTTCAACAACAGACTGCATTCAACAAATGCCAAGACAGAAAAAGAAAATTTGAAAGAACAGAAAATAGGGTGTTCACTCCACTGGGCAATTCCCTTGAAAATGTATTGGCGATATTAATGGATCACAAGAAAATTACCGAACTGGCTCCACCTCTGGAACCCGAGAGCAAAAGATACAATCCAAGCCAAAGTTGTGTTTACCACTTAGGGTCTCCTGGACATGACACACAAGATTGTTGGTCCTTAAAGCATAAAATTCAAAATTTGATTGAAAGTGGCAGTATTGTGGTCCAACAACCTGACCAACAAAATGTCAACACCAACCTTCCGTTGTAGCATGATACGGAGGAAGTAAACATGATCGGGTCAGAAAGCGCTGAAATGTATCCAAATCGTAAGTACATACGAAGGATGGAGGAATACTCCCAAAGGCACAAAACAAATGTCCTAGAGTGGGAAAACTCGGAGGAAGGTATGACAGTAATGAAAAAAATTAAAGACGATTCAGAATCACGTAAATCGGCTTGCTAAGCTGATAGTGTTCCAACATCAGTATACAAGGCGGTTTTTCACTCAACTATCAGAAAGCTAAGAGAAAAATGAGGTAAACCATAATGCAAGCCCATAGCTCTCCATGATGAGCCAACTAAATGAAGAAGATCAAAGTAGGCTGAAAGTACAAGAAAAGAGGGATGATAAAATTGCTAGAAGATCTCGCCAGCGGAAAAATCGCTCAGGGGAATGCAAATTCTTAAAGAAGAAAGATCAAACAATCTCTAAAAGAGCCCAAAAATTCACCCCTCTGAGAAAATCAAATGAAGAAATGCTACACTTTCTGATAAGCGAAGGAAGGATTACTGAGTTGCTTCTTCCTATAAATTCCAAGATAAAGAGTTATGATTCCACCAAGATATGTCTCTACCATTCTAATTCACCTGGACATGCGACTGAGGAATGTTGGTCATTGCGACATAAAATCTAGGATCTCATTGAAAATGGAGAGCTGAAGATAAAATCCCCTATGACCAGAAAAGGCGGAAAGGAAATAAAAAGCTTAAGATGTCCACTCGAGACATACAGTTCAAAGGAGTTAAACGCTATGAGCACCAATTCTAGTAGAACACAAGGTGGACTAATCCTAATGCAAGGAATGATAGAGGAGACAAGAGAATCCCCAAAGGAGATTCCTCTGCCAACATCAAACATCATGTGGCCCAAAGATAGCAACCATGCAGCGCCCCCAAATTCGGGTATCTTCCAACCCGACAAATGGTGCTATACTGTACAACATTCATACATTCATTCAATTGAAAAGTCTCAAAGAATGAATATAACCTCTATATATTTAAAGTAATATTTACATTTCCCAAGTTCTAAACCCATTACAAAAGGTTCTTTGTCATAATATCAGTTAAATTACAACAATAGACCTATACTATTACAAGACAGCTTAGTAATCTGCCATAGCTTTTCCTTTATCCTTTTTCGATCCTTCGGGATGTTCAGTCTTAGCTGCATTCATATGGTTCAAGCAAGAGTGAGCATAACTAGCTCAGCAAGTATAACAATTTAATAACAACATGCTTGACACATACAAATCGTATATCTTCGATAACTGAACAATAGTTATGAAGTACTATTGGTAATTCAAAATAGCACCTCATCTTTTCTTTCAAAATGTTTTACAATAACAATAGTATTTAGTAAAACATTCACTCCGGTCAGAGACCTCGAGTATTCATTCGTTATTGGAAAAAGGACAACCCGGAAGCAAGTCCGTAAGCCCGATATCACTTACGAGCACTTCTAGGTGATCAACCTATTGTACTCTATGTTGATCAACACTACATCCATTAAACGTATGCACATTTAAGCATTTGGCAACCTCACGTGCCTGTCGTTTTATCGACAAAACATTTGTTTAAAATTTCAGTCTTCTTTTCAAAACCATATCAAGTAGTTGACAAAAGATAGCAACATTTGATAATACATGAATAGATTATCAGTTCATCAAGTCTAGCCAAAGAAATTGGCTTCAACTTCATCATACTTCAATTCATGCGAAAGAATACATGAATCTCAAAAACTTGTTCAGATTGAACTGAGACAAGAGTTAGAATACTTGCCTTTAGCGTCTGCTACGATATTTTAATTTTATGTTCAAGTCGTTCAAGTCTCTACAATACATGATCACATAATGCCTTACATTAGGTCACATATAATCAGTATATATATGACTATATCATACTCTTTATTTCAATCTAATTGTGTATTAGATTCATTTAATATTCGTTCCGGTTTATCATTATGCTTGCATTATACTTGACTAGGTTATCTCAACCTTTATACATCATCCTTAAGGTTTACCAATGTTTAATCAATGTTACATTACCTTCCTTAAGTTATGTTTACTTCCATTTCTTTAATTTATACTTAGAAAATTTCATGACTATCTTCGCTCTCGAGATCGGCGTCATGCTTTCCAAATTTTTATACTCTACATCTCGTATTTGTGGCCATGAAGCTTAATGTATAATCGTCCCGGACTTGGCCGCGGCTGCGAGTCCTTATTAATGGGTCGCTACCGAGGCGCCACACTCCAGAGGATTTTTTCACTGTTCATAGCGCTGCGGTGCCACTTATTGAACTAAAGTTCGCACTGCTGCGAACTCTTGCAGATGCTTTCGATTCTTGTTTTTTTGCGCGTATGCGTCTTTTGCCTAGGGTTGGCGCCATGGCTGACTCTCGTACACCGAATATCAATTTCAGTTTTAAAATTTTATGAACTTCCCGGACGCATAACTTTTTCGTTATAAGTCTGAATTGGCTCGTTCAAAAGCCTACGATTCACAAATTACGTACCCTATATGAGCATTCAAGAATTTTATCTATTTGACTTCATTTGCTAAAAATTCACCTATTGGTTCATTTTTAACGTAAACGATAAACGTTCGTGAACGTTCAACGCTCGTTTCTCCGTTCTAAGTCGGAATCCGGTCATTTTCGAGTCTGCAACTCTTAAATGCCAATTATGACTTATCTTTATTGGAAAACAATGGTTTCATGATCAAACATAAAATTTGACTTCCATTCCGAGAATTTTACGTATTCGACGATTATCGTCCAATCGTGCAAATTCCGGCAATTCTTCATTCTTATGATTTGTTCAACATTACAAATGACTTCCATTCATCATGTGAACATTTTAACATCCTTAATACAACAACTTATATTCATGGTTGGATTTTTGGACTTATTCTTCAAGAGCTCATAACTTGTCAAATTATAAACTACTTAAGATTTGATTATTCATGACTTATGACAATTAAAGTTTCTTAATCATCATACTTTTACATACTCTTCACATATAACTTTACTTAGATATACATGACACATATAATCATATAAATTCTTTTACATTCATATCATTTCTCTTAATAAACTTCTTACAAGTTAATATTATTTTCACATAAGTTTATAACTTATGCTAGGTTAAATGAATTATTATCCACTTAATTGGCTTAAGTTCATTACTTACTCATTCATGTTTCTTAATCCAACTTTTCTTATCATCGTATCATGGTAGAGATAGAAGATAATTGAGAAGAAGTCTTACTCTTTTGTAGTCTTGGTAAGTAGCTTGCTTCTTCTTCTTAGCTTATGGAATGACTTATTGCTAGCTTATTCTCTCTAACACTTAAGCACTTTAGATGTGTTGGATTAATTGATCAACCAACAAATAGCTAGCAAAGCTCTTCTATTTATAGACTTTCCAAGGTTAGGGTAGTTTGGTCTTTAAAACATCCCACCTCCTTAAGCCACCTCCTTACTATTCATTCATTACTTGCTAGCCACTCTCTTATCTCTTACTTGGCCATTAATTCAAAGTCTTGGTCAATACTCCTAACTTGGTCACCACATCACTTGGTCATCACATTACTTGGTCACCACATTCAACCATATTAATATGGTTTGTCCCATGGATCATACCACTCATGGATTCCATCTTGGGCTTACATTAATTAATCCTTGGGCTTTACTTTAACAAACACTAATTGGTTCATTAATTCATTAGTTGGGCTTCTCTCTCTTAATTCACTTGGACTTGTACATAATTGTTTACCAATCATCCAAGTCCATTAACATTTCTTAATACATATTGTTGATGTATTATTTTCGTATTCTAATTCTTATAGAATTTATATACTAGATTTCATCCTTCATACAAACTCGTATAATACTTCATATTATACTCGCTTTCATTACTTCATACAATACCAAGTATCATCCAATTATTACTTATTCTTTAACACTTCGCTTTTACTTAACGCTTATAATTTAAGTCCACAAGTTTAATTACTACTTTTCCATAACTAGATTTTTATTACATAATCCATCTTACCTTGTTATCCCATCATTGCGTATTTCTCTAAATCTCAAAATTATTTCACAAGTAAATACCGATGAATAGTGTTTTTCAAAAATTTCTGGAAAACTTTTATTTTTGTCCCGAAATTCAAACACTTTAATTCATCCATGTAGCCCAAATACTACGATATTCTAACGTCAATAGGTTATACAATGACAACCATCTTGATAACACATGGAATATGATTTTATTATTATTTAACTTAATAAAATCATTTTACAATAAGATCCGAATTTCTCGGCCGTTACATTCTTCCCCCTTATAAGGATTCTCATCCCCGTAATCTCGCTTTTACTTTAATCAAATAGATGTGGAAAATTTTTCTTCATCTTTTCTTCTAGTTCCCGTTGCTTCTTCAATATCGTGGTTCTTCCATAATACTTTTCTCGATGGTATTACCTTGTTCCTTAGAACTTGTTCCTTTCTATCAATGATCTCAGACGGCGACTCTTCATATGATAAGTCTTTCTCGATATGAATCGCTCATACTCGATTACATGCTTATAGTCCCACTTATATGGACGTAATATGATCGTGAAACACGTTATGTATTCGTTCTAGGTCTAGAGGTAATGCTATCATATACGCCACCTCTCCCACCCGCTTTAATACTTCAAAAGGTCCTATAAACCTTGGACTTAACTTTCCTTTCTTTCCAAAGCGTATCTTTCCTTTCCAGGGAGATACCTTTAGAAACACATACGAGCCCACCTCAAACTCTAGACTTAGTCTATGTGAGTCCACATACTTCTTCATCTCATCCGAGCCGTGACGAGACGCATCCGAATTAACTTTATCACATCCATTTGTCTGCTTGCACAAATTCCGGTCCTAGCATCCCAGCGCTTCTCCCACCTCATCCCAACATAAAGGTGTTCTGCACTTTCTCCCATACAAAGCTTCATACGGCAGCATGCCTATGCTTGCATGATAACTGTTGTTATATGAAAACTCTACTAGTGGTAGGTGATCATTCCAACTACCCTTGAAATCCATGACACAAGACCTCAACATGTCTTTTAACGTCTGAATTATTCTTTCGCTCTGGCCATCAGTTTGTGGATGATAAGCCGTGCTTAACCTCAGCTGTGTTCCCAACTGCTCTTACAAACTCCTCCAAAAGTTCGATGTGAATCATGGATCATGATCTGACACAATCGATATCGGTACTCCATATCTGGAAATGATTTCCTTGACATAAAGTTTAGCTAACTGGTCTAAGTTATACTTGACCCTAATTGGCAAAAAGTGAGCCGACTTCGTCAACCGGTCCACTATTACCCAAATCGAATCGTACCTTTTTTGCGTCGTCAGAAGTCCCACCACGAAGTCCATCGTGATATGCTCCCACTTCCACTCTGGAATCTCCAATGACCGTAATAAACCACTGGTCGTTGATGTTCTACCTTAACTTTTGACAAGTTAAGCACCTACTCACATACTCTGCTATTTCTCTCTTCATGTTTGGCCACCAAAAACTCTGTCGAAGGTCTTGATACATCTTAGTGCTACCAGGATGTATTGAGTACCTCGAACTATGAGCTTCTTATAACACTTACTCCCTTAATTCCGTCTCATTCAGAATCCAAATTCTTCCTTCAAATCTTAATAATCCCTCATTATCAAGACTATACTTAACCTCTTCCTTCTCGGATAACCGCTTCTTCATTTGGTTACACTCATCCGCCATGAGTTGTACCTCCTTGACCCTTTCTACGATGGTAGATTGCATCTCCATCGCAAAGAGTAATTGCCCTGAATCACTCGGCATCTTCACTTCTATTTCCATCCTAGCCATCTCTGTTATTAACTCCTTTTGAGCCGTTAACATAGACAACTTTTCCCGACCCTTCCTACTTAAGGCGTCGGCAACTACATTGGCTTTTCCAGGGTGATACAGGATTTCACAATCATAATCCTTTATCAACTCCGGCCATCTTCTCTGTCTCATATTCAACTCCTTCTGAGTGAAGATATACTTTAGACTTTTATGGTTTGTATATATCTCACATTTTCCCCCATAAAGATAATGTCTCCATATCTTTAGAGCAAACACTACCGCGGCTAGTTCCAGATCATGAGTAGGGTAAACTTTCTCATAATTCTTCAACTGTCGAGATGCATACGCAATGACTTTTCCATGTTGCATAAACACACAACCAAGTCCTCTATGCGAAGCATCACTATACACTACAAAATTTCCCGTGTCATCTGGTAATGACAAAATAGGAGCTTCACTTAATCTCTTCTTCAGTTCTTGAAAACTGTCTTCACATTTATCCGTCCATACATATTTTACCATCTTCCTTGTTAAGTTAGTCAATGAGGTAGCTATCTTTGAAAAATCTTGGATAAATATTCGATAGTACCCTGCTAACCCTAGGAAACTCCGCACCTCAGTCGGCGTTTTTGGTTGTTCCCAATTCATTACTGCTTCCACCTTCGCTGGATCCACTGAAATCCCCTCTTGGTCAATGAAATGACCTAAAAACTGCACCTTTTCCAGCCAAAATTCACATTTGGTGAATTTCACATATAACTTCTCCTTTCTTAGTGTCTCCAACACTAATCTTAAGTGTTCGACATGATCTTCTGGCGTCTTAGAATAGACTAGAATATCATCGATATACACCACAATGAACTTGTCCAAATATAGTTTGAACACTCTGTTCATCATATCCATAAATGCACCGGTGGTGCGTTCACAACCCAAATGACATCACCGTAAACTCGTAATGACCATAACGAGTCCTCGAATGCGCTTTGGTACATCTTCCTTCCTAACCTTCAACCGATGATACCCGTCATCAGAAATCTATTTTAGAAAATACTTTGCCCTTTCAATTGATCAAAGAGATCATCGATCCTGGGCAATGGGTATTTATTCTTTATCGTTAACTTGTTCAACTCCCGATAGTCGATACAAAGCCTTAACGATCCGTCCTTCTTCTTGACAAACAACACCGGTGCTCCCCACGGCGAAACACTTGGTTAAATGTACTTCTCGTCCAATAGTTCCTATAGTTGAACCATTAGTTCTTTCATTTCCATAGGCGCCATACGGTACGGTGCCCTTGAGACTGGTGCCGTTCCTGGCATAGTGTCTATCACTAATTCGATCTCCCTATCCAGCGGTAAACCCGGTAACTCACTTGGAAATACATCCATGAATTCGTTTACTATAGGTATTTGTTCCATGGTTGCTCCCACTCTCTGGGTATCAACAACATGGCATAGATAACCTACACAACCCTTCCTTAAAAGTTTTCTAGTTTGTGTCATCGTAAGGCAACACGGACGTCCCGGCAATTTACTACCGTAAAATACTACAGGAGGTTGCTTCAACGTCCTGATGCTCACACTTTTCCTTTGGCAATCTATAATTGCTCCATGGTTAATCAACCAATCCATTTCGAGAATTACTTTGAATTCTCCTAACTTTATCGGTATTAAATATACCGATAACTTACAACCACGTACATCTAAGCAACAATTCCTATGAATATCTTCAACAAGAATTATCTCTTCGTTTGCTACCTTAATGTTCAAAGGTACAGGTAGTTTTTTGGGAAATAATTCTAATCGTCTAGCAAAATCACATGCAATAAATGAACACGTAGCACCCGAATCAAATAGCACGTATGCATTCATATTGTTGATCGGAATAATACCTGCAACTACATCCCCTGATGCCACCGCATCTTGGACCAAATCATATTAAAAAGTGCGGGCCATTGATTTCCCACCGAATCGGACTATCCCTTTTTCGGGTAGTTCTTTTTGCTATGTGGTCATTGATCCACATACAAAGCATCCGTGATTCTTCTTCTTGATTGGGACAATTAAGTGAAATGTTCCTTCCCCGTCCACAATTATAACATACCGCCTTACCTTTGAGACAGACTCCTAAGTGAGTCTTCCAGAGTTTTATGAGCCTCCATCCTCCTCTTGAGTCCCTTGTTTCGCCTCCCAGATTCCCAGAGTTAAAGCCCTTTCTCTTCTGACCGTCGCCACTTCCACTAGCTCCCTCGGTCTTGGTTCCTCCATCAACCCTGCCTTTGGTCTTCTTATCTTTGTGGTACTAGCTAAGAGCCTCATTCCCACCTTCGGCAATTATTGCCTTTTCTAATATGGTTCCAAAGGAAGTACTTTGGAACACAGAGATTTGGCTATAGAGCCAGGGTTTTAAGCCCTGCTCGAACCTTCTAGCCTTTCTCACTTCAGTGTCCACTTGATGTGGAGCAAATCGTGCAGCTTCATTAAACTTGGCGATATCTTTGAACCTGTCATATCCCTTGTCTTAATTCTAGAAACCTCATCTCCATCCTCCTTGCATACTGTGGGAAAATAGTTCTCAAGAAAATCTCCTTGAACCTCTCCCACGTTAGGTTTCCTATATCGGCCCTAGCTCGGTTTGCACTCGCCACCGAAAGTTGGCCTCTCCTTCATCAAATAGGTTGCAAAGGCAACCTTTTGACCCTCCTCAACATTTTCTATTACAAATGCTTTCTCGATTTCTTTTACCCATGTCCTGGCTTTATAGGTCCGTAGTTCCTTGAACTCCGACGGACCTACACTTTTGAAATCCTTAAAAGTAGTAGCTCAGACTACTCTGTGAATTACTGGTACATTAGCCCTGTTTTATTAAATGCAAATGTTAAAAGATTAACGAACTCTTGCATTGGATTAACTTGATCACCCCCTATTGGTTAACATTAGCATACGATTTCGTTGTCTCCTTCATGGCATTTTTTCATTAAGAAAACAACACATCATTATTACTTTATTCTTGTTGGTTTGTTATTATTTGTAATAAAACAACAACTCATACTCATTACTCAACATATTTCATAAAAAGATTTATATTGATTCATAACTTGTAGTATAACACTACATTGTTTACATTACTCAGCCTTAGTTGATTACATTTCCATCCCGCAATTACTTTCCAAAAATTGGGATTTACAAAAGACTACCCTTTGTTATACAAAAGAGGGTTTTACGTCACTACTAGATACATAATATTTACATATCTATTCTACTCTAGCTATTGCTAGATTACATCTGCCGTAAGGCATTCTCAAAATCTGCTCTGGCCAAACCGGCAATAACATCTCTACTGATGGTATGGCCAGTTCCATCTCTGCTTCTACCTAATATCCAAATACCCGTCATTGAAATCTACATGAGAACTCCTATGAATATAGGACATCCTCTCCAACTTCCGCTTCTTAGTCTTTAGCTCCTGCTTGACCTCAAAGACTTCTCCTCTCAAATCTTGGACTTTGTCCATAGCTAGGACTCTATCATCGTGCTCCTCTTCCCACATTCCTTCCATACTAATCTTGTCCTCACGGACAGCTCAGAGTTCCTCTTTCAACTCCTTAACCTCTTGGCAGTAATGGACATTCCTATCCTATACTGACATAAACAGCGCCTTCATTGATTCCTCCGTAGATATTTCCTCTGTAGGTGGAACCTGGATCTTTGTAGGTGGAACCGGGTCAAAGGACATCACATCCACCTCCTCCTCCAACATGCCATCAGATATGGACATGTAGTCTAAGTCGTCTGAGTCTCCCGACTCGATGGTCACCAACTCGTTCTCTACTGGCCACGGATTTGGTAGTATCTCTACCCGATTAATCGAATCTCGCTTACTACATGTATCTCTCTATACATATCATTTTCTCCCCGACATCTACAATAAAACAATATAATTTGATTAGTACACGTCAAGAAAAATAATAGAAATACATAACATAATATAATGCATTTTTATAAGGTTACTTTCCATCTTTTACTTTTTATTCTTTCATAAGGTTATGACTTAAGGTTATACTTTCCCCCTTAAGTTTTATAACCTAGGCTTTGATACTAACTTGCAAATACTTCCCAAATCTGGTATCTTCCAACCCGACGATGGTGCTATATCTTGTATAACATTCATACATTTATTCAATTGAAAAGTCTCAAAGAACGAATATAACCTCTATATATTTAAAGTAATATTTACATTTCCCAAGTTCTAAACCCATTACAAAAGGTTCTCTCATCATAATATCGCTTAAATTACAACAATAGACCTATACTATTACAAGATGACTTAGTAATCATTTTAGCTTTTCCTTTATCCTTTTTCGATCCTTCTGGACGTTCGGTCTTAAGCTTGCATTCATATGGTTCAAGCAAGAGTGAGCATAACTAGCTCAAATAAGTATAACAATTTAATAACAACATGCTTGACACATACAAATCGTATATCTTCGATAATCGAACAATAGTTATGAAGTACTATTGGTAATTCAAAATAGCACTTCATCTTTTCTTTCAAAATGTTTTACAATAACAATAGTATTTAGTAAAACATTCACTCCGGTCGAGACCCTCGGTATTCATTCATTATTGGAAAAAGGACAACCTCGGAAGCAAGTCCGTAAGCTGATATCACTTACGAGCACTTCTAGGTGATCGACTATTGTACTCTATGTTGATCAACACTACATCCATTAAACGTATGCACATTTAAGCATTTGGCAACCTCACGTGCTGTCTGTTTTTATCGACAAAACATTTGTTTAAAATTTCACTTTCTTTTTCAAAACCATATCAAGTAGTTGACAAAAGATAGCAACATTTGATAATACATGAATAGATTATCAGTTCATCAAGTCTAGCCAAAGAAATTGGCTTCAACTTCATCATACTTCAATTCATGCGAAAGAATACATGAATCTCAAAAACTTGTTCAGATTGAACTGAGACAAGAGTTAGAATACTTGCCTTTTAGCGTCTGCTACGATATTTTAACTTTATGTTCAAGTCGTTCAAGTCTCTACAATACATGATCACATAATGCCTTACATTAGGTCACATATAATCAGTATATATATGACTATATCATACTCTTTATTTCAATCTAATTGTGTATTAGATTCATTTAATATTCGTTCCGGTTTATCATTATGCTTGCATTATACTTGACTAGGTTATCTCAACCTTTATACATCATCCTTAAGGTTTACCAATGTTTAATCAATGTTACATTACCTTCCTTAAGTTATGTTTACTTCCATTTCTTTAATTTATACTTAGAAAATTTCATGACTATCTTCGCTCGAGATCGGCTGTCATATTTGTAATTTTTATACTCTACATCTCGTATTGTATGCCCCGAGCTTAATGTATAATCTTGTCCCCGGACTTGGCCATGCTGGCGCCGAGTCCTTACTTAATGGGCCGCGCTGAGGCGCCACACTCCAGAGGATTTTTTCACTGTTCATAGCGCTGCGGTGCCACTTATTGAACTAAAGTTCGCCTTCGCCGCGAACTCTTGCAAGATGCTTTCGATTCTTCGCTTTTTGTAGTATGCTGGTCTTTTTGTTTAGGGTTGGCCACACAACCAACTCTGTACACCGAATATCAATTTCGCTTTAAAATTTTATGAACTTCCTGGACGCATAACTTTTTCGTTATAAGTCCGAATTGGCTCTGCTTCAAAAGCCTCACGATTCACAAATTACGTACCCTATATGAGGATTCAAGAATTTTATCTATTTGACTTCATTTGCTAAAAATTCACCTATTGGTTCATTTTTAACGTAAGCGATAAACGTTCGTGAACGTTCAACGCTTCTTTCTCCGCTCTAAGTTTAATCCGGTCATTTTCGAGTCTCGCAACTCTTAAATGCCAATTATGACTTATCTTTATTGGAAAACAATGGTTTCATGATCAAACATAAAATTTGACTTCCATTCCGAGAATTTTACGTATTCGACGATTATCGTCCAATCGTGCAAATTCCGGCAATTCTTCATTCTTATGATTTGTTCAACATTACAAATGACTTCCATTCATCATGTGAACATTTTAACATCCTTAATACAACAACTTATATTCATGGTTGGATTTTTGGACTTATTCTTCAAGAGCTCATAACTTGTCAAATTATAAACTACTTAAGATTTGATTATTCATGACTTATGACAATTAAAGTTTCTTAATCATCATACTTTACATACTCTTCACATATAACTTTACTTAGATATACATGACACATATAATCATATAAATTCTTTTACATTCATATCATTTCTCTTAATAAACTTCTTACAAGTTAATATTATTTTCACATAAGTTTATAACTTATGCTAGGTTAAATGAATTATTATCCACTTAATTGGCTTAAGTTCATTACTTACTCATTCATGTTTCTTAATCCAACTTTTCTTATCATCGTATCATGGTAGAGATAGAAGATAATTGAGAAGAAGTCTTACTCTTTTGTAGTCTTGGTAAGTAGCTTGCTTCTTCTTCTTAGCTTATGGAATGACTTATTGCTAGCTTATTCTCTCTAACACTTAAGCACTTTAGATGTGTTGGATTAATTGATCAACCAACAAATAGCTAGCAAAGCTCTTCTATTTATAGACTTTCCAAGGTTAGGGTAGTTTGGTCTTTAAAACATCCCACCTCCTTAAGCCACCTCCTTACTATTCATTACTTGCTAGCCACTCTCTTATCTCTTACTTGGCCATTAATTCAAAGTCTTGGTCAATACTCCTAACTTGGTCACCACATCACTTGGTCATCACATTACTTGGTCACCACATTCAACCATATTAATATGGTTTGTCCCATGGATCATACCACTCATGCATTCCATCTTGGGCTTACATTAATTAATCCTTGGGCTTTACTTTAACAAACACTAATTGGTTCATTAATTCATTAGTTGGGCTTCTCTCTCTAATTCACTTGGACTTGTACATAATTGTTTACCAATCATCCAAGTCCATTAACATTTCTTAATACATATTGTTGATGTATTATTTTCGTATTCTAATTCTTATAGAATTTATATACGGTATTTCATCCTTCATACAAACTCGTATAATACTTCATATTATACTCGTTTTCATTACTTCATACAATACCAAGTATCATCCAATTATTACTTATTCTTTAACACTTCGCTTTACTTAACGTTTATAATTTAAGTCCACAAGCGAATTACTACTTTTTCCATAACTAGATTTTTATTATATAATCCATCTTACCTTGTTATTCCATCATTGCGTATTTCTCCGAATCTCAAAATTATTTCACAAGTAAATACCGATGAATAGTGTTTTTCAAAAAATTTCTCGGAAAACTTTTATTTTTGTCTTGGAAATTCAAACACTTTAATTCATCCATGTAGCCCAAATACTACGATATTCTAACGTCAATAGGTTATACAATGACAACCATCTTGATAACACATGGAATATGATTTTATTATTATTTAACTTAATAAAATCATTTTACAATAAGATCCGAATTTCTCGGTCGTTACAAACCACGTTCTTGATTTCATCATCTTGGATGATGAGAAGGAAATGCTAATACTTTCCAAGGAAGAAAAAGCCAAAACAGAAAGTTCCTTGCTAGAAATGCCACAACAGTTTGAGGGAGATTTCATGGTCGAATCCTCTAAAGCCCAGGAAAAAGGAGAAGGAACATATGAAGGAAAAGACGGTGAGGTTGTCGAAGAAACCAACCCATCAAAGAATTAGGAGTTCATACCTTTTTGCGATGGGTCCAATTTAAGTGTCCCTGAGGAATGTATTGAATCATGAAGCAATCAAGTTATGGCCATAAGTGAAGATATTCAGAACCAAGAGGTAACCTCTATCGCGAGCCTTAAAGGCAACAGAACCACGGACGACTGGACTATCAGGCCTCAGCTAGCCAAGAAGATGTAGATCCAGAGGATAAAGTTGTGAGTTCTAGGAGATGTTGGGACGATATCACTTTCTTCACAGTATGCCTTTTATTTTCTATGCATGCAGAAAAAAAACAATCAAAAAGTCAAAATCAAATCAGTCAAGTTTCAGCTCATTCAGCTTGAACTACGAAAGACTTGATCTCCCCTCATCAATGGGAGTATGTTGGCAACCATTTATGGTGCAGCCAAACTAAACAAAAACCTAAAAAAACCCAAACAAACACTTCTTAAACCGTTTATCTTATCAAGTAGGAACTACACAGACCTGATCTCCCACACACACATGAGTATATAGGCATCCATCAGTGGTGTGGTCGGGCCCTCAAAAGAAATATCCAAACCCAAAAATCAATCCCAAGATAACCATCAACAGGGATGAAATGACCATCATCATAAGATGCAACTCGTCAGTAACTCATCGCTCTTGAAGTGTGAGAAGACTTGATCTCTTTTGACCTCTAACAATACATGGGAAACCGTTGTGGAAAATTCTATCTCATACTTAACGACCTGTTCCCCTAGATCAAGATAACAAATCAAACATTGCAGATCAAATCAAACTTGGGTGAAGTCATCACCAACCAAGATGAGATCTTTGGGGTCAATTTAGTGGAGTTTGAAGGCCTCTCGACATCAATCATCAAAGTTGTAACAACAACACAACGATATATCAAGCATGATTAGCAGCAAGGACCTTCAAAGAGCCGACACCCTCAATCACAAGTCTTCATAAAATCAGACGAAAACCATCAAGGCCGATTGCACGAACAAGTCAAGAACAATGATTAAGGGCATCAAAGCCCAAATCCACTACCTGTTCACTATCTGGTACAAAGGTAAAAGCCTCTTACGATCTCGCCATCTTATCGGCCTATTTATCAAAGCAACGATCCCAGACAATAAGCAAGGTTGGGGCAATTTTAAAATTGGTGAAAAACTGATATTGGGTCCCTTACAACAAGATTGGGGCAATATCGAAATCAGCGACAACTCAACACTGGGGCATTTATCAACCATCCTAAAGAGGAAAATGCACCAGTCAGCACCATCAACATAGTACATCATCATCATAGATTCCCTCACATCATCTCACTGGCGATTCAGTATGATCATTTGGTCTTTTCCAATGATATTTTTCTCAAAATGAATAATCCACATGTGAGGATATTTCTCACTCACGACTTGGTCAACAGTAAGAGTATCTCATATGAATCCATGGCAACAACATGCAAAAGGACTGGGGCATTTCTTGATTCCAGGAAAGGGAAGGAGTTTAAGGCGGGATAAGCCTCTCATCAAAAGAAAGGGGAGAACTCCTGAAAGAAATCATGGCGACTTAAGCTTTCCCCTACAAAAGAAGGGGAAAATTCTCAAGAAAGTCCTTAACTCAAAAGTAGAAGCCCAATGATAAAAGGTCTAGCGAATGAAATCCTGATCATCAAATGTGTCAACCGGTGTCGATTCCTCATAAGTCGAGGCCTCTACACCGAAGTTTAAATCTGGGCAGTGAAAGAATGAGCTGCACCCTCCAGGGATGTCAGCGGAATTCAGGTCATCAGTTCAGTCGGGTTGCGAATCAAACGCTCAAGGAAATGGGGCACAAGCACCCAACCACGAAAGGAAACTATAAATCACCTCAAAAAGGGTGAGCGTAACATCATGCAGAGTCTGGTGAAGCAAACCTTGGAATATTACTTCAACGAAGGTATCAGAAGATCCGGTATTCTAAACCATTGGCATCAATTCAACGTAACATCAAGACAGTTCAGGGATACCACCATTTGAGTGGGAACCAAAATAGTTTGGCGATGTCAGCATAGGCAACTACCAGGATAGGCACTGTTGTCAAACTACTAGCAGGGTAGGCACCGTTGTAAAATACCAACGTATGCATCAGGAAGGTTCGGTGATTTTAGAACATCATCCCTAGTAGAGATATAGAAAACATCTCAACTTATCTTCATCAAACAAGCATCGACAACACCGATAAAAAGCCAAACCGTTGGAGTCAACACCAGCATAGGCATCAGCAATGATCGGTAAAGGTAAAGCAATTTGCGAAGTGCGATTTGCGATATGCAAAATGCGATTGGCCAAATACGAAAAACAAAGTGCGAAATGAGAAATGCGATGTGAGATTTGCGAACTGCGATTGGCGAAAACATTTTAACATTCATCATAACATTCATTACATTATGATTTGCATCATTAGAAATACCTTGTCATATTTCAAGTGTCTAGTAATCTTTATCATGTCCATTCCATTGCATTGCATGAACATGATAAATAGGGGCATCTATAGACACTTGAAATTTCTTCTTCCTGTTACTAATTATGCAGGAGAACAACATAGTATTTTTCACACTCCAGAGATAACCCTGGAGGATCACAACATCAATTCCAACCCCGGAGATAGCCCCGGGAGATCCAGTTTCCAACCCTGGAGATAACCCTAGGAAATCAGTTTCCAACCCCAGAGATAACCCCGGGAAAGTCAGTTCTAACCCCGGTGATAACCCCGAGAGATCAAGTTTAGTGACTAGAGTCAACCCAGGGAGGTCAAGCCAACCTCATAGATAACCCTGAGGACATTCAGAGTCAACAACATGACAATCTCAGAGATAACACTGGGAAAAGACCGCTGTTACTGCGCCAAAGTCAGAAATAACCTTGGGAAGGGCAAAAAGGTCATTTTTCCAACTCAAACTCAACTAAAATCAACTTATTTTTCCACAAAAGAAGTCCCACAAGAACCATATCTTAACTTTTGAGTGCAAACTACGCAAACACAGCTCAACGGACTGCCTGACGGAGAGACGTAAATGCTATTTCGGTCATGAACCCATCTTCCCGGATTCAAAAAGGGAAAATCCTATGTCATTGCGTAGCTCTCAAAAAGAGCTTTTCGGAATGGTATGGTACGCTTCCATTGGACTCCGGGATTGAAAGTTATGAAGGTTCAAGCGAATAACGTGTTATTCGAGTGCACGAACTTCGAGACGGTGGGACCCCAGATGGCTCAGGGCACCTCGGGCAGCAGCAGGTAGACTCGCGGCTGCCGCAGGTACACCCGCGGTTCCCCCCCTCTATAAATAGAGGGCTTGTGGTTGCCATTTTGAGGAAAAAAAGGCGAGTAAGCCCTGTCCATTTTGCTCTGTACACACTTTAAACTGAGTGCTTTCTCTTTCCAAACACTTGTGAGCTTGTGTTTTGCTATATTTCACTAGTGGAAACCGAGTATTCATTCATTCAAAGCTATTTGAAGTCTTCTTGGTAGCCCACAGTAAGACACCTCGCATTACTTAAAGCTTTTCTCCACTTTTATTCACACACAATTATTCACGTTGAGAGTCATGTTGTGTGCGTATGCCCGGATCGTCGATCCGTGGCGTTTATTGCTTTTTTATATAATTTATATATATATATATATATATATATTCTCGAATTATCGATTGAGTCTGGATTGACATATCCAGTGCGTTTACATTTCTGTCAGGCCTGGAGATCACTTTGTGGCCATTTACTGCTTATATATATACATTTCAGTCTTGCCTGGAGTTTACTTCGTGTCAGTTGATTGTTCATATATATATATATATATATTTACATTTCAGTCCTGCCTGGAGTTTACTTCGTGGCAGTTGATCGTTCATATATATATATATATATCTAAATTTCCCGTCCTGCTTGGAGTTTACTTCGTGGCAGTTGATTGTTCATATATATATATATATATATATTTACAGATATATATATATATATATATATATATATATATATATATAAAACTATTTACAACTTTTTTTATATATTGTATCATCATGTGAGCCTAGGAATCATGTGATCACAGATTCATTTCTTGAATCTAGATTCGGTTCCCGTGATAGACATTTTCAGCTGCAACCAGCTTGTAAATTATTCACGGTGTTTGAATTTCCTTAGACGACTCTCATGCACATAAGGAGCTCGGCACTGCTATGTATCTTATTTTCTCGAAGATGTTTCGCATCTCAAAAAATAATAAAATCAATCAAACCGAACACATAATAAAATGGAAGTATCAAATGCCTCTATTACTATTGAGCACAAGGGTTTGAAAAAACCTGTTTTACAAAACATCACTGCCATATCTCGTTAAAATTGAACTTTTATACAAAATTCAAACCCTTTTGTATATAGGTGCAAACGAGGCATAACACTACTCCGAGACAGCTGCACTTAGACCTACACACACACACATTCAGATAAACGTTTAAAATGAAAAGTAGCGGTCACCGTGTTACCACGGATGTCGGGGGGTGGGTGCCTAACACATTCCCTCCGCAAAATCAAGCCCCCGGGCCCTAATGAATCTCAGTTTCATAGACCAGTTACGCAGTGTCACATTACTATGTCTATATGCAAACTTTTTCTCGGTTGAGTTGGTGCAACCATTTAAGAATACCAACTGGCGACTCTTACAGTCCAATCGTCGACATATACATGTCGGACCTTTTTACAACTTGTTTTTTCAAACAAATCTCACCTAACATGAGAACACCAAAAAATAAGAACAAAAAAAGGACAAATAAAAATCCCGACGTCGACAGAGGGTGGTTGGCTAAACCCTAGTTTTCTATCTCTGTAGAAAAAGGAGTACTCTTTAACAATTGGCATTACATCTCTCTTACTGATATATGATATAAAACTCCTCTTATATAAGTATTAGTTAATTCTTCTAATATAATTAAAATAGGGTTTTATTTAATTAATTAAACTACTTTAATGAACTAGGCTCCCTAATTTTATTAGGGATAATTAATTAAACTCATTTAATTAATTTGCCACCTAATCTTATTAGGAATAAATGAGAGTACTTATATTAAATTAATTTCCAAACTTCTTTAGAAATTAAAATAATAATAATTGTAATAATATTAATAAGATTTCTCTTATTAATTTATATTTAATATTTCCAAATAATAAAAATAAATATTAAGTTATTTAATTTACTCTATCACCATAAATTAAATTAAATACACTTAACATATTATTACGATTATGCCATTAACTTCTTAAATAATTATTCTTCCTATTATGGTGTGAGCCTTTAGGTTCTCCATATTAAATCGGTTGTGAATAAATCAAATTAGAATAATTCTAATCTTATTTAAATAAATAAATTAAACTATTAATTTATTTAAATATATAATATTTATTCTACAATAAGGATAAGTCTCCTTAGCGATTAACGACTTTCTAGATAATATAGATTTCAACATTAATCATAAAAGAACCTTTGAGTATATAGTTACCATACAATTCAATCCTTCCACCATACAGTGTCCCAATTAAATATAAGACATGGAATTATTGTCAAGTCTCATTTAATTTAATTATATGTATTTCGATTCCTAAATGCACAACTTTGAATAAATGCAAATTAAAAACTACTTTCTAATTTCATTCCACCTTGGCCAAGTATTCATGGGTTGTCATTTATCGAATCACATAGATCATTTCTCTTCTTTTACTAGAAGTGGTAGATTCTTTATTGATCATCCATTATCTCCATATATAATTTATTACACCCAAGCACACCCTTCGATATACCCTAAGGGTCTTAAGGAATAAGTCAAAGTGTAATTCATTATACACAAGATACTATGATGATCTCAAGTCTAAGGATCACTTGTATTACTATCACTATAGAAATTCATATTGATAGGTAAGTAAAACTCCATTATGTATTCCTTTTGCGAGCCACGTTCAGTGAACTTATTCTCCAATAAGCACCTATATACTTACTTTAATGTCTCCACACAAATGATCATGAGATCAACCATCCTCATCCAATGAGCAAGCAACGTATGCACTAATCTATCCGAATTCACTAATCCCCTTTTTAATAATCCATTGATTGGGAACATTTTAGTTTTTAAGCTATCTAAGAATTTAGATCTCATTAGCATGATCTCATCATGATTCTAAAAGCATTTCTTAAAACTATGGGTTTATCACATATTATTAAAACAACACCATGTAGATAAATTAAATTCCTTTAGTAAATTAATACTTTTATTAATAAAATAAATAAGATTGTTTACAAAGTATATGCTTTATCATCATACATGATTGACTTGTATGCATACTACTTTTAGGCAGGTGCTATGGGCGAAGCGTGCTGGACGTTGGGACATTGTTGAGCTCCTCTACAATAATGTCAAACATCGGATTGCTGGCTTGGACCGAATCAAAGACTTGTTCATGGGCTGTGCATGAACGAGCAAGAACATTGGACATGACACAGGTGTTGAGCTTGGCATGTCAAAACATGGCATGGACTGGTGCCCAATATACAACAAGGCTAAAGCATGTGGACAAACGAATGGGATGTGTCGACGTCAGGAATTTGTTTACTCTTTTCTTTTCAACCTTTTATGTTCTCTATGTTGAGTTTTGTTTGAAAAGACGAGTTTGAAAAGAGTCCGAAATAAAATGTTGACGATTTGAAAATTTAGAGTCGCCAGTTGGTAGATTTGAAATGGTTGTACCAACTAAATTGAATTTGAAAAGGTTTACAGAAAGGCTCAATGGCTGGACTCTGTTTAACAGACCTTGGAAACCGAGATTCGAAAAGTTTGGGGTCAAGATTAAGCGAAGGAAAGGTGTTAGGCACCCCCTAACTTCCGTGAAAATACGATTACTGTAACTTTCCAATTCCCTAATTGTCTGAAGTGTGTGTGTGTGTTTATTGAGCCTAAGTGCAGTTATTTGGAAGTAGTGTTATTCCTTGTTTGCACCACTATACAAATGGTTTGATTTGTATTAAAGTTTAATTTTAAGCAAGATATAACAATGATGTTTTGAAAATACCCTTATGCTCAATAATAATTGAGGCCTTTGATACTGTGACAACCCGAGAATTTAGAAAATTTTTAAAATTGATTTAAGGTTCAATATTAGAACCTAGACAGAAAATAAGTGTATGCGTATGATATTTTTGAGAAGGAATTTTGAGGATTTCAAAATTCTGTGAAGGATTTAGGTTAATTATTCAGGATTAAGGGAATATGTGAATATGTTCTGTGTATATGGTTGTATATGTGTACAATATGTGGTTAAGGGTCAAGGGTTGACCAGATAAACGATATCTGTAACAAACCCTAATCGTATATTAAGAACGTCAACGTTCGGTTAGAAAACCCTAGCGAATGATAAGAAACCCTAAAAACTGGCTCTGGAAACCATAATTTCAGTTCTGGGAATTCGAAACCATAATTCGGTGTATGAAACCGTAATTTGGGAATGTGGATGTTAGTATTAGGTTTAACGTTATTAAATATAACCTAATTATTAGAAAACCCTAATACTAGATCTGGAAACCCTAATTTCAGATTTCGGGAATTTTAACCCTAATCTGGGAACTTAAAGGATAATTATAATGCTCAAGAGTTATTAATTAGGGTAAAGCTTAATTATTTAGTGATAAGCAGGTTTTATACCTACTTATCCGGTATATTTTACTTGAATTAGTTGCTTATATTCATGTGTCTTAGTTACTTTTCATGCATTTTACGTTCATTTTGTAGGTTATACGTTTGGAAGCGGTGTGAGCGAGTATTGGTAAAGAAAAGCAAGGAAAATGCAAAGAAAAGCAATCCGGACATCGTTTGGGCTTTTATGTTTATTTCATGTTCTTGGCTTGGAACTTGGACTATATTGTAGAGCTTCTTCTTAGATTTCCGGAACATCTTGAATCATTCCAATCAGAGTTCGGATGCAAGAGTTATGATCTTTGTACCAACGGACGTCGAACGTCGCTGTTTTGGGTGACCATTTGCATAGAAGTCACTTCCAGCCCAATTTTAAAATTCATTCGTTCTTTATTTCTCAATTCTCAAAGAATGAAAGTTGTAGAGCTCGTCGATATCTTCGATTTGATAGGTGGCAGGCCTCATAACTCTTCCCGGATAAAAAGTTATGACCATTTTCCCAAAGGACGTCAGAGCAGAAAATTTTCCTCCACAAAACCGCTGCCGGGGTGGGCATACATGGCACAAAGCAGGCCCCTAGCCTGCCGGGGCGGGCCCAAAACAAGCATAGACCCCCGCCGGGGCGGGGTTGGCCCAGAAAATGCGCGAAAATGTGAATTTTGGTCCAATTTGAGTCCGGGAAGGATTGTTTCGATCCGATTGACACAAGGTCTTCCAAGAGAACTTCCAAGAGGACTTAAAGACATATGAAGAGACTTATAAAAGGAGGAGAATCACAAGGATTAGGGGAGGAGAGACTAGATATAGGATTCCATTAGATTAGATTAGAGTAAATTAGATCAAAACACTAGTTCTAATTAGATTTGGAGATTGAAGCAACTTGAAGACCATTGAGGATCAAGAGCAGGAGCTTGAGGAAGATGAAGATTTGCTGACAACAGATTTATTCTTTACTCTACTCTTATTTTTATCTTTTAATGTTATTTCAAGTGTGGATTCTTAGTTTTAATTCAATGAACTAATTCTTTGTTTGAGATTACAATGGATCTT
This sequence comes from Panax ginseng, assembly GCA_020205605.1. Classification (NCBI taxonomy): domain Eukaryota; kingdom Viridiplantae; phylum Streptophyta; class Magnoliopsida; order Apiales; family Araliaceae; genus Panax; species Panax ginseng. Next base: position 34,070,670 of record CM035147.1, read on the forward strand.
ATTGTGTAGTTTAGTTTAATATGCTTCGCTATCAATTATTATGTTCTATTGTGAGGATTGTCTATTGTGATTTGGACTTAATTGTTTAATTGATTGGCCATCAATTACCGTGATAATCAATATGAACTCGAGAGATAAAGTATTGATTTAGATCTTATCATGATAGCATGTGTCATGAATTTTGTCAATAGCAGATTTTTGATTATTGTTAAGGTAGAGATATGCTTAACATCGCATGTAATTGAATAGAGAACTTATTCTTCAACCTTCTTCAATTGTAATTCACATAGAGATATAGTGTGTTAGTTGATTAAGGTGTTTAACGGATTTCTATCTTAATTGTGGATTGACGTTAATATGGGTATTATGCATCGAGATGTGGTTTTATCTGCTTTAGTGTTCTTGATTAACAATTCAGGATAGAGAATAATTGATGAGAAGTGTGTTAACTTAAATGAAGCAATAAGTGAAGTTGTGATCTTAAATCTCCGTTATCTTAATATAACTAGTGGAATTTAATAGTAGTTTAATTTATATAATTTGAAATTCATTCGTTTAAATACGATTGAGTTGGTTACGGGTTAGTATTTGGTGATTTTTGTTAAATAATTCTCTGTGGGAACGATACTCTACTCATCACTTTATTACTTGTTGACCACGTATACTTGCGTGTTGTGCGTATATAGATTTTACCCAACATTCAGCAAACCCTAATTTCAAAATTTTAAACTCTAATTTATGGATTTCAAACCCTAATTTATATATAGGGAAAACCTAAGTGTTAATTTAATACTTTTAATGTTAATTAGGAAATATTAATCATAATTTTAAAGTTATAAGTAATTAGAAAATCCTAATCTAATTAGGAAATCTAATTTCTAAATTAGAAAATTATTTTTCTATTAGAAACCCTAATTTTTGGGTTGTAAATCCTAATCCACGATTTTGACCCTAATTGCTAAATTAGCAATTTTAATTAGGAAATACTAATCCTAATTAGCAAGATTTAAATTATGATTAAGAAATTAGAAAATTCTAATTATAATTTAGAAATATTAATTTTCTATTTTGGAAACCTAATTTTAAAATTCTAGAATTTTATTTTTAAAACCTAAAAGGGTTAAACCCTAAACCCTAAGGGTTAAAACCTAAAACCTAATGGTTTGTAGCAATTGTCCAATTTGCCATTAAATTAAAAAAAATAATAACCATTTTACCCTTAGTGCATTATTTGACTCAACTTATAAATCTAGCAATAATTGAGTTGGTGACCTTCTATGTTGACATTGTGATTTATATCTATTATATCTCAGCCAATTTGCTAGACAACATACATTGTATTATGCATAATATAAAGATTAGAGAGAGAGAAATGCCACTTGACTTTTCATTTTCTCCAAACCCATCCTCTCTCTTCATCTTCGAAATTTAGAGTGAGAGAGTGAGATAAGATAAGCTAGTATCAGTCCTTAACTTGACCAGAAATAGATCACAAAGATCAGATCCAAGAATCAAAGCTAAGGAGGTATGAACCCTAATTTTCCTAAATCTTATAATCTGATGTTAGTTGTTGTAAGTTGTTGGTTAGATATGTGTTATAAGGTGTCATTTAGAGATCTAGGAATCATGGATCCATAACATCTAGATGCTCGAATCTAAAGATTTCAAAAAACTAGAAATGTTGAAAATAATTGCCTGACAGCCATATGTCAGGGCCCATAGATCTTGATCTGTTAGTTGTTTGTTATGTTTTTTGTTTTATATCTGTTCTATGTCATGAAAACTATGATATGCAACTAGAAACACGTCCAGATCATGAATATACTGAGAGTTATGAGCGGTCAAACATCGTTGACCGTTCACGGAAAGCAAGTTCTGGGCAACCCAGAATCCCCAGAAATCTCTAACAATCTTTTCAATGATTCTAATCTTGCTACTGACAGGTTATTTAGTCATGTTTGTTTTGTGGACTTGTAGTCTGGTATCAGTACTACAAAATAAAGCCTTTATATCACTTAGATATTACACGAAATCAAATTTAATAAGGGTCAAAGTAGCGTTGACCACCAGATTATGAAGAAATCTGGAAAACCCAGATTTCTTAAGAACTTGAGTCTGACAATGGTTTGACCAGCCTTAATCGTTCTGGTGTAATGATGTTATCATGTTATGATGTTATATGCTTGTACCCTGACATCTCCACTACACAATTAAACCACTATATCACACAAATCAAACACAGAACGCAAGCTATAAGGATCCAAAGTAGGTACCTTCAATTCTGGAAAATCCAAAAAACGAAGAACAGTGTTGTCAGAAAGTTTGGAAGCTTAGATCTATCAGATCTGATGTAGTATGACCATGAAACTTAATTTAACTTGTAATATTACACGAGCACTATAATTATAACGCCTTAGCAAATCCAAAAACGTGTTAACCAAGGAATTATTAATTATTCAAACTTAAGACACTAGAATCGCTGGCGATGAAGTTCTAGGTTTCTTCAAGAACAGCCCAAGAACACCTATAACGACGGGTCTGTCGCTATAGGCCCCTTTAGCGACAGTTAGTTTTAGAAATTAATTATTTTAATTAATAAATAGATAACAATGGTTTTTAATTATTAAAATATAAAATAAATTCCAAAAATTATTTTAAAGTCTAAAAATAGTTTTTAATTATTTTGAGTATATTTCATAAATATTTAATATTTTTGGAATATAATGGTATTTAATTTATTTAATTATAATATTAAATAAATTATTTAAAAATGATTTTAATACATAAAAAATCATGAAAAATTATATTATGGTATAAGAAAATAGGGTTAATTTTAGATGACCACCTGGGGTTTGGGTGGTTTCCCACTTAACCACCTGTAGTCAGTAAAGCTACATTTAAGCTCCTGACTTTTTGAGTTGAAGTGAATAACTGCTTTCTGTCATAACTCTGTTACTTAAGTTGGATAAAGACTTAATTACCCTCCTTATATATAAACGACAGATGAGATATGCTAGCAAGTCAAACTAGGTTAGACATTTATAACTGCCATAAAATCTGGAGTTAAAATATTTTGGGGAGCTTGGGATTCAGCACAAATTACTGAGTATGAGCTTTTTATTCCCTTGTACAAAATCATTCCCGGCTACATTGACTAACGAAAATTTTAACTGCTTCCCGATCCTAATTACTTGGTTGCAATTCTCTACTTTTCTGAAAGGCATTTTAATAGGAGGCTTGGTCGCTTGCTTCCAATGAAAGGCATTTCTGAAAGGCATTTTCTGAAAGAATTGAAGAGCTTGCTCAACACATCCATGGATTGCCCAACCCCATATTATAGAGGTCCAAGTACGGATGTCCTTATCTTTTGTCATGGAAAAGACATGACTTGCAGACTCTATAAATCCACATTTTGCATACATGTCAATTAAATCGGTTCCAACAAACTCATCAACTGAAAGCCACCGCTCCAAGCATAACAATGAATCCTAACTCCTCAGATCAATGGCTCTTGCTTTCGCATGTTTTGAAAGTGCAAAAACAAAAGTAAGCTCATTAGGCCTCACACCCTCCACCAACATTCGAGAAAACATAGACAAAGCCTTTTGAAGTATCCATTATGTGAAAACGCAGTGACCATCACGATCAAGAAACCACATTCCTTTCTAGCATACGATCGAAAAACTCAAACTACTTCTAATTGACCTCTCCATTCCTCATGAACCCATTAATTAAAAAATTCCAAGACACAACATTCCTCTCCCAAGATTAAGTCAAATATCTCCACATCTTTTCCCAAGTCTCCAACTTTACAACACCCATTTATCAATACATTCCATAACAACACACTACCTAGCTTATTACTTTCAGGACTTTCATCAAACAACTGTAAAGAAAAACCCAATAACTTAACTTTAACATACATATCAACCAAAGAAACTCGAACAAATGAATCAAACTCAAGACCCCTTTTCAAAATCTCACCATGAACCATCATACTAGCCCTACCCTCAATCAAACCCACACTCGATCTGAGAACAAACGGATACGTGAGCCGATCAGGTCAAATATTTAGCCTCAACATGTAAACAAAATGGGAAATTGAGCTCTCAAAACAAGACTTATTTGTTAGTGCTCTAATTAAAGCATTGAAGACAAACAAATTTGGATTATGGAAATGACTAAAGATTGAAAGCGCATAATTGAGGGATTTATGTAAAGAACATGAAGAAATGAGTTGGGTCACGACCCAACTGTTTGAAGAGTGGCTGTGGCGTATGATTTGTGTGTTGATTTGCCGGAGTTCTTTGGGTGTTTTTGAGGCATGAATGAGAGATACCAATTGGGTTTCATTGGTGTGATGATTCCATGAGAGGAATGAGGAGGAGATGCTTTCTTGGATGAAGTAAGGCAAAACAAGCCCTAAACACCAACCCCGACCCACAACACATCATCTTCTTCAAACCCCATATACTTACCAAGGCCGATCTCCTTGGCTTCACTCATCGCTTCCTCCAAAGACCGAGGGCGGAGATGCGGCGGAGGAGAGAGGAGACTGTGGGTTTGAAGGTTGAAGGGAGAAGAAGAACAGAGGAATGTCTTTTAAAAGTCAAGAGGAAGAAGAAGGGGGTATTTCAGTCTTTTTTAATCGTTAAAGCCCCTTTTCACGCGCTTTTGGCGTCTGACGTACACGCACAGTTAAGTTGGATGGAAAATGCGACGTTTTCACTTCAACTCAAAAAGTCAGGAGTTTAAATGTAGCTTTACTGACTACAGGTGGTTAAGTGGGAAACCGCCCAAACCCCAGATGGTCATCTGAACTTAACCCAAGAAAATATTTGAAGTTATTTTCAGTGACTTTTAATATTTTGTGATGAATTTCATTAATTAATCAATATTAATGATAATTAGTTTATTTAATAAATATATTAAATAAATTATGGTAAAATAGAATTAATGATTTAAAAATCATATAAAAATGATTTAAGTGTTATAAAAATATTTTAAGTTATAAAATATAACTTTTGATATTTTGTCATGAAAATATTAATATTTTAATATTAAAAACAATTATCGGATAATGAATTTAATCATTTAAAAATCATATAAATGTGATTTTAAGGTATAAAAATACTCGTGATATTATAATTATATTATAATATTATGACATGTATTTCATTAAATATTTGATAATAAATAAATATTAATGATAAAGGGATTATGTGGTATTTAAATTATATAAATACGATATTAATGATTTAAAAATCATGATAAATAGTAATAATTATTTAAAAATTATTACGAGCTTGCGAAAAATATTTTGACTGTTTATAAATTATCTTAGATAATGTTTAAGTATTGAGACAGAGTTTAATTGAACTTAAACTCGAGAATTGTTCGACTAGATCGTCAGAATATTAGAATTGTGTCGGGTTTAACTCAGACTACAATAGTTTGACTTGATACCGAGTCTTATATATGTTATAGACTGATAGAGTTATGTGTTTAGGTTATTCTATGCATGTCTATATATATAATAATATTATATTGTGATGATATTATTCTAATATTGGAGATCTATATTACTAATATTAGGTCTTCGGATAAAGCGTTATAAATTGCGTAGCAGTAATCAACGGTTCAGGAAAGTTTTTTACTTAACTCTACTTAGAGTTATTTCATTCAGATATGCTTATGGATAATCATTGTTGATTGCCATTGTAGAATTGTACTATGTACATATTGCATGTATAAGTCAGGTATGAAAGGATGATCACTTTAAATACCATTCAGTTCAGATATATTTGTTCATGTTCAATACTTATTTAGTCAAAAGTTTATTCCTGCTAGTTCACAATTATATTGATGAATTATAGCCAGCTTATTATTCAAAATCTTTCAATCATGTTATATCGTTAAATTATTGAACTTAAACTTGCTGGGAAATCTTATGCTCACCCTTGCTATATCATGATAAACATTGCAGATTAAGACGAATACGTCGGATATAAGGAAATGTCCAAGACAGTTCCAGCTTTAGTAGACGTGTGTAGTTAGATTTGTATTGTATGATATTAATGTTGTTATATGTTAGACAAGTTATGAATTATGTATAAGTTAAGGTTACTCAATCTTGGGGAAAAGTGTGTAAGTTTATTGTATAAACAATTTATATTTATATCTTCCGCAAATATAGTAATAGTGTTAGAATGATTGAACCGAATTCACGGTGATTTGGGGCCCAAATTCGGGGTTGTCACAGATACTTCCATTTTATTCCGTATTCGGCTTGATTTGATTTTATTTTTGAGATGCGAAGCATGTTCGATAAAAAAATATACATAGCAGTAGCGGGCTCTTTATGGGCATGAAAGCCATTGAAGGATGTCCAACCACCATAAATAATTTACAAGCTGGTTGTACAACTAAAAAGGGTCCATCGTGGGAACCAGATCTAGATCCGTTAGCTGGATCTTAGACCTCGTGTCTCCTAGGCTCACATGATTGGTTAATATTTATAAAAACTAGAAAGAACACTAGATTTAAATAAATCTTAGCCATTCTAGCTCAACGGTTGCAGTTTTACAACTTTTGAATTGGTTAAAAGTTAGATATAGCTAGATTTAGATAAATCTAGTCCACAAATTTACATTGAATGAGAAGTTAAAACATGTATTTAAATGCAGTAAACAATATATATATATATATATATATATATATATATAAGTAGTTAAAAGGCCACAAATTAGAATCAAGGCCAACCTGGGAATATATATATATATATATATATATATATATATAAGCAGTTAAAGGCCACGTTGGACTTATAGATTCACCTCCATCTTCTGAGAGGGATGCCGTGTTGGATTTGCTGGCCCGTTTATCTACGGGTTTGTAGATTAGCTTTCATTTTCTTGCATAGACTAGGTTATTCATTTTTGTTATACACATGATACATTGTATATATCAAATAATATTATATGACAAGGAAATATATTTTGATTCAGTTCCCTTTTGGATATGTCTTGTCACTTGCTTGATAGTTGTCATTTTCTTTATGACTTGCTATCTTGATGTATCTCGAACTTCTCCTTGATGGATTGACATTGAGATGTCCTAGGATCATTCAGAATGGGTTGCCAATCTTTGGGTTTCCCATTTTTTGGTGTCTTGGGTCTGGTCTTTGATGTGGCTGAGGTTTAAGAAAAGTGTTTGGCTTTCCTCTTTGAGAGTTCGACCGCACCATAAATGGTTGCCTATGTACTCCCATTAATGAGGGGAGATCAGGTCTCACGTAGTCCCAACTCTTTGTTTGAGTTGTTGAAGAGGTTTTGTGGTTTTTTGTAGGGGTTAGACCGCACCACAGATGGTTGCCTATGTACTCCCATTGATGAGGGGGATCAGGTCTACGTAGTTCCTACTTGATGAGCTGAATGGTTTGAGAAGTGTTTGTTTGGGTTTTTTGTTTGGTTTGACCGCACCGTAGATCAAGTCTTTCGTAGTTCATGCCACGACTTGAGCTGGTGATCACATGTCCATTGAAAGGGTTCTGTGGGTTTTGTAAAGGTTAGACCACACCGTAGTTGGCTGCCTACGTACTCCCATTGATGAGGGGAGATCAGGTCTATGTAGTTACTGGTTGGTTTTGAAAACCTGAATTGACTTGATTGATTTATTGGTTTTTTGATTGATTTTTTTTCCCAGAACCAGGATGTTGGTTTGCAGGTAATTTCAGACATAGTACCTTTTCACGGTGTCTGAATTGATAAGTTGGGGAAATTCTTTTCCGTCCATTTTTTGTAGTCTGAGTGCTCCTCCCGTCAATACCTCCTTGACAATGAAATGGCCTTCCTAGTTTTGGGCGATTTTCCTTTAGATTGATCTTGATTGGCAAGAACTTTCTTCAGTACCAAGTCATTTTCTTTAAATTTCCAAAGTTGGACTTTCTTATTGTATGACCGAGCAATCCTTTGCTGATATAATTGATCATGAAAGATGGTTGTGGCCCTCCTCTCATCTATTAGAGATAATTGGTGGTACCGATCTTGCAACCACTGGTCTTCCTCTATTTGAGCATCTATAGAGACTCTTAATGATTCTATTTCTACTTCTATAGGGAGTACTGCCACCATGCCATAGATCAATGAGTAGGGTGTAGCCCTAGTAGAAGTGCACATTGACATTCTGTAGGCTAGCAAAGTCAGAGGCAATAAGTCAAGCCATCCTTTATGATTGGCGGACATCTTTTGCACGATCTTTTTGATGTTCTTATTAGCTGCTTCAACAACACCATTCATCTTGGGAGGATAAATGACGGAGTTAAGATGTTTGATGTGGAATTTTCTACATAATTCCTCCATCATCTAGTTATTTAGATTTTTTTTCATTGTCCAATACGATCACCTCCGGTTGTTCATATGGACAAATGACATTGTTTCTGATAAAACCAATGATTACCTCTTTGGTGACTTTTGGAAAAGAAGTCGCTTCTACCCATTTGGTGAAGTAGTCAATCATGGTGAAGATAAACCGATGACCATTACTGGCTTTGGGCTCGATTGGCCCAATCATGTCCATTGACCAATTCTTTGTATGGGTAGGGGATTGTGTTTGGTTCAACAACCACTTAGCTTCTGGTAGTGATAATCATTAAAATGTTTGTGTCGCACTATTTGCTATATGCGTGATGAGAAGGTGATTCTTTTCTCATGTGTATAACAGATAGGTAGAGAATATAAGATTAGGTGCGAGTTTTTAAAACTCATACTTATGGTAAGTTTGTGACTCATAATCGTATGGTATATTTTTAAACCCCTAAGCGTATGGACAGTTCCTGATTGGTTCTTGAACAATGTATTACTAGGATAAGTTCTTAAACTCATATTATTGTGGAAAGTTCCTGAACTCATAACGTGTGGTAAGTTTGATGAACTGAGGTATAGCTTAGTTGTGAATGGAGAATTGAGGATGATAGGAATAGATAGACTTAATAAGCAATGGATCATTATAGAAAGTGGAGTTGATGGTGGAAGCATAGGTTTTCCAAATCTTCTAGCTATGCTAGATTTCGAAATTTTTGACATCAAGCTAAATACGCACTATGTGCATTTTAAAAATGAATTTTTTACTCTCAACGCATGGTGGCCAGTGTGTATGTGTGGACTTCGGGGCATGTTGCCTCCTTTCTAGTCTAACAAAAAGGACTCTAACTCATGGAAGCATACATGGGTCAACAAGTAGTACATAGTAAGAAAAGTATCGTTCCACAGAGAAAGGTGTTAAATCTAAATTATCATGCATCAACTATATCACTAATTTTTATATGCTTAAACGATCAACTCACAATTATATTTAATTCTAAATTAATTCATGAACTAACAATTATAATTATTAAAATGATGTAATCAAATTGGAGAATAATGAGATTCTAATTTCATTTAATGTTTCATCTAAACTACAACCATCATGTAATGTTTAAATATTTATCATGGAAAACTAGTCAAAAGCACAATAGTGGACATAACAATTTTTCAATGAACTATGACCAAATTACATAACCTCCACATTTGATAGAAATTATGCAACGACACTATTACAAAAATCACTATGTCTATGTGAAATTACATCAATAATGAATTAAAGAGTGGGCTCTTTTCATGACTACACACGGTGAAACGGTATATGTCTATCCGGTTCACGAATCACAAAGCTTAATAAATCAGCCTCATGAACATATGCCATTATGATTTAATCCATATTCATATTTCATTTTTCAAATCCATATAAGCACACAATGTGAATGGTGATCAAACATTCATTCATTAAGTTCAATCATAATGGTTAATCCAATGATAAACATACAACAATACAATTAGATATATAAATTTAGACTATATATCAAAATCCATTAGAATCCCATAATGGAGTTTTAGTTCATTTCTAAACCAAAAGCCATTATGGGATTGAAGCAAAGCATGGAAGTAAACAAATGCAAACAAAAGATGTAAGAGAAATGATAAACAAATCTGTAAATCCCAGTTGCAGAGTCTGTTCTAATGCTTGTTCCAATGTACCAAAATCTCCAGCAATGAAAACTAATAATTATTGAATAATAAAGATGAAGAGAGGAGTTAACAATGTATCATCAATCATCAAAACCTCCCTAAAGTAGTTAAAACTTTAGAACCCTAATGATAATAAAAAAACTAATAAAAGACTCCCAAAAGACATGTCTGGTGCCAACCATATCGTTCAGTTGAGCCAAATGCACTCAAATTTCAAATTAAAAAAAGTTAACAAAACTGACTGTAGAAGACTCGCGTGACTGCGTGAGATTATAATGCAAAATGGGCGCGGGCGCGCTATGGAAGTGTCTGCCAAATGTATGGCGCGGGCGCACCAAATCCCTTTGTTGATGGAGCGTGGCCACGCGATGGTGCAAAGAAGTCTCTGTATTTATGTGGCGTGGGCATGCGATGTAAGGCTTGATTAGCGGCCACGGTAGCGTTGCTATTATTGCGTTACGCTTTCTGTTTGCCTTCTTTGTTCTACGCTTCTTGTTTGTTGTTGTTTGTTCTTCATCCCTTCTTTCTTCATCGCATTCCTCTCTTTGCTTCAGCCTTATCTCGCCGTGTTCATCTTGTCATGCCTCTGCTAGCTTCATGCCACCATGCCAATCCATGCTAATGCCATTCCATGCTTTCCATGCCAATTCATGCCTTATGTTGCTAAAAGGTGTTCTGACTATATTTACTGCAAAACAAACATAAAATGCAAATAACACATAATAAACTACTTGAGATGAGCATAATTCCAGTGAGTTAGCGCCCAATAAGTAGGTATAAAACCTACTTATCAAATAGCCCCAAACTTGAACTATTGCTTGCCCTCAAGCAATGCATACGACAATAAACAATGCAATGCAACTACATGCTATGCAAACTATACTATGATTCAAATGAGTCCCAAGTTTTTCCAGCTAAAATGGAATTCCAATCTAATGTGCCTCAGTAAATTATCCAGATTCAAGACTAAAGTTTCAAACCAAACTCCAGATATAATATCATACGATCAAATAACCCATACTCATTATAAAGATGCTGTGTGTGTGTTGTGTTCACAAATACACTTTGTAAGACCCGGTAAAAAATTAATTAATAAATAAATATTAAATAATAAAAGTTTCTTTGTTTTAAAACATATTAATTGGACTTTGTCATTTATTTTGGGTCAAACTAGTTATTTAATTTGTGTGGGCTAGTAAATATTAATAAGTGATGGAAAAATTAATTTAGCAAAATTGGGCCTTAAAAACTAATTGAGATTAATTTATATGTGGGTAATATTAAATACTATTATAATTAAGATAATTAATAAAATATATTAATTAATAAAATCTATTTTTTTTATGTAAATAAATAACTAAACCTAATCTTATTTTCCTTATATAACCTGAGAAAGAGAAAGAGGAGTCAAGCCGCCTTATTGCATTTGTGAGAGAAGTTGCGTGCGAAGTAATAAGAAAAGGAACATCAGATTTGTTTGTTTTCTTTTTCCGTTTTGGTGCCTTGTGTATATCAATGATGTTGCTGACTTCTTTTAGTTCACAATTAAAATTAAAATAGTATACATGATTGATTGATTTAAACGGATGTGTATATATATGTTTACCGGATTATTATGTAGGAACAAAGGCAGTAGACTATATATATATATATATATGCATAACTTGCAGGAGGAAAAAAAAAGAAAAAAAAAGGGAAATGATTTTGATGCGAAAGCTGCTGAAAGTAATTAATAAGGAGTATACCTTATAATACTTATGGGATAGCTTGCGTTAGATATTGTCTTTGCGAAAATTTTATAGTTATATATATATATATATATTATATTTAGTTAATTTAAGTTATATTTCGTTAATTCAAATTATATATATTATATGTTAATAAATTTTGCCCATGAAACTTATAAATAAAATTAGTAAATTAAATTAAAGTTATATATATTAATTTAAATTAATTAATTTTGCCGACATAGTTATAAAAGTTTTTAATAATAAATTTAATTGTATTATGTTATTAATGATTGGATTGTAATAAAATCTTATTAAATTATTTAGATTGAACGGAGAGAGTCCAAACGAGTCAAATTTGAAATATAATCTTTGGGTATTACATTGCTTAATCCAGGTACGGATTCCGTACTCTTTCAGTGAGACTCTTTTATTTTTAAGTTGTTCGTTTCGTTATTCGTTTTGAATTTAGTATTGCCTCTCATAATTATTCCTTGTCAATTTATTGTGATATATTTGTTTGGGCGTTGTATTAGAACTCATATTTGTACTCTTTAGACTAGCGTATCATGTCTAAACTTTATTTTGATATTTGTAGTGATGTACATGTTAATATATATTTTGGAGACTTTGTGTTGATGATTCGTTTTAGTTTAACATGTACATGTCAGAACCCTTTTTGTTAATATTATGTCGCATGTGTTGTGACATGGTATTATTGTTAGAATGTACCGTATGGTATACCTGAGCTATAACCGCATGTGGGGGTACCACAGGCATGTCGGCTTGGCACCGAGGCATGACGCCTTCCGTGGCGGTGTGATCAGTCCACGACGTCTCCGTTTTGTGCTCCGTTGGGAGTTGGCCATTTGGTGTTTTGTCGTGGGAGGCGTATGGGTCGACCCTAGTTTTCTGTTCTGTTCTGTTTTACGGATTGGTGATGTTTGTGCCAAACACACCTTCCGATTTTACATGCATTGGATTCGCGGTCCAATGTATGTGACTTGCCTGTGTGGCACTATTTTGACTTGTCTGTGTGCAAGGTATATTTCTGAGCTCGGTATGAAATAACACCCAGCCATTTGATTCAGCCTATTATTTCGTTATGTTAGTTTTGTTTGTTTCGTTTCAGTTAGTTTCGTTTTATTTCATTTAATTGAGTTAATTATTTCGGTTCATCAATTGTATTCTATATCCGTACTGGGCATTTGGCTCATGCTGTGTTTTTCTTCTGGCAGGTAATCAGGAGAATCAAGGGCAAGTGTGACGAGAGCTCCATTCTATCCAATAGTTTTGATATATTTCGTTAGGCTATGATACATTGATTTATTTAGAGTTGTAATAGTTATTTCGTATTGTAGTTTGAGCCAGTGTGGCATTTATTATGGTTTGTCGTAAGACATTTAATTAGTTTAAGACTATTCTTTTGTGGATTAGAGCCTTGCTATTAAATTCATCAGTTTTGTTATGTTTTGAGTAACCTCTCTTTCTATTTCGGAAAGGGGGTGTTACACACTTGACTAAGGCAAAGACTACACATGTTATACTGCTAAAAACAGAAAATCAAAGTCTAAGTCAAGAACCATGTATACTAATGAACAAAAAACTACTCCGACACATTAATACAAACTAAGGTTCAACAATGGGTTTAATCTGCTTTATTTTTACTCACGAGGGCGATTTTTGCCCTTTCTCGTAGTGTTTATTGCTATATTTTTTTATACACAGCGAGTGCATTTTACGCTCCATCTCGCCCCTTCCAAGGATTCAATAATTCAGTTCAGGAAGGTTCTAAGATGGATTTTTTTCTTTTCTTTATATACAAAAAGAATACCCATGTGTTCCCAAAGTTTGATTATCAATGTTTTCATAGCCTAAGTCCGGTTTCTACACAATTCTATTTTTAAAAACAACATTTTCTACTAAACAGGCAAAACATGTTATTCTTATACCAACAAGTATATATGAACAACTACGTGCTAACCGAAAGTATCTAAACAACAAGCATGGTTCACATCATGTAAAACATTATATCTAAGCTCATGCTATCCACTAAATTCAAAAAATCCTTCAAAATTCTATTTCATCATTGGCTAGGCTAAAACTCCATAAATCTAGATACTTGGAATATGCAACTAAACAAATAACTAAAACATATAATAAGCACTAAAAACAAAAAAAATTCTGCAATTATAAACTAAACACATACTAAACAAATAGACATGCAAAAATTAAACTACCATGCAAAAATGATGCAAATTAACTACGTGCAACTACACTACTACAACTACATTACTACCCAATACCCCCAAACTTAAACTATTCATTATCCCACTGAAATCCGGCGGTAGAAATGGCACTATTGTCCGAAATTAGGGCCACTCAAGCATGGCTCCCTGCTGCGCGAAAGCCTCTGCTAGAGACCTCATCAAACCATTGGAAAATGCTACAAAATTGTCATATATAACGTTGACCTTCCTCTTCAACCTTCGGAGACGACGATCATCATGGACAACAGTGGCTTGGGTTGACGTGCCTACTTCAATTGCCTGCGTGGACTGTGGTTGAAGGCACCAATGATGCAGGTTGAAGGATAAAGATTTTTCCCCTCGGGTGTGGCGTACCTCCCGCCCAATCCTCAAATTTGGCAATAGTCGCATGGGTGATATCTTGGCTAGGGTACTGCAGTTGTTCATTACCCCAAGTGACTCCTTGTTGTGCATAGAGACTAGCAACATCGGACGCATGTGGGATACTTCCTGTAGTGTTCCCCCTCATATAACGTAACATATTCTAATGAATAAGGTGTCCCACATCGATGTACTTGCCTGTGACTATGCCCCACAAAATAATTGCCCGTTCAGTGGTGATCTCATGTTGATGTGATGATGGCATAAGCTTTGCACAGATAAACAAGTTCCAAGCCTTAGCATAGCGATTGAGGGCTGAGGCTGGGAAGGTTCTAGGCTGATTCGTTCTTGGCTTGTAATTCCACTGTGTCCCTGGTATGCACAAGATAGTGATGACTATGTCCAAGTCAGTCTCAAAATATGCAGCCTCGACACATTTATCATATCCAGTTTGTGGTGTGTCGAGTATCCGGAAAACTGCTCTGATTGATTTCGGCCGATAGTCCACTTGAACTCCTCTGACCATAAATATCCCACTCATAGTGTCTTTGGCATTTGCATAAAACTCCCAAATAATTCCTATTGGTACATGCATAGGAGTAGCAGTCACTCCCCCCCATCCTCTTTCATGTATCATATCCCATAAATGGCCATCTTGCTTCTCAGGCTTGAAACCTCGTTCCTTCACAAAGGTTTTTGCTACTATCCTTTAGTATTCTATCTAGACATCAAGGTTGACAAACTTTGTATGGTCCACTACATCCTCACTCTGACTGCTGGAGGAAGATGACGATGATGGAGTAAAAGAACGTGTTCTTTTTGGCCCCATTTCACTTGATGAAGAAGAAAACCCTAAGTTGAAGAGAAAAATTTGACTGACGAAATGCGTGCTCTGTACTCCACCAAACTTACTATTTTTGCTCACCCTCTGAAGAAACCCTAGTTTCTCTGTGTTTGAATTGGCAGATAAAGAGAGAAGTTTGAGTATTGATAGGAGAATGGAATGCGTATATAGTGGGGGTGAGGAGTTACGAATTTGAAATGGAACGGTTTGGAGAAGAGAAGAGTCGTGCGTCTGTTTTGTAAGGAGAGATGAATACGCATGTTTCAAAGTGTAACTAATATAAGAGATGGGAGGAGACACGTCTTAAAAATTTAGAATTTTTTTCTAACTCCAGTCTCGGGCGCGGCCGCGCTGCCTTTATACTAGATAAGAGCGCGGGCGCGCTATTGACTATCTTGACAAAGACACAGCGCGGGCACGCGGTTTTTGAACAATTTCATTGCGCGGCTGCGCGGTCGTGCATCCTGATCATACTAGCAAAATGGCTACTGATAATCTGCAATGCACCTGTACAAACAAAAAATACCAGTATGAGATATATCAATTCTCCAAAATCAAAACATGAACTAATTAGTATGCATGAATGACTATCCCAAAACAATGCTTTATATGATACTCCTAATCATCATCATATGCACAATCAGGTCCTCAAAACTTATACCAACACTTGTTATGCAATAACAAAAAACTAACATGAAAGTGAGAAATAAATGTGATCAAAACAGAATTAAACAAGAGGTAAGGATAGAAATAATGGGGTGCCTCCCATCGAGCGCTAAGTTATAGTCAATTAGCTTGACTAATCTCTGATTCAATCACGTTGAAGAAATAATGGAGGTAACTTTCTGCCTGTCAACCTCACCACCATAGTAGTGCTTAAGCCGCTGTCCATTCACTTTGAACGACTTATCTAGGAATTTGTCGAATACCTCTACTGCACCATGTGGATAAACTGTCTTCACTGTAAATGGCACTGACCACCTTGATTTGAGCGTCCCAGGGAAGAGTTTAAGTCTTGAATTGAATAGGAGAACTCTTTATCCCGGCTCGAACACTCTTTCCATAATTTTTTGGTCATGCCATTTCTTCACCTTTTCTTTATATAGCTTGGAGTTTTCATAAGCCTGCAATCTGAATTCATCCAATTCATTGAGTTGGCGTAGGCATTTTTCACCTCCAACCTTCAAATGAAAGTTGAGCTTCCTAATTGCCCAGTACGCCTTATGCTCAAGCTCCATGGGAAGGTGAGAAGCCTTTCCATAAACCAGCTGAAACGGTGACATGCCTAACGGAGTCTTGTAAGCAGTCCTATACACCTATACAACATCGTCAAGCTTTAATAACCAATCCTTTCTTGTGGTGTTCACGACTTTCTCTAAAATTCTCTTTACTTCATGATTCAAAACCTCTGCCTAGCCATTGGTCTGAGGATGTTAAGCTGTAGCAAAGCGATGATTTACCCCATACTTAGCCAACAGAGCTGTAAATTGTTGATTACAGAAATTACTGCCTTCATCACTAATGATAGCCCTTGGAGTCCCAAACCTTGTAAAAATACTTCTTTGTAAAAATTGTAGGACCACCTTGGCATCATTAGTTGGAAGAGCTTCCACTTCCACCCACTTTGAAACATAGTCAACTGCTAACAAGATGTATAAATTTCCACATGAAGAAATGAAAGGACCCATAAAATATATCCCCAAAACATCAAAAATTTCAACCTCGAGGATCGTGTTCAATGGCATCTCATTTCTTTTCGATATATTCCCAACTCTTTGACATCTATCACATCTCTGGACAAAACTGTAAGCATCTTTAAAAATCGTCGGCCAATAGAATCCTGCTTGCAACACTCGAGCCGCTGTCCTTTCTCCACCGTAGTGACCTCCATATAATGAAGCGTGACAATCTTGAAAAATCTCCTCTGGCTCACTATATGGGTTACATCTCCTTATCATCTGATCAGCACATTGTTTGAACAAATACGGTTCATCCCATATAAACTACTTCACATCATGCAAAAATTCTTCTTTTGGTGCCCAATCAAGTTTGCAGAAATGATCTTGCTCACTAAATAGTTAGCATAGTCCGTGAACCAGGGCACTTCCCCTTTCACCACAAATAACTATTCATCTGGAAAAGACTCATTAATCATAACTTTGTCATCTCCATCTCTTTTCAAATTTTCCAGTCTAGATAAGTGGTCCGCCACTTGATTCTCAGTACCTTTCCGTCCTTGATCTCCAAATAAAATTCTTGCAATAGAAGTATCCACTTGATTAATCGAGGCTTTGCATCTTTCTTTGCCACCAAGTATCGAATTCCTGAATGATCTGTGTATACTATCACCCTTGTCCCAATTAGATACGCTCAAAATTTGTCAAAAACATACACAACTGCCAAAAGTTCCTTCTCTGTGGTGGTGTAGTTCAACTGAGCATCAGTAAGGGTCTTGCTCGCATAGTATATCACATAAAAAATTATTTCCCCTTCTCTATCCCAAAACAGCCCCCACAACATAATCACTGGCATCACACATCAACTCAAATGGTAGGTCCCAATCCGGTGCTGTAATCACTGGTGCTGAAGTTAACTTCCTCTTTAAATGCTCAAATACAGACAAACAATCTTCATCGAACTTGAACTGTGTTGTTAAGGAACAACTTCATAACACTATTTCAGTCCAACCATAACATAATCACCAGATATGATTCAGTCAAACCTTGTCAGAAGGCCTCTTCTTACGGTTTCTGGAAATTCCAGAAACTCAAGGTCATGGCCGAATGGCTTAGTTTGACCATCTCCTACACTCATTCTGTTGGTTGTTTAAGAGCTCTAAGGGTATGAATCTATAGTCCATATAACATACTACAAGCTAGTTACAACAACATCAACATATCAAATAACATCTGACAGATCAAGGCATTGCAAAACGTTGTCAGACCCTATTTATGAGTTTCTGGGTTACCCAGAAACTCCATGGTCATGCTCGGTCAACTCACTTTGACTACAATAACATGAAATCTGGACATGGAATGGCTATGATTCCACTTCTAGATTACAGTCCTCATGTCAGACTATGGATTTAAAACATCAAACAAGAAAAATCATGAACAGGGAAGAATCTAGAGTCACTGACATATGGTTGTCAGAGCATTTTTAATGTTCGTGGACAATTTTTCAAAAACTCCATTTTAAAGAATTTTGATGCCATGGATCTATGATGGATCATCATAGATCATCTTAAAACACCTTCTAGCATGAATCTACACACATAAACACGAAATTGTTCTTAGCATACAAGATCAAAGGTGAGTTTAGGGTTTACCTTTCTCTTGAAGATGCTTTGATCTTGCCTTCTCCTACTGATTTTGGTGAGTTATAGGCTTTACTAGGGACTGAAATACTTGGTAATTTTGGAGGTTTGGTGAGAGAGAGAGAGAGTTGGTTGTGGTTTAGAGAGCAAATGAGATTACTTTGCACACTTTCTCTCTCTTTAATCCTTATAATATGATACAATGTATCTATAAATGGCTAGGTGGCACCTTAAAGATCAGATATGACTTGATTTTATAGCACATGGGATCACCTAATGTGATGACTCACTAAATCTTGCAATATCTCTTTACTTATAACTTAAGTAAAGGGGTATTTTGGTCTTTTCATCCCTAAAAGGGTAATTTCGTAGTTTCCCTCACAAATTTAAGGGTATTTTAGTCAATTGACATTACTTCTCTTAATTCTCACCATTAGGGTTTGGTATTCTCAATTAGGGTTTCTTAATTAGGGTTTAGGGTTCCCGAATATAAAATTAGGGTTTCTTGGCTTTCGTTTAGGGTTCCTAACTGTGCGTTTGGGTTTCTAATCCTGAGATTAGAGTTTCTAATCCCTTATTAGGGTTTACTAATGTTATACCCTATCCAATCAATCACTGATCAAAAATTTTATACAGTACGAACACGTACTCACAGTTACAATTATTATAACTGTAATTTTTATCGAATCCTTCTCCAGACTTAGGGTTAGGGTTTCTATTCTCTGATAAGCACAACTCTACTCTTATATCTCAGTCAAAACACAAATTGACTTATTCTCTAAAGTCGTATCACATATTCGTATCTCAATATTGATAATCAATATCAATACTAAATAAATAATAATAATAAAAAATTATTCATAAAATTCGGATTATTCGAAATCTCGGGTTATCGCAATAGCCATCATACATCTCTGAAAAGTGGTCGGGGCATTGCATAACCCGAAAGACATCCCTCTGAAGGCGAATGTACCATACGGACATGTGAAAGTTGTCTTTTCTTGGTCTTCTAGAGCTATCACAATCTGATTGTAGCCTGAATACCCGTCCAGAAGGCAATAAAATTCATGACCTGCTAGTCTGTCCAACATCTGATCAATAAACAGCAGTGGGAAGTGATCCTTCTTTGTAGCTTTGTTAAGTCTGCGGTAATCCATACAGAATCTTCACCCCATTAGTGTCCTCATCTGTATCAATTCATTATTTTCATTGGAGACTACGACCATAGCCCCCTTCTTCGACACACACTGTACCGGGCTCACCCACGAGCTGTCTGAAATCAGATAAATAATTCCTGCGTCCAGCCATTTTAACACTTCCTTTTTGACCACTTCCTTCATAATTGGATTAAGTATCCTTTGCTGCTCCACTGAAAGCTCGCTATCATCTTCCATCAGGATCTTGTGCATACAGAAAGATGGGCTGATCCCTTTGATATCTGCTATAGTCCACTCAATTGCTGATTTGAACTCTCTGAGAACTCTTAGAAGTTTTTCTTCCTGAAAAGATGTTAGTTCAGAAGAAATAATCACAGGTAATTTTGAATTATCATTTTAAAACGCATACCTTAAATGGTCTGGAAGTGGTTTCAACTTAAGTTCTGGAGGCGTCTCAAGAGACGGCTTTAATTTCATTGATAACTCTTCAACAATCTTTAATGGCTCAACAGGAGTCTTAAACTTTCTGAACTGTGGAGTTGTGTCAAGTATTTGAACAATTTCTTCAATCTCACCATCTTCTATTTCTGAACTTCATATAATAGCCTTCTTCAAAGGTTCATGTTCCACCAAGTTCTCTACTTCATCATTCAGTACCTTTTCTACTAAATCAACCCTGAAGCATTCCTCTTCATCTGTTGGAAATTTCATCACCTTGAATACATTGAAAGTGACTTTTTGATCATGAACTCACATTGTCAATTCCCCTTTCTGAACGTCTATTAAGGTCCTTTCTGTAGCTAAGAACGGTCTTCCAAGAATGATCGGTATACTTCTGTCCTCTTTATAGTCTAATATGATGAAATCAGCCGGGAAGATGAATTTATAAACTTTAACCAGTACATCTTCCACTATACCCCATGGATAAGTAATAGACCTGTCAGCTAGCTGTAAATAAATATTTATTGGCCTTGGAGCCTGTAATCCCAATTGATTGAACACTGACAATGGCATCAAATTGATACTTGCCCCTAGATCGCACAAGTATTTACTGAAACTCCTCTTTCCAATCGTACAAGGTATCGTGAAGCTGCCCAGGTCTTTCAGCTTTGGAGGTAACTTGCGTTGAAGCATTGCACTACATTCTTCGGTCAAGGCCACTGTTTCAAAGTCTTATAACCTTTTCTTCCTTGACAAGATACCCTTCATAAACTTTGCATAACTAGGCATCTGTTCCAATGCCTCAACAAAAGGTATGTTGTAGCTTTTTAAACACCTCCAAAAATTTACTGAACTGCTTATCTTCCCTTTTCTTATGTAGTCTCTATGGATAAGGAACATGGGGATGAACAACTGGTATCTTGGTCACTGGTTTCTCAGATGACTCTTCTTTGTTCTTCTTTACTTCCCCTTTTTCAGACCCTTCTTTAACCAAACTTTCCTGAGAAAAATTTTCCTCATCACTAGCATGCGTCACGATTTCCTCATGTAAAAGTGGCGCTTGGTAGCGCCATCTTTGAAATTCTATGATATGCTTCCCTGACCTTAAACTGATAGCCTGACATTGTTCTTTACCCTCCCTTCTTGGATTTTTCTCTATTGTACTAGGCAATGTTCCTTGTGGTCTATTGTTGAGCATGCTAGCCATTTGACCCATTTGAGTTTCCAAATTTTTGATAGCCACTGCTTTTCTTTTAATCATCACCTCGGTGTTTGCCATATACGTCATCATCATCTCCTCCATCTCTAACTTCTTCTCTTGCTGAGGTGCAGGTGGTGGATGATGTTGTTGCTACTGTTGAAATCCTGGAGGGTAGGGTGGTTTCGGTGCATACTGCTGATGAGATGGTTGTGCCTGAAATTGATGTTGTGTTTGAAACTGAATTTGTTGATTGTTTTGATTATTTGACAAACTGAAATTTGGATGGTTGTGGTTGTTGGAGTTGTATGCATTCTGGAACTGACTCTGATTTTTCTGATAGTTGGTCAGTTGAATGTGCCCCTGCACATATCTCACATTCAAATGCAACTGTCTTCGCTTTACTATCCGCCAAAGAATTAATCTTCTTTGCCATAGATGCCATCTGAACTGACAATTATGTGATAACATCTACCTCCAACACTCCTGCAACTTTGGGCTGTGGCGTTCTGGCTGTAGGATTTTTGAAATCATTAGCTGCCATAGTCTCAATAAGATTGTAGGCCTCTTCATAGCTCTTTGCCTATAAAGCTCCTCCTGCAGCTGCATCTACAATTGACCTTGACTGCCATCCCAATCCATTATAAAAAGTATTAATCACCATCCAATCCGACATACCATGGCGTGGACACTTCCTTAGCATCTCCTTGTAGCGTTCCCATGCTTCACATAAAGATTCACCCTGCTACTGCTCAAACTGAGAGATCGCTATCCTCATTTTAGTAGTCTTAGCCATTAAGAAAAATGTGGCTAAGAACTTTTGTGCTAGGTCCTCCCATGTTGTAATTGATCCTGAAGGCAAGGAATGAAGCCAACTTCTAGCCTTGTCCCGTAATGAAAATGGAAAAAGCTTGAGTCTGATTTCATCTTCTGTCACCCCGTTATATCTGAAGGTGTCACATATCTCTATAAAACTCAATAGATGCTCGTTCGGGTCATCTGTAGCAGCACCCCCAAACTGTACCGAATTCTGCACCATTTGAATAGTGCCCGACTTTATCTCAAAAGTGTTGGCTGCTATAGCTGGCCTGACTATACTTGATTGTAATCCATTTATGTTTGGCATTGAATATTGTCTCAAGGCCCTGTGTTGCTCTTTTCTTTGCTCTTCTGCTGCCATGCTGGATGTTGTATTTTCTAAATCTACTTGTATATTTCTACGTGCTCTCGATCTCCAAGCACTACCGTTGATGTTTTCTTGTGCAGGAATCAACTCAGGATGTGATGATCGAGTGCGCATATACTATGCACAAGTACCTGAAATTCAAACAAAAATAAAATAGAAATAAGAATAAGAATAGAATTGTTGTCACACAAATTTAGCTTTAATTGATGACGACAATATTAAAAATAAACGCATTTTCCCGGCAACGGCGCCAAAAACTTGTTGCCTCCTTTCCAGTCTAACAAAAAGGACTCTAACTCATGCAAGCATACATGGGTCAATAAGTAGTACAGAGTAAGAAAAGTATCGATCCACGGAGAAAGGTGTTAATTCTAAATTATCATGCGTAAACTATATCACTATTTTTTATATGCTTAAACGATCAACTCACAATTATATTTAATTTTAAATTAATTCATGAACTAACAATTATAATTATTAAAATGATGTAATCAAATTGGAGAATAATGGGATTCTAATTTCATTTAATGTTTCATCTAAACTGCAACCATCATGCAATGTTTAAATATTTATCATGGAAAACTAGTCAAAAGTACAATAGTGGACATAACCATTTTTCAATGAACTACAACCAAATCACATAACCTCCACATTTGATAGAAATTATGCAAGCGACACTATTACCAAAATCACTATATGTCTATGTGAAATTGCAGCAATAATGAAATAAAGCGTGGGCTCTTTTCATGACTACACATGGTGAAACGGTATATGTCTATCCGGTTCACGAATCACAAAGCTTAATAAATCAGCCTCATGAACATATGCCATTATGATTTAATCCATATTCATATTTCATTTTTCAAATCCATATAAGCACACAATGTGAATGGTGATCAAACATTCATTCATTAAATTCAATCATAATTGTTAATCCAATGATAAACATACAACAATACAATCAGATATATAAATTTAGACTACATATCAAAATTTATTAGAATCCCATAATGCAATTTTAGTTCATTTCTGAACCAAAAGCCATTATGGGATTGAAGCAAAACATTGAAGTAAACAAATCCAAACAAAAGATGTAAGAGAAATGATAAACAAATCTGTAAATCCCAGTTGCAGAGTCTGTTCCAATGCTTGTTCCAATGTACCAAAATCTCCAGCAATGAAAACTAATAATTATTGAATAATAAAGATGAAGAGAGGAGTTAACAATGTATCATCAATCATCAAAACCTCCCTAGAGTAGTTAAAACTTTAGAACCCTAATGATAATAATAAAACTGATTAAAGACTCCCCAAAGACACGTCTGCTGCCAACCATATCGTTCAGTTGAGCCAAATGCGCTCAAATTTCAAATTACAAAAAGTCAACAAAACTGACTGTAGAAGACTCGCGTGGTTGCACGAGATTATACTGAAAAATGGGCGCGGGTACGCTATGGAAGTGTCTACTGAATGTATGGCGCGGGCGCGCCAAATTCCATTGTTGATGGAGCGCGGCCGCGCGATGGTCCAAAGTAGTCTCTGTATTTATGTGGCGCGGGAGTGCGATGTAAGGCTTGATTAGCGGTAGCCATGGCTTGCGCTTTCTCTCGCATTCTATCTTCTGTTTGTCTTCTTTGTTCTTTGCTTCTTGGTTGTTGTTGTTTGTTCCTCATCCCTTCTCTTCTGTACTGTATTACTCCACTGCTTCAGTTCCTTATCTACTCGTGTTCATCTTGCCATGCCTTTGCTAGCTTCATGCCACCATGCCAATCCATGCTAATGCCATTCCATGCTTTCCATGCCAATTCATGCCTTATGCCAATAAGTAGGTACAAAACCTACTTATCAGGATAGTACTGACACATCATTACCTGTTGAGATGATAAAACTGATTTGCAATGATTTTTGAGCTATTTAAAGAATAGTCTATGCTAGTTGTTTCGACTAGACGAAAATAATTTGAAAATGTCAAAATGTTTTTTATATCATTAATGCATCATGTAACCTGGTGCAAAGATGATATAAATTGATGGAGTTGTAAATGCAGAATTACTTAATGTTGGATATGATCGAAAGATCGTCAGTCCACTATAGTATGATGTGTGACGCCCCCAAAATGAGGTATGCATCACCCATTCTGAGTCGTCAGATACATAGTACAAAATTCAAATACAACTTCAATTATACAACTGTTGAACTGTCGTATAGAATACGACCACAGTTAAATATGAGTTTTAATACAAATGTCTGTAACTCTCATGGTACCTCGACCACAACCTTACAATGGTAATTTACATAAAAGTACAGTCAAAAACTATTTTAGAAACTAAAATCTTTGGGAAGTGCTCAAGGAAACCTTCAGACATGGGAGGCCATGCGTCTGTGTTATGATAGATATCATATGTCCACGTAATTATCCTTGGTTGACCCAAAAGTCCCCAAAGAAAAACAAGAAGATTACTATCATCTTCTTTCCAATGGTAAGTCTTCTCTTGACATATAATTATCTCCGTTGTCTCCAAGTGAAAATTATATTTCAAATATACTCCAAGATCATATAGGTAGTGCTCAGTAGATATACTCAAAGAAGTGGATGTGCACAACCATATCTTATGATAACATGAGGTTGTATGTCATTAGATATCTTGTATGATAGTGGCAAAATACCCTTCCAACGTTGGGTTCGCACTCACCTATATGATTCACCAAATATAACTACTAAATAATGTATAGAATACAACACACTTTTCTATACCTTTGTTTAGGAGAACCTCCACGACTAGAGACCACCATTCTAATCCTCTTAATACCCCCCCTCAATTGGCTACACTCTTATTACACGAAAGGAATTGTGAAGCGTAAGGGTGAGCACAACTAACTCCAAAGAAAGAATATCATGACTAAAGATAATTAAATTATCAATATCTTTCATCAATAATAAATCGAGATTTAGAACATATGACGATAATAAAACTTTTCAACCATAGTTGCAAATGAAACGAGCAATCCATTAGAAGAGTCAAATAGACCATAAGGTCTATTATCTTCTCTATGTTAAAAGTCCACCAATAATGTTTTATCCGTGTAACATCAATAAATAATTCCCGTCCACGATCATGTGAATAACTCATAATCACAATTGTGATTCTAAATTCCTCTTCGCACCTAGGACGAAGATAATTTTCATCACCGTAAAAGAAACTAGATATAAGAGTAGGGAAGTAGCAGAATACTTTTCTATATTTTCTCTATTATTTCTCTCTCTAGAGTTTCAGTGAATTCGTAAGAAATAATGAAGGAATGAGCTTCTATTTATAGAAGAATGGACTGCATAGTAACTAACTCATGAACGGTCCCGATTGATTTACCCTCATATCGTGTTATTAAACCCTAATTGTTAAACTCGGTTATGAGTTCGAGACTGTGTAGTAATTGTGTTATATGAATTTTACTGTGTATTATATAATTTCTGTAATTAGGAGAAACCATAATTATTTATTTGAAAACCCTAATTTGCTAATTAGGAACCCTAATTGCAAATTTTAGAAACCCTAATTATTATTTTTGTGAATTATAATGATAATTAGGAAACCCTAACTGTTAATTTGGGAACCCTAATAGTGTTAAGGAACCGTAATTATTTAAACCCTAATTTTTTATTAAAAACCCTAATTTCTATTAAAAACCCTAATTTAATTAGTATGTTTAAAAATAAAATTTTATTACACTTTAATTTTTAATTGTCCAAATCCTAGAAATTATTTGGGAAACTTTAAAATGTAAAATCTAGTGATTAAACCCTAGATTCAAGCACCTTGGACAAGAATACCCTTGAGATTAAAAGGAAATTACAAAAATGCCCTTTTGTCCCATTAGTTGAATTATTGTTAGACAAGATCTAGCAAAAATCTGGCCAGCCACCCTAGACCTACCTATGAGCCTATAATCTATAACACATCACATGATCAGCCATCCCATACATGCATATATGATTTGCATAATTTAAGAAAGAGAAAGTGCTCATTTTTGGCCTAAATTATTCACAAGCACTTAGCCATTCTCTCTCAAGCTCAAACCCACGAAATTGCCTTGCTAGATCAGTCCCCAATCAAGCCCCATGAAAACCAACATCAAATCAGAAGCATAGAAATCAGAATTGGAGCATAAAGGTGCAAACCCTAAAAGTTCAAAAATCTTTTGATCTTATGTTAGATGTAATTTTTTAGTGTTAAATATGTTGTATGGGGTGTTAATCAATGATCTGGGTTGCTAGATGTTAAACCCATAACATCTAGAGGCTCAGATTTGATGATTTTCCAAATCTGGAAATTTTGTTTTTAGAGTCTGACAGTCAAATGTCAGTCCTCATAGATCCTTGTATATTATGTGTTTTTGTGGTTTAAATGTTTAAACATGTAGTATGCTATGAGATCTTGAATCTGGAACTTGATTCAGAGTCAGATCAGTTATTGAGTGAAAGTTATTGATGGTCAAAGGTCGTTGACCGACCATGACTTTACTAATTCTGGGAAACCCAGAAAGCTTTTTCAGCGTCTGACAATGTTTTGGAAGGCTTAGATCTGTCAATTTGTAAAACATTTGATGATGTTATAGTATCCAGGTTATAGCCTATCTTATGTACTTTATATTGGTTGCTTTTGATCCTTTAAATAATCAATTGATCGAACTTAGAGGATGGTCAAACCTGGCCCCTCGTCCACGATTTTGATTTTTGGGAATTTCCAGAAAATATGAAGAACATCTTTCTGACCATGTTTGACCGTGTCATAGATTGTTATTTTGTTGTTGTTTTTGCTGCTTGGTGTAATGGATCTCTTCTTTGTCATGAGGACTTCAAGTCCAGCACACTCTCGAATCTTGGCAAAACAAAGGATCGGAAGTAGTAATCAGTCAAAATGCGTTGACCGTTAAGCTTCTGTTTCTAGGTAACCCAGAAATTACCTAGATGGGTCTGACAATTTGTTCATGAGTCTCAATCTCTCTTGAGTTATGTGATTTATTTGTGTTGTTGTATCCATGTTATAATATGTTATATGGGCTACATATAAAAGCCTTTATATCACCTAAATGATGAATAGGATCAAAGTAATGAACGGTCCAAGTAGGCAGTATGAACATGATATGTGTTTTCTGGAATTTCCAGAAAATCAAGAACACGGTTCTGACAGGGTTTGACCGACTTAGATCTGGCGATTGGGATGTAGTTAGACTTATTAAAAATAATAGATCTCTTCCTTGGCATGGGTACTACACTCTGAAACCACTAAACAACCAAAACCTTACTTGGAAATATAGTTATGGAAGCCCAAAGGTAGTACTTAAGAATCGCTTGGGTTTTTCGTAACCTGAAAACCAAGAACAGATCTGACAATTACTTTGCAAGCCCAGATCTCATTCGTTTTACGTTTTATTGTCACGATTATTGTTGTAACATGTAGTTAGACACTAGTACTACAAGATCCATATATTAGCTTGCCCAGAAACATCAAGATCTGACATTTATAGTTGGTCAAACTTAGCCCCTCGATAACTGATTATGAGTGTTCTTGAGCCTCAAGAACACCTATCGCCACGTGTAAACTGCTACTATAGCCTTTAGCGATTGATTTAATTATTTTTGTTTTATAATTTCTGAAAAATACATTAAAAATAGAAATAAATTCCTAAAAATTATAAAATCAGTTTTAAAAATTATTTTAAGTTATAAAATTAACTTTTAATAATTTGACATATTTTTCATAAATATTAATATTTATTTGGATATTATTGGTATTTAAATTATTTAATAAATGATTAAATAAAATGATTTTATGGTATTAAAAATCATTTTAAATAATAATAAAGTATTTAATAATATTTTAAGTTATAAAACATTACTTTTAATATTTTAAGATAAGTTTCATTAATTATTAAATATTAATGATATAAGTAATTATATTAAATAAATTAATTAAAAATGATTTTAATATTATAAAAATCATTTTAAATGAAAATAAATAGTTTAAAATATTTTAAGTTATAAAATATAACTTTTGAGGTAAATTTCATCAATAATTTAATATTAAGGATATTAAGTTTATTTAATAAGTATATTAAATAAATAGTTTAAAAATGGTTTTATTTAATTAAAAATCATTTAAAAGGAAATAAATGAATTAAAGATATTTTAAGTTAGAATTAATGACTTTTAATATTTTGATAAATAATAAATTAATATTCTAATATTAATGGTAATTGTTTTAACAATGATTTTAGATGTTTTAAAATCATTTAAGGGTAATATTAATACTTTAAAATATTTAGAGTTATTATAAATAACTTTAATATTTTGGCAATAGCTTCATTAATAGTTTAATATTAATATTAATGATAATAGAATTAGTTAATATTTAAATCATTTAATAATGATTTCAGTTTGAAAATTCATGATAAAGTATAATAATTATTTAAAATTATTATAAGGTTATGAAAATAATATGTCTGATATTTAAAATATCTAAACGACTATTGAACTCACACGATAGAGTCTTAGACTACGATATTTACCCGATAAAGCCATTTAAGACAATCAAATATTTCGAAATTGATCCTGACTTAGATAAATTGACTAGATATGTGTCCTGCTTATGATCCAACGACCAAAAACATATGTGACAATGTGATTAGGTTATGTCTTTAATCGCAATTAGCGATACTATGTGTTACGATATATTATTCTAATTGAACGAATGATATTATTACCGATAGGTCATTTGTATAAAAGATTAATCTAAGTTCATATTATTGTAAGCAACAAATCGTAAAGTATATCTAAACTTATGCACTACTTTATTTCGCAAACAGGTATATCATGTTATGCAAGTTTCCTAAACTTACTCCAATTATTATTGTGCCAGATTATTAACTCTGTTATTATTGATTATGTATTCAATCTTTATATTCATACAAGTTCTTACATTATCCAATCATTGTATTATTGTATAATTCAGATATTTATTCTTTTCGTTAATTCCTATATAGGGTTAGACAAGTGTCCCCACTTGGATAACCATTTTATTTAATCATATATTGATACATATTATTGATTTTAAGTATGTATACGTTGACTTAAAAGCCGTCTAAGCTATTTGATTCAGCTAGACATAAAAATATTGTTGAACAAGATAGAACGTTATTGTATCCAACCAGATTGTTTTGGTTTGGATTCCTGACTAAGTATGAACATCCCAAATATGGGAAAACTTTTGTGCACCTAAGGTGGATAGAGTGAAAGATGATATCATTCTTGCATGTAGTATTGATCAATACAGGGCACATTGGGCAGATCACCCTCATGTCCGTAAGTTATGACAGTTTGCAGATGAAGTTCTGCTAAACCCTAGCGAAAATGAAAAAAACAATGTTCATAGTCTGTCGACTGATCTCCAGTTATAGTCTATACGTAGTTTCAAAGATTTCATATATAAGTGATATGTTGTTATTATTGGTTCAAATTTTACTTCACAACCGTTGATTCGTTGTAGAAAGTGTCTTTCAAAGAAAACATTTAATTCTTTTCGACTAATATATATTGTTGTTATTACTTGTTGGGCAATCCAATGCTCATTCTTGCTTTTAAATTTAAATGTTTTCGCTAAGTATGATCACCGTAAGGTTCACGCAAGAACAAGGGGAAAGAAAAGCTGTTCGAATGAGATTTATATTATGTTATGTAATAGTTATAGTTTATTAAGACAATGATATTTATTATCTATCATGTAATGTATTGTAGTAAAGGTTACGTACTTGGGATTAGACTTTGGTATATGTAAATTAAGTTTGAATTTTATATTATTGTTATTATTATTAGTATTATTCAGCTTATAGACATGGTATCGTGAAGCACCGAGTTCAAGTTTCAAGTACCCGGATTTGGGGGCGTCACAAATTCGGGGTCTCACGTGATGTGTAATGACAAAGTCACACAATGACAGAATCCTCAAACTGGCTGTAAACACAGTACAGTATCATGACGTCATAACATTATTTACAGAATTTCAAAGATAATTAATTGCTAACGGGGTTTTGGTCATACATGTTTCGATTAAAATTGAATTATTAGTACGAGTCCAAGCTATTTAATTCAGCTAGACCAACATTTTTGAAAATTCTTAGTATTCTTTGAAATTTATCCCGAACCAAATTGTTTTGGTGCAGAATCCTATAATAAGACTAAGGTGAACATCCCTAAAACTGGGAAACTTTTGTGCGCCCAAGGCGGTTATGATGAACGGAAAAATCGTTCTAACAAGTAGTACCTTATCAGTACAGGGCATAACGGGCTAATCACCCTCCGTGTCCGTAAGTTATGACGATTTGAATTTTTGTATAAACCTTTTCGAAAATGAAAGTTTATGGTCTATATGACTCCTCAACACGATTTGAAAATTTTAACTCTTGGGAGTGATATTTTAGGTGACATGTGATGAGGTGTATGAAATAGTATGTGTACAGGTAAAATCTGATATGATTGAATAAAGGTTGTATTGAAAACCTAGTTTTGGTAAATGAAAGGAATAAAGTGTAGTAGGCTATAAATTTGGGGACAAAATTCTTAGAAGAAGGGGTGAATGTGACAACCCGAGAATTTATAGGATTTATAAAATCTTAATTGATTGAATAAAGGTTCAATAATAAGACCTAGAGAGGAAATAAGATGTGGATTTCAAATTTTTGAGGAGGATTTGTATAAATTACAAAATTTAAGTGAATATCAGATAACATGGTATATGGTTTTGTGTATGTGCTTATATATGTGTATGTGTATGTGGTTAAGGGTCAAATATGAATCAAGATAAGTGTAACATTATCAAACCCTAATGTTATGATAAGAACTTTGATGTTCAGCGAAGAAACCGTAATTCCAGCTTTGGAAACCCTAATTTCAATTCCGGGAATCCTAAACCCTAACCGAGAATTTCAAAATCCTAATTTGGGAAACCTAATGTTAAGTATAAAGACTTGAGGGTTAAAAGATATGGGATATATGTGAAAAGACCAAATTACCCTTCAAATTATAGGGGAAATTACCAAAATACCCTTAGTACGTGCGAAATAACTAAAATACCCTTTTTCTTAATCTTTAAGTAAATGATATTGCAAATCTTGGTGAGTCATTACTTTGGATTATCCCATTTGTTCTATATATCTCATAAATAAGCCAAGTCTTGCCACCTAGCAACACTTGGGTTCATTGAATCAAAAGATTAAAATTTAAAAGTTTAGAAAATATCTTTACTTTACTTTTCAACATAGCCAAGACCTTGTCACTCTAAACTTTCAAAAATTGAGAGTGAATATGAGTGTTATGTTAAGCCAAGAACAACACTTAGCTATCCAATATCAGATTCAAAGGGCAGAATCAAGAATTGAAGCATAAAAGGTATAAACCCTAAAGCCTTGCAAGATCCTTATGATTTATGTAATTTATGTGATTTGTTGTTTAGAGTAGTGTTATAAGATGTTATTTAGTGATCTATGATGTTATATCATGGATCCATAACATCTAAGTGCATGAAAATAGGATTTTAGCAACTGACTAAGAACCCTAATTTTATGGTATGATAGCCTAATGTCAGGGCCTCTAGATCTTAACCTGTTAGATGTTAGGACGTATAAGTGTTATATTCATGTTCTATGCCATGAGGAGAGTAGACTGGAAGTGGAATCAAGTCCATACCATGTCTAGATCTCAAGTTATTGATGGTCAAACATGGTTGACCAGTCACAAGTTCTGGAAATCTAGGCAACCTAGAAACCCAGAATTGTCTGATAGTGATTTTGAGGGCCTTAGATCTTGCTGTTGTTAAGTAGTTAGGCCATGCAAATGTATAGGTTTTGTAGACTGATATATAGAATACACAACCATGCCATTAGAACACCTAGATCATGCAAATGATCAAAGTTATTGATGGTCAAAGTAGGGTTGACCAACTGCCGGATGAAGATTCTGGAAAACCCAGATTTCTTCAAGAACCAGTTTTTGACAAGCATTTGACTGGCCTATATCTTTCATTTGTGATGTTGTTAAGCTACAAAAGTGTATTACTTTTGTAACTTGACATATCTACTAAAGAAGTGTTACATTATAACACTTAGAGTAAGCCCAGAATCCAAGTTATGAAGGTCCAAAGTAGGACCCTTGCACTGTTTTCATTTTATGGGTAACTCAAAAAATGAAGAACACCTCTGACAACCACTTTGATGGCTTATAACTTACTGTTGTGATGTAGTTTGGCCATGAAACTTGTTTGTTCTTGTAGTATTACATCAATACTACATAACTAGTACACTTGGAAGCCTAGAAAACATCTTGAACATAGATATATAGGTGGTCAAACTAGGTACCCTGGTGACTGACTATGAATGTTCTTAAGGCTCAAGAACACCTATAGCAACAGTTTTGTCGCTATAGACCATTTTAGTGACAGTTTCTTTTTAAAATGAATTATTTAAAATAAATAAATAGAATAAAATGAATAATAATTATGAAAAATTCATAATTAATTTGTAAAAATTATTTTAAGTTATAAAAATTGATTTTTAATAATTTGAGGTATATTTCATAAATATTTTAATTTATTTAAATAATAATGATATTTAATTTATTTAATAATTACATTAAATAAATTACTTAAAAATGATTTAAATATTTTAAAATCATTTGAAATTATATTAAAGTGTTAGAAAATATTTTAAGTTATTTTGAATGACTTTTAATATTTTGGGATAAATTTCATTAATAATTTAATAATAATGATAATAAATTTATTTAATTTCTATTAAATAAATTATGGAAAAATAGTTTTAATTTTTAAAAATCATATAAAAATGATTTAAAGGTTTAAAAATGTTTTAAGTTATAAAACATAACTTTTAATATTTTGTCATGAAATACATTAATATTTTAATATTAATGGCGATTATTTATTAATGGTTTGAAATATTTTAAAATCATTTTAAGGCGATATTAAGGTATTAAAATACTTTGCGATATTATAAATAACTTATAATATTATGGCATGTATTTCATTAATATTTGAAAATTATTAAGTATTAATGATAATGGAATATTTTGGTATTTAAATCATTTAAAAATGTTATTAATGATTGAAAAATCAGTATAAATGATAATAATTATTTGAAAATTATTATGAGCTATTGAAAAATGTTTTGACTGATAAATAAATTATCTAAGATAATATTGAAGTGTTTAGGTAGAGTCTTATTGATAATAGGCTCGATAATTATCCGATTAGGCAATTAGGATGTCGAAATAGTACCGAACTCAACTCAGACTAAAATAATTTGACTTAATACCAGGTTTTATGTGTTTGATTGACTGGTAGGATTATGTGGTAATGTGTTTAGGTTATTTTATAATTGTAATTAATAGTAGTATTTGTGATGATATTATTCTAATTGGGAGATCGATATTATCAATATTAGGTCTTTAGCTGAAGCTTAAAATAGATTACGTAGTAGTAGTTGTTGGTGCAGACAAGTTTCTTGAACTAAACTTTTATTGTGCAAGTTTTCTCAAACTATACTTTTAACTAGTGGTTAATCATTGTGGATTACATCACGTCTATGATTTGTTGATTCGCACATTGTGCATGTTGCATATGTTCATCAGGTATGAAAGACTGATCACCTTCATTACCATTTGGTCCAGTTGATTTATTCATGTTTATTGTTGGCCATTCATTTTTATTGTCTCGGTTGTTCAGTTATGAAAATTGATTCATGTTCTTTCATAATTATTATATTGTTGAAAGTTTTGTCAGCTTATTATTCTTTCTTTTCAATCATGATATATTTTTTCTTTAAACTCAAACTTGTTGGGCAAACTTGTTGCTCACCCTTGCTATATCATGATAAACATTGCAGATTAGGATGAATGCTTCAGATACAGACAAAGGCAAATAACATTGTAAGTTCTTTAGTATTTGAATTTGTGTAATAAGTTAAGGTTATCAACCTTGGGGATTATGTGTAAAGGTTTATGTATAAACAAATTATGTTTATATCCTCCACAATAGTTATAGAATTAGTGTACCAGGTTCGTGGTGATTAGTACCCGAATTTGGGGATGCTACAGTTGGTATCAAAGCTGTAGGTTATAAACCTTAGGCAGGGTTACCTTAGGCTAATAACCTCAGTGGGATAAAGGAAATGACTAACTCAAATAGAGTTAGTGCATCGATAAGATTCAAATACGAATCTCGATAAGTTATAAAAGATTTAGAGTTACCTAACTCTGATAATAAAGATGAATAGATAGAGTCTAAAAGACTAAAAGTATATGGGGAAAGAAGATCATAGAACTGTAATACCCGCTAATTTTAATAAATTATAATATTGAGAATAAAGATTTGTTTGCATATTTATTTGAATATATATATATATATATATATATATATATATATATATATATATATATATATATATATATATATATATATAGCATCGATATGTGTTGTGATGAGCATTTTAATTGATTAAGCTAAGTGATAATTAAACAATGAAGCAAAAGCGTTGAGAAGCTTAGTTTAAACTTGTGGAGTTATGCCTAGTGTGGCAAGATGATGAATTGAGAAAATACTAATTTAACTAATGATGGAATTAATTAGTATTACTAATAAGTAAATAATTTCATAAGGAGGTTGATTTATTTGTTATTTGTTATTTGTTATTTGTTAATTATCATAAATAGTAGTGTGTGACGAGAAATCATATATTATAAGGTTTTTCATTTAATATAAAGTGAGGGTTGACATTGTAATGGAAATAATTATTATATAACATTATGTGATAAAAGTAAGCTCGACTTAGGTAATCGACCAAGTTGTATAAAAAGTCTTATGTGACATATTGATGTGTGTGGAATAATTAAATGGGTATTTTAAACCTATGAGAGAAAGTAACTTGATTAAATAAATAAATTAATAATAAGTAGCATTGGTACACAATTAAATTATATCCTAGTCTAGGATAAATATTATTTGAAATAAATCAATGTACATGGATTATATGATTTTATGTGTAATATATGAGTGGGTGTAATTGTATGCTCTATTGAGAACAAGGGCAAATGGACCTAAGTGTACTACTAATGTGTCGAGAATTGCTATGTCCCAAAATGAGAGTCACTCTTCTTTTCTCAACGCTATAGGCCATCGGCCTAGTCCCTCCAACACCAACTCCATAGCTAGCAAATCATGGAGAAGGGAGGGCTAAATTGTACTCTTCTACCAAATCCTTCATAACCATTAGCTTCTTCTCCATTCCAATGGGTTGATTCATCGCACAAAATCAAATTGGTCACAAGCTTGCCTATAAATAAAGCCCTTCTCATTCATAAGTATGTTGCTAAATTCTCCGAGATTTCTAGTAGGAGTGTGAGTATTGAGAGCTTATATAATCTGCAAATTGAAGCTAGAGTAGCAATTCAACTTCGTAAAAGGTAAACTCTCTCTAATGTTCATACACCAAGCTTTGCAAAGTTCTTAGAAAAAAACACTTGTTGAAGTTGAAATGTTTATAGTTGAAACTTGCTAGAATGTATCAATTGATGCTAGATATTGTTAATGTGATCAAAAATGAATCCAATGAAAGTTAAACAAAGTAAAATGATCTAGTAACGAATTCGTAAGGAAGAAAAAATTGCTATGTGTGTTAAACTTTGGAAAAATGGCAAAAACCCTTGAATTGATCTTTGAAATTTATTGTTTGTATGTGGGGAATGTTAGAAGCATGCTAGAAGGTTATGTAGCAAGTTTATAACAATTATACATGATTACATTGTTGCTTAGATGAGAATTGGATCAAAATTTCTCAAAAATCCTAATAGGGCGTAATAGGGACACCGTCCAGTTTTTAGTAGGGGACTGCCATTTTTGGGGGGTCCTCGAAGAGAAATGCCCATTTTGCGGGGTCTGTAACAGAAAAAGAGTTTGGTTTGCTTATTTGATGCAAGAAGTCTTACACTCCACTTCATTTCAAGAACATACATACTCCCTAAACATATATCAATGTATTTTACAAGGTGTTTAGTAGATTTGAATCAAATCATAACCTTTTAAAGAAAAGTTAAAAGACTTAAAAACATGTTTATAAAACCTTACGCCTTTTTGAATCTAGCCTTGAGAGCATATGTTTATAGCTTAATTGGTTTGATAAATACATATGAAGTGTGGACTCAATGTACCTCAGATGTATAGATTGATAGTCATGACATCTTAGTGATTGAAAACCAATCGAGATGACAAACTCTATGAATTATATTGTGAACTTAGGAACAATTAGAATAGGATGCATATGCCTCTAGATATATTCACATGTTCACGCATCTAGTTAAACATTGTGATAAATTATGCAAGCATGTGTAGAAAGAAGTTGTTTGACAATATTATGTAGTATAATGAATACTATGGCTAGTTGAATTATGTAATGAACTCTTTTAACTTTGAAAGATGGAAATATATGAATAACTTTAATAAAGGGTCAAAACTAGCTTAAAGGTTCTTTAATATGTGAAACAACTTAAAAATATGTAGAGTAAGAGATATTTTGAAAATACAAAGGATGAGCATATGGTATAAAAGACTTTAAAGGTAAAATCAATGTGAGTTACGATCTATGAAGTTTGAATGTGTGTAGCCTACATGAATTTAGGTATGTGTGATGGAAGTATGTGAAAATGCATATCAAGTATATATGACTAATGAATACATATACATACATATATAGGATAACGAAGTTCATTGAAGTGATATTACGCTTAAGTGGTAATCAACGCTAAAGGCAAGTCTCCTATCTCTCACAACTTTGATTTTGTGCGTAGTTCTCTAACTTCCATCGATTCACATATCGAATACAAGTTATCTAAATTCCTACATCAGATATTGTATGAATCCGAATTATTGATATATTTATATCGAGCAAATGACTATTACTATACTAAAATCAATTACTTTGACATTATTGCAAGCATTAGACTTATTGTTCTTAAAGTGCATTATAAAAGTTGTTAAACCTTTGATTCTTGCTTAGACTCATTATCATATGTTAGAAAGCTATCCAAACCAATCGACTTGGTGCGACTCTTGAAAATCTATCGAGATGAACAACCCTCTTAAAAAGGGGAAATTTATATTGTTTGGGAACCGACGTACATTGACACAAGTGATTAAATGTTATGCATAACGTAGGGTACCTTAGGTCGATCACCGTTGTACTGCTTATCTTGGATTGCAAAGATAAATATCGTTAATTCTAGTAAGAGTTCATAGTCTTTAATGACCGCCGTTGTGTTCATTCTTATCAACCTCAAATAATTAAACCTTGAAATATTATTGATATCCTTCAATCTTTAGTGACATTTATCAAACACTTTTGATATTTCTTGATATCCTTGAACTACCATTTATCGTTATACCCTTTAAAGATTCAAATGCTATAACTGCTCATTCATTCTCTTTGCTATATTACTTGTCGGGCAAACTTGTTGCTCATTCTTGCTTCCCTAAAACATTACGCTTAAGGCAAGAGCAAGGCGGCAGACTTCTGAAAGGACAAGGGAAGGGCAAGGCTACTGAGTAGCTTAGTTCTTTAAGAGTATTAGTATTATTATTTCTATGCGTATTATGATGTATTAAGGATGATTAATTATGTTTAAGTTTAATCAACGGATTGTTGTAGTAATGGTTACGGAAACTCGGGACGCTAATATTTATATTATATCAATGTAAATTATTCTATTATTTTCGCTTGTTAATGATTTTAGTGTGATGTTAGAATTAGCACGTGGCAAAACCAAATTCGAGATACGAGTGTCCTAATTTGGGGGCGCCACAAAGTTGGTATCAAAGCAATAGTTATAAACCTTAGAACGAGAGTCCTTAGATTACAACTTAGGAGAACTTGGAAGATAGAGAGGGATGAGACCACACATAGAGTTTTCATAGAGAATAACTTAGTGTGTTTTAGAATATAACTTCATTATATACAATGAACTTATGTTATTTGACATTCTAATGGAGTTGTTGTTTGTTTTGTCTTATGTTGGTGATTGTAGGATGACCGATATGGGAGGACCTAGTCGAGTAATAGAAGAGGAGCCATGTGATATACACGTGGTATTTGAGTCACCATTGATAGCAGAGCCCAGACGTTAGAAGGGCCCCTATCGATGATGATGATGACGGAGGATGAGATGGAGTCTCTCACCCGAGGAGTCTCGATCCCAGGAGGAGCCTGGAGGAGGAACCTATGGGGATGAGCCTATGGAGGACTCCGACGGGACTACTTTCGAGGATCGGATGTTGGGAGAATATGAGGAGCAGATTCTGGAGTTAGGGATGTAGAGTGGAAGAGCTAGAGATGGAGGCTGGGAGAGGGAGTCTGAGTTCCAAAATTGAGGGACGAGGACCATCGAGGAAGTTAGCTATACAAGAGATGGAGGTGGAAATTGCTCAACGCAGGAGGTAGGGGGATCCAGCTGGGAACCTTGTTTCATAGGCTCATGGTGGCTAATGTGGAGCCATGCAGAAACTAGAAGAGTCTGAGCAGAGGGAACTTAGTGAGAAGACTGAGAAAGAAGCTCTCCATACTCAGTTAGAGATGGAGGTGATGGATATAATTCACTTCGAGGAGAAGTGGGAGGATTCCAATGATAGGGTAGATAATCAAGAGGATGAGGTGCGGTGCAAGAGGAGGAAGATGAACAAGATGGGCTATGCTCTACGCAAGCCTATGGAGAGGTTAATCGACGGGGTTAATCACTACCCAACCGAAAGAAGGATGTAACCCTTTATACCATAAGTCGGGATATGGTGGCACATTACATTACACATAAGGAGTATCGAGAGCTACAGTGGAGCGTGGGATGTTAGATTGAGTCTAGAGGGAAAATCTCAAAGAGTATAGTAGTTTATTATGTGTTGTTAATATGTTGTTGTGATCTTAGTCTTTGTGTAAGACGAAATGATGGTAACCCCAACTTTTGAAAAAAAAAATGTTAGAGGGGTAGTAAGCTAGTGTCGCCCCCGCCTTTTGTGATATTAGGGATAAGTGTTGTCATTTATAGAAGTATGCTAGAGATAACCATATGATGTAATGAGTCAGCATATGAATATAAATGATCTTAATTCCAAAACGTGTTATAAATTTTTTTTTCTAATTAGGAAATGTCCAAGTAATATAACTAAATGATAAAATGGAAAAATTTTATGATGCGTAAACATGCCACCAGACGTAGAGTAATCGCACTGTAAGAATCTAAGTTAATGATGAGAGAGGACCAAAGGGACCCGATATGTAGGCTTTGTCGACTTGTTAGAGAAGCTCTTAGGGAAGAAACGAACCAAGACTCACCCAATCCCCAAAGAGTCTCCGTCAAGCAAACTTCAAAGACTTTAAGAGCGTAGGACCTCCTAATTCATGGGTACTACCGATCCTATCGTAGAGCACAAACGTGATCAAGGAAATGGAGAAAGCCTTCGCCATTGCTCGTGGTGGGTGAAGACCAAAAACCGTGTTCGCTACATACATGATGAGGGGTGAAGCAAACCACCGTGGGAAGCAAATCAACAGAGAGCGGGAGAAGGAATTATACCTCGAAAGGTTTAAGACGTTGTTCTTCGAGAATTACTTCCCAAGAGCATGAAGAATAGGATGGAGGTAAAATTTCTGAACCAAACAAGGAGAGATGACGGTGCATGCAAGACGCTACCAAGTTCAATGAACTCGCATTTATTTGCAACACATCAAGTCGACAATCAAGAAAGGAAAGCTCGACGCTTCAAACTAGGACTAAAACCTTGGTTGTTCAACAAGGTGTCGGCCCTTCAAATTGACTCGCTCATCACATTGTTAGAGAAGGCGATAATTGCCGAGGGAGGTAGCGAGGCATTGAGCCAATACAACAAGGAGAAGAAAAACAAAATGTAGTGGGAGAAACTCGTGGAGGGAGTAGTAGTGGTGGAAGCCATCTAGAAAGAGGAAAT
Organism: Panax ginseng; assembly: GCA_020205605.1. Classification (NCBI taxonomy): domain Eukaryota; kingdom Viridiplantae; phylum Streptophyta; class Magnoliopsida; order Apiales; family Araliaceae; genus Panax; species Panax ginseng. Next base: position 34,111,301 of record CM035147.1, read on the forward strand.
GGATAACCGTAATAACAACAACAATAACAACAACAATACCAACAATCGAACCATCACCACCAGAGGGTTATCAAGGAGGGTTTAAGAAAAGAACCGAAGCTTGTTCAAAATGTGGAGGAATCATCAAGGGAGGCCGAAGGACGCAACGTCTCGCTATAATCATGGCCAGAAGGGCACATTTCACCTAATCGCCCAAAACCAAAAAAGATCAAGGATGTTTCATGTGGGCTCAACCGAGCATCAAATCAAGGATTGCCCAAAGAAGGGGAGCAATGAGGAAGCGCCCAACAGTGAGGGGGGCAAAGAAGTCGATGATCTACGACCAACGCAATCCAACCAACCAACCGCCTCAACCTTTAATACGACTATCCAGACGCAAAGATCGCAAGGGATGTGGTGTCGTATTCTCCCAATCAATAATATAAATGCATATGTATTATTTGATTCAAGCGCCACTATTCCTTTGTGTCTCAAGAATTTGCTAGGCAACTAAACATAACCCATGAACGCTTAGAAAATTCATTGAACATAGAGGTTGCAAAGAAGAAAATTATTCCCGTAGAGTTTGTTTATCAAAACCGTCTGTAAGTAACATTAGAGGACACGAACTAAAGGTAGACTTAATTCCAATTAGACTGGGAGAATTTGATGTGATATTAGGAATGGATTGGTTATCCAGCCACGCTGCGATAATCAATTGTCAAGAGAAGAGTGTGAACCTTCAGACTTCAAATCAGTCTAAGGTAGTGTTTTATGGTAGCTCATCGCTCAAGCAATCGTGTTGCCTTACGATGATGCAAGCCAAGAAATTGTTAAAGAAAGGATGTGTAGGTTATTTGGCCTATATAGTAGATACTCGGAAAAAGGGGGTAGACATGAAGAATATGTCGATAGTCAAAGATTTTCAAGACGTGTTTCCAGACGATCTGCCTGGTCTTCCGCCAGATAGAGAAATCGAATTTATAATAGACTTAGCACTAGGAATGGCACCAATTTCAAAAGCCCCATATCGTATGGCGCCAGTTGAAATAAAGGAATTGATGATACAACTGCAAGAATTGCTAGATAAGGGTTACATTCGGTCAAGTGTGTCTCCTTGGGGAGCACCGGTGTTATTCGTAAAGAAAAAGGATGGATCGATGAGGCTCTATATTGACTATCGGGAGTTGAACCGAGTGACGATTAAGAATAGATATCCATTGCCAAGGATAGACGACCTTTTCGATCAATCAAGGGAGCAAAGTGTTTTTCCAAGATAGACTTACGAACCAAGTTATCATCACTTGAAAAGCGAGAGGAGGACATACCAAAGACGGCGTTTTCAACACGCTACTTTACATTACGTAATTTCTAGTGATGTCATTTGGGTTAACCAATGCTCCGGCAAAAGATTCATGGACTTGATGAACCGAAGTTTTCAAGCCATACTTAGATAAGTTTGTAGTAGTGTTTATCGACGACATTTTGATTTATTCAAAACTAGGGAAGAACACGCCAACACCGAGATGGTATCGAAGCCTTACAACGGAAAAAGATGTACGCTAAATTTTTGAAATGTGAATTTTGGATGGAGAAGGTTCAGCTTTTTAGGACACGAATAGATCAAAATGGAATTTCCGTGATCCCGCAAAAGTGGAGGCTGTAAGTAATCGGGAACAACCAAGGACGCCAATGTAAGTAAGAAGTTTCTTAGGTTTAGCTGGGTACTATCAAAGATTTATCCAGGATTTTTCTAAGATAGCAACCCCACTGACCAATCTAACAAGGAAGACGGTGAAGTTCGTGTGGACGAACAAATGCGAGGAGAGTTTTCGAGAATTGAAGAGGAGGTTGAGTGAAGCGCCCAGTATTATCATTACCGATGATACAAGAGGATTTGTAGTGTATAGTGATGCTTCGATAGAGGACTTGGTTGTGTGCTAATGCAACATGGCAAGGTCATTGCATACGCTGGGCACGACAAGTTGAAGGATTTTGAAAAGCGATACCCTACCCATGACTTGGAGTTAGCAGCGGTAGTATTTGCTTTAAAGATTTGGAGGCATTATTTGTATGGAGAAAAATGTGAGATATACACAGATCACAAGAGTCTAAAATATATCTTCACACAGAGGGAGTTGAATATGCGACAAAGAAGGTGGTTGGAATTAATCAAGGATTACGACTGCAAAATTCTTTATCACCCGGGAAAAGCAAACGTAGTAGCCGACGCTTTAAGTAGAAAAGGAAGGGAAAAGTTGTTCAAGCTGACAACTCAGGAGGAATTAATAAGAGAAATGGAAAAATTGGAAATAGAGGTGAAAGGACCAAAAGAAGCAGGAGGAAAATTATTCGTGATGGAAGCTCACCCGACGTTACTGGATAGAGTAAAAGAAGCACAAGAGAAAGATGAAGAATGTGAGAAGATAAGGAAGAGAATAGTAGAAAATGAGGAGGAAAAGTTCAAAGTAGATAAGGATGGTATATTAAGATTTGAGGGTCGAATATGGGTGCCAAATTTATTACCGAACTAAGAGAGGAAATTTTGCACGGCAACATAATACTACGTGACTCTGCTCATCCAGAGGCACAAAGATGTACCGGATCTTCGACATCACTTTTGGTGGCCTAATTTGAAAAGAGAAGTTGCAAAATGCGTTAGTAGATGTCTTACTTGTCAAAGGGTCAAAGCAGTAACATCAAAGGCCTAGTGGACTACTTCAACCACCGGAAATACCGTAATGGAAATGGGAGCATATTACCATGGACTTCGTGGTTGGACTTCCGATCACACGTATGGGTTATGATGCCATTTGGGTTATCGTGGACCCACTAACAAAGACAACTCATTTTCTACCTATCAAGATTCGATTCAATTTTGAACCAATTAGCAAATTTATACGTAAAGGAAATCGTGTCATCATGGAGTGCCAAAGTCGATTGTCTCCGATCGAGATCCGCGTTCACGCCAAAAAATTTTGGAAAAGTTTGCAAGAGCGAATGGAACGGAAACTCAAATTGAGATTAAGTATCGCTTATCACCCTCAAACCGACGGACAAAGTGAACGAACCATACAAACGCTTGAGGACATGCTTAGAGCTTACGTGATGGACTTCAAAGGAATTGGGATGACCATTTACCATTAGTAGAATTCGCTTACAATAATAATAGCTATCATGCGAGTATTGGTATGCCGCCATATGAAGCTCTTTACGGGAGAAAGTGTAGAACACCATTATGTTGGGACGAAGTCGAGAACGACGACTTTTGGGACCGGAATTAGTTCAACAAACTACCGACGTGGTAACAAATATAAGGGCCAGATTGGTAGCAACTCAAGATCGCTAAAAGAAATACGCCGATTTGCATCGTCAGAGCCAAGATTTTGAAGTCGGAGTTTTGTGTTTTTGAAGGTCTCCCTCGAAAGGAAAGATCGATTCAAAAAAAGGGAAAATTAAGTCCGAGATTCATAGACCGCTCAAAATTTGAAACGAGTGGGGAAGAAGTGGCATACAAAGTTGCATTACCACCGAATTGGAACACATCCACAACGTGTTTCACATTTCGGTGTTACGTCCCTACAAGCCCGACTACGTACACGTGATCTCCTATGAGCCTATTCAAGTAGAGAAAATTTAACGATGAGGAAACTCCTATTCAAATACTAGATAGGAAGGAGCAAACGTTGAGGAATAAAGTTATATCTTCCAGAAGGTGGTTCACAAACCCACGATACCGTAAGAAGCCACGGGGAATTAGAGGATAAGATGCGTAGGGATTATCCCCATTTATTTGAGTAACTTTGTACAATTCCAAGGACAAAATTTTTATAAGGGGGGAGGATGTAATACCCGCGAATTTTAATAAATTATAATATTGAGAATAAAGATTTGTTTGCATATTTATTTGAATATAAATATATATATATATATATATATATATATATATATAGCATCGACATGTGTTGTGATGAGCATTTTAATTGATTAAGCTAAGTGATAATTAAACAATGAAGCAAAAGCGATGAGAAGCTTAGTTTAAACTTGTGGAGTTATGCCTAGTGTGGCAAGATGATGAATTGAGAAAATACTAATTTAACTAATGATGGAATTAATTAGTATTACTAATAAGTAAATAATTTCACAAGGAGGTTGATTTATTTGTTATTTGTTAATTATCATAAATAGTAGTGTGAAAGAGAAATCATATATTATAAGGTTTTTCATTTAATATAAAGTGAGGGGTGACATTGTAATGAAATAATTATTATATAACACTATGTGATAAAAGTAAGCTTGACTTAGGTAATCGACCAAGTTGTATAAAAAAGTCTTATGTGACATATTGATGTGTGTGGAAATAATTAAATGGGTATTTTAAACCTATGAGAGAAAGTAACTTGATTAAATAAATAAATTAATAATAAGTAGCATTGGTACACAATTAAATTATATCCTAGTCTAGATAAATATTATTTGAAATAAATCAATGTACATGGATTATATGATTTTATGTGTAATATATGAGTGGGTGTAATTGTATGCTCTATTGAGAACAAAGGGCAAATGGACCTAAGTGTACTACTAATGTGTTGAGAATTGCTAGTGTCCCAAAATGAGAGTCACTCTTCTTTTCTCACGTTATAGGCCATCGGCCTAGTCCTCAACACCAACTCCATAGCTAGCAAATCATGGAGAAGGGAGGAGGGCTAAATTGTACTCTTCTACCAAATCCTTCATAACCATTAGCTTCTTCTCCATTCCAATGGGTTGATTCATTGCACAAAATCAAATTGGTCACAAGCTTGCCTATAAATAGAGCCCTTCTCATTCATAAGTATGTTGTTAAATTCTCCGAGATTTCTAGTAGGAGTGTGAGTATTGAGAGCTTATATAATGCAAAATCAAAGCTAGAGTAACAATTCAACTTCGTAAAAGGTAAACTCTCTAAATGTTCATACACTCAAGCCTTCCAAAGTTCTTAGAAAAACACTTGTTGAGTTGAAATGTTTATAGTTGAAACTTGCTAGAATGTATCAATTGATGCTAGATATTGTTAATGTGATCAAAAACGAATCCAATGAAAGTTAAACGAGTAAAATGATCTAGTAACGAATTCGTAAGGAAGAAAATTGCTATGTGTGTTAAACTTTGGAAAAATGACCAAAAACCTTGAATTGATCTTTGAAATTTATTGTTTATATGTGTGGAATGTTAGAAGCATGCTAGGAAGGTTATGTAGCAAGTTTATAACAATTATACATGATTACATTGTTGCTTAGATGAGAATTGGATCGAAAATTCCTCAAAAAATCAGAATAGCGTAACAGGGACACACCGCTCAGTGTTTTAGCGAGGAGGATCTGCCTTCCTTTACGGGGGTCTGAAGAGAAAATGCTCACACCTACGGGGTTCTTTATCGTAGAAATGAGTTTAGTTTGCTTATTTGATGCAAGAAGTCTTACACTCCACTTCATTTCAAGAACATACATACTCCCTAAACATATATCAATGTATTTTACAAGGTGTTTAGTAGATTTGAATTGAATCATAACCTTTTAAAGAAAAGTTAAAAGACGAAAAACATGTTTATAAAACCTTACGCCTTTTTGAATCTAGCCTTATGAGCATATGTTTATAGCTTAATTGGTTTGATAAATACATATGAAGTGTGGACTCAATGTACCTCAGTATGTATAGATTGATAGTCATGACATCTTAGTGATTGAAAACCAATTGAGATGACAAACTCTATGAATTATATTGTGAACTTAGGAACAATTAGAATAGGATGCATATGCCTCTAGAGATATTCGACATGTTCACGCATCTAGTTAAACATTGTTATAAATTTTGCAAGCATGTGTAGAAAGAAGTTGTTTGACAATATTATGTAGTATAATGAATACTATGTCTAGTTGAATTATGTAATGAACTCTTTTAACTTTGAAAGATGGAAATATATGAATAACTTTAATAAAGGGTCAAAACTAGCTTAAAGGTTCTTTAATATGTGAAACAACTTAAAAAATATGTAGAGTAAGAGATATTTTGAAAATACAAAGGATGCTATAAAAGACTTTAAAGGTAAAATCAATGTGAGTTTCGCATCTATGAGTTTGAATGTGTGTAGCCTACATGAATTTAGGTATGTGTGATGGAAGTATGTGAAAATGCATATCGAGTATATATGACTAATGAATACATATACATACATATATAGGATAACGTAGTTCATTGAAGTGGTATTACGCTTTAAATGGTAATCAACGCTAAAGGCAAGTCTCCTATCTCTCATAACTTTGGATTTTGTGCGAGTTCTCTAACTTCCATTGATTCACATATCGAATACAAGTTATCTAAATTCCTACATTGCATATTGTATGAATCCGAATTATTGATATATTAATATTGAGCAAATGACTATTACTATACGAAAATCAATTACTTTGACATTATTACAAGTATTAGACTTATTGTTCTTAAAGTGCATTATAAAAGTTGTCTAAACCTTTGATTCGGTTAGACTGTTATCATATGTTAGAAAGCTATCCAAACTAATTGACTTGGTGCGAACTCTTGAAATCTACTGAGATGAACAACCCTTTTAAAAAGGGGAAATTCTATATTGTCGGGAAACCGACGTGCGCACACAAGTATGATTAAATGTTATGCATAACGTAGGGTACCTTAGGTCGATCACCGTTGTACTGCTTATCTCTGATTGCAGATAATACTCAAGTGATTCTAGTATGAGTTCATAGTCTTTAATGACTGCTCAGTGTTCATTCTTATTGAACCTCGAAATAATTAAACCATGAAATATTATTGATATCCTTCAATCTTTAGTAACATTTATCAAACACTTTTGATATTTCTTGATATCCTTGAACTACCATTTACTGTTATACTCTTAAAAATTCAAATGCTATAACTGTTCATTCTCTTTGCTATATTACTTGCTGGGCAAACTTGTTGCTCATTCTTGCTTCCCTAAAAACATTACAGTTAAGGCAGAGCAAGGCGGTACCTCGGGAAAGGACAAGGGGAAGGGCAAGGCTACAGAGTAGCTTAGTTCTTTGAGAGTAGTTGTATTATTATTTCTATGCGTATTATTATGTATTAAGGATGATTAATTATGTTTAAGTTTAATCACTGGATTGTTGTAGTAATGGTTACGAAACCTTGGGACGCAAATATTTATATTATATCAATGTAAATTATTCTATTATTTCCTTTGTTAATGATTTTAGTGTGATGTTAGAATTAGCACGTGGCGAACCAAATTTGAGATACGAGTGTCTAAATTTGGGGGCGTCACAATTGTCCTTGGTGTAACAACCACTTAGCTTTCTATATTTATTAGTGGTCGAGTTGACCAATTCTTTGTATAGGCAGGGGATTGTGTTTGGTTCGACAACCACTTAGCTTCTGGTAGTGATAATCATTAAAATGTTTGTGTCGCGCTATTTGCTATATGCGTGATGAGAAGGTGATTCTTTTCTCATGTGTATAACAGATATGTAGAGAATATAAGATTAGGTGCGAGTTTTTAAAACTCATATTTATGGTAAGTTTGTGACTCATAATCGTATGGTATGTTTTTGAACCCCTAAGCGTATGGACAGTTCCTGATTGGTTCCTGAACTACATATTGCTAGGATAAGTTCTTAAACTCATATTTTTGTGGAAAGTTCCTGAACTCGTACTGTGTGGTAAGTTTGATGAATTGGGGTATAGCTAAGTTGTGAATGGAGAATTGAGGATGATAGGAACATATAGACTTATTAAGCAATGGATCATTATAGAAAGTGGAGTTGATGGTGGAAACGTAGGTTTTCCAAATCTTCTAGCTATGCTAGACTTCAAAATTTTTGACATCAAGCTAAATACGCATTATGTGCCTTTTAAAAATAAATTTTTACTCTCAACGCATAGTGACCAGTGTGTATGTGTGGAATTTGGGACACTGACACATCGTTACTTGTTGAGATGATAAAACTAATTTGTAATAATTTTTGAACTGTTTAAAGAATAGTCTATGCTACTTGTTTTGGCTAGACGGATTTGAAAATATCAAAATGTATTTTATATCATTAATGCATCTTGTAACCTGGTGCAAAGATGATAAAAATTGATGGAGTTGTAAATGCAGAATTACTTAGTGTTGGATGTGATCGAAAGATCGTCAGCCCACTATAGTATGATGTGTTATGACAAAGTCACACAATAACGGAATCCTCAAACGGGCTGTAAACACAGTACAGTATCATGACGTCATAAAATTATTTTTAGAATTTCAAAGATAATTAATTGCCAACGGGGTTTTGGTCATACATGTTTCGATTAAAATTGAATTATTAGTATGAGTCTAAGCTATTTAATTCAGTTAGACCAACGTTTATGAAAATTCTAAGTATTCTTTGAAATTTATCCCGAACCAAATTGTTTTGGTACGAAATCCTATGATAAGACTGAGGTGAACATCCCTATAACTGGGAAACTTTTTTGCGCCCAAGGCGGTTATGATGAATAGAAAAATTGTTCTAACAAGTAGTACCTTATCAGTACAGGGCATAACGGGCTAATCACCCTCCATGTCCGTAAGTCATGACGGTTTGCAAATGAATTTTTGTATAAACCTATTCAAAAATGAAAGTTCATGGTCTATATGACTCCTCAACACGATTTGAAAATTTTAACTCTTGGGAGTGATGTTTTAGGTAGCATGTGATAAGGTGTATGAAATAGTATGTGTACGGGTAGAATCTGATATGATTGAATAAAGGTTGTATTGAAAACCTAGTTTTGGAAAAAGAAAGGAATAAAGTGTAGTAGGCTATAAATTCGGGGAAGAAATTCTTAGAAGAAGGGGTGAATGTGACAACCCAAGAATTTATAGGATTTATAAAATCTTAATTGATTGAATAAAGGTTCAATAATAAGACCTAGAAAGGAAAAAAGGTGTGGATTTCAAATTTTTGAGGAGGATTTGTATAAATTACAAACTGTAAGTGAATATCTGATAGCATGGTATAGGGTTTTATGTATGTGCTTATATGTGTGTATGTGTACGTGGTTAAGGGTCAAATATGAATCAGGATAAATGTAACATTATAAAACCCTAATGTTATGATAAGAACTTTGATGTTCAGCGAAGAAACCCTAATTTCAATTCCGGGAATCCTAAACCCTAACGGAGAATTTCAAAATCCTAATTTGGGAACCCTAATGTTAAGTATAAAGACATGAGGGTTAAAAGATATGGGATATATGTGAAAAGACCAAATTACCCTTTAAATTATAGGGGAAATTACCAAAATACCCTTAGTAGGTGCGAAAGGACTAAAATACCCTTTTCTTAATCTTTAAGAAAATGATATTGCAAATCTTGGTGAATCATTACTTTTGGATTATCCCATTTGTCCAATATATATCTCATAAATAATCCAAGTCTTGCCACCTAGCAACACTTGGGTTCATTGAATCAAAAGATTAAAATTTAAAAGTTTAGAAAATATCTTTACTTTACTTTTCAACATAGCCAAGACCTTGTCTCTCTAAACTTTCAAAAATTGAGAGTGAATATGAGTGTTATGTTAAGCCAAGAACAACACTTAGCTATCCAATATCAGATTCAAAGGGCATAATCAAGAATTAAAGCATAAAAGGTATAAACCCTAAAGCCTTGCTGGATCCTTATGATTTATGTAATCTATGTGATTTGTTGTTCAAAGTAGTGTTATAAGATGTTATTTAGTGATCTATGATGTTATATCATGGATCCATAACATCTAAGTGTATGAAAATAGGATTTTAACAACTGACTAAGAACCCTAATTTTATGGTCTGACAGCCTAATGTCAGGGCCTCTAGATCTAAACCTGTTAGATGTTAGGATGTATAAGTGTTATATTCATGTTCTATGCCATGAGGAGAGTAGACTGGAAGTGGAATCAAGTCCATACCATGTCTAGATCTCAAGTTATTTATGGTCTAACATGGTTGACCAGTCACAAGTTCTTGAAATCTGGGCAACCTAGAAACCCAAAATTGTCTGATAGTGATTTTGAGGGCCTTATATCTTGCTGTTGTTAAGTAGTTAGGCCATACAAATGTATAGGTTTTGTAGACTGATGTATAGAATACACAACCATGCCATGAGAACACCTAGATCATGCACACGATCAAAATTATTGATGGTCAAAGTAGGGTTGACCAACTGCCAGATGAAGATTCTGGAAAACCCAAATTTCTTCAAGAACCAGTTTCTGACAAGCATTTGACTGGCCTATATCTTTCATTTGTGATGTTGTTAAGCTACAAAAGTGTATTACTTTTGTACCTTGACATATCTACTAAAGAAGTGTTACATTATAACACTTAAAGTAAGCCCATAATCCAAGTTATGAAGGTCCAAAGCAGGACCCTTGCACTGTTTTCATTTTATTGGACACAAAGCTTTCATCTTTCGTTCCATTACAAATTGGAACATTGCATAATCCCATTTGTCAACACATTCTTTGATGGTCTGGGATGATTCGCTATTAAAATTGGAACTCTGTCCACTGCTCCAATTAATCATATTGACCTATTCCTCTTTGTGTTGAGGAAGAGGGTTGTCTTGTATGTGAGGTTGATCTGGTTAGGTGACCACGATCTCACCGTTGTTTATTAAATCTTGGATCTTGTGTTTCAAGGCCCAATAATCTTGAGTATCATGTCCAGGTGCTCCGACATGATAAACACATTTTTGAGCAGCATTGAAACCCTTCCCATTAGGGTTGACTGGTGGAAGAAGATGCGTGATTTTCTTCTGAGTCGTCAGAAGAGTGAGAATGTTCTCAAGTGAGTCCCCTAAGGGTGTGAACACTCGAGAGCGTTTGACTTCTCCACCTTTTGGCAATTAAGGGTTTGAAGACTGTGCTTGCAAGGGAGTGTAATTTATCCTTTGGATAGTCATATTCTGGTTGCCTTTTTGACCTTGTAGTACCAAGGAAACATCCTCCTCTTTCTTTTTATGGACCCTCCGGGGGTTATTTCCATAAGTTTTGGACTGGATGTGCTCAGTAACAGCTTTAAGGGCAACTAGGTCTTGAATCTTTCCTGACTTCAATCCCATCTCAGCCATCTCCCCGTGTTTAATCATTTCAGAAAATGGTTTACCAATGCCAGCTAAGACTTTCATATAAATGAGCTTCTTGTATGTCTATGAATGTCGTGACCATTTCTGACTTTGTCATAGAAGGAATAACTTGAGCAGCAAGGTGCCTCCACCTTTGAGCATACTCTCTGAAAGACTCATTGGACTGTTTCTTGACCTTGGTAATCTGGTATCGGTCAGGAGCCATCTGAGACTGGAAGCTGTATTGGGTGAGGAAGGTGTGAGGTAGCACCTCCCAACTATGGTTCTTTGAGTTGTCTAATTTGGTATACCAAGAACGGGCTTCTTCAGTCAGACTCTTTTGGAACAGCTACATTCTGAGCTTCTCATCCTCTGCATAAGATCCAAGTTCTCCAATGAACACCTTCAAATGTGTGTAAGGATCTCCTAACCCGTTGTACTTTTTGAAGTCTGGAGTTTTGAACTTTTCTGGATAATGCACACCAGGGAATATACAAAGGTCAACATATGAGACACTTCTGTGTGCTCCAATTCCTTTGATAGAACGAAGGGTTTCTTCCATTTGAAGGACCATTTTCCTGATATCACCGGTGTCTGGATCTCCTTTGTGATGGGTATTTTCAGGATTCTTGTCTCTGGTAATCAATTGAAATTCCAGATTTGTTTTATCCAAAACTTGGATTCCTCCCGGTGCAGAGGATTCTGGATGTATGGGCATTTTTGAGCCCTGGGTAGACTGATGTAGTTCTTTAAGAAGAACAACTAAATCTTTAATCTGTTCACTTAATCCGTCAAATTCTTCGCGGGAGACATGATTAAGATTAGCCTAGTCAGATGAAGACATGATTGGCTATAGGCTCGTGACCTTTTTGGACTTTGACCGGGTAATAGGTCCGATTGTTTCCCTGCAAAAGACTTACATAGTTTAGTTTTTAGGGAATGTGTAAATGTTTACATGCTATGTGATGTATCCGTTCTAGGAATATTATCCTGCAAGGCAGATGTTAGCTGTTTGTAATACATGATAACATGTTAATTTAAATATTTATGTATATATCTCTCTTCATATTTCTCATTACATGGAGATAAATATGGAATGAATTTAAAAGTAATTGACATTACGAGTAATTTAAAATGAGAAAGCATGAAGAGACTTTTCTCCGCGTTTGGTTTATCAGAGGTTAACCTATCTTAGGTTACTCTCACGGCTTTTTGGCATGAAGGTTCCCAAATCATCGCAATTTACTTGACGAGAAGTTAATCCGGTCTTTCAACTGAAGCGAATTTGGGTGGTGCCTTTCCTGAGCCTCGTTGGAATTAGTCTTCCTACAAGTCTAGTAATCAAACACCGGCATAATAGCCTCCTGATGGAAGAACCGCACAACATACATTCACATACAACGTGTCTCATCGTTTATGTAAATGATGACATTGCGAAGCACTAATATCACAAGCAGATATACTGTAAAGCATTTAAGCGCAGTAAAATATATGCATTCGTACACATTCATCATAAATGTAAATGAAACATCCATACACAAGCATATAACAGTTTTGAAAAGATTGTAATAACTGCTTAAACCCTCTTACTGGAGTCCCCGGCAGAGTCGCTGTGAAACCCCAGATTTTATGAATAAAGAATTAATTTTCTCGAAATAATTTTTTTTATATTATGGTGTGAATTTGAGATAATGTTATAGTTGTGGGTAATATTTATAAATTTTGCAAAGTATGCAAGTTGTCATATTATATTCGATTGGTCGGGGAATATTCGTTTTAAACAGGAAATATTCGTACGACGGCACAATCAGTGGTGGACCCCACAACGCAAAGTATACTGTTGAACTACTCGGTAGTAAAAGTACAGTAATACGCGTTGTTGCATAGTAGCACACGGTATTGATTATTGATATTTATGTGAGAAGTCACTCAGTTTTGTTCAATTATTGCTACAATAGTTGCTGCATAGTATCTCACATTATTTGATTCAATTATTGTTGATTTAGAAGTTTTGTTTTATTCACGTAATAAAATAGAAACATCTTTTTATATAAAACAGAATACTTTATTAAAGTTATTCTATAAATAGAATATATTATATTCTATTATGCATAGTATTTTGCATAGTAAAATCTTTTTATATAAAACATAATACTTTATTAAAGTTATTCTATAAATAGAATATATTATATTTTATTATACATAGTGTTTGCATAGTGCTCGCATAGTGTTTGCATAGTAAAAATCTTTTTATATAAATAGAATATATTATATTTTATTTAAAAGATTTTTCTTTAAATATGGATCGCCGATTAAAGTAAATCAATCTGGACCGTTCATGGATTAGTTACTATGCATTCCATTTTCCTATAAATAGAGCTCATTCCTTCATTATTTTCTTACGAATTCAATTTGAACTCTAGAGAGAAACAATAGAGAGAGACTATAGAGATAGAAGAAAAGTTTTCTGCTACTTCACTACTCTTATATCAAGTATTATTTTACTAGTGAGGGATATTATTCTTTTGTATTCATGAAGAGAACTTCATTATTCCATTCTTTATTATTCTCTTTGGAATAACCAAAGATCACGCGACTACCCTATACTTGGTGACATTCTTCTATTATTCTGCCGGAATATCCTGCATGCTATCTGGGACTGGGTTCCATTTTTAATATTCCGTTTTATTATTACATTGGAATATCCTCGTCACATGTATATCTGTGGGACTGGTTCCATCATTTATTATTCCGCATTTATTATTCTCATGGAACATCCTGTAGGTGTGAATTTCACCGACCGGTTTCGTTATTATTATTCATTGAAATAACCATCTGCGCGTAATCTGCATGCATGGTGATATCTTTTGTTATTCCATTTGGTATTATACTCGATTGATTAAAATTTTGACTTCTATACTCCATGAAATTAATGGAATATCCTTGATATTTGTGCTTCATCCAGTATCTTTTCGTGGAAATATTCTTCTGAGCATTCTTGAATTTTACTCTACAAAGAAGTATCATGTTGACAATTTGGACGTTATTGGTTCCTGGACAAATTAATTCTTGAACTTGTTTAATTGAATTCTTATATCATTGTCATCATCCTCATGTTTATGTTATGTTGAAAGTCAAGTCATAATCAGTGGTGCATAGATGGACTTGGTATGATTACGACACAGGATTATTCGGTATAATCATGACCGTAATGTTACAAATGATGTGAAAATTAAAAGTCCTCATTGGCCCGTAGTGCATTGATGGGCGCTTTTTGGTATGATTATGGCTATGGATTCTCTTCGACAAGGAGCAAAGATGAATTGTTTTATGACATGATCGGACCGTTGATGAAAACACGATTATTTTTTGGCACAGTAGTGCATGGATAATTCGTGGTCGTGATACTAAAGAATATCCTTGGCTTGTAGTGGGGGATGATTTAATGATGTGGATTATTTATTAAGTCGAGTCTCAAATGATAAAAGTGATGAAAACTTTTTAAATCATAAAAGATAGTAGATTTATTCTCTACTTGACTCTTTTAATGGATTGTTTGTTCATTACTGCAGCTTAAACTTGATGTCTATTGTATTTTATCGCTTTAACATTGTTGGAGGCTAATGATAATTTATTCTCGCATTATCTTAGTCATAATATTTCTTACCCTTTCTTTCACTTTTTCTTCTTGAAATGAGAACGTAGTGGACTACTAGTCGAGGAACAGAGTGATGGTCCTAGATGGTGCATTAGTAGTCCTCACTATTTTGTGAAATAGTGTGATAATAATTGTAATGAGGACTCCTTTTGAGTTTGTATAATCTCTAGTAGACAATATTTGTATTCAAACTTAAAGTTTATGTTTTGTCGTATTGTACACGACAGTTGTATTATTAAGTTGTATTTGAATTCTGTACCATGTATCTGGCGACCCAAGATGGGTGATGTATACCTAATTTTGGGGGCGTCACAGTCGCCACCTGTCGACATTGGGATTTATATTTGTCCCTTTCTGTTCTTGTTCTTTGGTGTTCTCATGTTAGGAAAGATTTGTTTGAAAAAACAAGTTGTGAAAAGGTCCAACATTTATATGTTGACGATTGGACTGTAAGAGTCGCCAGTTGGTTTTTTATATGGTTGTACCAACACAACCGAGAAAAGGTTTGCACATTGACCCAATGATGTGAAACTTCTAAACGGGTCTGTGAAACCAAGATTCATTAGGGTATGGGGGCTTGATTATGTGGAGGGAAGGTGTTAGGCACCCCTCGACATCCGTGTTACCACGGTGACCGCCACTTTTTAAGAAACTGTTATATGAATGTATGTGTGTGTGGGTCAATGTACTATTTATATGGAAGTAGCACGAGGCCTCGTTCACACCTATATACACAGGGTTTGAATTTGTGTAAAAATTCAGTTTAAAGCAAGATATGGCAGTGATGTTTTGTAAGAAAAAGGTTTTTCAAACCCTTGTGCCCAATAGTAATTAAGACCTTTTACATTTCCATTTTTATTTAAATGTTCGGCTTAATTGCTTTTATTTTTTGAGATGCGAAGCATCTTCAAGAAAATAATGTAAAAAACAGTGCCGAACTCCTCGTGGGCATGAAAACCATATGAGGAAATCCAAACACCGTGAATAAATTTACAAGATGCTTACAGCTGAAAATCTCCATTACGGGAACCGACTCTAGATCTAGTAGACTGAATCTGTGATCACATGATTCCTAGGCTCACATGATGCCGTAATTGATATGAAAACAGTAAGAAGTTATATATATAAAAGATGTAAATATATATATACAAACATGATCAGCCACCACGAAGCACCTCCACGGGGATCAAAATATAAATAAAGCTATAAAAGCAATCAACCGCCACGTAAGTAAGCTCTCAGGATGAAAACGTAAATATATATATATATATATATATATATATATATATATATATATATATATATATATATATATATATATATATATAAGCAAAGAAACGCATTAGGATGTAAAATTCAGGCTCATCGAACAATGTCCCAAATGTATGATATATATATATATATATATATATATATATATATATATATATATATATATATATATATATATATATATATATATATATATATATAAGAACGCACTTGATGTAAAATCTGTGCTCATCGAACAATGTCCGATAATGATGATGATATATATATATATATATATATATATATATATATATATATATATATATATATAGCAAAACCATAATTGGATGTAAAATCTGTGCTCATCGAACAATGTCCGAAATGATGATGATATATATATATATATATATATATATATATATATATATATATATATATAAAACAAATAAACGCTCCAAACATAAGTTCAGGCTCAATCGAGCCATAACTCGATAATGTTAGTCCATATATAATATATATATATATATATATATATATATATATATATATATATATATATATATATATATATATAAATCTAAATGAAACCACTTGGATCAAGTCCTGCATACACACTGTAACACGACTCTCAACGTAAAGAATAGTGTGTGCAAAGATGAAGATCAAGGCTTCAAAGTGTGTAAAAAGGCTTATAGTGGGCTGCCAAATAAGACTTCTATAACTTTAAGTGGATGAACACTCAGCTCCCGCCGGTATAAATAGTAGCTATATGTGAGCTCAAAAGTATTTAAAATGAGAAAGCACTCAGTTTAGGGTGTGTACAGAGCAAATTTGACAAGGCTTCCTCGCCTTTTTTTCTTACAAAATGGCCACCCCAAGCCCTCTATTTATAGAGGGGGGGAGCCACTGGTGTACCTGCGGCTAGCCACAGGTGTACCTACGGCTAGCCACAGATGTACCTGCGGCTGCTCGGGGTGCCCCGGGCTTTGTGGGTCCTACCATCTCGAAGTACGTGCACTGTGATGTTCGCTCGAACTTTTAGAATAGCAATTCGGGCATCTGACTGAGGTATGTAAGACCTATTTCGGACCGTCGTTGTCGAGAGTTATGCAATGACATGGGATTAGAGGTTTTACGAAGTCAGAAAGATAGGAACATGCCCTCCGGTCTTCAAGCTTCAAACTATATCTGTTGCCTTGTGTAATAGTCACTCGGGATTGGATCTCCTTGTTTTTTATGGGACATTGATGTGTCAGAATGTATGTATGAAATGTTGACGGTGCGATGTGGCGTCAAGGTGGAAAGATGATGACTTTGCCCCTCGCCGGGGTTATCTCCAGTTTGGGCTGATAAAGCAGACGTTGCTCAGGGTTATCTCTGAGATAAGACTGCTGCAAGTGTTGAAGGTCATCAGTTTCATCTCTAAGGTGTGCATGTCTTTCCGGTGTTATCTCTGGGTCTGGTACTTAGTGCCTTGGTGTGAGTGCCGAGGTTGAAGCTAATTACATGCAGTTGAAACAAGCATTTCCGGGGTTATCTCCGGAACTGCACTCCTTGGGGTTATCTCCAACGTTGGAACTGCTACTCCCAGTGTTATTTCTGGGACTGAGATTGAATATCTCGGGGTTATCTCCTAGATGAATCGGCCTTCTCCGGTGGAATTTCTGGTATTTGAACTGCATGCCTCGGGGTTATCTTAGAGGTTGGAACTGATACTCCCGGTGTGTGTTCTGGGGTTGAGACTGAACTTTCGGTAGTATCTAGAGTAGATATGAGCTGTCTTCCACGGTTATCTCTGAAAGACGAATCTGCCCTCCTGCAATGTCAGTGACAGGTGTGCAGAAAATTTCGAGCGTCTACAGATCCCCTCTTTATCATATTCATGCAATGCAATGGCATGGATAAGATAAAGAATCCTAGACACTTGAAATGCAACAAGATAAACATGATGCCATGTGCAACAACATGATGCAAATGTATGATGCATGTGGATTGTTGGATTGCTCTCCACCATAATGGGATGATTGCCGACTCCCTACTGCTTCTGCTTGGGATCGATAACGGTGACAAGCTTAGATGTTTGATCCAAATCTTTTAGGATGTTGACATTGGGGCTATCACCAAAGTCTTTAATCCTTGATACAAACTTTATTCCGAAGATGTGCCTCTCGTGTGCAAGAGATCTGTGGGGATAAAGCTTTGTCTGTTTGAGGATGTGTATAACATATTCCACCATCGATCCTCCCCGATGATGTTGTTCCTTCCTGGTTTGTATCTCCAGTACATATCAATGTTCTGTTTGATTTACTACCAACAGTATGTGTTGTCAGGACTGCCTGACCTTCGCTGACATGTACGTCACCGGATAAAACCCCTGTTGGGCAGACTGTCAAGGTTGCTTGACCTTCGCTGACGTGTGAATCAACGAATAAAAACGCGTTGTAACCCCCGCTGGGGACCGACTTAATCCTCGCTGACGTGTGCATCAATGAAAAATACGTGATACCCCCACTAGGGATATGTACTTTGACATATGAAAATGCGTAATACCCCCGCTGGGGATTTTTGTATTTTGACAGATGAAAACACGTGATGCCCCAGCCAGGGATATGTACTTCGACATATAAAAAATGCGTGATGTACCCATCGGGGATTTTTGTATTTGGACAAATGAAAATATGTGATGCCACCGCCGGG
Source organism: Panax ginseng (assembly GCA_020205605.1). Lineage (NCBI taxonomy): Eukaryota > Viridiplantae > Streptophyta > Magnoliopsida > Apiales > Araliaceae > Panax > Panax ginseng. The sequence continues at coordinate 34,130,011 of CM035147.1, forward strand.
GATATGTACTTTGACATATAAAAGACGCGTGATGCCCCCGCCGGGGTTTGATTGAGAATTAGGATGACGACCTTGAATTGGCGGCATTGGACTTGAGTAAGGTATTGCCGAGTGCGACTTGTAACATTTGAGATCATCGGCATAGTGGTCCCTATGCTTGGGTGAATACCAATGAAGAATGTGTAGACCCACGGTTCAGACTGAGAAAACCAGGATTGTAAGCTATTCTGCTCAATCGCGTAGCGCTTTTATTCCTGATTTGGCCTTTTCAACTAGTGAGAACTCCTTTGCAACTCGAACTGGACCGAGCCGGAGGGGTGGGAACCACATAGGGGTGCCGTAGGTACACCTGCAGTAGCCGCAAGTGGACCTACGGCCAGCCGTGGCTATCAAATTCCTGCAGGTTGCTTTCATAAGTCATTTTCAAGTTGCGTCACGAAGGAAATCCGAGAGCTCTTCTTCAGATTTGCTGAGTTCGGGCAACTTTCTGCTAATTCTGTCACCGTAAAAGTGTTCTACACTGTACTGGTAACGTATGCATATATTCTTTTCCAGCTTTTATCCGTTAGAAAATGACTTATCACATAAAATGCATCTAAATACATAGTAGTGAATATGCATGCTCAAATGACTTGATAAAAAATATTTAACATAGTAAATGTTAGTATTAAACCATGCTGAGCATAATAATGTGAAAACATTTGACTTTTGAAATAGTCAAATTGGCACCCTTTTTTCAGCTATTTCTTATCCTATTTGAGGAAAAATGAGCAAAAGGTAAAAATGCAAAGTAATCATGGTAATTAAACTACCCTTATGGATTGATGACTTTGACTTTTTAATGCATATAGTATGTATATGACTGTGGGCAGATGTGCTACTGAATGGCCACCTAGTCATGCCTATGTGCATGTGGATAGTCCTATTTACAAAGGGGACTATGGAAATTTTTTCCCAAAATGTAGGCATTGAATAGTCATGAATTTTTAACTCTACTGTAGATGTATGTTAAAGTAATGCATGCACGCATGTAGTCATAAAATGCATTTTGAAAAGAAATCTCAAAGTTAGAAATTACCACACCCTTTCTGAGGTGATTTGAAGACTTTTATCCAGATATTATGGATCCGGATCAGCCGAGTATTTCTTACTGGGCCACTTCTGCTGTACGGAGGAGGGCTTCTAAAGTGCCTTGACCCTGTTCTGTTAGACAGCCTCGTCGGTTGGTGGAGGCGGTGATACGTCCAGTCCAGGTTGATGTGCCGGACGTCGAGGACGAGGAGAAGGATGTTCTGGTTGCGGACCCCGCTCCTACTACACATGTTCTCCGTAGGGACCTCCCGAGTATTTAGGTGGCAAACCCAGAGCTTCTGGGTGATTTGAGTCAACATCCCTCGATGTACTTGCACGCCAACGAGGTATTAATTTAGATATTTAATCTTCTTTTTTTCCTATTGATGAGGAGTAAAGGATTTTGATGTCGATGTGTATTTCATTGTAGGTTCTCGACTTTACACAGCCTCGAGGGAACTGGTTCATCATTCACTCCATGTACCAAGCTCTGCATCCTGACTATAGAGTGATTGTGCATGACTGGGGATTTAGGGCATTCTTTTCCATCCTTCCTCGCCATTGTCCCTGGGGTTATCTCAGGGCATTGTCTGATCGCTGGTTTCACTAGACTCAGTTAATCTATTTGTTGGACTGTGAGGTGATGATGACGTCGATGGATTGGCGTTTTATCACATGTATGGAGTTTGGAGGGGCACTGGTGCCTTGTATGGAGGATATTACCCCGACTACTGTCAGATCCTTGTTAGGAGTTACGACGGAGACGCTTAAGGGCAGGACCGTCCATATGGGCCCTTTGAGCGTGGATGCTATGAGTGTGTTGTTAAGTGAGCCCATACTAGCTGATGTTAGAGTCAGGGATCACATTCTTCGGCGATTATTCCTGATGATCATTAGAGGCTGCTTCATAGTAGATAACTCCTCTACGGTGTCGTTCGCTTTGATTAGCGCTATGCGACATGTGGACCGTATAGGAGATTATGATTGGGGTTCCTACACCTTTGCCTATTTCCTCAGGGGCATGCGTATGCGTTCGCAGGGCTTGACCGAGGCATGGTTAGGATTTTACCCATTTCTGTTAGTGAGTATTTCTCTTGTAATTTCCCATGTATAGTTTAAGAATGTTTACTGACAGCAGATGTTTGCCTTTGTGTTAGCAATTTTGGGCCTACGAGAGGCTTCCATCTTTGCGTCCTCTGAGTGTGTTAGGTTTAGATACCTATCCACAAGGACGGCGATGACATCATTCCATACTGGCAGAGATCCCTATAGCTGAGGGTTTTACTCATTGCCGCCTACAGCTGGAATTATTGACAGCTGATGTCATCACATGGATTCCCTATTCTGGGGAGCACTTGGACAACTGATTTGAGGATGGGTACCCGACTAGCGCCGAGCACGTGATATCCACCCGTAGGGTTCCTCTCTTCACTGATGGAGGATGGGAGATCTATTTAGGAGAGCGTACTATCAGGAGCACCACATGAGAGATCTGTATGTCGATCTTGCCTCCTGCCAGGCGTTATTGGCATGTGTCGCAGTCACCCGTCATTGATATCCCATTGTTGGGTATTGATGGTTTTGCACTGTCAGAGGGTCCCTGCACTCAGGAGATATTCCAGCATTGGTGGTCCCTTCGTACTATTGGAGCCTAGACCCGCGCCACTCAGTTCATGGGGGATATGATTCCAGGATCCGTGATGATGACGGATTGGCTAGCCTGTGTCTGAGATCCGACTCATTCGACACAGATTGACAGTTTGACCTAGTGACTGGATCGGGCACATTTCTTTATCCGACATTTGGGCAGAGATCTGGCAGAGGCAGATTCGTTTAATCCTTCCAGCTCAGGTGCTGGCCCCTCAGATGACCCATTTGGCTTTGTCGGCGCAGATCCTCCTTTGTATAGGCCTAATATCCCTGTTAATAGAGATCCAGTAACTCAGGAAGAGTTAAATCAGGTGGACATGATTGATGATGTAGATATTGACACCATTGTCTTCTTCTGATGTGTATTCTCTTTATCTCTTTTGATAAGCCTCTGTTAGATATTAGGTGGTTGTGCCCCATTCTCGCTATATCTTTTGATAGGCCTCTGTTAGTAGTAGGGCGTCTGTGCCCCATTTCCCTGTAATTTTAGCTGTACAGAGATGATGTATGTAGATAATGATATACAATAGGAATGTATGTATAGTTTTTCATTCCCTATATCATATTTCCATGTATTATCTGTAATGCATGTATCATGTTATGCATATGTATGTACGTCCAGAGATATTCAACAATGACCCCTGGATGGTCTTACAATACGACCTACACAGATGTCTTCTTCGATAGTCAGCCGCATAGATCACTCCCCACCATTATTTGTGGCATCACGTCTTAGATCGTGGTATGATAGTATGTCACCATCAGATATAGTGACTGTAGATCAGCGGTTGCAGCATACTATGACCCTCTTGATATTTCAGGTTCCCGCATGATTTGTGGAGGGCATGTTGGATCATTGGGTATCGGAGAGGCAGGTTTTCCGGTTTGGGACCCAGGAGTTAACTCTAACTCTGAAAGAGTATGCACGTTTGACGATGCTGCCACTTGACAGACCTTGTGTGCATATGGCTATTAGGAATATGAGTCGATAGTTTATGACCCTTACTAGATTGAGGCGTAGGGTCGTGCAAGATGAGATTACATCCGGCCACATGATATCCCAGCATTTTTTGACTAACAGATTTGGCTCTGAGGACAGTTATGCTCGTCATTCTGGGGATTTCACCATACCAGAGGACCAGTGGCATTTGGCTAGAGTGGATGCATTCTTGATGTGTATAGTGGCGTATGTGTACATGCCACGATATATGGATGAGCTGGATATCAGTGTTATCATGGCAGTGATAGCTCTCAGGGAGGGTCATACCATCATTCTGATAATTATGGCGGAGACGTTGAGGTCGGCCACATTTTGTAGCACTTACCCTATAGGGGTATTCACAGGCAGTTCGGTCGTGTTGTACGTGTGGTTTATGTCACACTTGAGACCGATTGGGACCTTCCGCCGACACGGGTACTTCTTTACCCATGATATAGCTATGTCTTACTCCTTTCAGCCATTGGAGTGTATAGATGCTATATCTTGGTCGATATTTTTAGCAGAGATCGGTGATCCGTTTGGTATTCTACCGTGCACAGGGCTTAGCTCACCCTACAACTTTATTACTCATGCTCCGGGCATGGACTATCTCCCTCTGGCTGGTTTAAGGGGAATGACTACCTACCACCTACTGACCGTGATGTCGCAGTTTGACCAGTTCCTGGACTTCCATCCTTTTGAGGGGGCGTTAGGTCAGCATTTAGCTTCTCTCCATCTATCAGCAAATGATCGATCCCGGGTGTATGCATGTTGGGATCAACGTGAGATAGTTGCTTTTTCTGTTAGTCATCCGGGTTGTTCGCCAGAGTATTCTGCGTGGATGGAGACATAGACTTCATCGGCTGCAGCAGTATCTAGAGTGCCGAGTAGTGATTCAAACGATGGAGAGCCCATGGAGGACATTGATTCCCACATCGAGGAGGAGCCATTTACTGGGTTGCCATCATCTCCTTTAGATTCTCCCAGTACTAGCACTGTCGTGATCCAGCATTCCGCACAGTACTTTGAGCAGAGTCTTAATCTGATGACCTTCGAGAGAGATCAGGCTAGAGCCTTGATGTTGACAGCCCTTAACGGGAGAGACGCAACTTTGTCAAAGAAAGACGAGGCATTAGCTCGTAGAGATGCTGCTGTTATTGAGCGGGATGAGGCCAGATCAGCCAGAGATGCCGTGACAGTTTAGAGGGATAACGCCATATCTGCCCGGGACGTAGCCGTTACAGATAATATTACAGTGAGGTCCCTTACCACTGGCATGATTGTAGAGATGAGCACATATATTGATGAGCATAGAGTCATCATGCATATGGTTGTAGATCTGTTGGCTCGCGTGGATACCCTTGTACAAGAGACCAAAACTTTACCTCCTTCTTCTGAGAGGGATGTCATGTTGGGCTTGATAGCTTGCATATACACTGATTTATAGATGGGCTTGTATTTTCCTGCACAGACTTGCTTAGCCATTTTGTCATGTATAATTTACATTGTGTATATCAAACAACATTATATATAGCAGGGAAATATATTTTTGATCACTTCCCTTTTAGATATGTCTAGATACTTTTTTGATATTTTACCTGCTTCTTCAGGGCTTGTGATATTGATGTATTCTGAATTCCTCCTTGATGAATGGACATTGAGTTGTCTCTGGACAGTTTAGAATAGACCATTGATCTGTGTGTATCCCTACCATCTTTGGTGTCTTGGGACTCTGTATGGAAATTTGGAGAGGAGTGTGACTTTCCTCTTTGAGATTGATCGTACCACAGATAGTTGCCAGTACTCCTATTTAGGAGGATCCTAGTTAATTCCATCTCTTATGGATTGGTATTGCTCTTTGAGGCACAACCGCAGCTTAAATGGTCGCCGGATCTCCTATTTAGGAGGAGTTCAGGTAATTCCATCCCTTTGGTCTGAAGCCGATGAAATGTGATGGATTGAAGGATGATCCCAGTACCGTTGACAAGTGTTTATGTTTTGGTAGGGACTGAGACCAAACCATAAATGGCTGCCTATGTACTCCTATTGAAGAGGAGATCAGGTCTGCGTAGTTCGAACCTGGTGTAAGAGGTTCAACGCTGTTTGTGGCAGAAAGGGTATAGGAATGTTTTTGTAATGAGAAGGGTGTAAGAAATGTTTTTGTTGTTTTTGTTTTATTGTTTTCATGGAATTCTCCTTTAATTTCAGATTTGAAGGGCGAGAAGGGTGGTGTATTACTATTCTCCTTTAATTTCAAATTTTGTAATTGGGATGATGCTTTCTTTTATTTATTCAGTATTTAATTCATTAGCTATGAACTAAATTACTTATTAGGCTTATAATGGATCTTTAAGTGGAACGATGATTATGTAACCTCAGTTTTCAGTTTAATAAGTTATTAAGCAGTTTATCTATATTAATTTGAGCTTAAGTTTATGAATTGCCTGATCAACAATTTTATGTGGATTTGTATAAATTCGAGAGATGAAATATGAATCTAAACTTAATTAATATAGCATGTGTTCATGATTTATGTGAATGAACAGAATCTTGATGTATGTTAGGGTAGAGATATGCTTGACATCGCATGTAATCATAAAGAGAACTTGAACTTAAACCTTCTTTGAGTGTAATTCACATAGAAATATAGTGAGTTGATTGATTAAGGTGTTTAACTTAATTCTATCTTAATTGTGGATTTGGGTTAATACGGTGTTAATACATCGAGAGGTGGTTAATACTACTTATTCGTTCTTGATTAATAAAGTGGGATAGTGAATTAAACTGGAATAAGGGAATAATAATCAGAGGGATGCTTAGAGTGAAGTTGTAAGCCTAATTCTCCAATATTTGTTTGAAAATTCAGTTTTAGGGTTTGTTGGTATTTAGTTGATTTTTAATAGTTTTAATATTTTCGCTATAAACTGGAAATTGATTAGTTTAATAAAATTAGGATTAATAGAAGATTAGTAATTATGAGGATAATTTCTTGCTAAGTCTCTGAGGGAACAATAATCTACTTACTATTATATTACTTGTTGACCACGTATACTTGTGTGTTGTGCGTATATAGATTTTACCCAATAATATGGCAGCGATGTTTTGTAAGAAAAAGGTTTTTCAAACCCTTGTGCTCAATAGTAATTGAGACCTTTTACACTTCCATTTTTATTTAAATGTTCAGCTTAATTACTTTTAATTTTTGAGATACGAAGCATCTTCGAAAAAATAATGTACAAAACAGTGCCGAACTCCTCGTGGGCATAAAAACCATCTAAGGAAATCCAAACTGTGATAACCCGAGATTTCGAACAATCCAAAATTTACGAATAATTTTTAATTTATTTTAATATTAATATTGATTATTAATTTGGTGACAAGTTTCTGTGATACGAGTCTCGAGAAGGTCAATTTGTGTATTGACTAATAATTTTAGAGTAGAGTTGTGCTTAACGGAGAATAGAAACCCTAACCCTAATTTTTGGAACAGGATTCGGTAGAAAATATAATTAAAATAATTATATTGATGAGAATGTGTTTATACTGTATGTTGATAATGATCAATGATTGATCGGATAAAGTTTAAAATTAATAAACCCTAATAAGAGATTACCCTAATCTCAGGATTAAAAACCCTAACACATAGTTAGAAACCCTAATCGAAAGTCGGGAAACCCTAATTTCATATTCGGGATTTCTAAACCCTAATTAGGCAACCCTAATCCTAATTGGAAGGCCTAATATATTTATTAAACACTAATGTGATTAGGAAACCCTAATTGTAATTTGGAAATTTTATTTTTTCTAATTAAAACCCTAATTTTAAATTCAAAAAATCCTAAACCCTAATTAGGAAACCCTAATCCTAATTAGCAAGCCTAAAGTGATTGGTATGTGTTAATATAATTAGGAAACCCTAATTATACTTTAGATATATTAATTTCTATTTAAAACCATAATTACATTTTTGAAATTCTTAATTTTCTATTTTAAACCAAAATTAGAAAATTCTAGAATTGGATGTTTTAAAACCTAAGGGTTAGAATCTTAGGGTTAAACCCTAAGGGTTAAAACCTAAGAGTTTGTGCAAATTCCAAGTATGCCATTAAATTTATTTTGCTAATGACCAAAATGCCCTTTTAGTTTATTTTAATATGTAACTTGCAAAATGTGCTAGCAACTTTAGTTGTTGAACCACTACTTTGACTTGGTGACCCAAATCTGCAGCCAATCAACCGAAAATCTCAGTCTAGCAACAACATAAACAATATATATAGAATTAAAGAGAGAAAGTTCATTTACATGCTCAATTTTTCTCTTCCTCTCACCAACTCTATCTCTCTCTCTCTCCTAAACCAACGAAATACATAAGTAGATCAGTCATATAATCAGTTACTTGATCACCTAGATCAGATTAGGAAGATCAAGATCAAAGATCTAGCAATAAGGTATAAACCCTAAAACCTAATTTGATCTTGTATTCTTAGATAAATTTTATGTTTTTGTGTTTAGAATCTTGCTAATGGATGTTTTATGAAGATCTATCATGATCTATCATGAATCCATAGCATCAAAGTGCTTTAAAAATGAAGTTTTCAAAATCTGTTCTTGAGCAATTTTTGTGGTCTGACAAGAAATGTCAGTGGCCATAGATAATTGCTCGTTTACTATTTTTGTTGTTTTAAGTTTTGGATTTGTAGCCTGGTAGGTGGTCTTTAATCTGTAAGTGGTAGTATAGTCATTTGATGTCCATATATCATTTTATTCATGGTCAAACACCGTTGACCGAGCTTGACCGGCTAATTTATGGGTAACCCAGAAATTTGAAAATCGAGTCTGACAAGCTTTTGTAACGAGTAGATCTGTCAGATTGAAAGTGTTTTATTGTGTTTGTTGTATTCAGATTGTAGCCTGTAAAGTGGACTATAGCTTCTGGCCTTTAGACACCTTAAATTATCAACAAATCAAATATAGTAGATGGTCAAACTTGGCTTGACGATCACGATGGCGCTTCGGAAAACCCGAAACAATGAAGCGATTTTTCCTCGTGACATTTGGACCGTCCCATAGATTGTGATTCTGTTGTTGTTGAACTTTTCTGCTAATGTATATACGTTCCTTGACATATGTACTAGATCTATGAACCAAGAAACCACCAATAGAAGGATCATAACTAAGCTAACAATGAACCACAAAATGATACCTCGCGACTGTCTGGGTTTCTGGGTTACCCAGAAAACCCAGATTAAGTCTGACAGTGACTTTGAGAGGCAAGATCTAATTGTTTGTTTGTTGTATGACCATGATTTGGATTGGATATCGTAGAGTTATATTTCCACTACATGATCAGCGTCTAAGTTAGCTCAGAACGTGATTGTACATGAAAATTATACACGGTCAAACCATGACCCTAGTACTGCTGGCTGTCAGTGTTCTTGAGGCTCAAGAACACCAACAGCGACGCTTTGTGTTGCTAAAGGCCTATAGCGACGGTTTTAATATTTTTATTTTTTGAATATTCCTGAAATTATTTAAAAATAGAAATAAATTATAAATTTACTAAAAATGGTTTTAAAAATCATTTTAAATTCTGAAAAATAACTTTTAATTATTTGGGACATTTGTCATTAATAATTATAATTATTTGGATATTAATGATATTTAATTTATTTAATTAGTGTATTAAATAATTAGAGAAAAATGATTTAATATTATAAAAATCATTTTAAATAAGAATAATGTATTTAAAAATATTTTGAGTTATAAAATATAACTTTTAATATTTTTGGAGAATTTTATTAATAAATTAATATTAATGATATTAGATTTATTTAATTATTAAATTAAATAAATAAGATAAAAATGATTTTATTGATTTAAAAATTATTTTAAATAAGAATAAAGTGTTAGAAAATATTTTGAATTATAAAATATATATTTCAATATTTTTGGAGAATTCTCATTAATAAATTAATATTAATGATATTAGATTTATTTAATTATTATATTAAATAAATTAATTAAAAATGGTTTATTGATTTAAAAATGAGAAAATGATTTAAAAATATTTTAAGTTATAATTAATGACTTTTAATATTTGGATAATAATTTCATTAATATTTAGATATTAATGGTGATGATTTAACAATGATTTTAATTATTTTAAAAATCATTTAAGTAGAATATTAATGATTTAAAAATATTTTAAGTTATTAATAATAACTTTAATATTTTGACAAGTATGCTATTAATATTTTTATATTATTAAATATTAATGATAATAAGTGTAAAGACCTTTAATTTTATGAAATAAAAGTATTCAATTTTTCTTATAATTACTATTCAGTATATGGTTAAATTGATAAAAGTTAAAGTTAAAGGTGATATATGAATTTTTTTTTCAAAATATGCAAGTGGTTATAAAATACTCATTCCTATCGGGGAATATTCGTTTGGTCATGGAATATTCTTTCTGTCGAGGAATATTCGTACGACGGCGCAGCCATTTGTGGGCCCCATAACAGAATAACTGTCGGATGAGGAAAAAAGGCAAATTAAAGTTTTTATAAATAACGGCGTAGTGGTTACCGTTAACACTGTTGGAATACCCGGAGGGTAAAGTAAAGTAATACGCGTTGTTGCAAAGCAGAATACACGGTATTACATGCATTATTTTTGAATTATTGATTCTTACGTAAAAAGGCACTACTCAATAATTGTTACGGAATTATTTCAAAGATTTTATTTTATTGATTCAATAATTGCTGCGTTGATATTTTATATTATTGTTGTTTCAATAATTGTCACTACACATATTTTTCTATTATCGATTAATAGTTCATATTATTTTAATAATATTACTAGATAACATTATTGGCAATGTCTAGAAAGTTCATCTCTAAAGAGAGGTTTGGTCACCTAATTGCAATGCCAAGATGAGAGATATCCTTATTGTAAAGCCCCTCTTTCTGAGAAGCTGCACGTTTGTCAATATTATGATTCTCGTAATATTATTTGTGAATAATTAAATTATTGATTTATATGATGAGGAAAATATTCATTTTATGTGGATATAGATGGAGAAAATTTTTAAAATGACAATTATTGAAAATCGATATTTTATCTTTTCTGACAAAATAATATTTTATTATATTATTATAATACAATAATGATGATATTTTTATAATGGATATATGAGTATATGAGGAGGAAGAGTATTTTTGTTGCAAAAGTTGTTTAAAACATGTTAAACATATTGGTGGACCCATTTCTCGACTGAAATTTGATTATAGCCTGTAAAATCGCCCGTTTATGGATTTCGGTCAATGTTTGTTTGGAATTTGGAAAACCTTTCTTCTGCAAAGTTGTAGAGAATTGAATTTCCTATAAGAAGTCGCAAGATTCGAATTTTTTGATAAAAGGGCTATTTATTATGAATTATTGAAGTTCCGAAGTTCCGAAATAATTGATTTTTGGAAGTTTTAATTAATTATTTTAAGAAAAACATTTTTAACATGTTGGTTGCACATGTTAATTGCTGAAATCTGATGTATTGGGTGTGCGTAGGAAATTTAATAAATAATATTAATATTTTATTAAATTTTCTACTTTGGTGTTCTAAGTATTTTCCTATAAATAGGGTGCTTAGGTTAGAATTGAAAATCGCACCAGAAACTAAAGATTTCTCTCTCTTTCTCTCTCTATATTATCGAGTGGATTCTTGTGAGTATTTTGATATCTTGAGTGTTGCTAGACTATCGCGGTTCGCAAAATAGATTCCAAATTCGAACGGAAGAAGCGCTTTCTTTGAGGTAAGGGATAGTAAGGGATTATAAGGGATAGTAAGGCATAGTAAGGGATTGTAAGGGATAGTAAGGGAGATTATTTTCTTCATAAATGATATTATTTCTTCAATATCATTATGCCAAAATATTGGTTTGAACTATTTATCAAATTTGGAATTTTTTCATGTCGGGGTTACTATTCATGAATTACTATTCATGAGTTACAATTCACGAGTTACTATTCACGAGTTACTATTCATGAGTTACTATTCATGAGTTACTATTCACGAGTACTATTCACGAAGGATGATGATGTTTTTTGTGAAATTTCTATCTTTTGGTGTCGGAGTTACTATTCACGTATACGGCACTATTCACGTATACAACACTATTCACAAATACGACATTATTCGCAGAAAAATTATGTTTTCTTCTCTGTGTCCAAGATTGTCTGTTATGATTCCTATCTTTGATTGGATCTATGTTTTGGTCTTCATTCTTGAAATTTACTCCACTCTGGTTATTTATGAAGTATTTTTGAACTTGGGTTGTCTAAAGTACGAATCCTTAATATTTATTCTTTAGTTTCACTGGATTCCTTTTCTTTAAAATATTTTGCATCATCCTCAGTCCTAAATAATGATATAACTGAATATCTTTGGCCTGTAGTGCAAAGATGAATGATTTCTGATGAATATCTTTGGCTCGTAATGCAAAGATGACCTGTTGTTGAATATCTTTGGCTCGTAATGCAAAGATGACCTGTTGTTGAATATCTTTGGCATGTAGTGCAAAGATGACTTGTTGATGAATATCTTTGGCCCGTAGTGCAAAGATGAATTTATTAGTAGGATTATGAACATGAACTGTGATTTGGTATAACCATGATCTTTGATGTTTCAGGTGATGAAAATTAACTTTTTCCTGGATGAGAAAAGGAATTTAGAACTACAATTACGATTATGAGATATACACGTGATTGTGGACAGGAATTGTTGATTAATATTACAGGGATAAAACATTGTTGATGGACTTTTAACATGGAGAAGATAATAGATTTTATGGTCTATTTAACTCTTCTAATAGATTGCTCGTTCCGCTGCAACTATGGTTGAAAAGTTTTATCATCTACCATGTGTTCTAAATCTCTGATTTATTACTGTTGAAGGCTATTGATAATTTATTTATCTTTAGTCATGATATTCTTTACTGAGCTAGTTGTGCTCACCCTTTTGCTTCACAATTCCTTTCAGGTAATACGAGTGTAGCTGGGTCGAGCGGGGGATAACAGGGGAATAGAACGGTGGTCATCATTTAGTAGTTATATTTGGTGAATCAACTAGGGTGAGACGAACCCAACGTTGGAAGGGTATTTTGCCACTATCATACAAGATGTCTAATGACATACCACCTCGTGTCATCATAAGACAGGGTTGTGCTCATCCACTTGCTGAGTATATATACGAGCACTACCTATATAATCTTGGAGTTTGGTTGAAGTATAATTCTCAATTAGAGATGGTGGAGATAATGATATGTCAAGAGAAGACACACCATTGGGAAGAATATGATAGTAATCTTCTCGTTTTTCTTTGGGGTCTATTGGGTCAACCAAGGATAATTTTGTGGGCATATGATATCTATAATAACCTAGACGCATGGCCTCCCATGTACGAAGGTTTCCTTGAGCATTTCCCAAAGGTTTTAATTTCTAAACAATTTTTGACTGTACCTTTATGTAAGGTGTCATGGTGACGTGCTATCCAAGTTGGTGTCCAGAGTCACAGTTGGTATATTTTAGTATCAAAACTCACAACATATGTGTTGTTGTATTTTGCACGACAATTGTTGTAATAAAGTTGTAGTTGTTTCCTGTACCATGTATTTGGCGACTCAGAATGGGTTGGATGGAATGAACCTATTTTGGGGGCGTTACAATAAGATTATTTGATAATTAAATCATTTAAAAATGATTTAAGTGTTTGAAAAATTATTATAAATTATAATAATTGTTTATAATTTATTAAAAGCTTCCGAAAAATATTATAAATGATATATGACTTATCTAAATTAATATTGAAGCTTAGAAATCGAATTTAATTGACAATAAATGTGTTAATTGTTGGATAGGGTGACCAGAACACCGAGAATGGACCGAAGTCTAACCAGACAAAACTAGTTAGATTTGTTAAGTGTTGATATAGGTTATAAACACTGATGTGACTATGTGGTAATGTGTCTAGGAGAAGATTTACTGTGAATTACAGTGTTGTGTGTTATGAAATATTGTGCTAATTGTGAGACCAATATTATTGGTTATAGGTCTTTTAAACGTAGATAAGTTTATTGTGTAGCTGTAATCAACGCGGAAGGCAAGTTTCCTAACTCAACTTGAGTTACTATTTTTCAAGCATGGTAGTGAATACTTATTTATAGTTATTCACATCTATAATGATTGTTGTAATTCGTACGTAGTGAAATTGAATAATGTTCTATTCATTATAAACTGAATTGTTATTGGAATATCTATGCCATTGATTTCGGCTAGATTAGTATTGTTACTAATTATTGAAATCATAGTATTTCTTTGAAAGTAATCCGAACCATATTGTGGTGGTACGGACTCGTGGAGTAAAAATGAGATGAACAAATTTTAATGTCGTAAATCGACCTATGCGCTATTATTGAGTATTATGCATAATATATGGTCCAAAGGAGTTGGCCACTCCAGGTACTTCCAGAAGAGTATAGTTTAGTTTTTATAACTAATTTATATTCTTGTGGTAATTTAGTTTTAATAACTAAATGATTCCTCTATTAGTTCATGATCCTCTGTGATCACTCAACATGAAATCTGGGTATATTCCACTTTATTGAAGATCGTTGCAGTATTGTTAATTCCTTTTATTCAATTGAATATTATTGAATCTTTGAAAGAATTATACTCTTTCATATCGGATATGTTATTCAGTATGAAATAGTATAAAGTTTTATTATTGAGATTAATTATTATTTCGCTATCTCGAAATCGTTTGATTGTTGCTGAAGTTCTATACAAGCTAGACTCTTCTATTCGTGATATATATATATATATATATATATATATATATATCATTTATTGTATATCTTAACTTGCGGGGCAAACTTGTTGCTCACCCTTGCTAAATAAAATATTTCAGCTATGAACGATGAGGCCGGTGAAATAAGCGAACAAAGGCAAAGGCATAGTACTGGAGTAGTTTTATATTAAGCATATTTACTATGTTGTTTTGTAAACCCTTTTTGTATATCTAAAGGGTAAATTTATAATGTTAAGGTTAGATGACCTGGGATAATGTTGTTAATCTATTAATTAACTTTATGTAAGTTTATATTCATCAATGAATGGGTAGTTAGATGTTATCATATTATGGATCGTGAGCACCAAACTCGAGGGTCAGGTAACCCGGATTTGGAGGCGTCAAACAAACACCATGAATAAATTTACAAGCTGCTTACAGCTGAAAATGTCCATCACGGGAACCGAATCTAGATCCAGTAGACTGAATCTGTGATCACATGATTCCTAGGCTCACATGATGCCGTAATTGATATTAAAGATGTAAGTTGTTATATATATAAAAGCTGTAAATATATATATATACAAACATGATCAGCCACCATGAAGCACCACCATGGGGGATCAGAAATGTAAATAAAGCTGTAAAAACAATCAACCGCCATGAAGTAAGCTCCAAGCGGGACGAAAACGTATATATATATATATATATATATATATATATATATATATATATATAAAAGCGGTAAATGCACCGGATGTAAAATCCGGACTCATCGAGCAAAAGTCCGATAACAGATGATATATATATATATATATATATATATATATATATATATCTGAAAAGCAAATAAACGCTCCGGACATAAGTCTAGGCTCAATCGAGGCATAACTCGATAATGTTAGTCCATATATAAAACATATATATAAGTATATATATATATATATATATATATATATATATATATAAAGCTAAAATGAAACCACACAGAATCAAAATTGAGCATACACACGCAACACGACTCTCAACGTGAAGAATAGTGTGTGCAAAGATGAAGAGAAAGGCTTCAAAGTGTGTAAGAAGGCTTATAGTGAGCTGCCAAAGAAGACTTCTATAACTTTAAGTGGATGAAAACTTCGGCTCCACAGAGCAGATAAATAGTAGCTATATGTGAGCTCACAAGTGTTTAAAATGAGAAAGCACTCAATTTAGGGTGTGTACAGAGCAAATTTGACAGGGCTTCCTCGCCTTTTTTCTTACAAAATGGCCACCCCAAGCCCTCTATTTATAGAGAGGGGAGCCGCAGGTGTATCTGCGACTAGCCATAGATGTACCTGCGACTAGCCGCAGACGTACCTGTGGCTGCCCGGGGTGCCCCGGGCTTCGCGAGTGCTGCCGTCTCAAAGTACGTGCACGCATGCACTGTGATGTCTGCTTGAACTTTCAGAATTGCAATGCGGGCATCCAACAAAGGTATGTAAGACCTATTTTGGACCATCGTTGTTGAGAGTTATGTAATGACATGGGATTAGAGGTTGTACGAAGTCAGGAAGATGGGACCATGCCCTCCGGTCTTCAAGCTTCAAATTCTATCTGTTGCCTTATGTAATAGTCACTCAGGATTTGACCTCCTTGGTTCTTGTGGGACATTGTTGTGTAGGAATGTATATATGAAATGTTGAGACGGTGCAATGTGGCGTCAAGGTGGCAAGATGACGACTTTGCCCCTCACCGGGGTTATCTCCGGTTTGGGCTGATAAAGCAGACGTTGCTCAAGGTTATCTCTGAGATTGGACTGTTGCAAATATTTAAGGTCCTCAGTGTCATCTCTGAGGTGTGTCTGTCTTCTCGGTGTTATCTCTGGGTCTGGTACCGAGTGCCTCGGTGTGAGTGCCGAGGTTGAAGCTGATTGCATACATTTGAAATAAGAATTTCTGGGTTATCTCTGGAACTGTACTCCTTGGGGTTATCTCCAAGGTTGGAACTACTACTCCCAGTGTTATTTCTGGGACTGAGACTGAATATCTCGGGGTTATCTTTGAGATGAATCGGCCTTCTCCGGTGGAATTTTGGGTATTTGAACTGCATGCCTCGGGGTTATCTCCGAGGTTGGAACTGATACTCCCGGTGTGTGTTTCGGGGTTGAGACTGAACATCCGGTAGTATCTGGACTGGATATGAGCTGTCTTCCAGGGTTATCTCTGAAAGATGAATCTTCCCTCCTGCAATGTCAGTGACATGTGTACAAAAAAATTTGAGTGTCTACAATGTGATGAGGTGTATGAAATAGTATGTGTACGGGTAGAATCTGATATGATTAAATAAAGGTTGTATTGAAAACCTAGTTTTGGTAAATGAAAGGAGTAGAGTGTAGTAGGCTATAATTTTGGGGACGAAATTCAAAGAAGAAGGGAAGAATGTGACAACCCGAGAATTTATAGGATTTATAAAATTTTAATTGATTGAAAAAAGGTTCAATAATAAGACCTAGACATGAAATAAGATGTGGATTTCAAATTTTTGAGGAGGATTTGTATAAATTACAAACTGTAAGTGAATATCTGATAGCATGGTATATGGTTTTGTGTATGTGCTTATATGTGTGTATGTTGTGACACCCACAAATCCGGGTACTTCAATTCCACGATATTTGGTGTCCACTGTGCAAATATCATCTATCTATCTACCCATAATAAATGCAAATCATGCAATAAATAGAAATAAAATCTTCCCCTTAAAGGTTACAACATCCAAATAATAATACAATCCCAGGTTAAACTAACCTTAAACATCTGTGTGGAAATATAAACAATAAGTCTTAAGTAACATCAATTCTAATTACATCACATAAATAATCAGTCTTCATTACTTGCTAAGCTTGCCCTTGCCTTTACTAGTGGAAGGTTCGTCTACTCTTTCGTTCTTAACTGCAATGTTATTATTACGCAAGAGTGAGCATGATTGCCCATAATTATAACAATATAACAATGAATAATAACATGCGAGAGAAATAATAACTTCTGAAATAAAAGCTCAACTTTTGAATCAAGAATGAATAACAAGAATCCAAAGATTTCTGAGGGTCATAAGACCTTGAACTATGTCCTAGGTTATCAAGGGTTATACTTGAAACCTTTAACAATCATAAGACTATAGACCTTTTCTACTCATTACTTAGGGGATCAAATTTCTTAATACCATCTCTTTAATATCTTAACGCTAACGCATAAGTAAATCCCTTTGCAGGGTTGTTCATCTCAGTTTGACATTCGAATCCGCACCAAAGGAAGTTTGGTTTGGATAATTCAATAAGGGTTCTGAAATCTAGAACGTTCATCAACTATGGACTAGTCGAATCAATAAGGTTCACAAGTCTAACAAGGTTCAACAATAATGATATTCAAATTGAATAATAATCACAAGAAGTATACAATAGGACAATTATTGTATAACTGAATCATGCTTTGAAAAGATAATAACATTTGAACTTGAATAATAGTAATGATAATTTACTCGAGGTAACTAATAAACTTGAACAATAATGACAAGTAGGGTTAGGAAACTTGCCTCGTGCGTAGATTACACTTTAACTAAGCACGTTCTTTGAATTTAATCCTACATACCATTCACATTCACAATACCAGTTAATTATAACTTAACTAATCATCATAAACTCATTCTTTTGCCTAATTCGAATATTGACTATACTTAGTCAAATTATCACTTTGTCACATAATTTACACTTCATGAATAACAAGCTAATTATGTATTCAATAATTCAATCTACATGCAATTATGTTATTTACATGTTAAACATTTATTTTATCATCTCATTATACTTCTAACATTTTTTACATGTTCATTAATTAAGTTACTGACACGTTACTAGACTTAATCATTTTACAAAAATTTCATTTCTGAACTTTTTGGAGAGTGGTATGCTTGATTACAATCACACTTGGTCTTAATGATTGCGACGTACGTATGCGCTTCTGTTGGGACATATGGTATTTGTGTATGCGAATGTTTAGGCATGAGATCGTGTATTTGCTGTGAAACAACTGCTGCAATTATTAAAAATTGCGAACACGACCAAAAAACTCCAATTTAAAATATTACTACACGAATTTAGACATACCCACATTATATAATTTATACATAATCATTACCCAACATTTATAGAATGGTTTTAACCCATTATAACACATAATCACAGAACTAAAATATGTGAATTTCACCGACTTTGATGTTCTTGAAGGTTTTGAAAATAATTCATGAAAAATGACACTACGGATTCATTATAACACCGAATTCGTTCATTTAAACTTTGGTCTCTTCGTATCAACATGCATAAATATATACAAGTGTACATTTTAGGGATAATATACGATCAACACATTAAATACCACGTATAAGGCCATATGGCCAAAACCCAAATTCTGTAAGTTTTGATCAACATAACGACGTATTATTATGAAACTGATGATAGGGAACCATCTAATACATATAGAAACACATTAAAACAACATCTTAACACATATATGTACATAATTCATACTCCTTTCGATTTACAGAGACTTTACAGTAAACTTTGAAAACCATGTTTATGAAAACTCAAACAATGTAAAAACAGAATTTGGTTTGGAGAATTTACCCAGAGTATAGATTTAGAAGAGATGATCAGTGGTGATCCTTTCACAAGTATTTGTTTGATTACACACTCACAATTTTCTTCACAAAATCACAATTTTCTCTCTATGAACTCTAACTTTTGTTTTCCTGATTATCTAGACTTAGAAATAAGAATACGTATATAATATTAGAACTGACACATTGAGTGGTCAGTTAACCCAATAATGGGTAACTGCTCTCAACTCCTACTAAGGCCATGTTTGGCTAGCCTTTAAAAGGCTTATACTCAATTAATTTAATAACTCTTTTATCATATAGTTTAAATCATGTCACACCCAATTATACAATAACTCGATTATATTATTTAATTTAAATAAAATAAAATATAATAATTTTTTATTAATAAATAATGTCAAATTATTAACTCTCTAATTAATAATTAAATTAATTAAAATACATTAGGCTTATTTAGTATTTCTTTTAATACAATAAGCTCACATAATTACATATATCGAATAATAAAATTCTCCACATTGATTTAATAAATGTAACACATATAATTAAATTAATCTACCACAATTTCATCAATAAATATTAACATTAAATTACAAAAATCTCGTTCATCACATCTTTCCCCCCTTAAAAGGATTCTGTCCCCAGAATCACTACTCAATAAATTCGACTCAATTAATTATTTAATCTAATAAATAAATCATCGAAAATATTTATTTGCTTCAATAAATATTAACATTAAATTACAAAAATCCCGTTAGTCACATCTTTCCCCCCTTAAAAGGATTCTGTCCCCAGAATCACGACTCAATAAATTCGACCCGTTACATTCTCCCCTTACAAAGATTTTGTCCCCGGAATCGCTTACATAATTAAGTAAATAAATGAGGTAATTCTTCATCATATTCTCTTTGAGTTCCCACGTAGCTTCTTCAAATGTGTGGTTCCTCCAAATTACCTTAATCGAAGGTATTACTACTTTATTTCGAGAACTTGTTCTTTTACGTCGACAATTTGAACAGAATTTCTTCGTAAGATAAGTCTTTTTCAAAATGTAGGGGTTCGTATTCAATTACATGCTTGTAATCGGCTTTGTAAGGTCGTAACACAGAAACATGGAAGACGTTGTGAACATTCTCGAGTGCTGGAGGTAAGGCTACCTCGTACGCGACTTCTCCGATTCTACGCAATACTTCAAATGGTCTAATGAATCTTGGACTTAATTTCCCTTCTTTTTGACTTTGATCTTTCCTTCCAAGGAGAGACCTTCAAGAAAACATAACTACACCGATTCAAATTCGATATTTTTACGATGTGGATCAACAGATTTCTTCTGCTCTATCTTGAGCTACTACCGATCGTTTCTCGGATCACTTTGACTATTTCTCATTGTCTGTTTGTACCAATTCTGGCCCTAGCAATTGTCTTTCGCCAACTTCATCCCAATAAAGTGGAGTTCTGCACTTTCTTCCGTATAACGCCTCGTACGGCGGCATGCCTATACTAGCGTGGTAACTGTTGTAGCCGAACTCTACTAACGGTAGGTGATCATCCCAATTTCCTTTAAAGTCCATTATACAAGCTCTTAACATATCTTCCAATGTCTGAATCGTTCTTTCTCTCTGTCTGTCTGTTTAAGGGTGGTATGCTGTACTCATTCGCAATTGCGTACCCATGCATTCCTGAAGATGTTTCCAGAAATTCGATGTGAAGCGCGGATCTCTATCAGAAACAATTGACACAGGCACTCCGTGCCTCGAAATAATCTCTTTCACATATAACCTTGCCAACTGATCTAAGTTGAATCTGATTTTGATCGGAAGGAAGCGTGCAAATTTCGTCAGTCGGTCAACGATAACCCATACTGCGTCGTAGCCTTTCTGAGTCGTCGGAAGGCCAACCACGAAGTCCATTGTAATATGTTCCCATTTCCATTCTGGGATCTCTAACGGTTGTAGCAATCCACTCAGTCTCTGATGTTCTGCCTTCACTTTCTGACAGGTCAGACACTTGGCAACACATTCTGTAACATCACGTTTCAAATTTCGCCACCAGAAATGTTGTCAAAGATCTTGGTACATCTTGGTACTACCAGGGTGAATCGAATATCGTGAACTATGAGCCTCGCTCAAAATTTCTTCCTTAATCTCTTGTACTGGCGGAACCCAAATTCTACTTTCAAATCTCAGTATACCTTCCTTATCCATCTTGAATCTCGGTTCAGTTTCTTCAGATATATTCTTTATCACCTTATTACATTCTTCGTCCTGAAGCTGAGCCTCCTTTACTTTATCTAGTAGAGTTGTACCAGATTACATCTGAAATAGCTTCTCATCAATCTCCATAGGATACTTCACTTCCAACTCTAGTTTCTCCATTTCTGCAATTAGCTCCTCCTAAGCAGTCAACATCATCAACTTCTCACGACCCTTTCTACTTAAGGCGTCGGCAACTACATTTGCTTTACCCGTATGGTATAAAATCTCATAGTCGTAATCCTTAATTAATTCCAACCATCTTCTTTGACGCATATTCAAATCCTTCTGTGTAAAAATATATTTCAGACTCTTGTGGTCCGTATATATTTCACACTTCTCCCCGTAGAGATAGTGCCTCCAAATTTTCAAAGCAAAAACAACTGCAGCTAACTCCAAGTCGTGGGTCGGATATCCCTTCTTGTAGTCTTTCAATTGTCGTGATGCATACGCAATGACTTTGCCATTTTGCATTAGCACACAGCCAAGTCCTTTATGCGACACATCACTATAAACAACAAAATTTCCTATATCATCCGGAAGAGATAACACAGGTGTCGTACTTAACCTCTTCTTCAATTCTTGAAAACTTTCCTCACACTTATCCGTCCAAACAAATTTCACAGCTTTTCGAGTTAAATTCGTTAGCGGAGTTGCGATCTTGGAAAAATCTTGAATGAACCTTCTATAATATCCTACCAATCCAAGAAAACTTCGTACTTCTGACGGCGTTCTCGGCTGATCCCAGTTAATCACGGCTTCGACTTTTGATGGATCTACCGAAATTCCATTTTTATCGATCACGTGACCAAGAAATTGTACTCGTTCGATCCAAAATTCGCATTTTGAAAACTTGGCATACAACTTTTCCCTTCTCAATACTTCCAATGTTAATCTCAAATGCTCTTCATGTTCTTCCTTGGTTTTCAAATAAACCAAAATGTCATCAATAAATACCACTACGAACTTGTCCAAAAATGGCTTGAACACACCATTCATTAGTCCTATAAATGTTGTAGGAGCATTCGTAAGACCAAACGACATTACTAAAAATTCGTAGTGACCATATCGCGTTCTGAACGCTGTCTTCGGTACATCCTCTGGCCTCACCTTCAGTTGATGATAACCGCTTCTCAAGTCTATCTTCGAAAAGTATCTAGCTCCCTTCAATTGATCAAACAGTTCGTTGATCCTCGGTAATGGATATCTGTTCTTAATCGTGACCTTATTCAGTTCTATGTAGTCAATGCAGAGACGCATCGATCCGTCCTTCTTTTTCATAAACAACACTGGCGCTCCCCACGGCGATACGCTCGGTTGGATGTACTTCTTGTCCAGTAATTCTTGTAGTTGTACCATTAGTTCTTTCATCTCTATTGGCGCCATTCGGTATGGTGCCTTCGATATTGGATCGGTTCCGGGCGCCAAATCGATCACGAAATCTACCTCTCTATCTGGTGGAAGTCCTGGCAAATCGTCTGGAAATACATCAACGAATTCCCTCACAATCGTTATTTCTTCTACCTTCGGATTCTCTTTTCGACTGTCGACTATGTAAGCTAAGTATCCTACACAGCCTTGTCTTAATAACTTCCTGGCCTGCATCATCGTCAGACAACTCGCTTGTCTAGGCAACTTGCTACCATAAAACACAACCTTTGACGGGGTCATAAGGTTAATACGCTTCTTTTGGTAATCAATTACAGCCCCGTAATTGAATAACCAATCCATTCCCAAAATAACATCAAATTCCCCAAGTCGAATAGGGATAAGATCTACGTTCATGATATTACCCTTAATATCCACTCTACAGTTCTTATGTACGTACTTAACAATGATTATTTCTCTATTCGCAATTTCTATGTTCATGGGGTAATCCAATTCATCCTTAGGCAAATCTAAATTCTTGGCAAAGTCATCGAATATAAAGGAACAAGTAGCACCTGAATCAAATAAAACATAAGCATTAATTTTTTTGATCGGAATGATATCTGACGCCACATCACGGGATTGAACTGCATCTTGCACCGTCATGTTGAAAGTCCTGGCTGGTGGTCGGTCAGTTTGTTGCGGTTGGTTCGGTAATAGTTAAGTCATTTCCACTGCTATTTCCCCGATTTCCTCCTGATCCTGACCCTCCCGATCCCTTTTTAGGACAATCTCTTGCCAGATGGTCCTTTGAACCACAAGTAAAGCAAGCACCCTTCTTTGGGTTAGGACAGTTAGGTGCTATGTGGCCTTCCTGACCACAATTGTAGCACACTCTTTTTCCTTTTATACAAACTCCCAGATGAGCTTTCCCGTAGGTTGGGCATGCTTCGATTCTTTTCTTCTGACTTCCTTTTTGATTCCTCGATGATGAGTTTTCATTCCACCTTTTCTTCTGATTAAAATTACCACCTCCTGTGCCACTTCCACTAGTCTTGTTATTTCTTTCACCTTCACTCTTCTTCTTCTTCTGATCTTGATTGTACTTGGTCACCACATTGCTTCCACCTTCAGCGAGGATGGCCTTTTCCAGTACTCCAGCAAAAGTGTTTATCTGAAACATTGATACTTTACTGTATACCCAAGGCTTTAGTCCTTGTTCGAATCTTCTGGCTTTTCTCTCGTCCGTGTGTACTTGATACGGGGCAAACCTCGCCAACTCGTTAAATCTAGCCGCATAATCAGGTACGGTCATATTTCCTTGCTTCAATTCCAAAAATTGAACCTCCATCTAGTTCTGCGAGCTGGTTAGGAAGTACATCTCGAAGAACATCTCTTTAAATCTCTCCCAAGTAATTACACCTTCACCTCAACGAACTTTGTTTGCTTGCCACCAATAGCTAGCTTCGGACTTTAGCATAAACGTTGCAAAAGCGGTCTTCTGGTTTCTCTAACCCTAGCAAAGTCGAAAACCTTCTCCATCTCCATAACCCACGTTTGAGCCTCGATCGGGTTCATGGAACCTTTAAATTCTGGAGGTCCCACCGCCTTGAAATCCTTAAATTTAGTATTTGGTGGAGCTTGATGTTGATTATTCATTGCTCTAGTCAGTAAATTAACCAACTGCTGAATGGGATTAGCATTGGCATTATTGTTGTTATTTGTTCACTCTTCCTGAGCTGGTTGACGTGGTTGTCTTCTTCTTGGCGGCATATTTCTGTTAAGATACATGCTTATTAAATCTCTATTAAATTCTCTAAATAGTTAAGACTTAACTCAACAATTTAATATAATCATTTAACACATCATCTCAAACAACTTAATATATTTAATTCAAACTAAAAGTTTTATATCAAACGATAGCATAACTGCTATTTACATCTACCATCATGAGATAAAGAATCCACACGATTTAAATATTAAAATATTCCTTCGTTCATAAACATATCGGAATTTACATCTAAATAATAGACAAGTTTATCACATAAGTAAGCAAATTTTATCACTGTCTATCAAGGCGCTGAATAGCCTTGCTACGCTCCTCTTCCATGATACGAGACATCGTCCTGCGATCCAGCATGTACGATGGAAGTCCTTCGAATTGGATGCGGTACCTCAAAACTCGATCTTGGGCCTCATCCATTGCATGATTAAGTGTAGAGTATGTCTCTCCAAGCTTTGCCTTCTTCACACGACCATCCTCTTCCGCAAGATCAGCACGACGTGACTCTCTTACCCACCCCTCCTCTGCTATGGCAAGCCTCTCTGAACTGTCCTTCAGTTCCTTCTTCAACTTTTCTATCTCTGCGGTCTTATCTTCAGTTTGACCCTTCTCGTGGACCAAATCCCATTCTACATTTCCCAGTCGTGAGTGAAGAGTCAAAATCTCTCTCTCCTTCTGCTCGAGAGAAATCTACTGAATAATAGCTCGCTCAGTCAGATCCTGCACCTCATCTCGTAACTCCACGTTACGGTTGTATAATGTGTCGTACATCTCAGCATCGATGGAATGCTGTGGAAACTCCTCTTCTTCCTCTTCCTCGTCAAATTCCTCCTCAAGATCCTCCTCAGGAACAATCTTAGGTTCATGCTCCTGACCAACAACGGTGATCAATGGAGATGACTCCCTCTGTACCAACTGTTCCCTAACGACATGAATGTCTCTGAGCTCCTCCTCTGTAGGTACTATAGGTACTCGAGGTTCCTCCTCCCCTGCTCGACTAGTTCCTCCAACGTCAGACATCCTGACAACAAAATTTCGAGTTTTAGTTACTAAGTCGTACTAGTGAGCACATAAATTAACACATAAGCACATAAAGTCTTTTATTATCTTTAATGAATTACAAAAATTCATTTCCTAGAACTCGATAAGAGTTTTCCATCACTATGTTCTTTCTCTAAGGTTACTACCTAAGGTTGTTTCCCCACCTAAGGTTCATAACCTACAGCTTTGATACCAACTTGTGACACCCCCAAATCCGGGTACTTCAATTCCACGGGATTTGGTGTCCACTGTGCAAATATCATCTATCTATCTACCCATAATAAATGCAAACCATGCAATAGATAGAAATAAAATCTTCCCCTTAAGGGTTACAACATCCGAATAATAATACAATCCCAGGTTAAACTAACCTTAAACATCTGTGCGGAAATATAAACAATAAGTCTTAAGTAACATCAATTCTAATTACATCACATAAATAATAAGTCTTCATTACTTCCTAAGCTTTCCCTTGCCTTTACTAGTGGAAGGTTCGTCTGCTCTTTCGTTCTTAACTGCAATGTTATTATTACACAAGAGTGAGCACGATTTCCCACAAGTATAACAATGAATAATAACATGCGAGAGAAATAATAACTTCTGAAATAAAAGCTCAACTTTTGAATCAAGAATGAATAACAAGAATCAAAAGATTTCTGAGGGTCATAAGACCTTGAACTATGTCCTAGGTTATCGAGGGTTATACTTGAAACCTTTAATGATCATAAGACTATGGACCTTTCTACTCATTACTTAGGGGATCAACCCTTAGTACCATCATGCGCACAATATCTTAACGCTTAACGATAAGTAAATTCCTTTGCGGGTTGTTCATCTCGGTTTGACATTCGAATCCGCACCAAAGGAAGTTTGGTTTGGATAATTCAATAAGGGTTCTGAAATCTAGAACGTTCATCAACTATGGACTAGTCGAATCAATAAGGTTCACAAGTCTAACAAGGTTCAACAATAATGATATTCAAATTGAATAATAATCTCAAGAAGTATACAATAGGACAATTATTGTATAACTGAATCATGCTTTGAAAAGATAATAACATTTGAACTTGAATAATAGTAATGATAATTTACTCGAGGTAACTAATAAACTTGAACAATAATGACAAGTAGGGTTAGGAAACTTGCCTCGTGCATAGATTACACTTTAACTAAGCACGTTCTTTGAATTTAATCCTACATACCATTCACATTCACAATACCAGTTAATTATAACTTAACTAATCATCATAAACTCATTCTTTTGCCTAATTCGAATATTGACTATACTTAGTCAAATTATCACTTTATCACATAATTTACACTTCATGAATAACAAGCTAATTATGTATTCAATAATTCAATCCACATGCAATTATGTTATTTACATGTTAAACATTTATTTTATCATCTCATTATACTTCTAACATTTTTACATGATCATTAATTAAGTTACTAACACATTGCTAGACTTAATCATTTTACAAAAATTTCATTTCTGAACTTTCTCGAGAGTGGCGTTACTTAATACCCTTTACACACTTCAGTCTTACGGCATTCTGGCCAATGGTGTTAATGGGACACATGGCGCTAAGACTGCAGTATCAAGCTTGGCGGATGTTTAGGCATGAGGGCTGTACGCGGTATAATAACGAAAAATGTTCTGCAATTCAAAAATTGCGTAACACGACCAAAAACTCCAATTTAAAATATTACTACACCTAATTTAGACATACCCACATGATATAATTTATACATAATCATTACCCAACATTTATAGAATGGTTTTAACCCATTATAACACATAATCACGTAACTAAAATATGTGAATTTCAACGACTTTGATGTTCTTGAAGGTTTTGAAAATAATTCATGAAAATTGACACTACTGAATTCGTTATAACAATCAATTCTTTCATTTAAACTTTGGTCTCTTCAGATCAACATGCATAAATATATACAAGTGTAAAATTTAGGGATAATATACGATCAACGCATTAAATACCACGTATAAGGCCATATGGTCAAAACTCAAACTCTGTAAGTTTTGATCAACATATACGACGTATTATTATGAAACTGATGATAGGGAACCATCTACTACATAAAGAACCACATTAAAACAACATCTTAACACATATATGTACATAATTCATACTCCTTTCGATTTACAGAGACTTTACAGTAAACTTTGAAAACCATGTTTATGAAAACTCAAACAACATAAAAACAGAATTTGGTTTGGAGAATTTACCCAGAGTATAGATTTAGAAGAGATTATCAGTGGTGATCCTTTCACAAGTATTTGTTTGATTACACACTCACAATTTTCTTCACAAAATCACAATTTTCTCTCTATGAACTCTAACTTTTGTTTTCCTGATTATCTAGACTTAGAAATAAGAATATGTATATAATATTAGAACTGAAGCGTTGAGTGGTCAGTTAACCCAATAATGGGTAACTGCTCTCAACTCCTAATAAGGCCATGTTTGGCTAGCCTTTAAAAGGCTTATACTCAATTAATTTAATAACTCTTTTATCATATAGTTTAAATCATGTCACACCCAATTATACAATAACTCGATTATATTATTTAATTTAAATAAAATATAATATAATAATTTTTCATTAATAAATAATGTCAAATTATTAACTCTCTAATTAATAATTAAATTAATTAAAATACATTTGGCTTATTTAGTATTTCTTTTAATACAATAAGCTCACATAATTACATATATCGAATAATAAAATTCTCCACATTAATTTAATAAATGTAACATATATAATTAAATTAATCTACAACAATTTCATCAATTAATTATTTAATCTAATAATTAAATCATCGAAAATAAATCATCGAATATTTATTTGCTTCAATAAATATTAACATTAAATTACAAAAATCTCGTTTGTCACATATGTGTATGTGGTTAAGGGTCAAATATGAATCATGATAAGTGTAACATTATCAAACCCTAATGTTATGATAAGAACTTCGATGTTCAGTGAAGAAACCCTAATTCCAGCTTTGGAAACCCTAATTTCAATTTCGGGAATCCAAAACCCTAATCGAGAATTTCAAAATCCTAATTTGGGAACCTTAATGTTAAGTATAAAGACTTAAGGGTTAAAAGATATGGGATATATGAGAAAAGACCAAATTACCCTTCAAATTATAGGGAAAATTACCAAAATACCCTTAGTAGGTGCGAAATGATTAAAATACCATTTTTCTTAATCTTTAAGTAAAAGATATTGCAAATCTTGGTGAGTCATCACTTTGGATATCCCATGTGTTCTATATATATCTCTTAAATCAGCCAAGTCTTGCAACCTAGTAACACTTGGGTTCATTGAATCAAAAGATTAAAATTTAAAAGTTTAGAAAATGTATTTACTTTACTTTTCAACATAGCCAAGACCTTCTCTCTCTAAACTTTCGAAAAATTGAGAGTGAAAATGAGTGTTATGTTAAGCCAAGAACAACACTTAGCTATCCAATATCAGATTCAAAGGGCAGAATCAAGAATTATAACATAAAAGATATAAACCCTAAAGCCTTGCTAGATCCTTATGATTTATGTAATCTATGTGATTTGTTGTTTAGAGTAGTGTTATAAGATGTTATTTAGTGATCTATGATGTTATATCATGGATCCATAACATCAAAGTTCATGAAAATAGGATTTTAGCAACTGACTAATAAACCCTAATTTTATGGCATGACAGCCTAATGCCAGGGCCTCTAGATCTCAACCTGTTAGATGTTAGGATGGATAAGTGTTATATTCATGTTCTATGCCATGAGGAGAGAAGACTAGAAGTGGAATCAG
This sequence comes from Panax ginseng, assembly GCA_020205605.1. NCBI lineage: Eukaryota > Viridiplantae > Streptophyta > Magnoliopsida > Apiales > Araliaceae > Panax > Panax ginseng. The sequence continues at coordinate 34,159,481 of CM035147.1, forward strand.
GTCCATACCATGCCTAGATCTCAAGTTATTGATGGTCAAACATGGTTGACCAGTCACAAGTTCTGGAAATCTGGGCAACCTAGAAACCCAGAATTGTCTGATGGTTATTTTGAGGTCCTTAGATCTTATTGTTGTTAAGTAGTTAGGCCATGTAAATGTATAGGTTTTGTAGACTAATATATAGTCTACACAACCATGCCATTAGAACGCCTAGATCATAAACAAGAGCAAAGTTATTGATGGTCAAAGTAGGGTTGACCAACTGCCGGATGAAGATTCCGGAAAACCCAGATTTCTTTAAGAACCAGTTTCTGACAAGCATTTGACTGGCCTAAATCTTTCATTTGTGATGTTTTTAAGCTATAAAAGTGTATTACTTTTGTACCTTGACATATCTACTACTGAAGTGTTTCATTATAACACTTAGAGTAAGCCCATCATCCAAGTTATGAAGGTCCAAAGTAGGACCCTTGCACTGTTTTCATTTTTTGGGTAACCTAGAAAATGAAGAACACCTCTGACAACCACTTTGATGGCTTATAACTTACTGTTGTGATGTAGTTTGGCCATGAAACTTGTTTGTGCTTGTAGTATTACATCAATACTACATAGCTAGTACACTTTGAAGACTAGAAAACATCTTGAACATAGATCTATAGGTGGTCAAACTAGGTACCCTGGTGATTGACAATGAATGTTCGTGAGGCTCAAGAACACCTATAGCGACAGTTTTGTCACTATAGACCCCTTTAGTGACAGTTTATTTTTAAAATGAATTATTTAAAATAAATAATTAGAATAAAATGAATAATAATTATGAAAAATTCATAATTAATTTGTAAAAAATTATTTTAAGGTATAGAATTTGATTTTTAATAATTTGAAATATATTTTATTAATATTTTAATTTATTTAAATATTAATGATAATTAATTTATTTAATAATTACATTAAATAAATTACTTAAAATGATTTTAATATTTTAAAAATCATTTGAAATTATATTAAAGTGTTAGAAACTATTTTAAGTTATTTTGAATGACTTTTAATATTTTGGGATGAATTTCATTAATAATTTAATAATAATGATAATAAATTTATTTAATATTTCTTTTAAATAAATTATGGAAAAATAGTTTTAATGTTTTAAAATCATATAAAAAAATGATTTAAAGGTTTTAAAAATATTTGAATTTATAAAACATAACTTTTAATATTTTGTCATGAAATAAATTAATATTTTAATATTAATGGCGCTTATTTAATAATGGTTTTAAATATTTTAAAATCATTTAAAGGCGATATTAAGGTATTAAAATACTTTGAGATATTATAAATAACTTATAATATTATGGCATGTATTTCAAAGAATATTTGAAATTCATTACGATTAATGATAATGGAATATTGTGGTATTTAAATCATTTAAAAATGTTATTAATGATTGAAAAATCAGTATAAATGATAATAATTATTTGAAAATTATTATGAGCTATTGAAATTTTTTTTGACTGATAAATAAATTATCTAAGATAATATTGAAGCATTTATGTAGAGTCTTATTGATAATAGGCTCTGTAACGCCCGAGAAAATCAAATTTTTAGGAGAATTAAAATTTTATTTTATTAAGTGGATTAAATGAATTTAATTGATTGTTTATAGGAGCAAGCTAATTGAAGGTCGTTCTATGACCTAAACATATCAAAACGTCGTAGGATTTTGGCTACGTGATATAATTAAAGTGTTTGAATTTTCAAGATGAAAATAAAAGCTTTTCGAGAAATTTTTCGAAAAACACTATTTACGCATTTCTGTTCGGGAATTATTTTTGAACTTCTGAGAAATACGTAATGATAGAATATCAAGGTGAGATGGAATATCCAATAATATTTCAGTTATGAAAAACATAATATTTCGCCTGTGGACTTAATTTGAAAACGTTAGGAAAATCAAGCGTTAAGAAGTTAGAGTAATGATTGTATAATACGTAGGTATTGTACGAAGTAGAGAATACGAGTATGATACGAAGTAGTATACGAGTATGTATGGATGATGGTATATCATATATGATGAATAAGTATATGAGTTAGAATACGAGAATTATACGTAGAGTATATGTTATAAGGCTTTAAGCCATTTGTTAATAGACTTGTGGATTATGTGGGATGTACAAGTCCAATATGATTTAATATTAAAGTCCAAAGGGAAGTGTGACAAGGCCCAAATGTAAGAATGGTTAAGTCCAATATAAGTTAAGGAACAAGCCCAAGTGTTTGTTTAATTACAAGCCCAATGTATAAGTTAAGTTAGATTAACTAATTAAGCTAAAGCCCAAAGTAAGAACCAAGGGGTTATGGGTTGGTTTAAACCCATGGTTTAAACCATGGGTGATCTAAAGTGATAAACAAGTAACTTAATGCTTAAGTGTTGTGATGGGCAAACAAATGATAGAAGTTGTGATAAAAAAGTTAACTTAATGGCTAAGATAAGTGGTGCGCAAGTGACTTGGTGGCTAAGTAGATGTGGTGGCCAAGTTAACTTAATTAGGAAGTAATGAATAGTAAGGAGGTGGATTAAGGAGGTAGAGGTGGCTTATTGACCATTATGCCCTCACTTAGGATTTCCTATAAATAGGAAGCTTGCTAGCTCATTTGTTCCTTGTTTAAAACACAAACAACTTATTAGTTAGAGGGAATAAGTGAGAATAAGCTAGAAAGTTAGACCTTTCATTATTCAAATAAATAAGAAGCAAGAAGAAGATTAAGGCTTAGCAAGTAATCATCAAAGGGTAAGCCATCTTGAACCATGATTATCTTTCTCTTCCATTAGTAGAGAAGTCGGTGGTGGTAGAACATATATGCTAAGAAGGGGTTGGAATAATGAATCAAAGGGCTTAAGTATTAATAAGCCGTAATTAAGTCATGTCGTAAGATAAGCAATTAATGAACTTATGAACTTAAGAAGAAATTGTAAAAGCTTGTAACATGTTAACATTAATGGAATTGGTATGATAATAAGTAGCAAGAATGGTGGTTAGAAGATTAAGATCATGATAAGTCATGGAATCATAATAAGTAATCTATATTTTCATAAGTTATAAACTTATAAAGAACAAGTAATAACTTATCATGATTATAAGTTAATGAAGTAAGTATGTTAAGATGTTAGTATTGTGACGCCCCCAAATTCGGGTACTTGAAACCCGAACTCGGTGCTTCACGATACCATTTCTATAAGCTGAATAATGCTAATAATAATAACAATAATAAAAATGTTAAACTTAATTTACATATACATCAAAGTTTACTCCCAGGTACGAGACCTTTAAACATTCATTACATCATAGATAATAAGTATCATTGTCTTAATAAACTATAACTATTACACCTCATATTATAAATCTCATTCGTATAGCTTTCCTTTCCCTTGTTCTCTTTTTGAGCCTTGGTTGATCATACTTAATCGAAAACATTTAAATTTAAAGCAAGAATGAGCATTGGATTGCCCAAATAGTAATAACAACAATATATATTAGTGAAAGAATTAAATGTTTTTCTTTGAAGACACTTCTACAACGAATCAACAGATTTGTGAAGTAAAATTTGAACCAATAATAACAACATATCACTTCCATATCAAATCTTTGAAACTATGTACAGACTATATCTGGAGATCAGTCAACATACTATGAACATTGTTTTCTATTTTCAAAAAGGTTAAACAAACTTCATCTGTAAACCTTCATAACTTACGGGCACGGGGGGTGATCAGCCCGTTATGCCCTGTATTGATCAATACTACATGCAAGAATGATATTATCGTTCACTCTATCCACCTTAGGTGCACAAAAGTTTTCTCATATTCGGGATGTTCATACTTAGTCAGGAATCTGAACCAAAACAATCTGGTTGGATACAATAACATTCTATCTTGCTCAACAATATTTCTTATGTCTAGCTGAATCAAATAGCTTAGACGGCTTTTAAGTCAACGTATACATACTTGAAATCAATAAGTATGAATCAACATGTGATTAAATACAATAGTTATCCAAGTGGGGACACTTGTCTAACTCTATACAAATTAACAAACAGAATAAATATCTGAATTTATACAATAATACAATGATTAGATAATGTAAGAACTTGTATGGATACAAAGATCAAATACATAATCAATAATAACAGAGTTAATAATCTTGCACCATAATAATTGGAGTAAGTTTAGGAACTTGCATAACATGATATACCTGTTTGCACGAAATAAAAGTAGTGCATAAGGTTTAGATACTTGTCTGAGCTACTGCTTACAATAACGCAACTTAGATTAATCTTTTATACAGCGACCTATCAGTAATAAGATCATTTGTTCAATTAGAATAATATATCGTAACACATAGTACTGCTAATTGCAGTCGGCACATAACCTAATCACATTGTCACATATGTTTAACAGTTATTGGATCATAAACAGACATATATCTAGTCAATTTATCTAAGTCCAGATCAATTTCTGAAATATTTCTATATACCGACGGCTTTATCGGATAATTATCGAGTCTAAAACTCTAATCTATAGTTCAATATTCGTTTAGATATTTTAAATATCAGGCATACTATTTTTCATAGCCTTATAATAATTTTTAAATAATTATTATACTTTATCATGAATTTTTCAAACACTGAAATCATTATTAAATAATTTAAATATTAACTAATTCTATTATCATTAATATTTAATTAATATTAAACTATTAATGAAATTATTTTCAAAATATTAAAGTTATTTATAATAACTCAAAATACTTTTAAAGTATTAATATTACCCTTAAATGATTTTTAAAACATTTAAAATCATTTTTAAATAATTACTATTAATATTTAAGTATTAATATACTATTTATCCAAATATTAAAAGTCGTTAATTATAACTTAAAATATTTTTAATTCATTTATATTTTTTAAATGATTTTTAAATTAATAAAACCATTTTTAAATCTATTTATTTAATATAATTATTAAATAAATTTAATATCATTAATGTTAAATAAATATCATTAATATTAAATTATTAATGAAAATCCTCCAAAAATATTAAAAGTTACATTTTATAACTTAAAATATTTTAAAATATATTAATCTTATTTAAAATGATTTTTAAATAATTAAAATCATTTTTCTATAATTTATTTAATATACTAATTAAATAAATTAAATATCATTAATATTCAAATAATTATAAATATTAATGAAAAATATTCTAAATTATCAGAAATTATTTTTCATAATTTAAAATAATTTTTAAAACCATTTTAATAATTTTTATAATTTATCGGTTGTCGAACCCAAAAAAACAAATTTTTCCAGATTTTGAAAAATCATCAATTAGAAGACTTAGATGTTATGGATCTGTAAACTACCAACCCAGATCATCAAAATGGACTACAACCAACATATTCTAACATTCAAAATTAACATCTAACACATAATTTTTGGACAGATTTGAGGCTAGGATTTTTGTACCTTTTCTAAGTTTTGATTCTGATTTTGTTCTTCTGATCTGCTACTGGTAATCGTGGGGCTTGATCATGGACTGATCTAACAAGGGAATTTCGTGGGTTTGAGCTTGGGAGAGAATGACTAGGTATTTGTGAGCAATTTAGGCCAAAAATGATCACTTTCTCTTTCTTAAATCTAGCAAATCATGTATGCATGTATGGGATGGCTGATCATGTGATGTGCCATAGCTTGTAGGCTCATAGGTAGGTCTAGGGTGGCTGGCCAGATTTTTGCTAGATCTTGTCTAACCAATAATTCAACTAATGGGACAAAAGGGTATTTTGGTAATTATTTTTAATTTCAAGGGTATTCTTGTCCAATGTTATTAAATCTAGGGTTTAATCACTAGATTTTACATCTTAAAGTTTCCCAAATAATTTCTAGGATTTGGACAATTAAAAATTAAAGTGAAATAAAATTTTAATTTAAAACATACTAATTAAATTAGGATTTTTAATAGAAAATTAGGGTTTAAATAATCAGGGTTCCTTAACATCATTAGGTTTCCCAAATTAACAATTAGGGTTTGCTAATTATCATTATAATTTACTAAAACAATAATTAGGGTTTCTAATTTTTAGCAAATTAGGGTTTTCAAATAATAATTATGGTTTCTCATAATTACAGAAATTATATAATACACAGTAAAATTCATATAACACCATTACTATACGTCCTCAACTCATAAATGCCGAGTTTAACGATTAGGGTTTAATAACACGATATGAGGGTCATGCCTAATTTACCACAATTGAATAACCATTATCGGTCTCTCTACATTTACGATATATATTTATAGCAGATCTTGAAAAATTAAAATATAATTAATATTATATTATTATTCTCATCCCTCGATCAATACCCAAATTTAGGGTTTGGATTCCATATCTGGTTTATCTTTAATTAAGTTAAAATAATTAACTTAAATATTCTGAACAAATTCATATAATAAAATATTTATTATTATACTTCTAATAATCATTTCATATATTATTTAAATAATATAAAATCATGTTTTCATGGAAAATAATTAATAAAAACATTTCTGCTTACAAAAATTTATTACTATAGGAATATAATTTGTGGTGATTAAAAATTTTAAAATTATTTATAGGTAATAAATATATTTGCATTTATCATACATTACTTGACACATATTCTCATCATTAAAATAATAATAAAAAAAAAATTTATATGTAAAATTTCTTATTTATTTACATAGAAAATATCGGGTTATTACAAGTATGATGAATTGAATCCATTTGAAACGAAGAACAAATCTTGAGTAACGAATTTTTGTCGGAATTCACACGATTAGACGATAATCGTTGAATTCGTGAAATTCTCGGAATGAAAGTCGAATGTGAGACCCCAGATTTTATGAATAAATATTTAATTTTCTCGAAATAAAATTTTTAAATATTATGGTGTGGATTTGAGATAATGTTATAGTTGTGGGTAATATTTATAAATTTTGCAAAGTATGCAACTTGTTATATAATATTTGATTGGTCAGGGAATATTCTTTTTGTCGGAGAATTTCCGTACGACGGTACAATCATTGGTGGACCCCACAACGGAATTATTGTCGGATTGAGAAAACGACAAAAATACTTTATGAAAATAATGGCGGAAGTTTTACTGTTAATCTGTTGAAACACCCTGTTAAAAGTACAAGATGTACGCTGTGGTTGCATAGTAGCACACGGTATTGATTATTGATGCTTACGTGAGAAGTCACTCGCTTATACTCAATTATTGCTACAATGAATTCTTTGCATCATATCTCTCATATTATTGATTCAATTATTGTCACGATATCATCTGCATAATATTTATTATTATTAAATCAATAATTGAGACGACAAAGTTATTCATATTATTATTTGCAATATTGACAATGTCTAGAAGTTATGTCAAGGAGAGGTTTGGTCACCTAATTGCGCTCTAATAAGGAGAAATCCTTATCGGAAAGCCCCATCTTTCCTAGGAACGACCTGGTTGTTAAATATTGTGAGTTATAATATTAATGATGAATAAGTTGTGTTGATTAAAGATGAAATTGATTGTTCCATTGTATTGGGATTATTAGTGTTAGTGGAAATTGACATTTATTTCGATGATAATTGATGTCTAGAGGTTATATTGTTCACTTGGGTATTCGGAGCACTTTTCATGTCGGAGTACTATTCACGAGTTACTATTCACGGGGTACTATTGATTCAAATTCTTATACTATTAGGGGTGGTGGTGCAAGATTGAAAATACTTGTATGACTAAGTTAAAAATGGAGGTATAGTTGAAGGTAATATACTGTAATTAATTTTTTCACATGATTATACTATTTATTCACATGATTGTACTATTGATTCACATTCTTATACTATTAGGGGTGGTGGTGCAAGATTGATAATACTTGCATGACTAAGTTAAAAATGGAGGTATAGTTGAAGGTATTATACTGTAATTAATTTTTTCACATGATTATACTATTTATTCACATGGTTGTACTATTGATTCACATGATTTACTATTAGGGGAGTTGGTGCAAGATTGATAATACTTGCAGGACTAAATTAAAAATGAAACAAAAGTTGGAGGTATTGTACTGTAATATTTCGAGTCCCAAAACGTGCAATTATTGAAACTATATTTTTCTATAAATAGAAGCTCATTCTTTCTTCATTTCTCACCAATTCACTAAAGCTATAGAGCAATTATTATAGAGAGAAATTATAGAGAGAAAGAAGAAAAGTATTCTGCTACTTCACTACTTCTATATCCAGTTTCTTCTAAGGTAGGGAATATTATTTGTTGTACTCGTAGGGAGTATTATTTCTTTCGTCTTCATGAAGAGAACTTCTGTTATTCCATTCTTTGTTATTATGTTGGAATTACCTGTCTATGCGAAGTACCGCATACTTGTTGAAATTCTTCTATTATTCCACTCTTTATTATTCTGTTAGAATATCCTGTCTGTGCGTTCTACGCCGGACCTGGTTCCGTCTTTATTATTCTGTTGGAATATCATCCTCGTCATGCGTTCTACGCCGCACACAGGGTTCCGTCTTTATTATTCTCATTGGAATATCCTGCCGCTGCATTCTACACCTCAACTCGTTCCGCCTTTTTATTATTATTTGCTGAATATCTTGTCTGCATGCGTTTACTGTTTGGACTCGATTCCGTTATTTATTATTCTGTTGGAATAACCTGCATGTGCGGTCTATCGCATGCCTGGTGATTTCTTTTGTTATTCCATTCTTTATTATACTCAGTTGGTTAAAGTTTTGACTTCTATAATCCATGAAATTAGTGGAATATCCTTGATATTTGCACTTCATCCAGTATCTTTTCATGTAAATATTCTTCTGAGCATTCTTGAATTTTACTCCACAAAGAAGTATCATGTTGACAATTTGGACGTTATTGGTTCCTAGATAAATTAATTCTTGAACTTGTTTTATTGAATATTATGTCATTGTCATCATCCTCATGTTTATATTATGTTGAAAGTCATCTGTGGCCTGTAGTGCATAGATGGACTTGGTATGATTATGACCAGGGATTATTTGGTGTAATCATGACCGTAATGTTACAAATGATGTGGATAAAGTCATCTATGGCCTGTAGTGCATAGATGGACTTGGTATGATTATGACTAGGTATTATTCGGTGTAATCATGACCGTAATGTAACGAATGATGTGGTAAAAATCCTCATTTGCCGTAGTGCATTGATGGACAGTTTTTGGTATGATTATGGCTATGGATTTTCTTCGGCCAAGGGTGCAAAGATGAATTATTTTATGGCATCAGGACCGTTGATGAAAACACGATTATCTTTAGCCCGTAGTGCATGGATAATTCGTGGTCGTGATACTAAATAATATCCTTGGCCTCAGAAAGGTGGATGATTTGATGATGTGGATTATTTATTGTCGAGTCTCTCGTGATAAAAGTGATGAAAAACCTTTTTAAATCATAAAAGATAGTAGATTTTATTCTCTACTTGACTCTTTTAATGGATTGTTTGTTCCGCTGCAGTTAAACTTGTTGTCTATTGTATTCTATCAGTTTAACACTATTGAAGGCTAATGATAATTTATTTTGCATTATCTTAGTCATAATATTTCTTACTGGGCTAGTTGAGCTCACCCTTTCTTTCTCTGTTCTCTTCAGGAAATGAGAACGTAGTTGGGACTAGTCGGGGAACAGAGTGATGGTCCTAGATGGTGCATTAGTAGTCCTCACTATTATGTGAAATAGTATGATAATAATTGTAATGAGGACTCCTTTTGAGTTTGTATACTCTCTAGTAGAAAATATTTGTATTCAAACTCACAGTTTATGTTTTGTCGTATTGTACACGATAGTTGTATTATTGAGTTGTATTTGAATTTTGTACCATGTAAGTGGCGACCCAAGATGGGTGATGTATACCTAGTTTTGGGGGCATCACATCGAATTTTGATATTGAGCTTAGAAACATTGGTTTTCAATGGAGACAAGTCTTATTTGGCATTATAGAGTTGCGGACTCAAAAATGACCGGATTCCGACTTAGAACAAAGAAACGAGCGTTGAACGTTCACGAACATTTATCGTTTTCGTTAAAAATGGACTAATAGGTGAATTTTTAGCAAACGAAGTTGAATAGATAAAATTCTTGCATGAACACATAGAGTATGTAATTTTTGAACCGTAGGCTCTTGAACGAGCCAATTCAGACTTATAATGAAGAAGTTACGAGTCCGGGAATCTCACAAATTTGAAAAATCTGTCAAACATTTCTGTGGCTCAGAGTCATGCCCATGGCGCGACTCCAAGCCAAAGTCTTGCAGTATTGCAAAGTACGACAAATAACAAGAGACTTCATACCAAAGATCGAGTCCAGTTTTTGGGCAATAATGGGTGATGCCACAGCGCGACACTAAGAGTAATAGTCGGCGCCGCAGCGCCAGCCTCAAGAACTACATAGTGAAGAATGGTTACAAGTAGAGCTTGAATGAAAATTGTTTAACAATGAACTAAGAGACTTAATAAAACATTGTTAAGTCATAACTAAACCCCAAGTGTGATCACTTAGAGTTAAAGAAAGTTAATTAAATGTAAACAGGAACGGTGTATAATAAGTGTACATAACCAATGATGATTAAGTGTCAATTAATAACGTAAAGACGTTAGTAAACTGTGAGGAAGGATGTTTAACTCGAATTGAGTTGTATTAATGAAATAATTTTAATTAAGTTATAGAAAGGAAATAAGATGGTAAGAACGATGTAAAAGAACGACGGAAAGCCGGAACCAATAAATAACAAATCTAATATATGATTAGATTGAGAAGAAGGGTAAGTTCTTTATGAACTATGTATGTTCATTCATGACCTAATGTGGTATGTTATGTGGTTATGTGTTGTAGAGACCGTAAAGACTCAAAGGAAAAGTAATTATTATATAGCAGACGCTGAAGGCAAGTTTTTCTAAACGCTTGTCTAACCTTCGTGTTAGCCAGGTTTTCAAATGATTCAAGTTATAAGATGCATGTATGGTTTTAAAGAAAAAGTCGATGCCAGTTTTAACTCGGCTAGACTAATCCTGATAGATTGATTGATTTATTTACAAGTCTTTCAATATAGAAATGATAACACTATCCTACGCCAATTGCTTGGTACGGATTTAAGGTAAGCCTGAATATGAATAAACAAATGTATTTTCATCGAGTATTCAATGGGCACATGAGGTTGCCACAACTTAAACGTACACACGTTTAATGGATGTAGTGTTGATCAACATAGAGTACTATAGGCTAATCACCTAGAAGTGCTCGTAAGATATGCCGGACTTACGGACTTCGTGTCGGGTTGTCCTTTTCAAAGAAATTATGCAACACTCATGGTCTTGGACCAGAATTGGTGTTTTACTAAATATTGTTATGATAAAACATTTTAAAGGAAAAGGAACGCTATTTTGAGTTATTGATAGTGCTTCATAACTATTATCCAGTTATTGAAGATATACGATTCCTATGTTTCAAGCATGCTTTTTAAATGAAATTGTTCTACTTGCTGAGCTTGTTATGCTCACTCTTGTTTGAACGATATGAATGCATCTTAGACTGAATGGACCAAAGGATTCAACAAGGATAAAGGGAAGGCTAAAGCAAACTTGTAGATTACCTATGTAATAGTATAGGTTTGTAATGATAATATTTGATATTATGACAAGAACAAATGTAACGGTTATAAAGAACCTGGGGAATAGTAGTATTGTTTTGGAATATATATAAGACATATTCATTCTTTTAAGGCATTTCAATTGAAGGTTTATGTGAACTGTAGCACCGTGGAGCACCATATGTCGGGTTGGAAGAGACCCGGATTTGGGGGCATCACAGGTTGGTATCAAAGCATTAGGTTATAAAACTTAAGGGTGGAAGAACCTTAGGCTAATAACCTCGTTAAGAAAGAGAAGTCCGAAGAAAGTAAACTTGAGCTTTACTTAAGACGAATGAGTTAATAAGGTATTGAGGAAACTTAGTACTGGAAGATTTAAAAGATGAAAAGCAATCCTAAATAAATTAAATGTGATTTGTGCTTATTCTATTGTGTGTTTTGTACTAATCAACATGTTATGTGTTATTGTAGGATGTCGATCGATAGTTTGATGTATAGAGATATACACGCGGTGAGCGAAGAAATTGTGAACAGAGTAGAGCATGTACCTATGCCAATGGCGGAGGTACCATTAGTGATTCTAGAGGAGTCGAGGCGATGAGGAGTATTTTTTTACGAGGAAGACTACTCAGGGAGAGATGGATATTGGACATCATACCTTGGATATGATGAATGCATGATGGGAGGAAGGAATGGAGGTAACATCGGTTGATACGGTGGTACCTACACTAGACTCATCACCTCCGGATGCAATGAGATCATTATATCTGGCGAGAAGCTTGACAAAATGTGCAATCGAGTGCGATTGTGTGCGAAAATCGAAATGAAGAGATTAGTGCTCTTTATATAGCGAAGGAGTCTGCGAAGCGATTTTGAGTCGAAGCATGATGAGAAGGTGCTCATGATAAATAAGGCTAGGGATTTTAAGAAGGAGGTCGACGAGCTTCGTAAAGAACTGGGAGAGAAGGACCTGAAGATAGCACGGATGTCTAACATCCATGAGAGTGCTCATAAGGATTTCAAGTTGAAAGTTGCTTGTTATTCCATTAAGTTAGGACAAACCCGTCATACTATTAGTCGGGATACTGTAGCGAAGATTGCGAATGAGAAATATGAGGACGTTGTTATGCATTATTAGAAGGATAGGGTTATAACTATGTGTGTAGTGACGTAAAACCATCTTTTGTATGAAAGGGTAGTCTTTTTGTAAATCCCAATTTTTGTGAAGTACAATTGCGGGATAGAGATGTAATAGCTTTCGGCTATGAAAGCAAATTGTAAATAGTTTCAAACTATGAAGAATCATATTAATATAATGAAGTTTTCATTTAATATACTTTGTTATGTATGAGTTGTTATGTGATGAATAATAACAAAGTAAGTAAATAGATAATAATAAAATTTTAGCCAAGACGAAGACAACGTAATCAAGAAGTGGAATCACATAATGATAATCAAGGGGGTCAAAACAACCCTATTCAAGAGTTCGTTAATTTATTAACGACTACATTTAACCAAACTGGGGGTAGAGTACTCGCGGGACCTAGGGTAGCCAGAATGACTATCTTTAAAAAGCTTAAAAGCGTAGGTCCGCCGGAGTTCAAAGGAACGAAGGACCCATTAGAGGCCCAGACATGGGTAAACGAAATAGAGAAGGCATTTGTTATTACAAACATAGGTGAAGCGTAAAAGACTTCTTTTGCGACTTACATGATGAAAGGGGAAGTCAACTTTTGGTGGGAGGCTCACCAGGGTGGGGCTAGAATAGATATGGTAACGTGGGAACAATTCAAGAAGGTTTTCTTCAAGAATTATTTCCCTACAAACATGCAAGGGAGGATGGAGATTAAGTTCCTAGAACTTAAGCAAGGGGACTTGACGGTTCCCCAGTACGCAACCAAATTCAAATGAATTGGCAAGATTTTCTCCACACCAAGTGGACACTGAGGAGAGGAAGGCTCGTTGGTTTGAGCAATGCCTGAAACCCTGGCTCTATAGTAGGATTTCGGTGTTCTAGAGTGTTTCCTATGGGATCATTCTGGAGAAGGAGATTATAGCAGAAGGTGGTAGTGATGCGTTGACTCAATACCACAAAGAGAGAAAGAATGAGAGCAAGGGAGAGGGAAAACCAAGGCAAAGAATGCCAGGGGCAGTATGCCAAAATTAAAGAATTTTTAACTCGGGGATACTGGAGTGGGACAAGTGGATCCTAAGCGTAGGATCGGAGTGTGTAAGACATGTGGAAAGACTCATCTTGGAGTCTGTCTAAAAGGGAGTATAAGTACCTTTAAACATTACGATAGAGGAGGAGGAAATAACTTTCGATAATTATATTCGTGAAAATTGTTTCATGAATGATAAAGGTAAGTAAGTATGGGTAGATAAGTAATCTTTATAAATGTTGAGAGAATTGAAGAAATTATCGGTATGAATGAAGTTGATTAACCATAGAGCTATAATAAATAGTTATAAGAAAAGTGTGAATCTTGAGTTTTTCTCGAAAATCCAAGGTAGTAATTTACGGTAATAAATCACCGAAACATTATTGTTGTCTAACCATGATGCAAGTTAGGAGGATGTTAAGGAAGAAGATGAGTTGTTACATTTGTATATATCGACTATCGTAGGAGGAGTAAGTTAGCGGTTAAGAATAAATACTCATGGCCCATGATCGATGATCTATTTGATCGAGTTGAAAGGGCAAATAATTTTTCTAAGATAGATTTAAAGTTTCTGCGGGGCATAGTGGGTTGAAAGTAAGGAAGAAGGAGGAGGTACCTAAGATGGCGCTATGGTTGAACTCCATTATTGTTATGTTCACATAATATTTACGTTATGTCATTTTGGGTAACTGACTAATGTAATTAGAAGTTAAGATTTTCAACAGTAAGAGATAAATAAGAAACACTACAAGGAGAAGTTGGATATATAATTCACTAAGTTCTCATGTGAGGTGCTATTTATTGGTTGAAAGTACCATTAATGAGAAGTCATAAATAGATTTAAGAAAAAGGTTAAGTAAGACACCTGTATTATCTTTATCGGATGATGCTGAGAGAATTTTGTAGTGTATCTCGATGTTTCGCGTAGATGACATGATGATTGTGTGCTCATATAGCATGTCAAAGTCATTGTGTATGCATCACGCCCGATTAAAGGATTATGAGGAGGTCTATCCTACTTATGATCTAGAATTGGCGATTATAGTTTTTGAATTAAAAATCTAAAGATAGTATTTATATCTGGGGAGAAGTGTGAGATATACACGGACTCTAAGAGTCTCAAATATATCTCAACACAAAAGAAATTGAATATGAGGTAGAGAAGGTGATTAGAATGGATAAAGGATCACGATTGTGATATGTTATATCATTCAGGGAAGATAAACGTAGTAGCCGACGCGTTAAGTAGGAAGGGTAGGGAAAGCTATCAATGTTAACGACTCAGAATGAGTTAATAACTGAGATGGAAAGATCAGAGTTAGAAGTTAAATTACAGAATGAAGGGGTAGAAATGTTTTTCACAACGTAGACTCAATCCACGATAATTGAACGAGTTAATCAAGTACAACTAGGTAATGAGGAATGCAAGCGAATGAAGAAGAGGATGCAGGATGAAGAGAAGATTAAGTATAATCTTGTTTTGAAGGAGAAATTTGAGTTCTAAATAATTATGAGTTAAAAGAAGGACTAATAAAAGGAAAAGAGTGTAATATGTTAATAAGTGTTTAACTTCTAACTCAGATTATTGATAGGAAGTGACGAGTCATGTGAATTAAGATAATACATTCGATGAAGGTTAAATGAAAGAACCACAATGTCGAAGAAGCAGTGTGGGAACTCGAGATTAAAATAAAGAAAAATTTTCCTCATTTGTTTATATAAGTATAGCGAGATTCTGGGGACAGAATCCTTATAAAGGGGGAAGAATGTAACGCCCGAGAAAAATTGGATTTTTAAGAGAATTAAAATTTTATTTTATTATGTGGATTAAATGAATTTAATTGATTATTTATGGGAGCAAGCTAATTGAAGGTCGTTCTATGACCTAAACATATCAGAACGTCGTAGGATTTTGGCTGCGTGATAGAATTGAAGTGTTTGAATTTCCAAGACGAAAATAAAAGCTTTTCGAGAAATTTTTTGAAAAACACTATTCACGCATTTCTGCTCGGGAATTATTTTTGAACTTCCGAGAAATACGTAATGATAGAATATCAAGGTGAGATGGAATATCCAATAATATTTCAGTTATGGAAAACGTAATATTTTGTCTGTGGACTTAATTTGAGAACGTTAGGAAAATCAAGCGTTAAGACGTTAGAGTAATGATTGTATAATACATAGGTATTGTACGAGGTAGAGAATACGAGTATGTTACGAAGTAGTATACGAGTATGTATGGATGATGGTATATCATATATGATGAATAAGTATACGAGTTAGAATACAAGAATTATACGTAGAGTATATGTTATAAGGCTTTAAACCATTTGTGAATAGACTTGTGGATTATGTGGGATGTACAAGTCCAATATGATTTAATATTAAAGTCCAAAGGGAAGTGTGACAAGGCCCAAATGTAAGAATGGTTAAGTCCAATATAAGTTAAGGAACAAGCCCAAGTGTTTGTTTAATTACAAGCCCAATGTATAAGTTAAGTTAGATTAACTAATTAAGCTAAAGCCCAAAGTAAGAACCAAGGGGTTATGGGGTCATTTAAACCATGGGTGATCCAAAGTGATAAACAAGTAACTTAATGCTTAAGTGTTGTGATGGGCAAGCAAAGGATAGAAGTTGTGATAAACAAGTTAACTTAATGGCTAAGATAAGTGGTGAGCAAGTGACTTGGTGGCTAAGTAGATGTGGTGGCCAAGTTAACTTAATTAGGAAGTAATGAATAGTAAGGAGGTGGATTAAGGAGGTGGAGGTGGCTTATTGACCATTATGCCCTCACTTAGGATTTCCTATAAATAGGAAGCTTGCTAGCTCATTTGTTCCTTGTTCAAAACACCAACAACTTATTGGTTAGAGAGAATAAGTGAGAATAAGCTAGAAAGTTAGACCTTTCATTATTCAAACAAACAAGAAGCAAGAAGAAGATTAAGGCTTAGCAAGTGATCATCAAAGGGTAAGCCATCTTGAACCATGATTCTCTTTCTCTTCCATTGTTAGAGAAGTGGGTGGTGGTAGAACATGTATGCTAAGAAGGGGTTGGAATAATGAATCAAAGGGCTTAAGTATTAATAAGTCGTAATTAAGTCATGTTGTAAGATAAGCAATTAATGAAGTTATGAACTTAAGAAGAACTTGTAAAAGCTTGTAACATGTTAACATTAATGGAATTGGTATGATAATAAGAAGCAAGAATGGTGGTTAAAAGATTAAGATCATGATAAGTCATGGAATCATAGTAAGTAATCTATATTTTCATAAGTTACAAACTTATAAAGAACAAGTAATAACTTATCATGATTATAAGTTAATGAAGTAAGTATGTTAAGATGTTAGTATGATGAATTGAATCCATTTGAAACGAAAAAACAAATCTTAAATAATTGAAGTTTCATTAAATTCACACGATTAGACGATAATCGTCGAATTCGTGAAATTCTCGGAATGGAAGTCGAATTTTGATATTGAGCTTAGAAACATTGGTTTTCAATGGAGACAAGTCTTATTTGGCATTATAGAGTTGCGGACTCGAAAATGACCGGATTCCGACATAGAACAAAGAAACGAGCGTTGAACGTTCACGAACGTTTATCGTTTTAGTTAAAAATAGACTAATAGGTTAATTTTTAGCAAACAAAGTTAAATAGATAAAATTCTTACATGAACACATATAGTATGTAATTTGTGAACCGTAGGCTCTTGAACGAGCCAATTCGGACTTATAACGAAGAAGTTACGAGTCCGAGAATCCCAAAAATTTGAAAAATCTGTCAAACATTTATGTGGCTCAGAGTCCGAGGCACATGCGACTCAACTCAAAAAAAAAAATTCATGCCCATGCACTAAAGTGGCCTTAGTCCCCTATAAACTTCGTTGCGCATGAGCGCAAATAGTAACAAAGGACTCTCTAGTATGCTGCTATCAGGTTTTTAAGCAATGAAATGATGCCGTATGCACGCGACACCAAGAGTAATAATAGCGGCATGATGGCAAATTTCCTCAGAAACTACATAGTGAAGAATGGTTACAAGTAGAGCTTGAATGGAAATTTATTTAACAATGAACTAAGAGACTTAGTAAAACATTGTTAAGTCATAACTAAACCTCAAGTGTGATCACTTAGAGTTAAAGAAAGTTAATTAAATGTAAACAGGAATGGTGTACAATAAGTGTACATAACCAATGCCGATTAAATGTCAATTAATAACGTAAGGACGTTAGTAAACTATGAGGAAGGATGTTTAACTTGAACTGAGTTGTATTAATGAAATAATTTTAATTAAGTTATAGAAAGAAAATAAGATGGTAAGAACGATGTAAAAGAACGACGGAAAGCCAGAACCAATAAATAACAAATCTAATATATGATTAGATTGAGAAGAAGGGTAAGATTCTTTAGGAACTATGTATGTTCATTCATGACCTAATGTGGTATGTTATGTGGTTATGTGTTGTAGAGACCGTAAAGACTCAAAGGAAAAGTAATTATTCTGTAGCAGACGCTGAAGGCAAGTTTTTCTAAACGCTTGTCTAACCTTCGTGTTAGCCAGGTTTTCAAATGATTCAAGTTATAAGATGCATATATGGTTTTAAAGAAAGAGTCGATGCCAGTTTTAACTCGGCTAGACTAATCATGATAGATTGATTTATTTATTTACAAGTCTTTCAATATAGAACTGATAACGTTATCCTACGCCAATTTCTTGGTACGGATTCAAGGTAAGCCTGAATATGAATAAACAAATGTATTTTCATCGAGTATTCGATGGGCACATGAGGTTGCCACAACTTAAACGTACACATGTTTAATGGATGCAGTGTTGATCAACATAGAGTACTATAGGCTGATCACCTAGAAGTGCTCGTAAGATATGTCGGACTGACGGACTTCGTGTCGGGTTGTCCTTTTCAAAGAAATTATGCAACACTCATGGTCTTGGACCAGAATTGGTGTTTTACTGAATATTGTTGTGATAAAACATTTTGAAGGAAAAGGAACGTTATTTTGAATTATTGATAGTACTTCATAACTATTATCCAGTTATTGAAGATATACGATTCCTATGTTTCAAGCATGCTTTTTAAATGAAATTATTGTACTTGTTGAGCTTGTTATGTTCACTCTTGCTTGAACCATATGAATGCAACTTAGACTGAATGGACCAAAGGATTTGACAAGGATAAAGGGAAGGCTAAAACGAACTTATAGATTACCTATGTAATAGTATAGGTTTGTAATGATAATATTTGATATTATGACAAGAACAAATGTAACGGTTATAAAGAGCCTGGGGAATAGTAGTGTTGTTTTGGAATATATATAAGACATATTCATTCTTTTGAGGCATTTTAATTGAAGGTTTGTGTGAACTGTAGAACCGTGGAGCACACCATATGAGACCAATTTGAGGGTTGAAGAACTATCCAATTTGGCAATCGAGATGTCGAAATAGTACCGAACTTAACTCAGACTGAAATAGTTTGACTTAATACCGAGTTTTATGTATTTGATTGACGGTTAGGATTATGTGGTAATGTGTTTAGGTTATTTTATAAATGTTGTGACGCCCCCAAAACAGGTATACATCACTCATCTTGAGTCGCCAGATACAAGGTACTGAATACAAATACAACTTAATTATACAACAGTCGTATAAAATACGACAAAACATAGGCTGTGAGTTTTAATACAAATATTGTCATCTAGACAATATCCACACTCAATGGAGTCCCCATTACATTTATTATCACACTATTTCACAGAATAGTGAGGACTACTAATGCACCATCTAGGATCATCACTCTTGTTCCCGACTAGTCCTCATTTCATTTCAAGAGAACAAAGAAAGAAAAGGGTGAGCTCAACTAGCCCGAAGAAATATTATGACTAAGATAATGCAGAATAAATTATCATTAGCCTTCAACGGTGTTAAACTGATAAAATATAATAAACATCAAGTTTAACTGCAGCGAAACAAGCAATCCATTAGAAGAGTCAAGTAAGGTATAAAATTTACTATCTTCTATGATTTAAAACGTTTTTCATCAACTTTATCGCTGAGACTCAGCTTAATAAATAAAATTGAATCATCCCTACTCCACGGCCAAGGATATTCATGTAATCATTAATGGTCATGATTATACTGAATAATCCCTGGTCATAATCATACCAACAACTGTCCACCAATGAACTACAGGCCAATGAGGACTTTTACCACATCATTCGTCACATTACGGTCATGATTATACCGAATAATCCCTGGTCATAATCATACCAAGTCCATCTATGCACGTAAGCCAACGATGACTTTCAACATAATATAAGCATGAGGATGATGACAATTCAATAAAACAAGTTCAAGAATAAATTTTAAAGATTTATAAGTTAATTTATCCCGAACTCAATAACGTCCAAATTGTCAACATGATCTTTGCTTTGTGCGAAGAAAATTCAAGAATGCTCGGAAGAATATTTCCATGAAAAGATCTTTGGATGAAGCGCAAATATCAAGGATATTCTACTAATTTCATGGAGTATAGAAGCCAAAGCTTTAACCAACTGAGTATAATATAATATATGAA
Organism: Panax ginseng; assembly: GCA_020205605.1. Taxonomy (NCBI): domain Eukaryota; kingdom Viridiplantae; phylum Streptophyta; class Magnoliopsida; order Apiales; family Araliaceae; genus Panax; species Panax ginseng. Next base: position 34,179,970 of record CM035147.1, read on the forward strand.
ACTGCAAATGGATTTTCACCCGCCATACGGTAATCCACGTATACAGATCATTTCCATAATTTAATAAGGAATGAATACAAAGGATTATTCACCATGCATGTGGTAATCCATATAAACAGGTTATTCTAACAGAATAATAAAGAATGGAATAACATAAGGATTCACCATGCGCGATGATAGATCGCATATACACAGTTTATTCCCAACGAATAATAAATAATGGAACCAGTCCAAAGATAAACGCATGCATGCATGTGATATTCCGGCGAATAATAAATAATGGAACCAGTCCGGCGTAAACGCATGCATGTGATATTCCAGAATAATAATAATAAATAATGGAACCAGTCCCGCGTACGCGATGCATGAGATATTCCGATAGAATAATAAAGAACGGAATATTATAAGAATTTCACCATGTATGCGATGCTTTGCATGAGCGAGTTATTCAACGAGAATAATAAGAATGGAATAACAGAAGAATTTCACTATGTATGCGATACTTCGTATATACAGGTTATTCCAACATACTAATAAAGAATGGAATAATAGAAGTTCTCTTCACGAATAAGAAAGAAAGAATACCCCTTACGAGTACAACAAATAATATCCCCTACCTTAGAAGAAACTGGATATTGGAGTAGTGAAGTAGCAGAATACTTTTCTTCTTTCTCTCTATAGTTTCTCTCTCTAAAGTTTCAGTGAATTCATAAGAAATAACGAAGGAATGAGCTTCTATTTATAGGAGAATGGACTGAATAGTAACTAATTCATGAACGGTCTAGATTGATTTACTATTAAAACTTAAAGCAAATTCGAATCTTGATTTACTATTAAAACTTTAAACCAAATGATCCATATTGATTTACTATTATAACTTTCCATCAATGGTCCATATTGATTTACTATTATATCTTCAACCAACTGATTCAAAAAAATTAGCACATCTCCTCATGGAATAATATTGTATCCAAAAATGATTTGGACCGAAAAGAAATATATCTTACGGGTGAATAATACCATTTGAATAGTAACTTATGAATAGTAACTCGTAAATAGTAACTCGTGAATAGTAACTCGAGAATAGTACTCTGACATGAAAAGTTCCTCGAATACCCGATTGAACAATATAACCTCCAGACATCAATTATTATCGAAACAAATGTCAATTTCTACAAACACAAATAATTCCAACACAATGGAACTATAAAATTCATCTTTAATCAATACGAACTTATTCATCATTAATATTATAATTCACAATATTTAACAACCAGGTCGTTCCCAGGAAAGAGGGGGCTTTTCGATAAGGATTTCTCCTTATTAGCGCGTAATTAGGTGACCAAACCTCTCCTTGACAGAACTTCTAGACATTGTCAATATTGCAAATAATAATATGAATAACTTTGTCGTCTCAATTATTGATTTAATAATAAAACATATTATGCAGATGATACTGTAACAATAATTGAATCAATAATATGAGAGATATGATGCAACAATTCTTGTGTAAATAATTGAGTATAACTGAGTGACTTCTCACGTAAGCATCAATAATCAATACCGTGTGCTACTATGGAACCACGCGTATTACTGTACTTTTACTACCGGGTAGTTCAACAGTTTTAACGGTAACACATCCGCCGTTTTTTTTATAGAAATATAATTTTGTCATTTTCTAACTACGATAATACTTCCGTTGTGGGGTCCACCAATGATTGTGTCGTCGTACAATATTCCCTGTTAAAACGAATATTCCCTGACAAAAAGAATATTCCCCGACCAATCGAATATTATACAACAACTTGCATACTTTGCAAAATTTATAAATATTACCCACAACTATAACATTATATCAAATCCACACCATAATATTAAAAAAATATTTCGAGAAATTTAAATCTTTATTCATAAAATTTGGGGTCTCACAATCTCCCTTCCTTATGAAATTTTTCCCTCAAAATACGTACGTACCTAGTATGCCGAAGAGATGAGGATACCTTGACTTCATTTCAGATTCTAACTCTTGATGTATAACCTTTGAGTGTTGAATACGATCCTTCTTATCCAAGATTTTAACACGTATCTCATCATACGTTAAATCTTTTGTTATCTCGTCTAGTTCTAATTCAATAATGTGGTTCAGGTCATCCACATAATTACGTAACATCGATACGCGAAAAACATTATGAACACGCGACATACTTAGCGATAAAACGAGTCTATAGGCCATAGTTCCTACTCGATCAAGGATTTCAAATGGCCCAATAAAATCGAAGGTTGATATTTCCTCTATTTATCGATTCTTGCTTCTAGAATAATGCCCTCTTGAACCTTCTTAATTCTTCACATTCATTAGCTCCAGGTGTGTAGCTTGAGCGGCTTTAACTTTATCGATTAAAGTCGATTCTACTCGTATATTCGTTATCTTCACGGGGGTTCGTATATTCGTACTTGTAAACGCATACGATCTTCTACTCAACGCATCAGCTACCACGTTCATTTTTCCACGATGGTATTTAATGATATGATCGTAATCTTCAACAGCTCGAGCCAACGTCTTTGGCGCATGTTACGTTCATTTTGGGTGAAGAAAATATTTGAGGGTTTTAGAAATGGGTTTTGTACTGGGGTCAATACAAAATTCGATTTCACGCTCTAGGGTACGCTAAGAAGTCTTCAAGAATACGTCATGAAATTTATTCACAATAGAAATATCATTCAAAACTGTGGCTCTCATCCAAGACTTGGATAACACGTCACATTCATACCTATCAACTTGCCACCGTTATTCACAACGTCCCCTACGGAAAGTTCGGCTTTGGTGCATTCCACACAAGGCAGCCACCAGCGAAAGGCTCAGGGCTCTTTACTTATGACTTGATATGACAATGATTGACTTTAGTGGTTTGGTTTCTTGAATTCGCATAACAGGTTGGTTAGGAATATGAAAGCTAACAACCTTACGAAAAGCATGATAAGTAGTTAACCAATCGATTCCTAAAATCACATCGAAGGCAAGTATTTTCAAAGAGATAAGATCGACAGGTAACGTGAAAGTATCGATTTGAATCAACAAGATCTATAAACAGTGGAGGTAACAAAGGTTTCTACTATCGAAGTTTCAACCAATAAGTCAAAGTCTAATTTCTCCGAAGTCAAATTTAAACGTTGAGCGCAAGCAAAAGAGATAAAAGAATGGGTATAACCGGTATCTAATAAGGTATAGACTTCGCAAGAATTTATAATTAACTAACTCGTGCCATCACTCACTTTTTGAGAAGTCACAAAAAATGCTCTTCCTGAAACCACCGACTTTGTTTTGTCCGTATCCGCCTTTGGTGCCACCGTTCCAGCTGGACTTGACTTCACTATACGATATAATTGAGCTAAATAACCTTCTCTTCTTGAAATTTCTTCTTCTATTATCTTGGCCATGATTACCACCGAAGTGGTTACCATTCCTGGCATGATAATTTCCCCCACGATGGTTATCATTGTTCCGATGGCCGTTGCCTCCGGTATGATTATTATCGTGTTGTTGGTCGTTACCTTTTGGTTGAGCTAACTCAACGGTCTCATGTGCTTCATTGCTTATCTCTACATTTTCAGATGCCATTTTCAAACACTGTCACAAAACAAGGGTTAATTAACATATCACATATTATATCCCTATACTCTGACCGACCAATTAAATACCACATAAACTTAGGTAGGTCATACTAGTGAAGGAATTCCCCGTCTCTCCCCTCCTAGTTCTTGTCTCACATCTCAGCCAGGGATCATATCCCTAAGCTTTGATACCAACTGTGACACCCCCAAAACATGTATACATCACCCATCTTGAGTCGCCAGATACAAGGTACTGAATACAAATACAACTTAATTATACAACTGTCGTGTAAAATACGACAAAACATAGGCTGTGAGTTTTAATACAAATATTGTCATCTAGACAATATCCACACTCAATGGAGTCCTCATTACATTTATTATCACACTATTTCACAGAATAGTGAAGACTACTAATGCACCATCTAGGATCATCACTCTGTTCCCAAACTAGTCCCATTTCGTTCTCATTTCCTGAAGAGAACAGTGAAAGAAAGGGTGAGCTCAACTAGCCCAGTAAGAAATATTATGACTAAGATAATGCAGAATAAATTATCATTAGCCTTCAACGGTGTTAAACTAATAAAATATAATAAATATCAAGTTTAACTACATTGGAACAAGCAATCCATTAGAAGAGTCAAGTAAAGTGTAAAATTTACTATCTTCTATGATTTAAAACGTTTTTCATCAACTTTATCGCTGAGACTCAGCTTAATAAATAAAATTGAATCATCCCTGCTCCACGGCCAAGGATATTCATGTAATCATCAATGGTCATGACTATACAGAATAATCCCTGGTCATAATCATACCAACAATTATCCACCAATGAACTAAAGGCCAATGAGGACTTTTACCACATCATTCGTCACATTACGATCATGATTATACCGAATAATCCCTGGTCATAATCATACCAAGTCCATCTATGCACGTAAGCCAAAGATGACTTTCAACATAATATAAGCATGAGGATGATGACAATTCAATAAAACAAGTTCAAGAATAAATTTTAAAGATTTATAAGTTAATTTATCCTGAACTCAATAACGTCCAAATTGTCAACATGATACTGCTTTGTGCAGTAAAATTCAAGAATGCTCAGAAGAATATTTCCATGAAAAGATACTGGATGAAGCGCAAATATCAAGGATATTCTACTAATTTCATGGAGTATAGAAGCCAAAGCTTTAACCAACTGAGTATAATATAATATATGAAACTGCAAATGGATTTTCACCCGCCATGCGGTAATTCACGTAGACAGATCATTTCCACAATTTAATAAGGAATGAATACAAAGGATCATTCACCATGCATGTGGTAATCCACATAGACAGGTTATTCCAACAGAATAATAAAGAATGGAATAACATAAGGATTCACCATGCGTGCGATAGACTGCATAGATAGGTTATTCCCAATAGAATAATAAATAATGGAACCAGTCCCAGCATATAAACGCATGAGCGAGGATATTCCGGCGAATAAAAATAATAAACCGAATTAATTCAGTCCCGTAAGCATGACATGATATTACGACATAATAATAATATAATGGAACCAGTCCTACAGTAAATGCACGCAGACGAGGATATTCTGATAGAATAATAAAGAATGGAATATTATAAGAATTTCACCATGTATGCAGTACTTTGCATAGACAAGTTATTCCAACAGAATAATAAAAATGGAATAACATAAGAATTTCACCATGTATGCGGTACTTCGCATATACAGGTTATTCCAACATAATAATAAAGAATGGAAGAACAGAAGTTCTCTTCACGAATAAGAAAGAAAGAATACCCCTTACGAGTACAACAAATAATATCCCCTACCTTAGAAGAAACTGGATATTGGAGTAGTGAAGTAGCAGAATACTTTTCTTCTTTCTCTCTATAGTTTCTCTCTCTAGAGTTTCAGTGAATTAGTAAGAAATAATGAAAGAATGAGCTTCTATTTATAGGAGAATGGACTGAATAGTAACTAATTCATGAACGGTCCAGATTGATTTACTATTAAAACTTAAAGCAACGGTCCATACCGATTTACTATTAAAACTTTAAACCAGCGATCCATATTGATTTACTATTATAACTTTCCACCAGCGGTCCATATTGATTTACTATTATATCTTCAACCAACGGTCTGAAAAATTAGCACATCTCCTCATGCAATAATATTGTACCCAAAAATGATTTGGACCGAAAAGAAATATATCTTACGGGTGAATAGTATTCCGTGAATACTACTCATGAATAGTAACTCGTGAATAGTAACTCGTGAATAGTAACTCATGAATAGTAACTCCTGAATAGTACTTCGACACGAAAAGTGCCCCGAATACCCGATTGAACAATATAACCTCCAGATCACATCAATTATTATCGAAACAAATGTCAATTTCTACTAACACAAATAATTTCAACACAATGAAACTATAAAATTCATCTTTAATCAATACGAACTTATTCATCATTAATATTATAATTCACAATATTTAACAATCAGGTCGTTCCCAGGAAAGCGGGGGCTTTTCGATAAGGATTTCTCCTTATTAGCGCGTAATTAGGTGACCAAACCTCTCCTTGACAGAACTTCTAGACATTGTCAATATTGCAAATAATAATATGAATAACTTTGCCATCTCAATTATTAATTAAATAATATAACATATTATGCAGATGATACTATAACAATAATTGAATCAATAATATGAGAGATATGATGCAGCAATTACTGTAGCAATAATTGAGTATAACTGAGTGACTTCTCAAGTAAGCATCAATAATCAATACCGTGTGTTACTATGCAACCACGCCAGACATCGTACTTTTACTACTCTAGGTAGTTCAACAAGTTATTAGTGAATAACACCTCCGTAGATTATTTTTATAGAAAGATAATTTTGTCTTTTTCTAACTACGACAATACTTCCGTTGTGGGGTCCACCAATGATTGTGCCGTCGTACAATATTCCCTGTTAAAAATGAATATTCCCCAAAAAAAAGAATATTCCCCACCAATCGAATATTATACAACAACTTGCATACTTTGCAAAATTTATAAATATTACCCACAACTATAACATTATATCAAATCCACACCATAATATTAAAAAAATATTTTGAGAAATTTAAATCTTTATTCATAAAATTTGGGGTCTCACAAATGTAATTAACAGTAGTATTTGTGATGATATTATTCTAATTGGGAGATCGATATTATCAATATTTGGTCTTCAGTTGAAGCTTAAAATAGATTGTGTAGCAGTAGTCGATGGTGCAGGCAAGTTTCTTGAACTAAACTTTTATTGTGCAAGTTTTGTCGAACTATACTTTTAACTAGTGGTTAATCATTGTTGATTACATCACGTCTATGATTTGTTGATTTGCACGTTGTGCATATTGCATATGTTCATCAGGTATGAAAGGCTGATCACCTTCATTACCATTTGGTCCAATTGATTTATTCATGTAAATTATTAACCTTTCATTTTTATTATCTCGGTCATTCAGTTATGAAATTCATGTTCTTTCATAATTATTATATTGTTGAAAGTTTTGTCAGCTTATTATTCATTCTTTTCAATCATGATACATCTTTTCTTTTCTTTGAACTTAAACTTGTTGCCCACCCTTTCTATATCATGATAAACATTACAGATTAGGACGAATACTTTGGATATAGGCAAAGGCAAATAACATTATAAGTCCTTTAGAATTTGAAATTGTGTAAAAAGTTAAGGTTATCGACTTTGGGGATTATGTGTAAAGGTATTTGATAAGTAGGTTTTATACCTACTTATCCGGTATCTGTTACTTGAATTAGTTGCTTAAACTCATGTTTCTTAGTTACTTTTCATCCATTTCGTGTTCATTTTGTCAATCATATGCTTGGGAATGATGTGAGTGATTATTGGTATGAAAACGCAAGGAAAAGCAATCCGGACATTATTTGGGCTTTCATGTTCATTTCACGTTCTTGGCTTGAAACTTTGAATATGTTGTAGAGCATCTTCTTAGCTTTCCGAAATATCTTGAATCATTCCAATCGTAGTTCGGATGCAAGAGTTATGACCTTTGTACCAACGGACGTTGAACATCACTATTTTGGGTGGCCATTTGCATAGCTATCACCTACAACCCATTTTCAGCCTTCATCCGTCAATTATTTCTCAATTATCAAAGCATGAAAGTTGTAGAGCTCGTCGAGAGCTTCTATTTGATAGGTGGAAGGCCCCGTAACTCTTCTCGAATCAAAAGTTATGGCCGTTTTACCAGAGGACACTGCATCATAAAACCAATGGCACGGGCGCGCGAATTTGTAGTGCATTTGTAGCGCGGTCGCGCAAGTTCCTGGACAAAAAAATGCATTTTGCTACTTTAGCGCGGGCACGCTTAAATCCAGGCCATTCCCAGCGCGTCTGCGCCACTTCTGAAGTTGACTATAGATTAAGTTGGAGGGGGGTTCATTGAGGGCTTATAAATAAGACGTATTATCAGTATGTAAAAGTGGATTCCACCCCATGGGGGATCATGTAGCTAACATATTGATTAGCTAAGATTTGGGGATTGAAGCAATTGACGATCCTTGAAAGTTCAGAAGTGAAACAAGAGGAGAAACTGTAATAACCCGATATTTTCTATATATTTAAATCAGAAATTTTGCATACAATTTTTATTTTATTTTATTTATTTTAAAGATGAGAATGCGTGCAAGGTAATGTGTATGTATTGATGTGATGAATATAAAATATATTTATTACATGAATGCTTATAAATAATTTTATTTTAGAATTATTGATTATTATAAAGTATATTCATATAATAATTAACTTTATAGTAGAAATGTTTTTATTAATTATGTTCTATGAAAATATGTTATTTAAATAACATATGAAATGATTATAAAGTATTATAATAATTATTTTATATTATTATATGGAATTATTTCAGATTAGTTAAGTTAATTATTTTTCTAACTTAATTAATAATGATATGTATGTAAGATAAATCACATATGGAATCAAAACCCTAATTTTGGATTTTGACCAAGGAATGAGAATAATAATATAATATTAATTATATTTTGAGTTTTCAGTGCTATAAATATGTACTGTATGTATGAATTAACAATGATTGGTCAATTATGGTGTATTATGACCAAACCCTAGCAATATTTTGATAAACCCTAGTATTACTGTTAAACCCAAATTCTGAAGTCAAATGAGACTTTAAAAATCTATTAAGTCAATATGTTATGTGGTGTATGATATGTATTAAAAAAATTTGAGGCTAATTAGGAAACCCTAATTATAGGAGACCCTAATTATAAACCCTAATTTCTGAAACTAGAAATTTTAAATAATAATTGGTAAATTGCCAAACGGAAAACCTAATTGAAAACTCAATTATGAGTTCGAGATTATTATATAATTGTGTTATATGATTATTTTTTTTGATTAATTAGGTAAAGCCTAATTAACATTTAGAAAAAATAATTTAATTAGAAACCTAATTTCTAAATTTGGAAATCCTAATTTGAAACTCAATTATGAGTTTGGGACTGTTCTGTAGTTGTGTTATATGAATAATGATATGTATCATAGAATTTAATTTTAATTAGGAAAAACCCTAATTATCTTGAACCTAATTTCTAAATTTAGAAAATCTTAATTATAAATTTATAACCCTAATTGACAAATTAGTAACCCTAGTTTGCTAAATGTGAACCTAATCGCTAATTTAGCAATCTTAATGCTAATTAGTGAACCTTAAACCTAATTTCCATATTTTGTATTATTATTAGAAACCTAAACTATTTTAGAAAAACCTAATTATTTGTAATTTAGAAAACCTAATTTCTAATTTAGTAACCCTATTTTGCTAAATTGAAACCCTAATGGCTAATTGTAAGCTAAATGTTAATTAGTGGACATTAAAATCCTAATGTTCATGTATAATGTAATTAGAAAATTAAACATAATTAGGAAACCCTAATTTTCAAAAATTAGAAAGTTATTTTTTTGTATTTTATTTTTTTCCCTAAATTGAAATTCTAGAAAAATAAATTTTTGGAAAACCTTAGGGTTAAACCCTAAGGGTTTGCCAAAAGACCAAAGTGCCATTAAATTTGTGAACCAAAAGACTATTATGCCCTTTTGTGCATTATTGAGGCTAACTTGTCCAACTTGCCAATACTTTAGTTGGTAAACTACCCTACACATAGCCATGTGCTACACACTCTACAATTCAGCCAATTTCCAGCCAAATTAATTGCATACATGTAGTATTTATAGATTGGAGAGAGAGAAAATATCATTTGTTAGCTAATTTTTTCACAAACACTTAACTCATCTCTCTCAAACTCTCACCTCCGAAATTCTTTGCTAAGATCAGTCACAAACTAAGCCCCATGAACACCATAACCAAATCAGTGGCCTAGAATCGAAACTTGTTCATAGAAGGTATAAACCCTAACTTGAAAATCTGTCCATCGATATGTTGTTAGATGTTAATTTTTTTGGTGTTAAACATGTTATATATATTGTATAATGATGATCTGGGTTGCTAGATGTTAGATCCATAACATCTAGAGGCTCAGATTTGAAGATTTACAAAATCTGAAAAAAGTTTGTTTTGTGTTCTGACAATGAATGTCAGAGGCTGTAGATCTTTCTCGGTTTATGTTTTTGGTTGTTATATGTTTTAGATATGTAGTATGTTGAGAGATCTTTGGTCTGGATCTGGATCTAGGGTCATAAGATGCACAAATTTCATGTTATTAATGGTCAAAGAGCGTTGACCGGCATTGACCGGATATTTCTAGGTAACCCAAATTTGCCCAGAAACGACCTGACAACTTTTTCTAACGTCCAGATCTTTCTGTTGTTAGTTGTTTTGATGTTGTTCTTGTATCTAAGTTGTAACTGGGTATATGTATTATATGTTCATGCCGTCAGATCACCTAAATGATAAACGAATATAGCAGCCGGTCAAACGAGCCAGGTCGAACACATTTTCTATTTTCTAGGTAACCCAGAAAACATTTTAATGTGTTGCCTGACATGGTTTGATCGGATCTTATTTGCTTTATTTGTTGTTTTTATGATGATGTTTTGTGATAGATCTGTATTACTACATGTGGTCTACAACCTCGAGCTCTTAAATCACTAAAACATCAACAGGAATTCAAGTTATGGAAGCCCGAATATGATCAGTTGAACTGTTCTTCATTTCTGGGCAACCCAGAAATGAAGAATAACTCTGACAGTCATTTAGGATGCCCAGATCTCCTTTGTTATGTACTGTATGATCATGATTGTTGTTGTATTATGTAATCCTACACTAGTACTACACGATTTGATGCTTAGTTGGTCTAGAAGCACACTACAAACTGAATTATTCATGGTCAAACTTGGTCACTCGTTCACTGACATGATTTTCTGGGTTGGCCAAGAACAGCTCAAGAACATCTATAATGACAGTTTAAATCATTATAGGCCCTTTAGCGACACTTATTTTCAGAAATTAATTATTTTAATTAAATAAATAGAAAAAAATAGTTTTAAATTACTAAAAATACAAAATAAATTATTAAAAATTATTTTAAAATCCAAAATTAGTTTTTAATTATTTTGAATATATTTCATAAATATTTAATATTTTTAAAATATTTAAGGTATTTAATTTATTTAATTATAATATTAAATAAAATATTTAAAAATGATTTTAATACATGAAAAATCATTTAAAATTATATTATGGTATAAGAAAATAATTTAAGTTATTTTTGATAACTTTTAATATTTTGTGATGAATTTCATTAATTAATTAATATTAATGATAATTAAAGTTATTTCATAAATATATTAAATAAATTATGAAAATAGAATTAATGATTTAAAAATGATTTAAAGGTTATAAAAATATTTGAAGTTATAAAATATAACTTTTGATATTTTGGCATGAAAAATATTAATATTTTAATATTAATGATATGAGAATTATTTAATATTTATATTAAATAAATTAGTTTAAAATGAATTTAATATTATAAAAATCATTTAAAATGAAAATAAAAGTGATTAAAGATATTTTAAGTTATAAATTATAACTTTTGATATTTAAAGGTAAATTTCATTAATAATTTAATATGAAATGGTATTAGAGTTATTTAATAATAAGATTAAATAAATAATTTAAAAATGGTTTTATTGATTTAAAAATCATTTAAAAAGGAAATAAATGGATTAAAAATATTTTAAGTTATAATTAAAGACTTTTATATTTTGATGAATAATACATTAATAATTAAATATTAATGATAATTATTTAAAAATAATTTTAATTCTTTTAAAAATTATTTAAGGGTAATATTAATACTTTAAAAGTATTTTGAGTTATTATAAAAAACTTTAACATTTTGGCAATGGTTTCATTAATAATCTAATATTAATTAAATATTAATGATAATAGAATTATTTAGTATTTAAATCATTTAATAATGATTCCTATTTTGGAAAATTATAATAATTATTTAAAAAATTATTATAAGGCTATGAAAAATAATACGACTAATATTTAATATATCTAAAGGAATATTGAACTACACGATAGAGTTTTAGACTCGATAATTACCCAATAAAGCCATCGGTACACCGAATTATTTCAGAAATTGACCTGGACTCATATAATTTGTCTGTATATGTGTTTGTTTGTGATCCAATGACTATTAAATATGTGTGACAATGTGATTAGGTTATGTGCTGACTGCAATAAGTAGTGCTATGTGTTATAATATGTTATTCTAATCAGTAAAATGATCTTATTAATGATAGGTTTCGGTATAAAAGATAAATCTAAGTTGTGTATTGTAAGCAGCAGACCAGGCAAGTATCCTACCTTTGCATTTCCTTTATGCAATGGACATGAGTAAGAAGATTCAGAATTATATTATTATTGCACTAGATTATTAACCATATTGTCAGATATATTATATCCGATCATTGTTTATTAACATGATATTATATTATATAACTCATATATATATTTACGCTCACAAATTTTGAAATATGGTTATACAAGTGTCCTCACTTGGATAATCATTAGAAGTTAAACACATGTTGATATATATATATATATATATATATATATATATATATATATATATATATATATATATATAATTTGCCTAAGCTATTTGACCAACTAGACAATCGATTTAGAAATATCGTTGAATATGATAAAACCTTATTGTATCCAATCAAATTGTTTTGGTTAGGATTCCAGACTAAGTATGAACATCCCGATCAAGGGAAAATTTTTATGCGCCCAAGGCGGACAGAGTGAACGATAATATCGTTCTTGCATGCAGTATTGATCAATACAGGGCACATTGGGCAGATCACCCTCGTGCTTATAAGTTATGATGGTTTGCGGATGAAGTTCTGCTAAACCTTAATGAAAACTAAAAATAATGTTCATAGTCTGTCAACTAATACCCATTTATAGTCAGTACGTAGTTTCAAAAATTTGAGATAGAGTTGTTATGTTATTATTATCAGATTTGTTTACTTCACAACTATTGAATCGTTGTAGAAGTGATGTATAAAGAAAATATTTAATCCTTTCAGCTAATATTTATAATTGTTATTACTTGCTGGGCACTCAAATGCTCATCCTTGCTTAATTTAAATGTTTTCAGCTAAGTGTGATCAACCAGAAGGTTCAATCAAGAATAAGGACAAAGGAAAGCAAACAGTATAAGTTTATTGGTATCTTTTGTAATAGTTAGATATTATTAAGGTAATGATATTTATTATCTATCATGTAATGAAGTTTAGTAAAGGTCGCGTACCTGGGTTTAGACTCTGATGTTTAGGTAAATTAAGTTTGGTATTTATATTATTGTTATTATTATTAGTATTATTCCGCTCATAGAAATGGTATCGTAAAGCATCGAGTTCGGGTTTCAAGTACCTGAATTTGGGGGCGTTACAAGTTGGTATCAGAGCTTAGGGTTAAAAACCTTTGGTGGGCCAGACCTTAGGCTATAACCTTAGAACAGAGGGAAACGTTGAAAATATAAATAACTCATATAGAGTTTATAAATAGATGAATTGAATAAATTCATCGTCAAACGAAATAAAAGATAACTTATATAAAATTATTATTTATTGTGTGTATATATTATGTGCTAATCAAGATAGTTGGTGTGTTGATGTCAGAAAAAAAAGAATTAGAATACCCTTAGATCGTAAAGAAAGAGCAGATCTCCATGACCAAGCCAATATCAAAGCCAATAGCTGAAATAGAGGTTTACATTGAAAGCTACCTCAATGAGGTGGTTATTTTGGAAAATGTAGTATCAAACCCAGAAACGATAGTATAGCAGATAGGTAGAGTATAGTTAGAGAGTATATGGTCAAGCTTGAGTTCTTAAACTCATATGATTGTAGTGAGTTCTTAAACTCATAATGTGTGGTAAGTTTGACGAACTTGGTATAGTTAGGTGTAAATGGATTATTGAGGATGATGGGAATATATAGAATACTAAGTAATTGATCCTTAGCGAATGTGTAGAAGATAAGTAGTATTAGTATTACTTGAATAGGTATGATTCTATGTTGTGTATATGATAAGTATGTCTGTATAAGGTAATATTTTCAACTTTTGTATAAGTTATGGCAGCGATTCCTCTCTTTTAAGTCACAAAGGGATAGCGGATGTTTAAAGCAATATGTGCTTTGGTATGTCAGGTGCTATGAGTATGAATATATGTGGGATTAATGAAATAAGTCGGTATAAAGATAGTAACTATTTATCTGAACACTGGTTAATACACTAAACCAAGTTTTCAAAATTTAATATTTTGAATACATAATTATTTGGGTAGAAAATTTTGCGTTATAGGTTAAACGTATACGATAAGGCTTAGAATGTAAGTTAATAAAGAATAATTTAAGATAATGCCGCTAAGAAGAAAATGAAACCAAAGGGCAGAAGAACCTGTCAACAAATCTGGAGAACAACCAGACCCGATACAGAATTTTACGAATTTAGTTGCTCAAGATATGCAGAACGGAATACCAGCCACATGAAATCAGTCAGATAATCGATTGCCGAACTTCAAAGAATTCATGGCGGTCGTACTGCCAGGATTTAGAGGATCAATGGAGCATAAGGTGAAGGACTGTTTGAAAAGGAGAATGGAGGCAGGAAGCGTAAATACAAAAAAAGGAAGCAGGACATTGGCGACAACGGGACCAACTTCAACAAATGAACCAACATAATCAACCACAAAAGTCTTCAACGTGACTGTTCAGGATTCGGTAGCAGTCGAGGATGCAACTCCAGGTATTATTCAAACAAAATTTATTTTATTATATATTATTTTCTTATATATAGTAAATTATTTTATAAAGATATTTTGAAGGAGGAAATTGAGTTCTATTATTAGAAATCAAATTTTCGTGTAACCAGATAGATAAGCTTTATGCTGAATAGTTAAAGATCGGTTCGATCAATTATGATCGAGATCTAATTGCAATGATTGTGTATGCTATGTACCCTTGTATGTATATATTTTAAAACGGTGATTCCGGGGATAAAATCTTTATAAGAGAGAGTGAATGTAATAACCTGATATTTTCTATATATTTAAAATGTAAATTTTATGTATAAATAATTTTTTTTTTTTATTTTAAAGATGAGAATGCGAATGCGCAGTAATGTGTATATATTGATGTGATGAATATAAAATATATTTATTACATGAATGATTATATATAATTTTATTTTAGAATTATTGATTATTATAAAGTATATTCTTATAATAATTAACTTTATAGTAGAAAATATTTTTATTAATTATATTCTATGAAAATATGTTATTTAAATAACATATGAAATGATTATAGAATTATTATAATAATTATTTTATATTATTATATGAAATTATTTCAGATCAGTTAAGTTAATTATTTTTCTAACTTAATTAATAATGATATTTATCTAAGATAAATCAAATATGGAATCCAAACCCTAATTTTGGATTTTGACCAAGGAATGAGAATAATAATATAATATTAATTATATTTTGATTTTCCAGTGCTATAAATATGTACTGTATGTATGTATTGACAATGATTGGTCAATTATGGTGTATTATGACCAAATTAACCCTAACAATATTTTCATAAACCCTAGTATTACTGTTAAACCCAAATTCTGAAGTCAAATGAGACTTTAAAAATATGTTAAGTCAATATTGTGACGCCCCCAAATTTGGGTATCTTCCAACCCGACATATAGTGCTCCACTGTACTAACATCCATACAATCATTCCATTGAAATACAACAAAATGAAGGTAATTACTATCTTCTTATTACAATCAAAGTATAATCCTTCCCAGGTTCATAAACTGGTTACATCATTCATTGTTCATAATGTATAATACATACAAACTTACTAAACTATTACACAATGCCTAGGCATCCATCCTAGCTTTACCCTTATCTCTCTTGGCATTCACAAATCGCTCATCTTTAACTCGCAGCTTATATAATTCACGCAAGAAGTGAGTATGATAAATCAAAGAAGTTTAATCAAGGATAACAGAATACCACATTCATGAATTATATAACAATTCCGACATAATCTGAATAATAGTTATGAAGTATTATGAATCAATAATACTTTAACAGCATATAACATCAATTCCCAAAGTATAGAATATATTAGGAATTCTCAACTAGTCGATATACCATGAACAATAACTTTTCGGTTTTCATACTTGAAAAGGAGTCCACAAAGACTAAGGTCGTTTCATCCGTATAAATTACGAGCACTTCTAGGTGATCACTTTATAGTACTCTATTTGATCAACACTCATTCATTAAACGATTTACGCTTAATATTTTTGGCAAACTCAAGCGCCCATCAAATAATCGATGAAAAATACTTTTGTTTGTTCATAGACAAACCTTACCTTCACATCCGCATTCAATTACTTGGCATAGGATAGCGTTAACATTTCTATATAGAATGATATGAATAATAATCAATCTATATATTACAAATAGTCTAGCCGAGTTAAAATCTAGCATCGACCCTTTCTTTAAAAACAAGTCTTGCAATTCAGCTTAAACGAATCACATAAAACTTGGCTAATATGGAAGTTAGATGCGTTAAGAAAACTTGTCTTTCAAATATTTTTCAAATAACTTACTCGACTGACCACAGCCTTTATAGAATCTACATGATATATTCACATAGCACACTGTAATTAGCTATCAAACAACTATTCACATTGTTCCTACAAGCTTCTTTCTCTTCTATGTCTTTGTTAACTTAATATCTTTATTAAAGTCAACATGACTTATTACCTTTCATCCCGGTTTATCACTCAACTGACGTTTATTAACTGGACTCAAACATCGTTGATAAGGTACCAACTTTGTTCATCGTACATATCTTGTTAACATGCATTACCTTCCTAAGTTTCATAGCATATACCTTAGTATAGGTAATATAGGATTAGTCTTAGTACATTCATTGAGTATATAAACTCAACTCAGGTAGGTCTCGCAACAATTGAAGTTTAAAACCTAAGTTACTATCACAAGCCCTGAACTCGCGTTGATGCGCGACATCCTATGCATACTTGTGTGGCGTGCGCTTCTCTCTCAAAGGTTTTGCGGGACTTGGCGCCGCAGTCATGTCCCATGTACAAGCTCTCGCATGGCGCGCCGTCTCCGCACCTTTTTTATTTTTCTACCATAATCGGCTGCCGTGGTTTGTCTTTTACACTACGTCTGCGCCATGCGCCAGCACCTCGATTCTGATTCTCAACAGTTTTGAAAATCTTTGTGAAATTCCCGGGGCCGTAACTTCTTCGTTATAAACCCGATTTGGTCCGTTCAAAAGCCTACACGTCATAAATGACATACCCTATGCATTCATATAATAATTCGACACTTTCGAATCTGTTAACTCAAAATTCGATATTTGAGTTCATTTTATAGACGCTCAGAAACGTTAATGAGCGTTCAATGCACGTTTTCTTCGTTTTAAGTCGGAATCTGACGATTCTCCAGCCCACAACTCCTAATCACTCTATCTCACATGTTGACATTGAAAACCAACGTTTTCAAGTCTCACGTCAACTTTTGACCCTTAATTCGGAATTCAACGTTTTCGACGTTTAACGTCTATATCCATAAAATTCGCCATAAATTCATTACTAATGTTCTCTAAGCCAAATCACATGGAATACTCCATGGATTTCATATCTACATCCTAACCAAACAAGATGCATATACTAACATATTGATGGAGCTCAATTGTTTATCAACAATTGATCTCAACTATCAATTTTTTCATGGTTCAAAACTATATTAAACCTTATGATTCTTATAATCTCATGACTTATAGAGATCGAATCTATGGTAAGTCATCTTTAATCCCTCATACAAGACATATACCACCCATTCTATGATTCTCTAAGATGAAAGAAAATCTAAAAGAGATGTAGATGAAAGGTAAGGATTATACCTTAAGAACTCTTGGTTTTCTTTCTTGGAAAACTCTAAGATCAAGCTTCCAAAGTGTATGTTTTATGAGTCTAGCTCTCTTTCTCTCTCAAATAATCTAGGTTGAGTCTTGGAAAAACTCTCAAATGAATCAACCTAGCTTTCTATTTATAGAAAACTAGAATGGAGGGCAATTTGGACTTTAAACCACCAACCTCCTTACTATTCATGTGTGGTCACCAAGTAAAACACTTGGTGACCAAGCCTTATGCTTGACTTCCACACCAAGGTGGTTTACCCACCACCCCATGTGACATCCCATGGGTTGCCCCATGGGTTTTACCCATTCTATGACCCACCTGGGATCCATTTGCTCGACTTAAAATGAATTGGGTTCTTTCTTGAATTGGGTTTAATCAATCTAACCCCTTGGGGGCTTGCTCATTAAATCAATTGACCAAACATAATCCAACTCAAATGAATTGACATTAAGTCCTAGCTTAATTCTATAATACTTAATCGTATCCCATACGTGCATAATTCACGATTCTCTTTGTATACTACTCGCATAATAATCGTATTGTATTTCAGATTTACTCAACGTATTATACATAGATACTAAATAGTATCACCAAATGTATAACACTCGCATTAACCCTAACGCCATTCTTTCTACGCATATTATTTCCTTCTCGGAAATCAATATACTCAACCCTTAGGTTTTAAGTCCGCAGGTGAAAACTGTGTTTGCCATAAATAAAATATTATCAGATATTCCATCTTATCACGATATTCTATCATTACGCTGCTTTCTAAAATTTCAAAATAATTCCTAATGTAAATAGATGAATAGTGTTTTTACTTTAAATTCTCGAAAAAATTATTTTCGTCTTGGAAATTCCAAATAATTATTTCTAACACGTAGCCAGAATACTAACCACGTTAGCACATTCTAGGTCATAGAACGACCTTCATATAGCTTACTCACAAAGAAATCAATTAAATTTATTTAATTCACATAATCAATTAAAAATTTAATTGTCATAAAAATCCGATTTTCTCGGGCATTACATTCTCTCCCCCTTATAAGGATTCTGTCCCCAGAATCTTAGCTTATAATTACATAAACAAATGAGAAAAATCTTCCTTCATTTTACTTTCGAGCTCCCACGTTGCTTCTTCAGCATTGTGGTTTTTCCATAACACCTTTACTGAAGGTATTACCTTATTTCTTAAAATTTGTTCCTTCCTATCAATAATTTTAACTGGAAGTTCCTCATAGGACAAGTCCTTCTCTATCTGAATAGATTCATATTCTATCACGTGTTTATAGTTCAGTTTATAAGGACGCAACACAGACACGTGAAACACATTATGAATGTGTTCCATTTCTGGAGGTAAAGCTACTTCATAAGCTACCTCTCCTACCCTTCTTAAAATCTCAAAAGGTCCTACAAACCTTGGACTTAACTTTCCTTTCTTTCCAAAACGTATCTTCCCCTGCCAAGGTGATACTTTCAGAAGAACAAAAGATCCTACATCAAATTCTCTATTCTCTCTGTCAGGATCTGCATACTTCCTCTGCCTATCTTGAGCAGCAACTAATCGAGTACGTATTAGCTTCACCATGTCCGCCGTCTGCTGTACCATTTTAGGTCCCAACATCCGACGTTCACCCACTTTATCCCAACATAAGGGAGTTCGGCACTTCCTTCCATACAATGCCTCGTACGGCGGCATGCCTATACTAGCGTGAAAACTATTGTTGTACGAAAATTCCACCAACGGTAGATATTCGTCCCAACTCCCTTTGAAATCCATAACATAAGATCTCAACATATCTTCAAGCGTTTGAATTGTCCGCTCACTCTGACCATCCGTCTGAGGATGATACGCCATACTTAATCTTAACTGCGTTCCCATTTGTTCTTGCAAACTCCTCCAAAAGTTCGATGTGAATCGTGGATCACGATCTGACACAATCGAAACAGGTACTCCATGTCTGGAAATAATTTCCTTGACATACAACTTAGCTAACTGATCTAGGTTATACCTAACTCCTATTGGTAGAAAATGAGCCGATTTTGTCAATCAATCAACTATCACCCAAATAGCATCGTATCCTTTTCTTGTTGCTAGAAGTCCCACCACAAAGTCCATCGTGATGTGCTCCCACTTCCACTTTGGAATTTCTAACGGTTATAACAACCCACTTTATCGTTGATGTTCAAATTTTAACGCTTTTGACAAGTTAAGCACCTACTAACATATTCTCGATATCTCCTCTTCATATTTGGCCACCAAAAGTTCTCGACGAAGGTCTTGATACATTTTTCAGACTCATCGGGATGTATCGAGTACCTCAAACTATGGGCCTCCATCATAATTTCTTCTTTAATTCGGATCATTAGAACCCAAATTCTTCCTTTAAACGAAATAATCCTCCTTATCGAGGTTATACTTAGTCTTTTCTTCATCTTCTATCCTCTTCTGCATCTGCTTGCACTCCTCATTGCTCAGTTGTACTCCCCTAACCCGGTCCACTATGGTAGGTTGGGTTTCCATGGAAAATAACATCTCCACGGCTTCCTCTGGTAACTTAACTTCTAGCTTCATTCTTGCCATCGTTTTTACCAACTAATTCTGAGTCGTTAACATTGATAATTTCTCTCTACCCTTCCTACTTAGCGCATCGGCTACTACATTTGCTTTCTCTGGATGATATAAAATATCACAGTCATAATCTTTTATTAACTCTAACCACCATCTCTGTCTCATGTTCAACTCCTTCTATGTGAAGATATATTTCAGACTTTTGTGATCCGTGTATATCTCACACTTCTCACCATAAAGATAATGCCTCCATATCTTTAGGGCAAAGACTACAGCTACCAATTTCAGGTCATGAGTAGGATAGACCTTCTCATAATCCTTCAATTGACGTGACGCATACGCAATGACCTTACCATGCTGCATGAGCACACAACCCAGTCCTTTATGCGAAGCATCGCTATACACTACAAAATTTCCTGTATCATCTGGTAAGGACAATACAAGTGCCTCACTTAACCTCTTCTTCAACTCTTGAAAACTGTTCTCACATTTTTTAGTCCACACATACTTCACCGACTTTCTTGTCAGATTTGTTAACGGAGTAGTTATTTTAGAAAAGTCCAGAATGAACCTTCTATAGTATCCTGCTAACCCCAGAAAACTCCGAACCTCAGTTGGCGTTTTCGGTTGCTCCCATTCGTTAACTGCTTCTACTTTTGCCGGATCTATGAAAATGCCATCCTTATCAATAACATGCCCTAGAAACTGCACCCTCTCAAGCCAAAATTCACACTTTGTGAATTTTGCATACAACTTCTCCTTCCGTAGTGTCTCCAACACTATTCTTAAATGTTCCGCATGATCTTCTGGCGTCTTTGAATAGACTAGAATATCATCAATGAACACTACGACAAACTTGTCCAAATATTGTTTGAACACTCTGTTCATCATATCCATAAATGTGGCTGCCGCATTAGTCAACCCAACGACATTACTAGAAATCCGTAAGGACCATAACGAGTTCTAAACGCCGTCTTAGGTACATCTTCCTTCCTCACCTTTAACCGATGATACCCCGTTCGCAAATCTATCTTAGAAAAATACTTTGCCCCTTTCAACTGATCAAATAGATCATGGATCCTGGCAAAGGGTATTTATTCTTAATCGTTAACTTGTTCAACTCTCGATAGTATATACAAAGCCTTAACGACCCATCCTTCTTCTTTACAAACAACACTGGTGCTCCCCAAGGAGACAAACTTGGTTGAATGTACTTCCTATCTAATAGTTCTTATAATTGAACCATTAACTCCTTCATTTCGACTGGCACCATTTGATATGGTGCCCTTGAAACTGGTGTCGTTCCCGGTAACAGATCAATTACAAACTCCACCTCCCTGTCCGATGGAATGCCCGATAACTCCTCCAAAAATACATCCGCGAACTCTTGCACAATAGGTATCTGATCCAAGGATGTTCCCACTCTTTGGGTATCCACAACATGGCACAAATAACCTACACACCCTTTTCTCAACATCTTCCTAGCTTGTGTCATGATGATGCATAACAAGAGCGCCTCTATGATTTACTATCAAGAACACTACCTTGGTTTTCTTAGAAAGTCGAAGGTTTACACTTTTCCTATGGCAATCTATAATCGCCTTATGGTTAACCAACCAATCCATACCAAGAATTACGTCGAATTCTTTTAGACTTATCGATACCAAATCTACCGATAACTTATTCCTTCTAATTTCTACGCAACAATCCTTATGAATATGTTCAATGGGGATTATCTCTTCGTTTGCTATCTTAACTTCTAAAGGTATAGGTAACTTCTCAGGAATTAAACCTAATCGCTTAGCAAATTCACATTCAATAAAAGAACATGTAGCACCCGAGTCAAATAGCACATAAGCATTTATCTCATCGAATTTAATGATACCTCACTACCACATCTGCTGATGCAACCGCATCTTGAATACCATATTAAAAACGTATGAGCCGAGGGTCTACCCAATCGATGGTGTTGGTCCAAGAATGGCTAATTTACCACTACCGAACTCTTATTCCCCTCTAAACCCTTCTTCGGGCAATTTCTTGCCATGTGGTCCATCGACCCACGCATAAAACACCCCGTTCTTCTTCTTAGGGTTAGGACATTTGGGACAAATGCCCTCCCCGCCCACAACAGCTAGTAGCATACTACTTTCCCCTTTAAACAGACTCCCATTGAGATTTTCCTCATGTCTTACATGCTTCCGTCCTCTTTTTGGGATCTCCCTGCTTTACCCCGATATTCCCAGAGTTAAAACTCTTCCTCTTTGGTAAGTTGTTACTTCCGCTGGCAACTTTAGCCTTATTACCTCCTTCTAACTTACTCTTAATCTTTCACTCTTTGTGGTACTGAGACAAGGCGTCACCACCACCTTCAGCTATTATCGCCTTCTCCAGAATGGTCCCGTAGGAAGCACTCTGGAAAACCGATATCCTACTATAGAGCTAGGGTTTTAAGCCCCGCCAAATCTACACGCTGCTTTTCTTTCCTCTCAGATCCACCGATGTGGAGCAAATCTCGCCAATTCGTTAAACTTGGTGGCATACTGGGAACTGTTATATCCCCTCGCTAAGTTCTAGGAACTTAATTTCCATCCTACCTCGCATGCTAGTAGGGAAATAGTTCTCAAGAAAACCTTCTTAAACTGCTCCCATGTAATGCCCTCTGCCCTAGCCCCACCCCGTGAGCTTCCCACCAAGAGTTGGCTTCCCCTTCATCATGTAAGTAGCAAAAGAAGTCTTTATGGCTTTCACCCACGCTTGTTATCACAAACGCCTTTTCAATCTCTCTTACCCATGTCTGGGCTTCTAGTGGATCCGTCGTTCCTCGGAACTCGGGAGGACCCACACTTTTAAAGTCCTTAAAGGAAGTTGTTCTTGCTACCCCAGGAGCTACAGGAATCCCACCCCCCACTTGGTTAAATGCATCCGTTAATAAATTAACGAACTCTTGCATAGGGTTGTTAAGACCCCCCTGATTTTCATTATGGGAGTTGGCCTCTTGGTTCCGTTGTCTCCTTCTTGGCGGCATAATTCTGATTAAATAAATAAAGCTTCGTTATTATCTATTTAACTACTCGGTTATCATTCTAAATCAACAACAACCATTCATACCACAACAAGCATATTAAATAAAAACTTCATTATATAAATATGCTTTCATAGTCAAAACTATTTACATCATGTTCCCTTAGCCAAAAGCTATTACATACTATCCCGCGATTGCCTTTCTACAAAAATTGGGATTTACAAAAGACTACTACCCTTAGTTATACAAAAGAGGGTTTTACGTCACTACTTATATACAAAAAAAAGATCTAATGATCTACTAACACTGTCGAACGGCATTCTCATATTTCTGATTTGCCATAATCGACACTATATCTCGACTTATGGTATGTTGAGTCTGCCCGGACTCAATAGAATAACAAGCAATTTTTAGCTTGAAATCCTCATGAGCGCATTCATGGATGTATGACATCCTAGCTATTTTCTGGTCTTTCTCAACCAGTTTCTTTTGTAGCTCAAGGACCTCATCCTTATAGTCATGAGCCTTATCAGTCATAAGCACTTTCTCGTCGTGCTCTGACTCAAAGTCTGCCTCTGCAGATTCTTTCGCCTCATATAAGGCAGCTATTTCCTCATTCTATGCCTCTACCATAGTGCGCAAATGCACATTCCTATCCAACACTGCCAGATACAATGCTCCAGTTGCATCCGGAGATGTTGGCTCCTGAGTAGGTAACACCGTGTTAATCGATGTCACCTCCATCTCCTCCTCCACGTCTAGCATCTCGTTAAGGTATGATGCTAATCCCATGGTCTCCTCAGAGTATTCCTCCTCGTAGATATACCTCAATGTCCGAGAGTCATCTAGTACAACTATTTGCATTCTCCGCCATCGGCATTGGTACAACCTCAACTTGGTTAACTGAGTCGTCACTTATCATTTCCACGTTTCTAAACATCAAGTTATCGGTTGACATCTATAAACATATAACACGTTGATTAGTACATAATACACAATAGTATAAGCACAAATCACATTTAATATCTTTAAGATTAATTTCCATCTTTTAATCCTTTTGATACTGAGTTATCTCAATATCTTATTAATTCAATGGACTTGAATTTCATTCCTCGAACTTAACCTTCCTTACGAGGTTATTATCCTAAGGTTTTCCCCCCTTAAGTTTTATAACCTAAAGCTTTGATACCAACCTGTGACGCCCCCAAATTCAGGTATCTTCCAACCCGACAGATAGTGCTCCACGGTACTAACATTCATACAATCATTCCATTGAAATACAACAAAATGAAGGTAATTACTATCTTCTTATTACAATCAAAGTATAATCATTCCTGTGTTCATAAACCAAGTTACATCGCTTCATTGTTCATAATGTATAATACATATAAACTTACTAAACTATTACACAATGCCTAAGCATCCATCTTAGCTTTGCCCTTATCTCTCTTGGCATTCACAAAGACATTCATCTTTAATCGCAGCTATATAATTCACGCAAGAAGTGAGCATGACAAATTCCAATGTTTTAATCAAGTATAACAGAATACCACATTCATGAATTATATAACAATTCCGACATAACTGAACAATAGTTATGAAATATTATGAATCAATAATACTTTAACAGTTCATAACATCAATTCCCAAAGTGTTGAATAGATTAGGAATTCTGAACCGGTCGATAGACCATGAACAAGTAACTTTCGGCTTTCATACTTGAAAAGGAGTCCACAAAGACTAAGGTCGCTCATCCGTATAACTTACGAGCACTTCTAGGTGATCAAATTTATAGTACTCTATGTTGATCAACACTCATTCATTAAACGTATTTACGCTTAATATTTTTGCAAACTCATGCCCCATCGAATAATCGATGAAAAATACTTTTGTTTGTTCATAGACAAACCTTACCTTCACATCCGTACCAATTACTTGGCATAGGATAGCGTTAACATTTCTATATAGAATGATATGAATAATAATCAATCTATATATTACGAATAGTCTAGCCGAGTTAAAATCTGGCATCGACCCTTTCTTTAAAACAAGTCTTGCAATTCAGTTCAACGAATCACATAAAACTTGGCTAACATGGAAGTTAGACAAGCGTGCTAGAAAAAACTTGCCTTTCAAAGGTCTTCAAATAACTTACTCGATCTAACCACGCCCTTTATAGAATCTACATGATATATTCACATAGCACACTGTAATTAGCTATCAAACAACTATTCACATTGTTCCTACAAGCTTCTTTCTCTTCTATGTCTTTGTTAACTTAATATCTTTATTAAAGTCAACATGACTTATTACCATTCGTCCCGGTTTATCACTCAACTGGCGTTTATTAACCGGACTCAAACATCGTTGATAAGGTACCAACTTTGTTCATCATACATATCTTGTTAACATGCATTACCTTCCTAAGTTTCATACCATATACCTTAGTATAGGTAATATAGGATTAGTCTTAGTACATTCATTAAGTATATAAACTCAACTCAGGTAGGTCTCGCCACAATTGAAGTTTAAAACCTAAGTTACTATCACAAGCCCTGAACTCGCGCTACGGCGTGACATCCTATGCATACTAGTGGAGCTGCGGCGCCACTCTCCAAAGGTTTTTCCCAGACTTGGCCATACTGGCAGTCCATGTACAAACTCTCATGCAAGCACATTAGTCTCAGAACCTTTTTATTTTCTCTCGCCATAATCAAGCATGGCATGGCATGGCTTTTTTTTTACACTACGTCTCAGCCGCACGCACAGAGACTCTCATCTTATTTCTCAACGAAGCTTTGAAAATCTTTGTGAAATTCCCGGTAGTAACTTTTTCGTTATACGCCCGATCTGGTCCGTTCAAAAGCCTACACATCATAAATGACATACCCTACGCGTTCATATAAGAATTCGACACTTTCGAATCCATTAACTCAAAATTCACGATTGAGTTCATTTTATAGACGTTCGGAAACGTTAATGAGCGTTCAATGCTTGTTTTCTTCGTTTTAAGTCGGAATCCGACGATTCTCGAACCCACAACTCCTAATCACCCTATCTCACGTGTTGACATTGAAAACCAACGTTTTCAAGTCTCACGACAACTTTTGACCCTTAATCCAGAATTCAACGTTTTCGACGTTTAACGTCTATTTCCGTAAAATTCGCCATAACATCGTTATTAATGTTCTCTAAGCCAAATCACATGGAATACTCCATGGATTTCATATCTACATCCTAACCAAACAAGATGCATATACTAACGTATTGATGGAGCTCAATTGTTTATCAACAATCAATCTCAACTATCAATATTTTCATGGTTCAAAACTATATTAAACCTTATGATTCTTATAATCTCATGACTTATAGAGATCGAATCTATGGTAAGTCATCTTTAATCTCTCATACAAGACATATACCACCCATTCTATGATTCTCTAAGATGAAAAAAAATCTAAAAGAGATGGAGATGAAAGGTAAGGATTATACCTTAAGAACTCTTGGTTTTCTTTCTTGGAAAACTCTAAGATCAAGCTTCCAAAGTGTATGTTTTATGAGTCTAGCTCTCTTTCTTCTCAAATAATCTAGGTTGAGTCTTGGAAAAACTCTCAAATGAATCAACCTAGCTTTCTATTTATAGAAAACTAGATGGAGGGCAATTTGGACTTTAAACCACCAACCTCCTTATTATTCATGTGTGGTCACCAAGTAAAACACTTGGTGACCAAGCCTTATGCTTGAATTCCACACCAAGGTGGCCGGCCCACCACCCCATGTGACATCCCATGGGTTGCCCCATGGGTTTTACCCATTCTAAGTGACCCACCGGATCGAATTCCACAACCACTGATTTGGTTTTTCTTGAATTGGGTTTAATCAATCTAACCCCTTGGGCTTGCTCATTAAATCAATTGGACCAAACATAATCCAACTCAAATGAATTGACATTAAGTCCTAGCTTAATTCTATAATACGAATCGTATCCAATACGTACAATTCACGTATTCTCTCCGTATACTACTCGTATAATAATCGTATTGTATTTCAGATTAACTCAACGATTATACATAGATACTAAATAGTATCACCAAATGTATAACACTCGCATTAACCCTAACGCCATTCTTTTCTACGTATATTATTTCCTTCTAAAATCAATATACTCAACCCTTAGGTTTTAAGTCCGCAGCGAAAAATCAAGCCATAAATAAAATATTATCATATATTCCATCTTATCACGATATTCTATCATTACGCTTTCTTTCGAATTTCAAAATAATTCCCTAATGTAAATGGGATGAATAGTATTTTTACTTTTAAATTTCTAAAAATAATTATTTTTCGTCTTGGAAATTCCAAACAACTATTTCTAACACGTAGCCAGAATACTAACCACGTTAGCACATTCTAGGTCATAGAATGACCTTCACATAGCTTACTCACAAAGAAATCAATTAAATTCATTTAATTCACATAATAAATTAAAATTTTAATTGTCATAAAAATCCGATTTTTTCGGGCGTTACAAATATATTTTGTGGTGTATGATATGTATTAAAAAGATTTGAGGCTAATTAGGAAACCCTAATTATAGGAGACCCTAATTATAAACCCTAATTTCTGAAACTAGAAATTTTAAATAATAATTGGTAAATTGCCAAATGGAAAACCTAATGTAAAACTCAATTATGAGTTCGAGATTATTATATAATTGTGTTATATGATCTTTTTTTGATTAATTAGGTAAACCCTAATTAACATTTAGAAATAATAATTTAAGTAGAAACCTAATTTCTAAATTTGGAAATCCTAATTTGAAACTCAATTATGAGTTTGGGACTGTTATGTAGTTGTGTTATATGAATAATGATATGTATTGTAGAATTTAATTTTAATTAGCGAAAACCCTAATTATCTTGAACCTAATTTCTAAATTTAGAAAACCCTAATTATAAATTTATAACCCTAATTGACAAATTAGTAACCCTAATTTGCTAAATGTGAACCTATTCGCTAATTTAGCAATCTTAATGCTAATTAGTGAACCTTAAACCTAATTTCCATATTTTGTATTATTATTAGAAACCTAAACTATTTTAGAAAAACCTATTTGTAATTTAGAAAACCTAATTTCTAATTTAGTAACCATATTTTGCTAAATTAAAACCCTAATGGCTAATTGTAAGCTAAATGCTAATTGGTGGACATTAAAATCCTAATGTTCATGTATAATGTAATTAGAAAATTAAACATAATTAGGAAACCCTAATTTTCCAAAATTAGAAAGTTATTTTTTTGTATTTTTATTTTTTTCCCTACATTGAAATTCTAGAAAATTAAATTTTTGTAAAACCTTAGGGTTAAACCCTAAGGGTATGCCAAAAGACCAAAGTGCCATTAAATTTGTGAACCAAAAGACTATTATGCCCTTTTGTGCATTATTGAGGCTAACTTGTCCAACTTGCCAATACTTTAGTTGGTAAACTACCCTACACATAGCCATGTGCTACACACTCTACAATTTAGCCAATTTCCAGCCAAGTTCATTGCATACATGTAGTATTTATAGATTGGAGAGAGAGAAAATATCATTTGTTAGCTAATTTTTGCACAAACACTCAACTCATCTCTCTCAAGCTCTCACCTCCGAAATTCTTTGCTAAGATCAGTCACAAACCAAGCCCCACGAACACCATAACCAAATCAGTGGCCTAGAATCGAAACTTGTTCATAGAAAGTATAAACCCTAACTTGAAAATCTGTCCATCGATCTGATGTTAGATGTTAAATTTTTTGTGTTAAACATGTTATATATAGTGTATAATGATGATCTAGGTTGCTAGATGTTAGATCTATAACATCTAGAGGCTCGGATTTGAAGATATACAAAATCTGGAAAAAGTTTGTTTTGTGTTCTGACAATGAATGTCAAAGGCTGTAGATCTTTCTCGGTTTATGTTTTTGGTTGTTATATGTTTTAGATATGTAGTATGTTGAGAGATCTTTGGTCTGGATATGGATCTAGGGTCATAAGATGCACGAATTTCATGTTATTAATGGTCAAAGACCGTTGACCGACATTGACCAGACATTTTTGGGTAAGCCAGATTTGCCCAGAAACAGCCTGACAACATTTTCTAACGTCCAGATCTTTCTATTGTTAGTTGTTTTGATGTTGTTCTTGTATCTAAGTTGTAGCTGGGTATATATATTATATGTTCATGCCATCAGATCACCTAAATGATAAACGGATGGGATTTAGCAGCCGGTCAAACGAGCCAGGTCGAACACATTTTCTATTTTCTGGGTAACCCAGAAAACATTTTAATGTGTTGCCTGACATTGTGACGCCCCCAAAATAGGTCCATTTCATCCAACCCATTCTGAGTCGCCAAATACATGGTACAGAAAACAACTACAACTTTATTACAACAATTGTCGTGCAAAATACAACAACACATATGCTGTGAGTTTGGATACAAATATATATCAACTGTGACTCATGTCCCAACCGTGGACAGCACCTTATAATGACACCTTATATAAAGGTATAGTCGAAAACTGTTTTAGAAATTAGAATCTTTGGGAAGTGCTCAAGGAAACCTTCGTACATGGGAGGCCATGCGTCTAGGTTATTATAGATATCATATGCCCACAGAATTATCCTTGGTTGACCCAATAGACCCCAAAGAAAAATGAGAAGATTACTATCATATTCTTTCCAATGGCGAGTCTTCTCTTGACATATCATTATCTCCAATGTCTCTAATTGAGGGTTATATTTCAAATAGACTCCAAGATCATATAGATAGTGCTGGTAGATATACTCAGCAAGTGGATGAGCACAACCCTGTCTTATGATGACACAAGGTTGTATGTCATTAGACATCTTGTATGATAGTGGCAAAACACCTTTCTAAGTTAAATTCACCTCACTCTCAACATCTATAGACCACCGTTCTATTCCCTTATTATTCCCCCGCTCGACCCAGCTACACTTTTATTACCTGAAAGGAATTGTGAAGCAAAAGGGTGAGCACAACTAGCTCAGTAAAGAATATCATGACTAAAGATAAATAAATTATCAATAGCCTTCAACAGTAATAAATCAGAGATTTAGAACATATGGTAGATGATAAAACTTTTCAACCATAGTTGCAGCGGAACGAGCAATCCATTAGAAGAGTTAAATAGACCATAAAGTCCATTATCTTCTTCATGTTAAAAGTCCACCAACAATATTTTATCCCTGTAACATCAATCAACAATTCTTTTCCACAATCATATGAATAACTCATAATCATAATTGTGATTCTAAATTTCTCTTCTCATCCGTAATCTAAGATAATTTTTATCACCGTCTTTACCGAAACATCAAAGATCATGGTTATACCAAATCACAGTTCATATTCATAATCATACTAATAAATCCATCTTTGCACTACGGGCCAAAAACATTCATTAACATGTCATCTTTGCACTACGGGCCAAAGATATTCACCAATAATTCATCTTTGCACTACAGGCCAAAGATATTCATCAACAGTTCATATTTGCACTACAGGCCAAATATATTAATATCTCAAATAAATACATAATCATTTCAGAATTTATATAAACCATAATTATAACCATATATGTTGATCAATTCACCTTTGCACTTAAGCTAAAGATATTCAATTATAAATTCATTGGTCATGATCGTACCAGTCAACAATTCAACTTTGCACTACTGGCCAAAGAGAACCTATAGTCACGATCATACCAATAATCTACCCATCTTTACACTCAAGTCAAAGAGAAATATCATCATTAAAGTTATAAGAATGTTATATATGATAATAAAAATAATATAATCAACATATAGATTTAATCTCAAGAGTAAGATTCATAAATCAATGATCTCATAACACCTTAATCAAAATGTTATAAATCACTTAATAATCTCATAATCTAATATTATTAATACTACCACAATATTTTAATCATTTCTTAAACTTATAAACAATTTATTTTAATTGTTTACACTTTACTAATAAATGCATTTAATCATCCTAAAATGCCAAACTCATAAAATTTCATCACCAATAACCAAAACCCTCATCAAAAATCTGCATATACCTTATATATGATTCTCAAGCCATAAAATCATATTTTCTAATTTTCTTACTTCACAAAATATATTTAATTCATTTACTCATAACTAGAATATTTTCATGAAAAATATCAAATCAGTTCCAAAAATATTTCTTTTCTGGGATTTAGCATAATATAGTCTCATATTGAACATATATTTTTCTCAGAATTTTTAAAATTCATTTACTATTTTTTTCATATGGCCAAAATCATTTAATATTTAGACATTTATCATAAATTACACTTTTATCCAAAAATTCAAATTTACAGAATATACTGATGTTATATAGATGTACTCCCAATAAAAATTTCATCAATTTTGGAGTTAACCACAAGGAGTTATAAGGGTTTACTTTTAAAATAGTCTTTTCTCATAAAATCCATAACTATTAATCTATATATCCAAAAATCGCCATTTTTGGACACAATCAACAAAACTCATCAATTAGCATTTCAAATTTTTCCAGAATTTTGAAAGTTCAGAAAAATTTTGAAATTGAAAAACATAATAACCCTTACATACTAACGATAATATCCCTTACCTCAAAAGAGCAAGAGATTTAACCGAATAACGTTGAACTAACTTGCACCAGTATAGCAACACTCAAGATATCAAAATACTCACAAGAATACACTCGATAATATAGAGAGAGAAATAGAGAGAAAACTTCAGCCTTGTGTGATTTTCAATTCTAACCTAAGCACCTATTTATAGAAATTGCTTAGAACAACACCAAAGCGTAAAATTTAATATAATAATAATATATATATATAAAATTTTCCTTAGCCCACCTTGACCATCTGAATTCAAAGATAACATGTGCAAGTGGGTCCCACAACAATGATAAAAAACGTTTTTCTTTAAAAAGATTTAAAACTTCAAAATCAATTATTCCTGAACTTCAATAATTCATAATAAATAGCCCTTTTATCAGAAAATTTGAATCTTGCGGCTTTTTATAGAAAATTCAATTCTCTACAACTTTACAGAAGAAAGTTTTTCCAGATTCCAAACAGAAATTGACCGAAATTCATAAACGGACGATTTTACAGGCTATAATCAAATTTCAGTCAAAATTTGTGTATACCATCATGTTTAACATGTGTTAAATATTTTTTGTAACACACAAAATATGTGTTTAGCATTTAATGCAACAAAACTACTCTTCCTCATTTATTCACATATCACACATTCATTGTAAAAATATCACCATTATTATATTATTGTAATATAATAATATATTTTATTAGAAAAGATAAAATATCAATTTTCAACAATTGTCAAATAAAATTTTTTTTCTCCATCTATAACCACATAAAATGAATATTTTCCTTATCAATAATTAATTATTCACAAATAATATTAATCATTGATCTGATAATGGGAAATATTTTGTGGTGACAATTATTAAAACAACAATAATATAAAATTTTAACGTAGCAATTATTGAATCAATAAAATAAAATATTGAATAAAGAATTACCGTAACAATTATTGAGTAATGCATTCTTACAAAAAAATTATCATGCTTCATGAATAGTACTGCCAATAAGTAACTCATGAATAAGAACTCATGAATAATAACTTCTCGTGAATAGTAACTCATGAATAGTAACTCGTGAATAATAACTCATGAATAGTAACTCATGAATAGTAACTCGTGAATAGTAACTCATGAATAGTAACTCATGAATAGTAACTCATGAATAGTAATTATAAAAAATTGAATACTTTTATTTCATAAAATTCGGGGTCTTACGGACATGGTTTGACCGGATCTTATTTGCTTTATTTGTTATTTTTATGATGATGTTTTGTGATAGATCTGTATTACTACATGTGGTCTACAACCTCGAGCTCTTAAATCACTAAAACATCAACAGGAATTCAAGTTATGGAAGCTTAATATGATCATTTAATCGTTTTTCATTTCGGGCAACCCGAAAATGAAGAACACTCCGATGATCATTTGGGATGCCCAGATCTCCTTTGTTATGTACTGTATGATCATGATTGTTGTTATATTATATAATCCTACACTAGTACTACACGATCTGATGCTTACTTGGTCCAGAAGCACACTACACACTGAATTATTCATGGTCAAACTTGGTCACTGCTCAATTTGACATGATTTTCTCGGGTTGGCAAGAAAAATTTCAAGAACACCTATAGCGATAGTTTCGTCGCTATAGGGCCCTTTAGCGACACTTATTTTTGGAAATTAATTATTTTAATTAAATAAATAGAAAAAAAGAGTTTTAAATGACTAAAAATACAAAATAAATTATTAAAAATTATTTTAAAATCCAAAATTAGTTTTAAATTATTTTGAATATATTTCATAAAAATTTAATATTTTTAGAATATTAAAGGTATTTAATTTATTTAATTATAATATTAAATAAATTATTTAAAAATAAATTTAATACATGAAAAATCATTTAAAATTATATTATGGTATAAGAAAATAATTTAAGTTATTTTTGATAACTTTTAATATTTTGTGATGAATTTCATTAATTAATTAATATTAATGGTAATTAAAGTTATTTAATAAATATATTAAATAAATTATGAAAAATAGAATTAATGATTTAAAAATCATATAAAAATGATTTAAAGGTTATAAAAATATTTTAAGTTATAAAATACAACTTTTCATATTTTGTCATGAAAAATATTAATATTTTAATATTAATGATATGAGAAATATTTAATATTTATATTAAATAAATTAGTTTAAAATGATTTTAATGTTAAAAATATTATTTAAAATGAAAATAAAGTGTTTAAAGATATTTTTAAGTTATAAATTATAACTTTTGATATTTAAAGGTAAATTTCATTAATAATATAATATGAAATTATATTAGAGTTATATAATAATAATATTAAATAAATAATTTAAAATTGGTTTTATTGATTTAAAAATCATTTTAAAAGAAATAAATGGATTAAAAATATTTTAAGTTATAATTAAGGACTTTTATATTTTGATGAATAATACATTAATAATTAAATATTAATGGTAATTATTTAAAAATGATTTTAATTCTTTTAAAAATCATTTAAGGGTAATATTAATACTTTAAAAGTATTTTGAGTTATTATAAAAACTTTAAAATTTTGGCAATGGTTTCATTAATAATCTAATATTAATTAAATATTAATGATTATAGAATCATTTAGTATTTAAATCATTTAATAATGATTCCGGTTTTTGGAAAATTATGATAAATTATAATAATTATTTAAAAAATTATTATAAGGCTGTGAAAAATAATACGACTGATATTTAATATATCTAAAGCAATATTGAACTACACGATAGAGTTTTAGACTCGATAATTACCTAATAAAGCCATCGATACACCGAATTGTTTCAGAAATTGACATGGACTTATATAATTTGTCTGTATACGTGTTTGCTTGTGATCCAATGACTGTTAAATATGTGTGACAATGTGAATAGGTTATGTGCTTTGATCGCAATAAGCAAAGCTATGTGTTATAGTATGTTATTCTAATCAAGTAAAATGATCTTATTAATGATAGATTTCGGTATAAAAGATAAATCTAAGTT
Organism: Panax ginseng; assembly: GCA_020205605.1. Taxonomy (NCBI): domain Eukaryota; kingdom Viridiplantae; phylum Streptophyta; class Magnoliopsida; order Apiales; family Araliaceae; genus Panax; species Panax ginseng. Next base: position 34,215,489 of record CM035147.1, read on the forward strand.
GCGTATTGTAAGCAGCAGACCAGGCAAGTATCCTACCTTTGCATTTCCTTTATGCAATGGACATGAATAAGAAGATTCAGAATTATATTATTATTGTACTAGATTATTAACCCAATTGTCGTATATATTATATCCGATCATTGTTTATCAACATGATATTATAATATATAACTCATATATATATTCTGTTTGTTAGTTTTGAAATATGGTTATACAAGTGTCCTCACTTGGATAATGATTGTAGTTAAACACATGTTAATATATACATATATATATAAGTTGTCTAAGCTATTTGACCAGCTAGACACAGATTTAGAAATATCGTTTAATATGATAAAACCTTATTGTATCCAATCAAATTGTATTGGTTAGGATTCCAGACTAACAATGAACATCCCGATCAAGGGAAAACTTTTATGCGCCCAAGGCGGACAAAGTGAACAATAATATCGTTCTTGCATGCAGTATTGATCAATACAGGGCACATTGGGCAGATCACCCTCGTGCCTGTAAGTTATGACGGTTTGTGGATGAAGTTCTGTTAAACCTTAGCAAAAACTAAAAACAATGTTCATAGTCTGTCAACTAATACCCATTTATAGTCAGTACTTAGTTTCAAAAATTTTGAGATAGAGTTGTTATGTTATTATTATCGGCTTAGTTTACTTCACAACTATTGAATTGTTGTAGAAGTGATGTATAAAGAAAACATTTAATCCTTTCAGGTAATATTTATAATTATTATTACTTGTTGGGCACTCAAATGCTCATCCTTGCTTAATTTAAATATTTTCAGCTAAGTGTGATCAACCAGAAGGTTCAATCAAGAACAAGGACAAAGGAAAGCAAATAGTATAAGTTTATTGTTATCTTTTGTAATAGTTAAATATTATTAAGGTAATTAAATTTATTATCTATCATGTAATGAAGGGTAGTAAAGGTTGCGTGCCTGGGTTTAGACTCTGATGTTTATGTAAATTAAGTTTGGTGTTTATATTATTGTTATTATTATTAGTATTATTTCGCTCATAGAAATGGTATCGTAAAGCATCGAGTTCGGGTTTCAAGTACCTGAATTTGGGGGCATTACAAGTTGGTATCAGAGCTTAGGGTTAAAAACCTCAGGTGGGCTAGACCTTAGGCTACAACCTTAGAACAGAGGAAAACGTTGAAAATATAAATAACTCATATAGAGTTTATAAAGAGATGAATTGAATAAATTCATCGTTAAACGAAATAAAAGATAACTTATATAAAATTATTATTTGATGTGTGTATATATTATGTGCTAATGAAGATAGTTGGTGTGTAGATGTCAGATAGAAAAGAATTAGAATACCCTTAGATTGTAAAGAAAGAGCAGATCTCCATGACCGAGCCAATATCAAAGCCAATAGATGAAATAGAGGCTCACATAGAAAGCTACCTCAATGAGGTGGTTATTTTGGAAAATGTAGTATCGGACCCAGAAACGATAGTATATCAGATATGTAGAGTATAGTTAGAGAGTATATGGTCAAGCTCGAGTTCTTAAACTCATATGATTGTAGTGAGTTCTAAAACTCATAATGTGGTAAGTTTGACGACCTTGGTATAATTAGGTGTAAATAGATTATTGAGGATGCTGGGAATATATAGAATACTAAGTAATTGATCCTTAGTGAATGTGTAGAAGATAAGTAGTATTAGTATTACTTGAATAGGTATGATTTTATGTTGTGTATATGATAAATATGTCTGTATAAGGTAATATTTTTAACTTTTGTATAAGTTATGGCAGCGATGTCACAAAGGGATAGCGGATGTTTAAAGCAATATGTGCTTTGGTATGTCAGGTGCTATGAGTATGAATCTATGTGGGATTAATGAAATAAGAAAGTATAAAGATAGTAACTATTTATCTGAACACTGGTTAATACACTAAACCAAGTTTTCAAATTTTAATATTTTGAATACATGATTATTTGAGTAGAAAATTTCGCGTTATATGTTAAACGAATACGATAAGGCTTAGAATGTAAGTTAATAAAGAATAATTTAAGATAATGCCGCCAAGACGAAAACGAAACAAAAGGGCAGAAGAACCTGTCAACAAAGCTGGAGAACAACCAGACCCGATACAGAATTTTACGAATTTAGTTGCTCAAGATATACAGAACGGAATACCAACCACAGGAAATCAGCCAGATAATCGATTAGCGAACTTTAAAGAATTCATGGCGGTCGTACTGGCAGGATTTAGAGGATCAATGGAGCATAAGGTGAAGGACTGTTCGAAATGGAGAATGTAGGCGAAGCGTAAATACGAAAAAAAGCAAAGCAGGACATTGGCGCACAACGGACCAACTTCAACAAATGAACCAATGTAATCAACCACAAGAGTCTTCAACGTGATCGCTCAGATTCTAGAAAGTGAGGATGCAACTCCAGGTATTATTCAAATAAAATTTATTTTATTATATATTATTTTCTTATATATAGTAAATTATTTTATGAAGATATTTTGAAGGAGGAAATTGAGTTCTATTATTAGAAATCAAATTTCTGTGTAACCAGATAGATAAGCTTTATTCTGAATAGTTAAAGATCGGTTCGACCAATTATGATCGAGATCTAATTGCAATGATTGTGTATGCTATGTACCCTTGTATGTATATGTTTTAAAACGGTGATTCCGGGGACATAATCTTTATAAGGGAGGGGGAATGTAATAACCCGATATTTTCTATATATTTAAAACATAAATTTTGCGTATAAATAATTTGTTTTATTTTATTTTAAAGATGAGAATGCGTGCAAGGTAATGTGTATGTATTGATGTGATGAATATAAAATTTATTTATTACATGAATGATTATAAATAATTTTATTTTAGAATTATTGATTATTATAAAGTATATTCTTATAATAATTAACTTTATAAGTAGAACTGCTTTTATTAATTATATTCTATGAAAATATGTTATTTAAATAATATATGAAATGATTATAGAATTATTATAATAATTATTTTATATTATTATATGGAATTATTTTAGATTAGTTAAGTTAATTATTTTTCTAACTTAATTAATAATGATATTTATGTAAGATAAATTAGATATGGAATCCAAACCCTAATTTTGGATTTTGACCAAAGAATGAGAATAATAATATAATATTAATTATATTTTGATTTTTCAGTGCTATAAATATGTAATATATGTATGTATTGATAATGATTGGTCAATTATGGTGTATTATGACCAAACCCTAACAATATTTTGATAAACCATAGTATTACTGTTAAACCCAAATTTTGAAGTCAAATGAGACTTTAAAAATCTGTTAAGTCAATAAGTTATGTGGTGTATGTATTAAAAAGATTTGAGGCTAATTAGGAAACCCTAATTATAGGAGACCCTAATTATAAACCCTAATTTCTGAAACTAGAAATTTTAAATAATAATAGGTAAATTGCCAAATGGAAAACCTAATTTAAAACTCAATTATGAGTTCGAGATTATTATATAATTGTGTTATATGATTATTATTTTTTTGGATTAATTAGGTAAACCCTAATTAACATTTAGAAATAATAATTTAATTAGAAACCTAATTTCTAAATTTGGAAATCCTAATTTGAAACTCAATTATGAGTTTGGGACTGTTATGTAGTTGTGTTATATGAATAATGATATGTATTGTAGATTTTAATTTTAATTAGAGAAAACCCTACTTATCTTGAACCTAATTAATTTCTAAATTTAGAAAACCTTAATTATAAATTTATAACCCTAATTGACAAATTAGTAACCCTAATTTGCTAAATATGAACCTAATAAGCTAATTTAGCAATCTTAATGCTAATTAGTGAACCTTAAACCTAATTTCCATATTTTGTATTATTATTAGAAACCTAAACTATTTTAGAAAAACCTAATTTCTAATTTAGTAACCCTATTTTGCTAAATTAAAACCATAATGGCTAATTGTAAGCTAAATGCTAATTAGTGGACATTAAAATCTTAATCTTCATGTATAATGTAATTAGAAAATTAAACATAATTAGAAAACCCTAGTTTTCAAAAATTAGAAAGTTATTTTTTTGTATTTTATTTTTTTCCCTAAATTGAAATTCTAGAAAATTAAATTTTTGGAAACCCTTAGGGTTAAACCCTAAAGGTTTGCCACAAGACCAAAGTGCAATTAAATTTGTGAACCAAAAGACTATTATGCCCTTTTGTGCATTATTGAGGCTAACTTGTCCAACTTGCCAATACTTTAGTTGGTAAACTACCCTACACATAGTCATGTGCTACACACTCTACAATTCAGCCAATTTCCGACAAAGTTCATTGCATACATGTAGTATTTATAGATTAGAGAGAGAAAATATTATTTGTTAGCTAATTTTTGCACAAACACTCAACTCATCTCTCTCAAACTCTCACCTTCAAAATTCTTTGCTAAGATTAGTCACAAACCAAGCCCCACGAACACCATAACCAAATCAGTGGCCTAGAATCGAAACTTGTTCATAAAAGGTATAAACCCTAACTTGAAAATCTGTCCATCGATCTGATGTTAGATGTTAAAATTTTTGTGTTAAACATGTTATATATATTGTATAATGATGATTTGGGTTGCTAGATGTTAGATCCATAACATCTAGAGGCTCGAATTTGAAGATTTACAAGATCTGGAAAAAGTTTGTTTTGTGTTCTGACAATGAATGTCAGAGGCTGTAGATCTTTCTCAGTTTATGTTTTTGGTTGTTATATGTTTTAGATATGTAGTATGTTGAGAGATCTTGGGTCTGGATCTGGATCTAGGGTCATAAGATGCACAGATTTCATGTTATTAATGGTCAAAGACCATTGACTGACATTGACCGGACATTTCTGGGTAACCCAGATTTGCCCAGAAACGGCCTAACACCTTTTTCTAACGTCCAGATCTTTCTGTTGTTAGTTGTTTTGATGTTGTTCTTGTATCTAAGTTGTAGCTGGGTATATGTATTATATGTTCATGCCATCAGATCACCTAAATGATAAACGGATGGGATTTAGCAGCCGGTCAAACGAGCCAGGTCGAACACATTTTCTGTTTTCTGGGTAACCCAGAAAACATTTTAATGTGTTGTTTGACATGGTTTGACCGGATCTTATTTGCTTTATTTGTTGTTTTTATAATGATGTTTTGTGATAGATCTGTATTACTACATGTGGTCTACAACCTCGAGCTCTTAAATCACTAAAACATCAACAGGAATTCAAGTTATAGAAGCTCGAATATGATCAGTTGAACTGTTCTTCATTTCTGGGCAACCCAGAAATAAAGAACAACTCTGACAGTCATTTGGGATGCCCAGATCTCCTTTGTTGTGTACCGTATGATCATGATTATTGTTATATTATGTAATCCTACACTAGTACTACACGATCTGATGCTTAGTTGGTCCAGAAGCACACTACACATTGAATTATTCATGGTCAAACTTGGTCACTCGTTCACTGACATGATTTTCTGGGTTGGCCAAGAACAGCTCAAGAACACCTAAAGCGACAGTTTCGTCGCTATAGGACCCTTTAGCGACACTTATTTTCAGAAATTAATTATTTTAATTAAATAAATAGAAAAAAATAGTTTTAAATGACTAAAAATACAAAATAAATTATTAAAAATTATTTTAAAATCTGAAAATTAGTTTTTAAATATTTTGAATATATTTCATAAATCTTTAATATTTTTGAAATATTTAAGGTATTTAATTTATTTAATTATAATATTAAATAAATTATTTAAAAATAATTTTAATACATGAAAAATTATTTATAATTATATTATGGTATAAAAAAATAATTTAAGTTATTTTTGATAACTTTTAATATTTTGTGATGAATTTAATTAATTAATTAATATTAATGGTAATTAAACTTATTTAATAAATGTATTAAATAAATAATGGGTAAAATGCAAGGTTGACCACTAAACTTTAGGGGGTTTTGGGTATTGAGCCCTTTTCTTTTAATAAATGTATTAAATAAACACATGTTGCTGATTATATTATTTGGCAACGACATTATGCTGAATCAGCAACGAAAATGTTTGTTGCTGGTTATTTTTCAATAGCAACGAAAGTCGTTGATTAGCAACGACATTATATGTTGCCGTTTCTTTATATGTGCAACGAAAGTTGATATGATTTGCAACAATAAAAAATAGTCTTTTATTTTAGTATTAGCAACAATATCCTCTCCGTTGTTATTAGGTTTATCTTTCGTTGCCAAATATTATATTTTTAATGTCATTAGCAACGAAAATTTGTTGCTAAATGTATAAAAAATTGTTACTATATTAAAAATTATTCAATGCTTTGGTAACGAATTATATTGTTGCCAAATCAAAATTTTACATTCTTTTTGTGTACTTGGCTGGCTCAATGTCCCCATAGCAAATAATGACAAAAATACAAAAAACTAAAATATTATTAACTTAATAAAATCATCCACTACAGTCAAGAATAGATTTCTTTTGGAGTCCTTATTATTGCAGTTAATATTTTTCAAATGAAGATCTAGTAATAAAAAATGTAAGATAATGATCACAAATAACCCACCCAAACAACCAAGTTCTGCTCTCCAGGCTTCTTAGTGTTGTCAATTGCCCTGCGCTTTGTAATCAGCTCCAACAGAACCACACCAAAGCTATAAATATCGGATTTTAGAGTCAGTTTGCCACTCATGGCATATTTTGGGGCGCAATATCCATAAGTCCCCATCACTCGTGTAGAAATATGAGTGTTATCACCAATAGGTCCCAGTTTAGCAAGTCCAAAGTCCGAGAGCTTTGGATTGAAATCATTATCCAGCAGTATATTGGAAGACTTCAAATCACGATAGATAACAGGTGGACTTGCTTTACAGAGGAGATACTCAAGGCCACGAGCTGCACCAACATCAATCTTCAGTCTTGTGCTCCATCCCAGTGGTTCCTTATCAGGAGCTATATCTGAGAACAGGAATGAACATACAGTCCAATTAAGACTTGTGCCATAGGAAGGATGAGGTAATGCATTTAAATGTACATACAGCTTCAGAACCAAAACAAATGAAAATTGCATTGTTGTTAGACACAGTGAAAGGGTGCCTACTGTTTATGTTAGGAACATTGTGGTTACAATATGGCGAACTATTTAAGGAGATCTAAACCCTTCAGATTTTCCAATGTAGCTACTTATGCATATAATCCATTGGTCAATTAATCATCATCCAAAACCAAAAACGACAAAAAGAAAATTAGCATATGAAATCATCAACATGGATTCAATTCATGATCAAGTAAATCTTACTACAGTCTCTACTTTTGCAAATCACATACAAGAAAAACAGTAATAAAACATGTTTAAAAACATGTTTTGGAGTATGATAATAAAATACTACTAAATGTGACATGGATACTTTTTCGGATAACTTCAAGATTAGATAATAATCCATACTTCGTGGTTTTGTTGCAGTCACATTTTAATTTATACAGATGACTGTAATATCAAAATTAAAACCACTTGTTAGATTGGTTTGTGCTGAATCATTTAATTTCTGCTGTTTTCTAAGTAGTCTTACAGTCGGTTAATAAACTCAAACCAACATTCTAAGATCGCCTCTTCAGAAGCCAAAACATGGTCGCATAAATACCACTGCCATCATAACAGAACCAACACCCAACCACTAGCATAACCAAAACACAGCCACCACTACATCAATTTCCCCTTACCCACACTGCGACAAAACCATCACCACCATACAATCTGCAACTCAAACACGCTTTACCCAGGAAAATCAGAAAGGGAAAGCAAATATACAGAAAAGAGTTACAAAAATAAAATTAAAAAAAAGTAATACTAAATAATCATGTTGAACATTATCTTTGTTCATCATCACAGATTGCAATAATTTCTTCCATCAGCAAACATTCACACAAGTACAAGAACAACAATGCGCACAAGACAAGTTATCGACCAACAAATTGAACATATGAAGATAACAATAGGCATGTAATGCATAAACAATTTAAAGAAAGTAGGCATGTAATGCATAACCATGAACATTGGCATACAACGTACAACTAACATTTTCCAAGCCAGAAACTATCCTACCACAAAAAAAGAAAAAATAAATAATATCCTACCAATAAGTTCTTTGGGAAATCTCTACCAACTCAACCTCAAATTTCCTCCAACTGGAAAAATAAATCGAACACGCTCAATGTGTTTACATCTACGCATGCGTCTAACCAATCTACATCAGAAACTTTGAAATATTTTTTTCTTAAAAAAAATCAGTTACTCTGCAAAGGCACCTTGGTTGTACTTAAATAGCAGTTTTTTTCTCCTCCACAAAACAAACAGACAAGGACCTAAAGAGCAGTTACCCTTCTCTCATTTCAAGAACAAAAACCTAATGTATGATATGTTCAAAGATTAAATAGTTGCACAAAAGTATTAGACTAAATGACACATAAATGGTTTACGCTGAAAACATTAAATAGTTGCACAAAAAGTATTAGACTAAAATAGTTAGATTCCAATTTTGGTAGCAACTAATCCATTATACTAAAAGACCTAAGGTTTCCAAACAAAATTTCAAAAATAAGACAACATATGAACTCAGACAAGAACAGTTATGCAATTCCTTAAACAATTTTAGCATTGATCACCAACTTAACAATATTTCTTTCAATTTTAAAAAAGAAGAAAGTAAATCATGGAGACATGTACTAGAAGTGGGAGAAAGTTAGTGGAGATAAACACTTGAAGGCAATGGAGATCCATCAATGTACAGATTAGAAAAGAAGTAGCTAATTCAGACATGAACAAGAAGAGGGACAAAGTTTATGGACATGGAAACCTGAAAGCAATGAGACCGATCCATGTATAGATTGGTAGATGTTGTGTGCGCAAGTAATTATTATTATTTCTTATAAAAAAAAAGAAGATATACACCCTCCGTCCAACTTTACTTGTCGTTAAATGATCAATTACTTTGAAAGAGCTAATCAAAACCACAAGTTAAATGGGCAAACAAATTTAATAAATGAACTGCTTTGAACAACCTTTTTTATATATATATACAAAACTGCTCAAAATTACTCGGAGAATAAGAATCGATACAAAGATATCTATTCCTCTTGTCACTTGCAAGTATCACAATTTCCACCTACTTAAATTCTTAAAACGAATGAAAAGTAAGAATCAATAAATCTCAAGATTGAAATACTTCAAATGTCTTATATGATATTCCTATTAATACCTAAAAACCAAGTGGCTCTGAGGCAGAGGATACATAGGAAGGAGCAAAGAACTAACAAAGGAATCAAAAAGAGTTATTGCATAAATTGGTAAATTTGAGCACTTTAGATATAGTGGGCAAGTACACTTGATCCTAACTAGTCAATTTCTACCAAAAACCTAATTTTTAGGAAAAATTCAAAAGGAATGAAATTTGTACCTTCAATTGGGTAATAATGGAAGAGGCTAAAGGAGAAGGAGAGAACGACCAACTTTCAAAGACAAAAAACACCCCCACCACCGCAACAGCTGCGGCAGCTCACACTCCCAACGCCACCGCATCCCTACGCTTCTCCTCCTCTCGCTCATCACCCCTCGACTCAGTCACCTCCGACCAAATTTTCTCAGTATTCCTCTCCCCGGACTTTGATTCCACCCGCTTCTCCTCTGCCACCCTCGCCTCCGGCTTCGCCACACTGACCTCCTCTCCCAACTCTCTTCCCTCCACTACGCCGAATCCTCCCTCTCCCACCTCCGTTCCTTTCTCTCCACACTCCAATCATCCCTCCACCGGTCCGAGATTTCCGATCCCATTTTCCATCTCCAATCCACGATCCGCCTCTTACGTCTCTCTAGCAAACATTAAGAAAAAGATCTAGATCTAGATCTACATCAGCATATCTTTTCGGTTTATAGCAAAAACATAAAAGTTGTGTAATTGTAACTATAAAATAAAAAAAATAATAAAATTTAAAATAAAATTTATTTATAAATAAATGTTAATTTATTTATTTTTAATAAATATAATGATTAATATTTTAAATTATAATTTAAGTAAGTTTTATTATTTTTGAAATATTAAATTTTAAAATGAATACTTTAATTACAACTATAGAGAATAAGAAAAAATGAGTTTTAAAGTATATTGTTAGTTAATGAATGTTAATTTATTTATTTTTAATAAATACAATAATCAATAATTTAAATTACAATTTAAATAACTTTTCATCATTTTTGAAATTTTAAATTTTAATTTTAAAATGAATGTTCTAATTACAAATAGAAAGCAGAATATGAAAAAAAATAATGAATTTAAACTCTAAATTAATTCAAACTCTAACACATTTTAATAATAAAATTATATTGTCCATTGTTCTTGCCTCATGTTATCGCAAGTAAATTTTTGAAACGTAAAAAATTATAACAAGCTAATACCTATATATATATATAATTAATTTATATATATGTGAGTTATTAATTATTGAATATAAGTTTTATATATATATATATATATATATATATATATATATATATATATATATATATTGGTTTCAATCAATGGCAACCGATTGTTAGGAGTATTATTCTAACAACCATCATCTCCATCGTTTTCTATTATTGATCAATATAATTAATGACTGAGATTGAAAAAAAATAAAAGTCTTTTATATATTAGCGGTAATACTTTTTTTTTTCAATTTCAGCCATTAATTATATTGATCAATGATGGAAAACGATGGAGATGGTGAATTTTAGTATTTTGATTAAATGATATAAATATGTTATGATGTAAATATGATGTAAATGATGTAAATATGATAATATGTTATGTTATGATGTAAATGATGTAAATATGTTATGATTTTAGTATTTTAATGATGTAATTTGAATTTTTGTTGTTTTGATTAATTAACAAAATAATTTGAATTTTAGTATTTTTTTAATTTGATTTTTTTAGTATTTTTTAATTAGTATTTTTAGTATTTGATGTAAATATGTAATTAGTATTTTAGTGTCGTAACCCACTTTTTAGTATTTTGATATGTTATACAACTATGGTAAAATTTTAGTATTTGAGTAAAATTTTAGTATTTTAGTATTTGAATTTTAGTATTTTGATTAAATGATGTAAATATGTTATGATGTAAATATGATGTAAATAATGTAAATATGATAATATGTTATGTTATGATGTAAATGGTGTAAATATGTTAAAATTTTAGTATTTTAATGATGTAATTTGAATTTTTGTTCTTTTGATTAATTAACAAAATAATTTGAATTTTAGTATTTTTTTAATTTGATTTTTTTTAGTATTTTAGTAATTTTTTACTTAGTATTTTTAGTATTTGATGTAAATATGTAATTAGTATTTTTAGTATTTTAGTGCCGGATAACTGACTTTATAATAAAAAAAATCCTTATAGCTTAGTTGGTTTGAGCATTTGTTTAAGGAGAGTGGGAGGTCTAGAGTTCAATTCTCATGGAGAGCATTATTTTATTTTATTTTTTAAAAAGTCCGCGGGCCAGGCCAGACTTTTTTTATTATTAGTACTATTATAATTATTGTAATAATAATTATTATAATTATAATTATAATAATAGTAGTTATAATAATAGTAATAGTAATAGTAATAATAATTATAATTAATAATAATAATTATAATTATTATTATTATTATTATTATTATTATTATTATTATTATTAGTAATACTAATAACAACAATAATAACAATAATAATAGTAACAATAATAATTATTATAATAATAGTAACAACAATAAAAAAATAATAATAACAACAACAACAACAATAATAATAATAATAGAAATTATAATAATAGTAATAATTATAATTATAATTATTATAATAATAAAAATAATAATTATAAGATTAGTAATAATTATTCTAATAATAATAAAAAAATAATAATAATAATAATTAATAATAATAGTAATAATAATAATAGTAATAATAATAATAGTAAATATAATAATAATTATAATAATAGTAATAGTAATAAAAAAATATATAGCACATGAAGCATGAAAAAATTTAATAATGACTTAGAAGTAAAAAAAAGTTAAAATTTAAGTTATTGTCAAACACTAAATAATAACAAATGACTTATAACTTAGTTTAACCAACTTATAAGTCATTGTCAAACACCCTCTAATTCAAGATATAAAGAGAAATTAATATTTGATTATAAAAAAGAATTACAAGTCAAGAAAAAAGAGAATTTGAAAAATGGGAGTAAAAAAAAACTTACACACCATTAGTGCAACTTTATTGTTATTGTTATTATTATTATTTTTATTATTATTGTTATTAGTACTATTATTATTATTATTATTAATATTGTTATTGTTATTGTTATTATTATTATTATTATTATTATTGTTATTATTATTATTATTATTATTATTATTATTATTATTATTATTATTATTATTATTATTATTATTATTATTATTATTATTATTATTATTATTATTGTAGTATATAACTTTTTGAGATTATATTAATGGTATGTAGTGAAGGAGAAGAAAGGAATATATGGGGGAAATCTCATGTTTTGATATAAATATTAATCCTTGCAAGATATTAACAGATAACTTGTATTGCTCCAGTGGTCAAATGACCAAAGTTCCAAATGATAGGTCACAGGTTTGAATATGTTTCGCATTTGGACATAATTTTTAAATACTAAATACGAATATTTTTTGATATTTCTCCGAATACCGAATATAGTTTTACAAAAACATGCCTATTGGGATTATCTTAATTTAAGGCAACATTTTAATAGTCGTTGCAAAAAGTTGTATAAGATATGTAACGAAAATAAAAATTATTGCCAATAAATGTGATACATATTAGGCAACGAAATATAGCAACAAAAAAACTTTCGTTGCCCACGATGAAGAGAAATCAAGTGGTTAGAAATTTTGCAACGAATTTCTAACGAATTTTGTTTCCAAATTTTGCAACGACTTATGAATTTCGTTGCAAAAAGTGAAAGCCTGATACAATCTGCAACGAATGACAAGTTTCGTTGCTAAACATACACTTTTAGCAACGACTTATAAAGCTGTTGCTTGAAAAATCATTGTTAAAATCCCATTTTTAGCAACAAAAAAACTTTTGTTGCCCACGATGACAGGAAATCAAGTGGCCGAAAATTTTGTAACGAATTTCTAACGAAATTTTTTCCCGCCAATGAATTAGCAATGAAATTTTGCAACGACTTATGAATTTCGTTGCAAAAAGTGAAAGTCTAACACAATCTGCAACGAAGGAAAAATTTCGTTGCTAAACATATACTTTTAGCAACGACTTATAAAGTCGTTGCCCAAAAAATCATTGCTAAAGGCCCATTTTTTTGTAGTGATTCTTTAGTATCACGACCACAATTATTCATGCACTACGGGCCAAGAATATTTGTGTATTCATTCATGGTCATGATCATGCCAACAACTCGCCCATCAATGCACTCATCGCCCATGAGGACTTTTTTTCCACATCATTCGTAGAATATTACGGCCATGATTACACCGAATAATCCCTGGTCATAATCATACCAAGTCCATCTATGCACTACAGCCACCAGATGACTTTCAACATAATATAAACATGAGGATGATGACAATGATATAAGAATTCAATAAAACAAGTTCAAGAATTAATTTATCCAGAACTATTAACGCCCAAATTGTCAACATGATACCGCTTTGCTTTAGTAAAATTCAAGAATGCTCGTAAGAATATTTTCATGAAAAGATACTGGATGAAGCGCAAATATCAATGATAGTCCACTAATTTCATGGAGTATAAAAGTCAAAACTTTAACCAACTGAGTATAATAACGAATGGAATAACAAAAGAAATCACCATGCATGCAGATTGCAGATGACAAAAAGTTATTCCAATGTAATATAAGAGTAAAATGCATGCATGTGATATTTCAACAGTAATAATAGAAGAATGTCACCAAGTATAGGGTAGTCCATATCTTTCGTTATTCCAAAGAGAATAACATTGAATGGAATAACAGAAGTTCTCTTCATGAATACAAAAGAAATAACACTCCTTACCGTAAAATAAACTGAATATAAGAGTAGAGAAGGAGCATGATACTTTTCTATAGCTTCTCTATAATTTCTCTCTCTAGAGTTTCAGTGAATTCGTAAGAAATAATGAATGAATGAGCTTCTATTTATAGGAGAATAGAAAGGATACTATTTGGAAATAATCACAGGCGCACAGTGTATTAAAATTAAACGAATTCTCAGCTCCAACGTTTTTTCAAAGAGTTAGCCAATGAGGAAAAACTACACATGCCAAATTAAGTCTTGACCAATTAAAAGAAATCCTAATTCACAAACTAGCAATAATAATACATAACTTGACAAAAAATTGGCCAAAAGGTCCAAGCTTTGAAAAATCAACACAGAATCTGTCAAATAATGCTAGCAATGACATTCTTTGAAATAAATGAGGGCCCCTCCCTTATCAACCTCATCAAGATATATCTATACATATATATAAATATATATATATATATATATATATATATATATATATATATATATATATACAAAAATAATACTCCTACCCGTGACTTTCAAAATCCCTCCCCCATGTTATCATAATTCATCACGTCACTTTCATATATATATATATATATATATATATATATATATATATATATATATATATATATATATATATATATATAACTTAAAGTGACTTCTCACGTAAGCATTAATAATAATCAATACAGGTGCTACTATGCAACCACGCCAGACATCGCATTTTTAACACCGGGTGTTTCAACAGCTTATCGGTGAAAAACTTCCGCCCGTTATTTTCATAAAGTATTTTGTCGTATTCTCTATCGCATAATAATTTCGCTATGGGTCCACTAATGATTGTACCATCGCATTTAATATTCCCCGACAAAAAGAATATTCCCCACCAATCGAATATTACATAATAACTCATACCAGAAGACCCCAACTTATTATAAATGAAATTTAATTTTCTCTATTTATTATTTTGAAATAGTAAGGGTTGAATTGATTAATGTGGTTAGTTATGGGTAAAATGCGCGAATATTTTAAAAATAAGCAGTGGTTATAAAATATTCATTGTTGTTTATGAATATTCGTTTGGTCGTGGAATATTCTTGCTATCGGGGAATATTCGTATTTACCAACGCAGCTTTTTGGGCCCATAACGGAAAAGCGATTGGATGAAGAAAATGACAAGTATAAGTTATTTATAAATAACTCACATAGCTTGTTACCAAGTAATCATCGTTGGAATACTCGGTGGTTAAAACACAAGAATACGCCATTGTTGCACAAGAAGAAGACACCATATTGCACCAATTATTGATTCTTACGTAAGAAGGCACTACTCAATAATTGTTACAAGAATTATCGCTCAAAGATTTTATTTTATCGATTCAATAATTGTCACGTTGATATTTTATATTACTGTTGTTTCAATAATTGTCACTACACAGTATTTTCCATTATCGAAGCAATAATTCATATATCTGAATACTATTATTAGAAAATATTATTGGCACTGTCTAGAAAGTTCTATCTAAGGAGAGGTTTGGTCACCTAATCACGCGCCAAAGAAGGAGAAATTCTTATTGAAAGCCCCTCTTCTTAGGGAACTACCGTCACAAAGATCTTATGATTCTCAGTAATATTATTTTGAATAATTAATTATTGATTTATATGATGAGGAAAATATTGATTTTATGTGGATATAGATGGAGAAAATTTTTAAAGTGACAATTGTTAAAAAAATTGATATTTTATCTTTTCTGATAAAATAATATTTTATTATATTATTATAATATAATAATGATGATATTTTTTACAATGAATGTGGGATATATGAGTAAATGAGGAGGAGGAGTATTTTTGTTGCAATAAATACTAAAAACATGTTAAACATGTCAGTGGACCCATTTCTCGACCGAAATTTGATTATAGCCAATTTCGCCTTCGCTTATGGATTTCTATTTTCTGTTTGGAATTTGGAAAACTTTCTTCCGCAAAGTTGTAGAGAATTGAATTTCCTATAAAAAAAAAAGTGAGATTCAATTTTCTGATGAAAGAGCTATTTATTATGAATTATTGAAGTTCTGTTGTTCCAAAATAATTGCTTTTTGGAAGTTTTAAATATTTATAATTACAAAAATGTTTTTGGTCATATAATTGGGTTTTGCATGTGATGTAAATGGCTGTTTTCAGATCTAAGAGTGGGCGTAAGAAATTTGGTTATATATATTATTATTATATTCAATTTTCTGCTTTGATGTTCTAAGCATTTTCCTGTAAATAGGGTGCTTAGGTTAGAATTGAAAATCACACTAGAAACTACAGATTTCTCTCTCTTTCTCTCTCTATAATATCGAACGTATTTTGTGAGTATTTTTATACTTTGAGTGTTGCTATACGGTGCAAGTTCCTTCAGCACTATATCTAATATTCCAACCAGAAGTACTATTCTAGCTAAGGTAAGGGATGTTATTTTATTCAAAAATGATATTATTTCTTCAATATCATTATGCCGAAATATTGGTGGGAACTTTTTATCAAATTTGGAACTTTTCATGTCGGAGTTACTATTCATGAGTTACTATTTACGAGTTACTATTAATGAGTTACTATTCACGAGTTACTATTCACGAGTACTATTCACGAAGCATGATAATCTTTTTTGTGAAATTTCTATCTTTTAGTGTTGGAGTTACTATTCACGATACTTTAAGACTATTCACTTAATATTTCACGAATAACTATTCACCAAAAAATGAAATTTTCTTCTTTTTGTCCAAAATATCTATTCGGATACTAGCTTTGATTGTATCCATGTTTTGATCATTCTTGAATTTTACTCCACTATTATTATTTATGAGGTATTTTGGACATGGAATAGTCAAATACTTAATCCTTAATATTTATTCTTTTGTTTCAATCGGATTTGCTTTCTTTAAAATATTTTCATCATCCTCACCCTAAATGATGATATAACCGAATATCTTTGGCCTCAGAAAGTAAAAGATGAATGATTTCTCGATGAATATCTTTGGCCAAGAGTGCAAAGATGAACATGTGTTTAGATGAACATGACTAATCGGGTGAATATCTTTGGCCTGTAGTGCAAAGATGAATATTTAATTCCGTATATATATCGATTGATGTTACAGGATAAAATATCGACGACGAAACTTTTAAATTCATATATAGAAGATAGTAGTTTGCATTCTCTACTTAACTCTTCTAATGAATTATTATTTCACCAAGCTAAGATTGATTTAAAACCTGTTGCTATTGTATTCTATTAGATTTTTCCTCGTTGAAGACTAACGATAATTTGTTCTATGTTATCTTAGTCATAATATTCTTTATCGGGCTAGTTGAGCTCACCCTTTTCCTTGTTGTTCCATTTTTCTTCTCGTGAGGCGAGAATGTAAAGTACTAGCTTGGGAGTGTGGAATGATGGTTCTAGAAGTGGTTCTAGTAGTCCTCACTATTCTATAAAATAGTGTATCAATAATTATAATGAGGACTTATTTGAGTGTGGATATTGTCTAGATGATAATATTTGTATTTAAACTCACAATTTTTATGTTGTATTAATAAAGTTGTAGTTGTTTCTGTACCATGTATTTTGACGACTCGTAATGGGTGTTGTATAAATATTTTGGGGGCGCCACACTTGGTATCGTAGCTTAGGATATGGTCTCCCAAGCGAGATCGGGAATAGTACTAGGAGGGGAGAGACGAGTAATCCTTCGCTAAAGTGTCATACCTAAGCTTATTTGTTGGTCATTGAAGTATATGGTTAATATGTGATATGTTAATTTGTTTAATTAACCCTTGTTTTATGGCAAGATTTAAGAATGGCAAATGAGAATATTAACGGTGGAGTTAATGAGACCGTGGAAACCCCTTTTTAATCACTACCTGAGGGAACGCAACAACAGAAGGCAATATTCCTCCCGTAAACAACACCACCAATCGAAAGCGCATTTATAAACGACGGATGTTTAGGAGCTTTTTGCGCTTCATGCAAAACCGCATTTGAGGAGACTCGTGCACGTATCACGGTGGAAATGCTAGCAATGCACGGCTTGTCACTGCCAAGCAGTTTAAAGAGTTGGGACCACCAGAATTTAAGGGAAAGCGGGATCCGATCATGGCGAAAACGTGGGTCAAGCAAATTACCAAGATATTCGATGTCTTGGGATGCACAGAGAAATGTAAGGTTCCATTCGCCACCTTTATGTTCCGTGGCGAAAGGCATCATCGGTGGGAGTCTCAGAAATCTGACCCAAATTTCCGCCACACTTTAGTATGTCTTGGGAAACGTTTTAGAAAATTTTCAACGAAAAATACTTTCCTGAAAGTTTTCGCCATATGAAGGAGGTAGAGTTTATTAGACTAGAACAAAACAACATGACGGTGTCCCAATACGAGGCGAAGTTCGCAGAGTTATCTAGGTTTGCACCTCATTTGGTAGAGAATGAGGAACGAATGACGAGGATGTTTCGAGAGGTTTAAACCCGAGATTCTAGAATATCTTATCTCTTATAAATTTGCTTTATATTTAGATGTTGTCAATGGCTCAATTATTAGAGCGAGATAATGAAAGTACGTTCAACCAAGGGACCGCAACTGTGGTCATACCCGCAAGGGCGCAATTACTCCGAGCAATGAAAACCAAATGGGAGGAAAACATTCGATTAAAAGCCAGAACCACTCGTGGTACTGTGGCCATGAAAATAGAAGAAGCGAGTCTGGGGAGATTTTAAAAGAGGAGATTCAACAATGACACTGCTGAAGACGCCAACACCAAAGAAAGAATCGGTTTTTAAGGGAGGAGAACGACCACCTATCAGATATATAAAATGTGAAAAGAGGGATAAATCACCTAAACCGTCCCACAACAGCCCTGGTATGCTATAATTGTGGAAAGGAAGGACATATCGCCGAGATTATACTTAGAATAAAACAAGTCCAATGGGGATGGTGACTCAAAAGGTCATTCCTCTAAAAGTCAAAGTCAATCTGCCTCCTCGAAGAGCATTTGTCGTGATCGTCAAAGTGCAAGGAACCCAAACGAGGTGATCACGGTAAGCTAATCATAAACTCTTACGAAGTTTATACCTTATTAGATACCGGTTCTACCCATTCATTTATCTTTCATGCTTGTGCTCAACATTTAAACTTGACTCCGGAGAAATTAGACTTTGACCTATCTGTGGAAACTCCGTTAGGAGAAACTTTCATCACATCCAATGTTTATAAATCTTGTTTGATCCAAGTTAGCACCATCATATTACCTGTTGACCTTATCTCTTTAAAGATACTTGCTTTTGATGTGATTTTAGGGATTGATTGGTTAACTACTCATCATGCCAAAATTGATTGTTTTCGTAAGGTTGTTAGTTTTCATATTCCTAAACAACCTCGTTGTTCAATTCAAGCAACTAAACCATTAAAATCAATCACCGCTATATCAAGTCATAAAGCTATTCGCTTATTAAAAACGGATGTCAAGCTTTCTTAGCCCATGTTATGGATTTGAATAAAGACACGCCGATTTGAATAATATTCCCTGTTGTTATTGACTTTCCCGACGATTTCCTCAAGAACTTCCTGCCTACCCCTTAACGTGAAGTTGAATTCTTTATTGATCTTGAACCCGGTATAAAGCCCATTTCTAAAACCCCATACCGAATGGCTCCTATTGAACTTCAGAGTTAAAGGTTCAACTACAAGAGTTGTTGGACATCGGTTTTATTCGGCCCCTAGTACATCTCCTCGGGTGCTCCTGCTTTATTTATAAAGAAGAAAGACGGGAGTATGCGACTTTGTATCGATTACCGGGAATTAAACCATGTCACTATCAAGAATAGGTATCCTCTACCTCGTATTGATGACTTGTTTGACTAGTTATAAGGAGCGCAATTCTTTTCAAAGATCGATCTTCGTTCTGGATATCATCAGCTGAAGGTTAAAACTGAGGATATTCCAAAGACTGCCTTCAGAACTAGGTACGGGCATTATGAATTCTTAGTCATGTCTTTTGGATTGACTAATGCTCCTGCTGCTTTCATGGATATGATGAACCAAGTATTCAAGGAATATTTGGATCAATTCATTGTTGTCTTTATTGATGACATCCTCATCTATTCCAAAAGCCGTGAAGATCATGAGCGCCATTTGAAGTCGGTAATCGCAAAGGCTTCTTGATAACAAGCTATATGCCAAGTCAAGAAATGCGAGTTCGCTTTGAGGAAGTAGCATTCCTCGGGCACATGGTGTCAAAACATGGAGTATCTGCTGACCCTTGGCCAAGATTGAAGCAATACAAAGTTAGAGCAACCAAAGACGGTGATCAAGTACGAGCTTTCTCGGGCTTAATGGGTTATTATCGAAGATTCGTGGAAGGATTCTCTCAATCTTTACTCCGCTAACTCAAATTGACTCAGAAAGATACAAAATTGTGATGGAGCGAGGAATGCGAGAAGAGTTTCCAAGATCTCAAGAGGAGACTCATTTCGCACCTATTTTGACAATACCATCCGGTTCGGATGGATTTATTATCTACAAATGATGCTTCGTGAAAAGGGTTAGGGTGTGTTCTCATGCAACGGGGGAAAGTCATAGCCTATGCCTCATGACAACTTAAAGAATATGAGAGGAATTATCCTACTCATGATCTAGAGTTAGGCAACAATTTTTTAGCTAAAGATCCGGAGGCACTATCTTTATGGGGAGAAAGTGGAGATATATTCGCACCATAAAAGCCTCAAATATTTCTTCACTCAAAAAGAACTCAACATGCGCAGAACGACGCTGGGCTCGAGCAAGAAAGATTACGACCACACTATTCAATACCATCCCGAAAAGCAAACGTGGTAAATGACGCGTTGAGTAGAAGATCATATGCGTGAACGAAAAGCGATGATGTCAAGTATACGCATACAAACCAACTTTAATCGATAAAGTTAAAGTTGCTCAAGCCACGTAATCTTTAACCGATGCGTATGAAGAAGAAAGTGCAATAAGGTGCTATTCCAGAAGCAAGAATCGATGAAGAAGGAATACTTCGAGTCCACTCCAGACTTTGTGTTCCTAATGATCCTGATTTGAAGTACAAGATCATGATGGAGGCACACAATACACCATTTGAAATCCATCCTGGAAGTACCAAAATGTATCGTGATCTTCGACATACATTTTGGTGGAACAATATGAAGAGAGAGATTGCAAAGTTTATCTCGAGGTGTTTAACTTGTCAACGTAAAGGCGAGCATCAAGTGCCAAAGGGTCCATTACAACCACTTGAGATTCCAAATGGAAGTGGGAACACATTACCATAGATTTCACGGGTCTTCCCACGGCTTCTCAAGGCATAAATGCTATTTGGGTTATTGTTGATAGATTAACCAAATCGCTTTCATTTCTTGCCGATACGGAGACTTATTCCTCGAACGCCTTGCTCGTATGTACGTAGATGAGATTATAAGATTGCATGGCATGCCAGTATCCATAGTTTCGGATCGTGACCCAAGATTCACTTCAAGATTTTGGATTAGCTTGCAAAAAGCTATAGGCACGGTTTTATGATTCGATTCAAAGATACCATCCTCAAACCACTTTGACAATCGAGAGAGGACTATTCAAACCTTTGAAGATCTATTAAGACTTTGTGTCCAAGATTTCAAAGGGAGTTGGGATAAGTACCTACCATTGGTGGAATTCTCCTACAACAACAGTTATCAGGCAAGTATAGGTGTGGCTCCATTTGAAGCATTATATGGACGAAAGTGTCGCTCTCCAATATGTTGGGATGAGGTGGGTAAAGCAACGTTGTTGGGACCAGAGTTGGTACGAATGACTACAGAAAAGATCCAAAAGATTCGATAACGTATACAAATGGCACAGGATCGACAAAAGAGTTATGCGGATCTTCATCGAAAGGACGTGAAATTTGACGTTAGGGATCATGTATTGTTACGTGTTGCTCCATGAAAGGGAGTTACAAGATTTGGGAAGAGAGGAAAGCTCAATTCATGATTTATTGGTCCATTTCAGATTCTTGACCGAGTAGGAAAGGTGGCCTATAGACTCGCGTTACCTCCAAGCATGTCTCATGTGCATAACGCTTTTCACATATCTGCGTGCTTCAGAATATGTGAAGGACCCAACCACGTTATCGAAGTTAGAACTGACGAGATAGTCAAGATTTAACGTACGAGGAGATACTTCACAAGATCTTGGATAGAAAGAGCATGTCCTACGCACTTAAGGTTATACTACAAGTTAAGGTTTTATGGAGGAACCATTCTATTGAAGAAATGATTTGGGAGTTAGAAACGGAAATGAAAGCGAGGTATCCTCACCTTTTCGAAACACCAGGTACGTACATCAATTTCGAGGACGAAATTTCATAAGGAGGGGTCAGTAAGACCCCAACTTATTATAAATGAAATTTAATTTCTCTATTTATTATTTTGAAATAGTAAGGGTTGAATTGATTAATGTGGTTAGTTATGGGTAAAATGCTAAATATTTTAAAAATAAGCAGGTGGTTATAAAATATTCATTGTTGTTGGGGAATATTAGTTTGGTCGTGGAATATTCTTGTTGTTTGGGAATATTCGTATTTACGCACAGCAGCTTTTTGTGGGCCCATAACTTGAAAGCGATTGGATGAAGAAAACGACAAGTATAAGTTGTTTATAAATAACGGCATAGTTGTTACTACTAATAATATCGTTGGAATACTCTTATGGTTAAAACACAAGAATACGCGTTGTCACACAAGAAGACACTTTGTATTGCACCAATTATTGATTCTTACGTAAGAAGGCACTACTCAATAATTGTTACAAAGAATTATCGCTCAAGATTTTATTTTATCGATTCAATAATTGTCGCTTGATATTTTATATTACCGTTGTTTCAATAATTGTCACTACACAGTATTTTCCATTATCGAAGCATTAATTCATATATTTGAATACTATTATTAGAAAATATTATTGGCACTGTCTAGAAAGTTCTGTCTAAGGAGAGGTTTGGTCACCTAATCATGCTACCAAGAAGGAGAAATTCTTATCGAAAGCCCCTTTCTTAAAACTACCGGTCACAAGATCTACGATTCTCAGAATATTATTTTTGAATAATTAATTATTGATTTATATGATGAGGAAAATATTGATTTTATGTGGATATAGATGGAGAAAATTTTTAAAGTGACAATTGTTAAAAAATCGATATTTTATCTTTTTCTCGATAAAATAATATTTTATTATATTATTATAATATAATAATGATGATATTTTTTTACAATGAATGTGGGATATATGAGTAAATGAGGAGGAGGAGTATTTTTGTTGCAATAAATACTAAAAACATGTTAAACATGTTGGTGGACCCATTTCTTGACTGAAATTTGATTATAGTCAATTTCGGTCAATTTCTATTTGGAATTTAGAAAAACTTTCTTCTGCAAAGTTGTAGAGAATTGAATTTCCTATAAAAAAAAGCGAGATTCGAATTTTCTGATGAAAGAGCTATTTATTATGAATTATTGAAGTTCTGTAGTTCCAAAATAATTGCTTTTTGGAAGTTTTAAATATTTATAATTACAAAAATGTTTTTGGTCATATAATTGGGTTTTGCATGTGATGTAAATGGTCGATTTTCGAGATCTAAGAGTGGGCGTAAAGAAATTTGGTTATATATATTATTATTATATTCAATTTTCGCTTTGATGTTCTAAGCATTTTCCTATAAATAGGTGCTTAGGTTAAAATTGAAAATCACACCGTAAACTACAGATTTCTCTCTTTCTCTCTATAATATCGAGCGTATATTTTGTGAGTATTTTTATACTTTGAGTGTTGCTATACTATGCAAGTTCCTTCAAAGACTATATCTAATATTCCAACCGTAAGTACTATTCTAGCTAAGGTAAAGGGATGTTATTTTATTCAAAAATGATATTATTTCTTCAATATCATTATGCCAAAATATTGGTGGGAACTTTTTATCAAATTTGGAACTTTTCATGTCGGAGTTACTATTCATGAGTTACTATTCACGGGTTACTATTCACGAGTTACTATTCATGAGTTACTATTTACGAGTACTATTCACGAAGCATGATGATCTTTTTGTGAAATTTCTATCTTTTAGTGTCTGAGTTACTATTCACGATACTGGTACTATTCACGATACAAAGACTATTCACTTATATACGACACTATTCACCTTAAAAATAAAATTTTCTTCTTTTTGTCCAAAATATCTATTCGGATACTAGCTTTGATTGTATCCATGTTTTGATCATTCTTGAATTTTACTCCACTATTATTATTTATGAGGTATTTTTGACATGGAATAATCAAAATACGAATCCTTAATATTTATTCTTTTGTTTCACCGATTTGTTTTCTTTAAAATATTTTTCATCATCCTCAACCCTAAATGATGATATAACTCAATATCTTTGGCTCAGTAGTAATAGATGAATGATTTCGATGAATATCTTTGCCCAGATTTCAAAGATGAACAGTGTTTAGATGAACACGACTAATCGATGAATATCTTTGGCTCAGTAGTGCAAAGATAAATATTTAATTCCGTATATATATTGATTGATGTTACAGGATAAAATATCGACGATTTAACTTTTAAATTCATATATAGAAGATAGTAGTTTGCATTCTCTACTTAACTCTTCTAATGAATTATTATTTCACTGCCAAGATTGATTTAAAACTGGTTTGTCTATTGTATTCTATTAGATTTTTCCCTCGTTGAAGACTAACGATAATTTGTTCTATGTTATCTTAGTCATAATATTCTTTACTGGGCTAGTTGAGCTCACCCTTTTCCTTGTTGTTCCATTTTTCTTCTCAGGAGGCGAGAATGTAGCGAGTACTAGTCAGGGTGTGGAATGATGGTTCTAGAAGTGGTTCTAGTAGTACTCACTATTCTATAAAATAGTGTATCAATAATTGTAATGAGGACTTATTTGAGTGTGGATATTGTCTTGATGACAATATTTGTATTTAAACTCACAGTTTTTATGTTGTATTAATAAAGTTGTAGTTGTTTATGTACCATATATTTTGATGACTCAGAATGGGTGTTGTATACCTATTTTGGGGGCGTCACATGCGTACTTTGCAAAATTTATAAATATTACCCACAACCATAACATTATATCAAATTTACTCCATAAAATTCAAATATGATATTTATAGAAAATTCATCTTTATTTATAAAAGTTGAGGTATTACAACTATTATTATTATTATTAATATTATTATTGTTATTATTATTATTACTATTATTATTATTATTATTATTATTAGTACTATTATTATTATTATTATTATTATTATTATTATTATTATTATTATTATTATTATTATTATTATTATTATTACTACTACTACTATTATTATTATTATTACCATTATTATTATTATTATTATTATTATTATTATTATTATTATTATTATTATTATTATTATTATTATTATTAATATTATTATTGTTATTATTATTATTATTATTATTGTTGTTGTTGTTTTTTAATTTACCTAAAATTATGTATTTTGGAGATTTGTTTTGTCTTTTAATTTGGGGATCTAATTGTTTAGTTATAAATATTAATACTTGCAAGATTATAACTATTAAGCCTTGTAGCTCAGTTGGTCATTGGGCTAATTTTTCAATCTAGAGGTTCTGAGTTCGAATCTGTGCAACTACAAGTTTTTGGGAAAAAATTCAAAAATTGCCACGTCAGCTCGTCCATGTGTAAAATAAAATTAAAAATATCCACGTCATATCTTCCACGTGTGCAATGTAGGCGCCTAGTAAGCAAGTCAACGCACATGTGGCGCCTGGGGCTCAAAGTCCAAATTGTTTAATAAAAAGGGGCTCAATTTGCGTTGATCAATAGAAAAGGGCTCAATACCCAAAAACCCTTAAAGTTCTTTGGTCGAATTTGCATTTTACCCAATAAATAATAAAAAATAGAATTAATGATTTAAAAATCATATAAAAATGATTTAAAGGTTATAAAAATATTTTAAGCTATAAAATATAACTTTTGATATTTTGTCATGAAAAATATTAATATTTTAATATTAATGATATGAGAATTATTTAATATTTATATTAAATAAATTATTTTAAAAATGATTTTAATATTATAAAAATCATTTAAAATGAAAATAAAGTGTTTAAAGATATTTTAAGTTATAAATTATAACTTTTGATATTTAAAGGTAAATTTCATTAATAATTTAATATGAAATGATATTAGAGTTATTTAATAATAATATTAAATAAATAATTTAAAAATGGTTTTATTGATTTAAAAATCATTTTAAACGAAATAAATGGATTAAAAATATTTTAAGTTATAATTAAGAACTTTTATATTTTGATGAATAATACATTAATAATTAAATATTAATGGTAATTATTTAAAATTGATTTTAATTCTTTTAAAAATCATTTAAGGGTAATGTTAATACTTTAAAAGTATTTTAAGTTATTATAAAATACTTTAACATTTTGTCAATGGTTTCATTAATAATCTATTATTAATTAAATATTAATGATAATAGAATTATTTAGTATTGAAATCATTTAATAATGATTTCGGTTTTGGAAAATTATGATAAATTATAACAATTATTTAAAAATTATTATAAGGCTATGAAAATAATACTACGATAATTAATATATCTAAAGGAATATTGAACTACACGATAGAGTTTTAGACTCGATAATTACCCAATAAAGCAATCGGTGAGATCAATTGTTTTGAAAATTGACCTCGGACTTATATAATTTATGCAGATACGTGTTTGTTTGTGATCCAATGACCGTAAAAATATGTGTGACAATGTGATTAGGTTATGTCTCGAATCGCAATAAGCAAAGCATGTGTTATAGTATGTTATTCTAATCAGTAAAATGATCTTATTAATGATAGGTTTCGGTATAAAAGATAAATCTAAGTTGCATATTGTAAGCAGCAGACCAGGCAAGTATCCTACCTTTGCATTTCCTTTATGCAATGGACATGAGTAAGAAGATTCAGAATTATATTATTATTGTACTAGATTATTAACCCTATTGTCGTATATATTATATCCGATCATTGTTTATCAACATGATATTATATTATATAACTCATATATATATTCTGTTCGTTAATTTCGAAATATGGTTATACAAGTGTCCTCACTTGGATAATCATTGTAGTTAAACACATGTTGATATATATATATACGGTCCGGATCTTAAGCTCACCCCTTATCCAACTCACCCGAGCTCACCCCCTTTTAGCGACGGACCCGACGACGGTTCGATCATTCAACCGTCGTCTATACTTTTAGCAACGCTATATGTTGTCCGTCGCTAAAAGTTTTAGACGACGGTTGTATGACCGAACCGTCGTCGGGTCCATCGCTAAAAGAAAGTGAGCTCGGGTGAGTTAGATAAAGGGTGAGCTTAAGATCCGGACTCTATATATATATATATATATAAGCTGTCTAAGCTATTTGACCAGCTAGACACAGATTTAGAAATATCGTTGAATATGATAAAACCTTATTTTATCCAATCAAATTATTTTGGTTAAGATTCCAGACTAAGTATGAACATCCCGATCAAGGGAAAACTTTTATGCGCCTAAGGCGGACATAGTGAATGATAATATCGTTATTGCATGCAATATTGATCAATACAGGGCACATTGGGCAGATCACCCTCGTGCCTGTAAGTTATGACGGTTTGCGGATGAAGTTCTGCTAATCCTTAGCGAAAACTAAAAAAATTGTTCATAGTCTATCAACTAATACCCATTTATAGTCAGTACGTAGTTTCAAAAATTTTGAGATAGAGTTGTTATGTTATTATTATCGGCTTAGTTTACTTCACAACTATTGAATCGATGTAGAAGTGTTGTATAAAGGAAACATTTAATCCTTTCAGCTAATATTTATAATTGTTATTACTTGCTGGGCACTCAAATGCTCATCCTTGCTTAATTTAAATGTTTTCAGCTAAGTGTGATCAACCAGAAGGTTCAATCAAGAACAAGGACAATGGAAAATAAATAGTATAAGTTTATTGGTATCTTTTGTAATAGTTAGATATTATTAAGGTAATGATATTTATTATTTATCATGTAATGAAGTGTAGTAAAGGTCGCGTACCTGAATTTAGACTCTGATGTTTATGTAAATTAAGTTTGGTATTTATATTATTGTTATTATTATTAGTATTATTCCGCTCATAGAAATGGTATCGTAAAGCACCGAGTTCGGGTTTCAAGTACCTAAATTTGGGGGCGTTACAGAAACTCAGATTTGCGATTCTTAATCCCTAACTCTCTTTACTTCTATTTGTATCTTTCAATGTATATTCAATTGTGGAGCATGGATTATAATTCAACTATGAGTTAAACTCTATTACGAGATTGCAATGGATTCTATGGATTAGTTATTTCTGATATATTTCATTGTTAGCCTTATTGATTTCTATGAGTTTGTCTAATTAGATTCATGCTATTTTCTTAGTTGATTGGCCATCAATTAATGTGATAATCCATATGGACTTGAGAGAAGAAGTATGGGTTTAGATCTGATCTTATTAGCGTGTGATTGTATGTTCTACAATGTATTGGGATGTATGATTCGTGCTTAGGATAGACATATACCAAAGCACCATTCGTAGTCAATTGAGAACTTGGGCTTAAACCCTAATTATTTATAAATCACATAGACATATAGTGGTTTAGGTAATGTGGGTGTTCATGTGTATTCTATCAACTGTGGATTACATGTGATTTGTGTATGGTACATTGAGAGATGGCTATACTTTACTTTCGTGTTATTGACTAACAATCCGATACAATTAGTTTTGCTTAACATGAAATGTGTGGATTTGAATGAGTCAATAGATGAAATTGTGATATCAGGTCTTCATTATCTAGTCTCACTCTAGGAATAGTTAGCTAGGTTTATTTAATTTCATAGCTTAAATATAAAATATAATATCATTCGTTTAAATAAGACTGAAATGGTTATGGGCTAGTGCTTAGTGAACTTTATTAGTTAATTCTCCGTGGGAACGATACTTTACTTACTCTTTACTACTTGTTGACCGTGTATACTTGCACGCATATATTGATCGGTAAAATGACCAATAAGTTTTTGGCGCCGTTGCCGGGGAATTAGCTTAATAATTTTTTTTCAACATTAATTTCAATCAAATTGGTCTTAATTTAAACATTTTTATTTTGTTTTAATTATCTTCTTATATTTCTCTCTTTTCTAGTACCATGAGTGACTTTGCTTATCAATGGCCTTATTGAAATATGACTCAACCAAGGGACGCAAGAACTGAAGGACTCAATATATTTTTTAGATTATCAGCACAAATTGCAACACTTTCGAAAAGGTTGGAGGTTCTTGCAGCCCAACGCACTCGAGAGATAGAAGTTACATGTGAATATTGTGCTGGCGAGCATTCGAGTTATCAGTGCAACATCAGTGTTGGACAAGTACAGTTTGGGGGTGATTACCTCAACAACTATGGTTATTCCAATTATCATCAAGGTTGGGGGTCCTCAATACATGGATTTCGAAACTGAATAAGATAATTAAAGATTGGAGGATTTGTGGTTCAAATTTGTAGCATCAACTGAGGAGAAGATGATTGAGCAAGAGAGGTCAATTCAAAATCTTCAGAATCAGATGGATCAAATGTTCGAAGCCTTGAACAATCATTCTCCAAACAATTGGTGCTATAACATGTACGATGAAATGGATGGAGAGCCAGAAGTGTATATGCCACTGAATGAACTGAAAGGAGTGGACATTGAGGAGACAATTGGGGGTATGGAAAATGAAGAACATGAGCTGACTTGTATAATACCCCAAGTGCCTTCTCAGTTAGAGTTGAAAAATTCAGTGAACTTTGCACACCCATGTCCCCTTGGTAGTCACATCCAAAGCAAGAATTTCTGCGATTATGAGGCCTCTTACAAACCATGGTGGGCTGAGGAAGAGATAATAGAAGAAGAAAAACATGTTGTATCTTTCATGCCTCAATGCAAAAATCTATTCACAGATACAACGGGAGAAGCACCTGACGATGAAATGGAACTGGGGACATCATGTACAGGAAATATGCTAGGTTGCTTCAATATGAAGACTCTCATGATGGGGAACCTACCAAATCACATAGCGGTTCTAATGGATGGAGGGTTCCTAGCTTTTCGTAGAGGAATTGGATAGTGGTCAAGAACAGAGTCCAGCTAACGGACTATAAACTGAGTGCTAGATGGGAAGCACCTCATCCAATCTCTCTCCCTATTTGTTTAATTCTCCATTATCTATAGTCTATCATTTTCCTTCCTTTGTGTTTAATTTTTTCTGCTTTAATTAGTTTATTATTATTATAGTTAATTAAAATTTTAGTGGTAAGTATTGGTTATAATTAAATAAAGTCTAATAGTTCATGTTGATCATTTCCAGGGGTAACCAATTGGGCAGTAAAGTTAGAAGTCCAAGGGTCAGGCTACAACAATTGCAATATGAGAGACAAAGTTCAATCCAATTTCTATAAGCACTCAGGATCAAACAAAATTCAAAAATCTTTGAAGTTTCGAGTAGTGGTAAAGTGGCGTTGCGCTTAACTACAAGCCAAACACAATATGACTGCGCCATATCTCGATCCATAGAAAATAAACACTGCTCAATTTTTAGAATTTCTGACTCAAGCATTCGGAAAGTTAGAAGCCCACACTCAGTTTCCAACTATTGAATATCTCAAACTTATCCATTGCCTGATATACCATCGGATCACGAGGAGGCGAACGGAGATGACATTGCCACTTAAGGGAGTATTCTTTCACTTTTAATTACAATGAGGGCATTGTTAATTTTAAGTTTGGGGTATTGGGTTGTAGTGAGTAGTTGTTACATATAATTAATTTCATGTTAGTAGTTATTAGTTTAATTTTGTAGTAAATGTTTTCTTTTTGTTTGCTTAATATTTGTTTAGTTGCATAACATTGCATAATCCCAGGTTTTTAGTTAGTTGAATTCTAATTTGACCGTTGATAATATAGAAATTTGTATAGATTTTTGAACTCAATTGATAACTTGAGCTTAGTTATAATTTCATACATGATGTAATCTATGTCTGTTCTTTAGATGTTACCGGGTAGCACGACAATGTTCCTTTTTGCTTGTTGGTTAAGATTAGCATGCTTGTCTGCTGAGAAGAAAACGTTGTTTTTAATGATAGAATTGTGTAGAAAGTGAGTAATGACTATAAGACACGGAAAATCATGTTTTGGGAACGCATTGGGTATACTTACTATTCTCTATAAAAAAAAAGAAAAGAAAAGAAAAGAAAAAGAGAAAAATATGAAAAATTACCGTGGCTAGTCTTGTTTCGAAGCCTTTGTTACTTGAGCAAGTACGCCCAAGGAGATTGTCTTTACACCTAGCGCCCTAAGGTCTTTTATGGTCTGGGAGTCGTTGGTTGAAAGCTCGCTATGGGGTAACACTGTTAGCCTAATGGAATGAGGCATTGCACAGTCATGGGAAATAAAAAAAATAAATAAACACCGCGGGAAAGTGTGAAAATCGCCCTCGTGAGTAAAAATAAAGCAGAATAAACCCTTTGCTGAACCCTTGCTTGTACTGATGTGTTGGAGTAGTTGTTGTTTCATTTATATGCATAGTTCTTGATTTGAACCTTTATTTTCTTTCTTAAGCAATATATCATGTGACATCTTCACCTTTGTCAAGCTTATCTGTGAACAAAAAAAACACACACACACAACATCTTTATAGCATGTTAGGATTATCTGATTGTATGTCATTATGCCTGTAGCTTAGTTTGATGCTTTGTTCTTGGATCTTGATATTTCTCTGAGGCATATCTTATTGGAATTCTAAACATGGCTGGAAATCTTGGGATTCATTTGCATAGTAGTGTAGCTTGCATAGCATGTAGATTGCATTATGTTGTGTTGCTTGGGGATAATCAACGGTTTAAGTTTGGGGGTATTTGATAAATAGGTTTTATACCTACTTATCCAGTATCTGTTACTTGAATTAGTTGCTTAAACTCATATTTCTTAGTTACTTTTCATGCATTTCGTGTTCATTTTGTAGATCATATGCTTGGGAATGATGTGAGCGATTATTGGTATGAAAACGCAAGGAAAAGCAATCCAGACATCATTTGGGATTTCATGTTCATTTTAGGTTCATTTCATGTTCTTAGCTTGAAACTTTGAATATGTTGTAGAGCATCTTCTTAGCTTTTCAGAACATCTTGAATCATTCCAATCGGAGTTCGGATGCAAGAGTTATGACCTTTGTACCAATGGACGTTGAACATCACTATTTTGGGTAGCCATTTGCATAGCTGTCACCTACAACCCAATTTATAGCCTTCATCCGTCAATTATTTCTCAATTATAAAAGAAAGAAAGTTATAGATCTCGTCGAGAGCTTTGATTTGATAGGTTACAGGCCCCGTAACTCTTCCCAGATCAAATGTTATGGTCGTTTTACCAGATGACACTGCAGTAGAAAACCAATGGCATGGGCGCGCGAATTTGTTGTGCATTTGTAGCGCGGCCGCGCAAGTCCCTGGACCAAAAAAAATGCGTTTTGCTACTTTAGCGGGCGCTTTAACTCGAGCCATTCCTAGCGACGCCGCATCTACTCAAGTTGACTAGAGCTGACTTTTTCACTAAACAGTAATTTAGAGCGTAACTTGGAGGGGGGTTCATTGAGGGCTTATAAATAAGACGTATTATCAATATGTAAAACTGGATTCCACCCCTTGGGGGATCACGTAGCTAACATATGCTCTTTTATTTTATTTAATTTCCTTATTAGATTAAAGTAGATTAGAACCCTAGATTAGCTAAGATTTGGTGATTGAAGCAATTGAAGATCCTTGAAAGTTTAGAAGTGAAACAAGAGGAGAAACTCAGATTTGCGATTCTTAATCCCTAACTCTCTTTACTTCTATTTGTATCTTTCAATGTATATTCAATTGTGGATCATGGATTCTAATTCAACTATGAGTTAAACTCTATTATGAGATTGCAATGGATTAGTTATTTCTGATATATTTTATTGTTAGCCTTATTGATTACTATGGGCTTGTCTAATTAGATTCATGTTATTTGCTTAGTTGATTGACCATCAATTACTGTGATAATCCATATGGACTTGAGAGAAGAAGTATGGGTTTAGATCTGATCTTATTAGCATGTGATTGTATGTTCTACAATGCATTGGGATGTATGATTCGTGCATATGATAGACATATACCGAAGCACCATTCATAGTCAATTGAGAACTTGGGCTTAAACCCTAATTATTTGTAAATCACATAGACACATAGTAGTTTAGGTAATGTGGATGTTCATGTGTATTCTATCAACTGCGGATTACATGTGATTTGTGTATGGTACATTGAGAGATGGCTATACTTTACTTTCGTGTTATTGACTAACAATCTGGTATAATTAGTTTGGCTTAACATGAAATGTGTGGATTTGAATAAGTCAATAGATAAAATTGTGATCTCAGGTCTTCATTATCTAGTCTCACTCTAGGAATAGTTAGCTAGGTTTATTTAATTTCATAGTTTAATTATAAAATATAATATCATTCGTTTAAATAAGACTGAAATGGTTATGGGCTAGTGCTTGGTGAACTTTATTAGTTAATTCTCCGTGGGAACGATACTTTACTTACTCTTTATTACTTGTTGACCGTTTATACTTGCACGCATATATTGATCGGTAAAACGACCAACAATATATATATATATATATATATATATATATATATATATATATATAAAACAAATTATTTTATATCTTCCGTAATAGTTATAGAATTAGTGTACCAGGTTCGTGGTGATTAGTACCTAGATTTGGGGATGCTACAGTTGGTGCCTTCTGGCTTACAAGTTTGATATTTGGGATGCCTCCTCTTTCAGATATGTTCATCAAGGAGGCCAGGGTTGCTAGTGCATCCGTGAAATCATTCATTTTCCGAGGGATGTGGATGAAGGATTTCTTCAAATTCCATAGCCATCTTGATAACTTTCCGATGGTAAGGAAACAAATGTAATTCTTTGGTGTGATATTCCCCAGTGGTTTGCTTGATGACCAGCTCAGAATCCCCAAAGATAGCCAATGGATTGGGCCAATTTCAATCCCATTATACAACCTTTGTACTCAGCTGTGTTGTTGGTATTGATAAACTGCAATTTGATAACTAGAAGATACTGTTCTCCCAAAATAGATACCAGAACTGCCCCTGCTCCAACACCTTCCATGTTTACAACTCCATCAAAATACAATTTCCACGATTGGACTATATTTTTTTAATGGTTTTGTTGAATTATCATTACTCCATCATCCGGGAAATATGTCTCCAAAGGTTCAAAATTCCCTGATGGTGCTTCGACCAATTGATCCGCAATTCCTTGACCTTTGATGGACTTTTGAGTCGCGTAGATGATGCCGAATTGTTGGAGGATGAACTACCATTTGGACAGTTGACAATTCAATATAGGTTTGTTGAATACATACTTTAGAGGATCCTTGCGGGATATGAGATAGGTTGTGTAACCATGGAGATAATGTTATAATCTCATGGCGGCCTATGCTAATGCACAACATGTCATTTCAATTAAAGTATACTTTTGCTCGCCGCTATTGAATCTTTTGCTGAGGTAATAGATAGCTCTTTCCTTACCTTTATCATCTTTTTGTCCAAGCATGCAGCCCATAGCATTGTCATTGACTGACATGTATATAAACATGAGAACATTGTCCCTTGGAGGTACCAAGACATGAGCTTTGACCAATTGCTTTTTGATAGAAAGGAAGGCTTTTTGACACTCTTCATTCCACTTCATGGAGAAGTTTTTCCTTAAAAGTTTAAAGATGGGCTCACACGTTGCTATGAGTTGAGAGATGAATCTGCCGATGAAATTGATTCTCCCCAGAAATCCTCATATTTCCCTTTTTGTTCGGGGCATGGGCGTCTCAGTGATTGCCTTAATTTTGGTGGGATCTAGTTTAATGCCTCTATGGCGTACTAAAAATCCCAGCAATGACACCGAAGGCACACTTGGACGGATTCAACTTCAAGTTATATTTGCGCAACTGATTAAAAAGCTTTTTGAGATGGTCGATATGGTCATCTTCTTTCTAGGATTTGATGATGATGTTGTAAGACCCCAACTTTTATGAATAAAGATGAATTTTTCTATAAATATCATTTTTGAATATTATGGTGTAGATTTAATATAATGTTATAAGTGTGGGTAATATTTACAAATTTTCAAATTATGCAAGTGGTTATATAATATTCGATTGGTCGGGGAATATTCGTTTTAACGGGGACTATTCATATGACGGAACAATCATTGGTGGACCCCATAACGGAATTATTGTCAGAATGAGAAAAGACAGAAATATATTTTTATAAAAATAAAGGAGGAAGTTTTACCATTAACGGTTGAAATACCCTGTGTTAAAAGTATAGTAATACGCGTGGTTGCATAGTAGCACACGGTATTGATTATTGATGTTTACGTGAGAAGTCACTCAGTTTTGTTCAATTATTGTTACAGTAATTGCTGCATAGTATCTCACGTTATTTGATTTAATTATTGTCAGTATTTTATATTATTAAATCAATAATTGAGACGATACAGTTATTCATATTATTATTTGCAATATTGACGATGTCTAGAAAGTTCTGTCGAGGAGAGGTTTGGTCACCTAATTGTGCGCCAACAGGGAGAAATCATTATTAGAAAGCCCTCTCTTTCTTGGGAACGATCTGGTTGTTAATGTTGCGAGTTATAATAATATGAATAAAGGTTTTTAGAAATATTGAGGGGATTTTTATGAAGTATTTTTTGTAAATTTTATTTATTATATGGACCCCCATTTACCCATTTTTCAAAATAATGTGTGTTATGAGTATGTTAATATATATATATATATATATATATATATATATATATATATGATGAAAGTGACTCTTTGGGGGGGACAAATGTTTCACGGGTGTGTAATATATATATATATATATATATATATTATATAAATGGTAGTATGGTTAAGTTGTTGCTTTGTATTACTTTGTATATCAAAGACTAGACTTGATGATTCATGAAAACTAAAACTTTCCTCATTCATAGTAAATGGCGGGTATATATATATATATATATATATATATATATATATATATATATATAAATTTTGTTTTACTTGAATATTATATTCTTAATTTGAAAAAAACGGGTGTATGTGAAGTTGCTGAATTTTACCCATGACTTTTTCGATTGTTCGTCCGTGAAATTTCTTAACAGATCCTCTTCCATTCTCCTATAAATAGGATGCTTAGTTAGAATTGAAAATCATACCAGAATTAGAGAATTCTTCTTCTATAATATTGAGCGTATTTCTTTCGAGTTTTAGAAAGCTTTGAGTGTAGAAAATAGTGAAAGTTTTGTTCAAGAATATCCCACTATACCAGTTGGAATACTCTTCTTTTTAAGGTAAGGGATGTTATTTTTGTTCAATATTCGTATGAAATAATATTTTCTTCCATACCCTGTAGTATGTAAGTAATATTATTTCGTTTCAGATTTCAAATTCTACACTCGTCTTGTTAAAGTTTTGGCTTCTATACTCCATGAAATTAGTAGAATATCCTTGATATTAGCGCTTCATCCAGTATCTTTTTATGGAAACATTATTCTGAGCATTCTTGATAAGTTTTAACTTTTTCATGCCCGAGTACTATTCACAGGTTACTATTCCCGAAGTACTATTCATGGGATACTATTCACTCGGGTACTATTCATTCGGGGCACTATTCATGACAAAAATTGATTTTTTTCGGCCCAAATCTTTTTTTATACAATATTATTCTTGAATTTTACTCCACAAAGCAGCATCATGTTGACAATTTGGACATTATTGAATTCTGGATTAATTAAATTGTTAAAGTCTTTAATATTTATCCTTTTCTTTCATTTAATTGAATTCTTATATCATTGTCATCATCCTCATTCTTATATTGTTATGAAAGTCATCTTTGGCTGTACTGCATAGATGGACTTGGTATAATTATGACCAAAGATTTTTCGGTATAATCATGACCGTAATGTTACAAATGATGTGGTAAAAGTCCTCATTGGCCCGTAGTGCATTGATGGACAGTTGTTGGTATGATCATGACCATTGATGAAAACACGAATATCCTTAGCCCGTAGTGCATGGATATTTTGTGGTCGTGATACTAATGAATATCCTTGGTCATAGTGCAAGGGTGATTCGATGATGCGGATTATTTATTAAGCTGAGTCTCAGCGATAAAATTGATGATAAATTCTTTTAAATCATAGAAGATAGTAGATATCATGCTCTACTTGACTCTTCAAATGGATTGCTTGTTCTGCTGCAGTTATACTTGATGTCTATTGTATTTTATCAGTTTAACACTGTTGAAGGCTAACGATAATTTATTTTGCATTATCTTAGTCATAATATTTCTTACTGGGCTAGTTGAGCTCACCCTTTGTTTTCTTTATTCTCTTCAGGAAATGAAAATATAACTGGGACTAGTCGGGGAACGGAGTGACGGTCCAGATGTTTTGATTAGTAGTCCTCACAACTCATGCTGTGAGATAATAATAAATGTATTGAGGACTTATTTTGAGTTTTAAACTGTATAGAAGACAATATTTATTTTAAAACTCACAACTCATGCTGTAAATTTAAGTTTGTATTTGTATTCTATACCATGTATTGGACGACTCAGAATGGATGATGTATACCTATTTTGGGGGTGTCACAGTTGGTATCAAAGTTTAGGGATATGATCCATAGCTGAGATGTGAGACTAGAACTAGGAGGGGAGAGACGGGTAATTCCTTCGCTAGTATGACCAACCTAAGTTCATTTGTTATTTAATTGGTAGGTCAAAATATAAGGATAATATGTTGCATGTCAATTAACCCTTGTTTTGTGGTAGTATTTGAAAATGACATCCGAGAATGTTGAGAATAGCAATGGAGCACATAAGACCGTTGAGTCACTAACGATCAATAACCAGGAAAACGTGCATTAGGAAGACAACAATCCTCATGCAAACAACAACACCGACAAAATGATGAACGACAGAATGTTTAGGGGCTTTCTGCAATTCATGCAACATCAAACGAGAGAGACTCCTATTCAAAATGCAGGTGGAAACACATGCAACTCTCGGATGGTCACCGCTAAGCAGTTCAAGGTGCTAAGACCACCAGAGTTTTTGGGAGATCCAAAATCACTTAAGGCAGAGGCGTGGATAAAGCAGATCACTAAGATATTTGATGTCTTGGGATGCTCCGAGGAGCAAAAGGTTCCCTTTGCCACCTTCATGTTGCGAGGGAGAGCGGATTCTTTGGTGGGAATCTATAAAGCGTACTCAACTGCAACACCAAGATGTCTTGGGAGAAGTTCCAAGAATCGCTGCAACGACAAGTACTTTCCGAAAGTATTAAATACACATGAAGGAGGTAGAGTTCATCAAGCTGGAGCAGAAATATGACCGTGTCGCAGTACGAAGATAAGTTTGCTGAGTTGTCTCGGTTTGTGTCCCACTTGGTTGATAATGAGGAGAGAATGACACGAATGTTGCTAAGAGTTTTGAAACCCGAGATAAGTTAATACATAATTTCTCACAAATTGTGTTTGTATTCAAATGTTGTAAATATGACTCAGTTATTGGAACGCGAAAACGAGTCAACCTAACCAAGAGAAAGCAGCCGACAAAATAATAATACCAGTGGTAGAAGTCATCGAAGCAATGATAACAAACGTAGAGGGAATCAACATGCCAGAAATGGTAAACACTTCGGTGGTAATCATGGCTAAGATAGTAAAAGTGGACATTTCAAGAAGAGAATATTCAACAATGATGGAAAGATGTCAGCACCAACACCCATTGTTAAAGAAGGAGAACAGCCACCGATCGTATATTTCAAATGCGGAGGGGAGAGACACATCAGTCCAAACTGTGTGCAGCAGTCCAAAACGTGTTACAATTATGGAAAAGAAGGTCACCTAGCTCGATTTGGTCGTGCAGGGAAGCCAAGTCAAGCTGGGATGGAGGTACCAAAGGCCGTCCCAGAAAAGTT
This sequence comes from Panax ginseng, assembly GCA_020205605.1. Lineage (NCBI taxonomy): Eukaryota > Viridiplantae > Streptophyta > Magnoliopsida > Apiales > Araliaceae > Panax > Panax ginseng. The sequence goes on from CM035147.1 coordinate 34,254,873, forward strand.
AAAACCAGTAGTTCAAGGGAGAGCGCTTGTCGTGACCTCCCAGAAAGCAAGGAATTCGAACGAGGTCATCACCGGTAAGCTAATCATAAACTTTAGCGAAGTCTATACCTTATTTGATACCGCTTCTACAAATTCTTTTATTTCTCCTACTTGCGCTCAACGTTTAAATTTAACTCCAGAAAAATTAGACTTTGACTTATCGGTGGAAACTCCATTGGGAGAAACCTTCATTACATCCACTATTTAAAAGTCTTGGTTGGTTCAAATCGGTACCCTCACATTACTTGTCGATCTTATTTCCTTAAAAATACTTGCATTTGATGTGATTTTAGGGATTGATTGGTTAACTACTCATCATGCAAAAATTGATTGTTTTTGTAAAGTTGTTAGCTTTCACATTCCTAACCAACCTATTATGTGAATTAAAGCAAACAAACCATTAAAATTAATCACTGTCATCTCAAGCCATAAAGCTATTCGTTTATTGAAAAACGAATGTCAAGCTTTCTTAGCCTATATCATAGATTTAAACAAAAATACGTTAGATTTGAATGATATTTTTATTGTTAATAAATTTCTTGACGTGTTCCTTGAAGAACTTCATGGCCTACCCCCAGAGCGTGAAATTGAATTTTTTATCGACCTTGAACCTGGTACAAAACCCATTTCTAAAGCCCCATATCAGTGGCTCCTATTGAAATTTAGGAGTTAAAGACCCAACTGCAGGAATTGTTAGACATCAGTTTCATTCATCCTAGTATGTCTCCTTGCGGTGCTCCTATTCTATTCGTAAAGAAGAAAGATGGGAGTATGCGACTTTCTATTGATTATCGGGAGTTAAATCATGTCACCATCAAAAATAGGTACCCGTTGCCTCGCATTGATGACCTGTTTGACCAGTTGCAAGGCGCCAAATTCTTTTTTAAGATCGATATTTGTTCTGGATATCACCAGTTAAAGATTAAAACCGATGACATTCCAAAGACGACTTTCAGAACTCGGTATGGGCATTATGAATTCCTAGTCATGTCTTTAGGATTGGCTAATGCTCCTGCTGCCTTCATGGATATGATGAACCGAGTATTCAAGGAATATTTGGATCATTTTGTGGTTGTCTTTATTGATGACATTCTCATATATTCCAAAAGCCGCGAAGATCATGAGCAACACTTAAGGCTGATACTGTAAAAGCTTCGTGAAAACAAGCTTTATGCCAAGTTGAAGAAATGCGAGTTATGGCTTGAAGAAGTAGCATTTTTTGGGCACGTGATATCAAATCATGGAATATCTGTTGATCCGGCAAAGATTGAAGCAATTCAAAGCTGGGAGCAACCTAAGTCAGTGACCGAAGTACGTAGCTTTCTCGGTTTAGCTAGTTATTATCGCAGATTCGTAGAAGGGTTTTCTCGAATCGCTACTCCATTAACTTAGCTGACTCGAAAAGATACAAAATTCAATTGGAGTGAGGAATGTGAGAAGAGTTTTCAAGAACTCAAGAGAAAACTCATTTTAGCACCTGTTCTGATAATACCATCTGGCTCGGAGGGATTTGTCATCTACAGTGATGCTTCGGGCAAAGGGTTAGGATGTGTTCTCATGCAACATGGGAAAGTCATAGCCTATGCCTCTCGATAACTCAAAGAATATGAGAGGAATTATCCTACTCATGATCTAGAGTTGGCAGCTATTGTCTTCGCACTTAAAATTTGGAGGCATTACCTGTATGGGGAGAAAGTGGAGATCTATGCGGATCATAAAAGCCTCAAATATTTCTTCACTCAAAAGGAACTCAATATGCGGTAACGATGTTGGCTTGAACTGTTAAAAGATTATGATCATACCATTCAATACCACCTTGGAAAAACGATCGTGGTAGTTGACGCATTGAGTAGAAGATCATTTGCAGGTATGAGTGCGTTATTGTCAACGCAAAGGCCCATTTTATATGACTTGCAAAGGATGGAGATAGAGTTAAAGACTCCAGGGCCCACATGTTGATGGCAAACATACGAGTAGAACAGACTTTAATCGATAAAGTTAAAGCTGCTCAAGTTAAAGACCTGAAGCTGATGCGTATGAGAAAGAAAGTAAAAGAATGTGCTATCCTGGAAGCAATAATCGATGAAGAAGGAATACTACGAGTCAACTCTAGACTTTGTGTTCCTAACGACCCTGATTTAAAGTATAAAATCATTATAGAGGCGCACAACACACCGTTTTCAATCCATCCTGGGAGTACCGACATGTATCGTGATCTTCGACATACATTTTGGTGGAGCAATATGAAGAGAGAGATAACGAAGTTTATCCCAAGGTGTTTAACTTATCAAAGAGTCAAAGCGGAGCATCAAGTACCAAAAGGTCGATTACAACCACTTGAAATTCCAAAATAGAAGTGGGAGCACATTACCATGGATTTCGTTATTGGTCTTCCCAATGTTTCTCAAGGCATAGATGTAATTTGGGTCATTGTTGATAGATTGACCAAGTTGGCTCATTTCTTACCTATACGAGAAACTTATAAACTTGAATGTCTTGCTCGTATATACATAAATGAGATTGTAAGACTGCATGGTATGCCAATATCCATAGTTTCTGATTGAGACCCAAGATTCACTTCACGATTTTGGGTTAGTTTGCAAAAAGCTATGGGCACGGATTTATGATTTAGTTCGGCGTATCATCCTCAAATGGATGGACAGTCGGAGAGGACTATTCAAACTCTTGAAGATCTATTAAGACTCTATGTCCTTGACTTCAAATGAAGTTGGGACAAATTCTTTCCATTAGTGGAATTCTCCTACAACAACAGTTATCAAGCAAGTATTGGCATGGCTCCATTCGAGGCGTTGTATGGACGCAAGTGTCGTTCCCCAGTATGTTGGGCGACGAGGTGGGTGAAGCAACATTGTTGGGACTAGAATTAGTATGCATGACAATAAAAAAGATCCAAATGATTCGGCAACGTATAAAAACCTCACAAGATCGTCAAAAGAGTTATGTTGATCTTCATCGGAAGGATGTGGAATTCAATGTTGGAGAACATGTGTTGTTACGTGTTGCTCCATGGAAGGGAGTTACGAGATTTGGAAAGAGAGGAAAGCTCAATCCTCGATTCATTGGCCCATTTAAAATCCTTGACCGAGTAGGAACTGTGGCCTATAAACTCACTTTACCACTAAGTATGTCTCGTGTTCATAACATTTTTCACATATACATGTTACGTAAATATGTGGAAGACCCGAACCACAATATTAAGTTAGAACCGGACGAAATAGCCGAAGATTTAACGTATGAAGAAGTACCTATTAAAATCTTGGATAAGAAGGAACATATTCTACGCTCCAAGGTTATACCTCAAGTCAAAGTTTTGTGGAGAAACCACGATATTGAGGAAATGACCTGGGAGTTAGAATCTAAAATGAAATCAAGGTATCCTCACTTCTTCGATATACCAAGTACGTACCCTAATTTCGAGGGTGAAATTTCATAAGAAGGGGAGGTTGTAAGACCCTAATTTTATGAATAAAGATGAATTTTTCTATAAATATCATTTTTGAATATTATGGTGTGGATTTAATATAATATTATAGTTGTAGGTAATATTTACAAATTTACAAAGTATGCAAGTGGTTATACAATATTTGATTGGTCGGGGAATATTTGTTTTAACAGGGAATATTCGTATGACGGCACAATCATTGGTGGACCCCACAACAGAATTATTGTCGGAATGAGAAACGATAGAAATATTTTTTTATAAAAATAACGGCGGAAGTTTTACCATTAACTATTGAAATACCGGTGTTAAAAGTACAATAATACGCGTGGTTGCATAGTAGCACACGGTATTGATTATTGATGCTTACGTGAGAAGTCACTCAGTTTTGTTCAATTATTACTACAGTAATTGCTGTATAATATCTCACGTTATTTGATTTAATTATTGTCAATATTTTATATTATTAAATCAATAATTGAGACAATACAATTATTCATATTATTCTTTGCAATATTGACGATGTCTAGAAAGTTACATCGAGGAGGGTTTGGTCACCTAATCAACGGCATGAATATGGAGAAATCCTTATTGAAAGCCCCTCTTTCATGGGAACGATCTGGTTGTTAATATTGCGAGTTATAATAATATGAATAAAGGTTGTTAAAAATATTGAGGAGACTTTTATGAAATATTTGTTGTAAATTTTGTTTATTATATGGACCCCCATTTACCCATTTTTCAAAATAATATGCTATGAGTATGTTAATATATATATATATATATATATATATTATATGATGAAAGTGACACTTGGGGGGGGGGGGGAAATGTTTCACGGTGTGTAATATATATATATATATATATATATATATATATATTATAAATGGTAGTATGGTTAAGTTGCTGCTTTGTGTTACTTTGTATATCACGGACTAGACCTGATGAATCATGAAAACTAAAACTTTCCTCATTGCTAGTAAATGGCGGGTAATATATATATATATATATATATATATATATATATATATATATATATACGGATTAGGATCTTAAGCTCACCCTTTATCCAACTCATCTGAAGCTCACCCCCATTTAGCGATGAACCCCGACGACGGTTGATTATTATATGACCATCGTCTATACTTTTAGCGATAGACAACATATAGTGTCGCTAAAAGTATAGACAATGGTTGTATGATCGAACCGTCGCCGTGTCCGTCGCTAAAGAGGGGTGAGTTCGGGTGAGTTGAATAAGGGGTGAACTTAAGATATATTCCCTATATATATTATAAATTTTGTTTTACTTGAATATTATATACTTAATTTGAAAAAAATGGGCGTATGTGAAGTTGCTGAATTCAACCCGTGAATTTTTTGATTGTTCGTCCGTGAAATTTCTTAACAGTGCCTCTTCCATTCTCCTATAAATAGGATGTTTAGTTAGAATTGAAAATCACACCAGAATCAGAGAATTCTTCTTCTATAATATTGAGCTTATTTCTTTCGAGTTTTAGAAAGCTTTCAGTGTAGAAAATAGTGAAAGTTTCTTCAAGAATATCCCTGCTATACCAGTTGGAATACTCTTCTTTTTAAGGTAAGGGATGTTATTTTTGTTCAATATTCGTATGAAATAATATTTTCTTCCATAATCGGTATATGTAAGTAATATTATTTCGTTTTAAATTTCAAATTCTACACTCGTCTTGTTAAAGTTTTGGCTTCAATACTCCTTTAAATTAGTAGAATATCCGTGATATTTGCGCTTCATCCAGTATCTTTTCATGGAAATATTATTCTGAGAATTCTTGATAAGTTTTAACTTTTTCATGCCAGAGTACTATTCACGGGTTACTATTCCTGAAGTACTGTTCACGAGATACTATTCACTCAAGTACTATTCATCAGTGGCACTATTCATGACAAAAATTGATTTTTTAGGTCCAAATCATTTTTTATACAATATTATTCTTGAATTTTACTCCACAAAGCAGTATCATGTTGAAAATTTGGACATTATTGAATTCTGGATAAATTAAATTGTTAAAGTCTTTAATATTTATCCTTTGCTTTAATTTAACTGAATTCTTATATCATTGTCATCATCCTCATGCTTATATTGTTATGAAAGTCATCTTTGGCCGTAGTGCATAGATGGACTTTGTATGATTATGACCAGGGATTATTCGATATAATCATGATCATAATGTTACAAATGATGTGGTAAAAGTCCTCATTGGCCCGTAGTGCATTGATGGACAGTTGTTGGCATGATCATGACCATTGATGAAAACACGAATATCCTTGGCCCGTAGTGCATGGATAATTTATGGTCGTGATACTAATGAATATCCTTGGCCGTAGTGCAGGGGTGATTCGATGATGCGGATTATTTATTAAGCTGAGTCTCAGCGATAAAATTGATGATAAATTCTTTTAAATCATAGAAGATAGTTGATATCATGCTCTACTTGACTCTTCTAATGGATTGCTTGTTCCACTGCAGTTAAACTTGATGTCTATTGTATTTTATCAGTTTAACACTGTTGAAGGCTAATGATAATTTATTCTGCATTATCTTAGTCATAATATTTCTTACTAGGCTAGTTGAGCTCACCCTTTTCTTTTATTGTTCTCTTCAGGAAATGAAAATATAGCTGGGACTAGTCGGGGAACGGAGTGACGGTCCAGATGTTTGCATTAGTAGTCCTCACTATTCTGTGAAATAGTGTGATAATAAATGTATTAAGGACTTATTTCGAGTTTGAATACTGTCTAGAAGATAATATTTGTATTAAAACTCACAGCTCATGTTGTATATTTAAGTTTGTATTTGTATTCTGTACCATGTATTTGGCGACTTAGAATGGGTGCTGTATACCTATTTTGGGGGCGTCACAGATGTCATCCACATAGACCTCTATTTCTTTGTGCGTCTAATCATGGAAAAGGGCCATCATGGCTCGCTAATAGGTGACACCGGTATTGATAAGGCCAAATGATAAACGTCTGCAATAAAAGGTTCCCAGGGAGTGATGAAGACTATTTTCTCTCGGTCCTTTTCAGCCACCATGATCTGTTGGTACCCAGCGAAGCAGTTCACAAAAGAGTACATATCATACTGAGCCGTGTTGTCTATTAGTATGTGGAAAAAAGTTACTGGGAAATTGTCTTTAATATAAACTTTGTTTAAATCCCGATAATCCACACATACTTGTACCTTCCCTTCGGGCTAAGGCACATGAACTATATTGGATAACCACTCAGGGTAGGTTGATAACCATGATGATGTCGGCTTTGAATTGTTTAACAATTTTTTCTTTGACTTTCAAACTCCACTCAGGTTTCAATCGCTTGACTGGCTTGAATCCTTCCTTAATAGGAAAACGATGAATGACAATATTAGTAGACAAATCGATCATGTCCTCATGTGACCATGCAAACATATCCTGGAACTGGGTTAGTATAGCAACCACGTCTTTTCTTTGGCTTGGGGTAAGGTCCATGTCAATCTGGATTTCTTTAAGGTTTTCTGAGGTTCCGATATTGACAGAGGTGGATTGATCAAGGTTTGGTTTTGTAACGACCGAGAAATTTGGATCCTTTGTAAAATATTTGAAAGAATTAATTAATGAATAAAATAATATTAATTGTTATTATTATGTGTTAATAAGATGTATGTCGTTCTATAACCTAGAAACATCAGAGCATCGTAGTATTTGAACCACGTGAATGAATTAAAGTGTTTGAATTTCCAAGACGAAAATAAAAGTTTTCCTAGAAAGTTTCCAAAAAACACTATTCACCATTTAACGCTCGGGAATTATTTTTGAACTTCTGAGAAAAATGTAACGTTATAATATCGAGGCGAGATGGATTATGTAATAATAATCTATATATGGAAAACACAATATTTTGCATGCGGACTTAATTTGAGAATGAGAAGTATTAATTTATAATGAAATGAATTTGTGGAGTATGTATCTTATGCAAGTCCATAAGCTTAAAGATGTAAACCTAGGTGGGATTTATTATCAAGTCCAAGAGTTTATTAAATGAAGCCCAAACTAATTAAGGCAAGCCCAAAGGATAAGTTGATTAGATTAACAACCAAGCCCAATAAATGATCCATTAACTATATATGATCCATGGGGCAACCTATGGGTGAAGTAGTGGGCAAGAACTTTGTGTGATGGGCAAGGATTAAGAGTAATGGCCAAGATTACTTAATGACCAAGACATGAATAGTAAGGAGGTTAGTTAAGGAGGTGGGATGCTTATTGACCTTAATACCCTAACCTTAACTCCTCTATAAATAACAAGCCTTTAATTCCTTTGTTGCTTGTTATTTCATCCACAAACTCTTTCATAAACAACTTAATTGTTAGAGCAAATAAGCACTTTGAGCTTAACTTATCATTTGTAGATTTCCAAAGCAAGAGAAGTAATCTTCAAAGGTAATTGATCTTATCTCTTCTATATCTATCATGGTAGGTTGATAAGAGAAGTGTAATCTAATGAACTTAGATGCTAAGAACATATGGGAAGTGGATAAGCAATGGACTTAAGCCGAAAAAGATGAATAAACAACTTGAACCTAAATAAGTTGATAAACTTGTACAAAACTTATCATATGTTTGTCATATGATATTAGTATGTTCATTATGGTATGAGAACATTGATTAATGGACTTAAGTTCATCATAAGTCATAAGCATGATCATTGGAGTTCATAAGTTAAATAAGTCATTAACTTATGAGAATAAGTTAAAACCTACTTTGATAATAAGTTGGTGTAGTAAGTAACTTGAAATGTCTATATGTTGATTAAAATCCACCTAGAATGATTAGTAATGAGGTTTCTCCGAAATTTACACGATTGGACGATAATCGTCGAATTCGTGAAATTCTCGGAATGGAAGTCGTATTTTGTGTTTGAAGTCGTAAACGTTGGTTTTCGATGGAGACAAGTCATATTTGGCATTATAGAGTTGCGGACTCAAAAATGGCCGGATTCCGACTTTGAACGAAGAAACGAGCGTTGAACGTTCATGAACGTTTATCATTTTTGTTAAAATGGACTAATAGGTGAAATTTTAGCAAACGAAGTAAAATAGATAAAATTCTTGCGCGAACGCATAGAGTACGTAATTTGTGAACCATAGGCTCTTGAACGAGCCAATTCAGACTTATAACGAAGAAGTTACGAGTCCGAGAATCTCATCTTTTGAAAAATCATCAAACATTTACTGCGGCATAGAGTTCGCCGCCATACGAATCAAGCCATTTAGCCGGCACCGCAACGCCAAAGGGAGCCTTAGCCCTGCAGAAAACTCAGTCGTCTTCAGTCACGAGTCCGATTTTAGGCATTAATGGGTGACGCCATGCGATGCGAACCAAGTGTAGGAGCAGATCTTGCATGGCCTTGACCTCAAAGACCTAGACAATAAAGAATGTTTATATGTTGAGCATGGATAGTAATTAATGAACGCTTAAATAAATATCTTAATGAAACATTGTTAAGACATATTAAACTTTAAGTATGCACACTTAGGGTTAAGATTAAGTCAATTACTTATGAACGTAAGAATGACGTAATGGAAAGCCGGAACCTATAATAACAAATCTACTACGTATTTAGATTGAGAAGAAGGGTAAGATTCTTTAGGAACCATGTATGATCATTCATGACCTAATGTACTATGTGATGTTATCATCTACTGTAGAGACTTAAGGACCTAAAGTGCACGTGTTATAAACTGTAGCAGACGCTAAAGGCAAGTACTCTAACCCTTGTTCCAGTTCGATATGGACAAGTCTTTGTGATTCATGTATTATTCGCATGAGTTAATGTTTGAGGAAGTCAAAGCCAATTCTTTCAGCTAGACATATGCTATGTTATTCTATCAAGTGTTGATAAGGATTTACCAAACTAATATTGTTGTGGTTTTCAAAAGTAGACTGAGTATGCTAAATTGTTTTGTCGTCAAACGACAGGCACGTGAGGTTGCCACAACTTAAACGTATACACGTTTAATGAATGTAGTGTTGATCAACATAGAGTACTATAGGCTGATCACCTAGACGTGCTCGTAAGCTATGCCGGACTTACGGACTTAGTGTTGGGACGTCCTTTTCAAAGTACTTATGAAATACTTACGGTCTTGAACCGGAATTGGTGTTTTACTGAATATTGTTACTATAAAATGTTTTGAATGAAAAGAAGTGCTATTTTGAATTGTCGATAGTACTTCGTAACTATTGTTCAGTTAGTGAGATATATAATTCCTATGTTTCAAGCATGATATTTTCCTAGAATTGTTTGTACTTGCTGAGCTAGTTAGGCTCACTCTTGCTTGAACCATATGGATGCAGCTAAGACCGAACGGACCGATGGATTCTAGAAGGATAAAGGGAAGACGAAGGCGAACCCGTAGATTACATATGTAATAGTATAGGTTTTGTAAGAATAATACTGATATTATGATAAAGACATATGTATTGGTTGTAAAGAACCTGGGGAATGTAAATATTCTTTTTATATATATAAAAGACATATCCGTTCTTTTGAGGCGTTTTAATTGAATGTTTATGTGAACTGTAGCACCGTGTAACACCATCTGTTGGGTTGGAAGATACCCGGATTTGGGGGCGTCACAGGTTGGTATCAAAGCATTAGGTTATAAAACTTAAGGGGGGAAATAAAACTTTAAGTCATAACCTTAAGAAAAGTCAAAGAATAAAAGATGGAAGATAACCATATAAAAATGCATTATATATGTTATGTGTTTTTATTATTCTATTAACGTATACTAATCAAACTTTTGTGTTGTTGTTGATGTCAGGAGAAAATAGAGATGTACAGGTAGTCAATGAAGGATCGGTTAATCAGGTAGAGATTATACCGAACCCTATAGCAGCAGATCCCGAGATAGTGGTGGTTTAGTCTGGAGACTCAGAGAGCCTAGACCTCATGTCCGTGTTTGACGGAATGTTGGAAGAAGAAGTGGAGGTAGTGTCCTTCAACCCCGTAGCAATAGCAGAAGCAGAGATGACTCTGAAGTCAATGATGTCACTTGCTTCATGTCGCTCTTTGGATAGAAATATCCACTCTTTATCGTGACGTTAAGGAGTTGAAGGCGGAGCTCCAGGCTATTATAGATGATAAGACGGACGTGGAGTCCATGTGGGAGCAGGAGCATGATGAAAGGGTTTTGGCTAAGGACAAGGTCCATGAGCTGAAATAGGAGGTCTTTGAGCTCAGGGGGGACCTACAGAACAAGAAGTAGAAGATAGGGAGAATGTCCTATATCAATAGGAGTTCTTATGAGGATTTCCAATTTGCAGTAGCCGGTTATTCAAAAAAGCAGCAGAGCGACGCATGACATACTATTATTAGCCGTGATATTATCGTCGGTCTTGCCAAGGCGTATTTTGTGAATGCCTTAAGGCAAATGTAATCTAGTAGTGGCTAGAGTAGTTAGATATGTACATATTTTTGTATCTAATAGCGACGTAAAACCCTCTTTTGTATAATCAAGGGTAGTCTTTTGTAAATCCCAATTTTTGGAAAGCAATGGTGGGAAAGTAATGTATTCAGCTTAGGTTGTGTTATGTAACCGATGTAGTATTATACTACAATGAATCAATATAATTCTTTTTCAAAAAATGATGAGTAATGAATGTTTAAGTTATTGTTTAACATTGAATAATAACTAACTGACAGGAAATGAATAATAACGAAATATGTGTTTATTGTAGAAGCAAAATGCCGCCAAGAAGAGTATCACGTAATCAAGGTGAGAACACAAACCAACCGGAGGGAGGTCCGGTTAACCCCATGAAGGAGTTCGTAAATTTATTAAATGCAACATTTAATAGAACTGGGGCTAACATCCCTGTAAATCCTGGTGTAGTACGAGCTGCTACATTTAAGGACTTTAAGAGTGTGGGTCCACCAGAGTTCAAAGGAGCTATAGACCCTATCGAAGCCCAAACGTGGATGAAGGAGATCGAGAAGGCATTTGTGATAGCAAACATCGACGAGGCCCAGAAGGTTGCCTTTGCAACCTACATGATGAAGGGAGAGGCCAACTTTTGGTGGGAGGCCAATCAGGCTAGGGCAGGAATAGATGTTATAACGTGGGTGAAGTTCAAGGAAATATTTTACGAGAACTACTTTCCCACGAGCATTCAGGGGAGGATGGAGATGCGGTTTTTAGATTTGAAACAAGGGGACATGACGGTTCCCCAGTACGCCGCCAAGTTTAATGAACTGGCAAGGTTCGCTCCACATCAAGTGGATACTGAGGTGAGGAAGGCTCGACGGTTTGAGTAGGGCTTGAAACCCTGGCTCTATAACTATATCTCTGTATTCCAAAGTACTTCCTTTGGAATCATTTTAGAGAAGGCAATAATTGCCAAAGGTGGTAGCGAGGCGTTGAGCCAATACCACAAGGATAAGAAAATCAAGGGGAAGATAGACGGGGGAGTAAAGAACGAGGGTGCCAGCGGGAGTGGTGAAGGTTATAAGAGAAAGGTAGTTAGCTCTGGGAATATCGGAGTGAAACAAGGAGACCCGAAGAGGAGGATGGAGGCATGAAAAACTTGTGGGAAGACTCATTTAGGAGTCTGTCTCAAAGGTAAGGCCGTGTGTTATAACTGCGGACAGGAGGGGCATATTGCGCCAAACTGTCCTAGCCCGAAGAAGAACCATGGATGCTTTGTATGTGGGTCAACTGACCACATGGCAAAGAACTGCCCAAAGAAGGGGACAGACGGGAATATGGGCACCATTAGTGGTAAGTTAACTATTGGGGGTCCAGCGCAACCGAGTAGGCCGATGGCCCGTACCTTTAATATGACTGTCCAAGACGCGATGACCTCGGGGGACGTAGTCGCAGGTATTATTCCGATCAACGACTTAAATGCATACGTATTGTTTGACTCGAGTGCTACTTGTTCGTTTATCGCATGTGATTTTGCTGGACGATTAGGATTACTTCTCGAAAAGTTGCCTATACCTTGAAACATTAAGGTAGAAAATGAAGAGATAATTCATGTTGAAGATATTCAAAAGAGTTGTTGCGTAGACATACGAGGTTGTAAATTATCGGTAGATCTGATACCGATAAAGTTAGGAGAATTTGATGTAATTCTCGGAATGGATTGGTTAATTAATCATGGGGCAATTATAGATTGTCAAAAGAAATGCATAAATATTAAAATATCAAGACAATCTCATGTAATATTTTATGGGAATAAATCACTGGGACGTTCGTGTTGTCTTACCATGACACAAACTAGGAAATTATTGAGGAAGGGTTGTGTAGGCTATTTGTGTCATGTGGTTGATACCCAAATAGTGGGAGCGACCATGGAATAAATACCTATAGTGAGTGAGTTCATGGATGTATTTTCGAGTGAGTTGTCGGGTCTTCTGCCGGATAGGGAGACCAAGTTTGTAATAGACATTGTGCCAGGAGCGACACCAGTTTCCAGGGCACCGTATCGAATGGTGCCAGTGGAGATGAAGGAGTTGATGGTACAGTTGCAAGAGCTGCTGGACAGGAAGTACATCCAACCGAGTGTTTCTCCGTGGGGAGCACCGGTACTATTTGTCAAGAAGAAGGATGGATCGTTAAGACTTTGTATAGACTATCGAGAGTTGAACAAGTTAACGATAAAGAATAAATATCCATTGCCCAGGATCGATGATCTTTTTGATCAGTTGAAAGGGGTAAAATAATTTTCTAAAATAAATTTAAGGACGGGCTATCATCAGCTGAAGGTTAGAAATGAAGACGTGACAAAGACAACATTCAGGACTCGTTATGGTCATTACGAGTTTTTGTTGATGTCATTTGGGTTGACTAATGCACCTGCTGCATTTATGGACATGATGAATAGTGTGTTCAAACAATATTTGGACAAGTTCGTCATGGTGTTTATCAATGATATTCTAGTCTATTCTAAGACGCCAGAAGATCATGCTGAACACCTAAGATTGGTGTTGGAGACACTAAGGAAGGAGAAGTTATATACGAAGTTCACTAAGTGTGAATTTTGGTTAGAGAGGGTACAATTTTTAGGTCATGTCATTGACCATGAGGGGATTTCAGTAGATCCAGCGAAGGTTGAAGTCGTGATGGATTGGGAACAACTGAAAACACCGACGAAGGTGCGGAGTTTCCTAGGGTTAGCGGGTTACTATCGGAGGTTCATTCAGGACTTTTCGAAGATAGCTACTCCATTGACTAACTTGACGAGGAAGACGGTGAAGTACGTATGGACTGAGAAATATGAAGATAGTTTTCACGAACTAAAAAAGAGGTTGAGTGAAGCGCCTGTTTTGTCATTACCTGATTTTATAGGAAATTTTGTAGTTTATAGCGATGCTTCGCATAAAGGACTGGGTTGCGTGCTAATGCAGCATGGCAAGGTCATTGCGTATGCATCTAGGCAGTTGAAGGATTATGAGAAAGTTTACCCTACTCATGATCTGGAACTGGCCACGGTGGTGTTTGGCTTAAAGATATGGCGACATTATCTTTATGGGGAAAAGTGTGAGATATACATGGACCATAAGAGTCTAAAATATATCTTCACATAGAAGGAGTTGAATATGAGACAGAGGAGATGGATGGAGTTGATAAAGGATTACGATTGTGAAATCCTGTATTACCTTGGAAAAGCTAATGTTGTGGTCGATGCCTTAAGTAGAAAGGGTCGGGAGAAGTTGTCTATGTTAACAACTCAAACTGAGTTAATAACAGAGATGGCTAGGATGGAGTTGGAGGTGAAGTTGCCAAGTGAGGCGGAGAAGAGACTTTTTGCGACGGAGATACAATCTACCATCGTAGAAAGAGTCAAGGAGGTATAGCTCAAAATTGATGAGTGTGACCAGATGAAGGAGCGGTTAACCACTGAAAAATATATTAAGTTTAGTCTTGATAATGAGGGATTATTAAGATTTGAAGGGAGAATTTGGATTCCAAATGAGACGAAATTAAAGGAGCAAGTATTACAAGAGGCTCACAATTCGAGGTACTCGATTCATCCTGGTAGTACTAAGATGTATCAAGACCTTCGACAGAGTTTTTGGTGGCCGAACATGAAGAGAGAAATAGCAGAGTATGTGAGTAGGTGTTTGACTTGTCAAAGAGTTAAAGCCGAACATCAACGACCAAGTGGCTTGTTAGAGTCATTGGAGATTATGGAGTGGAAGTGGGAGCATATCACGATGGACTTTGTGGTGGGACTTCTGACTACTCAGAAAGGGTATGATGCGATTTGGGTAATAGTGGACCGGTTGACAAAGTCGGCTCACTTTTTGTCAATTCGGGTCAAGTATAACTTAAATCAATTAGTAAAAATTTATGTTAAGGAAATTATTTCTAGACATGGAGCACCAGTTTCGATTGTGTCAGATCGTGACCCACGATTCACATCAAACTTTTGGAGAAGTCTTCAAGAGCAGTTGGGGACGCAGTTGAAATTGAGTACGACATATCATCCATAAACCGATGGACAGAGCGAGAGGACAATTCAGACGTTAGAAGATATGTTGAGATCTTGCGTCATGGATTTCAAGGGTAGTTGGGATGATCATCTACCATTAGTGAATTTGCATATAACAACAGTTATCATGCAAGCATAGGTATGCCGCCGTACGAAGTGTTGTATGGAAGAAAATGCAGAACACCATTGTATTGGGATGAAGTGGGAGAACGCCGAATGCTAGGACCAAAATTAGTGCAGCAAACAGCGAAAGTGGTGAAGTTGATTCGAATGCGTCTCGTAGGCAACTCAAGATGCATAAAAATCTGTACGCAGACTTACATCGAGAGAATAGGGAGTTTGAGGTAGGCTCGTACGTATTTCTAAAGGTATCTCCCTGGAAAGGAAAGATACGCTTTGGAAAGAAGGGAAAACTAAGCCCAAGATTTATAGGACCTTTTGAGGTATTAGAATGGGTAGGTGAGGTAGCTTATAGGGTAGCATTACCTCTAAACCTAGAGCGAATACATAACGTATTTCACGTTTCAGTACTACGTCCTTACAAATCGGATTATAAGCACGTGATAGAATTTGAGCCTATTTAGATCGAGAAGGATTTAACTTATGAAGAGATGCCGATTCAAATCATCGATAGAAAAGAACAAGTTCTGAGAAACAAAGTAATATCATCGGTAAAGGTATTATGGAAGAATCACGATATCGAGGAAGCAACATGGGAATTCGAAGAGAAGATAAAGAAGGATTACCCTCTTTGTTTGAGTAATGTAGGGCGAGATTCTGGGGACAGAATCTTTATAAGGGGGAAGAATGTAATGACCGAGAAATTCGGATCCTTTGTAAAATATTTGAAAGAATTAATTAATGAATAAAATAATATTAATTGTTATTATTATGTGTTAATCAGATGTGTGTCGTTCTATAACCTAGAAACGTCGGAGCATCGTAGTATTTGAACCACGTGAATGAATTAAAGTGTTTGAATTTCCAAGACAAAAATAAAAGTTTTTCGAGAAAGTTTACGAAAAACACTATTCACCGTTTAAAGCTCGAGAATTATTTTTGAACTTTCGAGAAATACGTAATGTTATAATATCGAGGCAAGATGGATTATGTAATAATAATCTAAGTATGGAAAACGCAATACTTTGCATGCAGACTTAATTTGAGAATGAGAAGTATTAATTTATATTGAAATAAATTTTTGGAGTATGTATCTTATGCAAGTCCATAAGCTTAAAGATGTAAACCTAGGTGGGATTTATTATCAAGCCCAAGTGTTTATTAAATGAAGCCCAAACTAATTAAGGAAAGCCCAAAGGATAAGTTGATTAGATTAACAACCAAGCCCAATAAATGATCCATTAACTATATATGATCCATGGGGCAACCTATGGGTGAAGTAGTGGGCAAGAACTTTGTGTGATGGGCAAGGATTAAGAGTAATGGCCAAGATTACTTAATGAACAAGACATGAATAGTAAGGAGGTTAGTTAAGGAGGTGGGATGCTTATTGACCTTAATACCCTAAAATTAGCTCCTCTATAAATAGCAAGCCTTTAATTCCTTTGTTGCTTGTTATTTCATCCACAAACTCTCTCATAAACAACTTAATTGTTAGAGCAAATAAGCACTTTGAGCTTAACTTATCATTTGTAGATTTCCAAAGCAAGAGAAGTAATCTTCAAAGGTAATTGATCTTATCTCTTCTATCTCTATCATGGTAGGTTGATAAGAGAAGTGTAATATAATGAACTTAGATGCTAAGAACATAAGGAAGTGGATAAGCAATGGACTTAAGCCGAATAAGATGAATAAACAACATGAACATAAATAAGATGATAAATTTATACAAAACTTATCATATGTTTGTCATATGATATTAGAATGTTCATTATGGTATGAGAACATTGATTGATGGAATTAAGTTCAGAATAAGTCATAAGCCTGAGCATTGGAGTTCATAAGTTAAATAAGTCATTGATTTATGAGAATAAGTCAAAACCTACTTTGAGAATAAGTTGGTGTAGTAAGTAACTTGAAATGTCTATATGTTGATTAAAATCCACCTAGAATGATTAGTAATGAGGTTTCTCCGGAATTTACATGATTGGACGATAATCGTCGAATTCGTGAAATTCTCGGAATGGAAGTCGTATTTTGTGTTTGAAGTCATAAACATTGGTTTTCGAAGGAGACAAGTCATATTTGGCATTATAGAGTTTCAAACTCGAAAATGGCCGGATTCCGACTTTGAACGAAGAAACGAGCGTTGAACGTTCACGAACGTTTATCATTTTTGTTAAAATGGACTAATAGGTGAAATTTTAGCAAACGAAGTAAAATAGATAAAATTCTTGCGTGAACGCATAAAGTACGTAATTTGTGAACCATAGGCTCTTGAACGAGCCAATTCAGACTTATAACGAAGAAGTTACGAGTCCGAGAATCTCATCTTTTGAAAAATCTGTCAAACATTTCTGCGGCATAGAGTTCGTGCCACGGCGCGACTCCAAGCCATTTAGCCGGCACCGTAACGCCAAAGGGAGCCTTAGCCCCTGCAAACTCGCACTGCAGCGCGACCATTAACAAAGAGACTCGTGTCGCAGCGCCGAGTCCAATTTTTAGGCATTAATGGGTGACGTCGCAGTGCGGAACCAAGTGTAGGAGCCAGTGCCGCAACGCCAGCCTCAAGACCTAGACAATAAACAATGTTTATATGTTGAGCATGGATAGTAATTAATGAACGCTTAAATAAATATCTTAATGAAACATTGTTAAGACATATTAAACTTTAAGTATGCACACTTAGGGTTAAGATTAAGTCAATTACTTATGAATGTAAGAATGAAGTAATGGAAAGCCGGAACCTATAATAACAAATCTAATACGTATTTAGATTGAGAAGAAGGGTAAGATTCTTTAGGAACCATGTATGATCATTCATGACCTAATGTACTATGTGATGTTATCATCTACTGTAGAGACTTAAGGACCTAAAGTGCACGTGTTATAAACTGTAGCAGACGCTAAAGGCAAGTACTTTAACCCTTGTTCCAGTTCGATCTGGACAAGTCTTTGTGATTCATGTATTCTTCGTATGAGTTAATGTTTGAGGAAGTCAAAGCCAATTCTTTTGGCTAGACATATGCTATGTTATTCTATCAAGTGTTGATAAGGATTTACCAAACTAATATTGTTGTGGTTTTCAAAAGTAGATTGAGTATGCTAAATTGTTTTGTCGTCACACGACAGGCACGTGAGGTTGCCACAACTTAAACGTATACATGTTTAATGAATGTAGTGTTGATCAACATAGAGTACTATAGGCTGATCACCTAGACGTGCTCGTAAGCTATGCCAGACTTACGGACTTAGTGTCGAGATGTCCTTTTCAAAGTACTTATGAAATACTTACGGTCTTGAATCGGAATTGGTGTTTTACTGAATATTGTTGCTGTAAAACGTTTTGAATGAAAAGAAGTGTGTTAGTTCCTAGTAGGAACAATAGATCTAGAGGGGGGGTTGAATAGATCTTTTTTTAATTCAAATACTTTTCTCTTTTATTTTGTATAGCTATTAAAGTAGCATATGACAAACATAAGAATCTTTTCATGCACATCGGAATAAGTAAAAGATCCCCTTCATTGATATATTCATAATCATAAATACATTATTTGTAGAGTTAGTTTGGTTGTAAGCAGTTAAAACATACATAACAGTTATTGCAATTATAGTACATAATATAAATGACATAATGTAAAAGACACAAGGGGTTTAAGTGGTTCGTGGACTCAAGCTCCTAATCCACTCTTCTACTTTCAACTAGCATGATTTCCACTAAGGAAGGGTAGCACCTCAAATCACTAAGATTCCTTTAAGGCCGCAGACCTTGGGACTTGATTCACTAAGAACTCTTTAAGGCCCGCCAGACCTTGGGACTCTCTAGCTCCCTAGGAACTCTTCAAGCCCACCGGGCTTGGAACTTCGTTTAGTCCCTCCTGACACAAGAGACCCCTCGTGTCCTAACTTCATTTAGTCCTTCGAACACAGGACCCCTCAAGCCCCTGGCTTTTGTTGAGTTGTTTGTTTGTTTGTTTGTTGAGTTGGTCTTGTGTCGCTAAGATGTCTTCATGCTCTGAACATCTTCTGTACTTTTCAGCTTGGCGTGATCATCCTTGAAGTGTAGTTGAGTGTTGCATGATGCTCAGCTTCTTCAGTTACTCAACCACTTTAGATGATCCTTGATAACCGCCTTGAAGATCTTTCCTCTTGATCACATGATGTCTTCAAGATGGACTTCTTCTAAGATTAGAAACTTTCTCATCTCTTCTCTGATGACTTTTATGATATCCCTTCTTGATACTTGATGTCTTCCTATGATGGACACCAAGATGACATGATGTTCTTCTTTCTCTCGGCAGTTCAGAACACTCTTCTTGTAGTAGAACTCTCAATTCTATATAGTAGAACTCTCACTTCTACTTCTTCCTTTGCATGTATCTGAGTGTTCTTGGTGGATCATAGAGTGAGCCTTCAGACTCACTATCTTACGTGGTTTAGAACAGTCCACCTTCTCTCCAAACTCGGCAACTCCAGCAACCCTCGATCTTTGAAGCTTTTCCTGGTTTATACTCCTTCCCAATCCTTCCATTGGAAAGTAGCCGTTGAAGGCTATTCAAATAGCTTCACAGATCTCGAGTTAACAGAGGTAGACTACTGATGTGACATGTCATACTTTATTTGACATTGTAGTCTACTGTTTCACCTACCCATCAGAGATGTCACTTTAATGTCTTGGCCAGGTTGAAGACTTTATTTCCTCCTTCTGATTTCTCGATCAGAGGTTGTCCTTTTGCATCGATGCTCTCAATAAGCTTTTGTCCGAATACCATCCTTCAGTTTGAACCTTTGCCAATGCTTCAATCTTCAGGTGTTTGAACTCTACGATTCTGATACTTGTCTTCTTGGACCTGATCGTAGTGTCTTGTTGAGTGTTGCTCATTGACTGGTAGTGTTAACACTATGATCTTGAAGAGTGTTGATTGGATCTTCAATGTAGAACACCTCTTCCTTCTATTGTGCAGTGCTTCAATACTTCTATTTGCTTTGACTGTTCTCAGAGACTGATGGCCTAACTCCTTGCTCTAGTCCCCTCTGAATAGCAAGACACTTCATATTTGATGCACGTCCAGCTCACTTTCTCCTTGTGATCTCCCGTTCATTTATCATTAATGGACTGACCCTAAGCTTAATCACTTTAGCCTTGTTCTTCAGATACTAACCAGTATCTCGGTTCACTTTCCATCAGTTCTTTCTTTGTTTGGCAAACACTACGATCTCAGTTGCTTCTAAGATCGTTGTCTTCTATTCACTTGACAGCTACTGCACTTGCTGACTTTCCTTAGTCAGTTACTGAAGTCTTCTTATGATCATCTTATGGAAGACTTCATCTAGAATGGCTTTACAACTCAATCTTGATGCTGATTGGGTTGGTACTTAGATCTTCTATTAGCTTGCATGCCATTCGTTGAGTGCTCTCTAGTTCCCTTTAGGTGAGATGTATCTTTGCAGTGCCAACCAGAGGCTTTATTCCTTTGGATATTCTGGGAGTGCTCATTAGTTGAGAATTGTATTTGCTCTACGATTCTACCTTGGCATTGTGAGCACATTACGGTGAGGTCGTAGTTCACTCTCTACGATTTAGCTTTCTACTGCATGCGTAGACACTACGACTTTGGGATCGATCTTGAAACTCTACGATTTTCGTCTTTGTGCTTGATGTCTTCATCTGATATAGCTCGATTACGATCTCTGCATGTAACCAATAGACTCTACGAACTCAGAGTGTAGTCTACGATCCTTGACATGGCTTCGACATCGATGAGACTCTCGACCTCGAGTGTAGTCTACGATCCTTGACTTGGCTTCTAAGATTTGTAGAGCTCTACAGTGTAGTCTACGCTTTTGGCATCGGCGGATGATCGATCGGCTCATGGCGATCTGTCTCTACGATTCTCGAACATGACTTCCTCAAAGACACTATGATCCTTCCTCTCTCTCTCGACACACTATGATCCTTCTCTCGAGATCTCTCTATCTCGAACTACGAGATCTACTATCTTTGCGACTACGATTTTCCTCGACTCTCTCAAGTTTTCCTAGCACTATGATTTTTTTGGTTCAATGCTCGACGATTAGACAAGCCTTATCTATTACATCATAAGATCAACCTAACATGCTTGATCTTTCTATATTTATAGTCCTTGTGCATCATTTCTTTTTAAGGACTTTACAAAGCTGTTTTGCTTATGTAGGATCAACCTAACATACTTGATCAATTCTTTCTAAGTCCTTATACACATGTTTCTATTATCTATCAAAGGACTTTACAACTTTTCTTCATGCAAGCATACTTGCATATTCATTCATATATATATATATATATATATATATATCATAATCAAATCATATGTAAACAGGAATATCATTCATATGTTTATTCCTGACAATCTCCCCCTATTTGATTATGACAAAAACAATAAGTGCATATGCATGTTATGAATGAATCTTATATACAGTGAGCAACTGTATTTCTAAAATAGATAATCATGAATGTCATTTATAAAGATATGGCATACATTAAGACACTTTACATCCTGGATCCAGAACATACCTAACTAGTTAGAGATGTACCTCTTTGGCTCCATGTATGTTTCCAGGATGTCTGTTGATCAGCTACTCATCTGTTTGTTCTTCTTGCTTTTTCTCCCCTTGGGATGATGACCTTCTGTCTTGTCTTTGCTCCCTTTCAGCTTCTTTCTGAACATGCTCCCCCTCAGACTCTGCGATCATATTATCATCATCTTCTGGCTCCCCCTCAGATGATGATTCTTTTTCTGCTGCAACTGCTGTCTTTTTCTTTGACTTCTTTACTCCTATCCCTCTGCTCTTCTTTGAGTGCCTCTTTCTCCTCTTGCTCTTCCTCTTTCTATGCCTCTTTTTCTCCCCCTTTTTGTCATTAATCATTTGTGACAATTTGCTCCATGTTGGACATAAGCTGCTCCATTAGGTAGGAGGAGTTGGCAACTTTAAACTTGAGTTCCCGTTGGCCTAGCTCAAGTTGCATTGAGAAATACTACTTGGTCATCAATCTTGTCGAGAGAGGGCTTGGATTTTTCTCTTCATTGGCCTTCCGAACTCGTGAGAGCTTCGCGCTTTTGATCGTATATGGCTTTACGATAGATGTTATCTCTCTCTTGAGTTTGAGAGATACATCGACCATAGTAACTCAAGTCCGCTTACGTAATGAATTATCTCTCTGTTGTTGTCAACTTCTGTAACTCTTCAGTGAGTAGAGATATTTTCTCACTTAGTTCATCAGAACTCTTCAGTAGTTCCTGCTCTAAAATAGTTTGATCCTCTTGTTGGGCAACTTTAGGTTGAGCATTGGATTGGACTCTACGATTTTCATTCTTGGACACATTTTCGAAAGTTTAGATAATCTGAACAATCGTTGAGTACCAATTGCTGGTTGAGGATGAGGGAATGTCAGAGAGCAGTGATTGGGCTGTTGGAAGCTTCTGATTTTGAATTTGAGCAGTCTCAGCAGTAGAGTGACCAGACTCTATGATCATCTCCTTGATCATGTTCCTTCTTCCTTCAGAGTCCACTCTACGATCGTAGGGGATATAGTGATTGCCAGACTGTCGATAGACTTTGAAGTGGGGCTGGTCTTTGATCGTTTTGGTTGCAAACTTCTTCACCCTTGGGAAGTTCTGAGCCACCAGCTCCATGCTTGGAAAGTGAGAGAAGCACCAGCTGAGATAGCTTCCATCTCCTTCAGTATGGGCCTTTAGCCATGGCATCCACTGGAAGAACCATCTCATCAGCAAGTCGTCAGGATTGTAGAGAATGGTCGAGCAGTCTAGCTCCATGTTGTTCCAGTTTTTAGCTATATCAAAGGTAGTCATTCATACTACCTTGAGTTGCTCATCTCCATAGTTCACCCATCTTTCTAGAGGTGCGTTTGGTAGTTCATTTGAGACTTCCACCACTATTCTTCTTTTGAATCTTGCTGGTGAGAGAACTGAATAATCTTCTTGTTCTTTTATTTCTTGTGTTGCAGAATCAGAATCTTTTTCAATCTCTTCTCTCTCGGAGCCTGAACCTTCTTGATCATTTCCAGCAGAGAATCCTCTTGCTGCATTTAATTCTAATAACTTTCTTCAGCACGATCTTCCTCTGATTCATTTTCTTCATTGCTAGTCCTATCCTCAGCACTTTCTTTCTGTGATACAGACTCATCATCACTTAATTCAATGGGGGCATTTGATTGATCACTTCTCCTTTTGGAGGCAAATTTGGCTTGCATCCTGTAGCTCTTCCTTCTTCTTGGAGGTTCAGTTTTGGGAGAGTCAGACTCTTCTTCCTCTTCTGACTTGGAAGCCTCTGGTTCATCAAAAGAACTTCCTTCAGGTTCAACAAGGGCAAGGGCAGTCCCTTCTTCTGTAAACTCATCATTCCTTGAGTCATTTTGAGGGCTTTCAGGATTGGAAGGGGCTCGTTTTTCTTCTTCAGAATCAGCATCATTTGACCCATTATCTGGGCTTGTTGGGGTAGTTGCTTTTGGGGATGTAGTTGGGTCATCTTGAATTTCTTCTTCATCATCAGAGTGAATGCTCTGTGGATTAGCCACAGGGCTTGAGCATTCCTCTTCATCAGCAGATGCTGAATTTTCATTTATTAATCCAGCTTCACCTTCACTGCTGGATTTGGTCTGTGGGGACTCAGCCTTGACACCAGTCTCCTCTTCTTCTACTGACTCTACGTCCTTTTCTTCAGCAGATGTACTATTTTGGGAATCTAAGGCTAGTTTGTTTTCCACCTTAGCTTTCTTGCTGAATGGCCCTCGAAGCAGCCTGTTGCTTCTTCTCTTTGTTGTTTCAGCAGTTAGGACTTTTTCTTCTTTATCCTTGTCCTTTAAGGAGAGACTTCTTGGTGAGGTCTGAGCTTTCTTCACAACACCAACTTTCTTCACACCTCTGGATTTCTTTTTGGCTGGTGTGGTTGATGTTGGCACAGAGTCATCAGACTTAGAGCTTTCTACCTCTTTTGCTTTTCTCTTCTTTGCAGAGGTCCTGCTGCTGCTTGTAGTTGTCAGCCTTCTGTTCTCCTTGGGGTTTTTCTTCCAATTCATAAATAATTGTGGAGACATCACTTTGTGGACATTCAAAGGTTCTCCCTCATCATCCTTGATCTTCCCTCCTAGCTTCTTCTTCATCACAATACTCAGCAGTCTACCATGAAACACCTTAGTCAGGGGTTTTTCGGTGGACTTCTTCAACTTAGCTTTTTCTACCCACTTGGAGATTTGATCGAACAAGATAGCTCCAAAGTTGAGTTGTTTCTTCAGAACCATTGTTGACATTATCTTCAACTATTGGTCAAGCACTGTGTCATGTGCAGTGTCCTTGCACAGTATGCATTTTCCAACTATTTCACCAAGGAACTCGTATTCCTCTGGAAACTCCTTTCTTCATGTCTTTCAGACTAGGGTTTCTTTGGTACCCCATGATCTCCTTTGCTTGTTCAGTGTTGACATCATCAAGGTTCTTCAGCCCTTGGTTAGGAAAACCTAGGCATTGATTGAGGTCAGAAGATTTTAGCTTTAGATACTGACCCTTGACCTTAGTAGAAAGGGTTCCAGAGTTTATGGAGGCGTTTGAGTAGAACTCTTTTACCAGGTTGATGTACACTCGAGTGCTAGCCTCAAGACATTCTGAGAATCCAGCTTTCCTCATAAGTTCGAGAATGTCTCTGAACTTCTTTTCGGATGTCTCGAATGACTTGGTTCCTAGTCAATGCTCTGGTGATTACTTGCCGCTTTTCCATTTGATCGATTCAAGAATGTGGGTATTTGATTCGAGAGGTTTATATGAGATGGCTTATTGTGATTTGATAAAACTCGGAGTGTTAATCATTACGGCTCTTGAGAGGATTTTAGTTTGAAAATGGGAGGAAAAAGGTTCGATAGCTTCGATAATTGTATGCTGATTTGAAATTGTCTTTATAGCGCTTCCTTCTAACTCCTGCATAATTAGTGATGTGTCGATCAGAACATTGGTTGCACGATGCCTAATAATGAGTCAGAATTCCCATAACTTTTCGCTAGATATTTCTTTTTAAAAGAGTAGAGCGTTTAGACGATGTGACTTTGATCGTTGACCTTTTGATTCATAGAGTAGCATGGTAAAGCAACTATGGACTCTCACGATTTCCTTTGTTGACTTAACGATCAACTTTTGAGAGATGCTGTAGTGGATGGCTTTGTCTTCTATCCTCATTTTGATGCAGCATAGTTTGATCACTGATACACTCAAACTTATCTCCTCATTTTGAATGGTTGAGCAATTATCTCATTTTCCAAGCTCCTTGTGAACTGGAGTACCCTTTTGGTAGAACTATGATCATTGAGTTGTCTTCTACGATCGTTGAGGTAGCACTGTGATCGTGGAGTTCTCTTCAACCTCGACTCTACGATTATTGACTGACTTGGTCCTTGAGATGAATTTGATCAAGTAATTCTTCTGGGACAAGGTAGCTCAGGAAGAGCCAACCTCTTAGAGTGAGCTAAGGGTCAGGTTTGTCCTTGAGGCACTTTCCAGATGAAATGCTATAGAAGTGATTTGAAATGACATCTCATTCGACCTTTTCTGATGGGGAGATCCTCTACCAACTTTAGACAATTGCATTTGCTGTAATCGTGGTGTCCTCTTGCTTCTACACTGCGATCAGATGTTTGATCGTAGGCACTCCACAATTTGAGTTGGGTGGTTGAAAGGTTATCAGTAGTACGTTTTGAGACATTCCTACTGATTATGGATCTTCATTTGGTTCATCAGCCACAAAGTTTTGGGACTTTGTAGCTGGTATATTTCTTCATTATATAGTTCAGTGTTGTTGTTTCTCAACAGATCACTGCTCCCATGGTTGAAGTTGTCTTCCCGGATAGATGTGATTCCCTTTGCTTCAGACTCATTTGAAGGTAGCCCTGCATATCTCATTCTGACTGGAATCCTCATTATCACTTAAATCTCGTTGTATCAGAGGCATGGATATCTTCAGGACTGATCACTCTATGATCTATTGACAGCACTACGAACGTAGTCTTCTTTGACAGTTATGCATGCGAAGTTCTACTTTTGTAATGAAATCCTCTTGACTGATGCTCGATGATCCTCTGTTGTGGGCTTCCTTGAGGATTCTTCTCATATTGTTAGCTTTGCCTGATTTGGGCATATAAGACCCTTTTCATCTTTGGTTGCATAGCCTGCTTTCATATACGGATTAGCAGCCATGTGAGCTTCATTCAGTTTAGCTCACAGAGTCTTCGAGGAGAGGCTTAGACATATGTGAATTTTATCAGAGTCATTTCTGAATGGTCCTTAGCCTTCTGCTGGTTGAGTCTTCTTGACCGAAGTCTTCTACTTCAACATTCCTTAGTGTGGTCAGACAGACCAAGTACCTGCAGGTTTAAATATATTTCTATTTTTTGTACCCATAATTAAATGTGTCCTGCTAGGTTAGTTTTCTAAACCCCTGTTCCTCTTATTTGGATAATCTTCACATTTATCACCAACATCATATTCATGCATAAGACTAGTTTTAGATAATACATTTTGATATGCATGAAGGTGAGTGTGTGTAAGATTTGACATTTAATAACACACTCTTTATCTTTGATGGTTTCATCATTTGCTAGGTTATGTTCACAATGTTTAAGTGTTCACAGAGTGAGAATCAACTCTACGATTTAAGAGTATCTAGTTGATTCATGGAGGTGATTAGTTTCTACACATCATCTAGATACTCTTATAGAACTGATCATACTCTGTGTGTTATCGAACACTTAGAACAAGGATTTGTACATACATACTAACCTACTAGCAAGGATTACTTCTCATAAAATTCATTTGACCTGTGATGCTCTTATGACCCATTTCAGATTTCCTTCAAGATGTCATCTTCAACCTAAAACTTGGATGGAGAGAAAGTTTATAGACATTTGAGTTTCCATCCTCATGGTACTTTCTCTCTTCACCTTTTTAGGTGGATTATGACTTCTTGACAGAATACTGTTATGGTTCATAAGAAGGTGCATTAATGATGTACACATGTATAATAGTGAGGAACCATACCTTTTTACTGTCAGTCTCTTAACAGTCATTTATCTTTGATATACTGAGTTTAGGCATTGATGTGCATAGCTTCACATTTTCTCCTGACAGCTTGTTGCTCGTGTTAGCCTTTGATCAATCAGTCATGGTCTTGAAGATGTAGGCCAAGAGAATCTCTGCATTAAAATCTTTGACATCCTTTAGGTTACAAAGTTTGCACCCAGCTGCTGGTTGGCCAGACATAAGTTTGAGAAGATCTTCTTTCTTCTCTTGATAAGCATTTCTTAGCATGTGTGGCTTCTTCATCTTTCAGGCTGGTGGATGCTTGACTCTTTGTCGTTGATGTCTCTTAAGCTTTCTCGTCTGTCTTCGACTACAAGATTGATCAAGGCGAGGATTGGTCTTATTGATGTAGAAATCGAGAACATGGACCAATCTGAGCGACTTTCAGTGTATATACACATTTACCTATACACAATATTTCCAACGTGTGAGCACATCCAAGTATAACAAGTTACTTACTACTAAACTAAGTTTAGAACAATGTTTGTGCACGGGATCGACTCAAAGTGATTAGCTTTTGAATATAGCATGAGAACCTCTTTCGATACAAATTGTTAGTTCCCAAAGAGGCACAATAGATCTAGAAGGGGGGGGGGGTTGAATAGATCCTTTTTAATTCAATTACTTTTCTCTTTTATTTTGTATAGCTATTAAAGTAACATATGACAAACGTAAGAATCTTTTCAAGCACAACGGAATAAGTAAAAGATCCCCTTCATTGATATATTCATAATCATACATACATTGTTCGTAGAGTTAGTTTGATTATAAGCAGTTAAAACATAGATAGCAGTTATTGCAGTTATAGTACATAATGTAAATGACATAATGTAAAAGACACAATGTGACGCCCCCAAATCCGGGTATCTTCCAACTCGACAGATGGTGCTACACGGTGCTACAGTTCACATAAACATTCAATTGAAATGCCTCAAAAGAACGGATATGTCTTAGATATATATCAAAAGAATATTTACATTCCCTAGGTTCTTTATAACCAATACATAGTCTTTGTCATAATATCAATATTATTCCTTACAAAACCTATACTGTTACATATGCAATCTACGGGTTCACCTTTGCCTTCCCTTTATCCATGCCGGATCCATCGGTCCGTTCGGTCTTAGCTGCATTCATATGGTTCAAGCAAGAATGAGCCTAACTAGCTCAAGAAGTACAACAATTCTAGGAAAATAGCATGCTTGAAACATAGGAATCGTATATCTTCAATAACTGAACAATAGTTACGAAGTACTATCGATAATTCAAAATAGCACTTCTTTTCATTCGAAACGTTTTACAACAACAATATTCAGTAAAACATCAATGCCGGTTCAAGACCGTAAGCATTTCATAAGTACTTTGAAAAGGACATCCCGACACGAAGTCCGTAAGTCCGACATAGCTTACAAGCACGTCTAGTTGATCAACCTATAGTACTCTTTGTTGATCAACACTACATTCATTAAACGTGTATACGTTTAAGTTGTGGCAACCTCACGTGCCTATCGTTTGACGACAAAATAGTTTAGCATATTCAGTCTACTTTTGAAAACCACAACAATATTAGTTTGGTAAATCCTTATCAACACTTGATAGAATAACATAGCATACGCTTCAGCCAAAAAGGATTGGCTTTGACTTCCTCAGATACTAACTCATGCGAAGAATACATGAATCACAAAGACTTGTCCAGATCGAACTGGAACAAGGGTAAGAGTACTTACCTTTAGCGTCTGCTACAGTTTATAACACGTGCACTTTACGTCTTTAAGGTCTCTACATTAGATGATAGCATAACATAGAACATTAGGTCATGATTGATCACACATGGTTCCTAAAGAATCTTACCCTTCTTCTCAATCTAAATACGTATTAGATTTGTTATTATAGGTTCCGGCTTTCCATTACGTCATTCTTACGTTCATATGTAATTGACTTAACTTAACTCTAAGTGTTCATACTTAAGGCTTAATTATGTCTTAACAATGTTTTATTAAGATCCTCATTTAATTGTTTATCAAATACTCTTCATGCTTAACATGTAAACCTTCTTCATTATTTAGGTTATGAAGTCAAGTACCGCAAAGACCTGGCTAATCGTGACTTGGTGCTGCATACACTGCCACATCACACTTATCACTCAAAAATCCGGACTCGGCTACTTCTGGTGGCAGTCTCTGTATATGTTACGCGTTATGCACATGAGTTTGTAAGGGCTGAGGGCCATTTTGGTGCTACGGCGCGGGCTTATTGGCCTTGGGCTGGCGTCGCCGCGCCAGCTCTGTGCACCAGAAGACTTGGACAGATTTTTCAAAAGTTGAGATTCTCGGACTCGTAACTTCTTCGTTATAAGTCCGAATTGATTCGTTCAAGAGCCTACGGGTCACAAATTACATACTCTATGCGTTCATGCAAGAATTTTATCTATTTTACTTCATTTGCTAAAATTTTACCTATTAGTCCATTTTAATGAAAACGATAAATGTTCGTGAACGTTCAACGCTCGTTTCTTCGTTCTAAGTCAGAATCCGGCCATTTTCGAGTTCGCAACTCTATAATGCCAAATATGACTTGTCTCCATCAAAAACCAACATTTACGACTTCAAACACAAAATATAACTTCCATTCCGAGAATTTCACGAATTCGACGATTATCGTCCAATCGTGTAAATTCCGGCGAAACCTCATTACTAATCATTCTAGGTGGATTTTAATCAACATATAGACATTTCAAGTTACTTATTACACCAACTTTTTATTAAAGTAGGTTTTGACTTATTCTCATAAGTAATTAACTTATTTAACTTATTAACTACAAATTCTCATGCTTATGACAACAAATGGCAAATTCTTCATGAGTTCATCAACTTATTTAGGTTCAAGTTGCTTATTCAACTTATTCGGCTTAAGTTCATTGCTTAACCACTTCCCATATGTTCTTAACATATATGTTCATTCGTTTACACTTCTCTTATCACCCTACTATGACAGAGATGGAAGAGATAAGATAATTTACCTTTGATGAATTAGTACTTCTTCTTTGAAAACTAACAATGGAAGGTTTAAGCTTCAAAGTGCTTTTGGGTTCTAACAAATAAGTTGCGTATGAGAGAGGAGTTTGTTGGATGAAAGTTTAACAAGCAAATTAAGAAATCCAAGCTTGCTATTTATAGAAGGCTAAGGTTGGGGCATAATGGTCTTTATGTCATCCCACCTCCTTAAACTAACCTCCTTACTATTCATTTGCTTAATCCCTAAGTTTACTTGCTAACCACAACTCTTATCTCTTACTTGGTTATTACATAAAGTTCTTGCCCATTAAGACTACCCATATTAACATGGTTTGCTCCATGGATCATGGATAATTCATTGGGCTTGCATTAATAAAAGTTTGGGCTTCACTTTATAAACCACTTAGGCTTAGTATAAATCCTACATAGGTTTACACCTTTAAGCTTATAGACTTATATTTTATACCAAGTTACATTAATTCATTTCATTAGGTTTTAATACATACATTCTCAATTTAAGTCCGCATGCGCATTATTGCGTTTTCCATACTTAGATTATTATTACATAATCCATCTCGCCTCGATATTCTAACGTTATGTATTTCTCAGAAGTTTAAAAATAATTCCCGAGCGATTAACGATGAATAGTGTTTTTCGTAAATTTTCTCAGAAAACCTTTATTTTCGTCTTGGAAATTCAAACACTTTAATTCATTCACGTGGTTCAAATACTACGATGTTCCGACATTTCTAGGTTATAGAACGACATACATCTTATTAACACATATAATAACAAATAATATTATTTTATTCATTATTTAATTCTTTCCCCTTTATAAAGATTTTATTCATTATTTCTCGGGCATTACATTCTTCCCCCTTTATAAAGATTTTGTCCCCAGAATCTTGCCCTACATTACTCAAACAAAAGAGGATAATTCTTTTTTATCTTCTCTTCCAATTCTCACGTTGCTTCCTCGACATCGTGGTTCTTCCATAACACCTTTACTGACGATATTACCTTGTTTCGCAGAACTTGCTCTTTTCTATCGATGATTTGAATCGGCATTTCTTCATATGTTAAATCCTTCTCGATTTGAATAGGCTCAAATTCTATCACGTGCTTGTAATCCGGTTTGTAAGGACGTAATACTGAAACGTGAAATACATTATGTATTCGCTCTAGGTCTGGAGGTAACGCTCCCTTATAAGCTACCTCACCTACCCATTATAATACCTCAAAAGGTCCTATAAACCTTGGGCTTAGTTTTCCCTTCTTTCCAAAGCGTATCTTTCCTTTCCAGGGAGATACCTTTAGAAATAAGTACGAGCCTACCTCAAACTCTCTATTCTCTCGATGTAAGTCTGCGTATTTCTTTTGTCTGTCTTGTGCCGTTACTAGACGCATTCGAATCAATTTCACCACTTCCGCTGTTTGCTGCACCAATTCGGGTCCTAGCATTCGGCGTTCTCCCACTTCATCCCAATACAATGGCATTCTGCATTTCCTTCCATACAAAGCTTTATACGGAGGCATACCTATGCTTGCATGATAACTGTTGTTATACGCAAATTCTACTAATGGTAGATGATCATCCCAACTACCCTTGAAATCCATGACGCAAGATCTCAACATATCTTCTAACGTCTGAATTGTCCTCTCACTCTGTCCATCGATTTGTGGATGATATGCCGTACTCAATTTCAACTGCGTCCCCAACTGCTCTTGAAGACTTCTCCAAAAGTTCGATGTGAATCGTGGGTCACAATCTGACACTATCGAAACAGGTGCTCCATGTCTGGAAATAATTTCCTTAACATAGAGTGTAGCTAACTGATCTAAGTTATACTTAATTCGAATTTGCAGAAATTGAGCCGACTTCGTCAACTGGTTCACTATTACCCAAATTGTATCATATCCCTTCTGAGTCGTCGGAAGTCCCACCACAAAGTCCATCATGATATGCTCCCACTTCCACTCCGAAATCTCCAATGACTGTAACAAGCCACTTGGTCGTTGATGTTCAGCTTTAACTCTTTGACAAGTCAAGCACCTACTCACATACTAGGCTATTTCTCTCATCATGTTCGGCCACCAAAAACTCTGTCGAAGGTCTTGATACATCTTAGTACTACCAGGATGAATCGAGTACCTCGAACTATGAGCCTCTAATAAAACTTGCTCCTTTAATTTCGTCTCATTCGGAACCCAAATTCTTCCCTCAAATCTTAATAATCCCTCATTATCAAGACTAAACTTAATATCTTTTTCATTGGTCAACCGCTTCTTCATCTGGTCACACTCATCGGTTTTGAGTTGTACCTCCTTGACTCTCTCTACGATGGTAGACTGAATCTCCATCGTAAACAGTCTCTGATCCGCCTCAATTGGCAACTTCACCTCTAACTCCATCCTAACCATCTCTGTTATTAACTCAGTTTGGTCATTAAGATGACAACTTCTCCCGGCCCTTTCTACTCAAGGCGTCTTACCACCACTACATTAGCTTTTCCAGGGTGATACAGGATTTCGCAGTCGTAATCCTTTATCAACCCCAGCCACCTCCTCTGTCTCATGTTCAACTCCTTCTGTGTGAAGATATATTTTAGACTCTTATAGTCCGTGTATATCTCACACTTTTCCCCATAAAGATAATGTCGCCAAATCTTTAAGGCAAACACCACCGCGGCCAGTTCCAGATCATGAGTAGGGTAAACTTTCTCATAATCCTTCAACTACCTAGATGCATACGCAATAACCTTGCCATGCTGCATGAGCACGCAACCCAGTCCTTTATGCGAAGCATCGCTATAAACTATGAAATTTCCTGTGTCATCGAGTAATGACAAAATAGGCGCTTCACTCAACTTCTTCTTTAGTTCTTGAAAACTATCTTCGCATTTCTCAGTCCATACGTACTTCACCGTCTTCCTCGTTAAGTTAGTCAGCGGAGTAGCTATCTTCGAAAAGTCCTGAATGAACCTCCCATAGTAACCCGCTAACCCTAAGAAACTCCGTAACTCGGTTGGCATTTTCGGTTGTTCCCAATTCATCACGGCTTCCACCTTCGTTGGATCTACTGAAATCCTATCATGGTCAATAACATGACCTAAAAACTGTACCCTCTCTAACCAAAATTCACACTTAGTGAACTTCGCATATAACTTCTGCTTCCTTAATGTCTCCAACACTATTCTTAGGTGTTTAGCATGATCTTCTCGCGTCTTAGAGTAGACTAGAATATCATCAATAAACACCATAATGAACTTGTCCAAATATTGTTTGAACACTCTATTTATCATATCTATAAATGCAGCAGGTGCATTAGTCAACCCAAATGGCATCACCAGAAACTCGTAATGACCATAACGAGTCCTGAATGCTGTCTTTGGCATGTCTTCATTTCGAACCTTTTGCTGATGATACCCCATCCTTAAATCTATTTTGGAAAAATATTTTGCACCCTTCAACTGATCAAAAAGATCATCGATCCTGGGCAATG
Organism: Panax ginseng; assembly: GCA_020205605.1. Taxonomy (NCBI): domain Eukaryota; kingdom Viridiplantae; phylum Streptophyta; class Magnoliopsida; order Apiales; family Araliaceae; genus Panax; species Panax ginseng. The sequence goes on from CM035147.1 coordinate 34,288,646, forward strand.
GATACTTATTCTTTATCGTTAACTTGTTCAACTCTCGGTAGTCGATACAAAGTCTTAACGATCCATCCTTCTTCTTGACAAATAGTACCGGTGCTCCCCACGGTGAAACACTCGGTTCAATGTACTTCCTGTTCAATAATTCCTGTAACTGTACCATCAACTCTTTCATCTCCACTGGCACCATACGATACGGTGCCCTGGAAACTGGTACTGCTCCTAGCACAATATCTATTACAAACTCGGTCTCCCTATCCGGTGGAAGACCCGGTAACTCACTTGGAAATACATCCATGAACTCACTCACTATAGGTATTTGTTCCATGGTTGCTCCCACTCTCTGGGTATCAACCACATGACACAAATAGCCTACACACCCCTTCCTTAATAATTTCCTAGTTTGTGTCATGGTAAGACAACACGAACATCCCGACGATTTGTTCCCGTAAAATATTACATGAGATTGAATTGATGTTTTAATATTTACGCATTTCTTTTGACAATCTATTATTGCTCCATGATTTATCAACCAATCCATTCCGAGGATTCGTCGAATTCTCCTAATTTTATCGGTATCAGATCTACCGATAATTTATAACCTCGAATGTCTATGCAATAACTCCTATGAATATCTTCAATATGAATTATCTCTTCGTTGGCTACCTTAATGTTTAAAGGTATAGGAAACTTTTCGGGAAGTAATCCTAATCGTCTAGCAAAATCATATGCGATAAACGAACAAGTAGCACCCGAGTCAAACAGCACGTATGCATTTAAGTCATTGATCGGAATAATACCTGCGACTATGTCCCCCGAGGCCATTGCGTCTTGGACGGTTATATTAAAGGTACGGGCCATCGGCCTACCCGGCTGCACTGGACCCCCAATAGTTAACTTACCACTATTAGTGCCCCTATTCCTATCTGTCCCCTTCTTTGGGAAGTTCTTTGCCATGTGGTCAGTTGATCCACATACAAAGCATCCATGATTCTTCTTCGGGCTTGGAAAGTTTGGCGCATTATGCCCCTCCTGTCCACAGTTGTAACACACGGCCTTACCTTTGAGACAGACTCCTAAATGAGTCTTCCCACAGGTCTTGCAGGCCTCTATCCTCCTCTTAGGGTCTCCTTATTTCACTCCGGTATTCCCAGAGCTAACTATCTTCCTCTTATAACCCTCGCCACTCCCACTGGCACCGTGAACTTTTATTACCCCAACCACCTTCCCCTTAATTTTCTTGTCCTTGTGGTATTGGCTTAACGCCTTGCTACCACCTTCGACAATTATTGCTTTCTCTAAAACAATTCCAAAGGAAGTACTTGATGTGGAGCGAACCTTGCCAGTTAATTAAACTTGGCGGCGTATTGGGGAACCGTCATGTCCCCTTTCATCAACTCCAGAAACCGCATATCAATCCTTCCCTGCATGCTCGTGGGAAAATAGTTCTCATTAAATATTTCCTTGAACCTCACCCACGTTATCACATCCATTCCGGCCCTAGCCTGATTGGCCTCCCACCACAAGTTGGCCTCTCCCTTCATCATGTAGGTTGCAAAGGCAACCTTTTGGGCCTCGTTGACATTTGATATCATAAATGCCTTCTCGATCTCCTTCACCCATGTTTGGGCTTCGATAGAGTCCGTAGTTCCTTTGAACTCCGACGGACCCACACTCTTAAAGTCCTTGAATGTAGTAGCCCGTACTACACCAGGATTTACGGGGATATTAGCCCCAGTTTGATTAAACGATGTGGTTAAAAGGTTCAAAAATTCATGCATGGGGTTAACCGGACCTCCCTCCAGTTGATTTGTGTTCGCACCTTGGTTACGTGGTACTCTTCTCATGGCATTTTGTCATATAATAAACACATATTTCATTATTATTCATTTCCTGCCAGTTAGCTATTATTCAATGTTAAACAATAACTTAAACATTCATTACTCAATATTTTTTGAAAAGGAAAACTTATATTAATTCATTGTAGTATAATACTACATCGGTTACATAATACATCCTAAGCCGAATACATTACTTTCCCGCCATTGCTTTCCAAAAAATTGGGATTACAAAAGACTACCCTTGATTATACAAAAGAGGGTTTTACGACACTACTAGATACAAAAATATGTACATATCTAACTACTCTAGTCACTACTAGATTACATTTGCCTTAAGGCATTTTCAAAATCCGCCTTGGCAAGATCATCAATAATATATCACTACCGATAGTATGCTGTGGTATCCGCCTGCTGTCTCTGGGGTAACCACCACCAAGAATCAGAATCCTCATGAGAATTCCTATGGATATAGGACATTCTTCCTATCTTCTACTTCTTGGTCTTTAGCTCCTCCCTGAGCTCAAAGACCTCATGTTTAACCCATGGACCTTGTCCTAGGCCAAAACCCTTTCATCATGTTCCTGCTCCCACATGGACTCCACGTCCGTCTTATCCTCTATAACAACGTGGAGCTCTGCCTTTAGCTCCTTAACCTCCTTGAAATAGTGGATGTTCCTATCTATCACCGACATGAATAAGGACATCATTGACTCCCCCGGAGCTGTCTCCGCTGCTATAGCTACTGGGTTGAAGGACACTGCTTCCACTTCTTCTTCTATCATGCCATCAAATACTGACATGAGATCTAAACTCTCTGAGTCTCCAGACTCAACCACCATAATCTCGGGATCTACCGCTATGGGACTCGGTATAATCTCTACCTGATTAACCGATTCTTCACTTACTACCTGTACGTCTCTATTTTCTCCTGACATCTACAACAACACAAAAGTTGGATTAGTACACGTTAGTAGAATAATAAAAACACATAACATATATAATGCATTTTTATAAGGTTAACTTCCATCTTTTAATCTTTGACTTTTCTTAAGGTTATGACTTAAGGTTTTATTTCCCCCCTTAAGTTTTATAACCTAATGCTTTGATACCAACCTGTGACGCCCCCAAATCCGGGTATCTTCCAACCCGACAGATGGTGCTACACGGTGCTACAGTTCATATAAACATTCAATTGAAATGCCTCAAAGGAACGGATATGTCTTAGATATATATCAAAAGAATTTTTACATTCCCCAGGTTCTTTACAACCAATACATTGTCTTCGTCATAATATCAATATTATTTCTTACAAACCTATACTATTACATATGCAATCTACGGGTTCGCCTTTGCCTTCCCTTTATCCTTGCCGGATCCATCGGTCCATTCGGTTTTAGCTGCATTCATATGGTTCAAGCAAGAATGAGCCTAACTAGCTCATCAAGTATAACAATTCTAGGAAAATAGCATGCTTGAAACATAGGAATAGTATATCTTCAATAACTGAACAATAGTTACGAAGTACTATCGATAATTTAAAATAGCACTTTGTCAAGAATAAACATATGAATGATATTCCTGTTTATATATGATTTGATTATGATATATATATGAATGAATATGCAAGTATGCTTGCATTAAGAAAAGCTGTAAAGTCCTTTGATAAATAATAGAAACATGTGTACAAGGACTTACAATGAATTGATAAAGTATGTTAGGTTGATCCTACATAAGCAAAACAACTTTGTAAAATCCTTAAAAATAAATGATGCACAAGGACTATAAATATAGAAAGATCAAGCATGTTAAAGTCCATTCTTTGATCTCCTCAAGCATCTGTCAGGTTGGAAGATACCCGGATTTGGTGTAGCACCACCGTGTAGCACCATTCTTTGATCTCCGTAAGTACCTCATAGTCCTCTATCTCTTCTTGCTTAATCTCCGTCAAGTCAAAGTCCAACTCTATATCAAAGTTGTAGTCATTGGGGAGATTTGGCATTCCATTAGCAAGGCTAGACAAACCCAACCCTGGAGTCCTAAAAACAAAATGCTTTCACTCAATATATGAGATTGTTTGATCATACAAAGCGTTAACAAAAGCATGACAAAAGTAACTGCTAGTACTGTGCAATAAAAGTAAGCAGTTGATAATATCAACATAGCAGGGCAAAGGGATTTTCTTCCCTTTTTACCGTTTTTGGCATATGCAAGGATAAGGGTGGTGTTTTACTATTCTTTGTCTTTCAATTAAAATTTCTGTAATTGGGATGATGAATTCGTTAATTTATTCAGTTTTTAATTTATCTAAGATGAACTAAATTCTTAATTACGCTTGCAATGGATCTTTAGTGTTGAACAATGATTATCATGCTTTAATTTCAGTTTAATAAAACTATCAATTTAGTTCATCTATTATGATTTGTATTTAATTTATGAATTGCTTGATCACCAATTTTATGTGGATTTTTATGGAGTCGAGAGATGATGTATGAATATAGACCTAATCGTAATTGCATGTGTTCTTGAATTCTGCATTTTGATGGAATCTTGATGAATGTTTAGGATAAAGATATAGCTAACATCGCATGTAATCGGATAAAGAACTTGAAATTTAAACCTTATTTGACTTTTATTCACATAGAGATATGGTGAATTAGTTAATTAGGGTGTTTGGCTTAATTCCATTAAATTATGAATTTAAGTTAATACGGTATTAGTGCATCGAGAGATGGCTAATTCTATTTGAGTGTTCTTGATTAATGAACTTAGATAGTAAATTCAACTGAAAAAGGTGGGGATAATTGGAGTGAAACTTAAAGTGAAATTGCAAGCCTACTTCTTCAATATCTGCTTGACATTTAAGGTTATTTAGTGTGTTGATAAGTTTCGATTTTTATTTTATTAGTTTTTATTAATTATAATCATTAATTCAAATAGTTTAATAAAATTGAAATAACATAAAACTCGTAATTGTTAGATTAAATTTCATACTTTACTCTGTGGGAACGATAATCTATTCATCATTATATTACTTGTTGACCACGTACACTTGCATGTGAGTGTATCTAGAATTTACACCAATACGTTTTTGGCGCCATTGTCGGGGACTAGTTTTGATTTTATTCCTTTCAATATCAGTTTAATTAGTTCAGTTTTAGTTAAACAATTTTTCTTTTTGTTTTGTTTATTCTTGTTTCAGGTTCTCTGAATTAGTGTATGCAAACTCGGTCTAAAAGGCTAGACTTGCTTCCTTTCGAGGATGACATCGAACGACTATTTCAGAGACTTAGTAAGTGGATTAGGGAAAACAGGGAGAACTTTGATAAATAGGAAGAAATAATGGCTGCAGAGGATCAGAAAGCGCTGAGGAATTATGCTACTCCCAGGGTGACTGAGATTCAATCGAGCATTACCAGGCTTGTGATTATTGCGAATAACTTTGAGATCAAGCCTGAGACCATACAAATGATACAGAATTCAGTCCAGTTTGGGGGATTAGCCAATGATGATCTGAATGAACACTTAGTTAGCTTTATGGAAATTTGTGATACCTTCAGATACAACGGGGTGTCAGATGATGCAGTTAAACTTCATTTGTTTCCGTTCACACTGGGGGAAAGGCGAAAAGTTTGTTACACTCACTACCGCCAGGGTCAATTACTACTTAGGATGACCTTGCTCAAAAATGTTTAGCCAAATTTTTTCCACCAGCAAAGACTGCGAAGATGAGGAATGAGATTACTGTGTTTGAGCAGCAGCATGGGAAGTCATTGTACGAAGCTTGAGAAAGGTACAAGGAACTACTTAGCCTGTCGACATCGGGATTTTTGGGTGTCCCTTTTCGTTACTTGTTCTTTGGTGTTCTCATTTTAGGTGAGATTTGTTTGAAAAAACAAGTGAAAAAGGTCCGACATGTATGATATAGACGATGGGACTGTTAAGAGTCGCTAGTTGGTTTTTTAAATGGTTGTACCAACACAACCGAGAAAAGGTTTGCACATTGCTTTTCACATTTGGCCAAATTGCACTTCGCAACTCGCACATCGAATTTCGCATAACGCATTTCACATATCGCATCGCAAATCGCATATCGCAAATAATATATCGCATATTGCAAATCGCAATGTAATGAATGTTATGATGAATGTTAAAATGTATTCGCAAATTGCTTTACCTTTTACCGATCATTGCTGCTGCAGATGCTGGTGTTGACTCCAATGGTTTGGCATTTAATCGTTGATGCTTGTTTGATGAAGATAAGTTGAGATGTTTTACACATCTCTGATGGGGACGACGCTTTGAAATTACCAGACCCTCCCGATGTAGTCGCTGGTAGTTTGCAATGGTGCCTATCCTGCTGATCGCCACACTTTTTCGGTTCCCACTCGAACGGTGGTATACGAAGCTTTCATCGCTGAATTGTCTTGATGTCACGCTGAATTGATGCCAATGGTTTAAGAATACGTCACTAGACTTCACCTGATGTTAAGCTAGATTGATGACAACCACCAGATGTCTCACCCTTCTTGAGGTGATTTGGAGTTTCCTTTCACTGTTGGGTGCTTGTGCCCCATTTCCTTAAGCGTTTGATTCGTAACCCGACTGAACTGATGACTTGAATGTCACTGAAATCCCTGGAGGGTGTAATTCATTCTTTCGCGCCTTTGATTTGAACGCGTGCGGTGTAGAGGCCTCGGCTTGAGGACTTAACGCGATGTTGATGGTGTAGATTTCATTCGCTAGGCCTTTCGTTGTTAACCTTATGCTTCGAGTTGAGAACTTTTTGAGAAGTTTCCCTTCTTTCGTAAGGGCACGCTTATGTCGCTATGATTTCTTTCGTGAGTTCACCCTTTCTTTTTGATGAGAAGCTTGATCTCGCCTTTAAACTCCTTCTATTTCTTGGAATGGGAAAAATGCCCCAGTCCTTTCGCGTGTTGATGCTGAGGGTTCATATGAGAAACTCTCTTTGTTGATGAAGTCGTGAGTGAATAATATTTTAATCGCCATTGAGATGATGATGGACCATGCTGATGGTGCTAACTGGTGCATTTTCCATTTTAGGATGATTGATAAATTCCCCAGTGTTGAGTTGTCGCTGCTTCCGAGATTGCCCCCAATCTTGTTGTAAGGGATCCAATATCCGGTTGTCGCCAATTTTGAAATTGCCCCAGCCTTGCTTGTTGTCTGGGATAGTTGCTTTGATGGATGAGCTGATAAGACGTCGAGATCACAAGAAGCTTTTACCTCTGTACCATATGATGAACAGGTAGGTTTTGATGTTGACAGCTCTTTCTGGTCAATGTGAGATTTGTTTGAAAAAACAAGTGAAAAACGTCCGACATGTATGATGTCGACGATGGGACTTTTAAGAGTCGCCAGTTGGTTTTTTAAATGCTTGTACCAACACAACTGAGAAAAGGTTTGCACATTGACCCAATGGTGTGACAACGATATCTGGTCGATGAAAACCAAGATTCGCTTTAGGTCCGGGGACTTGATTATGCAGGGGAATCATTAGGCACCCCACGACATCCGTGTTACCACGGTGACCGCCTCTTTTCAAGAAACTATTATCTGAGTGTGTGTGTGTGTGGGTCAATGTGTTGTTATATGGAAGTTGTGCGAGGCCTCGTTCGAACCTATATACACAGGGTTTGAATTTATGTCAAAATTCAGTTTTAGCAAGATATGGCGATGATGTTTTATTAAAGAGGTTTTTAAACCACGATGCTCAATAGGAATTGAGACCTTTACACTCCCATTTTTATTAAGTGATCTACCGGATTGATTTTATTTGACGGATGCGCGAGGCATCCGCATTAAAAATAATATACACCTCGTGGGTATGAAAACCATCTCGAGGAAATTCGGACATTGCGATCAAATTTACAAGTCGCTTATACATTTGAAAATGTCCATCACGGAACCGAATCTAGATTCAATGGGATGAATCATGATCACATGATTCCTAGGCTCACAAGATATCTGCAGTTTATATGAAAGCGATGGCGGTATATATATATATATATATATATATATATATATATATATAAAGTACGTAAATATATATATATACGAGACGGATCACCAACCACGAAGCACCTCCATGGGGATCGAAATGTAAATAAAGCTGTTAAAAGCTATCAACCGCCACGGAGGAAACTCTAGACGAGACGAAACGTAAAGAAAGCTGTAAAAGCGATCAACCACCATGAAGTAAACTCCAGGTGGGACAATATATATATATATATATATAAGCAATAAACGCACCGGATGTAAAATCCGTGGCTCATCGAATGTAATTCACCGAGTTCATATATATAAATATATATATATATATATATATAAATGAATAAACGCATATAGGATATAAAATCCAGGGCTCATCGAATGTAGTCCCACCATAGTTCATATATATATATATATATATATATATATATATATATATAAGTAGAGTAAACGCACTGCATCAAGTCTAGGCTTATCGAACAAAGTTCGACACACAGTTAATATATATAAATGTAAATATATATATATATATATAGACTGAAATGAAACCTCGGACCGAAGTCCGGGCAAAAGCAAGCAACATGACTCTCAACGTGTAGAAGGGTGTGTGCAAAGATGAAGAGAAAGACTCTAAAGTGTGTGAGAAGGCTTACAAATTTAATCGCTAAAAAGGCTTCTATATCTTTAGAGTGGGTAAACACTTAGCTTTTGTGGGTACAAAGAGGCTATATATGAGCTCACAGTGTTTAAAAGTGGGAAAATACATTTGTAGGGCGAGTGAGAGGCATGGTGTGCGAGGTTTCCCATTTTTTTTCTTGGAAAATCAGCACCCCAAGCCCTCTATTTATAGAGGGAGGAGCCGCAAGTCTACCTGCGGCACCTAGTAGCAAGTGTACTGCTTGGTGCCGGGGTGCCCCGGCAAATGTGGGTCCCGCCGCAGTGTCGAAATACGTGACATCACTGCTCGCTTCTCAGTCGCTCATAACTTTCAATCCGGGAGTCCGATGGAAGCGTGCCATACCATTCCATAAAGCTTTTTCCGAGAGCTACATAATGATATATGATTTGACCTTTTTTGATTCCAGGAAGATGGGTCCATGACCGAAATGGCATTCCCGAGTTTCCGTCAGGTAGTCCGTTGAGCCGTTTTGCATAGTTTGCGGTCAAAAGTTAAGACATGGTTCTTGTGGGACTTCTATTGAAGTATTTTGAGTTGACATGAGTTGATTTGATGTGAGTTGAAGTTGAATTGTCAAAATGACCATTTTGCCCCTCCCAAGGTTATCTCCGATTTTTGCGCAGTTGTAGCAGTCTTTTCTCAGGGTTATCTCTCAGGTTGACTTGATGCTGACTTTGACTATCCTTAGGGTCATCTCTGGGGTTGGATTGACCTCCTGGGGCTATCTCCAGGCTTTGATCTTGATCCCCGGGCTATCTCCGGGGTTGAAACTTACTTTCCCCGGGTTATCTCCGAGGTTTAGAACCTGATTTGTCGGGGTTATCTTCGGGGTTGAGAACTGGATCTCTTGTGGCTATCTTCGGGGTTGGAATTGATGTTGTGATCCTCCAGGGTTATCTCTGGAGTGTGAAGAAGTCGTTTTTGTCCTCCTGCATAGTTAGTAACAGGAAAGCGAAATTTCGAGTGTCTACAAATGCCCCTCTTTATCATGTTCATGCAATGCAATGGAATGGACATGATAAAGATTAGTAGACACTTGAAACATGACAAGGTATTTTCAATGAAGCAAATCGCAATGTAGTGAATGTTTATGATGAATATGAAAATGTTTTCGCAAATCGCAGTTCGTAAATTGCACATCGCACATCGCTTTTCGTATTTGGCCAAATCGCACTTCGCAACTCGCACATCGCATTTCGCATATCGCATCATAAATCGTATATCGCATATCGCAAATCGCAAATTGCAATGTAATGAATGTTATGATGAATGTTAAAATGAATTCGCAAATCGCTTTACCTTTTAACGATCATTGCTGCAGATGCTGGTGTTGACTCCAATGGTTTGGCATTTAATTGCTGATGCTTGTTTGATGAAGATAAGTTGAGATGTTTTCCACATCTTTGATGGGGACGACGCTCTGAAATCACCAGACCCTCCCGATGTATTCGCTGGTAGTTTGCAATGGTGCCTATCCTGCTGATCGCCAAACTTTTTCGGTTCCCACTCGAGCGGTGGTATCTGAAGCTTTCATCATTGAATCGCTTGATGTCGCTTGAATTGATGCTAATGGTTTAAGAATACGTCACTAGACTTCACCTGATGTTACGCTAGATTGATGACAACCACCAGATGTCTCACCCTTCTTGAGGTGATTTGGAGTTTCCTTTCACTGTTGGGTGTTTGTGCCCCATTTCCTTAAGCGTTTGATTCGCGACCCGGTGACCGAATCGATGACTTGAATGTCATTTGAAATCCACGAGGTGTAATTCATTCTTTTCACGCCTGATTTGAACGTCGGTGTAGAGGCCTCAGCTTGTGAGGACTTAACGCATGTTGATGGTGTATATTTCATTCGCTAGGCCTTTCGTTGTTAACCTTATGCTTCTGAGTTGAGAACTTTTTTGAGAAGTTTCCCCTTCTTTCGTAAGGGCACGCTTATGTCGCTATGATTTCTTTCAGGAGTTCACCTCTTTCTTTTTGATGAGAAGCTTGATCTCGCCTTAAACTCCTTCTATTTCTTGGAATGGGAAAAATGCCCCAGTCCTTTCGCGTGTTGATGCTGAGGGTTCATATGAGAAACTCTCTTTGTTGATGAAGTCGTGAGTGAATAATATCTGAATCGCCATTGAGATGATGATGGACCATGCTGATGGCGCTAACTAGTGCATTTTCGTCGACGTCGGGATTTTTGGGTGTCCCTTTCCGTTACTTTTTCTTTGGTGTTCTCATTTTAGGTGAGATTTGTTTGAAAAAATAAGTAAAAAAGGTCTGACATGTATGATGTCGACGATGGGACTGTTAAGAGTCGCCAGTTGGTTTTTTAAATGGTTATACCAACACAACCGAGAAAAGGTTTTCATATTGACCCAATGGTGTGACACTGATATACGGGTCGGTGAAACCGAGATTCGTTTAGGGTTCGGGGACTTGGTTATATGGGGGGAAGGTGTTAGGCACCCAGACATCCGCCTTTACCACTGTGACCGCCTCTTTTCAAGAAACTATTATCCGAGTGTGTGTGTGTGTGTGGTGGGTCAATGTCTTTGTTATATGGAAGTTATCACGAGGCCTTGTTCGAACCTATATACACGGGTTTGAATTTATGTAAAAATTCGCTTTTAGCAAGATATGGCGATGATGTTTTATAAAAGAGGTTTTTCAAACCACGATGCTCAATAGGAATTGAGACCTTTTACACTCCCATTTTTTATTAAGTGATCTACCGGATTGATTTTATTTGATTTGATCATGCAGGCATCCGCATCAAAAATAATATACAAAAATAATGCCGACTTCCTCGTGGGTATGGAAACCATCTGAGGAAATTTAGACATCGCAGAATAATTTACAAGCTGCTTACAGCTGAAAATGTCCATCACGGGAATCGAATCTAGATTCAATGGGATGAATCTATGATCACATGATTCCTAGGCTCACAAGATACTGCAATTTATATGAAAGCAGTAAGCAGGTATATATATATATATATATAAGCTGTAAATATATATATATACAGACAGGATCACCAACCACGAAGCACCTCCATTGGGGATCAGAAATGTAAATAAAGCTGTTAAAAGCTATCAACTTCAACGGAGGAAACTCCAGGCAAGACGAAACGTAAAGAAAGCTGTAAAAGCGATCAATCACCACGAAGTAAACTCCGGTAGATGTAATATATATATATATATATATATATATATATATATATAAAGCAATAAATGCACCGGATGTAAAATCAGTGCTCATCGAATAGAATTCGACCACGGTTCATATATATAAGTATATATATATAAAAAGCGAATAAACGCATTCGGATGTAAAATCCAGGCTCATCGAATGTAGTACAACCACGTTCATATATATATATATATATATATATATATATATATATATATATATATATATATAAAAAGTAGAGTAAATGCACCCGAATCAAGGGTAGGCTCATCGAACAAAGTTCAACACACAGTTAATATATATAAATGTAAATATATATATATATATATATATATATATATATATATATATATATATATATATGTACCAATAAACGCACTGCATCAAAATTCAGGCTCAATCGAGGCATAACTCGATAATGTTAGTCAATATATATGTAAATATATATATATATATATATAATATATATATACAGATTGAAATGAAACCACTGATGAAGTCCGGGCAAAAGCAAGCAACACAACTCTCTCGAATGTAGAAGGGTGTGTGCAAAAGATGAAGAGAAAGACTCTACAGTGTGTGAGAAGGCTTACAATGATCGCTAAAAAAGGCTTCTATATCTTTAGAGTGGGTAAACACTAGCTTTTGTGGGTACAAAAGAGGCTATATATGAGCTCACAGGTGTTTAAAAGTGGAAAATACACTGTAGGGGCGAGTGCGGAGCGAATTGTGCAGGGTTTTCCCATCTTTTTCTCTTGGAAAATCAGCACCCCAAGCCCTCTATTTATAGAGGGAGGAGCCGCAGGTCTACCTGCGACACCTAGTAGCAAGTGTGTACTGCTGGGTTTGGGGTGCCCCGGCGATGTGGGTCCCGCCGTGTCAAAATCGTCGTGACGCTACTGCTCGATCGCTCATAACTTTCAATCCGGGAGTTCGATGGAAGCGTGCCATACCAATCTGGAAAGCTCTTTCCAAGAGCTACACAATGATATATGATTTGACCTTTTTTGATTCCAGGAAGATTGGTCCATGACCGAAATGGCATTCCCGGGTTTCTGTCATGTAGTCCGTTGAGCCGTTTTGCGTAGTTTGCGGTCGAAAGCTAAGATATGGTTCTTGTGGGACTTCTATTGAAGTATTTTGAGTTGACATGAGTTGATTTGATGTGAGTTGAAGTTGAGTTGGAAAAATGACCATTTTGCCCCTCCCAGGGTTATCTCTGGTTTTTGCACAGTTGTAGCAGTCTTTTCTCAGGGTTTTCTCTGAGGTTGGCTTGCTGTTGACTTTGACTATCCTTAGGGTCATCTCTGAGGTTGGCTTGACCTCCTGGGGAAATATCCAGGCTTTGATCTTGATCCCCCGGGGCTATCTTCGAGGTTGAATGTGACGCCCCCAAAATTAGGTATACATCACCCATCTTGGGTCGCCAGATACATGGTACAGAATTCAAATACAATTTACTAATACAACTGTCGTGTACAATACGACAAAACATACCTGTGAGTTTGAATACAATTATTGTCTACTAGAGATTATACAAACTCAAAAGGAGTCATCATTACAATTGTTAACACACTATTTCACAGAATAGTGAGGACTACTAATACTATCATCTGGTCCATCACTCCGTTCCCTGACTCGTCCCAGCTATATTCTCATTTCCTGAAGAGAACAGTTAAAGAAAGGGTGAGCTCAACTAGCCCAGTAAGAAATATTATGACTAAGATAATGCAGAATAAATTATCATTAGCCTTAAACAGTGTTAAACTGATACAATATAACAAACATCAAGTTTAACTGCAACGGAACAAGAAATCCATTAAAAGAGTCAAGTAGAAAATAAAATCTACTATCTTTTATGATTTAAAAGGTTTTTCATCATCATTATCATTTGGGACTCGACAAATAAATAATCCACATCATCGAATCACCCCCGCACTACTGGCCAAGGATATTCTTTAGTATCACGACCACAATTATCCATGCACTCACGGGCCAAGAATATTTGTGTATTCATTAATGGTCATGATCATGCCAACAATCGTCCCATCAATGCACTACGGCCCAATGAGGACTTTTACCACATCATTTGTAACATTACTACCATGATTACAATCGAATAATACCTGGTCATAATCATACCAAGTCCATCTATGCACTACAAGCCACAGATGACTTTCAAAAATATAAACATGAGGATGATGACCATGATATAAGAATTCAATAAAACAAGTTCAAGAATTAATTTATCTAGGAACTAATAACGTCCAAATTGTCAACATGATATTGCTTTGTAGAGTAAAATTCAAGAATTCTTAGAAGAATATTTCCATGAAAAGATACTGGATGAAGCGCAAATATCAAGGATATTCCACTAATTTCATGGAGTATAGAAGTCAAAACTTTAACCAACTCAAAGATAATAATGAATGGAATAACAAAAGAAATCACCATGCATTCTATTGATTGCGATGATGTGTTATTCCAATGTAATAATAAGTAATCTAACCGTGTCAAAGTAAATTACAGACCGATGTGGATGTTCCAATGTAATAATACAGATTTTAACCAGTCCCATGTAAATGCACGTGAAACAGGATATTCCAATGTAATAATAATAAAGATGGAACCAGTGTCCCACAGTAAGCGCATGCATGTGATGTCCCAACAGAATAATAATAAAGACTAAACCAGTCCCACAGAAAATGCATGAATGTGATGTTCCAAATGTAATAATAATAAAGACGGAATAATAGAAGAATGTCACCAAGTATAGGGTAGTCCACGTGATCATCGGTTATTCCAAAGAGAATAATAAAAAAAATGGAATAATGTAAGTTCTCTTCATGAATACAAAAGAAATAATATTCCTTCACCGTAAAAGAACCCAATATAAGAGTAGTTAAGTAGCGAGATAATTTCCTTCTTTCTCTCTATAGTTTATCTCTCTAGAGTTTAGTGAATTAAGTAAGAAAATAATGAAGGAATGAGCTTCTATTTATAGGAAAATGGACCGTATAAGTAACTAACTCATGAAACTATCTAGATTGATTTACTTTAATCTGACTCATCCATAACTAAAGCAAAATCTTTTAAATAAAATATAATATATATTATATATTATACATATATATGTATCAGTCAAGATTCTTTCCCAACAAATTTTTCACTCCCCAAAATTATTCTCCCAACATGTGGGTCCTGCCCATATCATTATCAATCATATATATATATATATATATATATATATATATATATATATATATATAGGAGCCCTTCCATAGCAAATTCTTTGTCGTGTCTTGTATCTGCAACACCCCTTTTTGTACCGTTGATAAACTTATTGGAAGGCTGAGATGAAACATAAATATACCTAGCCGGCACAACTTGTACTGGCTTTTATTTTAATATGAGGACCCCACATAGTCAACATGTTGTCAGTTTATTGAAATAAAATGAATTTTTAATATTAAATAATGCCCAACCGGCACAGCTTGTACCGGCTGTGCCTTTTTTTTTTTTATTTTTAAGCATTTCTTCATTAATAGTCATGACTCAGCACATTGCGTAAACTAAAAAAAATATAAAATACTCCCAGCCAGGACAAGCTCTTACGGCTGTTAAAAAAAAAAAAAAATCCAACCGGGACAAGCTCTTCCGGCTTGGAATTTATATCCTTGATATTTTGTTGCTATTTTGTTTATTTTATTGTTTGTTGCTATTTTGTTTATTTTATTGTTTATAATTCTTTATATAAAAATAGCAAATATTTATAACCTATTTTATATCCTATTATAAAATAACAAATATATGATATAAAATAACAAATATATGTTACTGTCATATAAAATAGGATATAATTTTTAGATGAGCAAATATATGCTATTTTATATAAAGAATTATAAAATATCCTATTTTATATCCTATGATAAAATAACAAATATTTTTATAATTCTTTATTTGCTATTTTTATAAAATATTTTATATTATTTATTTGTTATTTTATAATAGGTTATAAAATATTTGCTATTTTTATATAAAGATAGCAACAAACAATAAAATAAACAAAATAGCAACAAACAATAAAATAAACAAAATAGCAACAAACAAAATAGCAACAAACAATAAAATAAACAAAATAGCAAGGATATAAATTCCAAGCCGGAAGAGCTTGTCCCGGTTGGATTTTTTTTTTTTAACAGCCGTAAGAGCTTGTAGCGGCTGGGAGTATTTTATATTTTTTTAAGTTTACGCAATGTGCTGAGTCATGACTATTAATGGAGAAATACATTTTTGATACATTTGATATATTTGATACATTTGATACATTTTTGATACATTTGATACAATTTTGATACATTTGATACATTTTTGATATATTTGATACATTTTTGATAATTGATATATCTTTGATATATTTTGATAATTGATATATTTTTGATACATTTGATACATTTTGATAATTGATATATTTTTGATATATTTGATACATTTTTGATATATTTTTGATACATTTGATACAAATTTGATAATTAATATATTTTTGATACATCAAAATTATATCAAATATTTCAAAAATATATCAAATGTATCAAAATTGTATCAAATGTATCAAAAATATATCAAAAATGTATCAAATATATCAAAATATATCAATTATCAAAAATGTATCAAATGTATCAAAAATATATCAAAATGTATCAAAAATGTATCAAATGTATCAAAAATGTATCAAATGTATCAAAATATATCAATTATCAAAAATATATCAAAATATCAAATATATCAAAAATATATCAAATGTATCAAAATTGTATCAAATGTATCAAAAATGTATCAAAATATATCAATTATCAAAAATATATCAAAATATCAAATATATCAAAAATATATCAAATGTATCAAAATTGTATCAAATGTATCAAAATGTATCAAATGTATAAAATATATCAAAAATGTATCAAATGTATCAAAATGTATCAAAAATATATCAATTATCAAAAATGTATCAAATGTATCAAATATATCAAAATGTATCAAATGTATCAAATTTGTATCAAATGTATCAAAAATATATCAAAATGTATCAAATGTATAAAATATATCAAAAATGTATCAAATGTATCAAAATATATCAATTATCAAAATGTATCTAAAATATATCAATTATCAAAAATGTATCAAAAATATATCAAAATGTATCAAATGTATCAAAAATGTATCAATTATCAAAATGTATCAATTATATCAAAAATGTATCAAATGTATCAAAATTGTATCAAATGTATCAAAATATATCAAAATGTATCAAATATATCAAAATGTATCAAATGTATCAAAATGTATCAATTATCAAAATATATATCAATTATCAAAAATATATCAAATGTATCAAAATGTATCAAATGTATCAAAATATATCAATTATCAAAAATGTATCAAAAATATATCAAAATGTATCAAATATATCAAAATATATCAAAAATGTATCAAATGTATCAAAAATATATCAATTATCAAAATGTATCAAATGTATCAAAAATATATCAATTATGAAAAATATATCAAATATATCAAAATATATCAAATGTATCAAAATGTATCAAATGTATCAAAAATATATCAATTATCAAAAATGTATCAAAATATATCAAAAGATATCAATTATCAAAAATGTATCAAATATATCAAAAATATATCAAATATATCATAAATGTATCAAATGTATCAAAAATGTATCAAATGTATCAAAATATATCAATTATCAAAATATATCAAAAATATATCAAATGTATCAAAAATATATCAATTATCAAAATGTATCAAATGTATCAAAATGTATCAAAATATATCAAAAATATATCAAAAATATATCAAATGTATCAAAATTGTATCAAATGTATCAAAATATATCAAAAATGTATCAAATGTATCAAAATATATCAATTATCAAAAATGTATCAAATATATCAAAATGTATCAATTATCAAAAATGTATCAAAATATATCAAAAAATGTATCAAATGTATCAAAAATATATCAATTATCAAAATGTATCAAAAATATATCAATTATCAAAAATGTATCAAAAATATATCAAAATGTATCAAATGTATCAAAAATATATCAATTATCAAAATGTATCAATTATATCAAAAATATATCAAATATATCAAAATTGTATCAAATGTATCAAAAATATATCAAAAATATATCAATTGTATCAAAAATATATCAATTATCAAAATATATCAAAATGTATCAAATGTATCAAAAATATATCAATTATCAAAAATGTATCAAAATATATCAAATGTATCAAAAATATATCAAATATATCAAATATAACAAAAATATATCAAATGTATCAAAATTGTATCAAATGTATCAAAAATATATAAAAATATATCAAATATATTAAAAATATATCAATTATCAAAATATATCAAAATATATCAAATGTATCAAAAATGTATCAAATATATCAAAATATATCAAAAATATATCAATTATCAAAATGTATCAAAAATATATCAAATGTATCAAAAATATATCAATTATCAAAATATATCAAATATATCAAATATATCAAATGTATCAAAATTGTATCAAATGTATCAAAAATATATCAAAAATGTATCAAATGTATTAAAAATATATCAATTATTAAAAATGTATCAAAATATATATCAAAATGTATCAAATGTATCAAAAATATATCAATTATCAAAATATATCAAATGTATCAAATATATCAAAATGTATCAAATATATCAAAATTGTATCAAATGTATCAAAAATATATCAAAATGTATCAAATATATCAAAAATATATCAATTATCAAAATGTATCAAAATGTATCAAAATGTATCAAATGTATCAAAATATATCAATTATCAAAATATATCAAATGTATCAAATATATCAAAAATATATCAAATGTATCAAAATTGTATCAAATGTATCAAAATATATCAAATGTATCAAATATATCGAAAATGTATCAAATGTATCAAAACTAATTAAATGTATCAAAATGTATCAAAAATATATCAAAATATATCAAATGTATTAAAAATATATCAAAATGTATCAAATGTATCAAAAATATATCAATTATCCAAAATGTATCAAAATATATCAAAATGTATCAAATATATCAAAAATATATCAATTATGAAAAATATATCGATGTATCAAATATATCAAAATATATCAAAAATGTATCAAATGTATCAAAATATATCAATTATCCAAAATGTATCAAATGTATCAAATATATCAAAATGTATCAAATGTATCAAAATTGTATCAAATGTATCAAAAATATATCAAAAATATATCAAAATGTATCAAATGTATCAAAAATATATCAATTATCAAAATGTATCAAATATATCAAAAATGTATCAAATGTATCAAAAATATATCAAAAATATATCAATTATCAAAATGTATCAAAATGTATTAAAAATATATCAAATATATCAAATATAACAAAATTGTATCAAATGTATCAAAAATATATAAAAATATATCAAATATATTAAAAATATATCAATTATCAAAATATATTAAAATGTATCAAATGTATCAAAAATATATCAATTATCAAAATGTATCAAATATATCAAATATATCAAAATGTATCAAATGTATCAAAATGTATCAAAATATATCAATTATCAAAAATGTATCAAAAATATATCAATTATCAAAAATGTATCAAATATATCAAAAATGTATCAAATGTATCAAAATGTATCAAAAAATATATCAATTATCAAAATGTATCAAAAATATATCAAATGTATCAAAAATATATCAATTATCAAAATATATCAAATATATATCAAAAATATATCAAATGTATCAAAATTGTATCAAATGTATCAAAAATATATCAAAATGTATCAAATGTATTAAAAATATATCAATTATTAAAAATGTATCAAAAATATATCAAAAATATATCAAATGTATCAAAATATATCAATTATCGAAAATGTATCAAATGTATCAAATATATCAAAATGTATCAAATATATCAAAATTGTATCAAATGTATCAAAAATATATCAAAATATATCAATTATCAAAATGTATTAAAAATATATCAAAAATGTATCAAAATGTATCAAATGTATCAAAAATATATCAATTATCAAAATATATCAAATGTATCAAATATATCAAAATGTATCAAATGTATCAAAATTGTATCAAATGTATCAAAATATATCAAATGTATCAAATATATCGAAATGTATCAAATATATCAAAATGTATCAAATGTATCAAAATTGTATCAAATGTATCAAAATATATCAAAAATATATCAAAATGTATCAAATGTATCAAAAATATATCAATTATCAAAAATATATCAAATATATCAAAAATGTATCAAATGTATCAAAAATGTATCAAAAATATATCAATTATCAAAAATATATCAAAATATATCAAAAATATATCAATTATGAAAAATGTATCAAATGTATCAAATATATCAAAATATATCAAAATCTATCAAATGTATCAAAAATATATCAATTATCAAAATGTATCAAATGTATCAAATATATCAAAAATGTATCAAATGTATCAAAATTGTATCAAATGTATCAAAAATATATAAAAATATATCAAAAATGTATCAAATGTATCAAAAATATATTAATTATCAAAATGTATCAAATGTATCAAATATATCAAAATGTATCAAATGTATCAAAAATATATCAATTATCAAAACACTCGGATCTTGCTCTATTTTTCATAAATTGAGTTTTACTCGAAAAATCTGAAATTTTTAGGGTATGCTCTCTTAACATATATGAAGCTACAGAAAAATTTTGGAATTTTCCAAAGGTATACACAAAGTGAGATATTCGTAGGATAATATTTTTGGAGTCCTTTACTAAATAGTCATTACGCACAATATATAACTCAAACGTGTCCGTTCTTTTCCCTACGCCAGTAGATAACTTCATAATGTACCTCTGTAATATTTTTCCAGATTTTTACAAGACAAGGAACCTAATCGAAACAGCCTCATGAAAAACAAGTCAAGAGTTGATTTAGAGTTTCAAAGCTTTAGCATATAAAGTGGACCTGTCTTGGGAAAAATAATCTTAAAGGTTCCAAAACTTGCTAGAATTGTGTCCTATCACTTGGGTTTACTAGGTAACTCATGTATCTAGCACCCCCTTCGACGGATCACAATTCCAAGTTGTACAACTTGAGTTACACAAGATTTAGTGGAAGAAAATAAGAGTTTTCACCCTTGGAGAACATATGCTCATTTTCTTCCTCTAAGTCTTTGATCTAACACTCAAGATACTTAATTTCATGCATGATGGTATGTAGAACTAGTGTATCTTGAGTAGTTGTACACAACCCCATCAAAACTCAAGCTAGCAAAACAAAGTAAAAGAAGAAGATGAAGGTACATTATACCTTAACTTAGTAGCTACCCTTCTTGATTTTCCAAAGTAACTAATAAACTTAGGGGGCATAAACAACTAGCACTCCTATATTTTTCTTCCTATGGCCGAATCCTCTCACTCTTTTCTCTCTTTGAAGTTAGCTAGCTTGGGAACAAAAGATAGAAGAAAAAGATGAACAGAGAATGAGATGTTGGAAGAATGAAAACAAAATGAAGTGGGTGATTCACTAATAACCCTCCCACAATTATTTTGTTGCCCATTAGGTAAAAACTTTGTATTATTACTTCCATTAACCTAGACATGATTAAATGTGCATAATGGAGTGGCAACCAATGAGAGCTTAACAACATTGTTCTTATGTTTAATAATGTCTACTAATGGACAAGTTAGCTTAATTATTCCACTTAGGATCCTCATAATATCCTCCATTTAACTTTTATTTTAAATGCCCAATTTTGATTAATCAAATGTCTAGAATACCCCTAATCAAGTGGGCTAAATATTGGATTGTATTTTATTTCCTTTGGGCTTTTCTTTTAATTGATTTGGGCTAGATAATAAACATAGTCTAGCAATTTCAATAATATTACCCAATTTGATAATTTAGGGCTTTCATTTCTAATCATATGAAGTTTAATTACTTACACATATGATTTTATCTCATAACCTAATTAGATTTACAAGAATTAGGTTTAAAGTTATTAGTCACTTGAAATACTAAGTTTACCCACTTAAGTTAGTATACATATAAAATACTAACTTTTTCAGATACCATAACCCTTAGGTTATTTAATAGTCTTACCTAATATATAATTAGGTCACAAGGCTTTTATTTTTAATGAAATCTATAAATGTATGTATCCATAACTATAATATGTATGTTAATTGACCCATGCACCACTTCACATGTGTTGTCACATATTAAATCCTTACGTAACACAAGGTTAAAAAAATTTGTACATACATATATGGTGACTTAAAATTTACGGTTATTACATCCTCACCCCCTTATAAGAATTCCGTCCCCGGAATTACATATAAGGTTACTCAAAAAGGTGCGGATAATTTTCTCTTATCTTTTCTTCAAGTTCCCACGTAGCTTCTTCAACATTGTGGTTCCTCCAAAGAACTTTTTACGTAATGTATAACCTTATTTCGCAATTTCGCTTTCCTTTCTATCTAAAACTTGAATAGAATTTCCTCGTACGATAAATCTTTTTCGACCTGAATTGGCTCGTACGATATCACATGCTTGTAATCAGGCTTATATGGTCGTAGCACTGACACATGAAATACATTATGAATATATTCCAGTTCAAGAGGTAGAGCTACCTCGTACGCCACTTCGCCTATCTTCTTCAGGATCTCAAAAGGTCCAATAAATCTTGGACTCGGTTTACCTTTCTTTCCAAACCTTATCTTCCTTTCCAAGGAGATACTTTCAAAAATGCATAGCTTCCCACCTCAAAATCTCGCTTCACAGCGATGTAAGTCCGCATACTTCTTCCAGCGATCTTGAGTCGCTACCACGGCTCTAATCACCTTAATGGTCTCTACTGATCCGCACTTGCACGATTCCGGTCCCAACAGTCGACGTTCACCCACTTCGTCCCAGCATAAGGGCATTCTACATTTCCTCCCATACAATGCTTCGTACGGCGGCATTCTGATGCTGGCGTGGTAGCTATTGTTGTATGCGAACTCTACCAATGGAAGATGATCCTCCAACTACCCTTGAAGTCCATCACACAAGCTCGAGCATGTCTTCAAGTGTTTGAATCGTTCTCTCGCTTTGTCCATCGGCTCATGGATGATACGCAGTGCTCATCCGTAGTCAAGTCCCCATTCTTTCTTGAAGACTCTTCCGTAAGTTTGACGTGAATCGAGGATCCCTATCCGACACAATAGATCTTGATACGCCATGCCTCGATATAATTTCTTTGATATATAGCTTGGCTTGGTGGTCCGTGACTATACCGATCTTGATCGGCAAAAAGTGAGCCGACTTCGTAAGACGATCTCGATCACCCATATAAGCGTCATGTCCTTTTGCGTTGTTGGAAGTCCCACCACAAAATCCATCGTGATGTGCTCCCATTTCCACTGGAATCTCTAAAGGTCAGAATAATCCACTCGGTGCGTTGATGTTCTGCCTTGACTCTCTCGACAAGTTAGACATCTGGCGACACATTCTCGCAACCTCTCTTCATGTTTGGCCACCAAAAGTGTTGACGTAAGTCTTGATACATCTTTGTGCTTCCAGGTGTATCGAGTACCTCGATTGTGTGCTTCTTGCGTAATCTCTTCCCTTAGTTCTGTATTTACTGTACCCAAATTCGCCCTTCAAACCTTAGCGATCCGGGCCATCAATCTTGTATTTCAATTCATCCCCTTCATTTAATCGCTTCTTGATGTTTCGCAATCTTAAATCCTTCTCTTGAGCCTCTTTAACCTTATCTAATAAAGTAGGGCTCACTTTGCCACGATAAATAATTTCTCATTGATCTCCATCGGATACTTAACCTCTAAGTCAAGTCGTTCAAATCCTTCACCAATTCCTCTTGAATGGTTAATTTCAATAACTTCTCTCTTCTTTTTCTCGTCAGGCATCAAATACTACATTTGCTTTGCTGGATGGTACGAATCTCACAATCATAATCCTTGATCAATTCTAGCCATCGGTACGCCTCATATTTAGCTCCTTCTCATGTGAAGATATACTTTAGACTCTTATGATCCGTATATATCTCACACTTCTCTCCCATACAAATAGTGCCTCCAAATTTTCAAGGCAAAAACTATGCACTTAACTCCGTGTCATGAGTCTGGATAACCCTTCTCATAGTCCTTTAGCTAACGTGAAGCGTCTGCGAATGACCTTGCCATCTTTGCATCAAGACACGCCAAGACCACTTGTGTGACGCATCACTATACACTACAAATCCTCCCGTGTTGTCTAAAAGCCAACACAATGCTTCGATGAGCCTCTTCTTCAATTCCATGAAACTCGTTCACATTTTTCCGTCCCAAACGAACTTCACCGTCTTTCTAGTAAGGTTGGTCAATGGCGATGCTACCTTTGAAAAATCTTGGATGAATCTTCGATAGTATCCTCGCTAATCCCAAGAAACTCCTAATTTACTGGGGTGTCTTTGGCTTCCCGATTGATAATCGCTTCTACTTTTCTTTGGATCTACCAAAACACCATCTTTGTTGATAACGTGACCTAAAAACCGCACTCTCCATGCAACTAAAACTCACACTTGGAGAACTTTGCATACAACTTCTCCCTCCTTAACGCCTCCAACACTTTCCTTAGATGTTCAAAGATGATCTTCCTCCGTCTCTCTGAATATACCGTAATGTCGTCGATGAACACGACAACAAACTTATCCAAATCTTTGCTTAAACACTGCTCATCAAATCCATGAATGTTTGTTGGTGCATTAGTTAACCCAAAAGACATTACTAGAAACTCAAAGTGTCCATACCGAGTTCTGAATGCCGTCTTTAGAACATCCTCATGTCTCACCTTCAGTTGGTGATAACCAGTCCTCAAGTCAATTTTTGAAAAGTATTTTGCCCCTTTCAACTGATCAAACAAATCGCCGATCCTAGGCAACGGTATTTATTCTTAATGGTGACCTTGTTCAACTCTCAGGTAGTCGATACAAAGTCTTAATGACCCATCCTTCTTCTTCTGAATAAAGACTGGTGCTCCCCACGGTGATACACTTGGTCGAATGTATCCCTTATCTAACAATTCTTGCAGCTTGAATCATCGGTTCTTTCATTTCTCCGGAGCCATGCGATACTGGCGCTTTGGATCTTGGTGATGTCCCCGGTGCCAAATCGATAACAAACTCTATCTCTATCTGGCGGCAATCCGGAATCTCTTCTCGGGAAAACGTCAACGAATTCCCTTACAATAGGTATTTGACCCGGTTCACCACTCGATTCTCGGTATCCACAACGTGAGCCAAATAACCTATACAACCCTTCCTAAGAAACTTCCTTGCTTGCATCATCGCCGACAACAAGATTGTCTTGGCGATTTATCGCCATGAAATACCACCTTTGACTTATTTGGAGTCTTTAGGTGTACGCACTTTTCTTCGATAACGATGGCCGCTCACGACTTGATAACCAATCCATCCCAAGGATTACATCAAAATCTCCAAGACGAATCCAGATCAAATCCACGTTACGCTTAAACCCTCTTACATTAGCACAACAGCAGTTCCTATAGATGTAGTCTACGGGGATAATTTCTTTGTTTGCTACTTCTACATCCATTGGGTGTTCTAATAGTTCATGAGGTAAACTTAATCTTTGAGCAAATTCATCGATACAAAAGAACATGAAGCTCCAGAATCGAATAACACATAGGCATTTATATCATTGATCGAATTATATCGATACACACCTCCTGGATGCCACGACATCTTGCAGCGCAATCATATTATTGAATGTCCGTCTTTCGCCTTTCATTGTTTGGTCAATGGTGGTCCTCCACCGTTGTCGTAGTATTATTGCCTCTGTTGCCATTTCCGCCATCCGTGCTTTTTTTCTTCGGGCAATCATTGATCCGATGTCCCACTTCACCACAATTAAAGCAACCTCCTTTCTTCACCTTAGTACAATTGGGTGAGGTATGCCCTTCTTGCCCACATGTATAACATATCGTTTTTCCTTTCAAGCACTCCCCGAGGTGACCCTTTCCACAGCTTCCTACACACCGACTTCTTTTGTTGCACACTTCCTTGCTGCATCTCCATATTACTACCCCCACTGCTCCATTTCCGCTTCTTATTGTTGCTATCGCCACTGCTGACATTTTGATTCCCACCTTCTGCTTTCTTCTTGTTCTTCTCCCGATTGTATCTTGAGACCGCTTTGCTTCCTCCTTCCGCTATAAGAGCTTTTTCCAACAGAGTTGAGAATGATGTGATTTTTAAAACCGCTACCTTACTACAAATCCACGGCTTTAGTCCATTTTCAAACCTTCTCGCTTTCCTCACCTCTGTGTCCACCTGATGTGGAGCTTAATCAGCCAATTCATTGAATTTCGCACATATACTGGAGATCTTGACATATTCTCCTGCTTCGGCCCAAGAACTTGATCTCCATTCTTTCTTGAACACTCTCGTGGAAGTAGTTCTCGAAGAACAACTTCTTGAATGCTTCCCAAGTCATGATTCCGATTCCGGCTTTGTTCTGGTTGGCATCCCACCAATAGTTAGCCTCACCCTTCATTAAGTAGGTAGCAAAAATTGTCTTCTGCTCTTCTGCTACTCTAGCAATAACGAAGGCCTTCTCAATCTCCTTTACCCACATTTGGGCTTCTATCGGTCTCTATTCCTCCTAACTCCGGCCATCCCTCTTGCCTTGAAGTCTTTAAAGTTGACTAGTTGGGTGCCTGCCTGATTTCCTGCAGGTTGAGCTTGATTCCTCATGGCTTCAGCCATCATGTTGATAAAATCTTGCATTGGGTTTTGTTGAGATCCCGCTACATTATTAACTGACTCTTCAATCTCTTGGTTCCTCAGTCCACGTTTGCGCGCCATTATCTAGTAAAACAAAATTCTAACACGTTACTCGGATTTATTATCATATGATTACTTAGCATGTAACACCCTATTTATTTAAACAATCAGATGATCATTATGTGAGAGTTTTAAGTTACCGAGATTTGGAAGTCTTTCTCCTCGCTTAGTGGGTTAAGTTTGTTTTAAAGAACATTTTCCAAATCAGTCTACTGGATTCACATAACATTAAATAGAAATTTTACTATTTAAAATTTTCCAACACATATCATAATAATACTGCATTTATATTCATACACCAATCTTCAGTGACTTACATGATTAATACAGGTATATTTTATAAATGCTACTATCCCATTTTAACACAAAAGATGGGATTAACTCATAATTATACCTCCTTACAAACACAATTAGGGAAAGTACATAACCATTTACTACCTCACACCTGTTGAGGTTTACATCAACATAAAACCTTATTACACAACAAGAAAGGTACTAATGCATCTATTTACAACTGGGCCATCACATCATCACCACTGGTGGCCCCCGCCAGTCACACCCCACAGACAGTTCTCTGGGAAGCAACTATTGCAGGACTCTACGTCGAACGGATCGACTAGGCTCTCCTATCTCATAGTGTGCCCTCCTAGCCCCCTGCATCGGCCCTCGCCCCCTCATATGCATCAAGGGCCAGTCCTAAGGTTTCTACTCTGACCTTTATGGCCTGCAGTTCAATCTTTAATTGGCCCACCAGCTCATCCGACTCATGGAGTGCCTCTTCCACCCTCATCTTATCGGCAATTTCTACATCAAACTCAGCCTGCATCTCCAGATGCTTTATGCTCACTCTCAAACTTTGCCTTTTCATTCTCTAGTCAGTACCCTCAAAGATCTCAACTTGCAACTGAGACTCATCCAATTTTCCCTGCTGTTCGACTTTCTCCATCTGGGCTTGATGAGCCGCATCCTTGTATTGTCCTTCAATAAATTGGAGGGTGTGGTTTTCTACTTCTAATTCCTCCACTCTGCCTTCTAATTGACTGATTCTCCTCAACAAGTCCCCTACCGGAGGACCATGAGGGACATTTTGGGTGACCTCATGCTCAATGGGTTCCTGATCAACTGAGTAACTACCTTGACGCTCGTTAGACATCCTACAAACACCATAAATAAAATCAACATCAAGATTACACAATAAAATATATTCATTGATGAAATGAAATAATATTTTATTAAGTACAACACAAACTTGATGAATTTCCATAATCCATCTCCTAACATACTCTATAAGAGTTTTCTACTAAGGTTATAACCTAGGTTTCTCATTCCTAATGTTTATTACATACAGCTTTGATACCAACCTGTGACGCCCCCAAATCCAGGTTCTCTAACCTCAGATTCAGTGCTCACGATCCTAACATCATCATAAGCATTCTATAACTATTTCGAAATAATAAACATACATTGTTCATTATAATAAGGTCTCATAACATGGTCCCAAGGTCTCCATAACCTTAACTTTAAATACACCATTTATAATACAAATAGTTTACTTAAGAAATTCCATTAGATAATAACTAATTTAACATTCATTCTAAAATTACTCCTGGATCTTTCCCTTGCCCTTGTCCTTCGCGTTAGATCCTTTGGGCTTAGCTGAAAATAGAGGTCATGTTATAGCAAGAGTAAGCAACTAATTTGCTTCACAAGTTTATATAGATAAGGAAGATATATCATGACTTAGAAAGAAATATTGCCTTCAATGTTCAACAATAATATAAGATTGTGAAGGAACATAAATTAATAATCAACAATTGAATATTCGATAATTGAATAACATGAATCGAAAGTGGTTTTGAATAACCATGAACATTTGCCAAGGTGCTCAAAGATTTAAACTGGACCTTTTAATAAGTTTTGGTATTCAAGGGGATCAGCCTGTCATACCCCGTGATTTATGCATAAACACTTAATAATCCGACATTGATATCATGCCTTAATCAAATTTTTCCATTTCTCAGTCAAGAGTTCTTACCATATCAATTAATAAGAAAAGTTATTTAAAACCCATTTGATTTAACAAATTTAGACATGCTTGATCTAGCTGATACAATTAGCATAGATCTATCCCATAAACAGTTCATAAATGAAGAACTTTAATTTAATTCACGCCTTCAATGGCAAGAGAATCGAATTCGATTGCACAAAGTGCGTAATTTCAATAATCAATAAAGACGTGAATAATCATCAATAATTATTCACTAACATTCTTTGAAAATAATAACTCAAGTTGAGTTAAGAAACTTTCCTCGATCGTAGGTTACAGCCTATTTAAATTAATTTCTATCCACTATGCGCTTAAATTATCTTCCTTTGAGAGACCTATAATTAGTCTTTCAATTAGTCAACGATAACATCGATTATGTAACCACATAGATATTATACATTACAATAAGTTCTTATAAACATTATCATGCCTAGATAGTGTTATTATTAATTAACGACTACCTTTAATTCACATAATATTATTAACTTAGATAATATTAATTCACCTTCTAGTATTATTGGTTCACTAATAATACTTTAAATCATTTACTAATATTTTATTCACTTACTAATATTATTAATCATTTAATAATATTTTATCCCTTTACTAATATTATTAATCATTTAATAATATTTTATTTAATCTCTAATATTATTATTTAATAATAATACTCTAATCTAATATTTTTATTTACATAACAACATCATATTATAATATTATTAATATTATAATAATATTTTAATGATTTATTAAATTAATAAACAATTTATTCCAATTGCTCATCCTTTATTAACCTCTTATTTAATATCCATAAAAGGTCATAAATAATATTTATTGTTATAAATTACCAACATGCCCTAAGATAGTCATAATATAATATATTATGAGCATTCAAGCATAAAAATCATATTTTTCTCATTAAAGGCATCATTTAACTATTTATTTCCTTTTATTCATAACCTTATCATTTTTAGAAAAAATAGCAAACTAATTCCAAAATTCTCAACTTTCGGATTTTGACGAGAATATGAGCCAACAATGATCTCCTAATTTTTCTCGGAATTTTAGAAAATGATTTACTATTTTTAAAGTGTCTCAAAACACTTTGGATCTTGCTCTATTTTTCATAAATTGAGTTTTACTCGAAAAATCTGAAATTTTCGGGTAGTCTCTCTTAACATATATGAAGTTACTCAGTAAAAATTTGGAATTTTCCAAAGTATACACAAAGAGATATTCGTAGGATAATATTTATGGAGTCCTTTACGAAAATAGTCATTATGCACAATATATAACTCGAAACGTGTCCGTTTCTTTTCCCTACGCCAGTAGATAACTTCATAAGGTACCTCTCGTAATATTTTTCCAGATTTTTACAAGACAAGGAACTGATCGAAAACAACCTCATGAAAAACAAGTCAAGAGTGATTTAGAGTTTCAAAGCTTTAGCATATAAAGTGGACTGCTTGGGAAAAATAATCTTAAAGGTTCCAAAACTTGCTAGAATTGTGTCCTATCACTTGGGTTTACTAGGTAACTCATGTATCTAGCACCCCCTTCGACGGATCACAATTCCAAGTTGTACAACTTGAGTTACACAAGATTTAGTGGAAGAAAAACAAGAGTTTTCACCCTTGGAGAACATATGCTCATTTTCTTCCTCTAAGTCTTTGATCTAACACTCAAGATACTTAATTTCATGCATGATGATATGTAGAACTAGTGTATCTTGAGTAGTTGTACACAACCCCATCAAAACTCAAGCTAGCAAAACAAAGTAAAAGAAGAAGATGAAGGTACATTATACCTTGACTTAGTAGCTACCCTTCTTGATTTTCCAAAGTAACTAATAAACTTAGGGGGCATAAACAACTAGCACTCCTATATTTTTCTTCCTATGGCCGAATCCTCTCACTCTTTTCTCTCTTTGAAGTTAGCTAGCTTGGGAGCAAAAGATAGAAGAAAAAGATGAAGAGAGAATGAGATGTTGGAAGAATGAAAACAAAATGAAGTGGGTGATTCACTAATAACCCTCCCATAATTATTTTGTTGCCCATTAGGTAAAAACTTTGTATTATTACTTCCATTAACCTAGACATGATTAAATGTGCATAATGGAGTGGCAACCAATGAGAGCTTAACAACATTGTCCTTATGTTTAATAATGTCTACTAATGGACAAGTTAGCTTAATTATTCCACTTAGGATCCTCATAATATCCTCCATTTAACTTTTATTTTAAATGCCCAATTTTGATTAATCAAATGTCTAGAATACCCCTAATCAAGTGGGCTAAATATTGGATTGTATTTTATTTCCTTTGGGCTTTTCTTTTAATTGATTTGGGCTAGATAATAAACATAGTCTAGCAATTTCAATAATGTTACCCAATTTGATAATTTAGGGCTTTCATTTCTAATCATATGAAGTTTAATTACTTACACATATGATTTTATCTCATAACCTAATTAGATTTACAAGAATTAGGTTTAAAGTTATTAGTCACTTGAAATACTAAGTTTACCCACCGGTTAGTATATATATAAAATACTAACTTTTTTCAGTATTACCATAACCCTTAGGTTATTTAATAGTCTTACCTAATATATAATTAGGTCACAAGGCTTTCATTTTTTAATGAAATCTATAAATGTATGTATCCATAACTATAATATGTATGTTAATTGACCCATGCACCACTTCACATGTGTTGTCACATATTAAATCCTTACGTAACACAAGGTTAAAAAATTTGTACATACATATATGGTGACTTAAAATTTACGGTTATTACAAAAATAGCAAATATTTTATAACCTATTTTATATCCTATTATAAAATAACAAATAAATAATATAAAATATTTTATAAAAATAGCAAATAAAGAATTATAAAATATTTGTTATTTTATAATAGAATATAAAATAGGATATTTTATAATTCTTTATATAAAATAGCATATATTTGCTCATCTAAGAATTATATCCTATTTTATATGACAAAGAATATATATTTGTTATTTTATATCATATATTTGTTATTTTATAATAGGATATAAAATAGGTTATAAATATTTGCTATTTTTATATAAAGAATTCTAAACAATAAAATAAACAAAATAGCAACAAATAATAAAATAAACAAAATAATAAGGATATAAATTCCAAGCCTAAGAGCTTGTCCGGTTGGAATTTTTTTTTTTTTTTAATGTAGTAAGAGCTTGAGGCGGTACTGGAGTATTTTATATTTTTTTAAGTTTACGTTATGTGTCTTTCATGATGACTATTAATGGAGAAATGCTTAAAATAAAATAAAAAGGCACAAATTTAGTATAAGTGCTTGCGGGTATTATTTAATATTAAAAATTCATTTTATTTCAATAAACTGACAACATGTTGACTATGTGGGGTCCTCATATTAAAATAAAAGCCGGTACAAGTTGTGCCGGCTTGGTATATTTGTGTTTCATCTCAGCCTTCCAATAGGTTTATCAACGGTACAAAAAGGGGGTGTTGCACAGTACTCACAACAACCGGTTGCTATGGAAGGGCTCCCATATATATATATATAATAACTTTAATAATACTCCTTTCCTGACCCTTTTTTTTTCTCCCCCCCTAATTCTCCCGTGACAAAATGTCTTCAACCAAGACTTTGCCAAAAACATGGGTCCCACGAGTGGGACCCCACCATTTATTATATAAAATAACTTTCTACCGATTATTTTGAAAAATGGGTAAAATAGGAATCCATAAAATAAGCAGACTTCATAAAAATCACCTTAATAATTTTAACAACATTTATCATCTTTATTACAATTCACAATATTAATCGACCGTGTCGCTCCTGTGAAAGAGGGGGGCTTTCAATAAGGATTTCTCCTTATCATAGCCAAGAATTAGGTGACCAAACCTCTCCTTGATGTAACTTCTAGACATCGTTAACATTGCAAATTATAATATTAATAACGTTTCATCATTTCAATTATTGATTTAATAATATATAAAATATCGACAATAATTGAATCAAATAACGCGAGATACTACGCAACAATTACTATAGCAATAATTGAACAAAACTAAGTGACATCTCACGTAAGCATTAATAATCAATACCGTAGCTACTATGCAACCACGCCAGACATCGTACTTTTACTACCGAGTAGTTCAACAAGATAATTGGTAAAACTCCCCGCCGCTATTTTTTAATAAAATATGTTTGTCGCTTTCAATCCGACAATAATTTCGCTAGGGGGTCCACTAATGATTGTGCTGTCAGACAAATATTTCCCGTTAAAATGAATATTCCCCACCAATCGAATATTATATAACAACTTGCATGATTGCAAAATTTATAAATACTACCCACAACTATAACATTATATCAAATTATTCCATAATATTCAAAATGATAATTATAGAAAATTCATCTTTATTCAAAAGTTGGGGTCTTACAACCTCCCTTCTTAAGAAATTTCATTCGAAATTAGGGTACGACTGGTATATCAAGAGGTAAGGATACCTTGATTTCATTTCAAATTCTAACTCCTGTGTCATTTCCTCAACATCAGGGTTTCTCCACAAAACTTTGACTTGAGGTATAACTTTGGAGCGTAAAATATGTTCCTTCTTATCCAAGATTTGAACAGGTACCTCTCCATACGTTAAGTCTTCCGCTATTTCGTCCGGTTCTAACTCAATAATGTGGTTCAGATCTTTCACATATTTACGTAACATGGATATGTGAAAAATATTATGAACACGAGACATACTTAAGCAGAAAAAGCGAGTCTATAGGCCACGCCCTACTCGATCGAGGATTAAAATGGGCCAATGAATCGAGGATTGAGTTTTCCTCTCTTTCTAAATCTTGTAACTCCTTTCCATGGAGCAACACGTAACAACACATGATCTCCTATATCGAATTCCACGTCCTTTCGGTGAAGATCAGCATAACTCTTTTGTTGATCTTGTGAGGTTTTTATACGTTGTCGGATCGTTTGAATCTTATTTGTAGTCATACGTACCAACTCCGGTTCCAACAACGTTGCTTCACAAACCTCATCCCAGCATACTGGAGAATGACACTTTCTTCCATATAACACCTCGAATGGAGCTATACCAATACTTGCTTGATAAATGTTATTGTAGAAAAACTCCACCAATGGTAAGAACTTGTCCCAACTTCCCTTGAAATCAAGGACACAGAATCTTAATAGATCTTCAAGAGTTTGAATAGTCCTCTTCGATCGTCCATCCGTCTGCGAGGATGATATGCCGAAACTAAATCATAACTGCGCTCATAGCTTTTCAGAAACTAACCCAAAATCATGAAGTGAATCTTGGGTCTCGATCGTAAACTATGGATACCGCATACCATGCGATCTTACAATATCATTTACGTCATATCTGAGCAAGATGTTCAAGTGTATAAGTTTCTCGACGCAGAAGAAATGAGCAGACTTGATCAATCTATCAACAATGACCCAAATCGCATCTATACCTTGAGAAACCTTAGGAAGATCTAAGAACGAAATCCATGGTAATGTGCTCCCACTTTCATTCCGGAATTTCAAGTGGTGTGCAATGGACCTTTGGTACTTGATGTCTCGCCGACTCGTTGACACGTTAGACACCTTGAGATAAACAGCGTTATCTCTCTCTTCATATTGCTCCACCAAAATGTATGACGAAGATCACGATACATTTTAGTACTCCCAGGATGCAAACGGTGTGTTGTGTGTCTCCATCATGATTTTATACTTTAAATCAGGGTCGTTAGGAACACAAAGTCTGGAGTTGACTCGAAGTATTCCTTCTTCATCGATTCTTGCTTCCTGCATCGCACCTTCTTTCACTTTCTTCATCATACGCATCAGCTCCGGATCTGTAACTTGAGTAGCTTCAATTTTATCAATTAAAGTCGGTTCTACTCGTATATTTGCCATCATCACGTGGGTCCCTGGAGTCCTTATCTCTATCTCCATCCTTTGCAAGTCATACAAAATGGGCCTTTGCGTTGACAATATTGCACTCGTACCCGCATATGATCTTCTACTCAATGCGTCAGCTACCACATTCGCTTTTCCAGGATGGTATTGGATGGTATGATCATAATCTTTCAACAGTTCATGCCAACATCATTGTCACATGTTAAGTTCCTTTTGAGTGAAGAAATATTTGAGGTTTTTATGATTCGTAAAGATCTCCACTTTCTCCCCATACAAGTAATGCCTCCAAATTTGAAGTGCGAAGACAATAGCTTCTAACTCTAGGTCATGAGTAGGATAATTCCTCTCATATTCTTTGAGTTGTCATGAGGCATAGGCTATGACTTTCTCATGTTGCATGAGAACACATCCTAACCCTTTGCTCAAGCATCATCAGAGATGACAAATCCTCCGAACCGATGGTATTGTCGTAACAGCAGTCTTTGAAATGAGTCTCCTCTTGAGTTCTTGAAAACTCTTCTCATATTCCTCGCTCCAACAGAACTTGTATCTTTTCGATTCAGCTGTGTTAGTGGAGTAGTGATTCGAGAAAACCCTTCTACGAATCTCCGATAATAACCAGCTAAGCCGAGAAAGCTACGTACTTCGGTCACTGATTTAGGTTGCTCTCATCTTTGAATAGCTTCAATCATTGCTGGGTCAATAGATATTCCATGACTTGATACCACGTGCCCAAGGAATGCTACTTCTTCAAGCCAGAACTCGCATTTCTTCAACTTGGCATAAAGCTTGTATTCACAAAGCTTTTGGAGTATCAGCCTCAAGTGTTCCTCATGATCTTCACGGCTTTTGGAATATATGAGGATGTCATCAATAAAGACGACCACAAAGTGATCCAAATATTCCTTGAATACTCGGTTCATCATATCAATGATGGCAAAGTAGGAGCATTAGTCAATCCAAAGGACATGACTAGAATTCATAATGCCCGCATCGAAGTTCTAAAAGCCGCCTTTGGAATGTCATCGGTTCTAATCTTCAATTGGTGATATTCGAATCGAAGATCAATCTTTGAAAAGAATTTGGCTCCTTGCAACCGGGTCAAACAGTCATCAATACGTGGCAATGGGTACCTATTTTTTTTGATGGTGACGTGATTCAACTCCCCGATAATCAATACAAAGTCGCATACTCCCATCTTTCTTCTTCACGAATAGAACAGGAGCACCCCAAAGAGAAGTACTATGACGAATAAAGCCAATGTCTAACAATTACTGCAGTTGAGTCTTTAACTCCTGAAGTTCAATAAGAGCCATTTGATATGGGGCTTTGGAAATGGGTTTTGTACCGGGTTCAAGGTCGATACAAAATTCAATTTCACGCTCTGGGGGTAGGCCAGGAAGTTCTTTAGGGAATACGTCAGGAAATTCATTAACAATAGAAATATTATTCAAAACTGACGTATTTTTGTTTAGATCCGTGACGTGGGCTAAGAAAGCTTGACATCCATTTTTCAATAAACGAATAGCTTTATGGCTTGAGATGACAGTGATTGATTTTAATGGTTTGGTTGCTTGAATTTGCATAATAGGTCGATTAGGAATATGAAAGCTAACAACCTTACGAAAACAATCAATTTTTGCAAGATGAGTAGTTAACCAAGCAATCTTTAGAATTACATCAAATGCAAGTATTTTTAATGCAATAAGATCGACAGGTAATGTGTGGGTACTAACTTTAACCAAACAAGACTTATAAATTGTGGATGTAATGAAGGTTTCTCCCAACAGAGTTTCCACGGATAAGTTAAAGTCTAATTTCTCCAGAGTTAAATTTAATCGTTGAGCGCAAGTAGGAGAAATAAAAGAATGGGTAGAACCGGTATCAAATAAGGTATAGACTTCGCTAGAGTTTATGATAAGCTTATCCGTGATGACCTGTAACGCCCCCAAAATAGGTCCATTCCATCCAACCCATTCTGAGTCACCAAATATATGGTACAGAAAATAACTACAACTTTATTACAACAATTGTCGTGCAAAATACAACAACACATATGCTGTGAGTTTGGATACAAATATATATCAACTGTGACTCATGTCCCAACCGTGGACAACACTTCATAATGACACCTTACATAAAGGTATAGTCGAAAACTATTTTAGAAATTAGAATCTTTGGGAAGTGCTCAAGGAAACCTTCGTACATGGGAGGCCATGCGTCAGGTTATGGTAGATATCATATGGCCACGTAATTATCCTTGGTTGACCTAATAGACCCCAAAAGAAAAATGAGAAGATTACTATCATATTCTTCCCAATGGTGAGTTTTCTCTTGACATATCATTATCTCTACTGTCTCTAATTGAGAGTTAAATTTCAAATAGACTCCAAGATTATATAGGTAGTGCTGGTAGATATACTCAGCAAGTGGATGAGCACAACCCTGTCTTATGATGACACGAGGTTGTATGTCATTAGACATCTTGTATGATAGTGGCAAAACACCCTTCCAAGTTAAATTCACCTCACCCTCAACATCTATAGACCACCGTTCTATTCCCTTGTTATTCTCCCCGTCACCCAATGCCTACACTTTTATTACGAAAGGAAATGTGAAGCAAAAAGGGTGAGCACAACTAGCTTCAAGAAAAAAATATCATGACTAAAGATAATTAAATTATCAATAGCCTTCATCAATAATAAATCAGAGATTTAGAACATATGGTAGATGATAAAAAAATTTCAACCATAGTTGCAGCGGAACGAGCACTCCATTAGAAGAGTCAAATAGACCATAAAGTCTATTAACTTCTCCATGTTAAAAGTCCACCAACAATGTTTTATCCCTGTAACATCAATCAACAATTCCTGTCCACAATCACATGTATAACTCATAATCGTAATTATTGTTCTAAATTCCTTTTCTCATTCAGGACGAAGATAATTTTCATCACTTGTTTTTACCTGAAATATCAAAGATCATGGTTATACCAAATCACAGTTTATGTTCATAATCCTACTAATAAATTCATCTTTGTACTACGGCCAAAGATATTCATCAACAAGTCATCTTTGCACTACAGGCCAAAGATATTCCTCAATAGTTCATCTTTGCACTACAGGCCAAAGATATTCATCAACGGTTCATCTTTGCACTGCAGGCCAAAGATATTCAACAACAGGTCATCTTTGCACTACGACCCAAAGATATTCATCCATAATTCATCTTTGCACCACGTGCCAAAGATATTCCTCAACAGCTCATATTTGCATTACATGTGCCAAATATATTAATATCTCAAGAAATATATAATCATTTCGTAATTTATATAAACAATAATTATAACCATGTTGATCAATTCATTTTGCACTTAAGCTAAAGATATTCAATTATAAATTCAATGGTCATGATCATACCAAATACAATTCAACTTTTCACCATCGCCAAAGAGAACCCTAGTCATGATCATACCAATAATCTACCCATCTTTACACTCCAAAGAAAGAGAATTTCAACATCGTGGTTATAAAATGTTATATATGATAATAAAATCAATATAATCAATATATAGTTTTAATCTCCGAGTAATATTCATAAATCAACTATAATTTGGTTAGAAAAAGAAACCAATTTTGTCATGAATAAGAACTCATGAATAAGAACCGTGAATAGTAACTCATGAATAGTAACTCGTGAATAAGATCTCATGAATAGTAAACTCGACTCAAAAGGTAGAAATTCCACAATAAAATCCATACCAATATTTCTAAGATAATGATATTGAAAGAATAATATTTTTTTTAAGCTTATAAACAATTTATTTTAAATGTTTACACTTTACTAAATAATGCATTTAATCATTCTAAAATGCTAAACTCATAAGATTTCATCACCAATAACCAAAATCCTAATAAAAATCAGATATACCTTATGTAGGATTCTCAAGCCATAAAATCCTATTTTCTAATTTTCTTACTTCACATAACATATTTAATTCATTTACTCATAACTAGTCCATTTTCATGAAAAATAACAAATCGGTTCCAAAAATATTTCTTTTCTCGAATTTAGCGTAATATAGTCCTATACCGAATATATATTTTTCTCGAAATTTTAAAAGTCATTTACTATTTTTCACATGGCCAAAACCAATTTAATATTTAAACATTTATCATAAATTGTACTTTTATCCAAAAATTTCGAAATTCACAGGGTATAATGATATTATATAGATGTACTCCCAATAAAAATTTCATCAATTTTGGAGTTAACCACAAGGAGTTATAAGGGTTTTCTTTTAAAATAGTCTTTCCTCATAAAATTCATAACTCTTAATATATAAATCCAAAAATCGCCATTTTTGGACACAATCAACAAAACTCATCAAATTATCATTTTAAATTTTTACAGAATTTTTGAAGGTTCAGAAGAATTTCAAAATAATAACCCTTAAAATCCCTTATTATCCCTTACCTCAAAAGAGCAGTACTTCTGACTGGAATAACGTTGAACGAACTTGCACCGTATAGAAATACTCAAAATACTCACAAGAATACGCTCGATAATATAGAGAGAGAAAACTTCAGTTTCTGGTGTGATTTTCAATTATAACCTAAGCACCCTATTTATAGGAAATTGCTTAGAACACCAAAGCAGAAAATTTATTAAAATAATAATATTATATTTTTTTTCCAAGACTTCATACATATGCTCTCAACATCGAACTCAAATTTCTAACACATGTTAAATGAGGGAAACAAAATGTAAAAAACGTTTTTGTTATTTAAATTATTTTAAACTTCCAAAAATCAATTATTTCGGAGCTTCGGAACTTCAATAATTCATAATAAATAGCCCTTTTGCTAGAAAATTCGAATCTCGCTAGTTTTTATAGGAAATTCAATTTTCTACAACTTTGCAGAAGAAAGTTTTTCTAAATTCTAAACAAAAATTGACCGAAATCCATAAACGGACGATTTTACAAGCTATAATCAAATTTCAGTCAAGAAATGGGGTCCACCGATATATAAAACATGCTTTAAATATTTTTGGTAACAAAATACTCCTCCTCCACATATACTCATATATCCCACATTCATCGTAAAAATATCATCATTAATATATTATTAAAATAATATATTTAATCAATTATTTTATCGTAAAAAAAGATAAAATATTAATTTTCAACAATTGTCACATTAAAATTTTTTCCATCTATATCCTCATAAAATCAATATTTTCCTCATCATATAAATCAATAATTAATTATTCACAAATAATATTACGAAACACATTATTGACAACTGTGCGCTCTCTAGGAAGGGGGGCTTTCCAATAAGAATTTCTCCTCTTCTGGCGCCAATTTAGGTGACCAAACCTCCCTTAGATGTAACTTTCTAGACATTGCCAATAATGCTATCTAATAATATTATTCAAATAATATAAATTATTGATCCGATAATGGGAAATATTATGCGATGACAATTATTGAGCAACAATAATATAAAATATCAACGCTTTAAATTATCAATCAATAAAATAATCGAATAATTTATCAGTAACAATTATTAAGTAGTGCCTTCACGTAAGAGTTAATAATTCAAAAATACTCGTGCAATCTTGTGTGCCTATCGTGGCAACAACGCTAGACATTTTACTTTACCCTCCCAGATTCCAACAAAGTTAATAAAGAAACCCCTACGCTATTATTTATAAAAAACTTTAATTTGTCTTTTTCTTCATCTGACAGTTATTATGTTATGGGGCCCACAAATGGCTGCGCCGTCATACGAATATTCCCAACAGAAAGAATATTCCACAACCCAACGAATATTCCCCGACAACAATCTCCGAATGAGTGGTAATCTCCGAATGAGTATTGATGCAGCTTCTGGGGGAGCTTTCATGGCTAAGAGTTATGAGCAAGCTTTTGATTTGATAGAGACGATGGTGGCTAACAACAACCAGTGGCCCACAACGAGAATGACACAGCCTAAGGTAGCTGGGATGTTAGAGGTTAACGGGGTAACAACATTAGCGGCAAAGATTTCAGCTTTATCAAAGAAGATAGATGCTCTTATAGGTGCACAGACTCATCAGGTTGCTTATATTTGTGAATTGTGTGCTGGGGAATATCCTATAGAATAGTGTGCCATTAATCCAGCAGCGGAACAATTTGTCGGCAGGTATAATAGAATTCCGCAGAATCAATATCAGAATGTCTACAATCCGGGGAATAGGAATCAACCAAATTTTTTGTGGAGTAATAACCAAAATCAGCAGGCTCCACGACTATCTTATTCTCCCGGGTTTCAAAATCAGCATCAACAAGCAACTCCGCATCAAGAGAGAAAGAAAGATTTAGAAGAGCTATTATTAAAGTATATATCGGGTAACGAGGTAGCAATGAAATTACAAGCAGTGGCAATCAAGAACTTAGAAAATTAGATGGGACAACTTGCGTTGTCATAGAATAATAGGCCTCAAGGGACTCTACCTAGTGACATAGAGAAGAATCTGAAAGGAAATCATGAACAGTGTCAAACAATCACTTTGAGAAGTGGAAAACACCTTGAGGGAGATAATGCAAAAAAATCAGCAAAGAAAGATGTTAAACAAGGTGAAGACAAGTTGGTAGAAGAAAAACAGGGTGAGGACAAGCAAGTGGACAAGAGTCGGACAGATGTGGAGCCCTTTGTTTATCCTCCACCACCATTTTAGTAGAGAGTTCAGAAATAGAAATTAGACGAGCAGTTCTCGAATATTTTGGATGTCTTCAAGAAATTGCAGATCAACATTACTTTTGTAGAAGCCCTAGAACAAATGTCGAGCTATGCCAAATTTATGAAGGTTATTCTGTCGAGGAAGAAGAAGTTAGAAGACTATGAGACTGTGGATTTAACTGAGGAATGCAGTGCAATATTATAGAGAAAGTTACCTCAGAAGTTGAAGGATCCGAGGAGTTTTACCATTCCTTGTACAATAGGGAACATTGCCTTCAACAAGTGTTTGTGTGATTTGGGGGCGAGTGTGAACTTCATGCCATTGTCAGTATATACTAAGTTGTGTTTGCCAGCTTCGAAGCCTACAAATATATCACTATAGTTAGCAGATAGATCGGTGACTTATCTAAGAGGGATTATTGAAGACATCTTACTTAAAGTGAATAAGTTTATAATTTCGGTAGATTTTATTATTTTGGATTATGAAGAGGACAAGAATATCCCCATCATCTTAAGGAGGCCATTCTTGGCTACTGGTAGGACTCTCATTGACGTTCAGAAAGGGGTGTTAACAGTGAGGGTACACGACCAAGAAATAAAATTCAATGTGTTTAAAGTCATGAGGTTCCCTATAGATAAGGAAGAGTGTTTTAGAATGGACGTGATCGACATGATGGTAAATGAAGACTTGGTTAGAGGTTTGGTCAGGGATCCATTGGAAAATACTCTATTGGGAGATGATGACTTGGATGATCCAGAATTCGTGGACTACTTGCACATGCTGAATGCGTTGCCGAGAGTGAGCAGGTTCAAGGTAGCATTCGAGCCACTACATACAGAAGAGAGCATTAGCACGAAAGAAACCTTCACTTGAGGAGCCACCCACTCTTGAGCTTAAGCCTCTTCCTAAACACCTCAGGTATGCATTTTTGGGTAATTCTAATACTTTGCATGTTATTATTGCATCTACGCTTAACGAATTGCATAAAAGTAAATTGATAAGGATACTTAGAGAATACAAGTCTGCAATAGGATGGACAATCGTCGACATCAAGGGAATAAGCCCTTCATTTTGCATGCACAAGATTCTCTTAGAAGAGGATGCCAAGCCAACAGTGGAACAACAAAGAAGACTTAATCCGATCATGAAAGAAGTCTTGAAAAAGGAAATTTTTAAGTGGTTGGATGTTGGGATAATATACCCAATTTCAGATAGTATATGGGTAAGTCCAGTTCAATGTGTCCCAAAAAAGGGTGGAATGACGGTTGTGAAAAATAACGACAATAAACTAATTCCAACGAGGACAGTGACCCGATGGAGGGTTTGCATAGATTACAGGAAACTAAATAAGGTAACCCATAAGGACCACTTTTATCTACCCTTTAGTGATCAAATATTGGACCGTTTGGCTGGGCATAAACATTACTGCTTACTGGACGAATATTCGGGGTACAACCAGATAGTCATTGCTCTTGAGGATCAAAAAAAGACCAACTTCACATGCCTATACAACACCTTTGCTTTCAGGAGGATGTCCTTTGGGTTATGTAATGCACCGACGACTTTCTGAAGATGTATGATAGCCATCTTTTCAGACATGATGGAGAGGAATGTTAAAGTTTTCATGGACGACTTCTCAGTTTATGGGAATACCTTCTATATTTGTCTTGAAAATCTGGTAATGGTGTTGAAACGCTGCATGGAAACCAACCTTGTGCTGAACTGGGAGAAGTGCCACTTTATGGTCGAAGAAGGAATTATTCTTGGGCACAAAGTCTCTGCAGAGGGTTTGGAAGTTGATCGGGCAAAAATGGACACAATTGAAAATCTTCCACCGCCGACTTCAGTTAAGGGAATCCAAAGTTTACTGGGGCACGCCGAATTTTACCGCAGGTTCATTAAGGATTTCTTTAAGATTGCAAAACCACTATATAGTCTATTAGAGAAAGATACAATTTTCAATTTTGATGAGGAATGTATGACAACGTTTGAGCAGTTGAAAAAGAAATTAACGACAACTCCCGCGATCGTAGCATCAGATTGGATAATGCCATTTGAGTTAATATGTAATGCTAGCATCTATGTGGTAGGGGCTATTTTGGGTCAACGTCGAGAGAAGATATTCCATGCCATATAGTATGCAAGTAAAACCCTCATGGATGCTCAATTGAACTATACAACAACCGAGAAAGAGTTACTGGAAGCCTTTGATAAATTCAGAGCACATTTGATTGGAACAAAGGTGGTGGTATATACGGATCACTCGGCGATTCGTTATCTGATCTCAAAGAAGGATGCAAAGCTCAGGGTTATCAGATGGATTCTACTCCACCAAGAATTTGATTTGGAAATAAAAGATAGGAAGGGGACATAAAATTAAGTGGCGGATCATCTTTCGAGACTGGCAAATCCGGACAAGTATAGGGCAGACAAGTGCTTAATCAATTAGTCTTTTTTGGATGACCAGCTATTTGGAGTAAACATTGAATTTCCATGGTATGCGGATTTTGCTAATTACTTGGTGAGTAAGATCCTTCCCCCTGATTTGACATGTCAATAAAAAAAGAAGTTCCTACATGATGTCAAGTGGTACATGTGGGATGAGCCCTATCTTTTCAAATAGTGTGAAAATAAAATGATCCGTAGATGTGTGCCATTCAGCGAAGTGAAGAATATCTTACATGAATGCCATACATCTGCGTATGGGGGACACTATGGGAGTGAGCGGACAGCTGATAAGGTTCTTCAGGCAGGATTCTATTGGCCTACTGTGTTCAAAGATGCCCACCAGTTCATGAAAAACTATGATAGATGCCAAAGGGTGGGTAATATTTAAAAACGGAATGAGATGCCACTCAACACTATCATGGAAGTTGAAATTTATGATGTTTGGGGGATGGACTTCATAGGACCTTTTCCACCATCATACAACAACTTATATATTTTGGTAGCTGTGGATTACATATCAAAGTGGGTTGAAGCTGTAGCACTCCCTACTAATGATGCCAAGGTAGTGCTGAAGTTTCTACAGAAGAACATCTTAACAAGTTTTAGCACGCCGAGAGCAATCATAAGTGACGAGGGAAGTGACTTCTGCAATAGGTCCTTTATAGCTCTCTTGGTAAAGTATGAGGTTAATCACAGGGTTGCAACATCGTATCATCCCCAAATGAGTGGCCAAGCTGAGGTCTCCAACAGAGAGGTGAAGAAAATTTTAGAGAAGGTGGCGAATCTGAACAGAAAGGACTGGTTTCTAAAATTAGACGACGCATTATGGCCTTATAAGACATCATACAAGACACCAATTAGGATGTCTCCGTATCAACTGGTTTATGGGAAAGCATGTCATCTCCCCATGGAACTTCAACATAAGTCATATTGGGCCATTCAAAAGCTAAACTTTGATCAAATAACTGCATAAGAGAAGAGATTACTGCA
The DNA here is from genome assembly GCA_020205605.1 of Panax ginseng. Lineage (NCBI taxonomy): Eukaryota > Viridiplantae > Streptophyta > Magnoliopsida > Apiales > Araliaceae > Panax > Panax ginseng. The sequence continues at coordinate 34,333,512 of CM035147.1, forward strand.
ATTGAATGAACTTGACAAATTTTGACTACAAGCTTACGAGAATTCAAAACTGCTCAAAGAGAAGGTTAAGAAGTTGCACGATCAGAAAATTATGCAAAGAAAGTTTGAACCGGGATAATCTGTGTTAGTGTTCAACTCACGATTGAGATTGTTTCTTGAAAAGCTCAAATCCTGATGGTCGGGGCCATTTATATTCAATACTGTTTTCCAACATGGCGCTGTTGAACCCTACGATAGAAATCCTCTCGAAATATTCAAAGTCAACGGGCATCGGTTAAAGCATTATTGGGGTGGCAACATCGACAACAAAACTATTGCAATTACACTTGCCGATGTGCCATGAACATGGAGTAGTCAAGCTGAAAGACTCAAAAACAAGCGCTCATTGGGAGGAAACTCAATTTTCATATCAATTACAATATTTTTACTTTATGTTGTTCAATTTGTAGTTTAGTTCGTAATTTTAGTATCGCTTAGTTACATTTTATGCAATTCATAGTTAGTTAGTTATTGATCTTTAATTATGTTCATCACCCGTGCTCAAATTCCATGACATTATCTCATATTTGTGGTTTTAATGCATTTCAGGTACTTAGGATGGAGTTGGACATGTGTATGGGGAGAAAAAGCTAAAAATCCATACCGACACACACACCTACCGGAGGGGTGGTCCTCTTGAATAGCTTTTTACGTGGCCTTTTTATAAATCTGAAATACCCTCACCCTTGGGGTACATGAGTCAGAAAATTTTTTAAACACCTGTTTCATTCCACTTCTTCTCTCCATAAACCAAACCTATAACTCTTTACACCCATGAAATCAACCATTAACCTCTCATTATCCATCAAATCCGAGCATATTTTCCATTCAATATAAACCCTAACTCTATTCACATTCAATCCCACACCATTCTCCATTAATTCCACCGAATTTCTACACCAAAATCCTAGGGTTTCATAACTATTCGAGTCAAAAGAGATGGAAGGGGGAACTTCATAAACCGAGCACCAACAATGCAATGTCATCGCTCAATTGGGTAAATACGCTGTGGGTAAGCCATTATTAGCAAGTTTTCATCAGTTTGGTACCATACTTGGAGTACAGTGTTCAAATTTGGGATTTTTGTGAGTGTGTGTACACTAAGTGCTTGTATTATTGCCAAAGCCAAGTTTGGGGGATATTATTGACTGCATTGTGGCCAATGGCACCTAAAAAACCATCGAAATGCCAAAGGTGCGAGGGTTCAGGTTCTTCACCACTGGTCCGAGCCTTTGACATGAAGAAATTTGTTAGTGCAAATGCCGCAGATAAATATGATTACCTAGTGCCAAAAGCACTAACACCTGAGCTGGGCTTGGCACCAGACTCATTCGACGGTCAGATACGTAGATAGATACATGATCAGGGCTAGAAGATGCTCACAAATGATCCTGACCCAGCTATAGTAAACATAGTGAAGGAATTCTATGCTAATGTAGAGGACATAACGCCATAAATAGCATTTGTGAGGGGTAATCAGGTTTCGTTCAGTCCTGAAGCAATCAATGAGTACTATAGTCTACGAGCCCCCGTAGTATGCCAGTATGCTCAGCTACACGACATCAATCCCAACTATAACCAGATTTTGACAGAGATATCTAAATCGGGCACAATTTGGGAAAAAGGAAGAAAAGTTGGCACGATTTTCATGAGCAAGGACCTCAGTTTATATGAGAAGATATGGTATTAATTTTTGTGCGCAAAGCTGTTTCATTCTACGCATACTAGTAAGGTGACAAGGGAAAAAATGCTACTATTATATGAAATTATGAAGGACATCGACATCAATATTGGCTCTATCATCAGCTTCTCCATCCGTCGATGTCTACGCAGCCATTCTTAGGTGGACTGCCACACCCATCTCTCATATGTGGGTTGTGTAGGCACTCTAGTGTGCGACGGTCAGGTGATGAGCCTGTGAAGTAGCCGCTCTAGCTATTAGACTCCAGGATGATTGGTCGATTTTCTATTTGGGCTGGAGGGGAGTCATATCCTCGCGGGTTAGGGTTTTTATTTCCAGATGCTCCGGAGGAAGAGGAGGCAGAGGATTCCTCTGAGGATGATGAGTTTTCAGCTGATGAGATGACCGAGAGGAGGAGATTGCGGGGAGTAGCAGGATGGGAAAATACATGTTTAGTACTCAGTTCTGTAGTCTTCAGCGACATATTGATGATCGTGACAAAGAAGCCAACAGAAAGATGAAGCGATTGGCGGCCAGGAAGGACCACATGTTCAATACCATGAACAGGTCATTTACCTCCTTGAATGCGGCATTACAAAGTCTAAATCCTATCGCGGCCGATCAGTTTCAGTTCCAGACGCCTGATCCAATGCCACAGTACCCTCCATCGGATTCAGATGTGGAGGAGCCTAGATTTTATGTTCCACGGCCACCATCACCTCCGGCTTAGCCTATTACAAGGAAGTCCTCGTTCATTTTCATGCTTTATTTTTACAATGAGGACATTGTAACTGCTAAGTTTGAGAAATTTAGTTATACGTTTAATATTTTAGTTTCTATTTTGATAAGTATGTTATGTTTGTATATGTTAGTCTAGTTTGTTTTCATGTTTAGTTTATATCATTTATGTTTGCATTCATGTAGATGTAGTTGCATAGTAGTTTGCATAGTAGTGTAGTTATGTGAATAGTTGAATGTAGTTAATTTATGTTTATGTTCTTTTATATTATTAAAAAAAATGAAAAATTGAAAAACTTTAGTTTAGTTTACTATTTTTATTGCATTTAGTTCATACATTTGCATGAATCCAGTTGTTAGATAGTAAAAGTCTGCTTTGGCCAATGATGAGATTGGAATTCTGTAGACAAGTATAGTATTGATTATTAATACTTTGATTTGATTTCTTGTCATGAATTGAATCTTTATCTGATTGAAACTGATATAATCAATTTAGCACCTTAGAAATAACTATGTTGACTGATTGAGTTTAAATGGACAGATAATGGAATTCTTAAGGATAATGCTAGTTTGAATGAAAGGAACTTATGAATAGACAGAGCTGTCTAATATTAGAGAAGAACCTAAGTTTGGGTGAAAATTTGGGATATATAAGCTATAAAAAAATAGAAAAGTATGAATAAACACCGTGGTTAGTCTAGTTCTGTGGCCTTTGTTACTTGAGTAAGTATGCCTGAGGGGATTGTCTCTACACCTAGCGCCCTAAAGCCTTAATGGTTTGGGAGTCATTGGTTAAAAGCTCTCTAATGGGTAGCATTGAAAAGACTAAGAGAACTAGACATTGCACAACCATGAGAAAAATAAAAAGTGAAAAATAGGAAAAAAGAGTAAAATGCCCCCGTAAGTGAACAATAAAGCATAAGTATTCCATTTTGACCCTTAAAATTGGTTACTACTTGACTTTAGTCGGATCTAGCTTGTTCTTGGATTTCTTGAGTTTACACAGTATGATGCCTTTAAAGAAGCCTATTATGTGTTGTATTTTACTTTATATCAGTTAGCATGGTTGTTGAGCACACATGCACTATATCTGTTAGAATAGTTTAAGATTTGATGATTGATTGAGAAGTTATTGATTTGTCTTGGTATGATATACTATCGTGTTTATTTGATTTCTCTGAGGCCGGGTGAATAGGTTGTGTTATGTCTTACCGCTGGATTCATAGGCATATAGTTAGTTGCATTACATTGCATTACATATTTTGTTATGCTCGAGGACTAACATAATTTAAGTTTGGGGGAATTTGATGAATATGTTTCATACCTACGAATCAGGTTCCAATTTGGACTTAAATGGTGTTGATCCTGTCTATTTCTGTATAGTTTTATTTGTTTTTTTTTTGTTTTATGTTTAAGTTGCATTACGTGTCATTGGTGGTATAATGGTGGCGTTGTGGTGAAAAAATAGTAGCAAAAGGTAAAAATCAGCAACTGCAGAAAGACCCCCCACCGGGGCGGGACCTATATAGAAGAAAACCCCCACCAGGGCGGGGGTGTACGTGGCAAGCAAGACTTCAAGACCCCCGCCGGGGCGGGGGTACACGGCCAAAGAGGAGTTTTGTTTTGGTTTGAATTATGAAGAGGCTTGGATTGGAGAACTTTGGAATGGATTGAGATTATGTTTGGTTGCCTTTATCAGTGTTTTACATGACTTATGCTGGGAGATACACAACATATAATAGAGACCTCAATTAACAATCAATCAATTAACACTTTGAGCCCTAATTTTTAGAGAAGACATTGAAGGAGAGCAAGGAAGGTCAAGATCACGAAAATTGCATATTTGAGCGAGGATAAGGGTGGTGTTTTACTATTCTTTGTCTTTCAATTCAAATTTCTGTAATTGGGATGTGAATTCGTTACTTTATTCAGTTTTTTATTTATCTATGATGAACTAAATTCTTAATTAGGCTTGCAATGGGTCTTTAGTGTTGAACAGTGATTGTCATGCTTTAATTTCAGTTTAATAAAACTATCAATTCTGTTCATCTATTTTGATTTATATTTAATTTATGAATTACTAGATCACCAATTTTATGTGGATTTGTATGGAGTTGAGAGATGATGTATGAATATAAACCTAATCATACTAACATATGTTCTTGAATTCTGCGTTTTGATGGAATCTTGATGCATGTTTAGGATATAGATATACTTAACATCGTATGTAATTGGATAAAGAACTTGGAATTTAAACCTTATTTGATTTTTATTCACATAGAGATATAATGATTTAGTTAATTAGGGTATTTGGCTTAATTCTATCAAATTGGGGATTTAAGTTAATACGGTGTTAGTGCATCGAGAGATGGCTAATTCTATTTGAGTGTTTTTGATTAATGAACTGAGATAGTAAATTAAACTGAAAAAGGTGGGGATAATCGGAGTGAAACTTAAAGTGAAATTGTAAGCCTAATTCTTCAATATCTGTTTGAAATTTAAGGTTAATTACTGTGTTGATTAGTTTCGATTTTTATTTTATTAGTTTTTATTAATTATAATCATTAATTCGAATAGTTTAATAAAATAGAAATAATATAAAATTGGTAATTTTTAGATTAAATTTCATACTTTACTATGTGGGAGCGATACTCCATTCAACATTATATTAATTGTTGACCACGTACACTTGCGTGTGAGTGTATCTAGAATTTACACCAACATTAGTATAAATTAAGATCCCCTTCAAGAATATAACTTTAAACACAGTTCTAATGTTAGATTAGTTGCAAGCAGATATAGCAGCAATAGTACAGAATGTAAATAACATAAAGTAAATGACACCAGAGGTTTTAAGTGGTTCAGAGACTAAATGCTCCTAATCCACTCTTCTACTTCAATAAGCAGGGATTCCACTAAGGATTTGATCAACTTTGAATCACTAAGATTCCTTCAAGACCAGCAACCTTGGAACGCTAGTTCACTAAGAACTCTTCAAGACCAGCAGCCTTGGAAACTATAGACTAAGGCCGACAGACCTAGAATCCCTTGTACCCTCCGATACTCAACAAGCCTAGCAGACTTGACTTTGGTTTAGTCACTAAGACAAAGACCCTTCAGACCCTGGTTGCTGAGATGACATTCAGCTTGTTCATCTTCTGGTACTAAGCATCTCCTTGTGATCATTGGGCATTCAATATTGGTATTTAATCACATCTAATGGACTGCTAAGATGTATGTTCAACTTGACATCTTGTTAGTACTTAGCAGTCTGACTCATCCCTTGGTGCTGCTATTCTTTGTTGTTGATGCTTGTCTTCATCTGATATTCAGCATTGCACACTATCACTGTTGAGGTAATGTTAAGTCTTTGCATATCATCTTGACTTCTTTGAGTAATTAGCAGTCCTTGAACACTGGTTGTCTTGTGCAGAAATTTGTCTCTGTATCTTTTTCTCTTCAGCTCAGTGTGTTCATGGTGAAATGTAGAGTAGCTCAAGTATTCTACTTTCTGATCTGCCACTCTAGTTGTTATCTTCGTGGCCTTCCGGTTCTCAGTACAGATGTCGCTTCATTGTCGAACTCCTTTGTATTGAGTGAATCTTTTTCATTGTAAGACTATCATTTGTTGTGTTTCACTCTTCTGTGGTGGTCTCACTCTCACAAAGACCTTTTCTCTGTTAAGCTCTATATGACTTACTTCGTCTGAAGTCAACAACTTCATCTTCTTTTAAGCGTTGGCTCTCTATAGATTCAACCATCATCTTCCTGTTGGAACATAGTCGTTGAAAGTCTTTTGTTTAAGAGCTTTCTTTGAACCATTTAATGCTACAAGAATTCCGAGGTCTTTGATGTAGACATGCTGGGTTGATGTGACGACTCCTTTTTGACTTGCCTGACACATCAGTCCGCTTTAACACCTAACACTTCTAAAATGTTACTTTCAGTAGACTAGTAGGTAGTCACCCTTTTCTCTTGTTTCCTCGATTTATATAAAGGATGTTTGGAGAGTATATCGGGATCCTCAATTCACAACGTTCGAATGTTAGTCTTCTTTGCTTAGACAATCTCACTCATCAGATAAATGCCCTCCATGATTCTGATGTTGACATGTATGAACTCTACTATTACTTGGTCATAACTTGTCTGTGGAAATCATAGGGTGACTTGACCTTGACACCTTTTATGATTCCAAGAGTACTCAACGTTGTACCATCTTGTACTTTGCTCTTACAGTTTATTCTACGATCATGCTTGTCTTGCCTTGCTTCAAGAACTAACAAGTTGGCTGATTGCTTTGACTTTTTGGTGCATGACTCTCTTGATTAGTCATGCTCAGCTTCCTTAATTTTCAGCCCAGGGATCTCTTGATCATTCTTCAAGGTGAGGCTAAGCATAGACAATCCATTTCGTCTGTTCTCTGTAGATGCTTTAGTATACTCTTTTGCTGATTGGAAAACACTACGATCGTTGTCTCAATGTAACGATCGTTGTCTCCTAATGAGTGCTTGTGGCGCCCCCAAATTCAGATACTCATATCTCGTATTTGGTTCGTGACTTACTAATTCTAATAATAATAATTAATCTCACAGAACGGAAAATAGAATAATTTATATTGTCATAACATAATTATTCTCGTCCCAAGGTCTCGCAACCGCTACTACAACATTACAACTTAATTTAAACATAACTAATTACATCATAGTAAATAAGTCTTCATACAACATAATAATAGTAAATTCCTAACACTAGGAAATAAAGCTATTCTGAAGCCTTCTCTTTACCTTTGTCCTAGCCCGAGGGTTCACCACGTTCTGCCTTAATTGAATGTTTTAAGGAAAGCAAGGTTGAGCAACAAATTTTCCCAGCAAGTAATATCGCAATAAGGGTGATCATTTATAGAGTTCAAATTTCAAGGGTATGACAGTGAATAATAGTTCAGGAATTATCAACAATTCTCAATAACGGTCACTATGGACGGAAAGATATCAATAAGATTCAATGCTTAATTATTTTGTTATTTCAAAATAATGAATACTGAGCAGTCACTAAGGACTATGAACTTCTACTAGAATTAACAGTAATAAGCTGATAATCCAAAAAAAATAAGTATAGCAGGTGATCAGCCTAAAGTACGCTATGTATAACATTTAATCATACTCATGTGCGCACGTCGGTCTTTCGATAATTATATAGTTTCCCCTTCAAGGAGGGTTGTTCATCTCAGTCAATTATAAGAGTCCGCACCAATTTGATAGGCTTGAATAGCTTTCAAATTCATGATTTAGGTCTAGCCAAATCAAATGGCATAGATCGCTTTCTTTCAAAGTATATAAGTTCAAAACTCGAAATCAAAGTTCAAAGAATGTAAACAACTTTATCTTAAGCTACGAAGCATTAAGTCATAAGACATGAATCATACTTTCAATGGTTTACTTGTACGACCAATAATAGCACAAGCTTAAGTAATCACTACTACAAAATAGTAAATAGATAACGCGTAAGAAACGTTGTAGAAGGTCTTACAGAGATGTCGTGGTTAAGGGTGTCATCTACTTGACACCTTTATACAACGTTTTTAAAACGTTGTAGTTTGACACATTACACAACGTTTTTTTTCATAAAAAACGTTGTATATTTGTTTTTCGTAAATTCTTGGATGCTTGAAAACGTTGTAGATGATATAATTCCACAACATATTTTGGCTTAAAATGTTGTGGTTTAGTACATCAGATAACATTTACACTCATTTATACAACGTTTTTGAAACGTTGTATAAATACTTAAAAATGTTGTAATTCATGCATATAACAACTATTTTTAGGTTACCTATATTTGAAATTACATACACAATGGTGCACATGCAATGTTTGTAGGACTACTAATGCCATGATATATAGCTAAAAAAACTCTAAATTATCATTTCAAGCCAAAATGTATCAACAATTCAAAATGCATCCCAATAATACTATATGTTTACATTTTCAAATTACTACATCCACAAAATATTACATAAAAGGTCATACAGAGGCAAGTTCCTTTATCATAACTATATAATCAAATGCTTAATAGTGAAATCTTAAGATAGAGATCATACAGAGGCCAGTTCCTCTATCATAATAGGTCTATTTCCATCTTTCTCGTAGGCACGGCGTGCATATTACTCCCAGCTGTCCATTACTTCCAGCTGATGTACACTTACTGCTGCGGCACAAAATTCTTCGAAGTCCAATTTTCTATACTGAAGTGAACTCACCTGCAAAGTTAGGACAGTTGGAACTGTGATCATCCACAAGCAAACCCTTGTTGGTTCGACCATCATAGTTGATTACTAACTGCTCAGATCCAATATTGCCCCTATCACCAAAATCAAATAATTTCTTAATACGTGCATGGCTACGAAAAGAAGCTGTCAAAAAACTATCACGAAAATAACAACTGACTTTTAGAATGAGTATATAAAAGAAACAAATACCATGATCTTATGGTTGATCTATATAACACTATGATACATAAGTGAGTCACACATAACTTTGGTAGCATCAATTATGGACGTTAGTACTTAAGATCCATCTCAGAAACATTTGATGCTACTATAATGCAAGGAAAAGAGACAAACTCAAGTAAATGAGTAATTCTAAGTAAATGCAGCTTCCGGGTCAGATAAATGAGGCAATGGTTAAGAAAATCACGATGGCTATATATATATGTGTGTGTGCGCGCGTGTGCGCGTGCGTGCACTATTTATTTAACTGTCGTACCATTACTAGTGAAGAAAATTATGTGTTTTAGCATAAAAGCAGCACACCTCAAGTAAACTGTACAACTCCTATTCTTAATGTAATCAATGTTACCCTAACAGATTTTGCAGTCCAACCGAAATGAATTGGGCATCTTCCTATTAGATCGAATGAACTCCACTAGAAGGTAGGCCAATGAGGACATCTCCGACCACAATATTTTTCCCATTGATAACTGAATCCTTTTTTACACTGCCAACCGCAAAACCACTAAGGTCATACTCACTATCTGCATAGAAATCTGGCATTTCTGCAGTCTAAAAGGAAAATAGTTTACTTTATTTACACCTGAAAAAGCTAGATCAAAAATTACATTTATAGCAAAGAGATTGAGATTGAATGTAACAGGTCCAAAAGAGAATCAAATCATTTACAGTACAAACCTCTAAGTAAGTTACCTGAGTGCAATTTTCATATTAGAACACACTTATCCTTTAATGCTTTTGAATCTGGCTAGGAAGGTGAGGGCAAATTTTTGCCCCTACTTCTTGAGACCTGTAAAGTGCCATCAACTTGTTAGAATATGTTCCTACCAGCACCATGCTGAAAATCTTGAAGTGTTTTTCGAACCAAATAGTAAATAAATTTTAATTGGTTGCCAAAAAATTTAAAAGAATAGTTTTAAGGGGTCAACTGCTAGATTAAACGGTTCAAATTTTAAAGTAAGAGGATAGTTAAAGCCAAAGATAGTGTCTATGGCATTTAATAACATTATTTTATAACGAAGTAAAGGTGGATGAACATATAAATGCAGCTCCATTCACTTGAACAGACTAAGCTTAAATGTCATTTACTTGCCCTGCTTTTAATTTTTACAGTCTGTTTTGCCAGGTGGAAGGGTCAGGTCAAACTTATAAAAAAGGATAGTTAGACGTATCAACCTGGTCCAGTCCACTTTAGAGGCAATCAGATCTGAATCCGATTAAATTCCAAACTGGCTGACCAGTGGTTCCAGTCGTCCAGGTTTCTAAAACTGCTGGTCTGGTTCTGATGACATTGGCCATAGTATGTCTTATGCCTAATGTAAGACCCCAACTTTTTGAATAAAGATTAAATTTTCTCGAAATATATTTTTGAATATTATGGTGTGGATTTGATATAATGTTATAGTTTTGGGTAATATTTACAAATTTTGCAAAAGTCAAGTTGTTATATAATATTCGATTGGTCGAGGAATATTCGTTTTAACGAGGAATATTCGCATAACCAAGACAATCATTGGTGGACCCCCACAAACGGAATTATTGTTGGATTGAGAAAACGACAAAAATACTTTATGAAAATAACTAAGAAGTTTCTATTGTTAATCTGTTGAAACAACCGATGTTAAAAAATACAAGATGTCTGCGTGGTTGCATAGTAGCACACGGTATTGATTATTGATGCTTACGTGAGAAGTCACTCGCTTATACTCAATTATTGCTACAAAGATAATTCTTTGCGCATCATATCTATCATATTATGATTCAATTATGGTCATTATTATCCGCATAAAATATTTTTATTAAATCAATACTTGAGATGACAAAGCTATTCATATTATAAACTCCAATATTTACAATATCTAGAAGTTCCATCAAGGAGAGGTTTTGGTCACCTAATCAAGGCTACCAATATGGAGAAATCCTTATTGGAAAGCCCTCTTTCCTGGGAACGACCTTTGGTTAATAAATATTGTGAGTTATAATATTAATGATGAATGTTGTTCAGAGTTGAATTTGGAGACGCGAACGTGATATTTGAGTCCGGAACGACGAAATTAGTAAAAATAGTCTATAAACACAAAAATTTTCGGGATACACTATTTGGTCAAAAAGTCAACAGTTGACTTTTTTGGGAAAAGTCAAACTTCAAAATTTCAAAATTTATAGTTTTGATAAAAATAGTTTCATTATGTTGGAATTGTTTGTGTTAGTGAAAATCGACATTTATTCCGATGATAATTGATGTCTAGGGGTTATATCGATAAATCGGGTAATTTATCGGATAAATGAGCAATTAATTGCTACTAATTCACATGCTTATATAACTATTTGTTCACATATGTGTACTATTGAATCACATTATTTACTATTAGGGGAGTTGGTGCAAGATTGATAATACTTGCATGACTAAGTTAAAATGGAGGTATAGATGGAGGTACTATCTTCGTATTTCGATATTTTCACATGATTATACTATTGATTCACATTATTTACTATTAGGGGAGTTTGTGCAAGATTGATAATACTTGCAGGACTAAATTAAAAATGAAAGAAAAGTTGGAGGTATTGTACTGTAATTTTCTAGCCCCAAAACGTGCAATTATCGAAACTATATTTTTCTATAAATAGAAGCTCATTCTTCCTTCATTTCTCTCCAATTCACAAAAGCTTTAGAGCGATTATTATAGAGAGAAATTATAGAAAGAAGAAGAGAAGTCTGCTACCTCACTATTTCAAGATATCGGTTTTTTCTAAAGGTAGGGAGTATTATTTCTTTCTTATCTATGAAGAGAACTTCAGTTATTCCATTCTTTATTATTCTGTTGGAATAACTCAGATACGCTGCCTACCCTATACTTGGTGAAATTATTTTGTTGTTCCATTCTTTATCATTCTCATTTGGAACATCTTGTTCATGGCGTTCTACGCCGGACACAGTTCCGCTCTTTATTATTCATTTGAATATCACATGCATGCGTTACTGCTACCGACGATTCCGCTTTTTATTATTACATTGGAATATCCCATGCATGCGCTTCTACGCCGGACTGATTACGCTTTTTATTATTCGTTGGAATATCCTCATGCATGCGTTATCTGCTGAACTCGATTTCGTCTTTATTATTACATTTGAATATCCTCGTCATGCATGCGTTTTACGCAGACTGATTTCGTTATTTATTATTACATTGGAATAACTCGCCTGTGCGGTCTATCGCATGCCCGGTGATTTCTTTTGTTATTTCATTCCTTATTATACTCTCGGTTGGTTAAAGTTTTAAGTTCTATACTCCATGAAATTAGTGGAATATCCTTGATATTTGCGCTTCATCCAAAGATCTTTTCAGGAAATATTCTTACGAGCATTCTTGAATTTTACTCTACAAAGCGATATCATGTTGACAATTTGGGCGTTATTAGTTCTGGGATAAAATAATTCTTGAACTTGTTTTATTGAATTTTTATATCATTGTCATCATCCTCATGTTTATATTTTTTGTTGAAAGTCATCTCATGGCCTATAGTGCATAGATGGACTTGGTATGATTATGACCGAGGATTATTCGATTGTAATCATGACCGTAATGTTACAAATGATGTGGTAAAAGTCCTAATTGGCCCGTAGTAGTGCATTGATGGGATGATTGTTGGCATGATCATGACCATTCTTGAATACACAAATATTTTTGGCCCGTAGTGCATGGATAATTGTGGTCGTGATACTAAAGAATATCCTCGGCGAAGTAGTGGGGGGTGATTCGATGATGTGGATTATTTATTAAGCTAAGTCCCAATATAAAAGTGATGAAAAACCTTCTAAATCATAAAAGATAGTAGATTTTATTCTCTACTTGACTCTTTTAATGGATTGCTTGTTCAATGCAGCTTAAACTTGATGGTTGTTATATTGTATCGCTTTAACATTTGTTGAAGGCTAAAGATAATATATTACGCATTATCTTAGTCATAATATTTCCTCTCGGGCTAGTTGAGCTCACCTTTTTTACTTTTATTGTTCTCTTGAGAAATGAGAATGTAGCGAGGGACTAGTCGGGGAGCGGAGTGAGCGGACGGAGATGATAGCATTAGTAGTCCTCACTATTACGTGAAATAGTGTGATAATAATTGTAATGAGGACTCCTTTTGAGTTTGTATAATCTCTAGTATACAATATTTGTATTCAAACTCACGACTTATGTTTTGTCGTATTGTACCTGATTTGTATTATTAAGTTGTATTTGAATTACATATTGTATTTGATGACTCGAGAATAGGTGACGATATACTGCTTTTGGGGGCGTCACAGTTGGTATCAAAGCTTAGGGATATGATCCTGGCTAAGATGTGAGACTAGAACTAGGAGGAGAGAGGCAGAATTCCTTCGCTACTATGACCTACCTAAGTTTATTTGTTATTTAATTGGTTAGTCGTAGTGTAGGGATAATATGTTTCATGTCAATTAACCCTTTTTTTGTGGCGATGTTGAAAATGGCATCCAAGAATGTTGAGAACATCAATGGAGCACAGGAAACCGGTGAGTCTCCACAGATCAATAACCAGGATAATATGCATCAGGAAGGCGACAATCCTCATGCAAACAACACTGACCAAATGATGAACGATGGAATGTTCCGAGGCTTCATGCAATTCATGCAACATCAGGCGAGAGCGGCTCCTGTCCAAAATACAGGTGGAAACACTGGCAACTCTTGGATGGTCACTGCTAAACAGTTCAAGGAGTTGGAACCACTGGAGTTTATTGGAGAGCCAAAACCACTTAAGGCGGAAGCATGGATAAAGTATATAACCAAGATATTTGATGTCTTGGGATGCTCCGAGGAGCAAAATGTTCCCTTCGCCACCTTCATGTTGCATGAAGAGGCGATTCTTCGGTGGGAATCAGAAAAGCGTACTCCGACTGGCCGACGACTCAAGATGTCTTGGGAGAAGTTCCAAGAGCTATTCAACGACAAGTGCTTTCCCGAAAGTATTCGTCACATGAAGGAGGTGGAGTTTATCAAGTTGGAACAAAACAATATGATCGTGTCGCAATACGAGGCTAAATTTGTGGAGTTATTCCGGTTTGCATCCCATTTGGTCGATAATGAGGAGCGAATGACGCGAATGTTTTTAAGAGGTTTGAAACCGGAGATACGTTAATATCTTATTTCTCATAAACTGTGTTTGTACTCAGATGTGGTAAATAGGGCTCAGTTATTGGAGCGCGGTAACGAGTCAACGCAACCAAGGGAAAGCAGTCGGCAGCATGAAAATACCAGTGGTAACAGTCATCAAAATGGTGACAACAAGCGTGGAGGGAATCAACATGCCAGAAATGGTAACCACTTCGGTGGTAATCATAGCCAAGACAATAAGAATGGACATTTCAAGAAGAGGAGATTCAACAATGATGGAAAGACGTCAGCACCAACACCCGTTGTCAAGGAAGGAGAACGACCACCTATCATATGCTTCAAATGCGGAGGGGAGGGACACATCAGTCCAAACTACGCGATGCCGTCCAAAGCATGTTATAATTGTGGAAGAGAAGGTCACTTAGCTCGATTTTGTCGTTCACCGAAGACAAATTCAGCTAGGATGGAGGCACCAAAGGCCGTCCCAGAAAAGTTAAAGCCGGTAGTGCAAGGGAGAGCGTTTGTTGTGACCTCCCAGAAAGCAAGGAACCCGAACGAGGTTATCACGGGTATGCTTATCATAAACTCTAGTGAAGTCTATACCTTATTTGATACCGGTTTTACAATTCATTTATTTCTCCTACTTGCGTTCAACGTTTAAATTTGACTCCGGAGAAATTATACTTTGACTTATCTGTTAAAACTCCATTAGGAGAAACCTTCATTAAATCTACTGTTTATAAGTCTTGTTTGATTCAAATCGGTAACTGCATGTTACCTGTCGATCTTATCTCCTTAAAAATACTTGCATTTGACGTGATTCTAGGGATTGATTGGTTAACTACTCATCATGCTAAAATTGATTGTTTTCGTAAGGTTGTTAGCTTTTATATTCCTAATAAACCTATTATGCGAATTCAAGCGACCAAACCATTAAAATCAATCACGGTCATCTCAAGCCATAAAGCTATTCGTTTATTGAAAAACGGATGTCAAGCTTTCTTAACTCATTCACGGATTTAAACAAAAATACGTCAGATTTGAAGGATATTTTTATTGTTAATAAATTTCCTGATGTATTCCCTGAAGAACTTCCTGGCCTACCCCCAGAGCGTGAAGTTGAATTTTGTATCGACCTTAAACTCGGTACAAAACTCATTTCCAAAGCCCTATATCGAATGGCTCCTATTGAACTTCAGGAGTTAAAGACCCAATTGCAGGAATTGTTAGACATTGGTTTCATTCGTCCTAGTACGTCTCCTTGGGGTGCTCCTGTTCTATTCGTGAAGAAGAAAGATGGGAGTATGCGACTTTGTATTGATTATCGGGAGTTGAATCATATCACCATCAAAAATAGGTACCCATTGCCACGTATTGATGACCTGTTTGATCTGTTACAAAGAGCACAATTTTTTCAAAGATCGATCTTCGTTCTGGATATCATCAGCTGAAGGTTAAAACTGAGGATATTCCAAAGACTACCTTCAGAACTCGGTACGGGCATTATGAATTCTTAGTCATGTCTTTTGGATTGACTAATGCTCCTGCTACCTTCATGGATATGATGAACCGAATATTCAAGGAATATTTGGATCACTTTATGGTCATCTTTATTGATGACATCCTTATTTATTCCAAAAGCCGTGAAGATCATGAGCAACACTTGAGGCTGATACTCCAAAAGCTTCGTGAATATAAGCTTTATGCCAAGTTAAAGAAATGTGAGTTCTGGCTTGAGGAAGTAGCATTCCTTGGGCACGTAGTATCAAGTCATGGAATATCCGTTGACCCAGTAAAGATTGAAGCTATTCAAAGCTGGGAGCAACCCAAATCAGTGACCGAAGTACGTAGCTTTCTCTGTTTAGCTGGTTATTATTGGAGATTCATGGAAGGATTTTCCCGAATCGCTACTCCATTAACTTAGCTGACTCGAAAAGATACAAAGTTCGGTTGGAGCGAGAAATGTGAGAAGAGTTTCAAGAACTCAAAAGGAGACTCATTTCAGCACCTGTTCTGACAATACCATCTGGTTCAGAGGTATTTGTCATCTACAGTGATGGCGGAGCAAATGGTTAGGATGTGTTCTCATGCAACATGGGAAAGTCATAGCCTATGCCTCAAGACAACTCAAAGAATATGAGAGGAATTATCCTACTCATGATCTAGAGTTGGCAGCTGTTGTCTTCGCACTTAAAATTTGGAGGCATTACTTGTATGGAGAGAAAGTGGAGATCTTTACGAATCATAAAAGCCTCAAATATTTCTTCACTCAAAAAGAACTCAACATGCGACAACGACTTTAGCTTGAACTGTTGAAAGATTATGATCATACCATCCAATACCATCCTGGAAAAGTGAATGTGGTAGCTGACGCATTGAGTAGAAGATCATATGCGGGTACTAGTGCAATATTCACAACACAAAAGCCCATTTTGTGTGACTTGCAAAGGATGGAGATAAAGTTAAAGACTCCAGGGACCCATGTGATAATGGCAAATATACGAGTAGAATCGACTTTAATTGATAAAGTTAAAGTTGCTCAAGTTACACATCTGGAGCTGATGCGTATGAGGAAGAAAGTGCAAGAAGGTGCTATGCCGGAAGCAAGAATTGATGAAGAAGGAATTCTTCGAGTCAACTCCAGACTTTGTGTTCCTAACGACCCTGATTTAAAGTATAAAATCATGATGGAGGCGCACAACACACCGTTTGCAATCCATCATGGGAGTACCAAAATGTATCGTGATCTTCGTCATACATTTTGGTGGAGAAATATGAAGAGAGAGATAGCGCTATTTATCTCAAGGTGTCTAATTTGTCAACGAGTTAAAGCGGAGCATCAAGTACTAAAAGGTCCATTGCAACCACTTGAAATTCCAGAATGGAAGTGGGAGCACATTACCATGGATTTCGTTACCGGTCTTCCAAAAGTTTCTCAAGGCATAGATGCGATTTGGGTCATTGTTGATAGATTTACCAAGTCTGCTCATTTCTTATCGATACGAAAAACTTATACACTTGAACGTCTTGTTCGTATTTACATAAACGAGGTTGTAAGATTGCATGGTATGCCAGTATCCATAGTTTCTGATCGAGACCCAAGATTCACTTTAAGATTTTCGGTTAGTTTGCAAAAAGCTATGGGCACGGATTTACGATTTAGCTCGGCATATCATCCTCAGATGGATGGGCAGTCGGAGAGGACGATTTAAACTCTTGAAGATCTATTAAGACTCTGTGTCCTTGACTTCAAGGGAAGTTAGGACAAGTTCTTACCATTGGTGGAGTTTTCCTACAACAACAGTTATCAAGCATGTATTGGCATGACTCCATTTGAGGCGTTGTATGGAAGAAAGTGTCGTTCTCTAGTATGCTGGGATGAGGTGGGTGAAGCAACGTTGTTGGGACCAGAGTTGGTACGTATGACTAAGGAAAAGATTCAAATGATCCGACAACGTATAAAAACCTCACAAGATCGACAAAAGAGTTATGCTGATCTTCATCGAAAGGACGTAGAATTCGATATTGGAGATCATGTGTTTGTTCTGAAGTCTCCATGGAAAGGAGTTACAAGATTTGGAAAGGGAGGAAAGCTCAATCCTCGATTCATTGGCCCATTTTTAATCCTCGATCGAGTAGGAACTGTGGCCTATAGACTTGCGTTATCGCCAAGTATGTCTCGTGTTCATAACGTTTTTCACATATCCATGTTACAAAAATATGTGAAAGACCCGAACCACATTATTGAGTTAGAACCGGACGAAATAGAGGAAGATTTAACGTATGAAGAGGTTCCTGTTAAAATCTTGGATAAGAAAGAACATATTCTACGCTCCAAGGTTATACCTCAAGTCAAAGTTTTGTGGAGAAACCACGATGTTGAGGAAATGACCTGGGAGTTAGAATCTGAAATGAAATCAAAGTATCCTCACCCCTTCGACATACCAGTGCACGCACCCTAATTTCGGGATGAAATTTCATAAGAAGGGAGGTTGTAAGACCCCAACTTTTGAATAAAGATTAAATTTTCTCGAAATATATATTTGAATATTATGGTGTGGATTTGATATAATGTTATAGTTGTGGGTAATATTTACAAATTTTGCAAAGTACGCAAGTTGTTATATAATATTCAATTGGTCGGGGAATATTCATTTTAACAGGGAATATTCGTACAATGGCACATTCATTGGTGGACCCCCACAACTATTGACATACTTACTGAGTTAGTTATCCTCACTCTTACTTGAACCATATAAATGCAGCTAAAACCGAACGGACTGAAGGACTTAGTAAAGATAAAGGGAAGGCTAAGGCGAACCAATAAGATTGTCTTTGTAATAGTATAGTAGGAATGTTGTAAATATTTGATATTATGACAAGAACACATGTAATGGTTGTAAATAACTTGGGAATGGGAATATTATTTTGGAATATATAGAAGACATATTCACTCTTTTGAGGTATTTCAATTGAATGTATGTGTGAACTGTAGCACCGTGTAGCACCATCTGTCGGGTTGGAAGATACCCAGATTTGGGGTCGTCACAGGTTGGTATCAAAGCCGTAGGTTATAAAACTTAAGGGGGGGGGGGGGAGAACCTTAAGTCATAACCTTAAGAAAAGTTAAAGAAGTAAAAGATGAAGTAACCCCATGTTATTAAAAACAACTCCCATCAGTCACACAATGCCAGCAATCTCAGCTAGATACATTGAATCAAATAGATCAAAGCTTTAAAGTAAAGAAAATCTTACTTTACTTCTCATTATTGCCAAGCCACTCTCTCTCATCCATTTCGAAAATCTAGAGTGAGAGAGAGAGAGAAAAGATAAGCTATGTTAGCCTCTTATCAAGCCAAGAGCAGCAATCAAAAGTCTGAAATCAAAGATCAAGCTTGAAAGGTATAAAACCCAAAAATTTTGAAAATCATGTGATCTATGTTGTTTGATGTTAGTTGTTGTTTAAAGATGTGTAATAGGGTGTCTTTTAGTGATCTGGGTTGCTAGAACACAGATCCATAACATCAAAGTCCTCGGATCTAGCATTTTATGAAATCTGAAAATGTTGAACAAAATGGCCTGACAGCCTAATGTCAGGGCCTCTAGATCTTTATGTGTTAACTGTTTTGTGTGTTTTATGTTTGAAATTTGTAGCCTGACATTAGGACTTTGCTCTGAGACTTGAATCAACCTTAGATCATGTTTAGATTGCAAGATACGATCGGTCAAAGTCTGTTGACCAAACACGAAACTGACTTCTGGGTAACCCAGAATTTTCCCTAGAAAGTCTGACAAGATGTTTAGAGCCTCTGATCTTTCTTCTGACTCGTGTGTTGGCCAAGTTGTTGTTTGATATTGGTAGCCTGTAGTGTAAGCTACATATAAAAGCCCTTATAACAAGTAGATCGCGATCAGAACTTTAAATAATTATGGTCAAAACCCCGTTGACCAAATGGCCGGAAGGAGATTCTAGGTAACCTATAATCTTCAAGACCCGTTTACTGACCCCTAGTTTGACCGACCTTAATTTCTTAGATTCGGTGTTGTTATGATGTTCTGATTTTATGTCGTTATACCCTGTCATGTGTTCTACAACATTGAGCCAATAGATTACACAAAACAAGTTCAAGTATGTTATGATTTAAAGCTACAAAGTAGGGACTTCGCACTACTTGAGTTTCTGGGCAGCCAAGAAACTCAAGAACATGTCTGACAACATATTCTGTTGCTTAGATCTTGCGTATATGATGTTCGTTCGTCATGAAATTGATTTAGGATTGTATTACTACATTCGTACTACACTATTAAAACAAGAATAAGCTAAGAATACATTAGGAACGTATAGAAAGGTATGGTCAAAGTAGCAACTGGAAAACTGACGAAGAACACTCAAGAACACCTATAGCGACGGTTCTATCGCTATAGGGCCTTTTTATAATTAATATTTTTTGGAAATTAATATTTTAATTAAATAAATCGAATTAAATGATTTTTAATTATCAAAAATACAAAATAAATTTCGAAAAATTATTTTAAAGTCTGAAAAATAGTTTTTAATTATTTTGGGTATATTTCATAAATATTTAATATTTTTGGAATATAAATGGTATATAATTTATTTAATTATAATATTAAATAAATGATTTTAAAATGATTTTAATACATGAAAAATCATGAAAAATAATATTATGGTGTAATAAAATATTTTAAGTTATTTTTAGTAACTTTTAATATTTTGTGATGAATTTCATTAATTAATCAATATTAATGATAATTAGTTTATTTAATAACTATATTAAATAAATTAAGGAAAAATAAATTAATGTTTTATAAATCATATAAAAATGATTGAAGTGTTATAAAAATATTTTAAGTTATAACCTATAACGTTTGATATTTTGTCATGAAAATATTAATATTTTAATATTAATAGTAATTACTTTGGATAATGAATTTAATTCGTTTAAAAATCATATTTAAATGATTTGAAGGTATTAAAAATATATTATAATATTATGATATGTATTTCATTAATATTTGATAATAAATAAATATTAATGATAAAGGAATTATGTGGTATTTAATTCATTTAAATACGTTTTTAATGATTGAAAATCAAGATAAATAGTAATAATTATTTAAAAATTATTACGAGCTTATGAAAATTATTTTGACTAATATTAAAATTATTTAAGTTAATTGTTAAGTGTTTAGGCAGAGTTTAATTGAACTTAGACTCGATAAAAGTGTTTAGGCAGAGTTTAATTGAACTTAGACTCGATAAAAGTCCGATTGCATCAGGTAGAACGTCGAGTTATGTCGAGTTCAACTCAGATCGCAATAGTTTGACTTGATCTGAGTCATATGTGTGTTGTGGTGATAGGGTTATATGTTATGTGTTATGTGTTTAGGTTATTCTGTATATATATATATATATATATATATATATATATATATATTATGATGATATTATTCTAATATTGGAGATCTATATTACTAATATTAGGTCTTCGGATAAAGCGATATAAATTGCATAGTGGTAATCAACGGTTCAGGCAAGTTTGTTTTTATTTAACTCTACTAAGAGTTGTCTCATTCGTATAAGCTTATGGTTAATCATTGCTGGTTGCCATGAATTGTACTCTGTACATATTGCATGTATAAGTCAGGTATGAAAGGCTGATCACCTTCATTACCAGTTGGTTCAGATATATTTGTTCATGTATAATACTTGTTCAGTCATAAATTTGTTCCTGCTAGTTCACAATTATATTGTTGAATTATAGCCAGCCAATTATTCAAATCATTTCAATCATGATATATCGTTAAATTATTGAACTTAAACTTGATGGGAAATCCTTATGCTCACCCTTGCTATATCATGATAAAACATTGCAGATTAAGGCGAATGCTTCGGATACAAGGAAAGGTTAAAGACGGTTCCAGCTTTAGTATACGCGTGCATTAGATTTTTAATTGTATGGTATCTTATATTTTATAAGTCAAGTAAGTTATGAAATGTGTATTAAGTTAAGGTTACTCGACCTTGGGGAATAGTGTGTAAAATGTATTGTATAAACAATTTATATTTATATCTTCCGCAAAAATATAGTAATAGTTGTATAGAATGATCGAACCGGATCCGTGGTGATTTGGGACCTCGGATTTGGGGCCGTCACAGGGGATATAACAAAGTATCAATGTTTCAACTAAACACTTTTGCTGGAGTACTGGAAAAGGCCATCCTCGCTGAAGGAGGGAACGATGCGGTGACCAAGTACAATCATGATCAAAAGAAGAAGAAGAGTGAAAATGAGGGAAATAACAAAGCCAGTGGCAGTAACACGGGAGGAAGTATCAATCAGAAAAGGAGGTGGACTGATAACCCGTCAACTGGAAATCAGCAAGGAGGTCAGAAGAAGAGGATCGAAGCGTGCCCGACCTACGGGAAAGCTCACTTGGGGGTTTGTATGAAGGGAAAGCGGGTGTGCTACAATTGTGGTCAGGAGGGCCATTGTGAAACCCCAGATTTTATGAATAAAGATTTAAATTTCTCGAAATATTTTTTTTGAATATTATGGTGTGGATTTGATATAATGTTATAGTTGTGGGTTATATTTATAAATTTTTCAAAGTACGTAAGTTGTTATATAATATTCGATTGGTCGGGGAATATTCTTTTTGTCGGGGAATATCCATACGACGGTACAATCATTGGTGGACCCCGCAACAGAATTATTGTCGAATTGAGAAAATGACAAAAATACTTTATGAAAATAACGGCGGAAGTTTTACCGTTAACTGTTAAAACACCCGGTGTTAAAAGTATAGTAATACGTGTGGTTGCATAGTAGCACACGGTATTGATTATTGATGCTTACGTGAGAAGTCACTCAGTTATACTCAATTACTGCTATAGTAATTGCTGCATCATATCTTTCATATTATTGATTCAATTATTGTTACAGTATCATCTGCATAATATTTATTATTATTAAATCAATAATTGAGACGTCAAAGTTATTCATATTATTATTTGCAATATTGACAATGTCTAGAAGTTCTGTCAAGGAGAGGTTTGGTCACCTAATTGCGCGCCAATAAAGAGAAATCCTTATCGGAAAGCCCCATCTTTCCTGGGAACGACCTGGTTGTTAAATATTGTGAGTTATAATATTAATGATGAATGTTATTAAAATTGAAGTTGTGTTTGGAGTTGAATTTGGAGACGCGAACGTGATATTTGAGTCCGGAACGATGAAATTAGTAAAAATAGTCTATAAATACAAAATTTTCTAGGATTCACTATTTGGTCAAAAAGTCAACAGTTGACTTTTTCGGGAAAAGTCAAACTTCAAAATTTCAAAATTTATATTGTTGATAAAAATAGTTTCATTATGTTGGAATTGTTTGTGTTAGTGAAAATCGACATCTATCCCGATGATAATTGATGTCTTGGGGTTATATTGATAAATCGGGTAATTTATCGGATAAATGAGAAATTAATTGCTACTAATTCACATGCTTATATAACTATTTGTTCACATGTGTGTACTATTGAATCACATTCTTGTACTATTAGGGGAGTTGGTGCAAAATTGATAATACTTGCATGACTAAGTTAAAAATGGAGGTATAGATGGAGGTACTATACTGTAATTATTTTTATCACATGATTAGAACTATTGAGTCACATAATTTACTATTGATTCACATTATTTACTATTAGGGGAGTTGGTTCAAGTTTGATAATATTTGCAGGACTAAATTAAAAATGAAAAAAAAGAGGAAGGTATTATACTGTAATATTTCGAGCCTCAAAACGTGCAATTATCAAAACTATATTTTCCTATAAATAGAAGCTCATTCTTCCTTCATTTCTCACCAATTCACAAAAGCTTTAGAGCAATTATTATAGAGAGAAATTATAGAGAGAAAGAAGAAAAGTATTCTGCTACTTCACTACTCCTATATCTAGTACTCTTCTTTTTAAGGTAAGGGATATTATTTGTTGTACTCGTAGGGAGTATTATTTCTTTCTTATCCATGAAGAGAACTTCTGTTATTCCATTCTTTATTATTCGTTGGAATAACTTTGATATCGCTGAGCTACCCTATACTTGGTGAAATTCTTCATTTATTCCATTCTTTATTATTCTCATTGAACATCCATGTGCATGCGTTTCTGCGGGACTGGTTCCATTATTTATCATTCTCGCCGGAACATCCTGTATGTGCTTTTACGCATGACTGGTTCCATTATTTATTATTCATTGGAATATCATGTCTGCATGCATTTTACGGCGGGACTGATTTACGTCTTTATTATTCTGTTGGAATATCCACGTCTGTATGCGTTTACTGTGGGACTTGGTTCCGTTATTTATTATTATGTTAGAATAACTTTCTGCATGGCGATCATCACATGCCCGGTGATTTCTTTTGTTATTCCATTCCTTATTATACTCGATTGGTTAAAGTTTTGACTTCTATACTCCATGAAATTAGTGGAATATCCTTGATATTTAAGCGCTTCATCCAAATCTTTTCATGGAAATATCCTTCCGAGCATTCTTGAATTTTACTCTACAAAGCGTTATCATGTTGACAATTTGGACGTTATTAGTTCCCCGGATAAATTAATTCTTGAACTTGTTTTATTGAATTCTTATATCATTGTCATCATCCTCATGTTTATATTTTGTTGAAAATCATCATGGCAGCATGAGTGCATAGATGGACTTGGTATGATTATGACCAGGGATTATTCGGTATAATCATGACCGTAATATTACAAATGATGTGGAAAAAGTCCTCATTGGCCCATAGTGCATTGATGGACAGTTTTTGGTATGATTATGGCTATGGAATCTCCTCGGCCAAGGGTGCAAAGATGAATTATTTTATGGCATGATCAGGACCGTTGATGAAAACATGATTATCTTTAGACGTAGTGCATGGATAATTCGTGGTCGTGATACTAAAGAATATCCTTGGCCTGTAGTGCAGTGATGATTTGATGATGTGGATTATTTATTAAAATGAGTCTCAAATGATAAAAGTCATGAAAAACCTTTTAAATCATAGAAGATAGTAGATTTTATTCTCTACTTGACTCTTCTAATGGATTGCTTGTTCATTGCAGATTAAACTTGATAGTTATTATATTTTATCGGTTTAACATCATTGAAGGCTAACGATAAATTATTACGCATTATCTTAGTCATAATATTTCTTCTTTGGGCTAGTTGAGCTCACCCTTTCTTTCACTGTTCTCTTCAGGAAACGAGAACATAGCTGGGACTAGTCGGGGAACAGAGTGATGGTCCTAGATGTTTTCATTAGTAGTCCTCACTATTCTGTGAAATAGTGTGATAATAATAGTAATGAGGACTCCTTTTGAGTTTGTATACTCTCTAGTAAACAATATTTGTATTCAAACTCACAGCTCATGTTGTATATTTAAGATTATATTTGTATTTTGTACCATGTATTTGGCGACTCAGAATAGGTGATGTATTCCTATTTTGGAGGCCTCACAGCCACATAGCACCTAACTGTCCTAACCCAAAGAATGGAGCCTGCTTCTACGGCTCAAAGGATCATCTGGAAAGGGACCGTCCCAAGAAGGGATCTGGAGGGGCAGGATCAGGAGGGAACAAGGGAAACAGCGGTGAAAGTGCTTTAACTGTCACAGGACCAACCACAACCAACCGACCGACCGCCAGGACATTCAACATGACAGTGCAGGATGTTGTGCAGTCTCGTGATATGGTGTTAGGTATCATTCCGATCAATAAAGTTACTGCTTATGTATTATTTGATTCGGGTGCTACTTGTTCATTTATATCCGATGACTTTGCTAAGAACTTAGAATTGCCTAAGGATGAGTTAGAACACCCCATGAACATAGAAATTGCGAATAGAGAAATAATCAATGTTAAGTATGTACATAAGAACTGTAGAGTGGATATTAAGGGTAATATCATGAACGTAGATCTTATTCCTATTCGACTTGGAGAATTTGACATTATTTTGGGTATGGACTGGATATTCAATCATGGAGCCATAATTGATTGCTAGAAGAAGCTTATTAACCTCATGACTCTGCCAAAGGTGGTGTTTTATGGTAGCAAGTCGCCTAGACAAGCGACTTGTCTGACGATGATGCAGGTCAGGAAGTTGTTTAGATAAGGCTGTGTAGGATATCTAGCTTACATAGTCGACAGTCGTAAAGAGAATCCAAAAGTAGAGGAGATACCAGTAGTGAGGGACATCGCATACGTATTTCCAGATGATTTTCAAGGACTTCCGCCAGATACAAAGGTTAAATTTGTGATCGATTTGGCACCAGGAACGGCTCCAATATCG
Source organism: Panax ginseng (assembly GCA_020205605.1). NCBI lineage: Eukaryota > Viridiplantae > Streptophyta > Magnoliopsida > Apiales > Araliaceae > Panax > Panax ginseng. The sequence continues at coordinate 34,359,481 of CM035147.1, forward strand.
AAGGCACCGTATCGAATAGCACCGGTAGAAATGAAAGAATTGATGGTACAACTATAAGAATTACTGGACAAGAAGTACATTCAATCGAGCGTATCACCATGGGGAGCGCCAGTGTTATTTGTCAAGAAGAAGGACGGGACGATGCGACTCTGCATTGACTACAGAGAACTGAATAAGGTCACGATTAAGAATAGACATCCATTACCGAGGATCGACGACCTGTTTGATCAATTGAAGGGAGCAAGATACTTTTCCAAGATAGACTTGAGAAGTGGTTATCATCAACTGAAGGTGAGGCCAAAGGATGTACCGAAGACAACGTTCAGAACACGATATGGTCACTACGAATTTTTGGTAATGTCATTTGGTCTAACGAATGCTCCTGCAACATTTATGGGCCTAATGAATGGAGTGTTCAAGATATTTTTGGACAAATCCGTAGTGGTATTTATAGATGATATTTTGGTATATTCGAAAACTAAGGAAGAACATGAAGAGCATTTGAAGTTAACGTTGGGAGCTTTAAGAAGGGAGAAGTTGTATGCCAAGTTTTTGAAATGCAAATTTTGGATCGAGCGGGTACAATTTCTTGGCCATGTGATTGATAAAGACGGAATTTCAGTAGATCCATCCAAAGTCGAAGCCGTGATAAACTGGGATCAGCTGAGATCACCGTCGGAAGTACGAAGTTTTCTTGGATTGGCAGGATATTATAGAAGATTCATTCAAGACTTTTCCAAGATCGCAACTCCGTTAACGAATTTGACTCGAAAAGCTGTGAAATTTGTTTGGACGGAGAAGTGTGAGGAAAGCTTTCAAGAATTGAAGAAGAGGTTGAGTACATCACATGTGTTGTCTCTTTCGGATGATACATGAAATTTTGTTGTTTATAGTGACGTGTCGCATAAAGGACTTGGTTGTGTGCTTATAAAAAATGGCAGAGTCATTGCGTATGCGTCACGATAATTGAAGGATTATGAGAAGGAATATCCGACCCACGACTTGGAGTTAGCTGCGATGGTTTTTGCTTTAAAAATCTGGAGGCACTATCTCTATGGGGAGAAGTGTGAAATATATATAGACCACAAGAGTCTGAAATATATTTTTACACAGAAGGACTTGAATATGCGCCAAAGAAGATGGTTGGAGTTAATTAAGGACTATGATTGTGAGATTTTATACCATCCGGGTAAGGCAAATGTGGTTTCCGACACCTTGAGTAGAAAAGGTCAGGAGAAATTGATGTTGTTGACTGCTCAGGAGGAGCTAATTATAGAAATGGAGAAACTAGAATTGGAAGTGAAGTATCCTATGGAAATTGATGAGAAGCAATTTTAGATGCAATCTGGTACAACCCTACTAGATAAAGTTAAGGAGGCTCAACTTCAGGATGAAGAATGTAAAAAGGTGAAAAAGAAGATATCTGAAGGAATCGAACCAAGATTTCAGATGGATAAGGAAGGAATACTGAGATTTGAAAGTAGAATTTGGGTACCGCCAGTAACAGAGATTAAAGAAAACATTTTGAGCGAGGCTCATAGTTCTCGATATTTGATTCACCCTGGTAGTACCAAGATGTACCAAGATCTTCGACAACATTTCTGGTGGCCAAATTTGAAACAAGATGTTGTAGAGTGTGTTGCCAAGTGTCTGACATGTCAAAAAGTGAAAGCCGGACATCAGAGGCCGAGTGGGTTACTACAACCTTTAGAGATTCCAGAATGGAAATGGGAACATATTACAATGGACTTCGTGGTTGGCCTTTCGACAACTCAGAAAGGCTATGACACAGTATGGGCTATCGTTGACCGACTGACGAAATCCGCACACTTCCTTCCGATCAAAATCAGATTCAACTTAGATCAGTTGGCAAGGTTATATGTGAAAGAGATTGTTTCGAGGCACGGAGTTCCGGTGTTAATTGTTTCCGATAGAGATCCACGCTTTACATCGAACTTATGGAAACGTCTACAAGAATGCATGGGTACACAATTGCGAATGAGTACAGCATATCACCCTCAGACATATAGACAGAACGAAAGAACAATTTAGACATTAGAAGATATGCTAAGAGCCTGTGTGATGGACTTTAAAGGAAATTGGGATGATCACCTATCACTCGTAGAGTTCGGCTACAACAATAGTTACCATGCTAGTATTGGCATGTCGCCTTATGAAGCGTTATACGACAGAAAGTACAAAACTCCACTATACTGGGATGAAGTTGGCGAGAGACAATTACTAGGCCCGGGATTAGTACAGTAGACAGCAGAAATAGTCAAAGTGATCCGAACAAGACTGGTAGCAGCTCAAGATAGACAGAAGAAATACGCCCATCCACATCGTAAAAATGTTGAGTTTGAATCAGGTAGTTATGTGTTCTTGAAGGTCTCTCCCTAGAAGGGGAAGATCAGGTTCGGAAAGAAAGGAAAATTAAGCCCAAGATTTATTAGTCATTTTGAAGTACTGCGAAGGATCGAAGAAGTTGTGTATGAGGTAGCCTTACCTATAGCACTCGAGAATGTCCACAACGTCTTCCATGTTTCTGTATTACGACCCTACAAACCCGATTACAAGCATGTAATTGAATACGAACCCCTACATTTTGAAAAAGACTTATCTTACGAAGAAATTCCTATTCAAATTGTCGACAGAAAAGAACAAATTCTCAGAAATAAAGTAATACCTTCTGTTAAAGTAATTTGGAGGAACCACAACGCTGAAGAAGCTATGTGGGAACTCGAATAGAATATGATGAAGAATTATCCTCATTTATTTACTTAAAGTATGTGTAAGCGATTCTGGGGACATAATCTTTGTAAGGGGGGAGAATGTAACGGGTCGAATTTATTGAGTCGTGATTCTGGGGACAAAATTCTTTTAAGGGGAGAAAGATGTGACAAACGAGATTTTATAATTTGATTTTAATATTTATTGAATTAAATAAATATTTTCGATGATTTAATAATTAATTGATGCAAGTGTGGTAAATTAATTTAATTATATGTGTTATAGTTATTAAATTAATGTGGAGATTTGTATTACTCATATTATGTATTTATGTGAGCTTATTGAATTAAATGAATTATTTAATAAGCATAATGTTATTTTAATTAATTTAATAATTAATTAGATATTAAATAATTTGACCTATTTAATAAATGAGAAATTTAACTTTATGACTATGGGTATTAATGAGAAATTATCATAGTTTATTTAAATTAAAGTAAATAAGATATTTGATTTTATTGTGTAATTTGGGTGTGACATGTTTTAAACTATAGTATAAGAGAATCATTAAATTAAATGGTTTTGGAGTCTATTATTGCCAGCCAAACGAGGCCCTAAGGGAAGTTAGTAGCAGTTAACCCATGATGGGTTAACTGACCACCACTCTGTGCTCAGTTCTTTTATAAAATTAATACGTCTTCTTTTATTTTGATTTAAGTCTTTTATTTTCTAAGTCTGGCAAAGCAAATCATAGAGAGAGATTAAGAAATTGTTGAGGGAATTTGTGAGTTGTGTGATTGAAGAATTAATTGATAAGGGTTTCATCTTTACTCATCTACGCTTTGGGTAATCTCTTCAACCCAGTTTGTTTTATTCATGTCATTTAAAAGTTTTCATGAAAATGGCTTTCAAGTTCGGTTAAAATCTCTGTAATTGGAAATTGTATTGATTATGTGGATATATATGTGATAATATGTTAGCATAGCATGTTTTTACTATATATTATAGATTTCCATATGAATTTAAGAGAGAGATGGAGATGATGATGATGGAGCTTGTTTTGTCTTCTCAAAGTTTTCCCTTCTTCTTCTTTTTCTTCCTCTTCTTCTTCTCCTACAACTCTCTCTAACTCTTTTCTTCTTTCTTTGGTTTGTTTTCTAAAACTAACATACTAACTTGTAGTATATACATATAATATACAATACTAGTAATATATAATATATGTGACTCCTATTAATTACTCCCTCCGTCCCAAATTAAAGTTAAATTGACCATTTTAAAACTAATCTTTTTACTATTTTTGCTAAAATATAGGTGAAGAGATTATAACCAAAAGAAAGTATATACAATTTATTACTAATCCTAATTTTTATAATTTTAGAAATATATTTATATATGCTTAATTATTAATTCTAAAAATAGTCAATTTAACTTTAAAAAGTCAAAACTGAGCAGTTAATTTGGGACGGAGGGAGTATTAGATATACTAATTACTAGTTAATACATAGGTTACACCAATTTGAACTTGAAAAGCCTAAGACCATGTTTGGCAAATACTCATTATTTTAATTAATCAATAGCTTAACATCAATCTCATCAAATTGTCACATAATTATATTTACTTGTTAATTATAATTTTGTGTAACAATCATCACATAACTCATCTAATTTAATTATCTCAATTAAATTAGAACTATAACATAAAATTATTATATTAATTAAATTAAATACTAAATATTCATTTAATTAATCACTACACTTAATTACATTACTCTATAATCAAAACAAAATTTATTTATTTAACTCAATAAATAATTCAATTAAATATTTATATATATTAAAATTAATATATAACATTCTCTTCACATCAATTCACATATTCTACAATATATGACATGCACATACTCACACCCAACATATCTCATAAATAATATTTTTATTTATAAAATTCTCATTTATAATTTCTAAAAATCTGGGATGTCACATCCTTCCCTCCTTATAAGGATTCCGTCCTTGGAATCACCGAAACCATACCTTACTCAGGTTTTCCTCAAATCTATTCAATGAATAACTTCAACACAATACCTTAATATAGGTTTTATATTTTCTACTCTCACCATTCTTGATAATAAATTCTTATAAGTTTTATTTCATAATATTTACTTAGACTCAATTATATTTGAGTATTACATATTCTTTGACTAGTTCATTATCTTTCTCTAAGGATCATTATCATATATTATATGATCAAACTCTCGGGACATTACATTCACCCCTTCTTCTAAGAATTTTATCCTCAATTTTTTTTTATTAATCTTTATTCATTCAATCTATCAAAGTAGATTTTTACGTCACTACTTCATTCATTCATTGGTTTCTATAACCACTTTCTTTCCACAAACATCATTCTATAATTATTAAACTTTTCTATTAAAAGTTTCACATTATTCTTTGATAACTCACATCCTTCTCACTTCAAAATTTCTTTTCTCACTTATTCAACATATCCATCATTCAGTGTCGTATTTTACGACTTACTTCTTTCTAAGGAATACTTTCCTTTTTCACTTCCATCTTGCAGAATAACAAGAATCCTCCACAATTATTCAATAATTGGGAAGTAGTATGAATAACTCAGGAATTTAAAAGATTCCAAATCATGCTGAGGGTCACAAGACCATGAACTCTATTCTCTAAGTTTAATAGTGCTTCACCCCCGGTTCTTCACACTTTAAATCCTCTTTGGCAGAATGTTTATCAATCACAAAGACTGAAAACACCCTCCGCAAGTACTCTAGGTGATCAACCTATTGTACATGTATTGTATACAAATATTTTAGCGCAAAGTATAAAACTAAGCGCAACCCCTAATAATAGCGTTGTTCATCTCAACTTTTCAACATCTGAATCCGCACCAAAACAATTTGGTTTGGCATAACTTCTCAAGAAACTCTTGAATTTCATGAACATCTTTCAATATTTGTCTAGCTAAATCAAATAGCATAGACCTCTACAACAATTCGGACATCAACCAAAATATACATATACATAAATACATATGTATTCTTATATCTCAAAGAAATCTCAAAAATCTTTTTATGACGTCATGATACCGCAATGTATTTACAGTCCGTTGAGAATTCCGTCATTTGGTGATTTTATCATACTACATCATACCATAGTGGGCTGACGATCCTTAGATCACATCCAAAATTAGGTAATACTGCATTGATGACTCCATCGTTTTTATCATCTTTGCACCAGGTTATATGATGCATTAATGATATAAAATACATTTTGATATATTGCAAATCATTTTTGTCTAGCCGAAACAATTAGCATAGACATACGAATAACAGTATTGTTGTTAAAACTCATTGGTTCCATCATTTGATCCAATGTTTTCAAGAAAATAGAAGTGTAAACATCAAATCTGAAGTTAATAAATTTCAAAGTCTAGCATAGCTAGTAGATTTAGAATACCTATGCTTCCACCATCAACTCCACTTTCTGTAATGATCCATTGCTTAAAATATCTATCTATTCCTATCATCCTCAATACTCCATTCATAACTTAATTACACCCCAGTTCATCAAACTTACCGCACATTAGAAGTTCAGGACTTGCCACAATAATATGAGTTTAAGAACTTATCCTAGTCAGACCATAGGTGTCCATTCACTGAGGGGTTCAAAACATAACATATTATTATGAGTCACGAACTTACCATATGCATTAGTTTTAAGAACCGCGCCTAATCCTAATAATATCTGTTTAATCTTAATAGTTTCTAACTATCAAACATACACATGAGAAAAGAATCACCTTTTCGCCACATATACATAGATAGCGCGACACCAACATTCCAATGATTATTAATATGATAAATTGAGTGCAAGCACAAAACCCTCGCCCATACAAAGATTTGTACAACTCAGCCATCACATGAGTCCTCAATTGAAATCCCACCTAACTCTATCTTACTCTTAACTTGCTCTTTGCTCGATACGAATTCCTTGTATCACATTATCTATAACTCCTCATGAGTTATCTCATACTTTTTCATAGTACACCATCTTCATAGCATTAAGCTATATTTATTCAAACATTATAGACCATCTTTCTTTTATAACTTAAACAGACCACGTGGTGATCTTATTCTATAATCATCTCCCTTAAAATTCTTTTCTTAACTCGTAATCGTTTTGTTTTATGATCCTCTTTCTTTCTCTTTTTCATCATTTACGACATTATTCGTTATCTTGGCTTTTGGAGTTAGTAAACTCCCATTTCTTATCTTTATATCTCTTCAAAATTCTTCTTTGAATCTTCTTGTTTATATAACAATTCTTCCTTTAAGAATTTCTAACTTCATTTACATTGCTCAACATTTCATTCAAGTTCTACACTTTCATCATACGTATCCAATTTCTATACTTGGTACACATCGAGTCTCTACCAGTTTCAATATGGTACATTTGAGTGGTTTCCCACAAACAACCAACAAACTAGGTTCCGAAGTTGCTAGTTCGTATATACCTCCGCTCTATGAAGGAATCGTTTAGCCCAGATCTGCATACATCAACTACGAAAGAGTACAATTTCACCACTTAGATATAACTCTCTATTCTTAACTTCTTTATCATTCTCTTTTTTATAGACATTGTCTATTTATTATCACCTTACATCCTTATTATTTGAGTTGGGTAACCCCACATTCATATTCCTTATAACTCTGCGAGATTCTTCTTTGAATCCTTTCACGCAAGTTTTAATCCTTTATTATTCAAACTCTATTTGAGCTTATTCGTTCCTTATTTTCACCTCTCTTCTCTAAGGTTATAGCCTAAGGTACTCTTACCTAAGGTTTCTAACCTATCGACTTTGATACCAACCGAATGAATTCCAAAATTCATACAATTTAATTCTCAACTTTGGTCGTTAATGACACATCTACCTTCTGATTTTACATCATTATTCGATGCTAAACATTATAAAATACGGAATAATTTAAACTTTTATGTCTTCTTACTTTAATTCCTTGAATCAAACCTTTATCATCTACATGTCTTTGAATCAATCTTATTTTATGATTCACTTTATCACTGCTATTATATAAAATTTTACATTTCAATCCGATAACCTTTACATGTCAGATAACTCTAACTTTAGCTTTACAACTCAACATAAAATTATACATCATAAAACATTTAGTACATCTCATGAATCTTAATCATGGTATAAAGAAATAACAACTTTTGTTAAAATATTAATCTCCGTGTATTATTTCTGATCCACGTCATTCAAGTAGCACATAATGTTACCTTCAACCCTTGACCTGCAAAAATGGTTATTTGCAAGGTTGAGCTCGACAGTCCAGCAAAATCTAACAATTTTCATGCATCACAAATCACATAATAACATGCTTAACATATACGAATAATCATAAAACAAACATAGCATACATGTTGTAGTTCACATAACAACTATAAAGATTGAGTTCTTTACTCAATCATCATTCATAGCTCAATCATCATAGTCATAGATTGACTTTCAAATTTCATACTTTTGATATATACAATACATCATACACTAAAATTTTAAAGCAGTTCATCATCAAGTTCACATAGCAAAAAGGAACTGAAAGACTTGCCTTTACCGGTGTTTTACCAACACACTAATACTTGGCGTCCTTGCACAACCTACATCAGATGTGAGATTGATAATAAATAAAATCAATACTCAATCTCATGGTCAAATTTATTCTAAGACCTTACTTTATCTTATTATCCTTTATAATGTCTTTATAGACATCTAACTATTTTATATGCAACTCGATTTTATTTTTTATTTTCATCACCACACATGCTAGACTATCACACTTGTAGTTTAATGTGCGTATATCACACCATTTTATTATACCACTTTGGTTTCAAAAATGCATATTCAACACATTGTTTACATGTTTAATTTTCCTTCATAAATCAAAAATTACCCTTTTCGATTTCTTTCCATTGTTATTCTTGTATTGTCATCTTTTCATACTTAGATATCCAATATTAGACATTAGTTAGACACTTTGTATACCAAAGTTTAGAAAACACTATTACTCTTAGGCATTTTATCGAGCACGTTATGTGCACAAATTAACTTATCTCAACTCTTGATCTTAAATGATTAATTATGCATAGAATATGATAACACATATCTATACTCATTACATATGTCAAAATATATTTTTAATCATCAAAATATATCATCACCCAAAATCTTAATTCAAACAGAATTATAAAACTCATCTTCACAATTTCTTTAACAAAACGTTGTTTCCGTTTTTAACGTAACTCGTTCATTACATGTCCATTTTTGTTCCTTCTTATATAGAATTAACCCTTACTCAATGTACTACAACCTCATCTAGTCCTTAAAGTCAGACCCTTATCCATCTAAACCAGATTCTGTAATTCATCAACTAGTCTAGAAAATTTCATTTTCTGGACATCCTTACTAAACAATTTATTTCGGACATGATCCGGTCCATAAAATGGCTCAATCTCACGAATCTAGCTAGTAAACTTCCATATCTATAACTTTGCAGTTTTAAGTTTCTTCAGATTCAAAAAACACGAAGTTATATGAATTTTTCTAAGTCAGAAACCGTAACAGTTTTGATTTTCTGGACAAATTATTTTTCCTTCGGACCAGCCTTACTAAAACAGACATTGCAAGAAATCTACAAAGAGTTTTAATGTGATTCCACTTTCAGAATATAGCTTACTTCCATATCTTCGATTTGATATAAGACCCACTTTCTAACTCATTATACCCAAAGAGGTATGGATTTCACAAGATATGTCCACAATTACAAAAAACCTACGAATTTTATTCTTCAAATTTTCTTTCCATTTCATTTTCTTTCTTGAATCCTCTTGTTTGATTCTTAATAATCCAAGATTAAACCAATACAAACAGATTAAGCATGATCTACTACCCTAGAACATAAATCTACCCAAAAAAAAATCAAGGATTAAATAAGAGTTTAGAAGTTACCTTCTTCTAGCTTTTTTTTTTTTTCTTCTTCTTCTTCTTCTTCTTCTTCTTCTTCTTCTTCTTCTTCTAGCTCATCTCAATTCCTCTATTTCTCTCTATCTCTCTCAATTTCTCAATACAACTTCTACATAACAATTATCTACATTATGAAGAACAAAAAAATATAATTAAAATAAGGAAATTAGATTATAACTTTATTAGTATGAATTTAAGAGAGAGATGGAGATGATGATGATGGGGCTTGTTTTGTCTTCTCAAAGCTTTCCCTTCTTCTTCTTTTTGTTCATCTTCTTCTTCTCCTACAACTCTCTCAAACTCTCTTCTTCTTTCTTTGGTTTGTTTTCTAAAACTAACATACTAACTTGTAGTATATACATATAATATACAATATTAGTAATATATAATATATGTAACTCCTAGTAATTATTAGATATACTAATTACTACTTAATACATAGGTTACACCAATTTGAACTTGAAAAGCCTAAGACCGTGTTTGGCAAATACTCATTATTTTAATTAATCAATAGCTTAACATCAATCAATCTCATCAAATTGTCACATAATTATATTTACTTGTTAATTATAATTTTATGTAACAATCATCATCATAACTCATCTAATTTAATTATCTCAATTAAATTAGAACTATAACATAAAATTATTATATTAATTAAATTAAATACTAAATATTCATTTAATTAATATGCTACACTTAATTACATTACTCTATAATCAAAACAAAATTTATTTATTTAACTCAATAAATAATTCAATTAAATATTTATATATATTAAAATTAATATATAACATTCTCTTCACATCAATTCACATATTCTACAATATATGGCATACACATACTCACACCCAACATATCTCATAAATAATACTTTTATTTATAAAATTCTCATTTATAATTTCTAAAAATCTGGGATGTCACAGGAGCTCCCTACGGGGAACATGTGTAGCAGGAGCGAGGTCCGCAACCGGAACATCCTCCTTGTCCTCAACGTCCGACACATCAACCTGGACTGGACGTATCACCGCCTCCACCAAATTAATGAGGTCATCCTAATGAATCAGGGTCGAGGTACTTCAGAAGCCCTCCTCCGTACACCAGAAGTGGTCATACGGGAACTACTCGGCTGATCCGGATCCATAATATCTGGACAACAAGTCTCCAAATCACCTCAGAAAGGGTGTGGTATTTTCTAATTTGGAGCCCTTCAAAATGCATCTTATGACTACATGCATGCATGCACTATTTTAACATAGGAGATAAAAATGCATGATTAATTAAATGCCTACACTTTGGAAAAAATTTGCCATAGTCCCCTTTGTAAATCGGACTATCCACATGCATATAGGCATGATTAGGTGGCCATTCAGTAGCACACCTGCCCAAAAGTTATATCCAAAATATATGCATTATAAATCAAACTCATCAATACATAAGGTTAACCTCAATACCAGGAGTACTTTGCCTTTTTACCTTTAGCTCGTTTGTCCTCAAATAGGATAAGAAATAACAGAAAAAGGTGTCAATTTAACTGTCTCAAAAGTCAAAATTTTCACATCATTATGTTCAGCATGGTTTAATACTAACATTTACTATGTTGAATATTTTTTATCAAGTCATTTGAGCATACATAATCACTACTATGTGTTTAGATGCATTTCATATGATAAGTCATTTTCCAACGGATAAAAATTGGAAACAAATACATGCATATGTTACCAGGATAGTGTAGAACACTTGTACGGTGACAGAATTTGCAGAAAGTCGCTCGAACTCAGCAGATCTGAAGAAGAGCTTTCAGATTTCCTTCGCGGCGTAACTTGAAAATGACTTATGAAAGCAACCTGCTGGACATTAAATATCCATGGTTGGCCGCAGGTCCATCTGCGGTTGGAGCAGGTGTACCTGTGGCACCCCTATGTGGGCCCCACCCCTCCGGCTCGGTCCAGTTTGAGTTACAAAGGAGTTCTCACAGACTGAAAGGTCATATCAGGAATAAAAACGCTACGCGATTGAGCATAATAACTTGCAATCCTGGTTTCTGCAATTGAATCTTGGGTCTGTACACCACTCATTTGGTATTCACCCAAGCACGGGGTATACTATGCCAATGATCTCAAATGTTGCAAGTCACGCTCGGTAATACCTGACGAAGGTCTAATGCGGCCAATTCAGGATCGTAACCCTAAGTTACAAAGTAAACCCCGACGGGGGTTACAACGCATTCCCCGGCGGGGGTCACTGTAACGCCCCGAAATTCGGTCTATTCTCACACCCAGATTCCGTGCATCACGGTCCCACTTCTTACCAAATATACCTCATTATATAGTTAAATATAATAACATATATTCTCAAATCCCAGGTTCTCGAAACCTTAAAACCACTTTCATTACAAATAATGATAATTACATTATTCTTTACATCGTACACGAGTGACTTTTATCCAGCACCAAGGATACATATCGGTTCATTAAACTAATCTATAGTTCAATTAAATTATTCTACATTAAAAGTCTTCACTTGATCTTCACGCTCATTCATCTAATGAATGACACTTCGTCTGGATACCGATCAGCTTGATCTTTACGGGATCCTTAAGTTCTTTCTAACATCGTTCACTGAAAATGTTTTTTATTTAAAGCAAGTGTGACCATTCAATTTCCCAACAAGTCATAACAGTTGAACAAACAACTTCAAGAGTTTAAACATTCTTCAGAACTTCAATAACCGAACATAGGTTATGAAGCAGCTTGAATAATAGGAATAGTCTTGATTCCTACCATCTTAAAACATTAGTCATATTCACTTTGAAATACTTTCATTCCTCTACCTTTTTCATACACATCATGTCTGGCTAGAATCATTAGAACAGACTTTACAATAACGGTTCATGTATAAACCGAACATACTTATATTGAACAGTTCAATCACAGAATAGTTCATCTCATAGAAACACCGAAGGGTTCAAATTATGGCACAAGGCCTCAATACATACTACCACCTTGTACATACATTGCACATATGGACATAGACGAGACTTCTCAAGTTCAACATCTGAGATGTTTAAGAAACTAGCATTCATATAGTATGAATGAAGTTAGGAAACTTGCCTTACGCACAGCTACAACCTATAGTTTACGTTGAACTACTCATTCCAAATCCCTATATAACACATAAGGAAATAACGCATACACCAATTAGTCATATACTTGACTTACACATTAGTTTATTTAACTTTACTTCTTAGGGTTCGCATTCTTACAATATAAGTTTACGCGACTAACTTTCATTACCGGTTTACGACTTCATGATATACGAAGATGTCCTACTCAAAACATTCATCAATTTTGATGATTTACATTCTTATCTTCTTCTTATAACCTTTCTAGGACTCAGTACACATCGCATCTCTGCTAGTAGTCCATATTGTACTCTGAGTGGTTTCCCACAAACAACCAACAAACAAGTTCCGGTCTCATCTACACTGCCCACACAGTGAGTTAGATCGGTTGCCAGTTTTGTATATACCTTCGCTCTCTGAATGAATTGTTTAGCACAACTCCCATATGTTAACTATCAAAGTTACGATTGTACCACAATCTAACTTCTCTTAACTTATACGAACCATTAAACTATAACGTTCGTTAAGTCAAATTCTTATTCCTTACAACTTTTTGGTAACTAAATGTCATACCTCAGGATTCATTCTTTATCGTCTAAGTCATACAATCTTTTGTATACTCAGAACAATCATTCAATGTCAATACTATGAGGTCATAGCGTTAAACATTTTATATTAACTTACTCGTACCTTACAATGTCCGGTTCATTCAACTCAGAACGTTGTCCAAGTTATACTTATTAACTCGGCCTCTTAACGTTATACGTTATTGTTTTCAATTTAGTTATTCACCATTTACGGTTAAATCTTAGTCTTCAATAGCTTACGGTCAAACCATACACGGAGTGTAGGTTCTGGCCGTTTAATATTCACGTACACTCAACCCTTACGTTGGTTAAAGTGTTTAACACTTACCTTTCATTCTAACATTCTCTATCCGACTCACATCGGACTTTCATTACTTTTATTACCGTTCGCTACGTCTTTTTACGATAATTCATATCTTACTTACTACCTTCATCAACGTCTAAGTTATACAACCATTGTACACTTAGAACGTTCATCCAACGTAAATACGATTTACGAGAATCGTTTACGTATTCGACGTTTGCTTTACTCGTCTCTTAACCTCTCACTCAACCTTTACTCAAGGTTTTAATTGCCTTCATTCGTTATCTAACCCATGAACCCCATGTTCATTGTTCTTTCTTAATGTCAAAGCCATACTGATCGTTTTATGCTAAGACCGATCGTTCATCGCAATAATGTTGCGTTCACAGCTTCTAAACGCCTTATACTTATCTTTCACTACCACAACATAACATTGAAATGTTATTCATTACCTTCATCACTCAACGTCTAAGGAATCACAACCAAAGAAATCCTTCACGTTCGTTCATCGCGACTACGGTCCCCGGATATCAGTTCTGTAACCCGCACCTACAATCTTTGTCTTTTAATCTCGTTTAATCTTTTCGTTCAACCTTTACTAAAGGTTTAACTTGCTTACTTTAGCATTATTTTAGGTGAACTATATGTTCATACTTATTTCTTGCACATCCCCATGATCGAGAAATAAAATCTCATTTACGGGCATTGCCTCGCTGCAGTGACCTGCACATGGTACCACTCCTCTCTCTCTCGTATTTGTGGCCCGACCTATATCTCCCTCTTCTTTTGTCCTGCGGTTATCATGGCAAACTCTTTGTTATAGAGCCCCCAAATCCGGGTACTTGAAACCCGAACTCGGTGCTTTACGATACCATTTCTATGAAATTTAATAATACTAATAATAATAACAATAATATAAAGATCAACTTAATTTACATATTATCAGAGTCTGAATCCCAAGTACGTAACCTTTAAACATTCATTACAACCCATGATAGATAATATATATCATACTTATCTTAATAAAGTTAATTATTACATAAAATAGGATTTCTCTCATTCAGCAACCTTTCCCTTTCCCTTGTTCTTAGTAGAGCTGAAAACATTTAAATTAAGCAAGGATGAGCATTTGAGTGCCCAGCAAGTAATAGCAATTATATATATAAAATTTGAAAGAATTTAAATATTTTCTTTATACTACCCTTCTACAACGATTCAACAGAAATGTGAAGTAATCTGTACTCAATGATAATAATATATCAATTCTATACCAAATCTTTGAAACTACGTCTTGACTATAAATAGGGTTTAGGTGACATGCTATGAACATTGTTTTCAATTTTCAAATAGGTTAAATGTAAATTCATCCGCAAAACCGTCATAACTTATGGGCACGGGGGATCACCGTTATGCCTGCATTGATCAATACTACGTGCAAAGAACGAGGGTATCGTTCACTCATCCTTGTGGGGTGCATAAAAGTTTTCCGTGTAGGGATGTTCATACTTATCTGGATTCCAAATCAAAGGTTTTATCTTGTTCAACAATAATCTATAATTCAATGAGATATATATATATATATATATATATATATATATATATATATATATATATATATATATATATACGGGTAATTGACAAAAGGTGTATCATCATGTGATTAAATACAATGATTATCCAAGTGGGGACATTTGTATAACCATTTATAGAAATTAACGAACAGAATATATATATCTGAATTACCATATACTAACATGTTGATAATCAATGAGCGTATATAATATAAGGTTAATAATCTGTACAGTAATAATATAATTCATAAATATTCTTACTCATGTCCATTGCATAAAGAAAATGAAAAGGTAAGATACTTGCCTGATGCGCTACTTACAGTTCACAACTTAATTTTATCGTTTATATCACGACCTATCATTAATCAGATCATTCGTTCGATTAGAACAATATACTATAACACATAGTCTTTCGCATTTCAAGCAATCGACATATAACTAATCACATTATTACCCATGTTTAACAACCATTGAATCACAAATAATCACATATCTAATTAAATTATCTAAGTCCAAACAATTTCTCAAACATGTCCGTAAAATTTAAGCGAAATTTTATCGGGTAATTATCGAGTCTAAGACTCTGTCTTGTAACTTAGTATCAGTCATATTATTTTTGAATGACTTAATATAATTTTAAAACATTTATTATAATTTATCATGAATTTTCAAACACCTAATCATTATTAAATGATTTGAATATTAAACAATCCTATTATCATTAATATTTAATTAATATTAAACTATTAATGAAATCATTTCAAAAATGTTAAAGTTATTTATAATAACTTGAAATACTTTTAAAGTATTAATATTACCCTTAAATGATTTTTTTAAAACATTTAAAATCATTTTTAAATAATTACCATTAATATTAAAGTATTAATGTATTATTTATCAAAATATTCAAAGTCATTAATTATAACTTAAAATATTTTTAATTCATATATATCCTTTTTAAATAATTTTTAATTAATAAAACCATTTTAAAACTATTTATTTAATATAATTATTAAATAAATTTAATATCATTAATAATAAATTAATAATTATTAATATTAAATTATTAATGAAATTATCCTTTAAATATTAAAAGTTATATTTTATAACTTAAAATATCTTTAAACACTTTATTTTCATTTAAAATGATTATTATAATATAAAAATCATTTTTAAACTAAATTATTTAATATAATTATTAAATAACTTTAATATCATTAATAATAATTAATTAATGAAATTTATCTTTAAATATTAAAAGTTATATTTTATAACTTAAAATATTTTTAAATACCTTATTATTATTTTTTAAATGATTTTTAATACAATAAAATTATTTTTAATTAATTTATTTAATTCATTTAGTAAATAACTTAATGATCATTAATACTAAATAATTAATAAAATTTGCTTTAAAATATTAAAAGTTATATTTTATAACTTTAAATATTTTTAAATAACTTATTATCATTTAAAATGATTTTTAATATAATAAAATCATTTTTAATTAATTTACTTAATGCATTTAATAAATAAATTAAATATCAATAATATTTAAATAAATACTAATATTTATGAAAAATATGTCAAAGTATTAAAAGTTTATTTTTATAACTTAAAATAAATTTTATAATTTTCGAAAATTAATTTCTATTTTTAAATGATTTTTAGAAATTAATTTAATTAATTTAATAAAAGCGTAAAGCTAAGACCTTTTATAGCTGACAGTAACTGTCATATAGGTGTTCTTCGTGTTCTTGGCTAAACCCAGAACATTAATGCCAGTTTTCAAGTGGCTTAGTTTGACCGGCAATCGTGAACTATGTATTGTGTTTCTGAAAACGATAAAGGTCAGATCTTGTAGACATAGTGCAATACTACAATATTCAACCACCATCATGATCAAATGACAAATACACAACAAGATCAAAGCCTTCAAAGTGGCTGTCAGAGCTGTTCTTCATTTCTACAATTCGACTAGCTTAATTTGGGCTTCCATAACTTCTGATTCAGGTATTGTTTTTGTTATCTAAGCTTTGAAGTATGTAACCAACATGTACATGAAGAGATCCATTACCTAAAATCACTATAACAATAACAGAATTGCTAAATATCGTACGGTCAAAGGATGTCAGACGACACGTTTCATCCATTTTACGGGTTACCCGTAAAATAGAAAACGTCTTTCGTGGTACCTACTTTGACCAAAATTTCTGTCTCATAAATATTTGATGCTTAGATGATCTTAAGGCATAATATTGCGTATAATATTACCCACTACAACATAGATTCAACAAAAACAATAAATCGACATACAAAGTAAAGATCAGAGCCCAAGAACATCTTGTCGACGCGTCAGGGCACGATCCGAAAGTTTTCAAACTGATAGTCATGGTCAACGAACGAGGTTTGACCACCGTAACTTTCATTCTCAGCACGATCCGGGCTAGATTAAAGTTCCGAATCTGACTCACCACGACATACTATAATTACCAACGCTCAAAACACAAAAACGAAACACAGAAATAGATCTTCCGGGTCTGACATTAGTTGTCAGACAACAAAAAAAAAATTTCTCAGATTTTGAAGATCTTCAAATCCGAGCATCTAGATGTTATGGATCTAACATCTAGCAACCAAGATCATGATTATACACTATAAACAACATATTTTAACAATCAAACATAACATCTAACACATAATTTATGGACATAAATCAAGCTAGGGTTTTATACCTTCTATGATTAATTTCTGATTTCTGGCTTTTGATTTGGTTATGGGATTTCGTGGGGCTTTGTTTGTGACTGAAATTCCTTGAAATTTTCATGAGTTTGGGTTGAGAGAAAAGGTTTGAGTGTTTAGTACAAAAATGGCTAACAAATGCAAGCTTCTCTCTCTCAATCTATTTATAGACATACAAGATGCATGAATGGCTGATGTAAGTGGCTTGTTGCTGGAGTTTTGTAAGTCAAGGGAGTTGTTGAGTTTGGTGAACAACCCCTCCTAATGTCAAACCCTACTAGTTAGCCAAAATAATACAACTAGGGGAAAAATGGTCATTTGATAAGTTATTTTAATGGCAATTTTGTAACTTGTCAAACCCTTAGGGTTTAACCCTTAGGGTTTAACACAAATTGAATGATTTTCCAACTAGGGTTTTTACAAAAAAAAATTTAGTTTCTAAAATTTTGAAATTAGGGTTTCATAATTATGATTAATTTTCTAATTACTTTATACAGGAACATTAGGGTTTAAAATCACTAATTATAATTAACTTTGCTACTTTAGCAATTAGAGTTTAAAATTAGTATTTAGTTTTTATAATTTCTAATTAGGGTTACTAATTTTAGAAATTAGGGTTTGTAGAAATTAATATCTCTAGATATTAATTAAGGTTAACCTAATTAATCATGAAATCACATAACACAGTTATATAATAATCTCGAACTCCTGATTGAGTTTCAAGTTAGGGTTTTCTTATTTCAAAAATTAGGGTTTTCAAAATATTAAATAGGGTTTCTAATTTAGAATTTTATAATTAGGTATTTCTAAAGATTAGGGTTTCTTGATTTTTAATTAGGGTTTACCTAATTAATCCACAACATAAATTATATAACACCGTTATATAATCGTCTTAAACCCACAATTGATTTTAAAATTAGGGTTTTCCCTAGTAAAACTAGGGTTTAACCAATTAATATTAGGGTTTTGAAATTAAACACCATATTTGACCAACCATCCTCAATACATATATACAGTACATATTCATAACACTGAAAAATCAAAATATAATTAATATTATATTATTATTCTCATACCTTGACAATAATCCAAAATTATCATGTACAAATCCTTATTCTTAAAATAAAAAAAAATTTATACGCGAAATTTCTTATTTATTTATATAGAAAATATCGGGTTATTACATTCACCCTCCCTTATAAAGATTCTGTCCCCAGAATCACCGTTTTAAAAACCTATACATACCAGGGTACACAACATACACAATCATTACAAGTAGATCTCGATCATAATTTGATCGAACTGATCTTTAACTATTCACATAAAGCTTGTCTTTCTGATTAAACGGAAAGTTGATTTCTAAAAGAACTCAAATTCCTCCCTAAAATTTTCTTTATAAAATAGTTTACTATATATAGGAAAATCATGTATAATAAAATAAAAGTTACACTACAAAAAATGGAGCTTCAGCAACAACCGATTTTCGTTGCTAAAGGTGCCAAAATTCGTTGCTAAAGGGTTTTGGCAACGACTTTACAGTCGTTGCGTCTTTCGTTGTGCAATGAGCATTGCTAATTGTTTCGCAACGGACGTTTTTTTTTGTTGCCAAAAGTAATATATTTTGCAACGAAATTTGGCTTTCGTACAAAGACATCGATCCTTTTAGCAACAAAATGTATTTTTGCAAAATAATTAAAATTTCGTGGCTAAAAACCCCATTTCGTTGAAAAAGCCTGCTAATTGACAACGAAATGAACTCTCTTTTTTTTGCAACGACCATGCAGTTTCGTTGCAATTGACACCATTTAGCAACGAAAATTTTCGTTGCAGTAAATTATGAAAATTGTTGCCTATGCTTGCTTTCGTTGCGGAATGTAAACTTTTTAGCAACGATTTTCGTTGTTGATTATATTATTTGGCAACGACATTATGCGTAAAACAACAATGAAAATATTTGTTCTTTGGTTATTTTTTAATAAGAACGAAAGTCGTCGCCGATTAGCAATGACATTATATGTTGCCGCTTTTTTATGTGCAACGAAAAGTTGATATGATTTACAACGATAAAAAATATTGCCTTTTATTTTAGTATTAGCAACAATATCCTCTCCGTTGTTATTAGGTTAATTTTTAGATTGCCAAATATTATATTTTTAATGCCATTAACAACGAAAATTTGTTGCTAAATGTATAAAAAATTGTTGCTATATTAAAACTTGTTCAATATTTTGGTAACGAATTATATTGTTTTCAAATCAAAATTTGACATTCTTTTTGTGTACCTGGATGGCTCAATGTCCCCATAGAAAATAATGGCAAAAACACAAAAAATCTAAAATATTATTAACTTAATAAAATCATCCACTACATAATTATTCATTATCTTTACAATTAACTATCTAAAGCTACCATAGTTCTTCAATCAAAGTATATATCTACATATATATAGAATACACTTCATAATTTCGTCCCTTGTCTTCCGTAAACGTAGCACGAAAATTTGATACCCAGTATTGTAAGGCAGGTCGTAGAAGCAGTATTTCTGCACATATTTCAAAATAATAACTAGTCAGGACTACCAAAAACACGATACTCCACACAATTCAAATTAATTGTTAATACCCAAAAAGATCTGCTATCAAGAATTAAATAAATATAATGACAACCAACCTTATTGTTCCTCGCAATTCTAAGTCTCTTGATTATACCAAATTGTTTTAAAAAACCTGTGAAAAGGTGAACAAATATTACGCATACATTATAACTTTTTCTCACCAATTAATTTATAGGGCATTCATAACACAGACAAATGCAAATTTATGTACATAAATATAATATATACACATGAAAATAAAATATAAGTAAAGAATGGCGATAAATTAGACAAACTCAAAGTGATTCAATAAGCAGCACCATAGGTGATAAGAAACCTGTGGGTTTACTTCATCCCGTCCAACAAAGAACTCGGTTATTGTAACAGAGAAGAAATATTCCTTTGAAGCTAAACTTAGGGAATATTCCTTTGAACTCGGTTATGTAACAGAGAAGAAATGTTCTTGGGTTTTAGGTCAGGACTTTGTTTCTTGTGATCTGGGACTTTCCAGAATGAGGGTTCACTCCAAAATAAATGCACCAACCTCACTATATGTATGTTCGTTCAAATTTTACCAGTTAATTGTGTCAAAAAGTTAAAGTCAAATGGTTAAGAGAATGTTTTAATGGAAAAAGTACTCGTGCATTATCGAGAAAATTCCATGAAATATTGCATTCTATAAGAGGCACTGATCATGTTTACTTTAAAAAAATAAAAGGAAAAATAAAATAAAAAATGAAACATGCATTATCTATTAAGTCATAAAAAGAAAAGAAAAAAAGATTGCATTCTAACATGCAATGTTCCACAATATATATAATAACTGAAATAGTTCTATCTGAAAGGAGTGAGGGAAAAGGTATCACCTTCACAAGTAATGCGTTTGTTCCTGAGTTGGAACTCGCAATCACTCCCATTGATTTCCTATCACGCTCAATCTCAAGTGTGGCAATACAACATGCAATTCGATTCCATGTTTGACAACAACCTTTAATTCATAAAATTGAAAGGTTTCGTATTAGTAGCAGACACACATAAATGACAAGAAAATAATAGATGAACGCAACATTAGCATCAAGTGACATACGTTGAACGTCACCACCAGCGGAGGATGAATTTGAACCTAGGCTATCAGGAAGTCCCATCTTCATCTTTTATGTTTTCTCTTAGAACTGATAAGGTGTTCCTCCCAAATGTTGTCGGGGATTTACATTACCTCTGATTCGTCTCTCTTCACTATTTCTACCTACACGCTAAAATAACATTTAACAAAATGTGGACACCTAAAAAACATAACTAAATGTTCTGCAATCACAACATATGTTGCTGAACATATGTTCTCTCATCAAAGCTCCAAGGTAGAATCTATCTTAACACTTTCTTTTCTCCAAACTTATGGGGAAGTATTATCAACATACAAACAAGTAAAATGCATTGAATGGGCAGTAAATGAGAAGTGCATGAGTATAAGTACAGCTGTAATTCACTTGAATATTATTGTGTTCGACTCTGATGCTTTCTTCCAGTCGATGTATATTGGAAGTGTTAGTAGATAATCAGTATTTAATGAAGATGTCAACATCAAATCTGCTACTGACAATTCTTCAAACTGCGCATTATAAAGTAGTTGCATGAAAGCTTGCTGGAAACGAGTGGTGACAGCAATCCTATTAACAAATTTTCATATTAAGTTAATCAAACTAAAGCATTAAACTGATCAATAGTGGAGCAATGGAAAATCAAGAGTTTGACAAAACTAAACCAAATACAAAGCCCATTTATTACTCTCATCAAAACATTTATCAATTTGAGGAATCTTACAGGTTCGAAAAAGCAAAAGAGAACATTGTAATCAAACAGTTTCTCTCTGCGATTCATTGGTTCACGCACATGTTTAAGCCCATTTGCGCAACAGGTTTGTTTTCACTTATGTGATTTTTACTTACTTTTATTTGTATATCTATAGGGCTAACTTTTTCATTTTTTTGGTCCAAGGTTGATCTTGCTATAGAAACTATTGAGCATACAGAAGTGCATGATTCAATGTTTAAAAAATTTAAGAATTCTTCGACGAAGGCAATGGCACCATTGGAGGAACAAGTTCGAAATGTTTTGATACCATTTCCATTAAAAAAGTTCCAAGAGGAGCTTCGGAGAGCTAGCCAATATGCAGTTCATCAAGAATTAGAAAATGAATTTCTTTTGCAATATTACAAATATGATGGGCCAAAGCACAGAGTAACTTGGATGACTGAGACAATTATATGTAATTAAACAAAAGCGGATGAAGGGTGGAAAAGAATTAGGGAAGCAAACAAAAACTTGTGGACTTTGCAAGAAAAGAGGACATAACATATTACAACATGTTCTCAAAGGGAAAATACTGACATATCAAGTCGAAAGAAGAAGAAGAAAGCAATGTCTCAAGATCTTGGCTTGAATTTATCTTGTATTTTGTTTGAAATATTAGAGTTAATTATAATTTTAAATTTGTTCCTTTTATGTTTATATATTATTTTTTTGGGTGGAACTCTTAGAATTATTGATCTCTTACATTTTTGTTGTTGACAGATTCAATTCTATGGTCTTGTTCTCGTAGTGGTGTTTTGCTTCCTGGGGAGTGATTTTGGTTTCATCTTACCAGCTTATTATGCAATATATTTTTAGTATGCTTTTATTACTTCCTGGTTTGTAGCTTTTTTTTATAAACCTTCTTGGTTTGTAGCTGCAGATATGCTGTAATAACTTTAATTTTATCCACCTGGAGCCATATATTTATAAATTTTCAAAAGTCAAATATTGTGCTTTTGGGCAATAAAATTGTAACGAAGGGAAATTGATGGTAATTATGTTCCAAATATTGTTTAGAAAGGTTATTAAGTTCCAATTTATAAAAGCCCTAGTTGTTGATTTATACTACTCTTCTCCCAAAGTGAAAGTTCAGCAAGTAAAATATATGTCGATTGTAACAAATCAATACCAATGGATGAAGGCATAACATATACCATCGCATATGGTTCAACATCAAATGTAATAAACTAATAAAGATAAAACCTACAGCCTCTTCGACATGGATGCAGATAATAAATAAAGAGAACCTTGTGCAAACATACAGCAACACAGTGACATTGTCATGAAATTTGGTTGGAAAGCATTACCTTCTGGATTACTCGAAAACCATACATCTGGTTCGATGCGAAGGCGGCGATTGCGGCGATTGCGGCGATTGTGGCGATGGCATTCAGCGACGACTTCTTCGGCTGAGGAGAAAGCGAAATTGCGAATTGGGAGAAGAAAGGTTGGATTTTGAGCTTGGGTTTGATGGGCAGAGGTGGTGGATGTGCGGCGGAGGGAGCCAATTAGGACGCGATATAGAGTCATGGTGGTTTAGTTAGATATAGAGAGAGAATCCTAATTTGGAAGGAGAATTAGAAATCGTTTTAGGTTTTACCCTTTCTTAAACCTTATGAAACGAAGGGGGAAGTGACGACGAGTGGACTATTTTGACTAAACAAAAAGGAAAATTAATTAATTAATTAGGAGAAATACTACTAATTAAAAGAAAAAAAACTAATAAAATTCAATTGCCAAACTAATGATTTTTGTTGTTTTCTAAAGACTTTATATAATTATTTATATGGATAAAAAAAATTAGATTTTTTTTTTTGTAAAATTGGTATGGTGTTGAATCAAAGTTTGCACTATATAGTTATCAAGAATGAGTTCTTTAGATAAAGTCAATATATAGATAGAACCCCAATATAATAATTCGATGGATCAATCCTTGGTGTGTTAAAAAGATTTTATTTTTAAACGAATATATTTTAAAAAATAAAAACTTCAACGACTGTCGTTGGGAGTAAAGACTCTCACATCTAATTTGGAAAAAACTACTGAACGCCATTTGAAATGGCGTTGAATTTTTGGATTTTTTTTTTTTGCTAAAAATCAGAAAGGCAACCAACGCTACTTTAAAAAATATTTTTTTTAAAAATGAATTTAAAAAATAAATTATCTCACTTTTTTTTAAAATGATTTTATTTTTTAAAGAAATTTGAAACAAATAAAAATGTGATCCAATGCCAAACTAACCGGCATTGTAACTTTTAAAAAAAATTTATAAAGCAAATTTATAAAAAAGAAGAGTAAGATGTAACATCACTTTAACTGACGTTGGAATCTCCTTTTTTTTCTTTGATCTTTTGTACTTGTTTACAAATATCAATATTTTTTTATGTTTATTCTCTGTCATCGGGGTTGGAAATGAATGAGTATATAATACTTCAACTATAAAAAAATAAAAATAAAAATAAAAATTCTAACGACAATTAAAGTGACGTTGCATTTTACTCTTCTTTTTTATAAACAACATATTTTAACAATCAAACATAACATCTAACACAGAATTTATGGACAGAAATCAAGCTAGGGTTTTATACCTTCTATGATTAATTTCTGATTTCTGGCTTTTGATTTAGTTATGGGATTTCGTGGGGCTTTGTTTGTGACTGAAATTCATTGAAATTTTCGTGGGTTTGGGTTGAGAGAAAAGGTTTGAGTGTTTAGTACAAAAATGGCTAACAAATGCAATCTTCTCTCTCTCAATCTATTTATAGACATACAAGATACATGAATGGCTGATGTAATTGGCTTGTTGCTGGAGTTTTGTAAGTCAAGGGGGTTGTTGAGTTTGGTGCACAACCCCTCCTAATGTCAAACCCTACTAGTTAGCCAAAATAATACAACTAGGGGCAAAATGGTCATTTGATAAATTATTTTAATGGCAATTTTATAACTTGTCAAACCCTGAGGGTTTAACCCCTAGGGTTTAGCACAAATTGAATGATTTTCCAACTAGGGTTTGTACAAAAAAAATAAAATAAAATAAATTTTAGTTTCTAAAATTTTGAAATTAGGGTTTCATAATTATGATTAATTTTCTAATTACTTTAGCAATTAGAGTTTAAAATTAGTAATTAGTTTTTATAATTTCTAATTAGGGTTACTAGATGTTAATTAGGGTTAACCTAATTAATCATGAAATCACATAACACAATTATATAATAATCTCGAACTCCTGATTGAGTTTCAAGTTAGGGTTTTCTTATTTCAAAAATTAGGGTTTTCAAAATATTAATTAGGGTTTCTAATTTAGAATTTTATAATTAGGGTTTTCTAAAGATTAGGGTTTCTAGATTTTTAATTAGGGTTTACCTAATTAATCCACAACATAAATTATATAACACAGTTATATAACTGTCTTAAACCCAGAATTGATTTTCAAATTAGGGTTTTCCCTAGTATAACTAGGGTTTAACCAATTAATATTAGGGTTTTGAAATTAAACACCATAATTGACCAACCATCCTCAATACATATATACAGTACATATTCATAACACTGAAAAATAAAAATATAATTAATATTATATTATTATTCTCATACCTTGACAATAATCCAAAATTAGGGTTTGATTCCATATCCGATTAATTCTTCATATTTAACCTTAATAATTAAGGTAAAATAATTAACTTAATAATCAGTACTAAAATTCATATAATAAAATAATTATTATAATTATTCTAAAATCACTCCATATATTATTTAAATAATATATGATTATATTTTCTTGAAAAATAATTAATAAAATATTTCTATCTTAAAATTAATTATTATAAGAATATACTTTATAATAATCAATAATTCTAAAATAAATTTATTTGTAAATATTTATGTAATATATTTTTATTTACCACATAAATACATATACACATTATCTTGTACAAATCCTCATTCTTAAAATAAAAAAAAAAATTATACGCAAAATTTCTTATTTATTTATATAGAAAATATTGGGTTGTTACATTTGTTATCTCTTATGTTGACGCCACTTACTAAGATTTTATGGTAGAGCTCACGCTGCAGCAAACCGCCTCCCAAAGCTCAAATGGTGGCACATGCTTTTGCGAGCCTAAACCCTAGAAAAATTTCTAAGTTTTTCATTAAGTTTGAGATACGTATTTTCCGATCTCATAACTTCTTCGCTATAACTCGGAACGAAGTCGTTCCAAAGCCATTCTCTTTCTTATCTTACGTACTTCAATACCCCTCAGACAGAACTTCATTTTGAATCCGTTAACATGCCATTCAATTGGCTTAATCTTCACTCTTCGTTCATTTTTACGCTTTTAACGTTCTTCGCTCGTCCGTCCGTAATTCGGTCATCTGAACTCGGAACTTGTTCGTTCTTGAGTCCACGACTCACGTTTTCTACGTTCTCTTACATTCTACTGAAACCCTACACGTTCGGGTTTATTTACTAACTTTCTAATTCTCATTCGTCTTTTATGAAATTTTGCCATAACTTCATTATAGCTACGTTTTAATCCGTTCCTCGTGAACGTTTCTACCGTTCCTAACCAAGAAATAAGCAACTAACTTATACGCGATGGTTTTAAACTTGTCCATCAACAACAATTATCCTACAATGGTTTTAAATTTGTCCATCAACAACGTTCTTCGTGTTCTTCGCGTTCTTCGTTCGTTCTTCATTTTAATCAATATTTTGGATTACGATTTCACTTTTTCTTAGAATTTGATGTTATAGAACATCATTCCTTACTTAATTCACCTACTCGTTAATAAGATTCATTCGGATCGCTCAAAATCCTTACGAATCTTATACTTCCTTAAGAAATTTACAAACTAACCTTCTAATTCTTATTTCTTTATTTTTCCATGATTTCAACCATATTAAATCATTTCTAACATCATCTTCTCCCTATTCTCATTAAGCTATGTTTTAAGCATAGAAACTTAAAGAAAATATTAGAAGAAACTAGGGTTCGGATTACCGTTCTTTAATCCTCTTCCGTTATACAAAGTCGGCGATTTGCAAGCTTTTCTATTTCACGATCACTTTTGATCCGAGCATTCATGCTCAAACTCTTCCTTATCCCTCTTCATCCGATCTCTCTCTCTCTCTCTCTCTCTGCAATTATAAGATTTTCAAAAATCCAAAAAAAAAAGAAATCTAGCTTCCTATTTATAGAAAACCAAAGCTTAGGGCAATTTGGTCATTTTGCCCCCACCTCCTTACTATTCCCACCTCCTCTAACACTTAGCCACCAAGTAAACTTGGCCTCCACCCTTACTTGGTGGCCAAGTGGCCGACCCACATGCCCATGGGTTGCCCCATTGGTTCTTACCCATCTGTTTACCCATCGGTTCGATCTGCGGTTTATTTTTTTGGTTTGGGCCATAACCCTAATTCTTCTAGGGCTTAACTTCACAAAGCATTGGGTTTGACATAATCTAAGTCCAATTGGATTCTACAAAGTCCATGAACTCAAAGTCCATTAAGACTAATCGTATTCTATGCATTCCATTCTCGTATTCTCTTCGTAATTTGTTCGTATAATATTCGTATTATACGCCGTACTAATCTTCGTACTATACTCGTATAATAACTAGTATTATACTCGTATTTCTCACGCATAATAACCCTAATTATTATACGTGATCATAACATTCTCGGAACTCACGTTTCCTAACCCTTAGGTTTTAAGTCCGCAGGCGAAAACTTCGTTTTTGCCATTACTGAAATATTGTTCAATATTCCATCACGTCTCTAAATTATACGTAATCATAAAATTCTCGAAATTTCAAAATAAATCTCCGAGTAGAAACGGATGAATAGTGCCTATTTCGTCTTTTTCCCCGAAAAATATTTTATTCCCGGAAAAATCTTATTTTCGTCTTGAAAAATCTTACTCGCTCAGACTAGCTCGTAGCCAGAATACTCCCGACTTATAATCATCCTAGGTTATAGAACGATTAATAAACACATAGCACATAATAGTATTAATAAAAATTCATTTTATTAATAACTAATTCTTTAAACCTAAATTCTGGATAATCCAAAATTCCGGGTTGTTACATTCTTCCTTCCTTATAAAAATTCCGTCCTCGGAATTTCTTAAAACCACACCCTTACCCGGGTCATCACATTCTGTGAGACCCCAGATTTTATGAATAAATATTTAATTTTCTCGAAATATTTTTTTATTTTTATATTATGGAGTGGATTTGATATAATGTTATAGTTGTGGGTAGTATTTATAAATTTTGCAAAGTATGCAAGTTATTATAAAATATTCTTTTGGTCTGGGAATATTCTTTTGTTTGGGAATATCCGTGACGATTTACACAATCATTGTGGACCTCATTAATGGAAGTATTGTCGTAGTTAGAAAACGACATAATTATCTTTTTATAAAAATAACTACGAAGTATGTTATCGTTAAAACCGTTGAACTACCCTAGGTAGTAAAAGTACAATGAATACGTGTGGTTTCATAAGAAGCACACGTTATTGATTATTGATGCTTACGTAATAAGTCACTAAGTTATACTCAATTATTGCTACGAAAAATTCTTTGATCATATCTCTCTTATATTATTGATTCAATTATTGTCACAAAGATTATCATCGCATAATATTTATTATTATTAAATCAATAATTGAGACGATAAAGTTATTCATATTATTATTTGCAATATTGACAATGTCTGTAAGTTCTATCAAGGAGAGGTTTGGTCACCTAATCAAGGCGCTAATAAGGAGAAATCCTTATCTGAAAGCCCCTCTTCCGGAAACACCGTTGTTAAATATTGTGAGTTATAATATTAATGATGAATAAGTTGTGCTGATTAAAGATGAAATTGATTGTTCCATTGTATTGGGATTATTAGTGTTAGTGAAAATTGACATTTATTTCGATGAAAATTGATGTCCGGAGGTTATATTGTTCACTCGGGTTTTCAAAGGACTTTTTCGTGTCGGAGTTACTATTCATGAGTTATTATTCACGGGGTACTATTGATTCACATTCTTATACTATTAGGTGTGGTGGTGCAAAATTGATAATACTTGCATGACTAAGTTAAAAATAGAGGTATAGTTGAAGGTACTATACTGTAATTAATTTTTTCACATGATTATACTATTTATTCACATGATTATAGTATTTATTCACATGATTGTACTATTGATTCACATGATTTACTATTAGCGGAGTTGGTGCAAGATTGATAATACTTGCAGGACTAAATTAAAAATGAAGAAAAAGAGGAAGGTATTATACTGTAATATTTCGAGCCCCAAAACGTGTAATTATCGAAACTATATTTTCCTATAAATAGAAGCTCATTCTTCCTTCATTTCTTACCAATTCACAAAAGCTTTAGAGCAATTATTATAGAGAGAAAGAAGAAAATTATTCGGCTACTTCACTACTCATATATCCAGTACTCTTCTTCTTAAGGTAGGGGATATTATTTGTTGTACTCGTAAGGGGTATTATTTCTTTTGTATTCATGAAGAGAACTTCTGTTATTCCATTATTTATTATTCTCACTTGAATAACTCAGATATCTATGGGATACCCTATAGTTGGTGAAATTCTTCTATTATTTCATTCTTTATTATTCTCATTGAATATCCTGCATCATGAGTTTTACGTAGCAACTCCGGTTCTCGCTCTTTATTATTATTACATTGGAATATCCTGTCATGCATTTTACGGGACCGGTTCCGCTTTTTTATTGGTATTCTGTTGGAATAACATGTCTATGCAATCATTGCATGCAAGGTGATTTCATTATTATTCCGTTCTTTATTATTCTGTTGGAACATCCTCGTCTGCTTTTTACGCATTTAACCGTTCTTAATTATTATTATTCATTTGAATAACCTATCTATGCGAAGTACCGCATGCATGGTGATTTCTTTTGTTATTCCATTCTTTATTATACTCACTTGGTTAAAACTTTGACTTCCATACTCCATGAAATTAGTGGAATATCCTTGATATTTGCGCTTCATCCAAGATCTTTTCATGGAAATATTCTTCCGAAAGCATTCTTGAATTTTACTTTACAAAGCAGTATCATGTTGACAATTTGGACGTTATTAGTTCCTGGATAAATTAATTCTTGAACTTGTTTTATTGAATTCCTATATCATTGTCATCATCCTCATGCTTATATTTTGTTAAAAGTCATCTCAGCTCAGAAGTGCATAGATGGACTTGGTATGATTATGACCGAGGATTATTCTGTAATCATGGCCGTAATGTTACAAATGATGTGGAAAAGGTCCTCATTGGCCGTAGTGAATTGATGGATAGTTTTGGTATGATTATGGCTATGGATTCTCTTCGGCCAAAGGTGCAAAGATGAATTGTTTTATGGCATGATCATGATCGTTGATGAAAACATGATTATCTTTAGTATGTAGTGCATGGATAATTAATGGTCGTGATACTAAAGAATATCCTCGGTAGTAGTGCAGGGTGATTCGATGATGTGAATTATTTATTAAGTCGGGTCCCAAATGATAAAAGTGATGAAAACCTTTTAAATCATAAAAGATAGTAGATTTTATTCTCTACTTGACTCTTTTAATGGATTGCTTGTTCCACCGCAGCTTAAACTTGATGTTTGTTATATCAGATCGCTTTAACACTCGCTTTTAAGGCTAATGATAATTTATTCGCATTATCTTAGTCATAATATTTCTTCTTGGGCTAGTTGAGCTCACCCTTTCTTTCACCGTTTCTTCAGAAATGAGAATATAGTCGGGACGAAGTCGGGGTAGGAATCTGAGTGATGGTCCTAGATGGTGCATTAGTAGTCCTCACTATTCTGTGAAATAGTGTGATAATAATTGTAATGAGGACTCCTTTTGAGTTTGTATACTCTCTAGTAGACAAATTTGTATTCAAACTCACAGTTTATGTTTTGTCGTATTGTACACGACAGTTGTATTATTAAGTTGTACTTGAATTATGTACAATATATCTGGCGACTCAAGATGGGTGATGTATACCTAATTTTGGGGGCGTCACACATTCTTCCTTTCTTCACATAATTTCGTCCTCGAAATTTTTAGCTTACTCTTCTTCCCAACTTCTCTTCAAAGAAGTTCTTATCTTCCCATCATTATTAACCTCCATAACCTATCAAGAATCATGAAGTAGAAGGAATAGCGAGGAATATAAAATTTCCTTTAAAACATTTCATACTTTTGCTGAGGGGTCAAATTGACCATGAACTCTTACTAGGTAAACAACCTTTCGCCGTAAACCTTTCTTTCGATGGTAAGTTTACAATCACAAAGAAGGTAAACTACCTCTTTCTATACGTAGGTGATCAACCCATCGTATAACCCCATTTCAGGATATGTTCACGTCAGACTTAATACCAAAGATTTTGGATATCACTTGAAACATTCGTCTAGTCAACTCAATTGACATCGACTACTTCTTTAAATTCTTTTCGCAATACATCAAAACGTTTAATGACGTCATGATACCATACTCTTCACAGTACATTGAGGACTTCGTCAGTTTATGACTTCGTCATTATACATCAAACCATAGCGGTTTATTGATTCTAAGATCACATCCCACCAGGTTCAATTGCATTAACAACTCCATCTTTTTACCATCCTTGCATCAAATGCACGGATGATATTTTAAATCAATTTATATCTAGCCGAAGAAATTGGCATAGACATACAAAGAACATCTCTTTTAAAATCCATTGGTTCCAAAATTTGAACCAATTCTTTCCTTTTTGAAATGTACACATAAGCACGATTTCAATAAACTTCGAAATCTAGCATAGCTATATGATCTGGAATATCCTATTTCTCCATCTTCCTTCATTGACTTACTACGACAATACTTAATCTTCTCTAGCACCTTTAATGCTAAGTCTACTGAAAATACTTCATTTTCAGTCTAAACATTCCTATACCTTAGTATAGTCCATCAACTTACCACACATTATGAGTTCAGAACTTTCCACAATAGTATGAGTTTAAGAACATCCGAATGCACCTTAAAGCGCCCATTCAACCGAGACGCTTCAAAACATACCACCATATTATTATGAGTCACGAACTTACCATAAGTATGAGTTTCAAGAACTCGCACCTACCTTATCGTTCTCTACCTATCAAGTATATACATGAGAAAAGATTCACCTTCTCGTCATATACATCTTAATAAATACGACCAATTCCAATGATTATCACCGTAATAAATCGAAAGCAAATATTGTTACACCAAAGCACAAACCTCCGCCCCATAACAAAGGTTCATATAACTCAGCTATCACATGAGCCCTCAATTGAAATCTTACAACTTCTAAATTTCTCAACTCAACCTGAGTTCTTTTTCCCGTACCACTTCGTAGTACCATTCATTTATAGCATTAGCTATAAATCATTCATCGTTTAACAGCTCATCTATTACTACGATTTACTATGATCACGTGGTGATCTTCTTCGTTAATCGTTTAACTCAACGATTTTCTTATCATTCTCTCTACGATTATAGTCTTAGGTACACATACCTAAGAGTTATAACCTATTAGCTTTGAGACCACTTTGTAACGGCCCAAAATCCGGTGTATTCTCACACCTGGATTTCGTGCGTTACGGTCCCATTTCTTACCAAACATACCTCATTATATAGTTAAATATAATAACATATATTCTCAAATCCCAGGTTCTCGAAACCTTAAAACCTCTTTCATTACAAATAATGATAATTACATTATTCTTTACATCGTACAAGAATGACTTTTATCCGCCACCAAGGATACATATCGATTCATTAAACTAATCTATAGTTCAATTAAACTATTCTACATTACAAGTCTTCACTTGATCTTTACGCTCATTCATCTAATGAATGACACTTCGTCTGGATACCGATCAGCTTGATCTTTACGGGATCCTTAAGTTCTTTCTAACATCGTTCGCTGAAAATATTTTTCATTTAAAGCAAGTGTGAGCATTCAATTTCCCAGCAAGTCATAATAGTTGAACAAACAACTTTAAGAGTTTAAACATTCTTCAGAACTTCAATAACTGAACTAAGGTTATGAAGCAGCTTGAATAATAGGAATAGTCTCGATTCCTATCATCTTAAAACATTAGTCATATTCACTTTGAAATACTTTCATTCCTCTACCTTTTTTCATACACATCCTGTCTGGCTAGAATCATTAGCACGGACTTTACAATAACTGTTCATGTATAAATTGAACATACTTATATTGAACAATTCAATCACAGAACAGTTCATCTCATAGAAACATCGAAGTGTTCAAATTGAAGGCCTCATACATACTACCACCTTGTACATACATTGCACATATGCACATAGACGAGACTTCTCAAGTTCAACATCTGAGAAGTTTAAGAAACTAGCATTCTTATAGTATGAATGAAGTTAGGAAACTTTCCTTACGCACAGCTACATCTTATAGTTTACGCTGAACTGCTCATTCCAAATCCCTATATAACACATAAGGAAATAACACGTACACCAATTAGTCATATACTTGACTTACACATTGGTTTACTTAACTTTACTTCTTAGGGTTCACGTTCTTGCAATATAAGTTTACGCGACTAATTTTCATTAATGATTTATGGCTTCATGACATACGAAGATGTCTTACTCAAAACGTTCATCGCCTTTGATGATTTACATTCTTATCTTCTTCTTATAACCTTTCTAGGACTCAGTACACATCGCCTCTCTGCTAGTAGTCCATATGGTACTCTGAGTGGTTTCCAATAAATAACCAACAAACAAGTTCCCGTCTCATCTACACTTCCCACACAGTGAGTTAGATCGGTTACCAGTTTTGTATATACCTTCGCTCTCTGAAAGAATTGTTTAGCCCAGGTCCCATATGTCAACTATCAAAGTTACGATTATACCACAATCTAACTTCTCTTAACTTATACGAACCATTAAACTATAATGTTCGTTAAGTCAAATTCTTATTCCTTACGGCTTTCTGGCAACTAAATGCCATACCTCAGGATTCATTCTTTATCGTTTAATTCATACAGTCTTTTGTATACTCCGAACGATCATTCAATGTCAATACTATGAGGTCATAGTGTTAAACATTTTATATTGACTTACTCGTACCTTACAACGTCTGGTTCATTCAACTTGGAACGTTGTCCAAGTTATACTTGTTAACTTGGCTTCTTAACATTATACGTTATTGTTTTCAATTTAGTTCTTCACCGTTCACGGTTAAATCTTTGTCTTCATTACCATACGGTCAAACCATACACGGAGTGTAGGTTCTGGCCGTTTAATATTCACGTATACTCAACCCGTACGTTGGTTAAAGTGTTTAACACTTACCTTTCATTCTAACATTCTCTATTCGACTCACATCAGACTTTCATTACTCATATTACCGTTCGCTATGGCTTTTTACGATAATTCATATCTTACTTACTACCTTCGTCAACGTCTAAGTTATACAACCATTGTACACTTAGAACGTTTGTCCAATGCAAATACGATTCACGAGAATCGTTTACGTATTCGACGTTTACTTTACTCGTCTCTTAACCTCTCACTCAACCTTTACTCAAGGTTTCAATTGCCTTTATTCGTTATCCAACCCATGAACCCCATGTTCATTATTCTTTCTTAATGTCGAAGCCATACTGATCGTTGTATGCAAACACCGATCGTTCATCGCAACAACATTGCGTTCACAATGTCTAAACGCCTTATACTTATCTCTCACTACCACAACATAACATCGAAATGTTATTCATTACCTTCATCCAAAAACGTCTAAGGAATCACAACCAAAGAAATCCCTCACGTTCGTTCATCGCGACTACGGTCCGCGGATATCGGTTCCGTAACCCGCACCTATAATCTTTGACTTTTAATCTCGTTTAATCTTTTCGTTCAACCTTTACTAAAGGTTTAACTTGCTTGCTTAAGCATTATTTTAGGTGAACTATATGTTCATACTTCTTTCTTTCACATCCCCTAGTATCTGAGAAATAAAAATCTCATTTCTGGGCATTGTCCTGCACCGGCGCTGCGGCGCCATGCCCCTTCCTCTCTCTCGTGCTGCGATGCTACCTATATCACCCTCTTCTTTTTGTCCGCGTTATACGCGCCAAACTCTTTGTTATCTCTCACACAAGCAAGTGCTACTTACCAAGAGTTTATATGGTAGAGTCATGGCCATGACGCCGCCTCGATGATAAGTGGATTTTATATACATTTATCCGGTATCTTTTACTTGAATTAGTTGCTTATATTTATGTGTCTTAGTTACTTTTCATGCATTTTGTGTTCATTTTGTAGGTTATACATTTGCGAGCGGTGTGAGCGACTATTGGTAAGGAAAAGCAAAGAAAACGCAAAGAAAAGCAAACCGAACATCATTTGGGCTTTCATGTTTACTTCATGTTCTTGGGTTGGAACTTAGCTTACATTGAAGAGCATCGTCTTATCTTTCCGAAACATTTTGAATCATTCCAATCGGAGTTCGGATGCAAGAGTTATGATCGTTGTACCAACGGACGTTGAACGTCATGGTTTTGGGTGGTCATTTGCATAGCAGTTACTTCCAGCTCAATTTTAGCCTTCATCCGCCCAGAATTTCTCAATCCTCAAAGAATGGAAGTTGTATATCTCGTCGATGTCTTCGATTTGATAGGTGGTAGGCCCCGTAATTCCTCCTAGATCAAACGTTATGGCCGTTTTCCCAAAGGACGTCGGAGCAAAAAATGTCAGAACTTGGGGCCAGCGCCGGGGCGCCCAAAATAGGCCTATGCCCAGCGCCGGGGTGCTGGGGAGCAGTGTTTGAGCATCAAGCCTAGCGCTGGAGCACTGGGGAAGAGGTTGGTTGCGGCTTGGACGCGTTTTGGGTGAATTTTGACACCTTTTTGACTCCAAATTGGATTAGGTTTGTTCCTAAGCTCAAAATTAGACTTGTAATCTATAAATACTTGATGTAAGGCATAAAATAGAGGGAGATTACATAGATCAGATTAGAGATACACTCCATTAGATTAGACATTAACCCTAGTTCTTATTAGTTTTGGAGATTGAAGCAACTTGGAGATCATTGGAGATCAAGAGCAAGAACAAGAGGGGAGCATCAGATTTGCTGACAACAGATTCTATTCTCTTCTCTTATCATATTTTTATCTTTTAATGTCTATTCAGTTGTGGATTCTTGGTTTCAATTCATTAATTATGAACTAACTCTTTTATTAAGATTTCAATTGAACCTTTTATGTCTATAAATTAGTTATTTGATTTATTCTAATTATTTATGTCAAAGTGAATTGTTTATCTTGTCTTGAGCTTATTGATTAATTATCTGATCAGTAATTACCTTGTTACTCTAGAAGGAATTGAAGGAGGATATCTAGGGTTAGAACTGGGCATGGTAACATGTGACTTAGTTATTTGCATGGTGAATAATTAGGTTTGTGAATTGAATGAAAATATCTGTTCACCGCATGTAACACATATAGAATTGGAATTGAAGGAGTTTAATTCAATTGTTTTGCATAGGAATATAGCAAGATTAATCTGGATTAAATAAAAGTCAATTGATCACTTGGAAAAGGGCTTTCGGCATTTGAGAATTCCTGTTAACAATTCAGTAGGCATAATAATTGGGATAATTGGATAATTGATTTGTAGTTCATAATTAGGGATATTGTAGTCTTAACCTTTATTTATTTGAATTCATTTATAAAGTAATTCAGTATAATTAGTTAATTTAGTTTTCTTAATTAGAAAAATTACAATTTGCAGTTGTTTAAATAAAATTGATTTGGTTAAGAGTTAGTATTTGGTAATTTTTATTAAATAATTCCTCGTGGAACTATACTTTTCTTATCACTTTATAACTTGTTGAATCGTGTGTATACTTGCATTTATTCATTGATTATGTAAATCGATCAACAAGTTTTTAAGGCGTCATCAGGGAATTAGTTTAATATTTTTTACCAATATTAATTTCAATCAAATTAGTCTTAATTTAAACATTTTTATTTTTATTTTAATTCTCTTCTTATATTTCTCTCATTTTAGGTACCATGGATGACTTTGAGTATCAATGGACATACACGAAACGTGACTCAACCAAGGGGGATGGAGATTGATGGACTCATGATACTTTCCGCAATGTCGGTACAAATTAAAGAACTTTCGAGGAAGTTGGGCGTTATCGCATCCCAACAGAGTCGAAGGATAGCGATTATGTGTGACTATCAGGTCGGTAATCACCCGAGTAATCAATGCACCATCAATCTTGGTAGACAAAGATGGTGGTAACTACCTCAATCAAGATGCATATGATAATTATGAACAAGTTTGGGGGTATCACCCGGATTTTTCATGGAGCTACAACTATCAAGACCAATACTCTACTCCAAATCCAACATACACGCCTTTAATTCTCATATCAACCTCTATTAAAAGAAGAAAAAATTCAAGGTTGGAGGAATTGTGGTCCAAGTTCGAGGAGAGAGGGATTAATCAAACGGGGTCAATTCTAAATTTTGCAGATCAGATAGAGCAAATGACCAAAGTCATAAACAACCTTCCTCCAAACACTTGGCTTTATGACATGGATGACGAAATTGATGAAGTGCCCGAGCCAAATCTAGAACTGGATGAGACACGAGATGTTGAAAAAGAGGAGACAAGTAGGGATAATGAAAATAAGGTCGGTGAAGAACTAACTATGATTACCAATGAGGAGGAGTCGATGTTATTAGTGCCCCAAGTTCCTTCTCCGCCAAAGTTCAAGAATCCGATTAGATTTGC
Organism: Panax ginseng; assembly: GCA_020205605.1. Taxonomy (NCBI): domain Eukaryota; kingdom Viridiplantae; phylum Streptophyta; class Magnoliopsida; order Apiales; family Araliaceae; genus Panax; species Panax ginseng. The sequence goes on from CM035147.1 coordinate 34,397,900, forward strand.
AAAACCATGTCCGCTAGGTAGTCATGTCGTCGACAATACTCCTTGTGACGTAAAAGCGAGTACAACTTCGAAGCCATGGTTCAATGAGTTGGAGAAGATAAAAGAAGAGATTGTTGTGTCTGACAAGCCTCAATGCCGTAATCTATTCGCAGACACAATGGAAAAACACCCTAGATGTTGGACGTTTTAATGTGATCTTATCTAAACAAAGCATGCTAGGTGACTTTAATACAATGGCTATCGTAATTGGGAACCTACCAAAAGCTATATTATTTCGATGGATGGAGGGTTCCTCAACTTTCAAGAGGAATTAGATAGCATCGACTGCATAAAGTCAGTGAAAGACTATAAATCAAGCGTCCGATCGGGAGGCAACCCAGAATTTCTATATTTATATGCTTTACTAGTTTATTTAGTAGATAGGAATTGATTTGCTTAGTAAGTTCTCTTATAATCTAATACATGTTGTCTCTCTTCATCAAGGTGTATGGAGGTTCAATGGATAGGAAAATGATCGTCGCTACCATCGCCACTCAAAGACCTCACGCTTAGTCGATTATGTGGAAGTTCTCTTCTACTTATCGCTATATTCTTACAATGAGGACATTGTAATTGCTAAGTTTGGGGGAGTTTAGTTTAGTTCGTTATTACATGTTTAGTTTCATTTTTATGTTATGTTATTTTGCATATGTTGTTAATATAGTTTAGCTTCATTATAAAAAATAATAATAATAATAATAATAATAATAATTCAAAAATAATAGTTAGTTACTATGTTCATTTTGCATAAGTCCAGCGGTTTGTTATAGTTAAGTTTATTTTGGCCAATGATGAGATTGGAATTGGGTAGACAAGTATAATAACGACTATTAGAGCTTTGATGTGATTTCTTGTTATGAATTGAATCTTTTCTATTTGAAACTAGTATAATAATGATAAAGACAAAGAAAAACAACTTGTTGATTGATTGAGTTTAAATTGATACATAATGGGACTCTAAAGGATAATGCTAGTTTGAATGAAAGAATGACAAGAATAAGTAGTGATGACTAAAGTTAGACAAGAACCTAAGTTTGGGAGAATATATGTGGGGTATATAAGCTTTTAAAAAAACATGTTGAGTCTTGTGGTGGGTTGAGGATAAACACTTCCCATAAACACAAGCGTGAGATGGAGCGTAAAACGCACTCACCAACCATCTATCAAAAGAAAAAGAAAAGGGAAATAATCACAGAAAAAGAGCAAAAAGCCCCCGTGTAAAAAAAAAGAGAAGGAAGAAAAGAAAGTATAAGTATCTTGCATGTACCCTTGAATTTGGTTGAGTTTAATTTTAGTTGAATTGTGCCTATCTTTGAGATTTCTTGAGTTTACACTGTATGATGCCTTCGAAGAGACTTCTATGTGTTAAATTTGATTTTATATCAATTAGCATGGTTGTTGAGCACACACATGCACTATACCAGTAATAACTGTTTAAGACTTGATGACTGACTAGGAAATTGTTGATTGGTTTTGATATGAAGTATTGTCGTGTTTGCTTGATTGCTCTAAGGTCGAGTGAATAGATTTGATTATATCAAATCTTCTTTGATTCGTGAGGCATATAGATTAGTTGCATTTCATTGCATTGCAGACAGCATTATGTTGTGTTACTTGGGGACAAGCAAACAGCTTTAGTTTGGGGGTATTTGATAAGTAGATTTTATATACACTTATCCCAAGATCTTTTACTTGAATTAGTTGCTTATATTTATGTGTCTTAGTTACTTTTCATGCGTTTTGTGTTCATTTTGTAGGTTATACATTTGGGAGCGGTGTGAGTGACTATTGGTAAGGAAAAGCAAAGAAAATGCAAAAAAAAGCAAACCGGACATCATTTGGGCTTTCATGTTTACTTCATGTTCTTGGTTTGGAACTTAGCTTACATTGAAAAGCATCGTCTTAGCTTTCCGGAACATTTTGAATCATTCCAATCGGAGTTCGGATGCAAGAGTTATGATCGTTGTACCAACGGACGTCCAACATCATGGTTTTGGGTGGTCATTTGCATAGCAGTTACTTCCAGCTCAATTTTAGCCTTCATCCGCCCAGAATTTCTCAATCCTCAAAACATGAAAGTTGTAGATCTTGTCGATATCTTCGATTTGATAGGTGGGAGGCCTCATAACGCCTCTCAGATCAAAAGTTATGGCCGTTTTCCCAAAGGACATCGGAGCAGAAAATGTCAGAACTTGGGGCCAGCGCCGGGGCGCCCAAAATAGGTTTGCTGCCAAATGGGCGCTTGGGGAGCAAAGGTTCTGAAGGCTCTGGCCCAACGTCAAGGCCGGGAAGAGGTTGGTTGCGACTTGGACGCGTTTTGGGCGATTTTTGACACCTTTTTGACTCCAAATTGGATTGGGTTTGTTCTTAAGCTCAAAATTGGACTTGTAATCTATAAATACTTGATGTAAGACATAAAATAGAGGGAGATTACATAGATTAGATTAGAGATACACTCCATTACATTAGACATTAACCCTAGTTCTTATTAGGTTTGGAGATTGAAGCAACTTGGAGATCATTGGAGATCAAGAGCAAGAACAAGAGGGGAGCATCAGATTTGCTGACAATAGATTCTATTCTCTTCTCTTATCATACTTTTATCTTTTAATGTCTATTCAGTTGTGGATTCTTGGTTTCAATTCATTAATTATGAACTAACTCTTTTATTAAGATTTCAATTGAACCTTTTATGTCTATAAATTAGTTATTTGATTTATTCCAATTATTTATGTCAAAGTGAATTGTTTATTATGTCTTGAGCTTATTGATTAATTATCTGATCAGTAATTACCTTGTTACTCTAGAAGGAATTGAAAGAGGATGTCTAGGGTTAGAACTGGGCATGGTAACATGTGACTTAGTTATTTGCATGGTGAATAATTAGGTTTGTGAATTGAATGGAAATATCTGTTCACCGCATGTAACACATAAGGAATTGGAATTGAAGGTGTTTAATTCAATTTTTTTACATAGGAATATAACAAGATTAATCTGGATTAAATAAAAGTCAATTAATCACTTGGAAAAGGGCTTTTGGCATTTGAGAATTCTTGTTAACAATTTAGTAGGCATAATAATTGGGATAATTGGATAATTGATTTGTAGTTCATAATTGGGGATATTGTAGTCTTAACCTTTATTTATTTGAATTCATTTATAAAGTAATTTAGTTTAATTAGTTAATTTAGTTTTTTTAATTAGAAAAATTATAATTTGCAGTTGTTTAAATAAAATTGATTTGGTTAAGAGTTAGTATTTGGTAATTTTTATTAAATAATTCCTCGTGGGAACGATACTTTTCTTATCACTTTATTACTTGTTGACCATGTATACTTGCACGTATTCATTGATTGCGAAATCGATCAACATCTCCTGAAAAGCTTTCGATTTTAAGCACATGCACAACACCCTAAACCCTAGAAAAATTTCTAAGTCTTGCATTAAGTTTGAGATACTTACTTCTCGATCTCATAACTTCTTCGCTATAACTCAGAACGAGGTCGTTCCAACGCCATTTTCTTCCTTATCTTACGTACTTCAATACCCCTTGGACAGAATTTTGTTTTGAATCTGTTAACGTGCCATTCAATTGGCTTAATCTTCATTATTCGTTCATTTTTACGCTTTTAACATTCTTCGCTCGTCCGTCCGTAATTCAGTCATCCAAACTCGGAACTCGTTCATTCTTGAGTCCACGACTCACGTTTTCTACGTTCTCTTACATTCTTCTGAAACCCTACACGTTCGAGTTCATTTACTAACTTTCTAATTCTCATTCGTCTTTTATAAAATTTTGCCATAACTTCGTTATAGCTACGTTTTAATCCATTCCTCATGAACGTTTCTACCGTTCCTAACCAAGGAATAAGAAACTAACTTATACGCGATGGTTTTAAACTTGTCCATCAATAACAATTATCCTACGATGGTTTTAAATTTGTCCATCAACAATGTTCTTCGTGTTCTTCGCGTTCTTCATTTTAATCAATATTTTTTATTATGATTCCACTTTTTCGTAGAATTTGATGTTATAGAACATCATTCCTTACTTATTTCACGTACTAGTTCAAAAGATTCATTCGGATCGCTCAAAATCCTTAAGAATCTTATACTTCCTTAAGAAATTTACAAACTAAACTTCTAATTCTTATTTCTTTATTTTCTCATGATTTCAACCATATTAAATTATTTCTAACATCATCTTCTCCCTATTATCATTAATCTATGTTTTAAGCATAGAAACTTAAAGAAAATATTAGAAGAAACTAGGGTTCGGATTACCGTTCTTCTTTAATCCTCTTCCGTTATACAAAGCCGGCGATTTGCAAGCTTTTCTATTTCACGATCACTTTTGATCCGAGCATTCATGCTCAAACTCTTCCTTCTCCCTCTTCATCCGAGCTCTCTCTCTCTCAAGTTATAGGATTTTCAAAAATCCAAAAAAAATGAAATCTAGGTTCCTATTTATAGAAAACCAAAGCTTAGGGTAATTTGGTCATTTCGCCCCCACCTCCTTACTATTCCCACCTCCTCCAACACTTAGACACCAAGTAAACTTGGCATCCATCCTTACTTGGTGGCCAAGTGGCCGGCCCACATGCCCATGGGTCACCCCATGGGTTGCCCCATTGGTTCTTACCCATCCGTTTACCCATCGATTCGATCCGCAGTTTATTTTCTTGGTTTGGGCCTTAACCCTAATTCTTCTTGGGCCTATCTTGGGCTTAACTTCACAAAGCATTGGGCTTGACATAATCCAAGTCCAATTGGATTCTACAAAGTCCATTAAGATTAATCGTATTCTATGCATTCCATTCTCGTATTCTTATATTCTCTTCGTAATTCGTTCGTACGATATTCGTATTATACGTCGTACTAATCTTCGTACTATACTCATATAATAACTAGTATTATACTCTTATTTCTCACGCATAATAACCCTAATTATTATACGTGATCATAACATTCTCGGAACTCACTTTTCCTAACCCTTAGGTTTTAAGTCCGCAGGCGAAAACTTCATTTTTGCCATAACTAAAATATTATTGAATATTCCATCATGTCTCTAAATTATACGTACTCATAAAATTCTCGAAATTTCAAAATAAATCTCCGAGCAGAAACGGATGAATAGTGCCTATTTCATTTTTTTCTCCGAAAAATATTTTGTTCCCGGTAAAATCTTATTTTCGTTTTGAAAATTCTTACTCGCTCAGACTAGCTCGTAGCCAGAATACTTCCGACTTATAATCATCCTAGGTTATAGAACGATTAATAAACACATAGCACGAAATAGTATTAATAAAAATTTATTTTATTAATAACTAATTCTTTAAACCTAAATTCTGGATAATCCAAAATTTCGGGTTGTTACAGTCACCACCCGTTGTCATCCATTGGTGTACGTATCAATGAAGGTCAAGTAACCTTGACTTTATTTCAGCCGATGGAAAGTAAACCCATCGATGCATCAAAAGCGATTCGATGATTTCGTCCCTTGGTATTCATATTCCCCAGTGGATCCCCGGCGGGGGTCACAACGCAATGTTCCGTTGACACAAATATCAACGAAGGTCAAGCAACCTTGACAATCTGCCCAACAGAATATCAATCATTGATTCACACGTTAGCGAAGGTTAAGCACTTTGACAGTCTACCCCACAGGGTGTTCATCCGTTGGTTTACACATCGGTGAAATACACATCAACGAAGGTTAGGCAATCTTGACATCACATGATGTTGGCAGTAAATCCAACAGAACCTTGACATATCCTGGCGATACAACCAAGAAAGGTCAACAACATCAAGGAGGATCGATGATGGAATATGTTATACACATCCTCAAAACAGACAAAGTTGTATCCCCACAGATCTCTTACACATAAGAGGCACCTCTTCGGAATCAAGTCTATATCAAGGATTAAGGACCTTGGTGATAGCCCCAACGTCAACATCCTAAAAGATTTAGATCACACATCCAATCTAGTCATCATTGCCAATCCCCAGTAAAAGCAATATGGAGCCGGTATTCATCTCTAACATGTTGGGTAACAACCTCGCACACATGCATCTTACATTTGCATCATGTTGCATTTCCAGTGTCTAGGATTCTTTATCCTACTCATGCATTGCATTGCATGAATATGATAAAGAGGGGCATCTGTAGACACTCGAAATTTTTTGCACATCTGTCACTGACATTGCAAGAGGGCAGATTCGTCTTTCAGAGATAACCCTGGAAGACAGTTCAAGTCAAGTCTGGATACTACCGGAAGTTCAGTATCAACCCCAGAACACACACCGGGAGTAACAATTCCAACCTCGGAGATAACCCCGAGGCATGCAGCTCCAATACAGGAAATTCCACCGGAGAAAACCGATTAATCTCGGAGATAACCCCGAGATATCCGGGGCCTCATCCCCAACACTGAGTAGAACTACCACCCTTGGTGATAACTCTCAAGGAATGCGCTTCCATGATAACCCCAGAAATGCATGTTTCAAATGAATGCGATCAGCTTCAACCTCAGCACTCACACCGAGGCACTCAATACAAGGCCCAGAGATAACACCAGGAATACAGGCGCACTTTAGAGATGACACTGAGGACCTTCAACATTTGCAGGAGTCCAATCTCAGCAATAACCCTGAGCAACGTCTGCTTTATCAGCCCAAACCGGCGATAACTCCGGTGAGGGGCAAAGTAATAATCTCTCCACTTTGAAGCCACATCACGCCGTCTCAACATTTTATACAGACATTTCTACACAACAATGTCCCACAAGAATCAAGAAAAACCAATCCCGAGTGACTATTATGCAGGGTAACGAAAAAGAATTCGAAGCTTGAAGACCAGAGGGCACCGTCCCATCTTCCTGACTTCGTACAACCTCTAATCCAATGCCATTGTATAACTCTCGACAACGGCGGTCCGAAATAGGTCCTACATACATCAGTCGGATGCCCGAATTGCAATTTTGAAAGTTCGAGCGGACATTATAGTGCCTCCGCACGACGTACTACTTAGACGACGCGACCCACAAAAACCCGGGGAGAACCCGGCAAACCAGTATACACTGCGGTGGTCACGTCAGTAGTACACTCAAGCACTGGCCGCAGTACACCTCTTACTACCCCCTCTATAAATAGAAGGCTTGAGGTGGCCATTTTAAGAAGAGAAAAGGCGAGGAAACCCTGTCAAATTTGCTCCGTACTTATAATATACTTAGTGCTTTCTCATTTTAAACACTTGTGAGCTCACATATAGCTACTTTTGTCATGCAATGGAGCCGAAGTTTCATCCACTTTAAAGATATAGAAGTCTTCATTGGCAGCCCACTGTAAGCCTTCTCACACACTAGAAAGTATTTCTCTTCATCTTTGCACACACCCTTCTTCACGTTGAGAGTCGGTCATGCGTGTTTTTACCTTTACTTTCTATTCGTGGTTTTATTTCATTTGTATATACATATATATATATATATATATATATATATATTTATATATATGGACTAACATTATCGAAGTTATGCCTCGATTGAGCCTGACTTTCGATCCGGAGCGTTTATTTGCTTATATATATATATAAATATATATATATATATATATATATATATATATATATATATATGAACTATGTGTCTAACTTTGTTCGATGAGCCTAGACTTCATTCCCGGAGTGTTTACTACTTTAATATATATATATACTTGTATATATGAACTATGTGTCGAACTTTGTTCGATGAGCCTGACTTCGGTTTGGAGCGCTTCTCGCTTTAATATATATACTTATGTATATTAACTGTTGTCGGACTTTGTTCGATGAGCCTGGATTTTACATCTGGAGCATTTACTTGCTTATATATATATATATATATATATATATATATATTTATATTTATATATATGAACTGTTGTCGAACTCTGTTCGATCAGCCAGGATTTTACATCCGGTGCATTTATCGCTTATATACACACACACACACACACACACACACACACACACACACACACACACACACACACACACACACATATATATATATATATATATATATATATTTCGTCCCGCCTGGAGTTTATTTCATGGCGGTTGATCGCTTTTACAGCTTTATTTACGTTTTGTCCTGCCTGGAGTTTCCTCCGTGATGGTTGATAGCTTTTACAACTTTATTTACATTTTTGATCCCCCATGGAGGTGCTTTGTGGTTGGTGATCATGTCTGTATATATATATATATTTACAACTTTTATATATATATATATATATATATACCTGCTTACTACTTTCATACAAATTGCAGCATCATGTGAGCCTAGGAATCATGTGATCACAGATTCAGTCTACTGAATCTAGATTCGGTTCCTGTGATGGACCTTTTCAGCTGTAAGCAGCTTGTAAATTTATATGTGGTGTCTGAATTTCCTCAGATGGTTTTCATACCCATGAGGAAGTCGGCATTATTTTGTACATTATTTTCTTATAGATGCTTCGCATCTCGGAAATAAAAGCAATCAAGCCGAACACTTAATAAAATGGGAGTATAAAAGGTCTCAATTACTATTGAGCACAAGGGTTTGAAAAACTCTTTTATAAAACATCACTGCCATATCTTGTTAAAATTGAATTTTTACATAAATTCAAACCCTATGTATATAGGTGCGAACGAGGTCTCGCACTTCTTCCAAATAAACAGCACATTGACCCACACACACACACACACACACACATTTAGATAACAATTTCTTGAAAAGTGGCGATCACCGTGGTAACACGGATGTCGGGGGGTGCCTAACACCTTCGCTCCTCATAATCAAGTCCCCGGACCTTAATGAATCTCGGTTTCACCGACCCGTTTAACAGTGTCACATCACTGGGTCAATGTGAAATCCTTTTCTCGGTTGTGTTGGTACAATAATTTAAAAACCAACCAAAGCGACTCTTTAACTTGATCCATCATCCGACATTATACATGCTCGAACCTTTTTCACTTATTTTTTCAAACAAATCTCACCTAAAATGAGAACACCAAAGAACAAGTAACGAAAAGGGACAACTAAAAAATCCCGACGTCGACAAGAATGCGATCATCCGAATTAGCTGGAGCCTTCGGCACATGATTAGGGCCCCGACCCAACCCCCACTTTCGTGCTGCTGGTTCAGAAGACATCTATAAATAAAAAATTTAGGATGTTAGTATGAGTTATAAATGAAAGGTACATAAACATGTCAAGGATATAGAGAACATGTACATATATAATTGTATGTAATACAATTAAAACTAAACATACATTTTATAGAAAAGGAGAATAATGACAATTAATTGTATGAAATAGTTAACTACGACAACTATAAATGAAAGGTACATAAACATGTTAAGGATATAAAGAACATTCCTATATGTAATTCATTGTAATACAATTAAAACTAAACATACATTTTAATGAAAATCATTGTCTGAGTCAAAATCATTTTGTACAAGTATCGGAGATTCATAACCATCTTCTTCTTCAGATTTTGTGTCAGTGTCAGTCAATAACTCTTCCTCAAGATCACCGCTCATCCATCACAATAACCGCCTCAGATCCAATTCATCGTGTTCATCTCCACCTCTAACCGGATTACATCATTGTTGTCCTCTATATTTATTATAGGAGGTCTATGAAGCATCTCCTATTGGTAGAAATCCCCGTCTATTATTTGGACACGACTGCGCGCGGGAGTATGAATTACAACTTGCCAATCTGTAGGCGGTCTATCCCTTTTCCTAACAGGACTAGGAGTGTAGTATACTTGTACTGTTTGAGTTGGTAAAACAAACGGTTCGTTGGAGTAAGCCGACCTATGGAGGTCAATATCGACGATTCCATGTCTGTCAACACGTATCCCTTTTTCTGAATCAAACCAACGACACTTGAACAAGTTAATATGACCCCGTACGTGCCCTTGTACGATAACTCTACGATTTCCTCCAACTCCCCATAAAAAGGCACGAACAAGCTCATTGTAACAATCTCCTTAGACACACAAGCTCATTGTAACAATCGTTGTCTGCAAAAAAAGGCAGGCCATGAAACCAATTAATGACCAATACCAAATAATAGCTATGGTTACTTCTTCGAGCAACTTGTTAGACTAAAAGCTGATGAACAAAAAGTAAAGAAAGATTCAACATACACTATGTGTCATAATAAATTATCTCACCTCCAATTCACACAACTTGGCAATTTTCCCCCTTTAGTTTATGCAAATGTCTTTTTGAATATAAAACACTACTTAATTGGTTGAGATGTACCATATATGACTATTAAATAACTCCCCTTTCCTCCCCATCTTACAAACCAAATGGATAATTATAGTCTTCCAAACATCACACTAACAATACTTTGCAAAAATCACACTAAAAATACTATCGATGAAGATGAAAAATTTGTAATTATTACCTGAGTTTTCGAGACGGGCGGTGGCGACGGCGATAGCTTGCAATTTCCCTGCCTCTTCTCTTCTCTTCTCTCCCTTCTCCCTCTTCTATACGCCCTATGTTTTTTTTCTTTCATTGCATTACGTGTTTATCGCTTAACCGTGATTATGTTTAAGAGGATCGGTGATCGACATCAACATCGCTTATACGGGTCATTGCTTTTTAATGACGTGTACGTGATCGGGATTGCTAAAGGTCACCGATAGAGATTGGTCGCCCAACACATCCGCGCCAACGTTTCACACCAAATTTTGGGAGGGAAATTCAATCTAGCGACCGATTAGCGACCGCATGTGGTCGCTGATATAAACTAGCGACTAGAAACAATATCGGTCGCAGATGGCGGTCGCTATTACCATTAACAGCGACCGAATAATGCGGTCGCTGAAAACTTTGGTCGCAGATAGAGGTTTTTCTTGTAGTGTTCCTTAAGGGCTTATATCTTGCAGCTTGATGATTTGTAGACCATATAAGTACTTAAAACATGAACCTTGTTAGTTGCTTTAGAAGGCCTGACGTCTAAATCAACTATAACATGAACCAATCGAGAGATGTATGGCCCCCAAAAGCGTTGACCGGCCACAACTTTATGTTTCTGGGTAGCCCAGAACATGAAGAACACGTCTGAAAGATAGTTCAAGGCTTTAGATCTTGTTTGTGTGATGTATGTTAACCTTGATGATTGTTGGATCATGTAGTATTGCATCAATACTACAGGATCTGACCATTATCTAGCCCAGAAACATCTTGAACAAGGAATTATTTTTGGTCAAAGGTAGCACCCTGCAAATAGACTTTGAAGGCTCAAGAACACACAAGAACACTTATAGCGACGGTTTTGTCGCTATAGGGCCGTTTATTAATAATTAATTTCCGGAAATAATTATATTTATTAAATAAATTGAAATAAAATGTTTTTAATTATGAAAAATACAAAATAAATTCCTAAAAATTATTTTAAATTCTAGAAATGAGTTTTTAATAATTTTGAATATATTTCATAAATATTTAATATTTTTGGAATAAAAATGGTATTTAATTTATTTAATTATAATATTAAATAAATTATTTTAATACATGAAAAATTATATTATGGTATAAGAAAATATTTTAAGTTATTTTTAATGACTTTTCATATTTTGTGAGGAATTTCATTAATTAATTAATATTAATGATAATTAATTTATTTAATAACTATATTAAATAAATTGTGGAAAAATAGAATTAATGATTTAAAAATCATATAAAAATGATTTAAGTGATATAAAAATATTTTAAGTTATAAAATATAACTTTTGATATTTTTTCATGAAAATATTAATATTTTAATATTAGTAGCAAATATCTGGATAATGGATTTAAAGGTTTAAAAATCATATAAATATTATTGTAAGGTATTAAAAATACTTTGATATATTATAAATATATTATAATATTATGTTATGATTTTCATTAATATTTAGTATTAAATAAATATTAATGATAAATGAATTATGTGATATTTAATTCTTTTAAATACGATATTAATGATTAAAAATTCATGATAAATGATAATAATTATCTGAAAATTATTATGAGTTTATGAAAATTATTTTGACTGTTAATAAATTATCTTAGATAATGGTTAAGTGTTTAGACAGAGTTTAATTAAACTTAAACTCGATATTTATCCGACTAGACTGTCGGGATGTCAGAATTGTATCGAACTCAACTCAGACTGAAATAGTTTGACTTGATACTATGTCTTATGTGTGTTATAGACTGATAGGCTTATGTGATAATGTGTTTAGGTTATTTTAAATACTGTGAAGATCTTATTCTAACTTAAAAAAAATATTATTAATATTAGGTCTTCAGACAAAGCTTATTAAATTGCATAACGGTAATCAACGATTCAGGCAAGTCTTTCTTTAACTCGACCTCGAGTTGTATTATTCAATTATACTTGTGGTTAATCATTTCTGATTGTCATGTCTAAGAATTATTAAATTGCACTATGTACATACTGCATGTATTTATCAGGTATGAAAGGCTGATCACCTTCATTACCATTCGGTCTATATATATATATATATATATATATATATATATATATATATATATATGTTCATTTTCAATGTTGTTCAGCTATGTAAAATGTGTTCCTGTTAGTTAACAATTATATTGTAGAACTTTAGCCAGCTTCTTGTTCAAATCTTTCTATCATGATATATCCTTAAATTATTGAACTTAAAGTTGTTGGGCAAACTTATTGCTCACCCTTTCTATATCATGATTAACATTGCAGATTAAGATGAATATGTCAGATACAGGAAAGGACAAAGCCAAGTTCAGCTTGGGATATTATGTGCAGCTTAATGTAATAGTATAGTATGATAATAATATTATATGTTAGACAAGTTATGATTTATGTATAAGTTAAAGTTACTCGACCTTGGGGAATAGTGTGTAAAGTTTATTGTATAAATAATTTATGTTTATATCTTCTGCAATAGTTATAGAATGATTGTACCAGATCCGTGGTGATTTGGGACTCGAATTTGGGGCTCTTACAGTTCTTGGGTTTTTCTTGAGCCTGCCTAGAAACTCATATCAGTAGCCAGGGTACCTACTTTGACCATTGCTAGATTCGTGATCATAAGGACTCTGGACTTGCACAAGTGTTAATCATGTAGTATTAGTGTAATACTACAATAATCAATTAATATCATGGTTAAAATATATCAAATAAGCAAGATCTATGCCTCCCAAATCTTGTAAGTGGTTGTTCTTGAGAAATCTGGATTTTCCAGATTTTATCATGACGCTAGTGGTCAATGCTGGTTTGACCTAACATAACTTTGATCCAGTGTATGATCTGGTGGGTCTAAGGGCATTGATGTGTAGTTTGTCGACGTCGGGATTTTAGATGCCCCTTTCCGTTACTTGTTCTTTGGTGTTCTCAGTTTAGGTGAGATTTGTTTGAAAAAACAAGTGAAAAAGGTCCGACATATATAATGTCGACGATGGACTGTTAAGAGTCGCCAGTTGATTTTTTAAATGGTTGTACCAACACAACCGAGAAAAGGTTTGTACATTTACCCAGTGATGTGACACTGCTATACGGGTCGGTGAAACCGAGATTCATTAGGGTCCGAGGACTTCGTTATGCGGGGAGAAGGTGTTAGGCACCCCCCGACATCCGTGTTACCACGGTGACCGCCTCTTTTCAAGAAACTATTATCTGAATGTGTGTGTGTGTGGGTCAATGTTCTATTATTTGGAAGTAGTGCGAGGCCTCGTTCGCACCTATATACAGAGGGTTTGAATTTATGTAAAATATTCAATTTTAAGCAAGATATGGTAGTGATGTTTAACAAAAGAGGTTTTTTCAAACCCTGATGCTCAATAGTAATTGAGACCTTTTACACTCCCATTTTATTAAGTGTTCGGCTTGATTGATTTTATTTGACAGATGTGAGGCATCCGTACAAAAATAATGTACAAAATAATGCCGATTTCCTCGTGGGTATGGAAACCATCTAAGGAAATTCGCATACATCGCAGTAATAATTTACAAGTCGCTACTTACCGAAAATGTCCATCACGGAACCTAATCTAGATCCAATGGGTCAATCAGTGATCACATGATTCCTAAAGCATGTAATAACTGCAATTTGTATGAAAAGCAATAAGGTGTATATATATAAAAGTCAGAATATATATATATATATATATATATATATATATATATATATATATATAGACATGATCACCAACCAAGCACCTCCATGGGGATCAGAAAAGTAAATAAAGTTTAAAAGTATCAACCGCCACGAGGAAACTCCAAAGGACAAAACGTAAATATAGTCAGAATACTTGGCCAACCACCACGAAGGAAACTCCAAAGTAGACAAAATGTAGATAAAGTCAGATTAGTAAATCAACTCGCCACGGTAAACTCAAAAGCAGACGTAAACGTAAAGAAAGTCAGAAGCGATCAACCACCACGTAAGTAAACCTGTGGGACAAAATATATATATATATATATATATATATATATATATATATATATAAGCAATAAACGCATTTGATGTAAAATCCGTGCTCATCGAATGAGTTGGACTACAGCTATATATATATATATATATATATATATATATATATATATATATATAAACGAATAAACACACCGGATGTAAAATCTGTGCTCATCGAATGTAGTCCCGACACACGCTAATATATATAAATGTATATATATATTAAAGTAGTAAACGCACTGCATCAAGTTCAGGCTCATCGAACAAAGTTTGACACACAGCTTAATATATATATATATATATATATATATATATATATATATATATATATATATATATATAAAAGCAATAAACGCTCCAGATCGAGGTTCAGGCTCACTCGAGGCATAACTCGATAATGTTAGTCAATATATATATATATATATATATATATATATATATATATATATGTATATATACAGACTGAAATGAAACCATGGACCAAAGTCCGGGCAAAAGCAAATAACACGACTCTCAACGTGTAGAAGGGTGTGTGCAGAGATGAAGAGAAAAACTCTAAAGTTTGTGAGAAGGCTTACAGCTGACTGCCAAAGAAGACTTCTATATCTTTAGAGTGGGTAAACACTGGCTTTTGTAGGTACAAAAGGGCTATATATGAGCTCACAAGTGTTTAAAAGGGGAAAGTACACTGCATAGGGTGAGTACAGAGCAAATTGGGCAGGGCTTCCTCGCCTTTTTGGGTCGGTTCGTCTCGAAGTACGTGCACTTAAACACTGTAATGTCCACTCGAACTTTAAGAAGTGCAATCCGGGCATCCATTTGAGGTATACAGGACCTATTTCGGATCGCCGTTGTCAAGAGTTGTACGATGGCATAGTATTATAGTTTGTACGAAGTCATTGAAGATGGGACGATGCCCTCCAATCTTCAAGCTTCACCTTTCATCAATTACCCCGCACAATAGTCACTCGGGATTGGTTAGTCTTGTGGGACATTGTTGCGTAGAGATGTTGGGATGACATGATGTGGCATCGCGTCATGAGATGATGATGTTGCCCTCACCGGCGTTATCACGGATTAATGATAAAGCAGACGTTGCTCAGGCTTCGCTGAGATTGGACTGCTGCAATTTGTTGAAGGTCCTCATTGTCACCTTTGAGGTGTGCCTGTCTTCCCGATGTTATTTCTGGGTTGGTACAGTGCCTCTCATTGTGAGCGCCGAGATTGAACCTGGTCGCATTTAAAATAAACATTTTCGGGGTTATCACCGAAACTGCATTCCTTGGGGTTATCACCAAGGTTGGTGGCTATTCCTATGGTTGGGACTGAGACTGGATATCTCGGGGTGATCTCTGAGATTAATCGGTCTTCTCCGGTGTGTTCCGGTATTGTATCTGTAGTCCTCGGGGTTATCTCCGAGGTTGGAATTGTTACTCCCAGATTGCGATCCAGGGTTGATGCTGAACTTCTGGTGGTATCCGGTATGGATATGGATCGTCTTCTAGGGTTCCCTCTTAAAAGATGAATATGTCCTCCTGCAATGTTAGTGATAGTAGTACAAAAAATTTCGAGTGTCTACAGATGCCCCTCTTTATCATACTCATGCATGGCGATGCATGGGTAGGATAAAGAATCTTAGACACTTGAAACGCAACAAGACAAACATGGTACTATGGATAGCAACATGATGCAAATGTATGATGCATGTGTATGCGGGTCAGTAGCCCCACATCACCGGGATGATTGTCGGGCTCCTATCGCTTCGATCGGGATTGGTAATGATGACCAAATTTGATGTGTTTTTCGAATCAGTTAGGATGTTGATGTTGGAGTTATCACCAAATTCCTGTGTCTTTGATTATGACTTGATCCTGAAGATGTACCTCTTATTTGTAAGAGATCTGTGGGGATAAAGCTTGATCTGTTTGAGGATGTGTATAACATATTCCATCATCTATCCTCTTTAATAACATCGACCTTTCCCGTTGGTATTGTCGTAATATGTCAAGATCCCGTTGATTTCATCGCCAACAAAGAAATGTTGTTAGGGATGCCTGACTTCGTCGACGTGTGAATCAATGGCTGAAACTCTGTGGGTAGATTGTCAAGGTTGCTTGACATCCACTGTCGTGTAGATCACCGAAACATTGCGTTGTGACCCCCGCCGAGGATATGCTGGGGAATACGAGCAGTCGGGTGTAAAAACCTCGAATAGCTCTAGAGCTCTGATAGGTTTAATCGCTATAGACTGAAATAACGTCAAGGCTGCTTGACCTTCGTTGATTTGTGTGTCAACGGATGAGCATGTGTTGTTACTCCCATCGGAGATATACGTTGTAACCCCCGTTGGGGACTCACGTTGTACCTATGATTGTAGCAGAGACCTTGCGGTCAGCATCCTACTGCTCTACTTACCCGACAGGAGTTTTACGGGTAGTTCGGTCATGCTGTATGTGTGGTTTATGTCACACTTGAGACCGATCGGCACTCTTAGACAACATGGGTATTAGTTCACCCATGATGTAGCCATGTCATACTCCTTTCAGCCGTCGGAGTGTATAGATGCTCTGTCTTGATCGGCATTTTTGGCAGATATCAGAGATCCATTCAGCATATTGCTGTGCTCGGGGCTTTGCTCACCATACAACTTCATTACTCACGCTCCGGGCATGGACTTCCACCATCTGGCTGGCTTGAGTGGCGTGACTACTTATCACCCACTGGCCGTTATGTCGCAGTTCGACCAGTTCCAGGATTTTCATCCTTTCGAGGGGGCGATAGGTCAGCGTTCAGCTTCTCGATATCTCTCACTAGAGGACCGATCCCATGTGTATGCTTGTTGGGATCGGCGTGAAATAGCTGCTTTTTCTGTCAGTCATCTCGGTTGTTCTGCAGAGTATTCCGCATGGATAGAGACAGAGATTTTATCGGCTGCAGCAGTATCTGCAGTACCTGATAACGAGTCAGACGATGTAGAGCCCATGGAGGACATCGATACCTTCATCGAGGAGGAGCCCGTTGCTGGGTTGCCAGCATTTCTTCCAGATTCTCTTAGTACCAGTACTGTTGTGATTCAGTACTCGGCACAGTACTTAGAGCAGAGTCTTAATTTGATGATCTTTGAGAGAGATCAGGCTCGTTCTATGATGTTGACTGCCCTTGATGGGAGGGACGTAGCTCTGTTAGAGAGAGACGAGGCATTAGCTCGTCGTGATCAGCCAGAGATGCAATGATAGTTGAACGGGATAGTGCCATATCTGCCCGGGATGTAGCCGTCACATATAGTACTGCCGTGAGATCCCTTATAACTGGCATGATTGCAGAGATGAACGCATATATTGATGATCATATGGTCACCATGCAGATGGCTGCAGATCTGTTGGGTCGTGTTGATATTCTTGTACAAGAGACCACAGCCTCGCCTCCATCTTCTGAGAGGGACGCCATGTTGAGCTTGTTAGCTCACATATACCCTGACTTGTAGATGAGCTTGTATTTACCTGCACAGACTAGCTTAGCCATTTTGTCATGTACAGTTTACATTGTATATATATCAAGTAGCATTATATATATGACAGGTAAATATATTTTTGGATCACTTCCCTTTTAGATATGCCTTGCTATTTGCTTGATATTTTGCCTGCTGCTTCAGGGCTTGTGGTCTTAATGTATTCTGAATTCCTCCTGGGTGGATGGACATTGAGTTGTCTCTGGATAGTTCAGAATGGATCATTGATCTATGTGTATCCCTACCATCTTTGGTGTCTTGGGACTGGTTTCTGTATGGAAATGTGGAGAGGAGTGTGGCTTTCCTTTCTGAGATTGACCATACCACAGATGGTCGCCAGTACTTCTATTTAGGAGAAGCCTAGTTAATTCCATCTCTTATGGATTGGTGTTGCTCTTCAATGTATGACCGCAGCTTAGATGGTCGCCGAATATCCTATTTGGGAGGAGTTCAGGTAATTCCATCCATTTGGTCTGAAGCCAAATGAAATGTAGTGGATTAAAGTTTGATCCCAGCACCAACTGACAAGGATTTGTGTTTTGGTGGAGGGTGAGACCGCACCATGAATGGTTGCCTATGTACTCCTATTGAAGAGGAGATCAGGTCTGTGTAGTTCAAACCTGGTGTAAGAGGTTCAACGCTGTATATGGTTGAAATGGTGTAGGAATGTTTTTTGTTGTTTTTGTGAGGAGAAGATGGTAGAAATGTTTTTATTGTTTTTGTTTTATTGCGACCGGGCCATATGAAATGGTTGCCTACGTACTCCTATTGAAGAGGAGATCAGGTCGACATATTTCGCCCCTCAGGACGAGAAGAAAAGCGTAATCCCATGTGCAGGTCAGAATGCGGGGAAGAAAAAGCTTAATCCTAGGTTGAGGATAAACTGTAGGTATGAGAAGTTTGATCCTAGGTATGGGTAGCCAAACTGCAAATGCAAGAGGTTCAATCCGCTGTGGGATGACCTAAGTTGTAGGAACGCAAAGGAGAAAGCCAGGCTGCTAGCTTTGAAAAGTATGTTTCCCTGAAGGGCAAAGTGTAGAAAAGTTGTATGTGGTAAAGGGTTAAAGAACCGGAATGACTGGTGATCTGATGGTTCCGCACTGTGGTGTTTCATGAATTACTTGGACATAATACTGCTTTCACTGTCCGAAGTTGATGAATTGTGGAAATTCATCGCCGTCCATTTCTTGCAATTTGAGAGCGCCCCCTGTCAATACTTCCTTAACAATAAACGGGCCTTCCCAGTTAGGAGAGAATTTTCCCTTAGATTGATCTTGGTTGTCAAGGATCTTCTTCAAAACCAAGTCATGTTATTTAAACTGCCATAGCCGGACCTTTTTGTTGTTGGATCTGGCGATCCTTTGCTGGTATAACTGACCATGGAAGATAGCCGTGGTTCGTCTTTCGTCTATTAAAGACAATTGGTGATACCTGTCTTGTACCCATTGGTCTTCATCTAGCTGAGCGTCTACCAACACTCGAAGGGATTCCATTTCAACTTCTATGGGGAGCACTGCTTCCATCCCATAGGTTAAAGCGTAGGGGGTTGCCCCAGTGGAAGTGCGCATTGAGGTTCTGTAGGCTAATAGCGTCAGAGGCAATAGGTCGGGCCAATCTTTGTGGTTGGCGGACATATTTTGCATAATCTTCTTGATGTTTTTGTTAGCCGCTTCAACCGCACCGTTCATCTTCGGATGATAGATGACGGAGTTAAGATGTTTGATGTTGAATTTACCGCATAACTCCTCCATCATTCTATTGTTGAGGTTCTTAGCATTGTCTGACACAATCACCTCTGGTTGTCCATATCGACAAACGACATTGTTTCTGATGAAAGCAATGATGACTTCTTTAGTAACCCTGGGGAAGGAGGCTGCTTCTACCCACTTGGTGAAGTAGTCGATCATAGTGAAGATAAATCGATGACCATAACTGGCTTTAGGCTCAATGGGCCCGATAACGCCCATTCCCCACATTGAGAAGGGCCAAGGTGAACTCATATTGTGGAGTTCCCGTGGAGGGGCGTGTATAGCATTCCCATGAATCTGGCATTGATAGCATCTCCTAACGTGGTCATTGCAATTAGCTTTGAGGGATAGCCAATAATGTCATGTCTTGAGGACTTTCTTAACAAGGAGGGGGCCACTCATGTGGGGGCCACAGACTCCACCATGGATTTCATCCATAAGCTTTTGGGCTTGATCTTTGTCTAAACATCTGAGGAGACATAGTCCTGCATCTCTTTTGTAGAGCGCATCTCCACTCAGGTAGAATTTCATAGCAAGTCGATGGATCCGCCTTTTCTCAATCGGGCTTGCCTCAGCGGGTGTAGATCAATCTTGTAGATATTCCTTGATATGCTGATACCAAGGATGTTGGATGGGAGGTAGCTCATCCGATACTTCTCCAATATAATTCCCATAGGCTGGGGCCTTGTACAGGGAAATTGTGATGCTTGGCAAATGTTCCTTGTCTGATATGCGAATCAGGGAGGCCAAAGTTGCTAACGCGTCCGCAAAGTCATTCCTATTACGAGGGACATGTAGAAAAGAGATTTTTTCGAACTCCAAAGCCATCTTTAAAACCTGCCGATGGTAAGGCAGCAAATGTAGTTCCTTGGTTTGATAGATTCCGGTGGATTGTCTGATTACCAACTCTGAATCTCCAAGGATAGTTAACCGTCTGATGACCATTGAACGAGAAATTTTTAGTCCTATGAGACAGCCTTCATACTCAGCCGTATTGTTGGTGCTTACAAACTGTAACTTGATGGCAACGGGATACTGCTCCCCCGTACCAAATACTAGAACTGCTCCAGCTCTAGAACATTCCATATTAACAGCTCCATCAAAATAAATCTTCCATGATTGGCGCGTATCATACTGATGGTGTTGCTACACTTTCATTACTCCTTCATCAGGGAAATATGTTTCAAAGGGTTTGAAATCCCCTGAAGGTGCGGCGGCCAGTTGATCCACGATTCCTTGACCTTTGATGGACTTTTGAGTCACATATAAGATGTCAAATTGTTGTAGGATCAACTACCATCTGGATATCCGACAATTTAACATAGGTTTGTTGAACACGTACTTAAGAGGATCCACGCGGGATATGAGATGGGTTGTGTGACCATGGAGGTAATGTTGTAACCTCATGAAAGCCCATGCTAAAGCACAACATGTCTTTTTGATTATAGTGTACTTGTGTTCACTGCTGCTGAACCTTTTGCTGAGGTAATAAATAGCTCATTCTTGGCCTCTATCGTCTTTCTGTCCCAACATGCAGACCATGGCATTGTCACTTACGGACAGGTACATGAACAGGGGAACATCATTCCTGGGTGGTACCAAGACGGGAGCTTTGATTAGCTGTTTCTTGATTGTGAGGAAGGCATTTTGACACTCATCATTCCATTTCATGGAGGAGTTCTTCTTTAATAGCTTGAAGATTGGCTCACAGGTTGCTGTGAGTTGGGAGATAAACCTGCTAATGAAGTTAATTCTTCCCAAAAATCCCCGTATTTCCTTTTCTGTCTGAGGAATGGGCATTTTAGTGATGGCTTGGATTTTGGCAGATCCAAATTTTAATCCCTTTGTGGTCGACTAGAAATCCTAGCAACTTGCTCGATTTACGCCAAAGGCGACTTAGTCGGATTCAACTTCAAGTTGTACTTACGCAATCTGTTGAACAACTTTCTGAGATGGTCTATATGGTCATCCTCCTTCCGAGACATGACAATGATGTCATCCACGTAGATCTCGATCTCTTTATGCATTAAGTCGTGGAAAAGATCCATCATAGCTCGTTGATAGGTGGTTCCGGCATTGATGAGGCCGAATGACAACCGTCTATAACAAAAAGTTCCCCAAGGCATGATGAAAGCAGTTTTCTCACGATCTTCCTCAGCAACCATGATCTGATGATACCCCGCAAAGCAATCAGTAAAGGAGTACATATCGTATTGCACAGTATTGTCAATGAGAATGTGGATAAATGGTACGAGAAAGCTATCTTTCAAGCAAGCTTTGTTCAAGTCCCGGTAATCCACGCAAACTCGCACCTTCCCTCCAGGTTTAGGCTCGGGCACAATGTTGGATATCCACTCAGGATATGTAGACACCATTATGATGCCAACTTGAAATTGTTTCATCATTTCTTCTTTCACCTTTAAACTTCACTCAGGTTTCAATCGCCTGAGCTTTTGCTTGACTGGTTTAAATCCCTCTTTAATGGGAAGGCGATGAAGGACAATGTTAGTGGACAAACCCACCATGTCTTCATAAGACCATGCAAACACATCCTGGATCTGGGTTAGTAGCGTAACCATGTCATTCCGTTGGTTTGGGGTAAGGTCTGAACCAATCTGGATTAACTTAGGACTTTCTAAGGTTCCGAGATTGAAAGAAGTGGTTTGATCAAGGTTGGGTTTGGGTTTGTCTTTGACCCATTCTTGAATTTCTGGAGGCACCTCAATGTCATCATGTATATCCATCAAGACTGAATTCATCTCTACATCAAAGGTACAATCCCTGTGTAGGAGAGGCATCGTATCCGCAAGTACAGGCAGCTCTAAATTCAGAGTCCTGAAACAAAATATGCTTTCACTTAGTATATATGAAATGTGTTGATCATATACAGTGTTAGCACATACTGACAAAATAAACTTCTAATACTGTACAGAAAAGTAAGCAGTTATTATATCTACAGGGCAGAAAGAGTTTCTGCCTGCTTTACCCTTGTCAACCAATGCAAGGAATGATGTTCCAATTGGCAAGAGCAAAGTCTGGGTGGACCGCAGTGATGGAGGGATTACCATCATCCTCCCTGTCCCGAATGATGGCCATTATGTCTGGGCAATCATCGTCTGGGGTGTATCTGTTGGTATGTTCATCATGAACGATGATGCGTATGTCCGACATCATTCAGATGACGTCTTGCTTGATTCTTCGTTCCTCCTCTTCCACTGCGGGATTTGGAACAAAGACTTCTTTCTCCTTCACCGGTATCGGCTTGGAAAATAACATAGGCATTACATTGGCTGGCACCTTTATGGGAGGTTGTGCGGACTCAGAGCTTGAAGGCAAAGATAAACACCGCATGGTTGAAGCTGAAGGAATCTGCTGATGCTTATGAGGATTCCTATTACTAGGGTCATGTAATAGCCTAGCCCAAATTGCTCCAGCTTTGTTCGGTTAATTCAATTGGGTATTTGATACCCTGGCAATCTTTACCCAACCCTTATCCCGGTTTATGACCCAACGACATTATTTCTTGAGTAAATTTTACATTACCTCGGCAGAAATCTTGGTTCTGAACAATGCGCTCCAATAACATGGTATTGGGTATTGCTTATTTCCCAAGCATGAAAACGATCGTTCAACATCCTCATTGGCATTGATGAACCAGCATGTCCCTCGTGTTGAGGACACTCTGTTCAAAGATTGACCGTGACTGTGCTATTGTTGATAATGTATTTCAATTGTTGATGAAGGGTGGAGGGATCGCCTAAACCATGTGAATCCATGGTCTTCCCAAGAGCGAAGTTGTATCCCAAATCTATCTTGAGCACATGGAAAGATACATAGAATGTGTGAGGACCAATTTCATTGGCAAAATAAATTACTCCTAATCGAATTTCACCGGCTCCATCAAAAGCTTTGATGATAGTATGGCTACTCCAAATTCGGTTGAGATTGATATTCATCTTCACCAAGGTAGCATATGGGCGTATATTCAGAGAGGAACCTCAATCTATTAAGACTCCAACTACCATATATCCTGGAGGACAAGACCATGAATGTGCAAATGACTTGCAATGACCAAAGAGAATAAAGACCGCAATATTGAGAATAAAGATTTGTTTGCATATTTATTTGAATATAAATATATATATATATATATATATATATATATATATATATATATATATATATATATATATATATATATATATATATATAGCATCGACATGTGTTGTGATGAGCATTTTAATTGATTAAGCTAAGTGATAATTAAACAATGAAGCAAAAGCGATGAGAAGCTTAGTTTAAACTTGTGGAGTTATGCCTAGTGTGGCAAGATGATGAATTGAGAAAATACTAATTTAACTAATGATGGAATTAATTAGTATTACTAATAAGTAAATAATTTCATAAGGAGGTTGATTTATTTGTTATTTGTTAATTATCATAAATAGTAGTGTGTAAAGAGAAATCATATATTATAAGGTTTTTCATTTAATATAAAGTGAGGGGTGACATTGTAATGGAAATAATTATTATATAACACTATGTGATAAAAGTAAGCTTGACTTAGGTAATTGACCAAGTTGTATAAAAAGTCTTATGTGACATATTGATGTGTGTGGGAATAATTAAATGGGTATTTTAAACCTATGAGAGAAAGTAACTTGATTAAATAAATAAATTAATAATAAGTAGTATTGGTACACAATTAAATTATATCCTAGCCTAGGATAAATATTATTTGAAATAAATCAATGTACATGGATTATATGATTTTATGTGTAATATATGAGTGGGAGTAATTGTATGCTCTATTGAGAACAAGGGAAAAATGGACCTAAGTGTACTACTAATGTGCTGAGAATTGCTAGTGTCCCAAAATGAGAGTCACTCTTCTTTTCTCACGTTATAGGCCATTGGTCTAGTCCCTCCAACACCAACTCCATAGCTAGCAAATCATGGAGAAGGGAGTGGGCTAAATTATACTCTTCTACCAAATCCTTCATAATCATTAACTTCTTCTCCATTCCAATGGGTTGATTCATTGCACAAAATCAAATTGGTCACAAGCTTGCCTATAAATAGAGCCCTTCTCATTCATAAGTATGTTGCTAATTCTCTGAGATTTCTAGTAGGAGTGTGAGTATTGAGAGCTTATATAATCTGCAAATTAAAGCTAGAGTAGCAATTCAACTTCAGAAAAGGTAAACTCCTCTAAATGTTCATACACTCAAGCCTTGCAAAGTTCTTAGAAAAACACTTGTTGAGTTGAAATGTTTATAGTTAAAACTTGCTAGAATGTATCAATTGATGCTAGATATTGTTAATGTGATCAAAAATGAATCCAATGAAAGTTAAACGAAGTAAAATGATCTAGTAACGAATTCGTAAGGAAGAAAATTGCTATGTGTGTTAAACTTTGGAAAAATGGCCAAAAACCTTGAATTGATCTTTGAAATTTATTGTTTGTATGTGTGGGAATGTTAGAAGCATGCTAGGAAGGTTATGTAGCAAGTTTATAACAATTATACCTGATTACATTGTTGCTTAGATGAGAATTGGATCGAAAATTTCAAAAAATCAAATAGGGCGAATCAGGGGGACACCGCTCAGTGTTTTAGTTAGGGACCCGCCTTTCCTTGCCGGGGGTCCTGAAGGGCAAATGCCCGCCCTAATGGGAAGTCGTAATGTGAAATGAGTTTGGTTTGCTTATTTGATGCAAGAAGTCTTACACTCCACTTCATTTCAAGAACATATTTACTCCCTAAACATATATCAATGTATTTTACAAGGTGTTTAGTAGATTTGGAATTGAATCATAACCTTTTTAAAGAAAAGTTAAAAGACGAAAAACATGTTTATAAAAGCTTACGCCTTTTTGAATCTAGCCTTGTGAGCATATGTTTATAGCTTAATTGGCTTGATAAATACATATGAAGTGTGGACTCAATGTACCTTGCATGTATAGATTGATAGTCATGACATCTTAGTGATTGAAAACCAATTAAGATGACAAACTCTATGAATTATATTGTGAACTTAGGAACAATTAGAATAGGATGCATATGCCTCTAGAGATATTCGACATGTTCACGCATCTAGTTAAACATTGTGATAAATTTTGCAAGCATGTGTAGAAAGAAGTTGTTTGACAATATTATGTAGTATAATGAATACTATGGCTAGTTGAATTATGTAATGAACTCTTTTAACTTTGAAAGATGGAAATATATGAATAACTTTAATAAAGGGTCAAAACTAGCTTAAAGGTTCTTTAATATGTGAAACAACTTAAAAAATATGTAGAGTAAGAGATATTTTGAAAATACAAAGGATGAGCATATGGTATAAAAGACTTTAAAGGTAAAATCAATGTGAGTTTCGCATCTATGAGTTTGAATGTGTGTAGCCTACATGAATTTAGGTATGTGTGATGGAAGTATGTGAAAATGCATATCGAGTATATATGACTAATGAATACATATACATACATATATAGGATAACGTAGTTCATTGAAGTGGTATTACACTTTAAGTGGTAATCAACGCTAAAGGCAAGTCTCCTATCTCTCACAACTTTGGATTTTGTGCGAGTTCTCTAACTTCCATTGATTCACATATCGAATACAAGTTATCTAAATTCCTACATTGTATATTGTATGAATCCAAATTATTGATATATTTATATTAAGCAAATGACTATTACTATACGAAAATCAATTACTTTGACATTATTGCA
This sequence comes from Panax ginseng, assembly GCA_020205605.1. Lineage (NCBI taxonomy): Eukaryota > Viridiplantae > Streptophyta > Magnoliopsida > Apiales > Araliaceae > Panax > Panax ginseng. The sequence goes on from CM035147.1 coordinate 34,424,433, forward strand.
AGCATTAGACTTATTGTTCTTAAAGTGCATTATAAAAGTTGTCTAAACCTTTGATTCTACTTATTTGTTATCATATGTTAGAAAGCTATCCAAACCAATTGACTTGAAAGCGGACTCTTGAAATCTATCGAGATGAACAACCCTCTTAAAAAGGAAATTTCTATATTGTTGGGGAACCGACGCATGCATTACACAAGTATGATTAAATGTTATGCATAACGTAGGGTACCTTAGGCTGATCACCTGTTGTACTCGTCTATCTTGGATTGCAGTGTAATACTGTTGATTCTAGTAAGAGTTCATAGTCTTTAATGACTGCTCAATGTTCATTCCTATTGAACCTCGAAATAATTAAACCTTGAAATATTATTGATATCCTTCAATCTTTAGTGACATTTATCAAACACTTTTGATATTTCTTGATATCCTTGAACTACCATTTCCTGTTATACCCTTAAAGATTCAAATGCTATAACTGTTCATTCTCTTTGCTATATTACTTGCTGGGCAAACTTGTTGCTCATTCTTGCTTCCCTAAAAACATTACAGTTAAGGTAGAGCAAGACGGTACCTCGAGAAAGGACAAGGGGAAGGGCAAGGCTACAGAGTAGCTTAGTTCTTTGAGAGTAGTAGTATTATTATTTCTATGCGTATTATGATGTATTAAGGATGATTAATTATGTTTAAGTTTAATCACTGGATTGTTGTAGTAATGGTTACGAAACCTTGGGACGCGAATATTTATATTATATCAATGTAAATTATTCTATTATTTCCGTTGTTAATGATTTTAGTATGATGTTAGAATTAGCACGTGGCAAACCAAATTTGAGATACGAGTGTCTGAATTTGGGGGCGTCATAGCGATAGCGGCCAATACCTTCGAGATCAAGACTGACACTATTCAAATGGTGCGAATTACGATTCGATTTAGGGTGTCTTGCTACGGATGATCCGAATGAACATCTATTGAGTTTCATTGAAATTTGTGATACATTCAGATACAACGGTGTGACGGAGGATGCTATTAGACTAAGGTTGTTTCCATTTTCATTGAGGGATAAAGCAAAAAGTTGGCTTCATTCTCTGCCAGCAGGATCTATAACTACATTGGAAGATTTAGCACAGAAATTCTTAGCTAAGTTCTTCCCAATGGCTAAAACTGCCAAGATGAGGACAACTATCTCTCAATTTGAGCAACAACAGGGCGAATCGTTATATGAAGCATGGGAGAGATACAAAGAAATGCTGAGAAAGTGCCCACATCATGGTATGCCAGATTGGATGGTAATTAACACGTTCTATAATGGATTGGATGGCATTCGAGACCGATTGTAGATGCAGCTGCAGGAGGTGCATTATGGGAAAAGAACTATGAGGAAGCCTATGATCTTATCGAGACAATGGCATAAATTGATTTTCAGAATCCTACATCCCGAATGCCACAAACCAAAGTTGCAGGTGTGTTAGAGGTTGATGCCATTACTCAGCTATCAGCACAGATGGCAGCTATGGCAAAGAAGATAAATACTTTGGCTGAAGGAAAGGTAAAGACGGTTGCCTACATATGTGAGATTTGTGCGGGGTCACACTCGACGGACCAATGTGCTATCAGCTCAGAATCAGTGCAGTATGTGAGCAACTAGAGAAAACACCAAGGCCAATTTCAGAACACATACCACCCCAACAACAGAAATCATCTAAATTTTAGTTGGTCGAATAATCAAGGGAATCAACAAGCTCAGTTTCAACCAAACAATCACTTTCAGGCGTAGCCAGCGCAGACGTAATTTAATCCTAGACCACCCTTTCCGCCTGGATTTTCTCAACAATAACAGCAACATCACACTCTAGCTGCACCTCAGCAAGAAAAGAAATCAAAAGTGGAGGAGATGATGATGAAATACATGGCAAACATAGAAGTTATGATCAAGAGCCAAGCAGCGGCTATAAAGAATCTGGAAACTCAAATGGGGCAGATGGCGAACATGCTTACTAACAGCCCTGTGGTTCATTACCAAGTAATACGGAGACGAATCCAAGAAGAGAAGGGAAGGAACAATGCCAAGCGATTACATTGAGATCTGGAAAGATCCATCGACCATCAGAAGTCGCGCACCCACGCAAGAATGTATCGAGGAGAGCCTTGGCACACATGATGAGGCGGAGAGAACCAAATGAATGAGCGGGAAAATTTGGAGAAATCGAGGATCGACAGGAAGAGAAAGACAAAGCGAGCTCAGAGGAGACAGCTAAGAGTCCAAAGACTCTAATGCACATTCAGTTCCGTATCCACGTAGATTAATGAAGAAAAGGGAAGATAAATAGTTGAAGAAATTCTTGGAGGTGTTCAAAAATCTGCAGATCAACATACCTTCGCGAGAGGCATTGGAACAAATGCCCAAATATGCCAAGTTTATGAAGGGTATATTATTAAGAAGAGGAGATTAGATGAGTTTGAGACAAGAGCCTTGACAGAGGAATGCAAAGGCGATGCTTTCAACGTAAATTACCTCAAAGTCAAGGATCCAGCGGTTTCATAATTCCATGTACCATAGGAAAGTTGAACTTCATGAGAAGTGTTTATGTGATCTTGGGGCAAGCATAAATTTGATGCCCTTGTCGTTGTTTAATCATTGGGATTGCGGATCCAAAGCCGATAAACATATCATTACAACTAGCTGACAGATCGATTACATATCCACGAGGAATTGTTGAGGATGTATTGGTTAAGGTGGACAAGTTTATTTTCCCAGCTGACTTCATCATTCTAGACTACGAGGAGGACAAAAGCATACCAATAATATTGGGAAGACCATTTTTGGCCACAGGCAGAACGTTAATAGATGTGCAGAAATGTGAACTTACTATGCGTGTCCAGGATCAAGAGATTACTTTTAACGTCTTTAAAGCAATCAGTTTACCAACGGATGAAGAAGAGTGCTTTCTAGTTGACGTGGTGAACAGGTGCCTACAGGATGAAGTACAGAAATCAAGGGATTATGGACCATTGATATGTGCAATGGATAAAAATTCATATTTGAAGGAAAAACCATTAACAAAAGCCGAGGTCATGAAATTACAGGGTGCAGAGAACACGAAGGAAAGCACCGCAATTCCAACGGTGACATGATGTTAGAGACAGTCAAGCTAATTGACTATAACTTAGCGCTGAATGGGAGGAAACCCATTATTATTCTCCCCCTTGCTTAGTTTTTAATATTTCATTTTGAGTTATTTCAGTAGTTATATCAAACTCCTTTTTAATTGGATACTATTATTCATGTGTAAGAGTGTGACAAGAATGGCTATGAGAATGCTTGCACGCTGTTAGTGATATGAAATCACTAAGTCATGCCTTAACATGGTACATTAATATCTATGCAGGAACCATCATCGACACATCAACGATGAGCAGAGTGGAATCGAACATCGCGGCTACATGGGGACAAGTAGCATAAAATCATACTACCAGTGTGTCAAGCTAATATAGTTAACAGTCTGCAAGTTTCGCGACCACACGACCCAAGAAGCAAGAAAATCTCGCGATCGCGCGTCCAGATAAGAAACCCACCAAATGTTTCTGCAAGTCTCACGCCCGCGCGCCCATCTTAGTAAACAAGCTCGCGGTCGCGCGTGACACCGGGTTAAGACAGATCTGGCTGGTTTAAAATAGAGTTGGGGACCATTTGGACTCTCATTTGGGATATCAACAGAAGCGAAATTCTCTCCCTCTCCATAACTCACGTCGCTATCTCTTCATCAGTTACAATTTTGTGCCGTATATCTCTCAATCAATTAGCCACAATTCTTTCCTCATTCAAAGTCCATATCTCCTCAACTTCTCCAAGAGTGCTATAAAGCTAGGGTTTCTATGTGGGAGTGCAGAAACAAGTGTGAGAGCTATCAATTTCAAGCTTTTCTTCTTACCCAATCATATAATCTGTGCAATTACTAGCAAATACAAATGGGGCCTAAGCGAGCACGATCTATCACGTCATCTTCTTCATCCTCTGCGGGCAGTCAAGAGGCTGACATTGTGGATCACGAAAAATTCCTTAATTTGGAAGCTCAACAAGTGTCCTACCGCATTGTGGCAAAAACGTTCGTCAAGGAGCGAGGATTCAAGCCGGCAAGTCAGGATAGTCAGTTGTGCGCCATGATTCGAGAGAGAGGTTGGGGTGGACTGACGGCGACTCCAATACCCAGTCCTATGAGCATAGTCCCTGAATTCTATGCCAATGCCAAGGTTACTATGAGCGGAATATCTTTGGTTCGGGGTAACAAGGTAAATTACAGGCCCCGTGCTATTCGTTCAATTTTCAAAATTATGGATGCACCGCCAGTGGGGGCTGCTAATTGGATAACTGGCGCTCATTTGGAGATCGACATGGAGCTGATCATTGCAGAGTTATGTGTGCCGGGTACAAAATTGACGTATAAAATTGGCACAACACAACCACGGTTATTCCCAGCTGCAGCACTAAATTGATATGCAAAAGAATGGAACTTGTTCATATGTGCCATGCTCATGCCTTTCGCCCATCAGTACGAAATATCAGCGGAGAGGGCACGTCTTCTGTGGGGCATAATCACCAAAAAATACATCGACATTGGTCATCTCATTCACGAGAATATGTTGTGCTATTTACGGGGAACAACGATTGGGAGCATTCCACACGCATTCGTGGTAGCCATGCTTTGTGCTAATCAGGGATGCAACTGGGGTAATGAGCAGATGAAATACCCAAGCCAGGATATTACTCATGCCATGATCGAAAAGTTCAAAGACTGGGCAGGTGGTGTACCGCACCCACGCGGACTAGGATTCATCCTTCATCCTATTTTTCCAGAACAACAACAACCCCCGCATACAGACAAGGCGGGCCCATCCACGCACGCACATGCCACTAATGGCGATAGACAGCTCCGAAGGTTGGAGCGCAAGGTCGATGCCATGTATGACAATTTGGGCACATTTATGACGTGACTCACAAGGGCTTTAGCCGAAGCGTTTGTGCAACAAGGAACAACACAAGAATGGCCTCAGTTTGGAACCGCAGCACCATATCCACCACTGGACTCACCGCCCGAGGAGGGTGGCACCACCAATAATTAGGGGAGTTTTCATACATTTTACCTTCATTCAATTGGGATATTGAATATTTTAAGTTTGGGGGTATTAGGTAGTAGTTAGTTTTTTTTATTATTAGTTTTGCATGATTAGTTTTACATGATTCATATAGTTTTGCATGATTAGTTTAATTTTTATGTGCACGTTAGACTACATTTTAGTACATAGTTGCATGCTGCATACCTCACAGTTCTTGCCGTTTAGAAAAAAAATTTTGTCTAGCCAATGATGAGAGTGAAGTTTTTAAATGAATTCTGAATATTTTGGATAACACGAGCTGAGTTATAGCGTTTTATACAATGAAATTCATAATGCTGTATACATGCTCTCGGTTTGCACAAATGGGTTCACAAGTACTTGTAGGTATAAGAAACACGTGTGTTTTGCTCGACGGAAAAATGTAGTGTGAAAAAGAGAAATATGTGAAAAGTGGCTTGGAGACTGTATAAAACATCAATTTTTAAACTCTGGGAAAACATGGGTATCTGTGTATAAAAAAAAGAAAAAAAGAAAAGAAAAGTAAAAATAGCATGGCTAGTCTTATTTCGGGGCCCTGGTTACTTGAGTAAGTACACCCGAGGGGATTGTCTCTACACCTAGCGCCCTAAGGTCTTTCATGGTCTGGGAGTCGTTGGTCGAAAGCTCGCTAAGGGGTAGCAGTGTGCCTAATGGAGTAAGACATTGTACAGTCATGTAGAAAAAGAAAGAATAGAAAAAATAGCAATAAACACCTGAGAAAAAGAGCGAAATTCGCCCTCGTGTGTAGAATAAAGCAGATAAACTCATTGTTGAACCTTAGTTTATTTTAAGATGTTGGAATAGTTCAAGTCGCATATATAAACATAAGTCTTGATTGATGCTATAATTTTTCTGGTTTGAGTAAGATAACATGAGCATTCTACATCTAAGTCAAGTACCGGGCGAACACAACACACACACACACAACATCTGTATAGCATTGGTGAATTATTTGAGTATATGACATTATGCCTGCAGTTTGGCTTGAATTTGTATTCTCAAATCTAGAAAAACTTCGCTGAGGCAAATTGGACTGAATGTCTATAATGGTTGGGACAATGTGAGAATTAAGTGCATAGTAATGTAGTTGCATCCTTCATTATTCATTAGTATGCATTGCTTGAGGGCAAGCAATGGTTCAAGTTTGGGGGTATGTGATAAGTAGGATTTTTACCTACTTATGGAGTACCAATTCATGCGAACTGTGCCCATCTCAAGTACATTTTAGTCTGTTTTAGCTGCATTTCATGTTAATTTGCATTGCACGTTCTTAAAACTCCTTTTGGTGAATAAGTGCAGGAATCGGCCTATTTTGGTGGTGTTATGGAGCATAAGGCAAATGGATGCTTGAAACGAGATAAAAGGATGGGATATGCATGGCATGAAGGTGCATTAGTGCAAGGAGATAAAGCATGACTGAGCAAGTAGCAGCAGCAGTAGGAAAACAGGAACCAGGATCTGCAGATTATAAGTCGCGCGGGAAAATAGCCTTAAGAACGCGCGCTCGCGCGATTACCCAACCAGATCTTGGATGCTACTGCAAGTCTCGCGGCCATGAGAAAGATAAGCCTATGGAGCGCCATTTGGCGAGATCGATAAACATATCTGAACCTATTTCAAGTCTCGCTACATGGCGCGAGACTATTATCTTCGAAGAGCGCGGCAATGCTGCGATGTCCGATCTTCATTGATGTGTTTTATTTTATTTCCAAATTTTAAAGGTTGTATTTGATTTAAAAATGATTCCTGACTGGTGTCAAGGGTATCATTCGACATTTTATTAGTTTTTCACGTATCTTTACATCGTAATTAGGGTTTTTACTCTCGAGAGAGGATTCCAACGTGGAAGGAAGCTATAACTCTTCTTTTCTACTCCTTCTTGGGATTTCTCTACGAGAGCGGATTATTAATATTAGTTTTTGCTGGATTCTTATGAGGATTGAATATTGATGTGTATTCAGCAATTGGGTTTGATAGTTTTATCTTTCATCTTTCAATTGTTGCTTATTGATCATGTTTAACTTTGATCCCATAATGGCTTTTGGTTCAGTCATGAACTAAACTCCATTATGGGATTCTAACGGATTTTATTATGTAGTTTGATTGCACACTTAAATGCTGGGTTGTTTTGCATATTATATGGGATGTCTGTCATGATTATTTTGCATACATGAATGCTTGATCACCATTCATTTCAGTATTTGTATAGAATTGACAATGAACATGCAAATATGGACTGTAATCATGATAATATACGTATATAGGGCTGTGTTATATGGCTTATGTATTTCGTGAACTGTGATAGACATATCTTTGTTTCACCGTATAAGTTAAGATAAGAGCTTGAACTTAAAATCAATATAGTTGCAATTTCACATAAACATATAGTGATGTTGGTTATATTGATGATTACATAGAGTCTATCATCTGTGGATGCTGTGTAAGTAGGTCTTAGTGCATTGAAAAATGGCTAATACTCTTTTAGTGCTCTTGGCTACTCTCCTATGATATGTGAACAAGTCAGGCATGATAGTGGCGATTGAATGAAATATTGAATAAAGTTAGAATCCCATTAGCTCCAATATCATTTATTATATCGTTTATATTATTTTAGTTGTTATTTGTAATTCAACAACAAACCAAGTTTAATCCATAGTGTGAGCATATAAATATAGTGATTTAATTAATGAATAGTAGTTTAAGTTAAACAACTTTCTCTGTGGGATCGATACTTTACTTGCTCTGTATTACTTGTTGACGCATGTATGCTTGCATGAGTTAGAGCTCTTTTGTTAGTCGTAAAAAAGAGGCAACAGTTACAACATTATCTCCATGGTCACACAACCCGTCTCATATCCCGCGTGGATCCTCTCAAATACGTGTTCAATAAACCCATGTTAAATTGTCAGCTGTCCAGATGACAGTTGATCCTACAACAATTTGACATCGTATATGTGAATCAAAAGTCCATCAACTGGCCGCCGCACCTTCAGGGGATTTCATACCCTTGGAAACATATTTCCCCGATGAAGGAGTAATGACAGTTCAGCAACACCATCAGTACGATACGCATCAATCATTGAAGATGTATTTTGATAGAGCTGTTAATCTGGAAGGTTCTAGAGCTGGAGCAGTTCTAGTATCTGGTACGGGGGAGCAGTATCCCGTCGCCATCAAATTGTAGTTTATCGGCCAACAACACAAATTGAGTATGAAGGCTATCTCATGGGGCTAAAACTTTCCCGCTTCGATGGGCATCGAGCGTTTAACTGCTTTGGAGATTGAGTTGGTAATCGACGATCCAATTTAATCTATCAAACCAAGGAACTTCATTTGCTGCCCTACCATCAGCAAGTTTTACGGATGGTTTTGGAGTTCGAAGAAATCTCCTTTCTACACATTCCTCGTAATAGGAATGACTTTGCGGACGCGTTAGCAACCTTGGCCTCCTTGAATCGCATATCAGATAAGGAACATTTGCCAACCGTCATAATTTCCCTGCACAAGGCCCCAACCTATGAAATTCTATGAAATTCTACCTGAGTGGAGATGCACTCTACAAAAGAGATGCAGGACTAGGTCTCCTCAGATGTTTAGATAAAGATCAAGCCCAAAGGCTTATGGATGAAATCCATGGCGGAGTCTGTGGCCCCCACATGAGTGGCCCCCTCGTTGTCAAGAAAGTCCTCAGGACAGGACATTACTGGCTATCTCTCAAAGCTGATTGCAATGACCACGTCAGGAGATGCTATCAGTGCCAAATTCATTGGAATGCTATACACGCCCCTCTAAGGGAACTCCACAATATGAGTTCACCTTGGCCCTTCGCAATGTGGGGAATGGACGTTATTTGGCCCATTGAGCCTAAAGCCAGTAATGGACATCGATTTATCTTCACCATGATCGACTACTTCACCAAGTGGGTAGAAATGCAAATTCCTTCCCTGTGGTTACCAAAGAAGTCATCATTGCTTTTATCGTAAATAATGTCGTTTGTCGATCACGAACAACCGTAGGTGATTGTGTCGATAAATGCTAAGAACCTCAACAACAAAATGATGGAGAAATTATGCAGTAAATTCCACATCAAACATCTTAACTCAGTCATCTATCGTCCAAAGATGAACGGTGCTGTTGAAGCGGCTAACAAAAACATCAAGAAGATTATGCAAACGATGTCCGCCAACCGCAAAGATTGGCCTGACCTATTGCCTCTTACTCTGTTAGCATACAGAACCTCAATGCGCACTTTCACTGGGGCAACCCCCTATGCTTTAACCTATGGGATGGAAGCAGTGCTCCCCATAGAAGTTGAAATAGAATCCCTCAGAGTGTTGATAGACGCTCAGTTGGATGAAGACCAATGGGTACAAGACAGGTATCACCAATTTTCTCTAATAGACGAAAGGCAAACCGTGGCTATCTTTCATGGTCAGTTATATCAACAAAGGATCGCCAGATCCTACAACCAAAACGTCCGGCTATGGCAGTTTAAACAACATGACTTGTGACATCCCCAAATTCGGGTACTTTTAACCACGAACATGGTACGTTACGATACTTCATCATCATACATATTCTATCATCTAATGCGGAAGAAATAAACATATATTGTTTATTTTACATAATTCTATAACATTTTCCCAGGTTTATTAACCTTAACTTAATACATACCTTCAATATCTTAGAAGATTTACAATGCTATTTTCGTCAAAAAGTTTAATAGATCTAACTGCAACATAATTTAATCTTGCACTTTGACTTTGCTTCTGTCTTTATTTGAGCTTTCATCTAAATCTGAAAAATTTATTATGATATAGCAAGGGTGAGTAACAAATTTGCCCAACAAGTTTTAAATACAATGAAGATATATCATGATTGAAAAGAATGAATAAGCTTTCAAGTTTTCAACAATATAATAATTGTGAAATAACATGAATCAAGTTTCAATAATTTCATGACTGAATCAATAATGTTTGAAGGTCAGCAATGACCATAAACAATTTAACTGAACTTTATGGTAATGAAGGTGATAAGCCTTTCATACCTGATGAACATATGCAACATGCACTAAGTGTGAATCAATAATCAGTATACACATGAATAATCATCAATGATCATTCACTAACATACTTTTAAATATAACTCGAGTTTGAGTTAAGGAAACTTTCCTGAACCGCTGATTACCGCTAAGAAATCTAATTTAATCTCACGTGAAAGACCTATCAATTATAAGATTGATCTTTCAATTAACATAACAAACCTGTTAGTTCATAATACTATTACTTTATCCATATATTATCTAACACCTAATCAAATATTAGATAACATTTTAACACATCAGTATTATTATCATCCTTCAATAATTCTTTAATCACTATATCATATCCATTATGATTTAACAATCTCTTTTTCATTTCATAAGTTATTCTTTAACATCTAATAAGTTAAATACTAATCCAGCCACCTAGATTCTAAATCCAACAACCCAAACTACAATCCAGCTAACTTGATTTCAAATCTAACAACTAGATTGCAATCCAGCAAGCCTGGATTCACCAATTCATCAATCCAGCAAGCTGGATTCTAAATCCTTCAATTCAGTAAGCTTCTTTTCAATCCAGCAAGCTGAATTCATCAAATTTTCCAATCCAGCAAGCTGGATTCCATATCCTTTTCATGAAAAACACTAAATCACTTATTATTTTTCTATCCTTTGCCCAAACACAATATAGTTCATTGAATATCAATTTCAACAATTACATTAAAAAATATCATAAATCTCTTATTTTAATCTTCCGTCGAATATTATTAATTATGTAATAATATTTTACGCTAAGGTTATCAACCTTTTAATAATAGTCCAGTCACAGAGGAAACTTTAGGCGGGACAAAATGTAAATAAAGTCAGAATATCTGGCCAACCGCCACGTTAAGGAAACTCCAAAGTGATGTAATTATATATATATATATATATATATATATATATATATATATATATATATATATATATATATATTTAATAAACGCATTTTATATAAAATCCAGTGCTCATCGAATGAGTCAGTCCCACCACATTCATATATATAAGTATATATATATATATAAAAGTGAGTAAACGCACTGCACCAAAGTCTAGGCTCATCAAACAAAGTTCGACACACGCTAATATATATAAATGTATATATATATATATATATATATATATATATATATATTGAAGCGAAGAAACGCTCCAAATTCGATTGAGCCTAAACTTCTATTCGAGGCGCTCTTCGCTTTATATATATATATATATATATATATATATAGATCTATCGAATGAAACCACTAATCAAGTCCGGAAAAAGCAACAACACGACTCTCAACGTGTAGAAGGGTGTGTGCAAAGATGAAGAGAAAGACTCTAAAGTGTGTGAGAAGGCTTACAACTAACTGCTAAAAAAGGCTTCTATATCTTTAGAGTGGGGAAACACTGACTTTTGTGGGTACAAAAGGGCTATATATGAGCTCACAGGTGTTTAAAAGGGGAAAGTACACTGCATGGGGTGAGTACAGAGCAAATTGGGTAGGGCTTCCTCGCCTTTTTCTCTTGCAAAATGGGCTACCGAAGCCCTCTATTTATAGGCATTTTAGCCATAGTGTACTGCAATTGAGCCATGGTGTGTGCAAAGCTTAACTTCGGGTGGGCCCGAGTATGTCGGGTCAGGTCGTCTCGAAGTACGTGCACTCAGGCACTATAATGTCCACTCAAACTTTTAGAAGTGCAATTCAGGCATCTGTTTGAGGTATACAGGACCTATTTTGGACCGCCGTTGTCGAGAGTTGTACGATGTCATGGGATTAGAGTTTGTACGAAGTCATTGAAGGTGGGACGATGCCCTCCGGTCTTCAAGCTTCAACTTTCATCCGTTACCCCGCACAATAGTCACTCGGGATTGGTTAGTCTTGTGGGACATCGTTGCGTAGAGACGTGATGTGGCATAATGTTGACGAGATGACGATGTTGCCCTCTCACCGGTGTTATCACGGGATTGAAATTGATAAAGCATACGCTTGCTTAGACTTCACCGAGATTGAATCGCTTGCATTTGTTGAAGGTCCTCATTGTCATCTTTGAGGTGTGCCTGTCTTCCCGATGTTATTGCCGGGTTGGTGCAGTGTATCTTGTTGTGAGCGCCGAGATGGAAGCTGGTCGCATTTGAAACAAGCATTTCCGGGGTTATTGCCAAAACTGCATTCCTTGGGGTTATCACCAAGGTTGGTGGCTATTCCCATGGTTGGGACTGAGACTGAATACCTTGGGGTTATCTCCGAGATTAATCGGTCTTCTCTGGTGTGTGTTCCGGTATTGTATCTGCATGCCTCGGGGTTACGTCCAAGGTTGGAATTGTTACTCCCAGATTGCAATCCAGGGTTGATGCTGAACTTCCGGTTGTATCCGGTATGGATTTGGATTATCTTTTAGGGTTCCCTCTTAAAAGACAAATTTGTCCTCCTGCAATGTTAGTAACACTAGTACAGAAAATTTCAAGTGTCTACAGATGCCCCTCTTTATCACACTCATGCATGGCGATGCATGGGTAGGATAAAGAATCCTAGACACTTGAAACGCAACAAGACAAACATGGTACTATGGATAGCAACATGATGCAAATGTATGATGTGTGTGTACGGGGTTGTAGCCCAACACGCTGGGGATGATTGCTGGCTCCCTGTTGCTTCAACTGGGGATTGGCAATGATGATTAGATTTGATGTGTAATCCAAATCTGTTAGGATGTTGATGTTGGAGTTATCACCAAATTCCTATGTCTTTGATAACGACTTAATTCTGAAGATGTACCTCTTATGTGTAAGAGATCTGTGGGGATAAATCTTGATCTGTTTGAGGATATGTCTAACATATTCCATCATCTATCCTCTTTGATGACGTTGACCTCTCCTGGTTAGTATCGCCAGAATATGTCACAATCCTGTTTGATTTACTGCCAACAACAAATGTTGTCAGGGGTGTCTGACCTTCGTTGACGTGTACTTCACCGATATGTGAGTCAACGATTGAAAAACCCTATGGGATATACTGTCAAGGCTGCTTGACCTTTGCTAATGTGTGCATCAATGGCTGAAACTCTATGGGTAGATTGTGAAGGTTGCTTGACCTCCGCTGTCGTGTAGATCAACGGAGCATTGCGTTGTGACCCCCGCCGGGGATCCGCTGGGGAATACGAGCAGTTGGGTATGAAAACATCAAATAGCTCTAGAGCTCTGATAGGTTTACACGCTATCGGCTGAAATGACGTCAAGGTTGCTTGACCTTCATTGATATGTGTGTCAACGGCTGAGCATGCATTGTTACTCCCGCCGAAGATATACGTTGTAACCCTCGTCGGGGATCTATTGGGGACTCATGAGTACGTACGCAACTATCGAATAGTCCTCAATACTTCGATGGGTTTACTTGCCATCAGCTGAAATAATGTCAAGGGTACTTGACCTTCATTGATAGACATGTCAATGGATGAACGTGTTGTAACCCCCACCGAGGATTTACGTTGTAACACCCGTCTAGGACTCATTTAGGGTAACGACCCAGAGTTGGCGGCATCGGACCTGTACGAGGTATTGCCGGATGTGATTTGTGACAAATGAGATCATTGGCAGGGTATACCTTGTGTTCAGGTGACTACCAATGGGCGATGTATAGATTCAAAGTCTCATCCGAGATAACCAGGATTGTATGCTGTTTTGCTCAATTGCGTGGCATTTTTATTCTCGATTTGACCTTTCTAGTCCGTAAGAACTCCTTTGTAACTTTCGAATCGGAACCGAGCCGAGGGGTGGGACCCATATAAGTCTTAGTAGGTGCACTCTGCTTCTTCTGCAGTGTGAGCTCATACCAATCTTAGATCATAAATCCTGCAGGTTGGTCTTCACAAGTCACTTTCAACTTGCTTCGCATAGAGAAACCGTGAGCCATCTTCGGATCTCACTTGAGTTTGGGTCGTCAGAATTTCACCACCGTACAAGTGTTCTACACTATCCTGGTAACGTATGCATGTATTTTTTCCAGTTTTTACCCGTTGGATTGTGAGTTATCACATGAAATGCATCTAAACACACAGTAGTGATTATGTATGTACAAATGACTAGATAAAAAATATTCAACATAGTAAAGGTTAGTATTAAACCATGCTGAACATAATGATGTAAAAAAATTTAACTTTTGAGACAATCAAATTGGCACCTTTTTATGCTATTTTTTGTCCTATTTGAGGTCCAATGAGCAAAAGGTAGAAAGGCAAAGTACTCCTAGCATTGAGGTTGGTCTTTTGCATGATGATTTTGATTTTTAATACATGTATTATGTATATGACTTTGGGGCAGGTGTGCTACTGAATGGCCACCTAGACATGCCTGTGTGCATGTGGATAGTCCTATTTTCAAAGGGGACTATGGCAAAAATTTTCCAAATGTAGGCATTGGGTAGTTATGCATTTTAACTCTATTATATGTTAAAGTAAATGCATGCATGCATATAGTCATAAACGCATTTAAAAAGCTCCAGGTAAGGAAATACCACACCCTTTATGAGGTGATTTGGAGACTTGTTGTCCAGATATTATGGATTCGGATCAGCCGAACAGTTCCTATAGGACTACTTCTGGCGTACGACGGAGGGCTTCCGAAGTGCCTCGTCCCCGTTCTGTCAGATAGCCTCGTCGGTTGGTGGAGGCCATAATTCATCCTGTCTGGGTAGATGTGCCAGACATTGAGGACGAGGAGGCAGATATTTTGATGGAGGATCCCGCTCCTGCTGCACATGTCCCTCATAGGGAGCTTCTGAGCATTTAGGTGGCAAACCTAGAGTTGCTGGGTGATTTGAGTAGACATCCATCGATGTACTTGCATGCTAATGAGGTATGGCGTTAGACTTTGATCTTCCTTCTTTCCTATTGATGAGGATTAAAGGGTTTTGATGTTGATATGCATTTCATGCAGGTTCCTGGTTTTACACAGCCATGAGGGAACTGGTTTAGCATTCACTCCATGTACTAGGCGCTTCATCCTGACTATAGAGCGATAGTGCATGAATGGGGATTTGGGGCATTCTTCTCCATCCTTCCCCGTCGTTGCCCATGGGGTTACCTCAGGGTATTGTCTAAGCGATGGTTTCATCAGACTCAGTCACTCCATCTGCTGGATTGCGAGGTGATGATGACACCTATGGACTGGCGATTTATCACAGGTATGGAGTTTGGAGGGGAGCCAGTGCCTTGTATAGTGAATATCACCCCTACTGTTGTTCGCTCATTATTAGGAGTTCCGGCGGAGGCCCTCAAAGGCAGGACTGTCCGTTCAGGTCCTTTGAGCGTAGATGCTATGAGTGGGCTTTTGAGTGAGCCCATGCCTGATGATCTCATGATCAGGGATGGCGTTCTGCGACGATTGTTCCTGATGATCATTCGAGGCTGCTTCATAGTAGATAACTCTTATACGGTATCCTTTGTTTTGATCAGCGCCACACATGATGTGGACCGTATTGAAGAGTATGATTGGGGTTCTTATACCTTTGTCTATTTCCTCCGGGGCATGCGCATGCGCTCACAGGGTTTGACTGAGGCTTGGCTAGGATTTTACCCGTTTCTGCTGGTGAGTATTTCTCATGTCTTTTCCCATTCATAGGTTAAGAGTGTTTACTGATAGAAGATGTTTTGCCATTGTGTTGGTAGTTTTGGGCCTATGAGAGGCTCCCATGTTTGCGTCCTGTGAGTGTGTTAGGTTTAGATACCTATCCACGACGATGACGATGGCACCATTCTATTTTGCCAGAGGTCCCTCAGAAATGAGGATTCACTCACTACTGTGTATCACAATTGAGTTCTTGACAAATGATACCATTATATGGATTCCTTATTCAGGGGAGCATTTGACCATCGGCTTTGAGGATGGACATTCGACCGGAGTCGAGTATTTTATTTCCACTAGGAGAGTTCTTCTCTTCACTAATGGAGGCTGGGAGCTCTATTTAGGAGAGCGTGCTATTAGGAGCATCACAGGGGAGATCCGTATACCGATCTTGCCTCCTGCCAGGCATCATTGGCCCGTATCACAGTCACCCGTCATTGATATCCCATTGTTGGGGGTTGACAGTTTTGCATTATCAGAGGGTCCATGTACTCAAGAGACGTTCCAGCGGTGGTGGTTCCCTTGCACTATTGGAGCCCAGTCCCGCGCCACATAGTTTATGGGGGATATGGTTCCAGGATCCTTGATGATGACGGATTGGGTAGCTTGTGTCCGAGCTCCGACTCATATGACCCAGATTGATAGCTTGACCCGACAGTTGGATCATGCACATAAATTTATCCGGCATTTGGGTAGAGATCCAGTAGAGGCGGAGTCATTTGTTCCTTCCAGCTCAGGCGTTGGCCCCTCAGACGACCCATTCGATTTTACCAGCACAGATCCTCCTCTTTATAGGTCTGACATCCTTGTTGATAGAGATCTATTGACTCAGGAGGAGTTACATCGAGACCCTGGTTTTCTTCTAATGTATATTCTTGTTATATCTTTTGATAGGCCGCTCTTAGATATTGGGTGGTTGTTCCCCATTCTTGCTATATCTTTTGATAGGCCTCTGTTAGTAGTAGGGCGGCTGTGCCCCATTTCCCTGTATTTGTAGCTGCATAGAGCTGATGTATTAGATGATGATATACTTAGGAATGTATGCACCATTTTTTTTCATTCCCTATATCATATTGCCATCCATTATCTGTTATGCGTGTATCATGTTATGCATATGTATGTATGTCCAGAGATATTCGGCATTGACCCCTGGATGGTCTTATGACACGGCCCGCACAGATGTCTGTCTTCTTTGATGAGTTAGTCGTCATGCATCATACCCTACCATCATTGGTGGCATTGGGTATGCGATCGTGGTATGATAGCATGTCACCACCAGATAGGGTGACCATAGATCAGTTGCTGCAGCATACCATGACTTTATTACCTTTTCAGGTTCCCGCAGGATTTGTAGACGGGATGCTAGAGAATTGGCTACCAGATAGGCAGGTATTCCAATTTGGCACCCATGAGTTGACTCCTACTCTTGAGGAGTATGCACGTTTGACGATGTTGCATTTAGTCAGACCTTATGTGCATCTAGCTTTGGGAGACATGAGTAGACGATTCATGACTCTCACAGGATTGCGGCGCAGAGTAGTGCAGGACGAGCTGACATCTAGCCACGTGATATCCCATCATTTTCTGTACGACATATTTGGCTCAGAGGATAGCTACTCGCGACATTCCGGGAATTTCACCTCACCGGAGGACCACTGGCGTTTGGCCAGAGTTGATGTACTGATGCCATGCGTACTGTCGTATGTTTATATGCCACGATATAAGGACGAGATAGACATTGGTGTCATTATGGCTGTGAGAGCTCTTAGAGAGGGTCGCACCATTGTACCTATGATTGTAGTAGAGACCCTACGGTCGGCATCCTATTGTTGCACGTATCCTACAGGAGTGTTCAATAGGAGTTTGGTCATGTTGTACGTGTGGTTTATGTCACACTTAAGACCGGTTGGTACCCTTAGACGACATGGGTATTTCTTTTCCCATGATGTGGCTATGTCATACTCCTTTCAGCCGTCGGAGTGTATAGATGCTTAGTCCTGGTCCACATTTTTGGCAGATATCAGAGATCCATTTAGCATATTGCCGTGCTCGGGGCTTTGCTCACCATACAGCTTCATTACTCACGCTCCGGGCATGGATTTTTTCCTTCTGGCTGGCTTGAGGGGCATGACTACTTATCACCCACTGGCCGTGATGTCGCAGTTCGACCAGTTCCAGGATTTCTATTCTTTTGATGGGGCGATAGGTTAGCGTTCAGCTTCTCAATATCTCTCAGCAGAGGACCGATCCCGTGTGTATGCTTGTTGGGATCAGCATGAGATAGCTTCTTTTTCTGTCAGTCATCCAGGTAGTTCTGCAAGGTATTCCGCATGGATGGAGACAGAGGTTTTATCAGCTGCAGCAATATCTGCAGTATCGAATAGCGAGTCAGACGATGTAGAGCCCATGGAGAACATTGATACTTACATCGAGGAGGAGCCCACTGCTGGGTTGCCATCATTTCTTCCGGATTCTCCTAGTACTAGTGTGACGCCCCCAAAATAGGTATACAACACCCATTCTGAGTCGTCAAAATACATGGTACAGAAACAACTACAACTTTATTAATACAACATAAAAACTGTGAGTTTAAATACAAATATTGTCATCTAGACAATATCCACACTCAAATAAGTCCTCATTACAATTATTGATACACTATTTTATAGAATAGTGAGGACTACTAGAATCACTTCTAGAACCATCATTCCACACCCCGACTAGTACTCGCTACATTCTCGCCTCCTGAGAAGAAAAATTGAACAACAAGGAAAAGGGTGAGCTCAACAAGCCCAGTAAAGAATATTATGACTAAGATAACATAGAACAAATTATCATAGTCTTCAACAGGGAAAAATCTAATAGAATACAATAGACAACCAGTTTTAAATCAATCTTCGCAGCGGAAATAATAATTCATTAGAAGAGTTAAGCAGAGAATGCAAACTACTATCTTCTATATATGAATTTAAAAGTTCGTCGTCGATATTTTATCCTCGTAACATCAATCAATATATATCCGAATTAAATATTCATCTTTGCACTCATCGCCAAAGATATTCATCGAAATCATTCATCTTTGCACTCACAAAGCCAAAGATATTCAATTATATCATCATTTAGACCGAGGATGAAGAAAATATTTTAAAGAAAACGAATCCAAAGGAAACAAAAGAATAAATATTAAGGATTCGTATTTCAGCTATTCTATGTCCAAAAATACCTCATAAATAATCATAGTGGAGTAAAATTCAAGAATGATCAAAACATGGATACAATCAAAGCTAGTATCCAGAATAGATATTTTGGACAAAAAGAAGAAAATTTCATTTTTCGATGAAAAGTGTCGTATTCGTGAATAGTGTCGTATACGTGAATAGTTCCGTATATGTGAATAGTAACTCCGACACTAAAAGATAGAAATTTCACAAAAAAGATCATCATGCTTCGTGAATAGTACTCGTGAATAGTAACTCATGAATAATAACTCGTGAATAGTAACTCATGAATAGTAACCCCGACATAAAAAGCTCCAAATTTGATAAAAAATTCCCACCAATATTTCGGCATAATGATATTGAAGAAATAATATCATTTTTGAATAAAATAACATCCCTTACCTTAGCTAGAATAGTACTTCTGGTTGGAATATTAGATATAGTGCTGAAGGAACTTGCACCGTATAGCAACATTCAAAGTATAAAAATACTCACAAAATACATTCGATATTATAAAGAGAGAAAGAGAGAGAAATCTGTAATTTCTGGTGTGATTTTTAATTCTAACCTAAGCAGCCTATTTATAGGAAAATGCTTAGAACACCAAAGCAGAAAATTGAATATAATAATAATATATATAACCAAATTTCTTACGCCCACTCTTAGATCTGAAATCAGCCATTTACATCACATGTAAGACCCAATTATATGACAAAAAACGTTTTTGTAATTAAAAATATTTAAAACTTCCAAAAATCAATTATTTTGGAACTACGGAACTTCAATATTTCATAATAAATAGCTCTTTCATTAGAAAATTCGAATCTGCCAAGTTATTAAAGGAAATTCAATTCTCTACAACTTTGCAGAAGAAACGTTTTTCAAATTCCAAACAGAAATTGACCGAAATCCATAAACAAGCGATTTTACAGTTTATAATCAAATTTCATTGAAAATTCGAGCGGCCCCCGCTCTCAATCTCTGCGCTTCTTCCTCCACCTCCGAAAAGGGCTCAGGAGGTCGAGCTGGCCCCCGGCTCTCAATCCTTGCGCTTCTTTCCTCCTGTTAGGATGCCCCTCGAGGATTGCCCCTGTCCCCCTTCTCTACTACCCTTATATGGCAAGGCCCTCCGCAACTTCCTTGCGGTAAAGGCGTTTTTAGTATTTATTGCAATAAAAATACTCCTCCTCATTTACTCATATATCCCACATTCATTGTAAAACAATATCATCATTATTATATTATAATAATATAATAAAATATTATTTTATTAGAAAAAGATAAAATATCGATTTTTTAACAATTGTCACTTTAAAAATTTTCTCCATCTATATCCACATAAAATCAATATTTTCCTCAACATATAAATCAATAATTAATTATTCACAAATAATATTATAGAATCATAAGATCGCAACCAGTGTAGCTCCTCAGAAAGAGGGGGCTTTCAATAAGAATTTCTCCTTCTCGGTAAGCAATTAGGTGACCAAACCTCTCCTTATGTAACTTTCTAGACATTGCCAATAATATTTTCTAATAATATTATTCAAATAATATGAATTATTGCTTCGATAATGAAAAATACCGTGTAGTGACAATTATTGAAACAACAATAATATAAAATATCAACGCAAAGAATTATTGAATCAATAAAATAAAATAATCGAATAAAGAATTATCGTAACAATTATTTAGTAGTGCCTTCACGTAAGAATCAATAATTGGTGCAATACTTCTTGCTATCGTGCAACAACGCCAGACATCGTGTTTTTAACCAACGGGTATTCCAACAAAGATAATTTGGAATAATCATACCAAGTTATTTATAAACAACTTATACTTGTCGTTTTCTTCATCCAATCGCTTTTCGTTATGGGCCCACAAAAGACCGTACTTGCATCATACCTAATATTCCCCGACAGCAAGAATATTCCACGACCAAACGAATATTCCCCGACAACAATGAATATTTTATAACCACCTGCTTATTTTTAAAATATTCACGCATTTTACCCATAACTAACCACATTAATCAATTCAACCCTTACTATTTCAAAATAATAAATAGAGGAAATTAAATTTTATTTATAATAAGTTGGGGTCTTACAACCTCCCCTTCTTATGAAATTTCGTCCTCGAAATTAACGTATCGCATTCGTGTGTTTGAAAAGGTGAGGATACCTCGCTTTCATTTCCGTTTCTAACTCCCAGGTCATTTCTTCAATAGCATGGTTCCTCCACAAAACCTTAACTTGTGGTATAACCTTAGTGCGCAGGACATGCTCTTTCCTATCCATGATCTTGACAGGTATCTCCTCGTACGTTAAATCTTCGGCTATCTCGTCCGGTTCTAACTCAATAACGTGGTTCGGGTCCTTCACATATTTACGAAGCACAGATATGTGAAAAACGTTATGCACACGAGACATGCTTGGAGGTAACGCGAGTCTATAGGCCACCTTTCCTACTTCCTGGTCAAGAATCAAAATGGACCAATAAATCGTGGATTGAGCTTTCCTCTCTTCCCAAATCTTGTAACTCCCTTCCATGGAGCAACACGTACCAATACATGATCCCCAACGTCAAATTCCACGTCCTTTCAATGAAGATCCGCATAACTCTTTTGTCGATCCTGTGCCATTTGTATACGTTGTCAAATCGTTTGGATCTTTTCTGTAGTCATTCGTACCAACTCTGGTCCCAACAACGTTGCTTCATCCACCTCATCCCAACATATTGGAGAGCGACACTTTCGTCCATATAATGCTTCAAATGGAGCCACACCTATACTTGCCTGATAACTGTTGTTGTAGGAGAATTCCACCAATGGTAGGTACTTATCCTAACTCCCTTTGAAATCTAGGACACAAAGTCTTAATATATCTTCAAGGGTTTGAATAGTCCTCTCTGATTGTTCGTCCGTTTGAGGATGGTATGCTTAGAATCAAATCGTAAACCGCGCTCCATAGCTTTTTGCAAGATAATCCAAAATCTTGAAGTGAATCTTGGGTCACGATCCAAAACTATGGATACTTGGCATGCCATGAAATCTTACAATCTCGCTCACGTACATACGAAAAAGACGCTCAAGGAATAAGTCTCCGTATCGGCAATAAAAATGAGCAGATTTGGTTAATCTATCAACAATAACCCAAATAGCATTTATGCCTTGAGAAACCGTGGGAAGACCCATAACAAAATCCATGGTAATGTGTTCCCACTTCCATTTTGGAATCTCAAGTGGTTGTAATGGACCCTTTGGCACTTGATGCTCCGCCTTTTCACGTTGATAAGTTAAACACCTCGAGATAAACTTTGCAATCTCTCTCTTCATATTGTTCCACCAAAATGTATGTCGAAGATCACGATACATTTTGGTACTTCTAGGATGGATTGCAAATGGTGTATTGTGTGCCTCCATCATGATCTTGTACTTCAAATCAGGATCGTTAGCAAAACAAAGTCTGGAGTGGACTCGAAGTATTCCTTCTTCATTGATTCTTGCTTCTGGAATAACACCTTCTTGCACTTTCTTCTTCATACACATCATTCCCGGGTTCAACGTGGGTTCGAGCAACTTTAACTTTATCGATTAAAGTTGGTTCTATGCGTATACTTGACATCATCACACTCGTTCCTGCATATGATCTTCTACTCAACGCGTCAGCTACCACGTTTGCTTTTCCAGGATGGTATTGAATAGTGTGGTCGTAATATTTCAATAGCTCGAGTCAACATCGTTGCCGCATGTTGAGTTCTTTTTTAGTGAAGAAATATTTGAGGCTTTTATGGTCTGAATATATCTCCACTTTCTCCCCATAAAGATAGTGCCTCCAGATCTTTAGCACGAAAACGACTACTGCCAACTCTAGATCATGAGTAGGATAATTCCTCTCATATTCTTTAAGTTGTCGCGAGGCATAGGCTATGACTTTCCCACGTTCCATGAGAACACACCCTAACCCTTTTCCTGAAGCATCGCTGTAGATAACAAATCCATCTGAACCAGATGGTATTGTCAAAACAGGTGCCGAAATGAGTCTCCTTTTGAGATCTTGGAAACTCTTCTCGCATTCCTCGCTCCATACGAATTTTGTATCTTTATGAGTCAGCTAAGTTAACGGAGTAGCGATTCGAGAGAATCCTTCCACGAATCTTCGATAATAACCAGCTAAGCCCAGAAAGCTACGTACTCCGGTCACCGTCTTTGGTTGCTCCCAACTTTGTATTGCTTTAATCTTCGCCGGGTCAACAGATACTCCATGTTTTGACACCATGTGCCCAAGGAATGCTACTTCCTCAAGCTAGAACTCGCATTTCTTCAGCTTGGCATATAGCTTGTTATCACAAAGCCTTTGCAGTAGCAGCTTCAAATGGCGCTCATGATCTTCACGACTTTTGGAATAGATGAGGATGTCATCAATAAAGACAACAACGAACTGATCCAAATATTCCTTGAATACTTGGTTCATCATATCCATGAAAGCAAAGAGGGAGCATTAGTCAATCCAAAAGACATGACTAAGAATTCATAATGCCCGCATCGAGTTCTCAAAGGCGCCTTTGGAATATCCTCGCTTTTAACCTTCAAATTGATGATATCCGTAATCTAAGATCGATCTTTGAAAAGAATTTCGCTCCTTGTAACTAGGTCAAACAGGTCATCAATACGAGGTAGTGGATACCTATTCTTGATAGTGACATGGTTTAATTCCCTGTAATCGATACAAAAAGTCGCATACTCCCGCCTCTTTCTTCTTTATAAATAAAACAGAGCACCCCAAGGAGATGTACTAGGATCTAATAAAATCGATGTCCAACAACTCTTGTAGTTGAACCTTTAACTCCCGAAGTTCAATAGAGCCATTCGGTATGGGGTTTTAGAAATGGGCTTTGTACCGTGTTCAAGATCAATAAAGAATTCAACTTCACGCTCCGGGGTAGACCGAAGTTCTTCAGAAATACGTCGAAAGTCAATAACAACATGAAATATTATTCAAATCGACGTGTCTTTATTCAAATCCATAACATGGGCTAAGAAAGCTTGGCATCCGTTTTTCAATAAACGAATAGCTTTATGACTTGATATGACAGTGATTGATTTTAATGGTTTAGTTGCTTGAATTCGAACAACAAGTTGTTTAGGAATATGAAAACTAACAACCTTACGAAAACAATCAATTTTGGTATGATGAGTAGTT
This sequence comes from Panax ginseng, assembly GCA_020205605.1. NCBI lineage: Eukaryota > Viridiplantae > Streptophyta > Magnoliopsida > Apiales > Araliaceae > Panax > Panax ginseng. The sequence continues at coordinate 34,448,692 of CM035147.1, forward strand.
AACCAATCAATCCCTAAAATCACATCAAAAGCAAGTATCTTTAAAGAGATAAGGTCAACAGGTAATATGATGGTGCTAACTTGGATTAAACAAGATTTATAAAAAGTGGATGTGATTAAAGTTTCTCCTAATGGAGTTTCCACAGATAGGTCAAAGTCTAATTTCTCCGGAGTCAAGTTTAAACGTTGAGCACAAGCAGGAGAGATAAATGAATGGGTAGAACCGGTATCTAATAAGGTATAAACTTCGCAAGAGTTTATGATTAGCTTATCCATGATCACCTCGTTTGGGTTCCTTGCACTTTGACCAGTCACGACAAATGCTCTTCCAGGAACCGTTGACTTTGACTTTTCTAGGACAGCCTTTTGAGTCACCATCCCCACTGGACTTGGTTTCGCTACCGTACAATCTCGAGCGATATGCCTTCCTTTCCACAATTATAGCATACCTTGAACTGTTGTGGATAGTTTGGGCTGATATGTCCCTCTTTTCCACATTTATAGCATACGACCGGTGGTCGTTTCTCCTCCTTAAAACCAAGCACTCACGGGTGTTGACGCCTTCACAAAGTCATTGTTTAATCTCCTCTTTTAAAATCTCCCCACTCGCTTCTTCTTCTATTTTCATGGCCACGAGTACCACCAGAGTGGTTACCGCTTTTGTCTCAATGTTTTCCTCCCCACCGGTTTTCATTGTCTCGATGATCGCCGCCAACCAGATGACCTCGATTATGGTCCCTTGGTTGAACGTGACTCGCTATCTCGCTTCTAATAATTGAGCCCTCGTTGACAACATCCTAATATAAAGCAAATTTATGAGAGATAAGATATTATTCAATCTCGGGTTTTAAACCTCTCTAAACATCCTCGCTCATTCGCTCCTCATTCTCTACCAAATGAGGTGCAAACTCGATAACTCGTGAACTTCACCTCGTATTGGGACACCGTTATGTTGTTTTTTTCTAGTCTAATAAACTCTACCTCCTTCATATGGCGAATACTTTCAGGAAAGTATTTTTCGTTGAAAAGTTTTTGAAACGTTTCCCAAGACATGCTAAGTGCGGCAGGCTGGGTCCGTTTTACAGACTCCCACCAGTAGTCTACCTCGCCATGGAACATAAAGGTGGCGAATGGAACCTTCTGTTCCTCTATGCATCCCAAGACATCGAATATCTTGGTAATTTGCTTGACCCACGTTTCTGCCATGATCGGATCCGGATTTCCCTTAAATTCTGGTGGTCCCAACTCTTTAAACTGCTTGGCAGTGACAAGCCGCGTATTGCTAGCATTTCCACCCGTATTCTGTGCACGAGTCTCCCTCGTCTGGTTTTGCATGAACTGCAAAAAGCTCCTAAACATCCCGCGCTTATCGCTCCGCTTTCAGGTGGTGTTGTTTACGGGAGGAATATTGCCTTCTGCTGCGCCTCCCGGTAGTGATTAAAGGGGTTTCCACGGTCTCATTAACTCCACCGCTAATATTCTCAAATTTGCCATTCTTAAATACTGCCATAAAACAAGGGTTAATTAAACAAATTAACATATCACATATTAACCATATACTTCAACTGACCAACAAATAAGCTTAGGTATGACACACTAGCGAAGGATTACTTGTCTCTCCCTCCTAGTACTATTCTCCCATCTCCGCCAAATACCATATCCCTAAGCTCGATATAAACCGTGACGCCCCCAAAATAGGTATACAACACCCATTCTCGAAGTCGTCAAAATACATGGTACGTAAACAACTACAACTTTATTAATACAACATAAAAACGTGAGTTTAAATACAAATATTGTCATCTAGACAATATCCACACTCAAATAAGTCCTCATTACAATTATTGATACACTATTTTATAGAATAGTGAGGACTACTAGAACCACTTCTAGAACCATCATTCCACACCCCGACTAGTACTCACTACATTCTCGCCTCCTGAGAAGAAAAATGGAACAACAAGGAAAAGGGTGAGCTCAACTAGCCCAGTAAAGAATATTATGACTAAGATAACATAGAACAATTTATCGTTAGTCTTCAACAGGGAAAAATTTAATAGAATACAATAGACAACCAGTTTTAAATCAATCTTCGCAGCGAAAATAATAATTCATTAGAATAGTTAAGTAGAGAATGCAAACTACTATCTTCTATATATGAATTTAAAAGTTCGTCGTCGATATTTTATCCCTGTAACATCAATCAATATATATCTGGATTTAAATATTCATCTTTGCACTACAGGCCAAAGATATTCACTAGTTGGTCATGTTCATCTAAACACATGTTCATCTTTGCACTGCTGGCCAAAGATATTCATCAGAAATCATTCATCTTTGCACTACAGGCCAAAGATATTCAGTTATATCATCATTTAGGAGTGAGGATGATGAAAAATATTTTAAAGAAAACGAATCCAGTGAAACAAAAGAATAAATATTAAGGATTCGTATTTCAGTTATTCCATGTCCAAAAATACCTCATAAATAATCATAGTGGAGTAAAATTCAAGAATGATCAAAACATGGATACAATCAAAGCTTGTATCTAGAATAGATATTTTGGACGAAAAGAAGAAAATTTCATTTTTCGGTGAATAGTGTCGTATTCATGAATAGTGTCGTATACGTGAATAGTACCGTATACGTGAATAGTAACTCCGACACTAAAAGATAGAAATTTCACAAAAAAAGATCATCATGCTTCGTGAATAGTACTTGTGAATAGTAACTCGTGAATAGTAACTCATGAATAGTAACTCGTGAATAGTAACTCATGAATAGTAACCCCGACATAAAAAGTTCTAAATTTGATAAAAAGTTCCCACATAATGATATTGAAGAAATAATATCATTTTTGAATAAAATAACATCCCTTACCTTACCTAGAATAGTACTTCTGGTTGGAATATTAGATATAGTGCTGAAGGAACTTGCACCGTATAGCAACACTCAAAGTATAAAAATACTCACAAAATACGTTCGATATTATAGAGAGAGAAAGAGAGAGAAATCTGTAGTTTCTGGTGTAATTTTCAATTCTAACTTAAGCACCCTATTTATAGGAAAATGCTTAGAACACCAAAGCAAAAAATTGAATATAATAATAATATATATAACCAAATTTCTTACGCCCACTCTTAGATCTGAAATCAGCCATTTACATCACATGCAAGACCCAATTATATGACCAAAAACGTTTTTGTAATTATAAATATTTAAAACTTCCAAAAATGAATTATTTTGGAACTATGGAACTTCAATATTTCATAATAAATAGCTCTTTCATTAGAAAATTCGAATCTGGCGAGTTATTGAAGGAAATTCAATTCTCTACAACTTTGCAGAAGAAAGGTTTTTCAAATTCCAAACAGAAATTGACTGAAATCCATAAACGGGCGATTTTACAGGCTATAATCAAATTTAAGTCAAGAAATGGGTCCACCAACATGTTTAACATGTTTTTAGTATTTATTGCAACTAAAATACTCCTCCTCCTCATTTACTCATATATCCCACATTCATTGTAAAATAATATCATCATTATTATATTATAATAATATAATAAAATATTATTTTATCAGAAAAGATAAAATATCGATTTTTTTAACAATTGTCACTTTAAAAATCTTCTCCATCTATATCCACATAAAATCAATATTTTCCTCAACATATAAATCAATAATTAATTATTCACAAATAATATTACAGAATCATAAGATCGCAACTAGCCGCTCCTGTGAAAGAGGGGCTTTCCAATAAGAATTTCTCCTTACTGGCACGCAATTAGGTGACCAAACCTCTCCTTAGACAGAACTTTCTAGACATTGCCAATAATATTTTCTAATAATATTATTCAGATAATATGAATTATTGCTTCGATAATGGAAAATACTATGTAGTGACAATTATTGAAACAACAGTAATATAAAATATCAACGCAGCAATTATTGAATCAATAAAATAAAATAATTTGATAAGTAATTATTGTAATAATTATTGAGTAGTGCCTTCTTACATAGAATCAATAATTGGTTCAATACCGCAAAGCTCTTGTGCCAGACATCGTATTTTTGTTTTAACCACCGGGTATTCCAACAAGATAATTAATCTTAATAATCAACTTATACTTGTCGCCAAATCGCGTTATGGGCCCATTAAAGATCAAATACAATCAGCATTTAAATATTCCACGACCAAACGAATATTCCCCGACAACAATGAATATTTTATAACCACCTACTTATTTTTAAAATATTCGCGCATTTTACCCATTACTAACCACATTAATCAATTCAACCCTTACTATTTCAAAATAATAAATAGAGGAAATTAAATTTCATTTATAATAAGTTGGGGTCTTACAACTAGTACTTTTGTGATTCAGCACTCGGCACAGTACTTAGAGTAGAGTCTTCATCTGATGACCTTTGAGAGAGATCAGGCTCGATCTATGATGTTGATTGCCCTTGATGGGAGAGACGCATCTCTGTTTGAGAGAGACGAGGCATTAGCTCGCCGAGATGCCGCTGTTGTTGAGCGGGATAAGGCCAGATCAGCCAGAGATGCAATGATAGTTGAGCGGGATAGTGCTATATTTGCCCGGGATGTAGCTATCACAGATAGTACTGCAGTGAGGTCCCTTACCACTGGCATGATTGCAGAGATGAGCGCATATATTGATGATCATATGGTCACCATGCAGATGGCTATAGATCTTTTGGGTCATGTGGATATTCTCGTACAGGAGACCACAACTTCGCCTCCTTCTTCTGAGAGGGACGCCATGTTGGGCTTGTTAGCTCGCATATACCCTGACTTGTAGATGAGCTTGTATTTACCTGCACAGACTAGCTTAGCCATTTTGTCATGTACATCTTACATTGTATATATATCAAACAACATTATATATGACAGGGAAATATATTTTTGGATCACTTCCCTTTTAGATATGCCTTGCTATTTGCTTGATATTTTGCCTGCTGCTTCAGGGCTTGTGATCTTGATGTATTTTGAATTCCTCTTGGGTGGATGGACATTGAGTTGTCTCTAGATAGTTCAGAATGGATCATCGATCTATGTATCCCTACCATCTTTGGTATCTTGGGAATGGTTTCTAGATGGAAATGTGGAGAGGAGTGTGGCTTTCCTCTCTGAGATTGACCGCACTACAGATGGTCGCCAACACTTCTATTTAGGAGAAGCCTAGTTAATTCCACCTCTTATGGATTGGTGTTGCTCTTCAAGGTATGACCGTAACTTAGATGGTCGCCGAATCTCCTATTTGGGAGGAGTTCAGGTAATTCCATCCCTTTGGTCTGACGCCAATGAAATGTAGTGGATTGAAGGATGATCCCAGTACCAACTGACAAGGGTTTGTGTTTTTGGTAGGGGGTGAGACCGCACCATGAATGGCTTCCTACGTACTCCTATTGAAGAGGAGATCAGGTCTTCTTAGTTCGAACCTAGTGTAAGAGGTTCAATGCGATATATGGCTGACATGGTGTAGGAATGTTTTTGGTTGTTTTTTTTTTTGTAAGGGTAGAAATGTTTTTGTTGTTTTTGTTTTATTGCGACCGGGCCATATGAAATGGTTGCCTACGTACTCCTATTGAAGAGGAGATCATGTCGACGTAGTTCGCCCCTCAGGGCGAGATGAAAAGCGTAATCCCATGTGCAGGTCAGAGTGCGGGGATGAGAAAGTTTAATCCTAGGTTGAGGATAAACTGCAGGTGAAAAGTTTGATCCCAAGAATGGGTAGCCAAACTGTAAATGCAAGAGGTTCAATCCTCGGTGGGATGACCCAAGTTGTAGGAATGCAGCGGAGAAAGCTAGGCTACTGGCTTGAAATGTATGTTTCCCTGAGGGGCAAAGTGTGGAGAAGTTGTAGGTGGTAAAGGGTTAAAGAACCAGAATGACTGGTGACCTGATGATTATGCACCAGGGTGTTTGCTTGATGGAAACCTCAGACATAGTACCGTTTCACGGTGTCTGAGTTGATGAGTTGTGGAAATTCATCGCCGTCTATTTCTTGCAATCTGAGAGCGCCTCCTATCAGTACTTCCTTGACAATAAACAGGCCTTCCCAGTTAGGAGCAAATTTTCCTTTAGCCTGATCTTGGTTGTCAAGAATCTTCTTCAAAACCAAGTTATGTTATTTAAACCGCCATATTCGGACTTTTTGGTTGTAGGATCTGGCGATCCTTTGCTGATATAACTGACCATGGAAGATAGCTGCAGTTCGCCTTTCGTCTATTAGAGACAATTGGTGATACCTGTCTTGTACCATTGGTCTTCATCCAGCTGAGCGTCTATCAACACTCTTAGGGATTCCATTTCAACTTCTATGGGGAGTAATGCTTCCATCCCATAGGTTAATTCGTAGGGGGTTGCCCCAGTGGAAGTACGCATTGAGGTTCTATAGGCTAACAGAGTCAGAGGCAAAAGGTCAGGCCAATCTTTGTGGTTGGCGGACATCTTTTGCATAATCTTCTTGATGTTTTTGTTAGCCGCTTCAACATCACCGTTCATCTTTGGACGATAGATGACAGAGTTAAGGTGTTTGATGTGGAATTTACTGCATAATTCCTCCATCATTTTGTTGTTGAGGTTCTTGGCATTGTCTGACACAATCACCTCTGGTTGTCCATATCGACAAACGACATTATTTCTGATGAAAGCAATGATGACTTCTTTAGTAACCCTGGGGAAGGAGGCTGCTTCTACCCACTTGGTGAAGTAGTCGATCATGGTGAAGATAAATCGATGACCATTACTGGCTATAGGCTCAATGGGCCCGATAACGTCCATTCCCCACATTGAGAATGGCCAAGGTGAACTCATATTATGGAGGGGCGTGTATAGCATTCCCATGAATCTAGCACTGATAGTATCTCCTGACGTGGTCATTGCAGTTAGCTTTAAGAGATAGCCAGTAATGTCCCGTCCTGAGGACTTTCTTGACAAGGAGGGGGCCACTCATGTGGGGCCACAGACTCTGCCATGGATTTCATCCATAAGCCTCTGGGCTTGATCTTTGTCTAAACATCTGAGGAGACCTAGTCGTGCATCTCTTTTGTAGATCGCATCTCCACTCAGGTAGAATTTCATAGCAAGTCGATGGATCTGCCTTTTTTCAGTCAGGCTCGCCTCAGCGGGTGTAGATCCATCTCGTAGATATTCCTTGATATGCTGATACCAAGGATGTTGGATGGGAGGTAGCTCATCCGATACTTCTCCAACGTAATTCCCATAGGCTGGGGCCTTGTGCAGGGAGATCGCGACGCTCGGCAAGTGTTCCTTGTCTGATATTCGAATCAAGGTGGCCAAAGTTGCTAATGCGTCCGCAAAGTCATTCCTATTACGAGGAATGTGTGGAAAGGAGGTTTCTTCGAACTCCAAAGCCATCTTCAAAACCTGCCAATGGTAAGGCAGTAAATGTAGTTCCTTGGTTTGATAGATTCCGGTGGATTGTCTGATTACCAGCTCTGAATCTCCAAGGACAGTTAATCGCCTGATGCCCATTGAACGGGCAAGTTTTAGCCCCATGAGACAGCCTTCATACTCATCCGTATTGTTGGTGCTGACAAACTGTAATTTGACGACAACGAGATACTGCTCCCCTGTACCAGATACTAGAACTGCTCCAGCTTCAGAACCTTCCATATTAACAGCTCCATCAAAATACATCTTCCGTATCGTACTGATGGTGTTGCTATACTGTCATTACTCCTTCATCAGGAAAATATGTTTCCAAGGGTTTGATTCGCGATTCCTTGACCTTTGATGGACTTTTGAGTCACATATACGATGTCAAATTGTTGTAAGATCAACTTCCATCTGGACAACCGGTGATTTAACATGGGTTTATTGAACACGTACTTGAGAGGATCCACGCGGGATATGAGATGGGTTGCATGACCATGGAGGTAATGTTGTAACCTCATGGAAGCCCATGCTAAAGCGTAACACGTCTTTTCGATCAGAGTGTACTTGTGTTCACTGCTGTTGAACCTTTTGCTGAGGTAATAGATAGCTCATTCTTGGCCTCTATCGTCCTTCCGTCTCGATGTCTTCTACATGACATTGTCACTTATGGACAGGTACATAAACAGGGGAACATCATCCCTGGGTGGTACCAAGACGGGAGCTTTGACTAGCTATTTCTTGATTGTAAGGAAGGCCTTTTGACACTCATCATTCCATTTCATGGAGGAGTTCTTCCTTAATATCTTGAATATTGGCTCACAGGTTGCTATGAGTTGGGAGATAAACCTGCTGATGAAGTTGATTCTTCCCAAAAATCCTCGTATTTCCTTCTCTATCTGAGGAATGGGCATTTCGGTGATGGCTTGGATCTTGGCAGGATCCAGCTCAATCCCTTTGTGGCTAACTAGAAATCCTAGCAACTTGCCTGATTTAACGCCAAAGGCGCATTTAGCTGGATTCAACTGTTGAACAACTTTCTGAGATGGTCTATATGGTCATCCTCCTTCCGGGATTTGACAATGATGTCATCCACGTAGATCTCGATCTCTTTGTGCATTAAGTCGTGGAAAAGAGCCATCATAGCTCGTTGATAGGTGGCTCCGGCATTGATGAGGCCGAATGACAACCGTTTATAGCAAAAAGTTCCCCAAGGAGTGATGAAAGTAGTTTTCTCACGATCTTCCTCGGCAACCATAATCTGATGATACCCCGCAAAGCAATCAGCAAAGGAGTACATGTCGTATTGCGCAGTATTGTCAATGAGAATATGGATAAATGGCATGGGAAAGCTATCTTTTAAGCAAGCTTTGTTCAAGTCCCGGTAATCCACGAAAACTCGCACCTTCCCTTCAGGTTTAGGCACGGGCACAATGTTTGATATCCACTCAGGATATGTAGAAACCATTACGATGCCAGCTTGAAATTGTTTCATAATTTCTTCTTTCACCTTTAAACTCCATTCCGGTTTCAATCGCCTGATCTTTTGCTTGACTGGCTTAAATCCTTCTTTAATGGGAAGGCGATGAAGGACAATGTCAGGGGACAAGCCCACCATGTCTTCATGAGACCATGCAAACACATCCTGGAATTGGGTTAATAGCGTAACCATGTCATTCCGTTGGTTTGGGGTAAGGTCTGAACCAATCTAGATTAACTTAGGGCTTTCTATGGTTCCGAGATTGAAAGAAGTGGTTTGATCAAGGTTGGGTTTGGGTTTGTCTTTGACCCATTCTTGAATTTCTGGAGGCACCTCAATGTCATCATGTATATCCATCAAGACTGAATTCATCTCTACATCAAAGGTACAATCCCTGTGTAGGAGAGGCATCGTATCCGCAAGTACAGGCAGATCAAAATTCAGAGTCCTGAAACAAAATATGTTTTCACTTAGTATATATGAAATGTGTTGATCATATACAGTGTTAGCATATCTTGTAAAACAAAACGCTAATACCGTATGCAGGAAAAGTAAGCGATTATTATATCTACACAGTGGAAAAGATTTTTCTTGCGCTTTACTATCGACGACCAATGCAAGGAATGTTGTTCCAATTGGCAAGGGCAAAGTTCGGGTGGACCGCAGTGATGGAGGGATTGTCATCATCCTCTCTGTCCCGAATGATGGCCATGACGTCTGGGCAATCATCATCTGGGGTGTATCTGTTGGTATGTTCGTCATGAACGATGATGCGTATGCCTGACATCATTCGGATGACGTCTTGCTTGATTCTTCGTTCTTCTTCTTCCACGGCGGGATTTCGAACAAAGATTTCTTTTCCTTTCACCGGTACCGGCTTGGGACATAACATAGTCATTACATTGGCTGGCACCTTTACGGGAGGTTGTGCGAACTCAGAATTTGAAGGCGAAGATAAACGCCACATGGTTGAAGCTGAAGGAATCTGCTGATGTTTATGAGGATTCCTATGACTAGAACTGGAAGCATAGCCTAGCCCAGCTGTTCCAGCTTGCCTGGTTAAGCAAATTGGGTACTTGATACCCTGACAATCTTTACCCAACCCTTGTCCCGGCTTATGACCCAACGACATCATTTCTTGAGTAGCCGACATTACCTCGGCAGAAATCTTGGGTTCGGGCAATGGTGCTCCAATAGAATGGTATTGGGTGTTGCTTATTTCCAAAGTATGAAAGCTGACTGGTTCTACATCTGCATTGGCATTGATGAATGGTATGTCTCTGTGCTGAGGAATCTCCGGTTCAGCGTTGACCGTGACCAAGCTATTGTTGATAATGTATTTCAATTGTTGATGAAGGGTGGAGGGGACTGCCCCAGCCATGTGAATCCATGGTCGTCCCAAGAGAAGGTTATATCCCGAATCTTTCTTGAGCACATGGAAAGATACACATAATGTGTGAGGACCAATTTCGATTGGCAGCTCAATTACTCTGACCGAATTTTGCCGGGCTCCATCAAAAGCTTTGATGATAATATATCTACTCCGAATTCAGTTGAGATTGATATTCATCTTCACCAAGGTAGCGTATGGGCAGATATTCAGCGAGGAACCTCCATCTATTAAGACTCCAGCTACCACATATCCGGAGGACAAGACCGCAATGTACAACGACATGCAATGACCGATCCCTTCGGGCGGTATGTCATCATCAGTGAAGGATATCACATTGTTGTTGAAAATGTGATTAACAAGATGTTGAAATTTTTCCGTATCCACTGATGTAGGGAGATAGGCTTCTTCTAAAACCTTTAGCAAGACCTTTCGGTGATTCTCGGAAGTTAGGACCAAGTCCAAAATTGATATTTGTTGTGGAGCTTCTTTCAAGCTTAAAACCACCGTAGCTTCATTATGACCCACAGCGCGGAGTAATTTTTCAGTCTTCTCCATGGGTATTTTCCCCTTTGATTTGGTGGTAGGCTTCATCACCCGTTGGGGAAGATACAGTGGATTTTTGTTCGACACTGTAGCAGTTGTATGTGAGGTGGATCCTTCACCTTCTCCATAATTCCACGAAATTGTGTGCAAGCTAACAATAGGATATTGTGCTCTACACGACAAGTTGATTGGCTCGGGAGCGGCCACTTTCAAAGGATTGTTGCCTCCCTTGAGTTGAATTGTTGGCGTTGTGAACAATGTATTAATCCCATCAGTTTCAGTGGATATAACTGCTACCACACTTTTCCACTTAGTAGGGCCTGCATTCTCACTTGCACGTAACACAATATCGTCGTCCGCTAGGCGCAAGACACCACTGTCGATTAGATTTTGAATAAGGTGGCGGAGTGCCCAGCATTCTTCGTCTCTTTGTGGCCGTGAGAGGCCCAGGAGTGATATTGACATACTCCACCAGAGTTGTACCGTCCTGAACGGGGGTTGATTGGAGGTAGAAGGGAACTGATCCTTCCTTCATTGATTAACATATGAAGGATTTCCTCCATAGGTTGGCCCATATAGGTGAATTCCGTTTTGTTGGCGAAATCCCGACGGGCTTTGGCATTTGCTCTCTTTGTCACTTTGTCTTCTAGCATTTCATTTTCTGAAAGTGACGAGGGAATATTCATGATAATAGGTAGGAGACTGGCATGCTCCTGGCTGATTAACTGACGAGTCACTTGATGCTGATAAGTTACTAGTTCCGGCAATTGCTCAATTTGTTTACAGAAAGCTTTCATCTTTCATTCCATTGTGAACTGGAACTTGGCATAATCCCATTTGTCATCACCATCTTTGATGGTCTGGGAAGAATCACAGCTGACATTGGAATTCTGTCCACTGCTCCAATTAATCATGTTGACCTCTTCTTCTTTGTGTTGAGGAAGAGGGTTGTCTTGAACGTGAGGCTGATCTAGTTTGGTGACCACGATCTCTCCGTTGTCTATTAGGTCCTGGATCTTGTGTTTCAAGGCCCAACAATCCTGAGTATCATGTCCAGGTGCCCCAGCATGATAAGCACATTTCCTAGCAGCATTGAAACCCCGTCCATTAGGGCTGGCTGGTGGAAGAAGATGTAATTTTTTCTTCGTGTTGTCGGAAGATTTAAGATGTTCTCGGGGTATGCCCTATGGGTGTAAACACTCAAGGGCGTTTGACTTCTCCACCTTTTGGTATTGGAGGGTTTGTAGACTGTCTTTGGAAAGGGAGTGTAGTTTCTCCTTTGAATAGGCATGTTTTGATTGCCTTTTTGCCCTCGTAGTATCGTGGAAACATCTTCTTCTTTCTTTTTTATGTACCCTCAGGGTTGTTCCCATAATTTCCAGTTGGATGTGATCGAATAGCGACTTTGAGTGCAACTAGGTCTTGAATCTTTCCCCGACTTCAATCCCATTTCACCATCTCCCCATGTTTGACCATTTCAGGAAAATGGTTTGCCGATCTTGGCTAAAACTCTCTCATAGAAGGGAGCTTCTTGTATGTCTATGAAAGTCATGACCATTTCGATTTTGTCATGGAAGGACTAACTTGGGCGTACCAAAGGCCTCTCCTCCTCCGAGCATACTCTCTCGAAAGACTCGTTAGATTTGCTTTCTTGATCTTGGTAATTTGATCTGGATCGAGAGCCATCCGAGTTTGAAAGTCAGATTGAGTGAAGAAGGCATGTGCTAGCTCTTCCTAGCTATGGATTTTGGAGTTGTCTAATCTTGTGTGCCACGAACGGGCTTCTCCAATTAGACTCTTTTGGAATAATTGCATTCTGAGCTTTTCATCCTCTGCATAAGATCCAAGTTCTCCAATAAACACCTTTAAATGTGTGTAAGGATCTCCTAACCCGTTATATTTTTCAAAGTCAGGAGTTTTAAATTTTTCTGAATAATGAACACCAGGAAATATACACAGATCGGCATATGAAATACTCCCATGTGTTCCAATTCCTTTGATAGCGCGAAGGGTCTCTTCTATTTGGAGGACTTTCTTTTTGATGTCACCAGTGTCTGGATCTCCAGTGGAATGGGCAACATCAAGAGTTTTGTTGGTTGTATCCAACTGTGGTTCAGGTATGATAATGACCGGAATTCCCCCTTGTGTGGAGGATTCAACATGTACGGGTATTTTCTGACCCTGTGTAGCTTTGAGTAGAACAACCAAATCAGTAATTTGTTTGCTTAATCCGTCGAATTCTTTGCGAGAAACTTGATTAAGTTCAGTCTGGTCGGATGACGACATGATTGACTGCAGGCCTGTTGCCTTTTTGGACTTTGACCGGGTAGTAGGTCCAATTGATTCCCTGCGAAAGACTTGCATAGTTTAGTCTTTAAGGAATGTATACAATAACATGCTATGTGATGTGTCCATTTTAGGAATTTTTATCCTGCACAACGGGTGTCAGCTGTTTATAGCATGTTAATATGTATGTGTACACATTTATTCATTACATGGAGATAGATATGGAATGTAATTACAAGTAATTGTGTTTACAAGTAATTTGAAATGAGAGCATGAAGAGACTTTCCTCCGTTTTGGGTTTATCAGAGGCTGACCTATCTTAGGTTACTCTCGCGGCTTTTTGGCATGAAGATTCCCAAATCATCGCAATCTACTAGATGGGAAGTTAATCCGGTCTTTCAACTGGAGCGAATTTGGTTGGTGCCTTTCCTGAGCCTCGGAGAATTAGTCTTCTCACGAGTCCAGTAATCACACACCGACGGGATAGCCTCCTGGTGGAGGGACCACACAACATACATTCACATACATCGCATCTCACCGTATGAAAATAATGACATGTGCGAAGCACTAATATCATAAGCAGATATGGTGCGAAGCACTAGCATCACAAGCAGTTATGGTGCGAAGCACTAAGTGCAATAAGGAAATGCATTCGTACACATTCATCAAATGTAAATGCAACATCCACACACAAACATATAACAGTTTTGAAAAGATTGTAATAGCGGCTTAAGTCCTCTTACTGGAGTCCCCAGCAGAGTCGCCACCTGTCGACGTCGGGATTTATGGATGTCCCTTTCCGTTACTTGTTCTTTGGTGTTCTCATTTTAGGTGAGATTTGTTTGAAAAAATAAGTGAAAAAGGTCCGACATGTATAATGTCGACGATGGACTGTTAAGAGTCGCCAGTTGGTTTTTTAAATGGTTGTACCAACACAACCGAGAAAAGGTTTGCACATTGACCCAGTGATATGACACTGTTATACGGGTCGGTGAAACCGAGATTCATTAGGGTCCGGGGACTTAGTTATGCGGGGGAAGGTGTTAGGCACCCCCCGACATCCGTGTTACCATGGTGACCGTATCTTTTCAAGAAACTATTATCTGAATGTGTGTGTGTGTGTGGGTCAATATGTTGTTATTTGGAAGTAGTGCGAGGCCTCGTTCGAACCTATATACACAGGGTTTGAATTTATGTAAAAATTCAATTTTTAGCAAGATATGACAGTGATGTTTTATAAATGAGGTTTTTCAAATCTGATGCTCCATAGTAATTGAGACCTTTTACACTCCCATTTTTATTAAGTTATCGGCTTGATTGATTTTATTTGACAGATGCGATGCATCCGTACGAAAATAATGTACAAAATAATGCCGACTTCCTCGTGGGTATAGAAACCATCTCGAGGAAATTCGAACATGCATGAGAATAATTTACAAAAGTCGCTACGGTGAAAATATCCATCACGGGAACCGAATCTAGATCCAAAAGGCTGAATCTGTGATCACATGATTCCTAGGCACACAAAATACCGTAATTTGTATGAAAGCGATGGCGTATATATATATATAAAAAGTCAGAATATATATACGCATGGGATCACCAACCACGAAGCACCCCCATGGAGGATCAAAAAAGTAAATAAAGCTGTAAAAAGCTATCAACCGCCATGGAGGAAACTCCAGGCGGGACAAAACGTAAAAAAAGTTGTAAATATGGTCAACCGCCACGAAGGAAACTCCAAGTGGGACAAAATGTAAATAAAGTTGTAAATACGGTCAACCGCCACGAAGGAAACTCCAGGCGGGACAAAATGTAAATAAAGCTATAAAAGCGATAAACTGCCACGAAGAAAAGTCCAGGCAGGACGAAATTATATATATATATATATATATATAAAAGCAATAAATGCAATTTGATGTAAAATCCAGCTCATCGAATGAGTTCGACCACAGTTCATATATATATATATATATATATATATATATATATAAAAGCAAAGAACGCACTGCACCAAAGTTTAGGCTCATCGAACATAGTCCGACACACGCTAATATATATATATATATATATATATATATATATATATATATATATATATATATATATATAT
Source organism: Panax ginseng (assembly GCA_020205605.1). Lineage (NCBI taxonomy): Eukaryota > Viridiplantae > Streptophyta > Magnoliopsida > Apiales > Araliaceae > Panax > Panax ginseng. The sequence continues at coordinate 34,463,931 of CM035147.1, forward strand.
ATATATAAAAGCGATAGAACGCTCCTGCATCAATCAGTAGGCTCAATCGAGGCATAACTCGATAATGTTAGTCAATATATATATAATATATATATATATCTGATTGAAATGAAACCACTGACCAAGTTCTAAGGCAAAAGCAAGCAACACGACTCTCAACGTGTAGAAGGGTGTGTGCAAGATGAAGAGAAAGACTCTAAAGTGTGTGAGAAGGCTTACAAATTTAACTACTAAAGAAGGCTTCTATATCTTTAGAGTGGGTAAACAATGACTTTTGTAGGTACAAAAGAGCTATATATGAGCTCAAAGGTGTTTAAAAAGGGAAAGTACACTGCTTGGGGTGAGTGCAGAGCAAATTGGGTAGGGTTTCCTCGCCTTTTTCTCTTGCAAAATGGACTGCCCAAGCCCTCTATTTATAGGCATTTTAGCCATAGAGATGTACTTGGTGATTTGAGTCAATTGAGTACTTTCTTGGCGAGAGCCGCAGGTGTAACAGAGGCAACCTGGGTGGGCCCGGGTTTATCGGGTCGGGTCATCTCGAAGTACGTGCACTCAGGCACTATATTATTCACTCGAACTTTTAAAAGTGCAATCCGGGCATCCGTTTGAGGTATACAGGACCTATTTCAGACCGGCATTGTCGAGAGTTGTACGATGGCATGGGATTAGAGTTTGTACGGCGTAATTGAAGATGGGGCGATGCCCTCCGATCTTCAAGCTTTAACTTTCATCCGCTACCCCTTATAATAGTCCTGCAGGATTGGTTAGTCTTGTGGGACATCGCTATGTAGAGGCGTGACGTGGCATTGTGTTGACGAGATGACGATGTTTCCCTCACCGTGTTATCGCCGGATTAAATAAAGCGTGACGTTGCTCAAACTTCGCTGAGATTGGACTGCTGCAATTGTTGAAGGTCCTCATTGTCATCTTTTAGGTGTGCCTGTCTTCCTGATGTTATTGTCGGGTTGGTGCAATATATTTCGTTGTGATCGCCGAGATGGAAGCTGGTCGCATTTAAAGTAAGCATTTCCAGGGTTATTGCCGAAACTGCATTCCTTGGGGTTATCACCAAGGTTGGTGGCTATTCCCATGGTTGGGACTAAGACTGAATACCTCGGGGTTATCTCCGAGATTAATCGGTCTTCTCCGATGTGTGTTCCGGTATTGTATCTGCATGCCTCGGGGTTACATCCGAGGTTGGAATTGTTACTCCCAGATTGCGATCCAGGGTTGATGCTGAACTTCCGGTAGTATCTGGTATGGATTTGGATTGTCTTTCAGGGTTCCCTCTTAAAAGACAAATCTGTCCTCCTGCAATGTTAGTAACAGTAGTACAGAAAATTTCGAGTGTCTACAATAGGTATAATGGTGCGACCCTCCCTAAGAGCTCTCACAACCATGATGAGACCAATGTCTATCTCATCCATGTATGGTGGCATATAGACATACGACAGTACGTATATCAGCAGTACATCAACCCTGGCCAAATGCCAATGATCCTCCAGTCCGGTGAAATCCCCAGAATGTCGTGAATAGCTATCCTCAGAGCCAAATCATCATTCGAAAAAACGCCGATATCACGTGGCGACGTCGACACATCCTGTACCACTCTCTCGCCATGCAATCCGGTGAGAGTCATGAACCGTCTACTCATGTCTCCCAAAGCCATATGCACGCAAGGTCTGTTTAATGGCAGCATCGTCAATCGTGCATACTCCTCCAGAGTAGGAGTCAACTCATGGGTCCCGAATCTAAGACCTCGCATATCCTGGTCCAATGCTCTAGAATCCGTTCACAAACCCTACGGGAACTCAAAACATCAATAAGTTCATGGTATCTTTATGAAGAAATGATCTACATCACCACATGCGGTGGTGACATACTATCATACCACGATCGCGTACCCAACGCCACCAATGATGGTGGGGTATGATCTATACAGCTAACTGTCGAAGAAGACATATGTGCGGGTCATGTCATAAGACCATCCAGGGGTCAATGCCGAATATCTCTAGACATACATACATATGCATAACATGATACATGCATAGCAGATAATAGATGGCAATATGATATAGGGAATGGAAAAACTGTGCATACATTCCTAAGTATATCATCATCTAATATATCATCTCTATACAGCTACAAATACAGGGAAATGGGGCACAAACGCCTTACTACTAACAGAGGCCTATCAAAAGATATAACGAGAATGGGGTACAACCACCGAATATCTAACAGAGGCCTATCAAAAGATATAACGAGAATAGACATCAGAAGAAGACAATGGTGTCGATATCCACATCATCAATCCTGTCCACCTTATATAACTCCTCCTGAGTCACTGGATCTCTATCAACAGGGATGTCAGGCCTATATAGAAGGGGATCTACGCCGGCAAAACTGAATGGGTCATCTGAGGGGCCAACGCCTGAGCTGGAAGGATCAAATGAAGCCACCTCTGCCGGATCTCTGCCCAAATGCCGAATAAATATATGTGCCTGGTCCAATTGTCGGGTCAAACTATCAATCTGTGTCAAATGAGTTGGATCTCGGACACAAGCTATCCAATCTGTCATCATCACGGATCCTGGAACCATATCCCCCATGAACTGAGTGGCGTGGGACTGGGCTCCGATAGTACAAGGGAACCACCAATGCTGGAACGTCTCCTGAGTACAAGGACCCTCTGATAATGTAAAGCCATCGAACCCCAACAATGGGATATCAGTGATGGGTAACTGTGATACAGGCCAATGACGCCTGGCAAAAGACAAGATCGGCATACGAATCTCCCCTGTGGTGCTCCTAATAGCACGCTCTCCTTAATAGAGCTCCTAGCCTCCATCTGTGAGGAGAGGAACTCTCCTGGTGGAAATCACATACTCGACTCCATTCGGGTATCCATCCTCAAAGCCGATGGTCAAGTGTTCCCATGAATAGGGAATCCATGTGATGGTATCAGCTGTCAACAACTCCAGCTGCATACGGCAATGAGTGAAGCCCTCAGCTATAGGGACCTCCGACAAAATGGAATGATCCCATCGTCGTCCTCGTGGATAGGTATCTAAACCTAATACACTCACAGGACGTAAACATGGGAGCCTCTCATAGGCCCAAAACTACCAATACAATGGCAAAACATCTGCTATCAGTAAACACTCTTAACCTATAAATGGAAAATGACAAGAGAAATACTCACCAGTGAAATGGGTAGAAGCTAGCAGCCAAGCCTCGGTCAAACCACAATGAGCGACACGCATGCCCCGGAGGAAATAGGCAAAGGTGTAGGAACCCCAATCATACTCTCCAATATGGTCCACATGACGCGTGGCGCTGATCAAAGCGAAAGACACCGTAGAAGAGTTATTTGCTATGAAGCAGCCTCTAATGATCATCAGGAACAAATGCCGCAGAATGTGATCCCTGATTACAACATCATCAGGCATGGGCTCACTCAAAAGCCCGTTCATAGCATCTACGTTCAAAGGACCTGAACGGACAGTAGGGGTAATATTTGCCATACAAGGCACTGGATCCCCTCCAAACTCCATACCTGTTATAAATCGCCAATCCATCGGCATCATCATCACCTCGCAATCCAGCAGATGGAGTGACTGAGTCTGATGAAACCATCACTCAGACAATGCCCTGAGGTAACCGCAAGGACATTGACCGGGAAAGATGGAGAAGATTGCCTCGAATCCCCAATCATGCACTACAGCTCGGTAATCAGGATGAAGAACCTGATACATGGAGTGTATACTAAACCAATTCCCTTGAGGCTGTGCGAAGCCGGGAACTTGCATGAAGTGCAGATCAACATCAGAACCCTTTAATCCTCATCAATAGGAAAGAAGGAAGATCAAAGTCTAACGCCATACCTCGTTAGCATGCAAGTACATCGATGGATGTCTACTCAAATTACCCAGAAGCTCTAGGTTTGCCACCTAAATACAAGGTAGCTCCCTATGGGGAACATGTACAGCAGGAGCGGGGTCCTCAATCGGAATATCCTCCTCCTCGTCCTCAATGTCTGGCACGTCTGCCCGGACTAGACGAATCACGACCTCCACCAATCGACGAGGCTGTCTGACAGAATGGGGTCGAGGCACTTCAGAAGCCCTCCTCCGTATACCAGAAGTGGTCCTACGGGAACTGTTCGGCTGATCCGGATCCATAATATTTGGACAACAAGTCTCCAAATCACCTCAGAAAGGGTGTGGTATTTCCTTTCCTGGAGCTTTCTAGAATGCATTTTATGACTATATGCATGCATGCATTACTTTAACATACAATAGAGTTAAAATGCATGACTACCCAATGCCTACATTTTGAAATTTTTTGCCATAGTCCCCTTTGAAAATAGGACTATCCACATGCACATAGGCATGTCTAGGTGGCCATTCAGTAGCACACCTGACCCAATGTCATATACATAATATATGCATTAAAAATCAAAATCATCCATGCATAAGGTTAACCTCAATATCAGGAGTACTTTGCCTTTCTACCTTTTGCTCATTGGACCTCAAATAGCACAAAAAATAGCAGAAAAAGGTGCCAATTTGACTGTCTCAAAAGTCAAATTTTTTTCACATCATTATATTTAGCATGGTTTAATACTAACATTTACTGTGTTGAATATTTTTTAGCAAGTCATTTGTGCATACAATCACTACTATGTGTTTAGATGCATTTCATGTCGTAACTCAAAATCCAATGGATAAAAACTGGAAAAAATACATGCAAACGTTACTAGGATAGTGTAGAACACTTGTATGGTGACAGAATTTGCAGAAAATAGCCCGAACTCAGCAGATCTGAAGGAGGCTCTCGGATTTATCTTTGCGAAACAAGTTAAAAGTGACTTGTGTTACCAACCTGCTGGAATATATCATCCACGGTCGGCCGCAGGCTCATCTGTGGCTGAAGTAGGTGTACCTGCGGCACCCCTACGTGGGCCCCACCCCTCCGGCTTGGTCCAGTTTGAGTTGCAAAGGGGTTCTTGCAGACTAGAAAGGTCAAATCGGGAATAAATGTACCACGCGATTGAGCAAAACAACATACAATCCTGGTCTTCTTAGATGAAACTTTGAGTATGTACATCGCTCATTGGTAGTCACCCAAACACGAGGTATACCCTGCCAATGATCTCATTTGTTACAAATCACATCCGGCAATACCTTGTACAGGTCCGATGCCGCCAACTCCGGGTCATTACCCTAAAAGATCAACGTGATCCCCGACGGGGGTTACAACATAGATCCCCAACGAGGGTTACAACGTGAGTCCCCGACGGGGGTTACAACGTGAAGCCCCGGCAGGGGATTACAACGTAAATTCAAGTTATTGACACACAACAAATGAAGGTCAAGCAACCTTGACATTATTTCAGCCGATAGCGATTAAACCTATCAGAGCTCTAGAGCTATTCGAGGATTTCATGCTCGATTACTCATATTCCCCAGCGGATCCCCGGCGGGGGTCACAACATAATGTTCTATTGATTCACACGTCAGTGAAGGTCAAACAACCTTGATAATCTACCCACAGAGTATCAGCCGTTGATTTACACGTCAGCGAAGGTCAAGCAACCTTGACAGTATATCCCACATGATTTTTTAGCAGTTGATTCACATGTCGGTGAAGTAGACGTCAACGAAGGTCAGGCATCCCTGACAGCATTTGTTGTTGGCAATAAATCCTATAGAATCTTGACATATTCTGGCGATACTAACCAGGATAGGTCAACGTTATCAAGGAGGATTGATGATGGAATATGTTATACACATCCTCAAACAGACCACGCTTTATCCCCACAGATCTCTTACACATAAGAGGTACATATCCGAGATCAAGTCATTATCAAGGACCCAGGAATTTGATGATAACCCCAACATCAACATCCTAACAGATTCAGTTTACACATCAAATCTGGTCATAATTGACAATCCCCACTTGAAGCAATAGGGAGCCAGTAATCATCCCCAGCATGTTGTGCTACAACCCATACACATGCATCATACAATTGCATCATGTTGCTACATTCAATACCATGTTTGTCTTGTTACGTTTCAAGTGTTTAGGATTCTTTATCCTACCCATGCATCGCCATGCATGAGTGTGATAAAGAGGGGCATCTATAGACACTCGAAATTTTCTGTACTACTGTCACTAACATTGTAGGAGGACAAATTCGTCTTTTAATAGGGAACCCTGAAAGACAGTCCATATCTATACCGGATAATACAGGAAGTTCAGCATCAACTCTGGAGCACACTCTGGGAGTAACAATTCCAACCCTAGGCGTGAAGATCCAATACCGGAACACACACTGGAGAAGATCGATTAATCTTGGAGATAACCCCGAGGTATCCAGTTTCAGTCCCAACCATGGAAATAGCCACCAACCTTGGTGATAACCCCAAGGAATGCAGTTTCGGCGATAACCACAGAAATGTTTGTTTCAAATCCGACCAGCTTCAATCTCGGCGCTCACAATGAGATACTTTGTACCAACCCGGAGATAACAGCGAGAGGACATACACACCTCAAAGATGACATTGAGGACCTTCAACAATTGTAGCAGTCCAATCTCAGCGAAGCACTGAGCAACGTCTGCTTTATCAGCCCAAACCGGAGACAACACCGATGAGGGGCAACATTGTCATCTCGCTAACACGATGCCATGCCACGTTGTCTCAACATTTCATACACATCTCTACGCAACGATGTCCCACACAAATCAAGGATAATCAATCCCGAGTGACTATTGTGCGGGGTAACGGATATAATTTGAAGCTTGAAGATCGGAGGGCATCGTCCCATCTTCAATGACTTCGTACAAACTCTAATCCTATGCTATTATAAAACTCTCGACAATGGCGGTTCGAAATATGTCCTGTATACCTCAATCGGATGCCCGGATTGCACTTCTGAAAGTTCGAGTGGACATTACAGTGCTCGAGTGCACGTATTACGAGACGACCCGACCCGAGAAACCTAAGCCCACCCGGTTTCCTCTGGTACACCTGTGGCTCAGCCACAGGTACACCTGTGGCTCCATCCTCTATTAGTAAAGGGCTTGGGGTGGCCATTTTGAAAGAGAACACGGTGAGGAAGCCCTGCTCAATTTTCTTTGCACTCACCCCATACAATGTACTTTCTCATTTTAAACACTTGTGAGCTCATATATAGCTACTTTTGTACCTACAAAAGCCAAAGTTTACCCACTTTAAAAATATAAAAGTCTTATTTGGCAGTCAACTGTAAGCCTTCTCACACACTTTAAAGCCTTTCTCTTCATCTCTGCACACACCCTCCTTCACTTTAAGAGTCGTGTTATACAGATATTCCTTTTTTGATCAAATGTGGTTTTATTCGGTTTATATATATATATATATATATATATATATATATATATTTATATTTATATATCTGGACTAACATTATCAAGTTATGCCTCGATTGAGCCTAGACTTGATGCAGCGCGTTTATTTGTTTATATATATATATATATATGAATTGTGTGTCAAACTTTGTTCGATGAGCCTAGACTTCGGTTTGGAGCATTTATTTTCTTTAATATATATATATATATATATATATAGTTATATATATTAACTATGTGTTGGACTCGCATTACGATGAGCCTAGACTTGATGCGAGGCGTTTACTCGCTTTAATATATATATACTTATATATATTAACTGTGTGTCGGACTTTGTTAGATGAGCCTGGATTTTACATCTGGAGCATTTATTTGCTTTAATATATATACTTATATATATTAACTGTAGTGTCGGACTCGCTTACGATGAGCACTGGATTTTACATCAGTGCGTTTATTTGCTTATATATATATATATATATATATATATATATATATATATATATATATATGAATTGTTGTCGAACTCGCTCGATGAGCCTAAAATTTACATTTGGTGCGTTTATACATATATATATATATATATATATATATATATATATATATATATATATATATATATATATATATATATATATATATATTCGTCCCACAGAGTTCACTTACGTGGTGGTTGATCGCTTCTGACTTTCTTTACGTTTAAATCTCGCTTTAGGAGTTTACTTCGTGGCAGTTGATCGCTTTGTATAGCTTTTCTTACATTTTGTCCTGCCTGGAGTTTCCTTCGTTGCGGTTGACCGTATTTACAGCTTTATTTACGTTTCTTCCCGCCTGGAGTTTCCTCCGTGGCGGTTGATAGCTTTTACAACTTTATTTACATTTCTGATCCCCCATGGAGGTGCTTCGTGGTTGGTGATCATGTCTGTATATATATATTTACAGCTTTTATATATATACCTACTTACTGCTTTCATACATATTGTAGTATCTTGTGCGCCTAGGAATCATGTGATCACAGATTCAGCCCATTGGATCTAGATTCGGTTCCTGTGATGGACATTTTCAGCTGAAAGCAGCTTGTAAATTATTTTTCGGTGTCTGAATTTCCTCAGATGGTTTCCATACCCGTGAGGAAGTCGGCATTATTTTGTACATTATTTTCGTACGGATGCTTCGCATCTGTAAAATAAAATCAATCTAGTCGAACACTTAATAAAATGGGAGTATAAATGGTCTCAATTACTATTGAGCATCAGGGTTTGAAAAACCTCTTTTATAAAACATCACTGCCATATCTTGCTTAAAATTGAATTTTTACATAAATTCAAACCACAATATATATAGGTACGAACGAGGCCTCACACTACTTCCAAATAACAACACATTGGCGTACACACGATACATTGGATAATAGTTTCTTGAAAAGAGGCTGGCCACCGTGGTAACACGGATGTCTGGGTGCCTAACACCTTCCTCCGCATAACCAAGTCCCCTGACCCTAATGAATCTCGGTTTCACCAACCGTTTAGCAGATGTCACATCATTGGGTCAATGTGCAAACCTTTTCTCGGTTGTGTTGGTACAACCATTTAAAAAACCAACTGGCGACTCTTAACAGTCCATCTTCGACATTATACATGTCAGACCTTTTTCACATGTTTTTTCAAACAAATCTCACCTAAAATGAGAACACCAAAGAACAAGTAATGGAAAGGGACATCTAAAAATCCCGACGTCGACAGGGATCAGAGTAAAGGGACCCCTGTCAAATCCTCATCACCGTTCTCCCCAGAGATCGTTCGGGAAAAGGCTGATCTGAAAAAACCCCCTCAAATAGAGAGCTACGATGGTTCAGGAGACCTTTATGAACACAGTCAGGCTTATGATTGGTTGATGGATTACTACGACTACTCTGATGTTGCCAAGTGTTAGATGTTTATGACGACCCTGAAGAAGGATGCTCGGTAGTGGATGATGACGCTGGCTCCAATCTCGGTTTCGTCCTAGAAAGCGCTCTGTGATAATTTCCACACTAGGTTCAGTAGGAATAAGAGGAGGGGAAAGCCGACAGGGTCTTTATCTTTTAGATCACACAATACTCAAACAAGACTTTAGGTCAGTATGTGAAACAATTTCGGGAAGCATTTGGTCAGGTTGCGGATTTGAATGACCTTCAGGCGGTCGGACTATTTCAGAATGGGTTGAACATTGTGAAGTCAAAGAAGCTGGTTAATGATTTGATGTTCAATCATCCGAAGGATCTGGTCGAAGCATTTGACAGGGTTGAAGGATTCATAGTGGTAGAAGAGGTGATGAGCAGCCTGAAGTAGAGTACATCGGAAAACTCGAAGTACAAAGAGAAGAACAACTATAACAAAGGGGGTAGCGGTAATAATAAGTCAGATGGACATCAGAAAAATTACTACAACAATGGTGGTTCGGGAGGAGGACGCCCGCCCTTTCCGAACCAGAGGGTCAACAAAATTTACACTTGCCTCAACATAGATCTAGGAACTATTATGGAGCAGATAAAAGATAAGCCTTATTTCGAGCCGACCAAGGAAAATAAAAAGTCTAACAGGGGAAATCATAATAGGTATTGTGATTATAATCAGTCGACCGAACATTCAACTGAATCATGCTGGGGTCTGAAATATTTGGTGGAAAAAAATATCCCAAGCGGAGAATTAGTTCAGTACGTCGCTCTAAGGTTTTTATATAGCGCAATCATGCAATCAAATCACATAAAAGTAGTGGAAGCGTGATAAAATGAGTTTTTAAAATTTTCATACAAACCATCTCCATGATCATACTTTGAGCTTAATTATCAATTCAATAAAAAAGAGAAAGAGATCATATTCATACCCTTGTAGAAACTAGCTTCCTCATGTACGAGTTCACCTCCAATTACTTTTCACGTTCAACTTGAATCTACTGGGTTGAATTCCTTTCTTTGATCAACGTTAGCCACCTAAGAATTTGGCCTCTAGAGGTGTTCCACCATGGAAGAACAATTATTCAAGAAGATGAGTATTTGTCAAAATCCTATGAAAGTCCAATAATAATCTAGAAGGGGGGTTGAATAGATTATTACAGGTTAAAGAAATTATATTAGGTCTTTTTGAATTTTTAATAATTAATTTACAGTTTTAGAAATTAGCATGCAAGATAATAAAAATTCAATCACACAATGCACATAGATTTATCTAGTTCACAACATACACCCCTTGGTATGCTGCTAAGTCCAGTCTCAAGTCCATATTTGGAACTTGAGATCCTATTACTATCAGTAATAAAAATTCCTTCAACAGGCGGAGAAGCCTTCACAAAGTTTTATAGACAAACTTCCAACTAATCTATCTTGGACATCAAGCTCCCCGTTCCCTCCTCAAGTTTAGTTGTACTTCTTTAGAGTTCAGTTCTATTCTATGATCTGGTCTTGAAACAACAATCTCTTCCTCACCTCACAAGTACACTAGAGACCCAACTTCCCGCTGACCTCTCTAAGACTCTGGTCTTGGTCGATGTGACAACCCGGAAAATTGGATTGTCCAGAAATTTAAGTTTAAAGAATTAGTTATTAATATAATGAATGTTTTAATACTATTATGTGCTATGTGTTTATTAATCGTTCTATAACCTAGGATGATTATAATACGGGAGGATTCTGGCTACGAGCAAAATTGAACGAGTAAGAATTTTCAAGACGAAAATAAAAAATTTTCGGGAATAAAAATATTTCTGGGGAAAAAGACGAAATAGGAACTATTCACCCGACGAAACCTAAGGTTTAGGGTTTGAATAACCTAAGTCTTTCTGAGAGTTCGGTATGTTGAAATGATATTTCGTCGAAAGATTTGACGATAATATATAGTGAAAAGTTAAGTAAGCCGATAAAAGTTTTTCTCAAAAAACGTGCAGAAATAGGACGAAAAGTATTGTTATGTATTTTTCATTCGTTTAACTACGTTAGGGGAAAGCGTGAAGGAAAACGCTTAACGTCAAAAAATGTTTTTCAATTTTTCGGAGTTCCGAAGAATGCGTAAAAGTTAAACTGTAGAGGAAAGATGAAATATCAAAAAATATTTGGATTCCGAGAATCACAGTTTTTCGAACTTTCGGACGAATTCCACAAGACGGAAGCATGAAGCTTCCAAGGGAAGCTTTGTGAATAGTAAGGAGGTGCAGTAAGGAGGTGGGAATAGTAACCTTAGGGGTGAAATGACTATTTTGCCCCTAGCTTGGAAAATCTATACAAGGAAGCTTAAACTCATTTGTTGGTGATTTTGAAAATCACCAACACTTGAGAGAGAGAGAGAGAGAGAGAAGTCGGATGAGATGAGGAAGGAAGAGGAAAGGCTAACCCGTGTACAAACTTTGTCCAACCGGAGAAGATAAAAGAAGAAAGGTAATCCAAAACTTAACCTTAAGTAAATTTTCTTTAAGTTTTCTATGTTAAAAACATAGCTTAATGAGAATAAAAAGTAAATGATGTTAAGAATGGTTTCATATAGTTGAAATCATGAGAAAGAGAAGCAATAAGAATTAGAAATTTAGTTTATAAATTTCGTAAGGATGTATAAGATTTGTAATGAATTTGAACGATCCGAATGAATCATATGAACGATTCGGTGATATTAGTAAGGAATGGTGTCTTATAACATCAAATTCCAAGAAAAAGTGAAATTGTAATCAAAATATCGATTAAAAAACGAATAACAAGCGAATAACGCGAAGAACACGAAGAACGTTGTTGATGGGCAAATTTAAAACCAACGCGTACAAGCTAGTTGCTTATTGCTTGGTTAGGAACAGTAGAAATGCTCTTGAAGAATGGATTAAACTTAGCTAAAATGAAGTTATGGAGAAAATTTCGTAAAAGACCAACGAGAAATAGAAAATATGTAAATGAACCCGAATGAGTAGGGTTTCATAAGAATATAAGAGAACATAGAAAACATGAGTCATGGACTCAAGAACAAACGAGTTCTGAGTTTGGATGACCGAATTACGGAAGAACGGACGAAGAACGTTAATAGCGTAAAATGAACGAAAGATAGAATTTAAGCCAATTGAATGGCATATTAACGGATTCAGAATAAATTTTTGTCCAAGGGAAGTTAAAGTACATAAGATAAGGAAGAGAATGGCTTTAGAATGACCTCGTTCTGAGTTATAACGAAGAAGATATGAGATTTCAAAGTATGCGTCTCAAACCAGTTCAAAGACTAATTTTTTTTCGAATTTTGATGTTTGGCGCCGCAACGCCAATTAAGCCTTGGGAGGCGGCGCCGCAACGCCAACCCGAGCCATCAACTACTGCCGAGTGGCGCCGCAGCATAAGAGGAAATGGGGGAACCTGCGCCGCATCGCCGGTGTAGGGCAAGACCTAGAAATGAGGTTTTTATTGCTGAAGTCTTGGGGGAAGTGTACGGAAAGATAATGAACATGAGGTTCACGTAAAATAACACTTAAACAAGTGAATTAAACCTTTAGTAAATGTTGAACGAGATTAAAAGACAATGAATGTAAACGCTGATTACGTAACCGATATTCGGGGACCGTGGTCGCGATAAAACGAGCGTGTAGGATTTCTATGACTGTAATTCCTTAGACGTTGACGAATGTAGTAAGTAAGATATGAATTATCGAGAAAGCTGTAACGAACAGTAATAAGGATAATGAAAGTCCGAATGTGAGTCGGATAGAGAATGTTAGAATAAAGTAAGCGTTAAACACTTTAGCCGACGCGAGGGTTGAGTGTACGCGAATATTAAACGGGTAGAAGCTACACTTCGTGTATGGTTTGACCGTAAGGTAATGAAGAATGAAGAAACTGAATTAAAGACAATAGCGTATAACGTAAAGAAGCCGAGTTAATGATTATAACTTGGATGACATTCCGAGTCGAATGAACCGGACGTTATAAGATATGAATGAGTTAATTAACGATAAGGAATGAATCCTGAGGTATAACATTTAGTTGCCAGGAAGCCATAAGGAATGAGAAATCAACTTAACGAACATTATAGTTTAATGGTTAGGATAAGTTAAGCTAAGTTTAGGTTGTGGTACAATCGTAATCTTTGACGGTTGACATATGAGAGCTGGGCTAAACAATTCCTTCAAAGAGCGGAGGTATATACGAAACTGACAACCGATCTAACTCACTGTGAAAGACAATTAGGAGATTTAGACAGAACTTGTTTGTTGGTTGTTTGTGGGAAATCACTTTCGAGTACCATATGGACTACTAGCAGAGACGCGATGTGTACTGAGTCCTAGAAAAGTTATAAGAAGAAGATAAGAATATAAATCATCAAAGATGATGATCGTATGAGTAAGACATCTCCATATGTCATGAAACCAAAAATCGGTAAAGAAAGTAGGTCGCGTAAACTTAGGTTATAAGAACGCGAACCCTAAGAAGTAAAGTTAAGTTTAAACCAAGTAAGCATATATTAATTAAAGAACAAATATATATATTCAAGTTCAAAGACTTTTATATTTAAAAATTATGCTTCTTTGTAAGCAGATAGAAATTGTTTAGATCAAATGATACTTCTGATTAAGCAAATAAATAAAATATGCACAGTTATAGAAGTTCAAATAACTTTTATGTTTTTCGAGAGATGCTTCTTGAATAAGTAGATAAGTCAATTTTAGCTTTTAGCTTAAAAATGCTTCTGTTTAAGCAAATATATAATTTTAATGCAATTTATAAAGAATTATTTATTCTTTAAAATAAAGAGTGTTTTTCTATGGATTAAAAAAATTTGTTTCTCAGATATTCTTTAACAAGTATTATATGAATGGTTTTTATGTATCAATACTTGTCTATAAAAGAATAAATCAATTCAAACAACATATATCAAGTATAATAATCAATTCAGTTAAGCATAAGCTGATATAGAAAATATTATTGTTTAACTCAGATAATATATAACAATATTTTATCTATTATATAAGTCACTTAGTACTATAAGGAATCGTACGGTTCGATTTCTTCACTTAAGAGGAATATCTCCATAGCCTTGCGGCGTCTAAGTATGACAAAATTTATATTTTCACAATTGATATTTATATAAATATTTTCAATAGATCACTACAATTCTTAAATCGAGTTCAAATGATTCCTCTTTTTGGAGGAATATCTCAGTGTCCTTTTGAGCTACCAAGTGTCGTATCTATTTTACGATATTTATATAAATAATATCAATAAAAGGTTACTAAAGACTATAAAGAATCGTACGGTTCGAATTCCTCTCCGTAGCCTTGCGGCGCCCAAATATCCTTTTATTTGATAAATAGATGAAATATAGATATATAAAATTGTGTATAACAATATATATTCGTATATCTATAGATATAAAACAAGTAAGAAATAACTCAACAAAAGTTAAACTCAAATGACTTATCTCAGTACTTGGACCAATTTTCTCTTATAAAATAATCAGAACTTTTGTAAGAAGAGAAATAAAGCTTTTAGAGAGAATGTAGGATAGGAGAGTATGATTTGCTGTTCACTTAATTGGTAACAATCAAATGAATGAAAAACTCCCTATTTATAGAATTTTGAAGTTGGGGGCAAAAATATAATTTGTGAAAATTTATTTCGAATGAATGGCTGAGATTGTTTATTTTTCAAATTAAAGGTCTGGATGAAATATTTTCACGCGGTTTGCCAATTAAAACATCCGCCCATGTATTTTTCTAAGTATTTAGCCTTTAATGTTCAATATAAAAGCTAGCATTAATTCGGTCAACAAGCCAGCTAAGTAGCACCATTTTTATAGTCCAAAAATGAGTGTCTTGTTTGGTAAAATCTAGTTACGCACAACATGCAAGTATACGTGGTCAACAATTAATAAATTGAAAGTAGAGTATCGTTCCCACGAGGAATTGTTTAATAAAAATCACCAAGTACTACCCTGTAACCAACTCAATCTTATTTAAACGAATGAATTTCAATTTATAATTAAACTTAAATTTCATTAGTTAAATTAAGATTACGGAGATTTAAGATCACAACTTCACTTATTGCTTCATTTAAGTTAACACACTTCTCATCAATTATTCTATATCATAAATTGTTAATCAAGAACACTAAAGCAGATAAAACCATCTCTCGATGCATAAAACCCATACTCACTTAAATCCACAGATGATAGAATTAAGAAAGACACCCTAATTAATTAATCCACTATATCTCTATGTGAATTACAATTAAAAAAGGATTTAAAGCACAAGTTCTCTATAAGATTACATGCGATGCTAGGTATATCTCTATCCTAGACACAAATTATGTATTCCAACGCCATGCAGAAAACACAATCACATGCTACTATGATCAGATTTAAATCTATACTTCATCTCTCGAGTTCATAAAGATTATCACGGAAATTGATGGCCAATCAATTAAACAATTAAGTCCAAATCACAATAGACAATGCTCACAATAGAATATAATAATTGATAGTGAAGCATATTAAAATAAACTACACAATAAGATCCATTGTAATCTCAAACAAGGAATTAGTTCACGATTATTGAATTAAAACTAAAAATCCACAATTGAATAATCATTAAAATACAAAGATAGAAGAAGATAAGAAGATAGAATCTATTGTCTGTAGATTTGAAGCTCCCTCCTTACTCCTACTTTGAATCTTCAATGGTCTCCAAGTCGCTTCAATCTCCAAATCTAACAAGAACTAGTGTTTTCTCCTATTCTACTCTAATCTAATCTAATGGAATCCTTTCTATATCTAATCTCTAATCCCCCTAATCCTTGTGATTCTCCTCCCTTTATAAGTCTCTTCATATGTCTTTAAGTCCTCTTGGAAGTCCTTGAGTCAATCGGATCGAAACAATCCTTCCCGGACTCAACTTTGACCAAAATTAAACATTTTCTGGGGATACCCCCGCCCCGGCGGGCTAGGGGCCTGTTTTGTGCCTTGCATGCCAACCCCGGAGGCGGTTTTGTGAAGGAAACTTTTCTTCTTTGACGTCTTTTGGGAAAACGACCATAACTTTTGATCTGGGAAGAGTTACGAGGCGTGCCACCTATCAAATCGAAGATATCGATGAGCTCTATAACTTTTATTCTTTGTGATTTGAGAAATAATGAACAAATGAAGGTCGAAATTGGGCTGGAAGTGACTGCTATGCAAATGGCCACCCAAAATAGTGACGTTCGACGTCCGTTGGTACAAATGTCATAACTCTTGCATCCAAACTCCGATTAGAATGATTCAAGATGTTCCGGAAAGCTAAGAAAAACCTCTACAATAAATCCAAGTTCCAAGCCAAGAACATGAAATGAACATGAAAGCTCAAACGATGTCTGTATTTCTTTTCTTTGCGATTTCATACCAATTCTTTGCGATTTCAACTCCCAAGCATATAATCTACAAAATGAACACAAAATGCATGAAAAGTAACTAAGAAACATGAGATTAAGCCAATAATTCAAGTAATAGATACCAGATAAGTAGGTATAAAACCTACTTATCAAATACTTCCAAAATTAAACCTTTGCTTGTCCTCAAGCAAAAACACAAAACAATAATGCAATGCAATGCAACTAATCTACATGCCTACGAATCCAGCAGTAATGACAGAAACATAACTATTCAACTAGCCTTAGAGAAATCAAATAAAAACGATAATACATCATATCAAAACCAATCAATAACTTCTCAATCAATCATCAAATCTTAGACTGTTATCACTAATATAGTGCGTGTGTGCTCCACAATAATGTTAACTGATATAAAATCAAATTTAACACATAACAAGTCTCTTCGAAGGCATCATACAGTGTAAACTCAAGAAATCCAAAAAACAAGTTAGATCCAACTAAAATCAAATAATTACCAATATCGAGGGTCAACATGGGATACTTATGCTTTATTTTTCATCTACGGGGGGGCTTTTTGCTCTTATTTCCTGTTTTATTTCTTCTTCTTTTTTTTTTTTTTTTTGGATAGTGAGTGCGTTTTATGCTCCATCTCACGCCTGTGTTTATGAGGAGTGCATTTCACGCTTTTTCTCGACCCACCACGTGACTCAATTTATTCAACTCAATATCTTCTTTTTTTAGAAGCTTATATACCCCACTTTTTTCCCAAAACTTAGGTTCTTGCCTAATTCTTCGCCTTCACTGCCTATCTTTGTCATTCTCTTATTTAAACTAGCATTATCCTTTAGAATTCCATTATGTATCAATTTAAACTCAATCATTCAACAAGTTTTTTTTTTACTGTGCTATCCATATTATACCGGTTACAAACAGAAAAAGACTCAATTCATAATAAGAAATCACATCAAAGCTCTAATGGTCAATACTATACTTGTATACCGAATTCCAATCTCATCATTGGCCAAAACAAACTGTAAACTATCCAACCACTGGATTCATGCAAATGAACATAGTAACTAACTAATAATTTTTTTTGAATTTTTGAATTTTTGAATTTTTGATTTTTTGATTTTTTTAACTGAATATAATGATATTTAAACTATACTACTATGCAACTACTTATGCAGTTGTACTACATGAATGCACACCTAATGAACCTAACATATACAAAATAACATAACATAAACATGAAACTAAACATGCAATAATGAACTAAACTAAACTCCCCTAAACTTAGCAATTACAATGTCCTCATTGTAAGAATATAGCGATAAGTAGAAGAGAACTTCCCTGTAATCAACTAAGCGTGAGGTGATGATGGCGATGGCGGCAACGATCATTTTCCTATCCATTGAACCTCCAATACCTACAATGAAGAGACGACATGGATTAGAATAACACTTGTGTGACGCCCCCAAAATTAGGTATACATCACCCATCTTGGGTCGCCAGATACATGGTACAGAATTCAAATACAACTTACTAATACAACTGTCGTGTACAATACGACAAAACATAAACTGTGAGTTTGAATACAATTATTGTCTACTAGAGATTATACAAACTCAAAAGGAGTCCTCATTACAATTATTATCACAATACTAATGCTATCCGCTGGACCATCACTCCGTTCCCCGACTCGTCCCAGCTATATTCTCATTTCCTGAAGAGAACAGTGAAAGAAAGGGTGAGCTCAACTAGCCCAATAAGAAATATTATGACTAAGATAATGCAGAATAAATTATCATTAGTCTCCAACAATGTTAAACTGATAAAATATAATAGACATCAAGTTTAACTGCAGCGGAACAAACAATCCATTAAAAGAGTCAAGTACAAAATAAAATCTACTATCTTTTATGATTAAAAAGGTTTTTCATCACTGTTATCGCTGAGACTCAGCTCAATAAATATTCCACATCATCGAATCACCCCAGCACTACGGCCAAGGATATTCTTTAGTATCACGACCACAATTATCCATGCACTACGGGCTAAGAATATTTGTGTATTCATTAATGGTTATGATCATGCCAACAACTGTCCATCAATGCACTACGGGCCAATGAGGACTTTTACCACATAATTTGTAACATTACGGTCATGATTACACCGAATAATCCCTGGTAATAATTATACCAAGTCCATCTATGCACTACATGCCACAGATGACTTTCAACATAATATAAACATGAGGATGATGACAATGATATAAGAATTCAATAAAACAAGTTCAAGAATTAATTTTTCCAAGAACTACTAATGTCCAAATTGTCAACATGATACTGCTTTGTAGAGTAAAATTCAAGAATGATCAGAAGAATATTTCCATGAAAAGATACTGGATGAAGCACAAATATCTAGGATATTCTACTAATTTCATGGAGTATAGAAGTCAAAACTTTAACCAACTGAGTATAATAAAGAATGGAATAACAAAAGAAATCACCATGCATGCGGTACTTCGCATAGACAGGTTATTCCAACAGAATACTAAATAACAGAATCATGTCAGGCGAAATTCGCACCGACAGGATGTTCCAACAGAATAATAAAGAATGGAATAACAACAGAAATCACCATGCATGCGGTACTTCACATAGACAAGTTATTCCAACAGAATATTAATAAGGATTTTAATCAGTCCGGCGTAAAACGCATGAGCGTGGATATTCCAAATGAATAATAATAAAGACGGAACCAGTCCGGCGTAAAATGCATGAGCGTGATATTCCAACAGTAATAATAAAGACGAAATCGGTCCGTACGTAAAAGCGCATGCAGACGATATATATTCCAACATAATAATAATGACGGAATCAGGTCCGGCGTAAAAAGCATATACAGGATATTCCAACAGAATAGTAAAGATGGAATAATAGAAGAATGTCACCAAGTATAGGGTAGACCGCGTACATAGGTTATTCAAACAGAATAATAAGCAATGGAATAACAATAGTTCTCTTCATGAATAAGAAAGAATAACACCCCTTACGAGTACAACAAATAATATTCCCTACCTGAAGAAGAAGAGTACTAGATATATAAGTAATGAAGTAGCAGAATACTTTTCTTCTTTCTCTCTATAGTTTATCTCTCTAGAGTTTCACTGAATTCGTAAGAAATAATGCGAGAATGAGCTTCTATTTATAGAAAATGGATCGCATAGTAACTAACTCATGAACGGTCCAGTTGATTTACTTTAATCGTGGTCCATATTTAAAGCAAAAAATCTTTTAAATAAAATATAATATATTCTATTTATAATCTAATAAAATGAATAACTTTATAAAAGATTTTACTATGCAAAAAATACTATGCAGTAACTATGCAAACACTATGCATAATAAAATATAATATATTCTAATTATTGTCTAATAAAATAGATAACTTTATAAAAGTATTCTATTTTATATAAAAAAGATTTTACTATGCAAAATACTATGCGATACACTATGCAACACTATGCATAATAGAATATAATATATTTTATTTATAGAATAACTTTATAAAAGTATTACATTTTATATAAAAGATGTTTCATTTTTTATTACGTTAATAATACGAATAAAACAAAACTTCTAAATCAACAATAATTGAATCAAATAATGTGAGATACTATGCGAAACTATTGTAGCAATAATTGAACAAAACCGAGTGACTTCTCACATAAATATCAATAATCAATACTGGTGTACTACTATGCAACAACGCCAGACATCAGATTTACTTTACTACCGAGTAGTTCAACAAAGATCAACGTAAAACTTCCTCTGTAGTTATTTTTAATAAAATATTTTTGTCATTTTCTCAATCCGACAATAATTCCGTTGTGGGGTCCACCAATGATTGTACCGTCGTACGGATATTCCTTGACAAAAAGAATATTTCCCGACCAATCGAATATAATATGACAACTTGCATAATTTGCAAAATTTGTAAATACTACCCACAACTATAACATTATCTCAAATTCACACCATAATATTAAAAAAAATATTTCGAGAAAATTAAATCATTATACGTAAAATCTGGGATTTTACAATCTCCCCTCCTTATGGAATCTTACCCTCGAAATTTATGTACGTACCTGGTATACCGAACAGGTGAGGATACCTTGACTTCACTTCAAATTCTAAATCTTGAGGTATAATCTTTGAGTGTTGAATACGATTCTTCTTATCCAAGATTTTAACAAGTATCTCCTCAAACGTTAAATCATCCGCTATCTCATTCGGTTCTAAATTAATAATGTGGTTCGGGTCATCCACATATTTACGTAACATCTATACGTTGAAAACGTTATGAACACGCAACATACTTGGTGGTAAAACGAGTCTATAAGCCACAGTTTCTACTCGATCGAGGATTTCAAATGGGCCAATTAAATCGAGGGTTGAGATTTCCTCTCTTTGTCGATTCTTGCTTCTAGAATAACGCCTTCTTGAACCTTCTTCTTCACATTCATCAGCTCTGGGTGTGTAGCTTGAGTGGCTTTAACTTTATCAATTAAAGTCGATTCTACTCGTATATTCGTTATCTTCATGTGGGTCCGTATATTCGCATCGTAAACGTATACGATCTTCTACTCACGCGTCAGCTACCACATTCGCTCTTCTACGATGATATTGAATAGTACGATCGTAATCTTTAACAGCTCGAGTCAACGTCTTTGGCGCAATATATGTTCGTTTTAGTTGAAGAAATATTTGAGGGTTTAAGAAATGGGTTTTGTACTGGGGTCAATACAAAATTCGATTTCACGCTCTAAGGGTAGGCTAAGAAGTCTTCAAGAATACGCCAGGAAATTTATTAATAATAGAAATATCATTCAAAACTGTGACTCTCATCCAAGACTTGGATAGTACATCACATTGATACCAACTGTGACTTCTATCCCTTAACCTAGATAGCACCTCACAATTATACCTATAAACTTGCCATCTTCATTCATGATGTCGCCTACAGAAAGTATGGCCTCGGTGCATTCCATACAAGGAAGTCAACAACAAAAGGACCGGGGCTCTTTACTTATGGCTTGATATGACAATGATTTACTTTAGTGGTTTGGTTGCTTGAATTTGCATAACAGGTTGGTTAGGAATATGAAAACTAACAACCTTACGAAAATCATGATGAGTAGTTAACCAATCGATTCCTAAAATCGCATCAAAGGCAAGTATTTTCAAAGAGACAAGATCAACACGTAACGTGAAAGTGTTGATTTGAACAAGATTTATAAATAGTGGAGGTAACGAAGGTTTCTCTGAACTAAGTTTAAACAGATATATCAAAGTCTAACTTCTCCAGAGTTAACTTTAAACATTGAACACAACTAGGTGAAATAAAAGAGTGAGTAGAACCGGTATTTAACACGGTATAGACTTCACAAGAGTTTATGACTAACATACCCGTGATAATTTTATTCAGGTTCCTTGTCACGAAAAAAAAAACGCTCCCTCTTAAACTACCGGCTTTGACTTTTCTGGGACGGCCTTTGGTGCCTCCATCCTAGCTGAACTTGTCTTCGGTGAATGACAAAATCGGGCTAAGTGACCTTCTCTTCCATAATTATAACATACTTTGACTAATCGCTGCTAGCTTTGACCGATGTGTCCCTCCCTTCGCATTTGAAGCATATGATAGGTGGTCGTTCTCCTTCCTTAACAACGGTCTTTGGTCTTGACGCTCTTTCCATCATTGTTGAATCTCCTCTTCTTGAAATGTCCATTCTTATTTTTTGACCATGATTACCACCGAAGTGGTTACCATTTCTGGCCTGTTGATTCCCTCCATGCTTATTGTCACCGCTTTGATGACTGCTCTCATTGGTATTATCATTTTGCCGGCAGCTCTCTTTTTGTTGCATTGACTCGTTATCGCGCTCCACTAACTGAGCCCTATTTATAACCTCTGAATACAAACACAGTTTATGAGAAATAAGATGTTGACGTATCTCCGGTTTCAAACCTCTTAAAAACATTCGCGCCATTCTCTCTTCATTATCCACCAAGTGGGACGCAAACCGGGATAACTCCACAAACTTGGCTTCGTACTGCGATACGGTCATGTTGTTTTGCTCCAACTTGATAAATTCCACCTCCTTCATGTGACGAATACTTTCAGGAAAGTACTTGTCGTTGAATAATTCTTGGAACTTCTCCCAAGACATCTTGAGTCGTCGCCAGTCGGGTACGCTTTTGCGATTCCCACCAATGATCTCCTTCTTCACGCAACATAAAGGTGGCGAATGGAACCTTTTGCTCCTCTGAGCATTCCAAGACATCAAATATCTTGGTAATCTGCTTTATCCATGTCTCTTTAAGTGGTTCTAGCTTTCCCAAAAACTCGGTGGTCCCACTCCTTGAATCGCTTAGCGGTGACCAACCGTAGTGAGTTACCATTGTTTCCACTGCATTATGGATGAGGCGCCTTCCTCCCGTTGTTGCATGAATTGCTCCTTAAATCGCTTAGCGGTGACCGTCCGAGAGTTATCAGTATTTCTACCTGTATTTTGGACAGGAGCTACCTTCGCCTGTTGTTGTATGAATTACATAAAGCCTCTGACCATCCCATCATTCCCCATTTCATCGATGTTATTATTTTCATGAGGAATATTGTCCTCTGGTTGCACATTATCCTGATTATTGATCTGTGGAGACTCAACGGTCTCCTGTGCTCCATTGATAATCTCAACATTCTCGGATGCCATTTTCAAACACTGCCACAAAACAAGGGTTAATTAACATATCACATATTATCCCTATACTTTGACCGACCAATTAAATACCAAATAAACTTAGGTAGGTCATACTAGCGAAGGAATTCCCGTCTCTCCCTCTAGTTCTTATCTCACATCTTAGCCAGTGGATCATATCCCTAAGCTTTGATACCAACCGTGACACCCCAAAATTAGGTATACATCACCCATCTTGGGTCGCCAGATATATGGTACAGAATTCAAATACAACTTACTAATACAACTGTCGTATACAATACGACAAAACATAAACCGTGAGTTTGAATACAATTATTGTCTACTAGAGATTATGCAAACTCAAAAGGAGTCCTCATTACAATTATTATCACACTATTTCACAAAATAGTGAGGACTACTAATGCTATCCTCCGGACCATCACTCGCTCCTCGACTTGTCCCATTTATATTCTCATTTCAAGAGAATAGTGAAAGAAAGGGTGAGCTCAACTAGCCCAAGAAGAAATATTATGACTAAGATAATGCGAATAAATTATCATTAGTCTCCAACAATGTTAAACCGATAAAATATAATAGACATCAAGTTTAAATGCGTGAACAAGCAATCCATTAAAAGAGTCAAGTAGAAAATAAAATCTACTATCTTTTATGATTAAAAGGTTTTTCATCATCATTATCGCCGAGACTCAAATTTCAATAAATATTCCACATCATCTAATCACCCCAAAGACTACTACCAAGATATTCTTTAGTATCACGACCACAATTATCCATGCACTACGGCCAAGAATATTTGTGTATTCATTAATGGTCATGATCATGCCAACAATCGTCCATCAATGCACTACGGGCCAATGAGGACTTTTACCACATCATTTGTAACATTACGGTCATGATTACAATTAGAATAATCCTCGGTCATAATCATACCAAGTCCATCTATGCACTACAGGCCACGTATGACTTTCAACATAATATAAACATGAGGATGATGACAATGATATAAGAATTCAATAAAACAAGTTCAAGAATTAATTTGTCCAAGAACTACTAATGTCCAAATTGTCAACATGATACTGCTTTGTAGAGTAAAAATTCAAGAATGATCAGAAGAATATTTCCATGAAAAGATACTGGATGAAGCGCAAATATCAAGGATATTCTACTAATTTCATGGAGTATAGAAGTCAAAACTTCAACCAACTAAGTATAATAAAGAATGGAATAACAAAAGAAATCACCATGCATGCGGTACTTCGCATAGATGAAAGTTATTCCAATGTAATACTAAATAATGGAACTAGGTCGCAAAATTCACAATCGGCGGGATGTTCCAATGTAATAATAAAGAATGGAATAACAACGAAATCACCATGCATGCGGTGCTTAGATAGATAGATAGGTTATTCCATATAGAATACTATTAAGGATTTTAATCAAGTTCTACGTAAAAAACGCACAAGCAGGATATTCCAATGTAATAATAATAAAGATTTTAACCAGTCCCACAGAAACGCGCTATGATGAGGATATTCCAAATGAATAATAAAGACGGAATCGTGTCCGGCGTAAAAGCGCATGAGCGAGATATTCCAATGAGAATAGTAAAGACGGAATAATAGAAGAATGTCACCAAGTATAGGGTAGATCACAGATACAAAAGTTATTCCAATGTAATAATAAGCAATGGAATAACAACAGTTCTCTTCATGAATAAGAAAGAATAACACCCCTTACGAGTACAACAAATAATATTCCCTACATTAAGAAGAAGAGTACTGGATATATACGTAGTGAAGTAGCAGAATACTTTTCGTCTTTCTCTCTATAGTTTATCTCTCTAGAGTTTCACTGAATTCGTAAGAAATAATGCAGGAATGAGCTTCTATTTATAGAAAATGGACTGCATAGTAACTAACTCATGAACGGTCCAGATTGATTTACTTTAATGTGACGGTCCATATTTAAAGCAAAATCATTTAAATAAAATATAATATATTCTATTTATAATCTAATAAAACGAATAACTTTATAAAATATTTTACTATGAAAAAAACTATGCAGGCACTATGCAAACACTATGCATAATAAAATATAATATATTCTAATTATTGTCTAATAAAATAGATAACTTTATAAAAGTAATACTGTTTTATATAAAAAGATTTTACTATGCAAAATACTATGCAGACACTATGCAACACTATGCATAATAGAATATAATATATTCTATTTATAGAATAACTTTATAAAAGTATTCTATTTTATATAAAAAGATGTTTCTGTTTTATTACGTTAATAATACGAATAAAACAAAACTTCTAAATCAACAATAATTAAATCAAATAATGTGAGATACTATGCAGCAACTATTGTAGCAATAATTAAACAAAACTGAGTGACTTCTCACATAAATATCAATAATCAATACTGTGTGCTACTATACAACATGTATTACTGTACTTTTACTATCGAGTAGTTCAACAGTATCAACGGTAAAACTTACGCCGTTATTTTTAATAAAATATTTTTGTCGTTTTCTCAATCCGACAATAATTCCGTTGTGGGGTCCACCAATGATTGTACCGTTGTATGGATATTCCCTGACAAAAAGAATATTTCCCGACCAATCGAATATAATATGACAACTTGCATAATTTGCAAAATTTGTAAATACTACCCACAACTATAACTTTATCTCAAATTCACACCATAATATTAAAAAAAATATTTCGAGAAAATTAAATCTTTATACGTAAAATCTGGGATTTTACAACTTGGATTGGTAAGAGAACTTAATAAGCAAATTAATTCCTATCTAGTAACTAAACTAGTAAAGCATATAAATATAAAAATTCATGGGTTGCCTCCCAGTTAGCGCTTGAATTATAGTCTTTCAGCTTGACTTTGTCTGGTCAATGCTATCCAATTCCACTTCGGTAATTGAGGAACCCTCCATCCATCGGAAATAATATAGCTTTTGGTAGGTTCCCATTTGTGATGACCAATACATCATAGTCACCTAGCATGCTCTGATTTGGTATGTTCTTAATCAAGAACGTCCCACAGCTAGGTGTTTTCTTCATTGTGTATGTGATCACTTTGGGGCATGAAGCTTGTCACACACAATGGGCTCTTCGTCTATCTTCTCTTTCTCGTCCCACCATGGATTCAAAATTGTACTCGCTCTTATGTCATCAAGAGCTTTGCCGACGACATGACTACCAAGTGGGCATGATTTTGCAAATCTGACTGACTCTTTGATCGTTGGTGAAGACCCATTTAGATCTTCGTCGACCTCTATTTCATTATCCCCAATTGTCTCCACACTTTCGATATCTTGTGGGTCATCCGGTCGAAGATTTGGTTCGGGTTCTCTGTCAATTTTGTCATCCATGTCGTAAGGCTAAATGTTTGGAGGAAGGTTGCTTATGGCTTTGGTCATTTGCTCTGTCTGATCCGTAAGATTTTGATTTGGCTTCGCTTGATTACTCATCTTCTCGTCATCTGCTATGAACTTGGACAATAATTCCCCCAGCCTTGAATTTTCTATTTAAGTCTCGGAAGCCATGTATTGAGGACCATTAGTTGAGGTAGTGACTAGTTGTTCCATCCAATTATTAAAATTTTGGGTTGACAGCTCTTGGCTAATACTCATCTCCTCTAGGTTAGCTATGCCCTTCAATATTACATCCCTCAAATTTGGCTTTTTTCTTGTGGCAATGGAGGTGGACATGAAAATTCTGGTGTGTATGTTGGATTTGGAGCGTAGTATTGGTCATCATAAATGCAACTCCCTGAAGAATCCGGGTGATACCCCCAAACTTGGTGATAATTAGGATCAATATAGCTATTGAGGTAATCACCACTATATTGTATCGGTTCAAAACTGACGGTGCATTGATGAATTTGATGATTGCCAGCACAATAGTCACACGTAACTGCCATCCTTCGACTATGTTGGGCTGTGATAACCTCCAACGTCTTCGAATTTGCCTCAATTTGTACTAATTCTGCGGAAAATACATTATGTCCATCAATATCTATTTCCCTTGGTTGAGTCATGTTCGTGTATGGCCATTGATACGCAAAGTCATCCATGGTACCTGAAAAGAAAGAAAAATAGGAAGAGAATTAAATAAAATGGAAAAAAACTGTTTAAATTAAGACTAATTTGATTGAAGCTAATATTGGCAAAAATATATTAACTAATTCCCCGGCAACGGCTCCAAAAACTTGTTGGGTAAATTCTAGTTATGCACAACACGCAAGTATACATGGTCAACAAGTAATAAAGTGAAAGTAGAGTATCGTTCCCACGAGGAATTGTTTAATAAAAATCACCAAGTACTAACCCGTAACCAACTCAATCTTATTTAAATGAATGAATTTCAATTTATAATTAAACTACTATTAAATTCAACTAGTTAAATTAAGATTACGGAGATTTAAGATCACAACTTCACTTATTGCTTCATTTAAGTTAACACACTTCTCATCAATTATTCTCTGTCATGAATTGTTAATCAAGAACACTAAAGAAGATAAAACCATCTCTCGATGCATAAAACTCATACTCACTTAAATCCACAGATGATAGAATTAAGCAAGACACCCTAATTAACTAATCCACTATATATCTATGTGAATTACAATTAAAAAGGATTTAAAGCACAAGTTCTCTATAAGATTACATGCGATGTTAGGTATATCTCTATCCTAGACACAAATTATGTATTCCAACGCCATGCAGAAAACACAATCACATGCTACTATGATCTGATTTAAATCTATACTTCATCTCTCGAGTTCATAAAGATTATCACGGTAATTGATGGCCAATCAATTAAACAACTAAGTCCAAATCACAATAGACAATGCTCACAATAAAATAAAATAATTGATAGTGAAGCATATTAAAATAAACTACACAATAAGATCCATTGTAATCTCAAACAAAGAATTAGTTCATGATTATTGAATTAAAACTAAGAATCCAAAATCGAATAATCATTAAAATACAAAGATAGAAGAAGATAAGAAGATAGAATCTATTGTCTATAGATTTGAAGCTCCCTCCTTGCTCGTATTTTGATTCTTCAATGGTCTCCAAGTCGCTTCAATCTCCAAATCTAACAAGAACTAGTGTTTTCTCCTATTATACTCTAATCTAATCTAATGGAATCCTCTCTATATCTAATCTCTAATCCCCCTAATCCTTGTGATTCTCCTCCTTTTATAATTCTCTTCATATGTCTTTAAGTCCACTTGGAAGTACTCTTGGAAGTCCTTGAGTTAATCGGATCGAAACAATCCTTCTTGGACTCAACTTTGACCAAAATTCGCATTTTCTGGGCATACCTCCTCCCCGGCGGGGGTCTAGGCTTGTAAAAGGCCCATCCCGGTGGGCTAGGGGCCTGTTTTGTGCCTTGCATGCCAACCCCGGAGGAGGTTTTGTGAAGGAAACTTTTCTGCTCTGACGACCTTTGGGAAAACGGCCATAACGTTTGATCCAGGAAGAGTTATGAGGACTGCCACCTATCAAATCGAAGATATCGACGAGTTCTACAACTTTTATTCTTTGAGATTTGAGAAATAACTAACAAATGAAGGTCAAAATTGGGCTGGAATGGACTGCTTTGCAAATGGCCACCCAAAATAGTGACGTTCGACGTCCGTTGGTACAAATGTCATAACTCTTGCATCTGAACTCTAATTGGAATGATTTAAGATGTTCCGGAAAGCTAAGAAGAAGCTCTACAATGTAATCCAAGTTCCAAGCCAAGAACATGAAAGCCCAAACAATGTCTGTATTGCTTTTCTTTGCAATTTCATACCAATTCTTTGCGATTTCAACTCCCAAGCATATAATCTACAAAATGAACCCAAAATGCATGAAAAGTAACTAAGAAACATGAGATTAAGAAAATAATTCAAGTAATAGATACCGGATAAGTAGGTATAAAACCTACTTATCATGTCTCCAGCACATCACGCACACACATGATATATTTACTTGGTATATATATATATATATATATATATATATATACATGTATGGTTTATATATATATATATAGTATTATATATATATATATACTATATATATATAGTATTATATATATATACTATATATATATATATATATACTTTGTTATATATATATATATATATATATATATATGCATGTATGGTTTATATATATATATATAGAATCAATTTATTTAACACTTGACATTTAAATTATCAAGGTCAATGAAAATTAATTCAAATAAAAACAGAAAATAGTTTAGGTAAAAACATAAAATTAATTAAGTAATTTACAAATTACTACATAATTGTTATCATCAAAATATATAAAATAAAGTGTGATTTATCAATCTGCCCCTTTTTGATGATAACAATTATATAAAAATATTTTTATCCCTTAAGAAGCTCCCCCTCAAACTATGAACACTTTTAATTTCAATCTCATAGCAGTTTATAACACTTATAACATTTTATCCAATCTTATAGTAGTTTATAACAATTATAACAGTTTATCCAATCTCATGGCAGTTATAGCAGTTATAACAGTTTATAATATTATTTTTCTCCCCCTTTGTCATCATAAAAGAATTGATGGAGAAAAAGACTTAATCTTGCAGAAAATATTTAGTTAAGTAATCCTGCACAGAAAGTTAGTAACCAATATATATATAGAACTAGATAAGATATTTCTAGCCGCAATAGTAGTAGTAGTAGTAGTAGTAGTAGTAGAGAGGGGTTAGGAGAGTTAAGTTACAGTCATCCCAAATAGTTAGAAATATTACAGTCAGTTCAAATAGTTAGAGATCCTCTAGATTTAGAGGAGAGAAGTGTTGAGAGATTTCAAGAATGTTGCCATCGAGATCTTCTAGTAATGGTTGCAGGACAAGATCAGCTGGGTCAGCATTGGCATTGGCAGGAAACACATAGGGACCCATAAACAATATATTGTTCTCCATTAGAAAACATATCATGGACTTAACAACATGTAGAGATAACTACACATCTTCTAACTTCTCCAACAAAAGAGTTTGGTTTTGGAGAAGAAGTTGATTCATGCTATTAAGTGAATCAATTTTAGTGGCCATGTTGATGGTGGACTCAATAACCTCATGATCAACAGGTTTAAAAATAATTAAGGACTGAGGTGGAAGGTTTAAATGGGAGACAATATTGCTGGTTGGAATAAGTTGGGATTGATGTTGTAATACAGTGATATCCAAGTATTTAAAAATATGAATAAGCAACAAACCAAAGGCAAGACATTTGTTATGGAAGCAAAATTCAAAAGATGATAATAAAAAGTAGGCCAAGTTATAAGATATGCACTCATTCAAGATGCTCTTGATAATTTCCAAATCAAAGGGCAGTAATTTCCTGTCATCTCTAACAGGCATGAAGTTGTTTCTAAGAATTTTGCCCAGAAATTGACACTCAGCAGTAAGAAACTCTAAACCAATTTTGCAAGGAAAATCAAACAAGAGAGCAGACACTATTTGATCAGTCACAATAGACAGTTTGTGCTTAAATAACATGCATTCTTCCAACGAGATACCAAATGGATGAAGATAAGAGTTAATCCTAAGCAATTCTAAAGTAGAAGGATGCAGTTGGGGTGCATGTTGTTGGTTGATTTCTAATCAATAAATTTGTGCAAGTGTACACAGTCCACAAGTAATAAAGTGATAAATAGAGTGTCGATCCCACAGAGAATTCTAATCAATAAATTCCAACTACTAGTACTATATCAATCCAATTTTATTTAAACAACTATATATTGTGATTTTCTGAAATAATGAAACTAAATTAAACAACTAAAGAGAGATTACTCTAAAATAAAGCTAATAAATAAAACTAAGATTTGAATGAATGAATTCAGATAAATAAGGATTAAGACTTCAATATCCCCAATTATGAACTATAAACCAATTATCCAATTATCTTAATTATTATGTCTACTGAATTGTTATCAGGAATTCTCAAATGCCAAAAGCCCTTTTCCAAGTGATCAATTGACTTCTATTTAATCCAGATTAATCTTGCTATATTCCTATGCAAAATAATTGAATTAAACTCCTTCAATCCCAATTCCTTATGTGTTACATGCGGTGAACAGATATTTCCATTCAATTCACAAACCTAATTATTCACTATACAAATAACTAAGTAACATGTTATCATGCCCAGTTCTAACCCTAGAATTCCTCTTCCAATTCCTTCTAGAGTAACAAGGTAATTATTGGCCAAATAATTAATCAATAAATACAAGGCAAGATAAACAATTCACTTTGACATAAATAATTGGAATAAATTGAATAACTAATTTATAGCCATAAAAGGTTCAATTGAAATCTTAATTAAAGAAATTAGTTCATAGCAGAAATAAAAACCAACAATCTTTTGCAAATCATCCTTAAGGAATTACACAAATTGAAAATAAGGAGAAGGAGAAAAAACTCTAGCACCAATCCTTCAATCTTCAAGTAATCCTCCAATTGTGGTTGATGAGTCTTTTAATTCAGCAACATAAACTTTATATACCCTCCACAATCCTAGTCCAAATTAACTTCCCAAATAATCTCCAATTGCGTAGTCAAACCCTTGGTCAACACGCATACTCTCATCAATCGATTTCAGCCAGCTTTCTGGCTACCGAATAACTACTAGCTAGAGCGCCTTGTTACCGGTCCCTAAAAATTACCAAAATGCTATTACACAGCTTAAAGTTCCCAAATTGCCCCCTGCAGTTCCATACTCTGCAAAATAACACAAAAACACAATACTAATGCTTCTAAATAACTTGAGAATGCAATAATTTAAGCCCAAACATATCCGATTCATGGGTATATTATCCAATCATCAAATACCCCCAAACTTAAATCGTTGCACGTCCTCAGCAACAAGACAAAAAACACGAAAACTAACCACCATGCAAATGCAAACTATCTAAATGTTCTTAATTCCAGCAATCCAATAGCACACATATATTCATAAGCCTCAGAAAAATCACAAAAACATGCTAATACATCATGTTAAGGAAGTTCAATAATATCCTAACAATCAATGAATCTAAATCTGTTATTACTGATACCGTGAGTGTGTGTTCAACAACCATGCTAACCAATGAAAGGCAGAAATATGACAGATAATAAATTTCTTAGTAAGCATCATACAGTGTAAACTTGAGAACTCATCAACTAAACTTGATTCGGCTGAAATCAAACAACTACCAATGTTCCAGGGTCAAAATAGAATACTTATGCTTTTTTTTATAACGGGGGCTTTTTGCACTTTTTCCGCTTTATTATTACGTTACTTTTTTTTTCGTCATGACTAAGCATTGTCTTATTCCCTTAGACTTTCAGTGTTACCTTAATGAGCTTTCGACCAACGACTCCCAAGCCATTAAGACCTTAGCGCTCTAGGTGTAGAGACAATCCCATCGGGCTTACTTACTCAAGTAACAAAGGCCACAAAACTAGACATGCATGCCACGATTTTTTTAAGATTATATATTCCAAATATTTTTCCCCCAAACTTAAGTTTATGTCTAAATTCAGTCTTCATTAGCTATTCAAATTGTTCCTTCATTTCACTAGCATCCATCCTTTAGAAGTCTATTATCTATCCATTTAATACTTCCTTAGCCAACATGGTCATTTTTTTTAAAACGTGTTATCCTTATAATATCAGTGTCAAACAGATAAAGATTTAAATCATGTCAACAAAATCATGTCACTAGCTTAACAATCCTTACTAGATTTGTTCATGCAATTTTAATTTCATCATTGGCCCCAAACATACGTAACTATAAAACATCTGGAATTAACATGCAATCCTAAAATGCAACACTTAATCACCATAAAGATTTAAATTAAAACCATTAACAATCTAATAATGCAAAATAAAAATTAACTACCCCCAAATTGAACAAGAGAAATGTCCTCATTCGAAAGATATAACAATATAAAACGGAGGACTTCCCTGATGAGCTTATTCCTCAGGTGGAGCATCCTCATCCTCGCTCATCTCTTGATCAGAAGGGGGAAACACTGGTAGAACAGGAGCAGTAGGGAACTAGCTAAGATTAATGCCCGGGTACAGTTGGGCATTCATAGCATTCTGGGCAGCAAATTGATCAACCAAGTACTTGTAGATCACGTCTTGACGTTCAGACAAGCGGACATTCTGGGACTCCAGGTTGTAAAACCAGTCGTCAATTTCCCGTTGGACAGCTTCAGGAACCACACCACGATGAGCTACTGAGGAAGGACCATAACTAGGTGGAGCTTGAGGTGGTGGAGCTTGTGTAGCTTCAACTTGGGGAATTATGAAACCCAATCCCCTAGGGTGGTTTTCCCCACCTGTCCACACTTTATACCTGCTTATCAACTTATGGTCCAAAACTGGCATAGGCGTTTGAATCATCTCATCAGATTTCCATTTGACCCCAAACTTGGCACATAAAACGCAAATTAAAAAGACGGATGGGGTAAACCTCTTCCTCGTCGAGATGCTCATAGAATGGATTGCTGGATAACATGACCGACATCTATCTTCAATTCTTGCATGATGGAATACAGCATGACAGTCCTCTCCTTGGTGACATGACTCACATGTGTGCATGGCATGAGTTTGGCGCATATAAAGGCATACCACACCTTTCCATATAAACTGAGGTTAGAATGGGGAAAGGTCATGCTACCACGTTCATGTAATGTCCATGAGGTGCCCAGTTGACAAAGCTCTCAGATTATTTTCTCATAGTCTGGACCTAGACTCACAAGACTGGCATACTCGTCGTTCAGTCCCTCTAATGGCAGTTGATAGCATCCGTTTATATCCTCATTGCCAATTTCAATAGTTTTGCCCCTCGCAAACACCCCATAGTGGAAGTGCTCAGGCACGTTGGCGTAGAACTCTTTGAAAACTGCAATCACGGCTGGATCGGGCTGTTCGGTGAGTGAGAACCAATTCCTCTCAGCTATCATGACCGTTATGTCCCCGTCTTTGGAGTGATCGGCCCTTAAACCTCGTTCGGGGATGAGAGAGTGGGTACCCATCTTGTTATAGCGTTCCTGTACCTCGGCGGAGACAAATCATCAGCTATCAAATTTTGGAGGGGCCGAGGTGGTTTCGGAACCCTCTCCGCGTTGACGCTTTGAAGCCATGTCGAAAATTCTACAAGAATTTGCATTCACATATATTAGAATTGAGTGTAATGCGATGAGGAATATATGTATGCATAACACTACCCCCAAACTTCAAAACTACTGCATACTATGTGCAAGGGTTAGGGGTGTGGGGCAACACATAGTAGCTGGAGACTAAGTAGACTTATATTTCCTTCAAAACTCACACTTTGCAAAAGCAACCCAAGGTACGTTTAAAAGATGTAACATGTATGGCAGTATGATCCCATATATGCATCACTGCAAATTGGCCCCCTACAATAGTGAGAAAACTATTTGACAGTGGACCTATGCTATTGTGGTGACAAGATGGCAAGTGAATTTCGTGTGTGGATATGGTGTTGTGTGGTATTAGCAAAGACACTTGATTCAGGCATAATCCCAAACACCTTGTGGGTAGTTTACAAACCTCCTTGAACATCCCTATTAGCAACTGCAATTCCAACTTTAATCATTCCAGCATCATTGACACATATATATGCATGTTACTCGACAGTGTTGCATACATGCAAAAAGAATTTATGCGTACAACAAACGATATCATGCAATCTTAACCATGAAAGAGATGAATTATGACCACTATTAACACACCATGTTACATTTACCAGTATGTAATTGCAATCGGCTGGAACCGGTATTTGGAAATAAACACAGTACATACCTTAGAGATGTGTATAACAGACAAAATTGCGTAGCACGATGATGAACGAATGTCAGATGTGGAACAACTTCAAGGATTAATCAAGTATATAAATAAGGATTGGGAGAGCAGTTAATAGAGGACATCGAATGGTGTGCTAAAGAAGTGGAACGTGTGTAGTAATTAAGGGGAAGGAATGAAAATCGAACAAACTTTTAAATGGAATTGGATTTCCAAACCTGGGGCCAGCGCTGGGGCGCTGGTGTCCAGAACGTGAGGAGTCCTGTAGAGCCGGGGCGCTGGGCCTATCTTGAAGTTTCTTCCCCTTAGTGTCGGGGTGCTGTGGCCCTTTGATCCTGGGCGCCTGGGCGCTGGACCCTATTCCATGCAAGCTTGGTCTGTGGCTTAAATTGTTGCTCATCTGTAAACCAATAAAAGTGTAGGAAGATTATTATGTTTTGTTACTTATTAATACTAAAAGTAAAAGAGAAATAAGATAATAATTATAAAATAAAAAAAAATAAACTCTTGGGGTTGCCTCCCTATAGCGCTTGGTTTATAGTCGTCAGCCAGACTTTTCCGTGTTGCTCAATTGGTTACTGGGTCGGCGAGGTGTACGGCCATAGATTGGCGTTCGATAGGTCCACTCCAGTAATGTTTAAGTCATTAACCATTCACCTTAAATGTTCACTTTGAATTTGGTTCCTCTATTTCGATGTTTCCGTGTGGTGTGACTGAGATGATCACGAACAGCCCGGACCAGCGAGATTTTAACTTACCGAGGAATAACGCAAGCGTGAGTTGAATAGTAATACTTGTTGGCCCAGTTCAAATGTCCGATCGAGAATTTTCTTATCGTGTCAGGCTTTGACTTTCTCCTTGTAGTGTTTAGCGTTCTCATAAGAATTGAACCGGAATTCATCCATCTCATTTAATTGTAGTAACCTTTTCTCTCCCACTGCTTGAAGATCAAAATTAAGTTTACGAATAGCCCAATGTGCACTATGTTCTAGTTCGACCGGGAGATGACATGCCTTTTCGTAGACCATTCTGTAGGGTGACATGCCGATCAGATTCTTGTACGCTATTCGATATGCCTATAGGGCATCATCCAAACACAATGACCAATCTTTTCGTGACGGATTGACTACCTTTTCAAAAATTCGCTTTACCTCCCTATTCGAGAGTTCCGCTTGACCATTGGTTTGGGGATGATACGCGGCTGCAATTTTATGATGAACCCCATACTTTATAAGCAATTTAGTGAACTACTTATTACAGAAATGAGTTCCCTCATCACTTATTATCGCCCTTGGCATCCCAAATCGTGTGAAGATATTCTTCTTTAAGAATCGGTGGACAACGTTGGCATCATTTGTGGGTAACGTTGCGGCTTCTACCCATTTAGAAACATAATCGACCGCCAACAGGATGTATTGATTATTAAATGAGGATGGGAAAGGTCCCATAAAGTCGATTCCCCACACGTCAAATAGTTCAACCTCCAAAATTGTGTTGAATGGCATTTTATTGCGCTTGGAGATATTACCTATACGTTGGCATCGATCACACTTCAGCACATAGAGGTAAGCGTCTTTGAATAGAGAAGCCAGAAAAATCCTGATTGTAACACCTTAGCCGCTGTTCGATCACCGGAATAATGACCTCCATAATCTGATGAGTGGCAATGTCCTAATATGCTATCCATCTCTTCATAAGGCACACAATGTCTAATCATTTGATCCACACAAGCCTTAAACAGAAATGGTTCGTCCCAATAGTATTGCTTAACATCGTGGAGGAACTTCTTACGTTGCTGTGAGGTCAAATCCGGTGGTAACACCTTTGCAACCACGTAATTCACGTAATTGGCATACCAAGGCAATATTGTAGTTACTCGGAGAAGCTTTTCATCCGGAAATTTTTCATTGATCAGTACGTTGTCTTTTTTCTGCACCTCCAAATTTTCCAACCGAGAAAGATGATCCGCCACCTGATTTTCGGTACCTTTTCTATCCCGGATCTCCAAATCAAATTCTTGTAGCAACAATACCCACCGTATTAACTTCGATTTGGCATCCTTCTTCTCAATCAGGTATTTCATGGAAGAATGATCAGTGTAGTCAATTACCTTGGTCCCAATGAGATATGCTCTTAATTTGTCAAAGGTAAACACAACCGTAAGTAATTCTTTTTCGGTGGTTGTGTAGTTCAACTAGGCATCTGTCAACGTCTTACTGAAATAATAGATTGTGTAAAATATCTTGTTGTGACGTTGTCCCAGTACTGCTCCAACTGCGTAGTCACTAGCGTCGTACATCAATTCGAACGGTAAAGACCAATCGGGCGCCACAATAATTGAATCTGAGACCAATTTCCTTTTTAATACTTCAAATGCCTCGATACATGACTGATCCATCTTGAAAGGCACGTCTTTCTCCAATAGGGAACATAAGGTTTTTGAAATTTTTGAAAAATCTTTAATGAAGCGTCTATAGAAACCCGCATGTCCCAAGAAGCTTCGTATTCCCTTCACAGATGACGGAGGAGGTAGTTTCTCAATCGTCTCAATCTTTGCTCTATCCACCTCTAATCCTGATGCAGAAACCTTATGCCCCAAGATAATGCCCTCTTGCACCATGAAGTGACATTTTCCCAATTAAGAACTAGGTTGGTTTCCACACATCGTTTTAACACTAAGACCAAATTATTTAAGCATAGGTCGAAAGTATCACCGAACACGGAGAAGTCATCCATGAATACCTCCAAATTGTGTTATACCATATCGGTGAAGATCACCATCATGCAGCGTTGAAAGGTTGTCGGCGCATTATATAAGCCAAAGGACATACGTCGGAATGCAAACGTACCGTAGGGGCATGTGAATGTAGTTTTCTCTTGATCCTCTGGTGCTATGGCAATTTGATTATACCCAGAATATCCATCCAAATGACAATAGAACTGATGTCCCGCTAACCTATCCAACATCTGATCAATGAACGGCAAGGAGAAATGATCCTTGCGTGTGGATTTATTCAGCTTGCGGTAGTCCATACATACTCTCCATCCTGTAACAGTTCTAGTCGGAATGAGCTCATTAGCTTCATTTTTCACCACTGTCATACCCCCTTTCTTTGGTACGCACTGTACAGGACTTACCCATGAACTATCCGAGATTGGATAAATAATACCGGCATCCAACCACTTTATGATCTCCTTTTTCACCACATCCTTTATAATGGGGTTTAGCCTTCTTTGCTGCTCAATGGTTGGTCTTGCCCCCTCTTCTAATAAAATTTTATGCATACAGAATGACGGACTAATTCCTCAAATATCCGCTATAGTCCACCCAATTGCTGTTTTGAACTCTCGCAATACCTGTAGTAGTTTCACCTTTTGTGTGTCAGTTAACTCTGTCAAAACAATGACTGGTAGTGTAGCATCTTTCCCCAAATAAGCATACTATAGATGAGATGGCAGCGGTTTTAACTCCAACACCGGTGGCTCTTCTATTGAGGGTTTGCACTTTTTCCTTTCCGTTTCGGGCCTATCAAGGGTGTCGAATGGTTGATTGCTTTTCCGGAAGAACGATGATATATCTAGCTAGTTGACATACTCAATGTCCTCTTCAATACCGTAGTCGTCTATCCCGAACAACATGGATTCTATCGGGTCCTCTGAGTAATTTCCGCAGAACTTGTGATTAACTAATTAATCCATTAAATCCACCTGCAAACACTCACCTTTTTCCTTCGGATAAGTCATCGACTTAAATACATTAAAGGTGACCTGTTGATCTTCAACTCACATCGTCAATTCACCTTTTTTCACGTCAATCAATGTTTTTCCCGTGGCTAAAAATGGTCGCCCGAGAATGATGGGAATTTCCTTATCTGCTTCACAATCCAAGATAACGAAATCTGCTGGGAAGATGAATTTATCCATCTTTACTAATATGTCTTCAAAAATACCTCGTGGATATGTAACTGATCGGTCCACCAACAATAAACTGATATTTGTCGGTTTTGGAGCCTTCAGTCCAAACTGTCTGTAGACGGATAATGGCATCAAATTTATACTGGCCCCCAAATCACACAACGCTCTCCCCGAAAACTGGTTACCAATGTCGCATGGAATAGTAAAACTACCTGGATCTTTTAACTTTGGAGGTAACTTGTTCTGGATTATTGCTCTGTATTCTTCGGTTAGCGCTACTGTTTCAAAATCACCCAATTTCCTTTTCTTCGACAACACATCCTTCATGAACTTAGCGTAGCTCGACATTTGTTCTAAAGCTTCGGCAAATGGGATGTTGATATGCAGTTTTTTGAAAATATCCAAAAATCTTGAAAACTGCTTATCTAACTTGGATTTTCGAAACCTCTGCGGATACGGTATGGGAGGCATTGTGATAGTCGGTTCCGGTGCTTTCTGCTCTACGGTCTCATCTTGATGTTTTCCGATTTCCATAACTTCTTATGTTTCATCTGTTGCGTTGTCCCTCTTTTCCTTATCCTTAACTGTCTCCTGCAAATCCTTCCCATCACAGAAAGCTACTGACCTTGCAATGCTCGTTTCTGCCCAGATTTATCTCTGTATCACTAGGGAGTGTTCCATGTGGACGGTTATTCAATGCATGTGCTATCTGCCCCAATTGATTTTCCAGATTCTTTATCGACGCACCTTGGCTTTTCATATTCATATCTACTTGATTCAATAGCTTGTCTTGTTCCTCATTCTTTTTGTCAGTAGCCCTAATGAATTTTTCCAAGGCTTCCTCCCAACCTGATTTCTTCTCTGGTTGTGGTTTAGTCTGATTTTGAAATCTGGATATGTTTTGTTATCTAGGTGCTTGAGCTTGAGCTTGATTGTTACTCCATGAAAACCCCAGATGATTTCTCCAACCTGGATTATATGAATTTT
Organism: Panax ginseng; assembly: GCA_020205605.1. Classification (NCBI taxonomy): domain Eukaryota; kingdom Viridiplantae; phylum Streptophyta; class Magnoliopsida; order Apiales; family Araliaceae; genus Panax; species Panax ginseng. The sequence continues at coordinate 34,504,248 of CM035147.1, forward strand.
GAGTCGGATATGGTTGAGTTGATTGATTATAGCTCCCTACGAACTGAGCTGATTTAGAATTTATGGCACATTGCTCCGTAGCATGACCCCCAACACATAATTCATAAACCATTGCTACCTGCTGTATGGATGGTGGACTCCATGTTTCCATTTTTTTAGCTATTGTGGCCACCTGTGCTGCTAATGCTATAATAGGATCCACTTCAAACTTTCCCGGTGTTTTCGGAGGGTTCGACCTAGTCATGGGCCATTAATAGTTGTTGTTGGCCATCATCTCTAACAGATGATATGCCTCATCAAAATTCTTAGACATGATTGATCCCCCTACCACTGCATCAATACTGGCTCTAGTGGTCGCATGCAACCCGTCACAGAATATCCCCAACTGCATCCACTGTGGAATTCTGTGATGTGGGCACTTACGGAGCGTATCCTTAAATCTTTCCCACGCCTCATATAACGATTCTGAGTCAAACTGTGCAAAGGTGTGAATATCGTCCCGTAGTTTTGTTGACTTCGCTGGTGGGAAAAACTTAGCTAGAAATTTTTGAGCTAAGTCGTCCCACGCTGTGATTGAACCAGGAGGCAAAGAATGTAACCAACTCCGAGCTTTATCTTTCAAGGTAAACGGAAACATTCTCAACCTTACAGCATCTTCTAATACATTATTGAATTTGAAGGTGTCGCGAACTTCCAAGAAACTCAAGATATGCTCATTAGGATCATCTATTGAATTAACCCCAAACTGGCATGTATTATGAAGCATTTGAATTATTCCCGGTTTTATCTTGAAACTGTTCGCATTAATTGCCGGCCTCCTAATACTCGACTGTATATCTGTGACATTCGGCATGGCATAATCCCTAAGTGATTTTTGTTCGTTCCCTACCATGTTCACTAGTATTTCTGCTCGCCGCTTTTCTTTCCTCGGTGACAATCGCACTAGTCAACTGTAATTTCCTGAATTTCCTTTCGATGTCGTCTGTATAAGGAAAAAGTTCCTTTTTAGCTCTTGATCTACTGTGCATGCACTCACAAAGAATTCCTGCCAATTCAAGAAGAAAAATAAATAAATAATGTTTAAATTAAGACCGAATTGATTATAACTAATATTGAATTAATATTAATAAAAAATTTCCCGGCAGCGGCGCCAAAAACTTGTTGGTTGATTTCTGATCAATAAATTTGTGCAAGTGTACACAGTCTACAAGTAATAAAGTGATAAGATAGAGTGTTGATCCCACAGAGAATTCTAATCAATAAATTCCAACTACTAGTACTATATCAATCCAATTTTATTTAAACAACTATAAATTGTGATTTTCTGAAATAATGAAACTAAATTAAACAACTAAAGAGAGATTACTCTAAAATAAAGCTAATAAATAAAACTAAGATTTGAATGAATGAATTCAGATAAATAAGGATTAAGACTTCAATATCTCCAATTATTAACTATAAACCAATTCTCCAATTATCCCAATTATTATGCCTACTGAATTGTTAACAGGAATTCTCAAATGCCAAAAGCCCTTTTCTAAGTGATCAATTGACTTCTATTTAATCCAGATTAATCTTGCTATATTCATATAAAAAATAATTGAATTAAACTCCTTCAATCCCAATTCCTTATGTGTTACATGTGGTGAACATATATTTCCATTCAATTCACAAACCTAATTATTCACTATGCAAATAACTAAGTCACATGTTATCATGCCCAGTTCTAACCCTAGAATTCCTCTTCCAATTCCTTCTAGAGTAACAAGGTAATTATTGGCCAAATAATTAATCAATAAATACAAGGCAAGATAAACAATTCACTTTGACATAAATAATTGGAATAAATTGAATAACTAATTTATAGCTATAAAAAGTTCAATTGAAATCTTAATTAAAGAAATTAGTTCATAGCAGAAATAAAAACCAACAATCTTTTGCAAAAAATCCTTAAGGAATTACACAAATTAAAAATAAGGAGAAGGAGAAAAAACACTAGCGCCAATCCTTCAATCTTCAAGTAATCCCTTGCTTAGCCTCTAATTGTGGTTGATGAGTCTTTTAATTCAGCAACATAAACTTTATATACCCTACACAGTCCTAGTCCAAATTAACTTCCCAAATAATCTCCAATTGTGAAATCAAACCCTTGGTCAACGCGTACTTTCATTAATCGGAATCCTTTGTAGCCCTTGGCCATACCGAATAACACTAATTTGAGCACCCGTGCCGGGTCCCTGAAAATTACCAAAATGCCATTACACAGCTTAAAGTTCCCAAATTGACCCCTGCAGTTCCCTACTCTGCAAAATAACACAAAAACACAATAATAATGGTTCTACATAACTTGAGAATGCAATAATTTAAGCCCAAACATATCCGATTCATGGGTATATTACCCAAGCATCACATGTACAAGAAATAGTTCATCAATTATATATGTTTGTCCTTGAATGCAAGTAGTGATGCTTTTTATAAAACTAGAAGAATCCTTAGAAAATTTCATATGAGAGTAAAATTTAGCTATAAGACCAGGATAAATAGACTTATCATAGAACGTTACCAAGCAATCCCACCTAACATTTTTAAATTTTTCGAACAAATCTGGAAAACTATGAAAGGTAATTACATTCTCTGGACACATATTATGTCTCATAACCCTATATTTAGATTGTACAGATGCAGCAGTGAGATGAGGAATAACATTAGAAAACTGCAACTCAGAATGCAAAAGAAGTGTTTTACGTTTAGATGAAAAAAGGTTAGACATGATTAGTAAAGAAGCAGGGAGGATAGGTGAGAGGATGAGGCTAACTAAGGATTGAGAATATGAATACACCATATTTGAAAGAGCTTATATATATATATATATATATATATATATATATATATATATATATATATATATATATATAATGTGTAATGATATGTCAGCAGCAAGATGCACGTAAGTGTAGTGGAACAATATTAGCAATAAATAGAATTATGGAGTGACAAGTAGTGTAACCATACTATAAACTGTAGTGAGAAATAGAAAACATTTAAGTTAAACTGTAAGGTGGATAAAAAAGTTAAAACTTTTATTTAATAGGGTAGAGAAAAACTGTAACACATAAGTGAGCCAAATGTCATATATTGAACATATAGAACAATTAAGTTTAGTCAATTTCAAGAATGATTACAAAAAATTTCAGAAGAATATAGCAGGATTTGGTATTTAAAACATTCTTTGGTAAAACACGACAAGGAACTATTTGACAGAGAGGAGTAGAGCCGAGTTGTATCAGCAAATAGAAAGATTGTCATTTCAAAAATAAATTTTTAGAAAGGCAGGTAGTTTGTAAAATTTAACATTTATAGTGAATCTTAGAAAGATTGAGCAAGTATCAGTTAGTGCAAATAAAGCCAGTGGACATCAGTATCCACACAATATATATGCCAAACACAATAAAGCCAGAGGTCACAAACCAGTGTATCATGTATGTACCTTAATATATCAGTATCTACACAATATATATGCCGAACACACGGATTGAAAGATATAGAGGCCACAAAAGCGTTGACCGACCATGACCACTGTTCTGAGTTACCTAGAAACCCAAGAACAACTCTGACAGTGACTTTGAGCCTCTATAACTTCTTGTTATATAAAGGTTAAAGCTTGATTTTGGTATGTTGTTATACTACTATATGAGTGCTACAACACCTATACACTTATAAAATCAGAATAATCAATAGTAAAGAATTAGACTAAAGTCAAAGTGACCTCTAAACCTTGATCAAATTATCCCCAGAAATGAAGAACACCTATAGCAACACTTTCTGTCGCTATAGGCCTTTAGCGACAAACAGTAAATTTAAATTTAATAAATAAATTAATAAAATTAGAAATAATTAATAAATAAATATAAATAATTATAAGAATAGTTTTCAAAATTATTTTAAGTTATAATAATTAACTTTAACTATTTTTAAATTCAATAAATATTTTATTTATTTGAATATTATTAATAATTAAGTTATTAATAATTTAATTAGAATAATCATTTATAAATAATAAATAATTATTTAAAATGATATTAATGGTTTAAAAATCATATTAAATGGTTATAAATTATTTAAAATAAAAAACAAGATTTTAATAATATTCTAAGAAAATATTAATTATTTAGAAATAGAAATACATGATTTATAAATCATTTAATGGATAAATAAATATCTAAAAATTTTTATACGCTTTTAGAAATTATTTTAAGTAATAAATAAATATTTAAAAATATAACAAAGCTTATAATTAAAGTTTAACCGTGATATTAACTTATTAATTATTCGGTAAAGTCTTAGGACACCGAAATCATATCAAACTTAACTCGATCATGAATAGTTTGTATATTTGAGTATTGTTATCAATACTAATGTGTTAGACATATATGAATGAACATCTTAGGTTTTTATAAACGAATAAAGTAGCATTTCTTAATCGATCTTTGCTCAGGCAAGTTCTCTAAACCTTAATCTATTATTAAGCAAGTTTCCTATACCTTAACATTAATTTATTACTTATGCAAGAACCCTACTTATTCATTGAACAAGATTCATATCTTAATTTGCTTTTGATATATTATATACCAAACCAAATTTGATTGCCACTTATTATAAAGTTATTGTTATAGTTTTAACATAACTAAGAAATGAAATACTTATTCATATGTTGTTATTGATTATCAAGCATGAGCTGTTGTGTCAACCCAAATTACTTTGGTAAGACATCTTATACTAAGTTGTATATCCCAAAAGGGAAAATTATGTGCCAATATATCTGACACTTAGTGCAAGTTAGGCACGATTATGATGAGATGCATACTCCCAGGATGTTGAATAGGTTGATCCCTTATCTCACATCTGAACAAGATTTTTAAGTCTTTCTGACTGATAGAAATGGTTGAAATAAAAATTCGAGAAATTGTAAACAACACTCGGTTGAGAAAAGTTTTGAACTGTTATACTTCTTTAAATCTTATATTATGTTATAATTATCAAACCTGCTGAGCATGTCATAGCTCATTCTTGCAAATCATTTCCTTTTCACTATTAGATGGTAACCCTGACACATCTGGAACAAACAATGGGAAGCGACCCTGCTTAGACTAGTTTTAATTCTGTCTAGCTTAATGTAAAACTTTTATAATAAGAAATTCTTTATGAAGAATCATGTAACCGAACCTTTATATATATATGATATAATATCATCATTTATTTCTGCAATCGTGTTTCCTTTACATAAATAGGTGTAATTAGAACTTTTGATTTATTTTGAGATCCTTGGGAACTATACATCTGAGTGAGGGTATTAGTAATATGGATTATTCATGTTATTATTAATACTTTGGATTTCAGATAGATAGGTACTATCGATACGATAGAGTAATCCGCAAGAAATAGACTATATATCTGAGTGAGTGTATTGGTAATATGGACTGTTCATGTTATTACTAATACTATGTATTTTAAATAGATAGATATTATTCGTAGATACATTGTATACATCCAAGTGAGGGTATCCAAACACATCAATAGTTCTATAATGAATTATTATCTATTATGGGATATTGTGAACCTTAGATCTATGAGAATTGTATCTTATAATATTTGTCTAGTAGTTCGATTAGATATAAACATCAAATCAGATACTGCAGGTGTATAGATTTGGATGCGTTATATTAATTGATTGGTTGTGAACACCAGATCGGATACCGTGGGAGTTTAGATCTGGGGGCCTCACAAGTTTGGTATCAGAGCATTTAGGCTATAGATTTAAGGAAGGTGAATCTTAGTATATAGTCTTCGTGTCCGTAAAAATATTAAATTACACATAAAATAACATTAAAAACTTTATGTTCTGTGTAAAAATTTTTAATATAAGTAATAAAGAAGTTCTTTTGTAGGATGGCCAACTCCGATGCTGTGGAAATGCCGATAGTAAATAACCCACCAAGAATTGAGTCATTTCAAGATAGTGATGTAGAGGAGGAAGAGTTGCTTCATGATCAACTGTGACGCCCCCAAATCCGGGTATCTTCCAACCCGACATATGGTGCTACACGATGCTACAGTTCATACATACATTCAATTGAAATGCCTCAAAAGAACGAATATGTCTTATATATATTCCAAAACAATATTCCCTTCCCAGGTTCTATATAACCAATGCATAAGTTCTTTGTCATAATATCAAATACATTACAACAGTAAATCTATACTATTACATAGATAGTTCAACGGTCTGCCTTAGCCTTTTCCTTATCTTTACCAGATCGTTTGGTCCGTTCGGTCTTAGCTGCATTCATATGGTTTAAGCAAGAGTGAACATAACAAGCTCAGCAAGTACAACAATTCTAATTAAATAACATGCTTGAAACATAGGAATCGTATATCTTCAATAACTGAACAATAGTTATGAAGTACTATCGATAATTCAAAATAACACTGCTTTTCCTTCAAAATGTTTTACAATGAATATCATTCAGTAAAACATCAATTCCGATCCAAGACCATGAGCATTTCATACTTTCTTTGAAAAGGACAACCCGACTCTAAGTCCGTAAGTCTGACATATCTTACGAGCACGTCTAGGTGATCAGCCTATAGTACTCTATGTTGATCAACACTACATTCTTTAAACGTATGTCTGTTTAAGTTGTGGCAACCTCACGTGCCTGTCATTTGACGACAAAACATTTTAGCATACTCAGTCTTCATTTGAAAACCACACCAACATATTTTGGTAAAACATTGACAATACTTTGATAGATTATAAGAAATCCAACATATCGTAAGTCTAGCCGAAAGAATTGGCTTTGACTTCATCATACATCAATTCATGCGTAAGAATATATGAATCATAAAGCTTGTCCAGATTGAACTGAAATAAGGGTTAGAACACTTGCTTTCAGCGTCTGCTACTGTTATTACACGTTCACTTTAAGTCTTCAAGGTCTCTACAATATATGATTACATAACGTAACACATTAGGTCATGAATAAACATACACGGTCCCTAATGAATCTTACCCTTCTCAATCTAATCATGACTTAGATTTATTATTATTGGTTCCGGCTTTTCGGTAAGCTTTACATCGTCATTATGTTCACCTTCAATTGATTACCTTCAACCTTTAGTTATCACACTTAAGGTTTAACAATGTTTTAAACAATGTTACTTTAAGCTTTATTAATGTGTTAGTTCATTATCTCATTAACCAACTTTTCCTTTTTATGCTTACAAGCCTTCATTACTATGCTTGGTTTAGTGCTAGCGTTGCGGCGCCAGCTTCCCTTCTTCGACTTGCGCTGCGGCGCGAGTTTGCAGTGCACAAGCCCCGGCCTCATAGTTACAACGTCACTCTTTCTTCATTGTGTCGCGATGTGGCGCCAACTAACAGTGTACTATGGTTCGGCCTCACGCTGCGGTGCCGACCATTCTTCTTTGAGTCGCGCTGCGACGCGGACTCTGTGCCTCAGAAAAATTTGACAGACTTTTTCTTATGTGAGATTCCCGGGCTCATAACTTGTTCGTTATAAGCCGAATTGGCTCGTTTTAAAGCCATTAGTTCACAAATTACATGCTCTAAGTGTTTATATAATAATTTTACATTTTTGACTTCGTTAACTTAAAATTCACATATTAGTCCATTTTTAACAAAAACGATAAATGTTCGTGAACATTCAACGCTCATTTCTTCGTTCAAAGTCAGAATTCGGTCATTTTCGAGCCCGCAACTCTATAATGCCAAATAAGACTTTCTCCCATCGAAAACCAATGTTTCTGAGCTCAATAACAAAATTCAACTTCCATTCCAAGAATTTCACGAATTCGATATTTATCGTCAAATCGTGAGAATTCCGGCATAACTTCATTACTTATGATTCATTCATCGTTTCAAATGGATTATAACCATCATACCAACATCTTAACATATATATTACATTAACTTATTTACATGATAAGTTATTACTTATTCTTCATGAGTTTATATCTTATCAAAGTAAAAACTACTTATAGTTTCATTTTTCATGACTTATTATGATTTAAGTCTTCTAACCAACATTCTTACATCCTGTTATTATACAAACTTCTTAAAGTAAACATATGACAAGTTCATAAATGTTCTTCATAAATTCATAACTTATTTAAGTTGAATTACTTATTCATGACTTATACGGCTTAAGTCCATTGATTATTTATTCTCTTATCAACCTACCATAGAAGAGTTGGAAGATTAATAACATAGGATTATTACCTTTGAATATCAATCTTGTTCTTCTTCTTTTCTTATAATGGAAGTCTAGCTTATTCTTGCTTATTCTCTCTAACAATTAAGCACTTAACTTGTTGGTGAAAATTAACAAACAACAAATGAAATCCTAAGCTTGTTATTTATAGGATTTCCTAAGTTAGGGTAATTTGGTCATTAGGTCATCCCACCTCCTTAAGCACCTCTTTACTATTCATTACTTTTTAATTAAGTTAACTTGCTAACCACCTACTTTACTTGGCCATTACATTATTTACTTGGTCACCACATTATTTTCTTGGTCACCAAGATTAACCATATGACCATGGGTTTCCCCATGGGTCACCCTAACCCATTGGATCAATAATTTGGGCTTAGGTTTAATTAACTTAATTAAAACTTTCGGGCTTGCTTTAATTTACTTTGGACTTTACATTAATAACCACTTGGGCTGTTATTAACAAATCTTTGGGCTTTCATATTAATTCCTATTGGACTTGCAAATTGCTACACAATCCTACAAGTCCATTACATTTGGCTTAAAGCCTTAGAACATATACTATACGTATTATTCCTGTATTCTCACTCATATACTTATTCAACATATTCTATATACCATCATTCATACATACTCGTATAATACTTCGTATTATACTCGTATTCATTACTTTGGATAATACTTATGTGTCATGCGATCATCACATGAACTTCTAACGCTTTACTTTTCCTAACCTTTTCTCAAATTAAGTCTGCATGCGAAAAATTATGTTTTCCATACTTGAATTATTATTACATAATCCATCTCACCTCGATATTCTATCGTTACGTATTTCTCGGAAATTCAAAAATAATTCTCGAGCAGAAATCGATGAATAGTGTTTTTTCAAAAAAATTCTTGAAAATCTTTTATTTTCGTCTTGAAAATTCAAACACTTTAATTCCTTCACGTAGTTAAAATACTACGACTTTTCGACGTTTCTAGGTTATAGAACGACATTCATCTTACTAACACGTAATAGTAACAAATAATATAATTTTATTCATTATTTAATTAAATAAAATTATTTTACATTAGATCAAAATTTCTCGGTCGTTACATCAACAATTGTTAGATGCTAGGGAAGAGGAGGATACAGTAGCAAGACAATTGATGAGGATTGAAGACCATGAACATGCAATGGCATTACTATTACAAAAATCTGAGCATGATAATGATCAAATGAAGTTTAGGACACATTTGGTCAAGGGTATGCTGGAGCATGAAATGGGAACAACAAATTAACTAAAAGTACTACTACATCACGCACAGAGTGGTAGGAGGGAAATACAGTCGAGATTAACCAAGTCTGCTCTAGGAACTCGGGATGTATTCAATGATTTGTAGCGTCGAGTGGTTTGATATCCAGTGGAAGGGAAGAAGACTGCTTATCTGATGGATCGATCTGTGGTATGCCACATGATCCAGGATTCATATGATTGTTGGTCGTAATCCCGATCAATATATGTGTGCAAGTATACACGGTCACCAAGTAATAAAGAGTAAGTAGAGTATCGTTCTCACGATGAATTACTAATAAAGCTTACCAAGCACTAACCCGTAACCAACTCAATCTTATTTAAATGATTGCTTTGATATTTTATAGTACAACTATGAAACTAAATAAAACTAACTATCCCTAGAATAAGACTAGATAATGAAGACTTGAGATTATAATTTCACCAATTGAATCATTTAACACACTTCCTGTTAAGCCAAATTAATCATACTGGATTGTTAGTCGAGAACACGAAAGTGAAATATAGCCATCTCTCGATGTACCATACCCATATCACATATACTCCACAATTGATAGAATACACATGAACACCCACATTACCTAAACCACTATATGTCTATGTGATTTACTTATAATTAGGGTTTCAGCCCAAGTCCTCAATTGACTACGAGTGGTGCTTCGGTATATGTCTATCCTAAGCACGAATACATTCATCACCATGTAGAACATACAAACACAAGCTATTAAGATCAGATCTAAACCCATACTTTGTCTTTCAAGTTCATATGGATTATCACAGTAATCGATGACCAATCAACTAAACAAATAAGCATGAATCTTAATAGACAATCTCATAACAATCAATAAGTCTAACAATGATGTATATTAAAATAAACTAGACAATAAGATACAATGTAATCTCAAAATAGAGTTTAGCTCATCATAGAATCAAAATCCATAATCCATAATTGATTATACATTGAGAAATAAAGATAGAAGTAAAGAGAAGTTAAGGATTTGGGAATGCAAATCTGATCTCTCATGCTCCAATTCTGAATTTCCTATGCTCTCTAATTGCTTCAATCTTCAACTCTAATATAATCTAGGGTTCTAATCTAATCTAACAAAGAAAGAGAAGAAAAGAGAATATGTAATCTAGATTGATCCCCAATGGTGGAATCCCCTTTAACATAGTTATATCTCTTCTATATATATGCCATAATTGAACTCTTCTCCAAGTTACACTCTAATTGCACTGTTTAGTGAAAAAGTTATCTCGGGTCAACTTTCGAAGTGGCGCGGCAGGGCTGGAAATGGCCTGAAGTTGGGCGCGGGCGCGCCACTACTGCTTCTGAGATTCTTCTGGCGCGGGTGCACGAGAACATAGAGGAATCGGCGCAGCCAGTTCGCCGGCCTTAACTTGCTTGATGACACTACCAGACGGGTGTGATTCCTCGTCATACCGCCGGGTGTATTGTTGTTGTCAGTCATTGCTGCTAACTTTTTTCCTTCTTCACTTCACTTCTTCAATCTTCACTTGATTGCCTTCCTCATGCCTTACTTGATCTCTCTGATGCCATTTCCTTAAGCTCTTACTCACCTACATTCTTCCTTCTAGTCATTGCTCACCATACCATGCCATGGCATGCAATTCCATGCCTTCACCATGCCTTTAGAGTTCCCTTAATGCAACCTTCAAAACAAACATAAAAAGAAATCAAACAATACTACAAATGCTTAAGTTGGGCAAAATTCTAGTAAGTTGGTAATCAATAAGTAGGTCTAAAACCTACTTATCAATGATGAAGTTAATGATTTCTAGAATATAATATAAAAATCTAAATGCTCCGTATTAGTATGAATAAAAGAGCATTTGTTATTTGTATTATAGGTAGTAGTGTTATATGTAAAACCACTAGATGGTTATGTTATGTACTATTTTGAAATATGAATAAAAAGTATTCTTATTGTGGATGTTTATATTTGATTTATATAGAATCATGCCACCAACCAGAAGACCTCGACAAGAGATAGATAATGATATTAATCCCACCCAACAGTTAGTAGAACTCCTGTTAGGTGTCGTACAAAATAGACCCACAACTCAAACCACATCATTCCATTGACACATATTATGTCTCATAACGCTATATTTAGACTGTGCAGATGCAGTAGTGAGATGAGGAACAACATTAGAAAACTGCAACTCAGAATACAAAGGAAGTGTTTTACGTTTAGATGAAAATAAGTTAGACATGATTAGTAAAGAAGAAGGGAGGATAAGTGAGAGGATGAGGCTAAGTAAGGATACGTTTAGTCGAAGTGTAGTCAGGCAAGATTAGCAATAAATAGACTTATGGAGTGACAAGTAGTATAACCATACTATAAACTGTAGTGAGAAATAGAAAACATTTAAGTTAAACAGTAAGGTGGATAAAAAAGTTAAAACTTTTATTTAATAGGGTAGAGAAAAACTGTAACACATAAGTGAGCCACATGTCATATATTGAACATAGAGAACAATTAAGTTTAGTCAATTTCAAGAATGATTACAAAAGATTTCAGAAGAATATAACAAGATTTGGAATTTAAAACATTCTTTGGTAAAACACATCAATGAACTATTTAACAGAGAGGAGTAGAGCCGAGTTGTATCAACAGATAGAAAGATTGTCATTTCAAAAATAAATTTTCAGAGAAAAAGGTAATTTGTAAAATTTAACAATTATAGCGAATCTTAGAAAGATAGCAAGTATCAGTTAGTGCAAATCAAGACAGTGGACATCAATATCCACAGAATATATATTTCAAACACAATAAAGCCAGTTGACATCAGTATCCAAACAATATATATATATATATATATATATATATATATATATATATATATCCAAAAATAGAGCAAGTGGATAGCAGTATCCACACAATATATAGTAGACAGTAATTAAAAAATGGAGGGTTATACTTGAGTGAGCGAAAGAAGCAGCATTATACTAGTAAATTGCAAACCTCTGAAGAAAAGTGATTAAGTTGCATGCACATCCTTGTGCTGTTTCTCAGCAGAAAGAAACATATTTGTGCAAGCATAAATATATATAGACACAGACAGAGACCTTAAATATATATATATATATATATATATATATATATATATATGTGTGTGTGTGTGTGTGTGTGTGTGAGGATATAACTATATAATATAAGAAATGACGAAAAAATAGTGTTTTAAAAAAAATGTTAAGATTTCAGAGTTTTTTAAAAATTGAACGTTTTTTTAAAAAAAATGAAACCCTATAAATTTTACAAGTGAGGGTTTGTCAAAAAAAATTTCAAAGAAAGAAAAAATGGTGAATCGATAGAAGTTTAAACAGATCTTGAAAAAAAATCGCCTTTTAGTAAAAAGTTGAAACAAAAGTTTCACAGATCTAAACATAAAAAGTTTTAGATTTAAACCTATCATTTGAACGGGTGAGTGAAAAACTGAACTATTACGAAAAAATTTGCAAAAAATGGATTCGAGAACAGAATCAGAAACGATTTTGAGTCGAACCCCAAAAAGTTAAACGAATATAACGAAAAACCCTAACCATAGATTTGACGATCTTTTGATTTAGACGAGAAGAAGAAAGAAAACTTTAGCAGCTGAAATCAACTGAAAACCTTAACCAGATCGACAGAACAATCAAAAATAGAATCTGAAAAAAAATTCCATCGTTCTTCGATTGAAACCCTAAAAAGTTTTACGAATATTGAGTTTACATGATTAATCAGATCGATTAATCATATCAAAAACAAAGTTTGTAAAACATATCAAGATGTTGAGAATCATGATCAGAGAGAACCAGAAGATAGACGTAATTAGAGATGAGAGAGTCGGTTTCGGTGAGAGAGAATAGAGAGAGACAAAGGCATGAACTGAGAAGAGAGAGAGATGATGTTGAAAATGAATTAAAAAATAATTTATATATATATAGGTTAACTCACCTTCTTGATCCAATGGTGAAGAGCTGGCAGGGATTGAGATCAACGACTTGGATTTAATCTGATTGATGAACAGTTGTGCTTCTTTTAAAAACTTGATCTAATGGCTGGGATGAAATCTCAGTTTTGATCGAGCGGTTCAAGTTCATGATCCATGTGCCCCTTGATGACTGATTCTTATTGGCTTAATAAATAGGGCGCGAATTGGTCATTTTTGACCATTGAATTTGTAATTATTTTAATGGTGTAGATTTAACCCTTGATATGTGTATATAAATAAACTAAATAAACATTAATATATTAGTAATAAAATAAAGATAACAATAGTTTTATAATATTACCATATACGCACATAGAAATAATATATAATATAATTAAATGTTAAACAAATATAAAATAAATAAGAAAATTAAGAAGAAATATCTTACATGCCTAATTCAATTCGTAATTTACAAAATCTTTCCGAACTTAGTGGTTTAGTGAATATATTAGCTATATTTAATTCAGTGTCAATGTGTTCCAGTTTAATAATTTTGTTATTAACATGATCACGTAAAAAAATGATGCCTAATATCTATATGCTTTGACCTAGCATGCAGAACTGTATTTTTACTAAGATTGATAGTGCTTGTAATATCACATAGAATAGACACACAGTAAAATTTCAAGTTATAATCAACAAGGGTCTGTTTCATCCACTCCGATTTAAGACAAAGAACGCAAAGCTTCAATATATTCAAACTTTCTTGGTTGAAATAGATACCGAGTTTTGTTTCTTAGAAAACCAAGAAACTAAACATCCTCTCCGAAATTGACAAGTACCACTGGTACTTTTTCGATCGACATGATGACCTGCATAGTTAGAATCTGAAAAATACATGAGATTAAATGGTTGATCCTTAGGATACCATAGACCTAATTCAGTTGTTCCTTTAAGATACCAAAAAATCCTTTTTACTACTGTCAGGTGAGATTATTTAGGATTAGCTTGAAACCTGACACATTTACAAACACTAAACATAATGTCAGGTCTACTAGCAGTTATGTATAGTAAACTTCTGATCATTCCTCTATATTTCTTTGAGTCAACATATATTTCTATTTTCATCAATAATTAATTTATTAGTAGTTGACATAGGAGTGTTAAGAGGTTTTGCATATTCTAAGCCAAATTTCTTGATCATTTCTTTATAGTATTTAGATTGAGATATATGAATATATTTTTCTTCTTGTTTGATCTGCAATCCGAGGAAGAAGTTTAATTCTCCTATCATACTCATTTCAAATTCTTTACTCATATTTTCAGAGAAATCATTGCACATAGTAATGTCAGTAGAACCAAAAATAAAATCATCAACATATATTTGAATTACTAGAATATCACCATTCTTATTTTTAGTAAATAAAGTAGTATCAACAGTACCCCGTTTAAAACCATTATTTAGCAGAAATTTACTCAGTCTTTCATACCAAGCTCTAGGGGCCTGTTTTAAACCATATAAAGCTTTATGTAATTTATAAACATATTCAAGATGACTAAAATCTTAAAATCCAGGAGGTTGTTTAATATAAACTTCCTCTTTTATAACTCCATTTAAGAATGCAGATTTGACATCCATTTGAAATAGTTTAAAATTTTTATGACATGCAAATGTTAATAACATGTGAATAGATTCAATTCTAGCAACAGGAGCATATGTTTCATCATAGTCAATACCTTCCATTTGATTATACCCTTGAGCAACTAATCTTGCTTTATTACGTACAACAGTTCCACTTTCATCAAGTTTATTACGAAATACCCATCGAGTTCCAATAATTGAACATCCTTGGGTTTTGGAACTAACTCCCATACTTTGTTTCTAGTGAATTTGTTCAAGTTCATCTTGCATAGCCATTATCTAGTCTTCATCGAGTAAAGCATCTTTTATATTTTTAGGTTCAATTTGAGACAAGAAAGATAAGTGACCAGCTAAATTATGTACTTGTGATCTAGTGATAACCCCTTTATCAGTATTACCAATTACATTTTCTATAGGATGATTTTTAATAATGTGACTCTTTGGACAAATCATTCAACTGAGGGTTTGGGTTTTCAAGGGGATTCCCATCAATAGGTGGAAATGCATTATCTAGTTTTGGTTCTTCCATATTTCTGAGAATATTTTCAATGACAACATCATTGTCAACAAGCTCTTTATATTTTGGTGGCGGCTGAGTTTCATCAAAAGTCACATTCATTGATTCTTCCACAACTAGACTTCTTTTGTTGAAAACTTTGTATGCTTTACTATTAAGAGAGTATCCAAGAAATATTCCTTCATTAGATTTGAGATCAAATTTCAATAAATGTCCTTTGGTATTTAGAATAAAACCTTTGCTCCCAAAAACACGAAATAGTTTATTTTTGGAGTTCTTTTATAATAAAGCTCATAGGGAGTTTTGAGCAAAATAGGTCTTAATAAAACTCTGTTTAAAATGTAACATGATGTTGCCACAGCTTGAGCCCATAAATACTTTGGAAGACGATATTCATTCAACATGGTATTAGCCATTTCTTGCAAAGAACGATTTTTCCTTTCAACTACACCATTTGACTAAGGTGTATAAGGAGCAGAGAAGTTATGACTTATACCGTTCTCATCACAGAACATAATGAAATCAGAATTGTTAAATTCTTTTCCGTGATCAGATCGAATATAGACAATAGAGCTCCCTTGTTCATTTTGAATCTTTTTACAAAAGGTATAAAAAGAGTTAATAGCCTCATTTTTAAATTTTAGAAAATCAACCCATGTAAATCGTGAATAATCATCAACCAACACTAGAATGTATACAGCACCACCCATGCTATGTTTAGGGATAAGTCCAACAAGGTCCATGTGTAACAATTCTAAGGGTCGAGAAGTTGACATAGTAAATTTAGGTTTATGTGATGCATGAATTTCTTTTCCCAGTTCACAAGCTTCACAGATGTGATCTTTTAAGAATTTCTATTTAGGAAGACCACGGACATGTTCTTTAGAAGAGATGTTGTTTATAAGTTTCATGTTGAGGTGTCCTAGTCTACGATGCCATAGCCAAGGATCTTCATTTGCAGATACAAGACACATGTTATCTAAATGAGAATATTCATCTAAGTCACAAGTATACACATTTTGATATCTGGGGCAGACTAAAATTAAATTACTAGTTTGATCAATGATAGAGCAATTATGTGTACTGAAGGATATTTTAAAAACACTATCACAGAGTTGACTGCTAGATAGAAGATTATACCTGAGTCCAGTGACTAACTGAACGTTAGAGATGGTTATGTGGTTATTACGAACACATCCAACTATAATTATTTTACCTTTATTGTTATTTCCAAAAGTTACCTCACCAAAGTTTGTAGCTTGCAGATTTTTCAATTTTGACTTGTCGCCAGTCATGTGTCTTAAAGATACCATTTTCTTTTATTCAGATCACCTGCAAGACATACTTGCAATGTATGTACTAATTTTACAAGTTGGTACCCTTTAATAGGAAGGGTCCTTAGGGTGAGTTTTTGTGACAACCCGATATTTTCTATATAAATAAATCTTAAATTTTGCGTATAAATTTTTTTTTTTAAGGATGAGGATTTGTACAAGATTATGTGTATATGTATTTATGTGGTAAATAAAAATATAATTATTACGTGAATATTTATAAGTAAATTTATTTTTGAATTATTGATTATTATAAAGTATATTTTTATAATAATTAATTTTAAGATAGAAATGTTTTTATTAATTATTTTCCATGAATATATAATCATATATTATTTAAATAATATATGAAGTGATTTTTAAAATAAATATAATAATTATTTTATTATATGAATTTTTGTACATTATTAAGTTAATTATTTTACCTTAATTATTAAGGTTAAATATGAAAGAATAATCGATATGGAATCCAAACCCTAATTTTGGATTATTGTCAAGGTATGAGAATAATAATATAATATTACATATATTTTGATTTTTTCAATATGCTTTATGAATATATACGGTATGTCCAGATTGTTAATGGTTGGTCAATTACTGTATTTTTTGACCCAAACCCTAATAATAATGTTAAACCCTAATTTGAGATCCAAATTAGAGTATGAGATTGTTTTATAAGTATGTAATATTAATTATATCGTATTATTTAATGTATTAATTAGGTAAACCCTAATTAAAATTAAAACCCTAATATTTAGAAAATCCTAATTTCCAATATTAGAAACCCTAATCCTAAAACCTAAACCGAGGTTTGATTTGTCAAGAATTGTGTTACAGTGATTAATAACACGTGTGATAGACTTTAATTGCTAATTAAAATAAACTTAATTAGTAAATTAAAACCCTAAAACCTAGAACCCTAATTTAATGTCTAGAAACCCTAATTGTATTTCTAGAAACCGTAATTATCGATATTTTAAACCCTAATTGCTTTATTAGCAAAGTTCATTATGATTAAGGGTAATAAACCCTAATGTTCATGTAATTACAAACTTAATTAATTAACAATATTTATTTTTCAAAATTTTAGAAACTAAAAGTTATTTAATTTTATTTATTTAATGTTATTTATTTAATGTGCAAACCCTAAATTGGAAATCCTAGATTTTTGTTTACTTATAAAACCCAAATTTGCTCAAACCCTAAACACTAAAATGTCTAAACCCTAAACCCTAAGGCACTTTTCTAGAAATTTAAGAAAATGACCATTTTGCCCTTTTTAGCATTTAAGAAGCTAGTTATAGGTTTTGACAAATTGGTGAGGTTGTTCACCAAACACTAACCACTCCATTGCCTATTTTGCCAAAGAAACCTCTCTAGTTCAAAGATACACGCATCCAATTTGTCTATTTAAAGGATTGAGAGAGAGAGAAATGATTTTGTTAGCCAATTTTATACAATACATAACCAACTCTCATTTTCTCTCAAACCAACGAAAATTATCTAAGCATTTCAAATTCCTAAGAACAAATTTCACGAAATCCAACAAAACAAAACAACAACACAAAATCGAAATTGTTCATTTAAGGTATAAACCCTACCAATTTCTCATCCAAAATTTTTGTTAGATGTTGTGTTTAAGTGTTAAAATATATTGTTTATGTTGTCTAGAGATGATCCGGGTTGCTAGATGTTAGATCCATAACATCTAGAGGCTCTGGATTTGATGTTTTTAAAAATCTGAAAACTTTCATTTTGTGTTCGACATCGAATGTCGTAAGTCGTAAAACTGCGGGTTGTTATGTGTTTTTGTTGTATGATGTGAGATCCGTGTTCTAGAACTTGTAGTCGAACCCGCATCATGCATAAGTTGTAAGATAATCGTGGTCAAAGTCGGTTGACCGACCACGACCGAGATAACTGGTAAACCCGTAAAGCTTTTGGTGGCGTCCACAATATTTGCATTATCTATATCTATCGTGTTTTATGTGTTTTGTTAATGTTATTGTATCATACGTAGCTTGTATAGTATACTACAAATCGGGATCTCAGATATGTCTACAAACATCAATGAGATCAATCGTGAAAAGTGGTCAAACTAGGCCACTCGACATTGATTTATGTTTCTAGTAATTTTCCGTAAAATCTTTAAGAGCGCTTTTCCGACAACTTCAACCGAAAGCATGATCTGCTTTGTTTGTTGTTGTTTTAGTACTATTTTGTGATAGATCTATTTAGTTACATATTGGGTATAACTCGGAATCGTTAGATCCTTAAAACATCGGACGATTAGCATGTAGTGAAGGCTCAAAGTATCATTTCACGATTCTGTTTCTTCATTTCGGGTAACCTGAAAATGAAGAAACGCACTCGACAAAGATGTTTGAAAGCACGATCTCGCTGATTATATGTTGTAAGAACTTGTTTGTTGTTGGAACTTGTAGTCGGTATCGGGTACTACAATATCTCGACTAATAACATGCCCATTAACATCGTGATCTCGACCTAAATCTCGTCAAACTCTAATTACACAAGCAATTGCTATGAATGTTCTTGAAGGCTCAAGAACACCTATAATACTTCGCTCTGTCATTATAGGGGCCTTCAAATGACAGCTTTTATTATTTATTTCAAAATTATAAAAAAATAGAAAAAAATAGTTTTTAATTATTAAAAATACAAAATAAATTATTTTAAATTCAATATTAGTTTTTAATTATTTTAAATATATTTCATAAATATTTAATATTTTTGGAATATTAAAGTAATTAATTTATTTAATTATAATATTAAATAAATTATTTAAAAATGATTTTAATTCATGAAAAATCATTTAAAATTATATTATGATATAAGAAAAATATTTGAAGTTATTTTAATAACTTTTAATATTATGTGATAATTTTCATTAATAAATTAATATTAATGATAATTAAGTTATTTATTAAATGAATTAAATAAATAAATTAAAAATGATTTTATTATATTAAAAATCATTTTAAATAATAAAAGGTATTTAAAAATATTTTAAGTTATAAAATATAACTTTTAATATTTAAAGGTAAATTTCATTAATTAATTATGATTAATGATAATAAAGTTATTTAACACTTATATTAAATAATTTAGTTTAAAATGATTTTATTATTATAATAATCATTTTAAATAAAAATAAAGTGTTTAGAGATATTTTAAGTTATAAAATATAACTTTTAGTATTTAAAGAATAATTTCATTAATAATTTAATATTAATAATATTTATTTAATGATTAATGATATTAAATTTATTTAATAATTATATTAAATAAATAGTTTAAAATGGTTTTATTTATTTAAAAATCATTTAAAAAAAAGATATTAATGATTTAAAAATATTTTAAGTTATAATTATTGACTTTTAATATTTGGATAAATAGTTCATTAATATTTAAATATTAATGGTAATTATTTAAAATGATTTTAAATGTTTTAAAAATCATTTAAGGGTAATAATTAATACTTTGAGTTATTATACATAACTTTAATATTTTGGCAATGGTTTCATTAATAATTTAATATTGATTAAATGTTAATGATAATAGAATTATGTAATACTTAAATCATTTAATAATGATTCTATATTTCAAAAATTATGATAAATGATAATAATTATTTAATAATTATTATAAGGCCATGAAAAATAGTGTGACTAATATTTAAGTTATCTAATCGATATTGTGATACGTAATGTAGTCTTAGACTCGATTATTACCCGAAAAAGTCATTTGCAGAATTCGACATGTTTCGTAAATCGATCCTGACTTAGATAATCGGCTAGATAAATGTTTATTTGTGATTCAATGGTTGTTAAAGATTGTGTGGCAATGTGATTAGAATGTCCGAACGCAATAATAAAATGTTATGTGTTACGTTATGATATACTAATCAAGAAAATGATCTGATTAATGATAGTTGATTTCATAAAAGATAAAACTAAGTTGAGAATAGTAAGCAGCGCATCAGACAAGTATCCTAACTTTGCATTTTCTTTATGCAATGGACAGAAGTAAGAAGTTCAGAATTATTGTTATTATTGTACAGATTGTTAAGCCTATATTATATATGCCCATTGATTATCAACATGCTAGTATATGATAATTCAGATAAATATATTCTGTTTCTTTAATTTCTATAAATGATTATACAAGTGTCCCCACTTGGACAATCATTGTTTTTCATCGCATGTTGATACCCCTTTTGATATACATATATGTTGAATTATATAAGACCTTTGTTATGAAAACCCGATAGATATGAACATCCCGAAGGAAAATTTTATATCACCTAATGCGACAGAGCGAACGATAACATCGTTCATGTAAATGTAGTATTGATCAATACAGGTACAACAGGCCGATCACCCTCCGCGTGCCTCGTAAGTCATCATGACGGCCATGAGATGAATTTCTGCTTAAACCTTTTCAAAATGAAAAACAATGTTCATGGTATGTCACAAAACCCCATATACAAATAATACGTAGTTTCAAAAGTTTGAAAGAGGGTTGTTATGAATTATTATTGGTACAGATTACTTCACAACTACTTGACTAGTTGTAGAAGATATTATAAAGAAAATATTTAAATTCTTTCAAATTTATATATATATACTTACTTGGCACTCAAATGCTCATCCTTGCTTAATTTAAATGTTTTCACTAAGTGTGAAGGACCGTAAATTTCAAAGTTTAGACAAAGGAAAAGGAAAGCTAACCAAATAAGAATTGTGGCGATGATTTGTAATAGTTTTATTAGATTATGAAGACTATGATATATATATATATATATATATATATATATATATATATATTATGACATGTAATGAATGTTTAAAGGTTACGTACTTGGGAGAATGACTCTGATGTATATGTAAACTTAAGTTAAGTTTTATATTATTGTTATTATTATTAGTATTATTCCGCTCATAGAAATGGTATCGTGAAGTACCGAGTTCGGGTTTCAAGTATCTGGATTCTGGGGACCTCACAGAATGGTATCAGAGCTATAGGGTTAGAAACCTTAGGTGGGTTAGACCTTAGGCTATAACCTTAGGACAGAGGGAAACGTTGAAAATATAAATAACTCATATAGAGTTTAAAAAAAAGATGAATTGAATAAATTCATCGTCAAACAAAATAAAAGATAATTCATACAAAACTATTATTTGACTATGTGTATATAATATATGCTAATCAGGATAATTGCTGTGTGTAGATGTCAGGTGAAAAAGGATTAGGATATCCACGGATTATAAAGAAGGAGCTACTATCGAAGCCAATAGTGGAAATAGAAGCTCACAATGAAACAAACTCAGATGAGGTGGTTATCGTGGAAAATATAGTACCAGATCCGAAAATAGTGGATCCGACAGATAATGATTCGCACCTAAAAGTCGAAGTGATCAAGCATCATTGAGATGCAAGAATTGAGGAACAAGGTATCTTCTCTAGAAGGGTTGTGGAAGATGTAAAACCGCTAATACCAATCAATTGCGCCAAGCATTAATAGAAACAATAGAAGAGCAGGATAAGCTTAAAATCAAAATCAATCAGATGGGAGCCTCAAGCAACACTTCGTGTGCAGCTCCGAGAGATAAGGGAAAAAGGAAGGTAGAAGACCATAATTTAGGAAAACCGGGGAAGAAGAAATGGAAAAGAATATGTTATCTTTGCGGTTATGAAGGGCATACCACTCTGTATTGTCCTGACTATAAACGGGGAGCATGTTTTATTTGTGGAAAAGAAGATCATCAAAGTAAAAGTCATCCAAGGAAGAAGGCGTAGTGAATAGGTAGTATAGGTTAGGTTGTGTAGCATGTTTAATATAATATGTGTGTTTAGTATGTCTGTGTAATGCATTATTATAAAACTTTTGTACAAGTGGTGAAGTAAATCCCGACTTTTGTAGTCACAATGGGATTACTGATGTTTAAAGCACTATGTGCTGTGATATGTAAAGTATTTTGAAAGCAATGAATGAATATGAATCAAAGTTTGAGTTATGAGACAAGTTTAATAAGTTTAAACTTATATGATAAGGTTTAGAATGTAAGTTAATTTATGGTTTTTATTTAACCAGATAATGCCGCCAAGACGTCAAACTCAAATCGAGGGCGTAAGAGTCTCACAAACAACGTTGAAGGACAACAACAAGCTTTTACCCAATGCGTTAGTTCATGCGAATATGGTAGCTCGTGCCATGCAACAAGGGAACCAAATGGATAATCACTGCTAATTTTAAAGATTTTAAGGCGCGTAGGACCACCGTAATTCAAAGGTACAATCGACCTCGTAGAAGCCCAAACTTGGGTTAAAGAAATCGAGAAGGCGTTTATAATAGCTAGGGTAGTGAGGGGCAAAGACCTCTTTTGCCACCTACATGATGAAGGGTGAGGCAAATTTACGTGGGAAGCGAATCAGTGAGGGTAGGGAGCAGTGTGGTAGCATGGGATAGATTTAAGACGTTATTTTCGAGAATTATTTTTCAAATTTAGACGCAGGCTAGAATGGAGGTAAAATTTCTCGAGTTGAAGCAAGGGATATGTCTTATATGGAATATGCCGCGAAATTCAATGAATTAGTTAGGTTTGCTCCGCATCAAGTCGATACGAGGCTAGGAAGGCTAGGAGATTTGAGTCGGGATTAAAACCTCGCTCTATAACAAGGTGGCGGTGTTGCAGATCCCAACATTTGCAAAGACTCATGGAGAAGGCGATAATTGCATGAAGAGGGAAGTGAGGCTATGAGTCTCTCACAATAAGGAGAAGAAAAATAAGGGCAAGGTCGAGGGAGCTGAGAAGGTGAGGATTAATAGTGGAAGTAGGAATGTTGATGGAAAGAGGAAGGGAAACTACTTTGGTAATGTTCAGGTGAAGCAAGAAGGAGTTAAGAAGCAAGCGCTTGAAAGGCAAAAATATGCGAAAGAACCACTCCTAGAGAGTGTTTAAAGGGAAATTTGTGTGTTATAAGTGCAAGGTGAGGGTCACATCTCTCCCAACCGCCCCAATCCTAGAATGAACAAAGTGGTTGTTTTAATTATGGATCATTGGAGCACAGGGTGAAGGATTGTCCAAACAGAGGGTAGAGGCGGTGGTGTGAATAATCGGTAAGAATAGTGGGACATTAGCAATCGCAGGATCAACATCATCGAACAAACCAACAAAGTCAACATCAAGAGTCTTCAACATGACTTGCTCAAGACACGGTGGCGGTGACAATGCAGCCTGTAATATTCAAATAACTTTTATTTGCGTAATTAGAATTTTTCTATTTATAGTAAATTATTTTATAAAGAAATTTTGAGGAAGAAATTTGTGTCCTTTTAGAAATCGATGTCCGCTTTAATCGTAAAAGACAAGCTTAATGTGATTAATTAAAGATCGGTTCGATTAAAGTTAATCGAGATCTATTTATGCGAAGATTGTGTATGCTATGAACCCGCTTATGTGTAGGTTTTAAGTGGTGATTCCGGGGACTTTAATCTTATAAGTGGAGGTGAATGTGACAACCCGATATTTTCTATATAAATAAATCTTAAATTTTGCGTGATAAATTTTTTTTTCAAGGATGAGGATTTGTACAAGATTATGTGTATATGTATTTATGTGGTAAATAAAAATATAATTATTACGTGAATATTTATAAGTAAATTTATTTTTGAATTATTGATTATTATAAAGTATATTTTTATAATAATTAATTTTAAGATAGAAATATTTTTATTAATTATTTTCCATGAATATATAATCATATATTATTTAAATAATATATGAAGTGATTTTTAAATAAATATAATAATT
Source organism: Panax ginseng (assembly GCA_020205605.1). Taxonomy (NCBI): domain Eukaryota; kingdom Viridiplantae; phylum Streptophyta; class Magnoliopsida; order Apiales; family Araliaceae; genus Panax; species Panax ginseng. The sequence goes on from CM035147.1 coordinate 34,529,107, forward strand.
ATTTTATTATATGAATTTTTGTACAGATTATTAAGTTAATTATTTTACCTTAATTATTAAGGTTAAATATGAAAGAATAATCGATATGGAATCCAAACTCTAATTTTGGATTATTGTCAAAGGTATGAGAATAATAATATAATATTACATATATTTTGATTTTTCAAGCATTATGAATATGTACGGTATGTCCAGATTGTTAATGGTTGGTCAATTACTGTGTATTTTGACCCAAACCCTAATAATAATGTTAAACCCTAATTTGAGATCCAAATTAGAGTATGAGATTGTTTTATAAGTATGTAATATTAATTATGTCGTAGTATTTAATGTATTAATTAGGTAAACCCTAATTAAAATTCGAAACCCTAATATTTAGAAAATCCTAATTTCCAATATTAGAAACCCTAATCCTAAACTTAAACCGGAGGTTTGATTTGTCAAGAATTGTGTTACAAAGTTGATTAATAACACGCAGTGATAGACTTTAATTGCTAATTAAAATAAACTTAATTAGTAAATTAAAACCCTAAAACCTAGAACCTAATTTAATTTCTAGAAACCCTAATTGTATTTCTAGAAACCGTAATTATCGATATTTTAAACCCTAATTGCTTTATTAGCAAAGTTCATTATGATTAAGGGTAATAAACCCTAATGTTCATGTAATTACAAACTTAATTAATTAACAATATTTATTTTTCAAAATTTTAGAAACTAAAAGTTATTTAATTTTATTTATTTAATGTTATTTATTTAATGTGCAAACCCTAAATTGGAAATCCTAGATTTTGTTTACTTATAAAACCCAAATTTGCTCAAACCCTAAACACAAAAAATGTCTAAACCCTAAACCCTAAGGCACTTTTCTAGAAATTTAAGGAAATGACCATTTTGCCCTTTTTAGCATTTAAGAAGCTAGTTATAGGTTTTGACAAATTGGTGAGGTTGTTCACCAAACACTAACCACTCCACATGCCTATTTTGCCAAAGAAACCTCTCTAGTTCAAAGATACATGCATCCAATTTGTCAATTTAAAGGATTGAGAGAGAGAGAGAAATGATTTTGTTAGCCAATTTTATACAATACATAACCAACTCTCATTTTCTCTCAAACCAACGAAATTATCTAAGCATTTCAAATCCCCTAAGAACAAATTTCATTTAAATCCAACAACAAAACAAAGAACACAAAATCGAAATTGCTTTCATTTAAGGTATAAACCCTACCTTGAATTTCTCGTCCAAATTTTTTTGTTAGATGTTGTGTTTAAGTGTTAAAATATATTGTTTATGTTGTCTAGAGATGATCTCGGTTTGCTAGATGTTAGATCCATAACATCTAGAGGCTCGGATTTGATGTTTTAAAAATCTGGAAAACTTTCATTTTGTGTTCTCGACATCGAATGTCGGTCGTAGATCCGTGGTTGTTATATGTTTTTGTTGTTTAAGTATTTGATTTTGTTGTATGATGTGAGATCCGTGTTCTAGAACTTGTAGTCGAACCGCATCATGCATAAGTTGTAAGATAATCGTGGTCAAAGCCTATTGACCGACCACGTGATCGAGGATAACTGGGTAAACCCGTAAAGCTTTTGGTATGGCGTCGACAATATTTGCATTATCTATATCTATCGGGTTTTATGTGTTTTGTTAATGTTATTGTATCATACGTAGCTTTGTATAGTATACTACAAATCGGGATCTCAGATATGTTCACAAACATCAACAGATCAATCGTGAAAAGTGGTCAAACTAGGCCACTCGACATTGATTTATGTTTCTAGTAATTTTCCAAAAAATCTTTAAGAGCAGTTTTCTGACAACTTTGACCGAGCATGATCTGCTTTGTTTGTTGTTGTTTTAGTACTATTTTGTGATAGATCTATTTAGTTACATGTTGGGTATAACCTCGGAATCGTTAGATCCTTAAAACATTGGACGATTAGCATGTAGTGAAGGCTCAAAGTATCACTCATGATCTGTTCTTCATTTTTGGGTAACCCAAAAATGAAGAAACGAAATTCGACAGATGTGTTCAAGGCACAGATCTCGTTGATTATATGTTGTAAGAACTTGTTTGTTGTTGGAACTTGTAGTCGTGCATTAAGTACTACAATATCCACTAATAATAACATGCCCATTAACATCGTGGATGTGACCTAAATCTTGGTCAAACTCGGTGACTGCAAATCATGCTATGAATGTTCTTGAAGGCTCAAGAACACCTATATACGATTACCTGCGCTATATAGGGGCCTTCATGACAGTTTTTTATTATTTATTTCGAAATTATAAAAAAATAAAAAAAATAGTTTTTAATTATTAAAATACAAAATAAATTATTTTAAATTCTGAAAATTAGTTTTAATTATTTTAAATATATTTCATAAATATTTAATATTTTGGAATATTAAAAGTAATTAATTTATTTAATTATAATATTAAATAAATTATTTAAAAATGATTTTAATTCATGAAAAATCATTTAAAATTATATAATGATATAAGAAAAATATTTTAAGTTATTTTAATAACTTTTAATATTATGTGATAATTTTCATTAATAAATTAATATTAATGATAATTAAGTTATTTATTAAATGAATTAAATAAATGAATTAAAAATGATTTTATTATATTAAAATCATTTTAAATAATAAAAGGTATTTAAAATATTTTAAGTTATAAAATATAACTTTTAATATTTAAAGATAAATTGCATTAATTAATTATGATTAATGATAATAAAGTTATTTAACACTTATATTAAATAATTTAGTTTAAAATGATTTTATTATTATAATAATCATTTTAAATAAAAATAAAGTGTTTAGAGATATTTTAAGTTATAAAATATAACTTTTAATATTTAAAGAATAATTTCATTAATAATTTAATATTAATGATATTTATTTAATGATTAATGATATTAAATTTATTTAATAATTATATTAAATAAATAGTTTAAAATGGTTTTATTTATTTAAAAATCATTTAAAAAAAAGATATTAATGATTTAAAAATATTTTAAGTTATAATTATTGACTTTTAATATTTGGATAAATAGTTCATTAATATTTAAATATTAATGGTAATTATTTAAAATGATTTTAAATGTTTTAAAAATCATTTAAGGGTAATAATTAATACTTTGAGTTATTATACATACTTTAATATTTTGGCAATGGTTTCATTAATAATTTAATATTGATTAAATGTTAATGATAATAGAATTATGTAATACTTAAATCATTTAATAATGATTACGATATTTCAAAATTATGATAAATGATAATAATTATTTAATAATTATTACAAGGCCATGAAAAATAGTGTGACTAATATTTAAGTTATCTAATCGATATTGTGATACGTAATAGAGTCTTAGACTCGATTATTACCGAAAAAATCGCTTGCAGTAGATCGGCATGTTTCGTAAATTGATCCTGACTTTAGATAATTGGCTGAGATAAATGTTTATTTGTGATTCAATGGTTAAAGATTGTGTGGCAATGTGATTAGAATGTCTTTGATCGCAATAGGCGGTTATGTGTTACGTTATGATATACTAATCAAGAAAATGATCCGATTAATGATAGGTGATTTCATAAAAGATAAAACTAAGTTGAGAATAGTAAGCGGTAGCAGATCGTGCAAGTATCCTAACTTTGCATTTTCTTTTATGCAATGGATGTATGAGAAGTTCGTAATTATTGTTATTATTGTATAGATTGTTGCCTATATTATATATGCCCATTGATTATCAACATGCTAGTATATGATAATTCGGATAAATATATTCTGTTTCGTTAATTTCTATAAATGATTATACAAGTGTCCCCAATTGGACAATCATTGTTTTTCATCGCATGTTGATACCCCTTTTGATATACATATATGTTGAATTATATAAGACCTTTGTTATGAAAAACCCGACAGATATGAACATCCCGAAGGAAAATTTTATCTACCAAGGCGACAGAGCGTAACGATAACATCGCTCATGTAAATGTAGTATTGATCAATCAGGTACAACAACAGGCCGATCACCTCTCCGTGCTGTAAAGTCATGACGGTTTACATGATGAATTTCTCGCTTAAACCTTTTCAAAATGAAAAACAATGTTCATGGTATGTCACAGAAACCCCATATACAGTCAATACGTAGTTTCAAAAGTTTGAAAGAGGGTTGTTATGAATTATTATTGGTACAGATTACTTCACAACTACTAACTAGTTGTAGAAGATATTATAAAGAAAACATTTAAATTCTTTCAGCATATATATATATAATACTTGCTGGGCACTCAAATGCTCATCCTTGCTTAATTTAAATGTTTTCAGCTAAGTGTGAAGGACCGTAAATTTCAAAAGAGACAAAGGAAAAGGAAAGCTAACCAAATAAGAATTATGGCAGTATTTGTAATAGTTTTATTAGATTATGAAGACTATGATATATATATATATATATATATATATATATATTATGACATGTAATGAATGTTTAAAGGTTACGTACTTGGGAGAATGACTCTGATGTATATGTAAACTTAAGTTAAGTTTTATATTATTGTTATTATTATTAGTATTATTCCGCTCATAGAAATGGTATCGTGAAGTACCGAGTTTGGGTTTCAAGTATCTGGATTCGGGGACCTCACAGTTTTCCATTTTGTATAATAAGCATTTGAAGTTTCCTCTACAAAACATGGCATATGATAATTAATTTTAGTAGAAAAAAGCATTCTATAAGTAACCAGATTATGAGAAGTATGATAATTTTGTTTATGAAATTCTAGTCTTGTGATAGTTGGTGCAGTATATGTTCCTTTGGGAACCCAACTCATTTTTTCTTTATAGTTTCCATTTCTAGCATTGCACATATAAAAGGAATGACCATTTCTATTACAATAGGAATATTTAGTGAAAAGAGATATATGACTTTCTTTTTCTTTGATTTTAACATGATATAGTCCTTTATCTTTTGATTTACTTGTTTCTCCAGTATATCCTAAACCTTCTTTATTAAAGCTACATTTATGTTGATTTAACATGACATCAAGATTTTCTTTTCCTTTTGTAAGTCTATAAATTATATTATTTAAATATTCACATTCTTTAGTTAAGTTTTTAATTATAGAATTATGTTTTTCTATTTCTAATTTAAAAAGTGAATTCTCATTTCTGATTTCTTCAATTACCGCTTGATCTTGTACTTGATTATCTTCATTGATTACAGCAAGTGTTGAATTTTCAATTTCAAGATTTTCAATTGAGATAATAAGTGAAGAATTTTCAATTTCAAGATTTTTATTTTTTTCTTAAATTGTTCTAATTCTTCTTCTTTTTTTAAGTTTATTTCATTTAAACTTTCATTAGTGATAATTAAGTTAGCATTTTCAATTTCAAGACTCTTATTTATTTTTCTTAATCTTTCTAACTCTTCTTTTAATAATTCATTATTCTCATATAAATGACAGTAAGCCTCTTATAATTCACAGTGTTCTTCATTAATATCTTCTAATGTGTATGCAGAAAATGAGGTGCTAGGCAATTGGTGTTTAGAATTTACCTAGATCTTGGTGATGAGTCATTTTCTACCATTAAGCAGAGATTTGCAATTTCTTCGGTTTGTTTAGCAGTTTCTTCCTCGTCACTTAGATCCCATCCTTCCTCAGCTACAAGAACTTTGTTGTTAGCAATTTTTCGACAATCCTTTTTGAAGTGTCCAGGCTGCTTGCATTCAAAGCATATGTTTGAATTTTCATTTGGGTTCGTACTTCTAAAGTTGTTAATGGCTTTGAAATTTCCCCCTTGTGTCTTTGGCTTGAAAGTTTGTTTGCTTTTGAAGTTGTTGTTTATCTTCATAAAGCCTTTGCCATATTTTCATGCCTTATTTTGAATTACTCTCCTGAGTTGTCTGTATAGTAGAGCAACTTCATTGTTGTCTAGACTTAGGAGTTCTTTATTTAGTTCTTCATCGTCACTTTCTTGATCCACCAGAAGGGCTTTGAAGGAGATTCCTTTGTTTTTGAGATCTGTGTTTGATCCAACGTTTTCGATGAGCATGTCGACTTCGTGGGCACAAAGATTTCCAATGAGATTATCCATAGGATATGTGGTTAGATCTTGCATTTCTTTGATTGCTATAACCTTCATTTTCCAGATGGATGGAAGAGCTTTGAGAATTCTTCTATTTTTCTCATTTGTAGTGTATGCCTTTCCCAATTGTTCTAGCTCATCAATGATTCTGGAAAAACGTGTTTTCATATCAATGATCTTTTCTTCTTCTTCAAGCTTGAAGCTTTCATATTCTTGGATTAGAGCATCTTTTCTAGTTTCTTTGATATGATTGGTACCTTCATAGGTTACAATCATTTTTTCCCAAATTTCTTTTGCATTTTTGCAGTTGCTGACTCTTTTGTATTCTTTTTCAATCAAAGCACTAGTTAGCACTTGTTCAGCTCGTGATGTAATATTCATAGTTTCTTCTTCTTAAGTGGTGAATTCATAGATGTCTTTCTCGACAATCTTTTCTCCTTGGATTTTGGTTGGATATTGTACACCTCATTCGATGGCACACCAAATTTTGATTCCTTGGGATTTGTCATAGATTTTGAATCTGTTTTTCCAAGTGGCAAAGTTGGTACCATCAAATAGTGGAGGTCTGGACATTGATAGTCCTTCTCCGCAACCAGTAACATTGTAGGCCATGGATCTACTCTTAGATATGCTTGTATATACTTAACAAACAGGTTAAAGAGCACCGTTTTGATACAAATTGAAAGTCCAATAATAATCTTGAAGGGGGGCTGAATAGATTATTACAGGTAAAAAAATTATATTAGGCCTTTTTGAATTTTTAATAATTAATTTGCAGTTTTAAAAATTAGCAGGCAAGATAATAAAAATTCAATCACACAATGCATATAGATTTATCTGGTTCACAACATACACCCCTTGGTATGTTGCTACGTCCAGTCTCAAGTCCCTACAAAGTTTAATAGGTGGAGAAGCCTTTACAAAGTTTTATAGACAAACTTCCAACTATTCTCAACTAATCTATCAACATCAAGCTCCCTGCTCCCTCCTCAAGTTTAGTTGTACTTCTTTAGAGTTCAGTTCTATTCGATCTATGATCTGGTCTTGAAACAAAAGCCTCTTCCTCACCTCATAAGTACACTAGAGACCCAACTTCCTGCTGGCCTCTCTAAGACTCTGGTCTTGGTCGAAGAATTACTTGTCTTTCTCACAAGTACATAAAATAAGCTAACTCTGACATTTTCTCTTTTTACAAATAATTTTACAACAATGTGCTTCTCAAATAAGCAGTTGAGAATTTAGTACAAATGGATGCTTCTCAAATAAGCAAATATTAATTAAAGAACAAATATATATATGTAAAAGTTCAAAGACTTTTATATTTAAAAATTATGCTTCTTTGTAAGTAGATAGAAATTATTTAGATCAAATGATGCTTCTGATCAAGCAAATATATAAAATATGCACAGTTATAGAAGTTCAAATAACTTTTATGTTTTTGTAAAGATGTTTCTTGAATAAGCAGATAAGTCAATTTTAGCTTTTAGCTCAAAAATGATCTTGTTTAAGCAAATATATAATTTTAATGCAATCTATAAAGAATTATTTATTCTTCAAAATAAAGAGTGTTTTTCTATGGATTAAAAAGATTTTTTTCTCAAATATTCTTTAACAAGTATTATATGAATGATTTTTATTTATCAATACTTGTTTATAAAAGAATAAATCAATTCAAACAATATATATCAAGTATAATAATCAATTCAGTTAAGCACAAATTGATATAGCAAATATTATTGTTTAACTCAGATAATATATAACAATATTTTATCTATTATGTGATTGTATATATAAAGTCACTTAGTACTATAAGGAATTGTACGGTTCAATTTCCTCACTTAAGAGGAATATCTCCGTAGCCTTGTGGCGTCTAAGTATGACAAAATTTATATGTTCACAATTGATATTTATATAAATATTTTCAATAGATCAGTACGATTCTCAAATCCGATTCGGATGATTCCTCTTTGTGGAGGAATAGCTCAGTGTCGTTTTGAGCTATCAAGTGTCGTATCTATTTTACGATATTTATATAAATAATATCAATAAAAGGTTACTTAAGACTATAAGGAATCTTACGGTTTGAATTTCTCTCAGTAGAGGTGTATCTCTGTAGCCTTGCGGCGCCAAAGTATCCTTTTATTTGATAAATAGATGAAATATAGATATATAAAATTGTGTATAACAATATATATTCGTATCAGAACTTTCTCAGTACTTGGACCAATTTTTTCTTCTAAAATAATCATAACTTTTGTAAGAAGAGAAATAAAGCTTTTAGAGAGAATGTAGGCAAGGAGAGTATGCTTTGCTTTTCACTGAATTGGTAAAAATCAAATGAATGAAAGACTCCCTATTTATAGAATTTTAATATTAGGGCCAAAAATGTAATTTGTGAAAATTGATTTTGAATGAGTGGCTGAGATTGTTTATTTTTGAAATCAAACGTCCGGATGAAAAATTTTCACGCGGTTTGCCAATTCAAACATCTGCCTATGTATTTTTCTAAGTACTTAGCCTTTAATATTCAATATAAAAACTAGCATTAATTCGGTCAACAAGCCAGCTAAGTCCCACGGATTTTATAGTCCCAAAATGAGTGTCTCCAGCACATCATGCACACACATGATATATTTACTTAGTATATATATATATATATATATATATATATAAGTTATATGTATGCATGCAATAAATCATTTTTGCCCAATTTTTGATTTTGAAAACAAATAGGATCTCCTTGCCTTAAATATGAATTAATTTATTTAACACTTGACATTTAAATTATCAAGGTCAATAAAAATTAATTAAAATAAAAACAAAAAATAGTTTAGGTAAAAATATAAAATTAATTAAGTAATTTACAAATTACTACATAATTGTTATCATCAAAATATATAAAATAAAGTTAGACCTATCATCCTAATTTTTGTACTCTCCCAAGTCTTGGAATTATTAGTGTGTACTTAATCCATAATAATACTTTTTTATTTATAGATGTAGACAACCCTCCTAACCTATTTAGAATAGTGTTTTGATTTAATTAATTAAACTCTTTTAATTAATTGTATTCCTAAAACAATTAGAAATCAATGAGCCTAATTTTATTAATTAATTCTCAAATTCCTTTAGGAATTAAATAATAGTAATAGTAGTAGTAGTAGTAGTAGTAGTAATAATAATAATAATAATAATAATAAGACTTCTCTTATTAATTTATATTTAATATTTCTAAAATATTAAATAATAAATATTAAGCTATTTAATTTATTTTATCACCATATATTAAATTAAATACAATTAACTTATTATTACGATGATGCCATTTACTTCTTAAATAAATATTTTCTTTTTTTGGTGTGACCATTTAGGTTCTCCATATTAAACTGGTTGTGAATAAATCAATTAGAACTACTCTAATCTTATTTAAATAAATAAATAAAACTATTTAATTCATTTAAATAAATAACATTTATTCTACAATAAGGGTAAGCCCCCTTAGCAATCAATGACTTTTCAGATAATATTAATTGCAATACTAATCATAAAAGAACCTTTGAGTAAATAGTTACCGTACAATTCAATCATTCTACCATACAATATCCTAATTAAATATAATACATGTAATTATTGTCAAGCCTTATTTTATTTAGTTATATGTATTTCGATTCTTAAATGCACAACTCCAAATAATGCAAATTAGAAACTCTTTTCTAATTCCAAATCTCTGTTGATCATTCGTTATCTCCATGTACAACTTATTATACCCAAAGATACCCTTTGATATATCCTAAGGGTCTTAAGAGACATGTCAAAGTATAATTCATCATACACAAAATACTATGATGACTTCAAGTCTAATGATCACTTGTACTACTATCACATTAAGAATTCATATTGATAGGCAAGTAAAATTCCATTTGGTATTCCTTAGCGAGCCACGTTCAGTGAACTTATTCTCCAATAAGCACCTACATACTTTCTTCAGTGTCTCCACAAAAATGATAATGAGATCAATCATCATCATCCAATGAACTAACAACGTATGTACCAATATATCCGAATTTACTAATCCCCTTTTTTAGTAATCCAACGATTGGGAACTAATTTAGTTTTAAGCCTTCTAAGAATTTAGATCTCATTAGCATGATCATTATCATGATTCTAAAAGCATTGCTTAAAACTATGAGTTTATCACATTTAATTAACAACATCATGTATATAATATAAAAGCCTTTAATAACTAAAATCTTTTATTAATAGATGAATAAGATTGTTACAAAATATATGTTACATCATATCAAATATGATCGGCTTGTGTGCAAACTACTTTCAATCTCCCACTTGCACTAAAGCCAATCACCATGGTATCTCATACTCATCTTCTCTAAGTGACGATTAAACTGCTGTTATGTTAAAACTTTAGTAAATGGATCTGCAATGTTGTCTTGAGAGTCTATACGTTCCAAGGTGACGTCTCCTATTTCAATGATCTCTCTAATCAAATGAAACTGCCGCAACACGTCATTGGATTTCTGATGAGACCTGGGTTCCTTTTCCTGCACAATAGCTCTGGTGTTGTCATAGTATAAAGGAACTTATTCTCGAATCTTAGAAACCACACCAAGTTCAATTATGAACTTCTTCATCCAAACAATCTCCTTTCCAACTTCAGTTGCAGCTGTGTACTATGACTCTGTCATTGAATCAACAACTATTTGCTGCTTAGAACTCTTCCAGCTCATTACGCCGCCGTTTAAGGTAAATACATACCCCAAAACGGACTTATCATCATCTTGGTATGTTTGAAAACTTGAGTCTGTGTAACCCTCTAGTTTCAATTCAGACCCACCGTAGACAAGAAATACATCCTTAGTTCTTCTCAAGTAGTTTAAGATGTTTTTCACCGCCTTCCAGTGCTCTTGTCTTGGATTCGACTAATATCTCCTAGTTACACTAAGTGCATGAGCGACATCTGGTCTAGTACATATCATACCATACATGATAGATCTTATTGCAGTCGCATAAGGAATCTTACTCATACGGTCTCTCTCCTCAGGTGTATTTGAGGTTTGTTTCTTAGAGAGATACATTTCATGGCTCATCAGCATGAGACATCTCTTGGAATCTTCCATGCTAAAATTCTTTAGCATCGAGTTAATGTACATTCCAAGTCAAGCATCCTTTTAGATCTATCTCTATAGATCTTTATCCCGAAAATATAGGATCCGTCACCCAAGTCCTTCATGGATAAGTGTTTAGATAACCAGATTTTTATCGATTGCAGTATATGAATATCATTCCCTATCAATAATATATTGTGAACATATAATACTATGAATGAAACAGTGCTCCCACTAACCTTCTTGTACACAAATGATTAATACTCGTTTTTGATAAAATCAAACTCTTTGATTGTCTTATCAAAATGGATGTTCCACCTACGAGAAGCTTTCTTCAATCCATAAATGGATCGTTGCAACTTACAAACTTGATTTGTTCCAATCGTTGAAACAAAACCTTCTGGTTGTGTCATATACACATCCTCCTTATGTTTCCCATTAGGGAAGGTCGTTTTCACGTCCATCTACCAGATTTTGTAGTCATAATAAGCTGCAATTGTAAGTAAAACCCTAGTGGACTTGAGCATAGTTACTGGTGAGAAGGTTTCATTATAGTTAACACCTTTTCTTTGTTTGAAACATTTTGTGACTAGTCGGGCCTTATAGGTCTCTACCTTGTCGTCCGCTCCAGTCTTTTTTTTAAAGACTCATTTGCACCTAGACTTAATACTTTTAGGTGATGAAACCAAAGTCCATACTTGGTTCTCATACATGGAGTCCATCTCGGATTTTATGACGTCTAGCAATTTCTCTGAGTCTTTACTACTCATAGCATGTTCCTAATCCAATAGATCATCATCATTCATGATGTGTGTAATACCCGTGAATTTTATAAATAATATTAGTAATGAAAAATAAAGATACTTGAAATTAATTGAGTACATGTCTATTTATATGTGTTTTGAAGCTTCATAATTCATTTGAGTTGAATTGAGTATGAGATAATAGTGATGTTGATAATAAGCTTGATTACAATTAATTAAGCTTAAGTGTTAAGCCTTGTGTGGTATGCTTAATTATTTGATTGGGATAATTGAGACATAATTCAATAATATTTTGGACTAAGGGTTATATCCAAACCCAATATTAATAATGAGACATGGTTACATGTGTTAGAAGTTTAGCCAAATTATTTGAATCGCTAGACTAATGTTTGAGCCCAGTGTGTATAATTGTTGTACCTAGCCCAAATCTAATTTAGCTTGGGACTAATGTGTGATGGTAGACAAAAGTATATATAATTATATAGGTCTGTATGTTTATATAGGTATATATACATATATGTGTGTATATAAGCATAAAGTAGCTAACAAAGAGCAAGATAAAAATGTAACATGTATGGGTAACACCCTATTGCCGTCCAAACCCCCTCTCGTTGAGCAAAATGATGATCTTTTTTCTTCCTTTTAGCCAACAAGCAAGCCCATTGAAGTAATAATAAAAAGGGAATGTGAATAGTGAGGGTTGGTGAAACTTTTCACCAACTCCGCTTTTACCCTTGGGCAATGACCTAATTATTAGATAATAATTTACCTATAAATATGGAGCCCCAAAGTTGTTGGTGGAAGTTGGTCATTTTATTTACTAAGTGTTAGAAGCATAGAGAGAGCTAGAGAGAAATTGAAAGTAAAGAAGAAAGCCTAAGAGAGTCATTGCATTTTGGTGGAGCTCAAGCAGGAAGGATCAAGGTAGAGAACTACTTGAAGTTCATAGCCAAGACAAAGAAAGTCACTAAAAGGTAGGAGCATGACCTAACTCTAATTTTGTAAGATAAGTTAGTATATATAATTTTAGGTAAAAATGCATGCTTGGTTGTGGGAGTTATTTGTGATGTGGGATCATGATGGATTCGAAGATATAAGGATGAGTATTAGAAGGAGATTATATGGTATATGTCTTGTATGTGACTTTAGAACCTATGAAATAAGAGTAAAAGCATGATAGCATGAAACCTAGCTTAATATGCTTGAAAGTATTATATTTGTTGATTAATTTCATAAACTGTGTAAGCTATATGTATAATCCTAAAATATTATGTTTAACATTTATGAAATACCCCAAGTGGAATCGTCGGATTTGGACTTAAAATGAACTCGTAGCGAAACATGTAGTAAAACATGTCCAAGTATGAACCCTAGCTTGGAAAAAACCAATGATTTGATATAATAAATATTTTGGAAAATTATTCAAGATATCAAATATTGAAGATATGTAGGTTTACAAGACAATGGAAGTGGTATAAACTTATTTGGATGTTTAATGCAAAAGTTATGCAAGATTGAATCAAAAGAGGTAGCATATCAAAACAGTGAAAAACTTGCCAAAAAGTTCTGTCAAGGTAGCACGCCCGCGAACAAAACTTGGCACGCCCCGCGCCAGGGTCGAACCTGGAATTCTGTAAGGGTAGTGCTGCCCATAGGCTTAAACCGGCGCTCCCCATGTTGGGCCCCTTTCACACTTGACCCAGATCCGGGTCAAATCGGGTCGGGTCATGATGGATCGGGTCGGGTCAAACCAGGTCAAAAATGAATTTTTTCCTAAAATAAAATAATAATTAAAATAATATTAAAAGATTAATGTCAAGATATTAAACAATTAAAGTAATTTTAATTGTAGATTGCAATTATTCTAATATTAAGGATTTCTTAAAGCTATAATTGAACAATTAAAACTAAAAGATGATCTTAATTGTGCAGTTAATAATCCATCAAAATATTACTTATTTTAATTATAAGCTTTGTGAATAATAATGTGGTTTATTAAATAATAAACACTTACAATAATAGTAAAGACTATTTCTAATAGTGGAATTAATAATGTATAAACAATTAAGATGACATTAAGTAACATTTTAATTGTGGACAATTAAAGTAATATTAAAAGGTAATAATTACTTTAACTATGGAACAATGATAAGGAACAATTAATACTTGGAAGATTATTTAAATGTGATCAAGTGAGACATAAATAATTTGAATGATATGAAGAGATATCTCTAACCCAAGGTAATAACGAACTAATTATAGTATGATGAGTAATTAAGGAAATTACTTAAAAAATAATAAATAAAGTAATTAAACTTTATGAAGGAATAAAGGTGTGAAACTCTGCGTGATCAATTAAGATAAGAAAAGATTATCTTATGAAATAAATACGAAGACAAAAAGATAGAACATTAATTAATAATATGAATTGTTTTGTGGAGTCTTAGTTATCTAAGGGTAGTGAATTAGATCGATTAAGATTCATATTATGGGTTGATAGAGATTAATTGTTATGTTAATAATAGGTTAGTCAAAGGGTAAGACGTCAAGGTCGGGAATGGTCAACGACTCAGGCAAGTACCTAAACTTGTACTCTTATTGATCGTACGAGTAAATAATTGCTAGAATGATTCTTGTATTATAAATTCATAGAAATTATTCATAGGTTGAAACTTTATTTAAATCACAATTATATTCTTTGAATCTTGTTGCAAATATTGGACTTATAAATTGTTCTTACGTGCATTGAGAAAGCTGTCTAAGCCATTTGTTTCGGCTAAGACAATATCTATGATTTAGAAAGCTATCCAAACCAATTGCCTTGGTGCAGACTCTTATAATCTGCTAAGATGAACAACCCTTATAAAAGGGATATATATATATATATATATATATATATATATATATATATATATATATATATATATATGTGTGTGTGTGTGTGTGTGTGTGTGTGTGTGTTGGGAAATCAACACACGCATTGAACAACATGTTTTTAAATGTTATGCATACCGTAGGGTACTATGAGCTGATCATCTATTATACTTGTTTTTATTGGATTATCAACGAAATACTCCTAATTCTAGAAGGAGTTCTTGGTCTATAGTGGCTGCTCAATATTAAAATCTTATCTATTGGAAAATGTGGAAACCTTTGAATTCTTTTGATAATATTTTGGTCGATAATGACTCATTATTTACAATTCAAAGGACATATTTGGAACTATTAATACTTCTTGTTTACAACATTATTCATTGAATTCCCTAGCTATCCTTTATCGTTATACCTTTGAGATTACTAGATTTATATAATTATGTCTGTTCACACTTATTGTTATATTACTTGTTGGGCAAATGTTTTGCTCATTCTTGCTCTCCGTAAACATTCCAGTTAAGGCATAACAAGGTAAAATGTCAGGCAAAGACAAGGAAAAGGCAAAGCTACGACATAGCTTTGTTCTTCTATGATTAGAAGATTTCTTATTATGTTGTATTAAGACCTAATTAATGTTATGTATTAAGTATGTTATGAATTAAGTTGTAAAGTGTAATAGTAATGGTTGCGTGATTTGGGACAAGAATATTTATGTTTTATCAATGTAAATTATTCTATTATTCTCTTATTTGAGATATTAGTATGTTGGAACGTGAAGCACCAGATTCGAGGTATATGTATCTGAATTTGGGGGCGTCACAATGCGTATCTCATTGTCATCCTTTATAATGAATCCATACCTCTTAGGTATATTCGGTACTCTTCCAGATTTACGAATACGGTATGGTACAGTAGGTTCTTCCACTTGGTTAGGTACCTGACTTTGATCCATAGTAATTTTTGGTTCTTAAACTTCTTCAAGATATATCTTACTCCCACTGACCCCTTCAAGGATAAACTCCTTTTCCAAGAAGGCAGCATGTTTCGCAACAAATACCTTTTGATCAGTAGGATGATAGAAATAATACCCTAATGTTTATTTAGGGCATCTCATAAATCTACACTTGTCAAATCTAGTTTGAAGCTCATAATATTTAAAAATTTTGACATAAGCTGGACAACCCCAAGTCTTAACGTGCTTTAAATTTGGTTTCCTCCCTGTCTATATCTCATATGGAGTCTTTGGGATGAATTTGATAGGTACCTTGTTAAGTTGGTATTCAACCCCGGAAGGAAACTGGAAGATCGATAAAACTCATCATGCAACGAACCATGTCCAACATTATTCAATTTATCCTTTCAGATACACTATTCAACTGTGATGTTCTTGGTGGAGTCCATTGTGAGATTATACCATTTTCTCTAAGATAATTCAGAAACTCATTACTTAATTATTCACCACCTCGATCTGATCAAAGAATCTTAATACTCTTGCCAGTTTGCTTCTCGACTTCACTTCTGAATTCTTTGAACTTTTCAAATAATTAAGATTTGTATTTCATTAAAAACACATATCAAAATCTTGAATGATCATTAGTGAAAATCATAAAATTAGAATACCCTCCTCATGCAATTGTTGTCATAGGTCCACATACGTTTGTGTGTACCAATGCTAACAACTCTGTAAATCTTTCTCCTTTTCTACTAAAAGGACTTTTAGTTATCTTACCCATGAGATAAGATTCACAAGTTGGATATGATTCATAAGCAGATAGCTTTAAGAGCCCATCTTTATGCAACTCAGATAATCTTGTTTCATAGATATGACCAAGTCTACAGTGCCACATAAAGGTATAATTAACATCATCTCTTTTTCGTTTCTTAGTTTATTCAATTTGAAGTATATTTTCATGCAAGTCAAGTATGTAAAGTTCATTCAATAATTTACGAACACCATATAAAATATTTTTATTATAAATGGAACAACTATTGTTCTTTATTATAATATTAAAACCATCCATATCCAATACAGAAATTGAAATAATGTTTCTAATAAGTGTTGGAACAAAATAACAATTATTTAAACTAATGGACTTGCCCGTAGGCAGTGCTAAAGAATAAGTTCCTATAGCTAATGCAACAACCTTAGCTTTATTTTCCACTCGTAGGACAACCTCATCCTTGTTCATCTTACTACTTCTGACCAGTCCCTGTATAATATTACATATGTGAGAACCACAGTCGGTATCCAATACCCAAGTAGAATTTTGACTTTCATAAAAATTAATTTCAATCATGAACAAACCTTGATTGGAAAATAAAGCTTTTCTAAGCTTATTCTGCTTTTGTTCCACAATGAACTTATCACAGTTCCTCTTCCACTAACCCGGTTTGTTGCAATGGAAGCACATTCCTTTGCTATCTGGATCAGGTTTCTTATTATCCTTTCCTTTTTCCTTGTCATTACCCTTCTTGGTTTTCTTTTTTTCAGAAGATACCTTGGACCTCTTCCCTTTCTTGGAAGAATCATCCACCATTAAGACTTAGTCCTTCTTGGATGGGAAGTGACCTACAACAGTTTTCAACATGTTAAGTAACTCAGGCAAGCTAACGTCCAACTTATTCATGTGAAAATTCACAACAAATTGTGAGAGGGTGTCTGGGAGTGACTGCAAGATCAAATCTTGACTTAACTCTCCATCCATTACGAACCCTAGCTGTCCAAGACGTGATCAAATTAATTATCTTTAGGACATGAGTCTCAACAATAGTGCCCTTGGTCATTCAAGATCGGAAGAGCTCCTTAGATATCTCATATCTTATAGTCCTACTTTTCTCACCATACAACTCTTTTAGGTGAAACAATATAGTATGAGCATCCATAGTTTCATGCTCACACTGAAGCTCGTTACTCATGGATACGAGCATGATGCATTGGGCCAGTTTATAAAAGTAGCAATCTCTTCCTCAGAGGCTATTTCTGCAACATTTGCAGGAACATGCGAATTTAGGAAATAAGAAATCTTTTCAGTATTGAGAACAATTCTCAGATTTCTTAACCAATCCGTATAATTCGATCCGATCAGTTTGTTAGCATCAAGTATGCTACACAGTGAAATTAGTGAGTTTGACATTATTAAATTCTGCATTTGGAAAAGATAATATTTTATCATACATTCATTTAATTAATTACCAAAATAAAATTAGGTCTTTTATTAAATTGGTATCTCCCACTATTTTATTTAAATTATATTACCCTCACTTATATAGTTCGACAAAATCTAATTAAAGATTTACTAGTGAGAATAATGATCTCATTTCAAATGTATATAGCTTTGTGGTGACACAATAAACTATATATAAATAAATAGATAGACAACTCTTGTCAATTACATCAACATGTAACTACTTTTATTTGTCTTTTAGATTATTTTGATCAAGTAGTGACACATATGAATCAAAATTTTCCAAGTTAAGTTAAACCTAGCACTTCTATATATTCAAAAGAAAAACACTATCCCTGTGGTGACATTGTAACGTCCCGAAAAATCAAACATTTTGTAAATACTTTTATAATGAATAAAATAATATTATTTGTTATTATTATGTGTTAGTAAGATGAATGTCGTTCTATAACCTAGAAACGTCGGAACGTCATAGTATTTTAACTACGTGAAGGAATTAAAGTGTTTGAATTTCCAAGACGAAAATAAAAGCTTTCCGAGAAATTTTCCGAAAAACACTATTCATCGATTTCCACTCGGAAATTATTTTTGAAATTCCGAGAAATAGGTAACGTTAGAATATTGAGGTGAGATGAATTATGTAATAATAATTCAAGTCTGGAAAACGTAATATTTCGCATGCGGACTTAATTTGAGAACGTTAAGGATTAAAGTCTAATGAAATGGGATTGTGGAATCTTGTATGAAGTGAAAGTCCAATAAACACTAAGGGGCAAGCCCAAGATGTAGTAATGTTTAGCCCAAGTGTTTGATAATATGAAGCCCATAGTAATTTAAAGCAAGCACAAAAGCTTAAGCTAAACAAATTAAACCTAAGCCCAATGTAATGATCCATTAGACTAGGGTGCTCCATGGGGCAACCCATGGGTGATCTTTGTAACAATTCGAAAATTTAAATTATAATTTTAAATATTTATGGAATTATATAAATATTTAATTAATGTGTTTATTGTAGAATAAATATTTGTTTAATTTGATTTGATTTGATTATTTATTTGTTGAATAAATAATTAACGAGTTAAGGAAATTGATCATCATGAGATAATATTTTAATATTTGGTTGATTAAATAAAGTTATAATTATAAAGAAATTTATAATTATGTCGTATTGATTTATGTGGTGAATTAATTTAATAAATTGTTATTAGAATTAATTAAATTGAATATTAAAATTTAATTAATTAAAGTGTGACCATAAACTATATTATAAAGGAGTTATTAAAATAAGTTAAGGGTGGTTAATTTAGTTTTTGCCAAACAAGGCTTAATGAATGTTAAGTCTTTAATTTACATCTATTTTACCAAACAAGGTATAAGATTTAATGGGTTAATTTTTAGTTAGTTAGCCAAACAAGCCTTATGGCTTTTGAGTTTAAAAAAAACTGATGTCAGTTAAAGTTATAATTATATTATATAATTAATACATATATTATTACCTATACATTATATTGGGTTTAATACGTAAGTTAGAGTTTAGAATAGGGAGAAAGACTCAGAAGAAAAAAAAAGAGAAGAAGAAAATTACAGAGAAAAGTAAGAGAGAATTGAGAGAAGTCTAGAGAGAGGAATTAGGGAAAAAGAAAGCTTCATAATCAAAAGAATAATTATCATCTTCTGAAATTAAGGCATCCTCTTGCTTGTATTTTTCAAAAGGTTATAGTTACATTCTCTTCTAAAATTCTCTGTAAAAACTTTGTGAAGGTTGAATTGTTTGTTGTATATAACGATAAATTGTTTGTTATAAAATTGTTTTCATAAGTTTATATATAAGTATAGTGAATGAATTCATGTTAAGTATGTATTTTTGTGAAGGAAATCATATTACAGTGAATTGGTATGAACATATATGAATATGGCTTAGTTTAAAGTAAAATTAAGGTTTAATTAGTTGTATAATATATAAATTGATTATTGAATTCGAAAGAGGATGAATAAACATAAGCATAGTATGCTGAATTAACTGTTTTGGTTGAAAAGCAAAAGCACAGTGATGATTTTCACAGAAACTTTCAAAAAGTGAAGTTTTAGCAAAAATAATTAAAATTAATTGTTGTAATTTGGATGTTTATGTTGTTTAGATGGCTAGAAACGCGTGAGAAAATATTAGATTATGTTTCTGTAAACCTATTATACCTTAGATAGGTTTGTATGGTTGTTAGAAAGGAGTTTGGAGGCCTAATTTGGCTTTCCGTAGTAGTATTAGAGCATAAAATCATAAAACGAGAGGACCCCCACTCGATGGGCCCCTCAGTTCAAAACCCCGCCCTCGGTGGAGGGAGGGGGCACCTGCTAAGACGATTTTGGAAAAAAAACAAAATTGACAGAACATAGTTTACTAAAATGGGCATAACATTTTCATACGAACTCCGATTGATGCGATTCAAGATGATCCGGAACGAGGACGAGTAGACCTATAACTTTTATTCCTTAAATTGTTCAATTAAAAATTGTTATAAAGGGTCAAAATGGCCATCTTTAGGACTGTTGTGTATTTGGAGGCAATCGGAGGGCGTCAGGATGCGCGAATGCAAGTGCAATTCTTTGTGTGTTAGTATAACCTAATGATAACATGTTGGATATGTAATAGGATGTTGTATCAAGTTGTTAATGTGTATGTGATGCAATGACATGATCACTTAAGTAGTTGTAATAAAGCTAAATAGTGATGTTCGTGAAAAGATGTGATGTTGTTAGTGAGCTATATGAAACTAATATTAGTGTAACTAATGTGTATTGCCAATACATATGGTATGTGTAGGACTTGTAGTGAACGTGAGTAGTGATTATTTAACCTACGCCCGAGACAAGTTCCCTAACCTTTGCTACTTTATTATTCAGCAAGGTTACTTTTCACTGTCATGATATACTTTTGCAAGTTCTCTATTTCTAATCTCTTGTTGAGCAATTTATTGTTATGCAAGTTCTTTAACTCTCATTTACTATTGGGCAAGTTAATTAATCTTTATTTCTTTATTCCAAACGAGATTACTTTGGTTATTCAAAGTCTGTAATTTTGTTATAAGAAATGTGATTATTCAGCTACTAATAATTGTTGTTTGACCTTCGTTCTCCAATGTCATTGTACTATCTTACATTATTGTACCAAACTCTAAGTTGTCTAGCGATTCTTTACCAATTCAACTAATCCTTAGTTGATTAATGTTCTAAACTCTAAATTACCCTTGAAGTCAACCCAAACGAAACTTCCTTTGGTTTGCATATGTACTCACACAAATTTTGAAAGCATGTTGTCGATGATAACATTTGTTCAATTTAGAAATTGTTTATACTCTAGCTCTTATTGATTCATCGATATACCTTGTTCATGAAGATATTATAATCAAGCTCTTGAATTGTTATTGGTCTCTATCTGATTCAACCAGTACTTGGTTGATGAGAATTCTAAAGATCTAGAATTCCTTTGAAGTTAATTCCCAACATAACTTCCTTTGGTTCGGAACCTGATAATCTAAGCTGAGATGAACAACCCTATATAAGGGGATTATTTTAGAGCTACGCAATAGCATTAAAATGTGTGCGTAATACATAGTACAAAGGGCTGATTACCTGGAGTACGAGATGATGGTCCATATAGTCATTTAGACTGTTAAAGGTTACAGTAGAAACATATATTAACCTAGGACATAGATGATGATTATAGTCTTTTAGACTGTTAAAGGTTAAAGTAGAAATACTTGAAAACCTAGAGTATAGTTTGTGGTCTTGTGACCCTCAGTGTATTCTTTGATGTTAAGTCTTTAATTTAAATCTGTTTTACCAAACAAGGTGTTAGATTTAATGGGTTAATTTTTAGTTAGTTAGCCAAACAAGCCTTATGACTTTTGATTTTAAAAAAAAAACTGATGTCAGTTAAAGTTATAATTATATTATATACTTAATACATATATTATTACCTATACGTTATATTGGGTTTAATACGTAAGTTAGAGTTTAGAATAGGGAGAAAGACTCAGAAGAAAAAAAAGAGAAGAAGAAAATTACAGAGAAAAATAAGAGAGAATTGTGAGAAGTCTAGAGAGAGGAATTGGGGAAAAAGAAAGCTTCATAATCAAAAGAATAGCCATCATCTTCTAAAATTAAGGTATCCTCTTGCTTGTATTTTTCAAAAGGTTGTAGTTATATTCTCTTCTAAAATTCTCTGTAAAAACTTTGTGAAGGTTGAATTGTTTGTTGTATATAGCTTTATATGATAAATTGTTGGTTATAAAATTGTTTTCATAAGTTTATATATGAGTATAGTGAATGAATTCATGTTAAGTATGTATTTTTGTGAAGGAAATCATATTACAGTGAATTGGTATGAACATATATAAATATGACTTAGTTTAAAGTAAAATTAAGGTTTAATTAGTTGTATAATATATAAATTGACTATTGAATTCGAAAGAGGATGAATAAACATAAGCATAATATGTTGAATTAACTGTTTTGGTTGAAAAATAAAGGCATATTGATGATTTTCACTGAAACTTTCAAAAAGTGAAGTTTTAGCAAAAACAGTGAAAATTAATGGTTGTAATTTGGATGTTTATGTTATTTAGATGGCTAGAAATGCATGAGAAAACATTAGATTATGTTTCTGTAAACCTATTATACTTTAGATAGGTTGGTATGGTTGTTAGAAAGGAGTTTGGAGGCCTAATTTGGCTTTCCATAGTGTTACAGAGCATAAAATCGCAAAAGCGAAGGGACCCCCTGCTTGGGGTGGGCCCCAGTTCAAAAACCCACCTTACCCGTGAAAAGCAAGGTAATCTGTTAAGATGATTTTGGAAAAAAATAAAATTGACATAACATAGTTTACTAAAATGGACATAACATTTTCATACGAACTCCGATTGATGCGATTCAAGATGATCCGGAACGAGGACGAGTAGACCTATAACTTTTATTCTTTAAGTTGTTCAATTTTGAATCGTTATGAAGGGTCAAAATGGCCATCTTTAGGACTGTTATGTATTTTGAGGCAATCAGAGGGCGTCGGGATGCGTGAATGCAAGTGCAATTCTTTGTGTGTTAGTATAACCTAATGATAACATGTTGGACATGTAATAGGATGTTGTATCAAGTTGTTAATGTGTATGCAATGCAATGACATGATCACTTAAGTAGTTGTAATAAAGCTAAAATAGTGATGTTCGTGAAAAGATGTGATGTTGTTACTGAGCTATATGAAACTAATATTAGTGTAACTAATGTGTATTGTCAATACATATGGTATGTGTAGGACTTGTGGTGAATGTGAGTAGTGATTGTTTAACCTACGCCCGAGGCAAGTTCCCTAACCTTTGCTACTTTATTATTCAGCAAGGTTACTTTTCACTGTCATGATATACTTTTGTAATTTCTCTATTTCTAATCTCTTGTTGAGCAATTTATTATTATGCAAGTTCTTTAACTCTCATTTACTGTTGTGCATGTTAATTAATCTTTATTTCTTTATTCCAAACGAGATTATTTTGGTTATTCAAAGTCTGTAATTTTTATATAAGAAATGTGTTTATTCAGCTACTAATAACTGTTGTTTGACCTTCGTTCTCCAATGTCATTGTACTATCTTACATTATTGTACCGAACTCTAAGCTGCCTAGCGATTCTTTACCAATTCAACTAATCCTTAGTTGATTAATGTTCTAAACACTAAATTACCCTTGAAGTCAACCCAAATGAAACTTCCTTTAGTTTGCATATGTACTCACACAAATTTTGAAAGCATGTTGTCGATGATAATATTTGTTCAATTTAGAAATTGTTAATATTCTAGCTCTTTTTGATTCATCGATATACCTTGTTCATGAAGATATTATAATCAAACTCTTGAATAGTTTTGGTCTCTATCTGATTCAACCAGTACTTGGTTGATGAGAATTCTATAGATCTAGAATTCCTTTGAAGTTAATTCCCAACCAAACTTCCTTTGGTTCGGAACCTGATAATCCAAGTTGAGATGAACAACCCTATATTAGGGGATTATTTTAGAGCTACGCAATAGCGTTAAAATGTTTGTGCAATACATAGTACAAAGGGATGATCACCAGTAATGCGGGATGATGGTCCATATAGTCGTTTAGATCTGTTAAAGGTTTCTGATGGGAACACACAAGTAACCTAGGACATAGATGATGATTATAGTCTTTTAGACTGTTAAAGGTTAAAGTAGAAATACTTGAAAACCTAGAGTATAGTTCGTGGTCTTGTGACCCTCGGTGTATTCTTTGATGTTGATATCTATTGTTAACCTAAACCTTCATTATTTCATTTTAACTCGTAGCTTTTGAATTAAAGTTTATCGTTCCGGTAAGAGAATTTTACAATTGAAAGTTTAGTTATTGTCATTCATAAAATGTTATTGTATACTATTTTTCTTGTGAGCAATTGTTTGTTCACTCTTGCACCAAACAATGTAGATGAAGTTAAGAAGTTTGAAGAGCTTTCTTCAAGCAAGGGCAAGGACATAGTGCTTGATTAGACGACGATGTTTAATTTACCTTTTACTTATGAAATTTATGTAATAGATTTGATTATGGCTATGTTTTAATTTTCTGCTGATGATTGTAATAAAGGTTAGATGACTTGGGATTTATCTTAAAATTATGTAACCCTTGATGGGAGATTTATTATTTAAGCTTTTGAGTTTAATTATATCTTTTGTTTATGGGTAGTTAATTATAATTTATTTGGACAGTGAACACCAAATCTGTGGAATTGAAGTACCTGAATTTGGGGGTGTCACAAGTTGGTATCAAAGTTTTAGGTTATGAACCTTAGGTGGGGAAACCATAGGCTACAACCTTCTAGGAGATCGAAAAATATAGAGGTGATAAACTCTTATCTAGTTTTGAGGAATGAATTAAGGAAATTCATTGAAGATAAAATGATAAAAGACTTTATGTGCTTATGTGTTAATGACTTATGTGCTCGTGAGTACTTAGGAGTAGCAAGTATTATACATATCAAGTTGTGGAGTTATTAAAACTTTGTTGTCAAAGAGATTGATGAAGGAAGATAGGGATTAGGAGCCCTGAGAAGTTATATAGTTTTAGTATGGTTGGTATTGGGAAAGCCATAATCGTGGATTTTTGTTGTAGAACTTGGGTATGAGCTTGAGTTTGATCCGGAAGATGAATTTTAGAAGGTAAATATGAAGTATGCGTAAGAAGAGTTAGGAAAGCCATAGAGCTAGCGTAAAAAGATGTCGCGACTCAAGAATTTACCGCACGACTTGTAGATGTAGAGTAGAGATTATCTCAGTTAAAGTATTAAAGAGGATAGTTATTAGTTATTAACGAGATTGCGCAAGAATGGCTAGGGAAAGGAGTCAGCAAAGCGGACGAAAGCTGAGGAAACATGGATGGAGGCTTCTAATAAATGCATAGAACGTGTTGAAGACAAGTCAAAGAGTGCCAAACGAATGATGGAACTTAGCATTTAATCTTCCACTCTTCTGATGATTCGTATCGTGGAGCAAGAGCGAAATGAAGCTGTACAACGTGGACTGTTCTTGTAGATTGCAAAAAAAAACAATACGATGATATATAAAACATGATAAAAAAAATTTAATAGATGTAGATCCTGACTTTTGAAATAAATAGTGGGATATGATGAAGTAATCCTGGAATTTTATTATTACCAAATAAATGATAGAAATAGCAGTGAGGCTATTTTGTTATGGGGTAAAGTAATAAATGAATAAAGTAGTATTATTTATTAAGATAAATCATGTGTTGTATAAAAGTGATTGAGATAACTTTAAAAATTTTAATGTGTGGTTGAACGATGATCTAATAGTCCAAGTTTTAAATAGTAAAATGCCGCCTAGAAGTAGACATCATCATCAACAGAGCCCCGGGGAATATGCATACAATATGGAAGCTAACGCAAATCCAATGACGCAATTGGTAACTTTTCTGGTGGGAGCACTGTCAAATCAACTGAATTTCTTGCTATATAATCAAATCTCGTTGTTCCAACCAAATTTGGGTACAACAGAGTTGAGAGAACGATTGACGTAGACGGGGAAGGTAATACACTGACATACAATCAAGAGCAGAAGGGAAAGAAGAGTGAAGATGATAAGGTGGGTGTTAGTCATACCAGTAACGCTCGGAAAAGAAAGTAGAACAATTGTATTGACGCTGAAAATCAGGAAGAGAATAAGAAGAAGATGTCAGGAATAGGCATATGAATGTTATTCCTATTTATATATGATTTGATTATGATATATATATGAATGAATATGCAAGTATGCTTGCATTAAGAAAAGATGTAAAGTCTTTTGATAGATAATAGAAATATGTGTACAAGGACTTAGAATGAATTGATCAAGTATGTTAGGTTGATCCTACATAAGCAAAACAGCTCTGTAAAGTCCTTAAAAAGAAATGATGTAGAAGGACTATAAAAATAGAAAGATCAAGCATGTTAGGTTGATCTTATAATGTAATAGATAGGCATGTCGATCATCGAAAGCCTTTGCACTAAAAATCGTGATCTGCCAGAGAGTCGAGGAAAACTCGAGAGCTTGTCGAGGCGTAATCGTAGTCTGCAAGATAGTAGATCTCTGAGAGTCGTGAGCGCCGGGAGAGACGAGGACGGATCGTAGTGTGTCGAGTAGAGCTTCCTCGGAGCCGAAGTATACTGAGGAAGTCATGTTCAGAATCGGAGAGAGCACCGCCTACTGGTAAATGAGACCTCTGCGAAGCCAAGTCGAAGTCGTAAACGTAGGCTACACTTAGAGTCGTAGAGTCTACTCATGCCGAAGCCAAGTCAAGGATCGTAGATCACACTCTGAGTTCATAGAGTCTATTGATTACATGTAGAGATCGTAGTTGAGCAAGATCAGATAAAGACAACAAGCACAAGGAAGAAATCGTAGAGTGTCAAGATCTGATCTAGGAGTCATAGTGTCT
This sequence comes from Panax ginseng, assembly GCA_020205605.1. NCBI lineage: Eukaryota > Viridiplantae > Streptophyta > Magnoliopsida > Apiales > Araliaceae > Panax > Panax ginseng. Next base: position 34,556,145 of record CM035147.1, read on the forward strand.
ACACAGCCGAAGCTAAATCATAGAGTGCAGAACTACGACCTCAATCCTTGTGCTCACAATGCATAGGCAGAATCGTAGAGCAAATACGATTCTCAACTAATGTGCACTCCCAGAATATCCAAAGGAATGAAGCCTCTGGTTGGCACTGGAAAGATACATCCCACCTGAAGGGAACCAGAGAGCACTCAATGAATGGCATGCAAGCTAACAGAAGATCTAAGCACCAACCCAATCAGCGTCAAGATTGAGTTGTGAAGCCATTCGAGGTGAAGTCTCCCACAAGGAGATCAGAAGAAGACTTGATGAATCGACTAAGGAAAGTCGACAAGTGCGATGGTATCAAGCGAGACAGAAGACAACGATCTTGGAAGCAACCAGGATCGTAGTGTTTGCCAAACAAATAAAGAACTAATGAAGTACATACAGAGATACTAGACAACTTATGAAGAACAAGGCTAAAGTGATTAAGCATTGAGTCAGTCCATTGATGATCAGTGAACGTGAGATCACAAGGAGAAAATGAGTTGGACACGCCACAAATCTGAAGTGTCTTGATATTTAGAAGGGGCCAGAACAAGGAAGTCAAGTCATCAGTATCTGAGAACTGTTGAGGCAAACAGAAGTGTTGAAGTATTGCACAAGAGAAGGAAGAGGTGTTCCACATTGAAGATCCAACCAACACTCTTCGAAATTGTAGTGTTGTCTCTACCAGTCAACATGACACTACGATCAGGTCCTCGAAGACATGCATTAGAATCGTAGAGTTTGAATAGCTGAAGACTGAAGCATTGGCAACGGTTCAATCTGAAGGGTAATATTCAAACAAGAGCTTATTGAGAGCATTGATGTAAAAGGACAACCTCTGATCGAGAAATCAGAAGGAGGAAATAAAGTCTTCGACCTGCCTAAGACATTAAGTGACATCTTTGATGGGTAGGTGAAATAGTAGACTGCAATGTCAGAGAAAGTATGACTTATCACATCAGCAGTCTACCTCTGTCAACTCGAGATCTGAGAAGACATTTGAATAGCTTTCAATGGCTACTTTCCAACGGAAGGATTGGGAAGGAGTATAAATCTGCTAGAGATTCAAAGATCGAAGGTTGATGGAGTTGCCGAGTTTGGAGTAACGGTGGACTGTTCTAAACCATGTAAGATAGTTTGTCCAAAGGCTCCCTCTATGATCCACCAAGAACACTTAGAGTCATACACAGAAAGAAGTAGAAGTGAGGGTTCTACAATGTAGAAGTGAGAGTTCTACTACATGAAGAGTGTTCTGAACTTTCGAGAGAAAGAAGAGCGTCATGTCATCTTGGTGTCCATCATAGGAAGACTCTAAGTACCATAGAGAAGAGCTCTTAGCAAGTCCATCATGAGAAGACATCAAGTATTAAGAAGGGAGATCACAAATGTCATCATGGTGCCATCATGTATCAAGAGGAACGATCTTCAAGGCAGTCATCAAGGGATCATCCGAAGTGGTTGAGTAACTGAAGAAGCTGAGCATTATGCAACACTCAACTGCATTTCAAGGGTGATCACGCAAAGCTGCTAAGTACAGAAGATGTTTAGAGCATGAAGACATCTTAGCAGCTCAGCACCAACTCCAACAAACAAACAAACAACTCAATAGAAGCCAGGGCCTGAGGGGTCCTTGTCCGGAGGGACTAAATGAAGTTCCAAGCCTGTTGGGCATGAAGAGTTCCTAGGGAACTAAAGGAGTCCCAAGGTGGCACGGCCTTGAAGGAATCTTAGTGATTCGAGTCTTTGCCGCCTTCCTTAGTGGAAATCCTGCTAGTTGAAAGCGAAGAGTGGATTAGGAGCTTGAGTCTCTGAACCACTTAAAACCCCTTGTGTCATTTACATTATATACTATAACTACTATAACTGTTATGTATGTTCTAACTACTTACAACCGAACTAACTATACGAACAATGTATATATGATTATGAATATATCAATGAAGGGGATCTTTTACTTATTCCGCTGTGCTTGAAAAGATTCTTATGTTTGTCATATGCTAATTTAATAGCAATACAAAATAAAAGAGAAAAGTATTTGAAATTAAAAGGATCTATTCAACCCCCCCCCCCTTTTAGATCTATTGTGCTTATTGGGAACTAACAATTGGTATCAGAGCAGGTTCTCATGCTATATTCAAAAGCTAATTGCTTTGAGAGTGATCTCAGGCACAAATATTCTTCTAAACTTAGTTTAGTAGTAAGTAACTTGTTATATGCAGATGAGCTCACACGTTGGAAATACTGTGCATAGGTTAAATGTGTATATACATCTGAAGCTGCTCAGATTGGTCCATGTTCTCGATTGTTACATCAACAAGACCAATCCTTGCCTGCAGTCACTCTTGTAGTCTAAAGAACAGACGAGAAAGCTCAAGAGACATCAACGACAAAGAGTCAAGCATCCTCCAGCCTAAAAGATGAAAAGGCCATACATGATAAGAAATGCTTATTTAGAGAAGAAAGAAGATCTTCTCAAGCGTCATGTCTGCCAACCAAACGGCAATGAGGGTGCAAACTTTGTGAACTGAAGATGTCAAAGAACTAAAGATCTTTGAGATTCTCCTAGCACGCATCTGCAAGAGACTACAACAACCCCGATTGATTAAGGGCCAACAAGAGCAACAAGCTGTCAGTAGCAAATGTGAAGCTATGCACATCAATGCCTAAACTCAGTATATCTAAGATAAATGACTGTTAAGAGACTGATAGTAAAAAGGTACGGTTCCTCACTATTATACATGTGTACATCATAAATGCACCTTCTTATGAACCATAAAAATATTCTGTCAAGATGTCATAATCTACCTAAAAAGGTGAAAAGAGAAAGTACCCTGAGGATGGAAACTCAAATGTATATAAACTTTCACTCCATCAAAGTTTTAGGTTGAAGATAACACCTTGAAGGAAATCTAAAATGGGGCATAAGAACATCACAGGCCAAATTAATTCTATGTGAAGTAATCTTTGTTGGTGGGTTAGTACGTATGTACAAATCCTTGTTCTAAGTGATTCATAACACACAGAGTATGATCAGTTCTAAAAGAGTATCTTGATGATGTGTAAAAAATGATCACCTCCATGAATCAACTAGATACTCCTAAATCGTAGAGTTAATTCTCACTGTGAACACTTAAACATTGTGAACATGACCCAACAAATGATGAAACCATCAAAGATAAAGAGTGTGTTATTAAATGTCAAATCTTACACACACTCACCTTCATGCATATCAAAATGTACTATCTAAAACTAGTTTTATGCATGAATATGTTGTTGGTGATAAATGTGATGATTATCCAAATATAAGAGGAACATGGGTTTAGAAAACTAACCTATCAGGACCCATTTAATTATGGGTACCAGAAATAGAAATATATTTAAACCTGCATGTACTTGGTGCAATACGACCACCACACTAAGGAATCTTTGAGCGAGAGACTTGATTAAGAAGACTCAACCAACAAAAGGCTAAGACTGTTCAGAAGTGATTCTGATAAAATTTCTATATGTCCAAGCCTGTCCTTGAAGACCCATTGAGCTAAACTGAATAAAGCTCACATGGTACATAAATCTGTATATGGGAAGCGGAGCCATGCAACCAAAGATGAAAAGGGTCCTATATGCTCAAATCAAGAAAGGCATGCTATATGAGAAGAATCCTCAAGGAGCTCTAGCAGAGAGATCATTGAGCATCAGTTAAGAGGAATTCATTACGAAAGCAGAACCTTACAAACACAAGACTGTCAAAGAAGACTACGTTCATAGTGCTATCAAAAGATCGCAGAGTGATCAGTCTTGAAAATATCCATGTCTACGATACAAGGAGATCTAAGTGATAATTGTGATTCCAGTCAGAAGGAAATATGCGAGGCTACCTTCAAATGAACCTAAAGTAAAGGGAATCACATCTATATGGAAAGACAACATCAACCATGGGGAGCAGTGATCTGTTGAGAAACAACAACACTGAGTTATACTATGAAGAAATGTAACAGCTACAGAGTCCCAAAACTTTGTGGCTGATGAACCAAATGAAGACCCATAGTCAGTAGGAACATCTCAAAATGTACTACTGATAACCTTTCAGCCATCCAACTCAAAATCATGGAGTGCCTATGATCAAACATCTAATCACAGTGTAGAAGTAGGAGGACACCACGATTACAGCAAATGAAATTGTCCAAAGTTGGTGGAGGACTTCCCCACCAGAAAAGGTCAAATGAGATATCATTGCAAATCACTTCTAAAGTATTTCATCTAGAAAGCGCCTCAGGGATAAACCTGACCCTTAGCTCACTCTAAGAGGTTGGCCCTTCCTAAGCTACCTTGACCCAGAAGGAATACTTGATCAAGTTCATCTCAAGGACCTAGATAGTCAACGATCGTAGAGTTGAGGTTGATGAGAACTCCACAATCACAGTGCAACCTCAGCGATCATAGAAGACAACTCGACGATCGTAGTCCTACCAAAGGGTACTCTAGTTTGCAAAGAGCTTGGAAAATTGGACAATTGCTCAACCATTAAAAATGAGGAGATAAGTTCGAATATATCAGTGATCAAACTATGCTGCATCAAAATGAGGATAAAAGTCAAAGCCATCCACTGCAGCATCTCTCAAAAGTTGATCGTTGAGTCAACAAAGGAAAACATAGAGTCCGTAGCTGCCTTACCATGCTACTCTACGAATTAAAAGGTCAACGGTCAAAGCCACGTCGATTAAACGTCTACTCATCTGAAAGGAAATATCTAACTGGAAAGTTATGAGGAGTTATAGCTCATTACTTGGCATCGTGCAACCAATGGTCGGTTGACACATCACTGGTTATGCAGAGTTAGAAGGAACTTCCATAAAGACAATTTCAAATCTGCAGACAGTTATCAGAAGCTATCGAACCTTTCTCCCTCCCATTTCCAAACCCTAAAATCCTCTCAAGAGCCAAAATAGGTCAACACTCCAGAGACTTACCAAATCACAATCAACCATCTCTTATAAACCTTTCTGAATCAAATACCCACATTCTTCGAACTGCTCAAATGGAAAACTGGCGAGTAATCACTGGCATTCAGCTCGGAGCCAAGTCGTTTGAGAAATCAAAAAATAAGTTCAGAGACATTCTCGAACTTGTAAAGAAAGCTGGATTCTCAGAATGCTTTGAGGCTATCACTCGAGTATACATTGACTTGGTTAAAGAGTTCTACTCAAACGCCTCCATAAACTCTGGAACCCTTTCTACCAAGGTCAAAGGTCAGTCTCTAAAGCTAAAATCTTCTAACTTCAATCAATGCCTAGGTTTTCCTAACCAAGGACTGAAGAGCCTTGATGATATTGATACGGAACAAGTAAAGGAGATCATGGGGTACCAAAGAAACCCTAGTCTGAAAGACATGAAGAAGAAGGAGTTTCCAGAAGAGTACGAGTTCCTTGCAGAGATGGTGGGCAAATGCATATTATGCAAGTATACTGCACATGATACTGTGCTTGACCAACAGTTGAAGAATGTCAGCAATAGTTCTGAAGAAACAAATCAACTTTGGAGCTATCTTGTTCGATCAAATCTCCAAGTGGGTAGAAAAAGCTGAGTTGAAGAAGTCCACCGAAAAACCCATGATTAAAGTGTTTCATGGAAGACTACTGAGTATTGTGATGAAGAAGAAGCTAGGAGGGAAGATCAAGGATGATGAAGGAGAGCCTTTGAATGTTCACAAGGTAATGTCTCCACAACTATTTGTGAACTGGAAGAAAAACCCAAAGGAGAGCGAAGGGTATATCGACAATGGGGCAAAGACGGGGGCCTCTGCAAAGAAGAGGAAGATATAAGAAGTAGAAAGCTCTGAGTCTGATGACTCTATGTCAGCATCAACCACACCAGTCAGAATGAAATCCAGAGGTGTGAAGAAAACCAAGGCCCCATCAAGAAGTCTCTCCTCGAAGGACAAGTATAAAGAAGAAAAAGTCCTGAATGCTGAAACCACAAAGCAAAGAAACAACAGGCTACTTCAAGAGCCATTAAGAAAGAAAGCTAAGGTGGAAAACATGCCAACCCCAGCCTCCCAAAATAGTACATCTGATGAAGAGAAGGACGTAGAGTTAACAGTTGAAAAGGAGACATATGTCAAGGCTGAGTCATCACAGACCAAATCTAGCAGTAAAGGTGAAGCTGGATTAATTAATGAAAATTCAGCATCTGCTGATGAGGAGGAATGCTCAAGCCCTGTTGCTAATCCTCAGAGCAATGACTCTACCGATGAAGAAAAAAATTCAAGATGACCCAACTCCATCCCCAAATGCAACTGCCCCAACAAGCCCAGATAATGGGTCAGACAATGTTGTTTCAGGAGAAGAAGAACATGCCCCTGCCTTTGCTCGACCTGAAGGAAGTTCTTTTGATGAACCAAAGGCTTCCAAGTCTGAAGAAGAAGAGGAGTCTGACTCTCCCAAAACTGAACCTCCAAGAAGAAGGAAGAGCTACAGACTGCAAGCCAAATTTGCCTCCAAAAGGAGCAGTGATCAATCTAATGTCATCATTGAATTAAGTGATGATGAGTCTGTATCACAGGAAGAAAGTGCTGAGGTTAGGACCAACAATGAAGAAGATGAATCAGAGGAAGATCTTGCTAAAGAAGGCTCTGGGAATGAAATGCAGCAAGAAGGATTCACTGCTGGAAATGACCAAGATGGTTCAGGCTCTGAGAGAGAAGAAATGGAGAATGATTCCAATTCTGAAAATCAGGAATCAGAGAAACAAAAATCTTATCATGTCCTCTCACCAGCAAGATTCAACAGAAGAATAGTGGTGAAAGTCTCAAATGAACCACCAGAGGCACCTCCTGAAAGATGGGTAAATCATTGAAATGAACAGCTCCAGGTAGTAAGGATGACTGCGTTTTAGGTGTTTAAAAACTGGGATAACATGGAACTAGACTGTACGACCATTCTCTATAATCCCGATGACCTGCTAATGAGATGGTTTTTCCAATGGATGCCATGGCTAAATGCCCACACTGAAATAGGTGGAAGCTACTTCAGTTGGTGTTACAAACAGTTTCCAAGCCTGGAGCTGGTGGCTCAGAACTTCCCAAGGGTGAAGAAGTTTGCAACCAAAATGATCAAAGACCAGCCCCACTTCAAAGTCTATCGACAGTCTGGCAATCACTATATCCCTACGATCGTAGAGTGGACTCTCAAGGAAACAGAAACATGATCAAGGAGATGATCGTAGAGTCTAGTCACTCTACTATTGAGACTATTCAAATTCAAAATTATAAGCTTCCAATAGCCCAAACACTGCTATCTAACATTCCCTCATCCTCAACCAGCAATTGGTACTCAACGATTATGCAGATTCTCCAAGCCTTTGAAAATCTGTCCAAGAATGAAAATCGCAGAGTTCAATCTGATGCTCAACCCGAAGCTGCACAACCAGATGATCAAAATCTTGTGGAGCAGGAACTAATGAAGAATTCAAATGTGCTGATTGAGAAGATATCTTAGATTAATGAAGAGTCAAAAATGGTGTTGACAGCAGAAGGAGATAATTCATTTCAAAACAGACTTCAAACAGTAATGGTTGATGTATCTCTCAAAATCAAAGAAAGAGATAACATCTATCTGAAGGCCATACAAGATCAAAAGGCAAAAGTTCTACGAGCACAGAAGGCCAATGAAGAACAGATCCACGCCCTCTATGATAAGATTGACGACATGAAGCAGTCTTTCTCAGTACAACTTGAGCTAGGCCAACAGGAACTCAAGCTTGAAATTGCCAACTCCTCCTACCTGATGGAGTAGCTTATGTCCAACATAGAGCAGCTCTCCTAAATGATTAATGACAAAAAGGGGAAGAAAAAGAGGCATAGAAAGAGGTAGAACAAGAGGTACTCAAAGAAGAGAAAGAAGAGAAAAACGATAGTAGAGAAGAAGTTAAAGAAGCAGATAGCAGAAGACGAGGCAGAGTCATCATCTAAGGGGGAGCCAAAAGATGATCACATGATCGCAGAGTCTGAGGGGGAGCATGTTAAGAAAGACGCTGAAGGGGAGCTAAGCAAAGATAGAAGGTCATCATCCCAAGGGGAGAAGGGGCAAGAAAACCAAACAGATGAATAGCTGATCAATAGACATCCTGGAAATATACATAGAGCCAAAGTGGTACATCTCTAACTAGTTAGGTATGCTCTGGATCTAGGATGTAAAATATCTTAATGTAAAATTTGCCATATCATTATAAATGACATTCATGATTATCTGTTTTAGAAATACAGCTGCTCACTGTATATAAGATTCATTCATAACATGCATATGCACTTATTGTTTTTGTCATAATCAAATAGGGGGAGATTGTCAGAAATAAGCTTATGAATGTTATTCCTATTTATATATGATTTGATTATGATATATATATATGAATGAATATGCAAGTATGCTTGCATTAAGAAAAGTTATAAAGTCCTTTGATAGATAATAGAAATACGTGTACAAGGACTTAGAATGAATTGATCAAGTATGTTAGGTTGATCCTACATAAGCAAAATAGCTCTGTAAAAGTCCTTAAAAAGAAATGATGTACAAGGACTATAAAAATAGAAAGATCAAGCATGTTAGGTTGATCTTATGATGTAATAGATAGGCTTGTATGATCGTCGAGCACTGCACCAGAAATCGTAGTCTGCCAGGAGAGTCAAGGAAAACTCGAGAGCTATCGAGTGTAATCGTGAGTCTGCAAGATAGTAGATCTCGGGAGTTCAGTATCTTTGCTAGGAGAGGCGAGGAAGGATCGTGTGTGTCGAGTAGAGCTTCCTCGAGGCCAAAGTCTCTTGAGGAAGTCATGTTCGAGAATCGTGAGAGACATCCCTTTCTGAGCCGTAGAACCCTGCTAGAAGCCAAGTCGAAAGCGTGGGCTACACTTAGAGCCGTAGAGTCTAGTGATGCCGAAGCCAAGTCAAGGATCGTAGATCACACTTTGAGTTCATAGAGTCTATTGATTACATGTAGAGATCGTAGTCGAGCAAGATCAGATAAAGATGAAATTTAAATAGGTACACTTAGAAGGGGGGTTGAATAAGTGTAGGCACAAACTATGTCCAATTTTTATTTCTTGTCAAAAATTCCTTGAGTGTTTAATACAGCAAGCTGGATTACTGATATGGATAGAATGCAGGTTGCTGGATAAATAACAAAATATTCGAGTATAGAATGCAATCACACAAACACCATAATTTTTACGTGGTTCAACAACTACCCTCTAGAATAGTAGCCTAATCCACGTCCAATACCAACTAGTATTGGAGACTCATTTTTATTCAACTTTTCCAATTACAATACAAGTTCTATCAAATTTGAACACCTTTGTTCCTTGTGCACCTATGCACTCTTAAGCACCTATGCTTTCCTTCAACTTGACTGTAATAAGTTATCAACCCAAACAAGATTACCCAATACAATATAGATTTAGATATGACAATTAAAATACACTACTAGAGGTCTAATGATTAAGCAATATATTACTTACCAACTCAAGGCTCTAGTATGAAATGATATGCAAGAAGGATATTACCAGAATGTATTCGAAGCTGCCACTCTATTCTTAATGCAATCAATATCTATATCAGTGAAAAATAATCTCGTAGCTTGTATGCTATTATTTTTTGTGTATGTTTTTCGTGTCTGAATATGTTAATGAGTTCGGTTTATATAGACCACTTCTAGGATATTACCGTTGCACATGTTTACTGCTGTGATATGCTGATTGAAACATTTTGCACAAATCTTGCCGTTAAATATCAATCATGAGTATACTCAGCGTGATTTAGTTTACATGGATTCTATTTATCGAAGATATCACGGCATCGTTATTTTAATTGATTTCCTTTGTAAGAGAAAGAATTGATGCAGATTTCGTTCAATCTCAATCGCACAGTTGACATATATTATCTTTATATGTGCTGGCATGTTTCCATATATCTTGACATGCATTAGTCCATTAGCCACTTAAGTTGTTTAAAATGTGGGACAAGATAATGATATATGATTTCTGCAATATATGGTAATATATGCAATACACTAGTTACCTTAATTAATTTCCTAGAATTAAGACCCTTGATATATGACTCAATCTATGCAGCCTGATTTATGATGCAAGATCTATGATGTCATGATTTATACTTATCATAATTACCTGCTGGCCGGTGTCCATATGTATTGGGCCGTTGATGACACCCAATTGAATTCCTTTAATCATGGGACCGTGAACTTTGGATTTTTGCATAACTAAGGGTAATTTAATTTAATCAATCTTTTTGTTCTGCCAAACAGTTTTTGATTCCTTAGCAAATGTTGAGTAAATAATGGTCATGCATATTATGTGCTAGATAATTTATCATGTGACACCAATTATGAATACGGACGTATATGCCATGCATGTCCTAGAGCCTTATTTTGGAAAGTAGTAAGTGCTAGGATCTTACATATATTTCTAGGACTCAATTTAGCTTTACTTTCTTCAAAGGCATCTTGACTTTAGACCTTCTTCCTTGATGATCCTGCACATATCTAACCAATTATTAACAGAATTTAACATCAAATCATAAGATTTTAAAAATTAGGGTTCTTATACCTTTCTAGTGCTTGATCTTGATTATGATCATTGTGATCTATTTAAGGAGATCTATAAACTGATCATGTCTCAATATTTAACTCTCTCTCATTGTAGAATTTTGAATTTAGAGAGAGAAGGGTTTAGGAGAAAATGAAAAATAAAGTAAGTGGTTTTCTCTTTCTAAATCTATATAAATGAACTAATATGGTCATCATCAAAACATAGAGTGTGACATAAGTCAAGAAAAGACAACAAACACAAGGCAGAAATCGAAGAGTGTCAAGATCTGATCAAGGAGTCGTAGTATCTGCACAGCCGAAGCAGAATCATAGAGTGCAGAACTACGACCTCAATCGTTGTGCTCACAATGCATAGGCAGAATCCTAGAGCAAATACGATTCTCAACTAATGAGCACTCCCAAAATATACGAAGGAATGAACCCTCTGGTTGGCACTACAAAGATACATCCCACCTGAAGGGAACCAGAGAGCACTCAACGAATGGCATGCAAGCTAATAGAAGATCTAAGCACCAACCCAATCAGCGTCAAGATTGAGTTGTGAAGACATTCGAGGTGAAGTCTTCCACAAGGAGATCAGAAGAAGACTTAAATGGCCGACTATGGAAAGTCGACCAAGTCGCGATGGTATCAAGCGAATGAGAAGACAACGATCTTGGAAGCAACCATGATCGTAGTGTTTGCCAAACAAAGAAAGAACTGATGAAGTACATACAGAGATACTGGACAGCTTCTGAAGAACAAGGCTAAAGTGATTAAGCATTGGGTCAGTCCATTGATGATCAGGGAATGGGAGATCACAAGGAGAAAGCGAGCTGGACACGCCACAAATCTGAAGTGTCTTGCTATTTAGAAGGGGCCAGAACTAGGAATTCAAGTCATCAGTATCTGAGAACTTTGAGGCAAACAGAAGTGTTGAAGTACTGCACAAGAGAAGGAAGAGGTGTTCCACATTGAAGATCTAATCAACACTCTTTGAGTTCGTAGTGTTGTCTCTACCAGTCAACATGACACTACGATTAGGTCCTCGAAGACATGCATTAGAATCGTAGAGTTTGAATAGTTGAAGACTGAAGCATTGACAGCGGTTCAATCTGAAGGGTAATATTCGGACAAGAGCTTATTGAGAGCATTAATACAAAAGCACAACCTCTGATCGAGAAATCTGAAGGAGGAAATAAAGTCTTCGACCTGCCCAAGACATTAAAGTGACATCTCTGATGTGTAGGTGAAATAGTAGACTTCAATGTCAGAGAAAGTATGACTTGTCACATCAGCAGTCTACCTCTGTTAACTCGAGATCTGTGAAGACATTTGAATAGCTTTAAATGGCTACTTTCCAACGGAAGGATTGGGAAGGAGTATAAATCTGCGAGAGATTCAAAGATCAAAAGTTGTTGGTGTTGTCGAGTTTGGAGTAACGGTGGACTGTTCTAAACCATGTAAGATAGTTTGTCCAAAGGCTCCCTCTATGATCCACCAAGAACACTTAGAGTCATACAAAGAAAGAAGTAGAAGTGAGGGTTCTACAATGTAGAAGTGAGAGTTCTACTATATAAAGAGTGTTCTAAACTGCCGAGAGAAAGAAGAACGTCATGTCATCTTGGTGTCCATCATTGGAAGACTCTAAGTACCATAGAGATGAGCTCACAGTCATCTTAGAAAGTCCATCATGAGAAGACATTAAGTATCAAGAAGGGAGATCACAAACGTCATCATGGTGCCATCATGTATCAAGAGGAACGATCTTCAAGGCAGTCATCAAGGGATCATCTGAAATGGTTGAGTAACTGAAGAAGTTGAGCATCATGCAACACTCAACTGCACTTCAAGGGCGATCACGTAAAGCTGCTAAGTACAGAAGATGTTCAGAGCATGAAGACATCTTAGCAGCTCAACACCAACTCCAACAAACAAACAAACAACTCAACGAAGCCGGGCACGAGGGTCCTTGTCCTGAGGGACTAAATGAAGTTCCAAGCTTTCTTTGGGCTTGAAGAGTTCCTAGGAACTAGAGGAGTTCAAGGCTCTGCCCTTGAAGAGTTCTTAGTGAATCAAGTTCCAAGGTCAGCTTTGGCCTTGAAGGAATCTTAGTGTTTCAGGGTGCTGCCCTTCCTTAGTGGAAATCCTGCTAGTTGAAAGCAGAAGAGTGGATTAGGAGCTTGAGTCTTTGAACCAATTAAAACCCCTTGTGTCATTTACATTATGTACTATAACTGCTATAACTACTATGTATGTTCTAACTGCTTACAACCGAACTAACTCTACGAACAATGTATGTATGATTATGAATATATCAATAAAGGGGATATTTTACTTATTCTGATGTGCTTGAAAAGATTCTTATGTTTGTCATATGCTAATTTAATAGCAATACAAAATAAAAGAGAAAAGTATTTGCAATTAAAAAGGATCTATTCAACCCCCCCTCCTTCTAGATCTATTGTGCCTACTGGGAACTAACAGAAGAAAGTGGTGGAGTGTAGCAACTGTGGAAAGAAACATATAGGTGTTTGTTTGAAGGGAAAAAGAGTGTTCTTTAATTATGGCTTGAAGGACCACATTTCACAAAAATGTTCAAGACCGAGGAAGGGAGCATGCTTCATGTGTGGATTAAAGGAGCACTTAGCTCGAGGGTGCCCAAAGAAAGAGGCAGGAAAAGCAAGTGGAAGAAAGGGGCGCAGTGTTAAGCTGGTTATTGTAGAGTCAGCTCCGCCGAGTCGACCAACCGAACAATCATCCAACATGACGATCCAGGATGCAGTACAAGGTATTGTTCCGATCAGTTATCTATATGGCTGCGTGTTATATAATTTAACTGCCACTTGTTAATTTATGAGTGACTAATTTGTTTAGAAACTAGATTCGCTTCGGGAAGAGTTAGACTATTTCCTAAATATAGAAAGTATGAATAGTGATTCCTTTTAAGTTGATGGGTAGAATTACCGTATTGGTATTAAAGGCCACATTGTGTCAATGGATTTATTTCCGATTTGATTTATGAAACTCTGAGGTTGTTAAACCATGTGGTGATAAATCACTGTCCAAGAAAGTGCATAAACCTTAAGACTCTGAGGAAGTCAAAGGTAATATTTTGTTCTTTTAGTTGAAAGACGTATGTACAGTAGAGTTATCTATCGATGTTGTAAATCAATAAGTTATTAAGAAAATCGGTGGAATTTATTTGTACAGGAGATTATGAAGTGAATTTTCAAGAATTGAAAAAAAGTTAAGTATGTCACATGTGTTATCTTTATCAGATAATACAAAAAACTTTGTGTTGTATAGCGACACATCTTACAATGTACTAGGCTGTGTGTATAGGTAGGATGACAGGGTCATTTCATACGCATCGCGTTAGTTAAAATTTTTATGAGAAATGGTGTCCGACTCACGATTCATAGTAGAGGTATTAGTGGTTACTCTGAGGATTTAGAGGTGTTATTTTTGGGTAGTAGTGTGAGATATAAACAGACCATAAGTGTCTAAAGTATATCCTCTAACAAAGATATTTAAGCATGTGTTTAAAGTGATAGTTGAAGTTGTTCAAGGATTATGACTACAAAATTGTAAACGAATGTGGTTGCCGACGTCTTAAGAAAAAGGTAGTAGTTATTTTTGTTAACTGTACAAGATGGGTTCATAATAGAAATGACTAATCAGTGGTAGGAGGTAAGATATATGAAAACGTCAGAGGAGAAGCTATTCAGATGGAAAACCGTACAACTTTGCTAGACAAAGTAAAGGAAGAGTTCCTCCAAGATGAGGGTGTCAAATTCAAAATCGATACTGAAGGATAGTTGAGAATAGAAGGAAAAAACTAGGTTTCGCTAATACAGGAGTTGAAAATGTAGTTTTGCATAAAATTTATATATTAAATCAACTAGGAAGCACGAAATTATATATTGCCTTCGATATTACTATTGGTGGCAAGATATGGTGATAGATTTTTGGTATGTCAAAGTTAGCATATTACATATTGAGCAATGTGCTATGTCTTAATGAAATTATTTCAAGGCACGATGTTTCAGTGTCAATTGTGTCGAACCAAGATTCACGATTTATATCGGATTTTTAGAAAGGTTTACAAGAACGAGTGGAACGCAATTAGAAATAAGTATGTCATATCGTTTTTAAATCGATTCCCAAACTAAAAAGGCGTTCTAAGCGCACGAGATGTTTTCGATAATGTCATACGAAGAATCTGCATTGAGCAAGTTATGGACAAGTTAAAAATAATTTAAGAGTAAGGTAATGTTAAGTGGGATTTCAACTGAGGAATCATATGGTGACTAAGTCGTAAAAACCTTTGTATGGGCAGAGGTTTTGTGCATATGCTTGGTTTATCACGTTGATAATCATTGGAATATCGGTATCGCACTATCAATGTATGTGTGGTGGAAAGGTGATTCTTTTCTCATGTATATATTTGATAGTTAGAGGTTGTTAAGATTAGGTTAGATGATATTAAGGTTAGGTTCGGTTCTTAAAACTAAAGCATATGGTAAGTTCATGACTCATAATCATATGGTATGTGTTGAACCCCTCAGCGAATGAACGCCTATGGTCTGACTAGGATAAGTTCCTAAACTCATATGATTATGGCAAGTTCTTGAATTTTCAAAGTGTGGTAAGTTTGATGAACTATATTGGGTATAAAACGGTTATGGTATAGGGAGCATTGATAAAGTTGAAAGGGTGGTTTTGAGGTATCCTTACCTCTACAGTTAGAGCGCATTCGCAATGTTTTTTTTTATGTTTCGGTGATATGGTCGAATAAGCCCGACTGTAAGCATGTGATCACGTACGAACTGTTATAGTTGTCCTATTAGGAAATTACTATCCAGATAGTTGAGAAAAAAGAACAAGTGCTCAGGAATGAGGTGATACCTTCTGTGAAGGTGATATGGAGGAACCACAATGTCAAAGAGGCTACGTGGGAACTCGAAGCTGAAATGCTAAAGAATTACCCTAAGTTATTTGTTTAATCTGTGTCTTCGATTCTGGGGACATAATCTTTGTAAGGAGGGAAGAATGTGACGAACAAATTGCTTGAGTTGTAATTCTGGGGACATAATCCTTGTAAGGAGGGAAGGATGTAACAATCTAAAAATTTAAATTATAATTTTAAATATTTATGGAATTATATAAATATTTAATTAATGTGTTTATTGTAGAATAAATATTTGTTTAATTTGATTATTTATTTGTTGAATAAATAATTAACGAAAGTTAAGGAAATTGATCATCATGAGATAATATTTTAATATTTGGTTGATTAAATAAAGTTATAATTATAAAGAAAATTATAATTATGTCGTATTGATTTATGTGGTGAATTAATTTAATAAATTATTATTAGAATTAATTAAATTGAATATTAAAATATAATTAATTAAAGTATGACCATAAACTATATTATAAAGGAGTTATTAAAATAAGTTAAGGGTGGTTAATTTAATTTTTTCCAAACAAGGCTTAATGAATATTAAGTCTTTAATTTATATCTCTTTTACCAAACAAGGTGTTAGATTTAATGGATTAATTTTTAGTTAGTTAGCCAAACAAGCCTTATGGCTTTTGAGTTAAAAAAAAACTGATGTCAGTTAAAGTTATAATTATATTATATACTTAATACATATATTATTACCTATACGTTATATTGGGTTTAATACGTAACTTAGAGTTTAGAATAGGGAGAAAGACTCAAAAGAAAAAAAAGAGAAGAAGAAAATTACAAAAAAAAGTAAGAGAGAATTGTGAGAAGTCTAGAGAGAGGAATTGGGAAAAAAGAAAGCTTCATAATCAAAAGAATATCCATCATCTTCTAAAATTAAGGTATCCTCTTGCTTGTATTTTTCAAAAGGTTGTAGTTATATTCTCTTCTAAATTTTGCTCTGTAAAAACTTTGTGAAGGTTGAATTGTTTGTTGTATATAACTTTATATGATAAATTGTTGGTTACAAAATTGTTTTCATAAGTTTATATATGAGTATAGTGAATGAATTCATGTTAAGTATGTATTTTTGTGAAGGAAATCATATTAAAGTGAATTGGTATGAACATATATGAATATGACTTAGTTTAAAGTAAAATTAAGGTTTAATTAGTTGTATAATATATAAATTGACTATTGAATTCGAAAGAGGATGAATAAACATAAGCATAATATGTTGAATTAACTATTTTGGTTGAAAAACAAAAGCATAGTGATGATTTTCACTGAAACTTTCAAAAAGTGAAGTTTTAGCAAAAATAGTGAAAATTAATGGTTGTAATTTGGATGTTTATGTTGTTTAGATGGCTAGAAACGCATGAGAAAACATTAGATTATGTTTCTGTAAACCTATTATACATTAGATAGGTTGGTATGGTTGTTAGAAAGGAGTTTGGAGGCCAAATTTGGCTTTCCGTAGTGTTACATAGCATAAAATCGCAAAACGCAGAAGGGACCCACACCCCGGTGGGCCCCCCAGTTCAAAAACCCCACTTACGGCCGGAAGTAATCTCTATCTAAGCCGATTTTGGAAAAAAATCAAAATTGACAGAACATAGTTTACTAAAATGGGATTAACATATTCATATGAAATCCGATTGATGCTATTCAAGATGATCCGGAACGAGGACGAATAAACCTATAACTTTTTTTCTTTAAGTTGTTGAATTTGGAATCGTTATGAAGGGTCAAAATGGCCATCTTTAGGACTGTTGTGTATTTGGAGGCAATCGGGGGGCATCGGGATGCGCGAATGCAAGTGCAATTCTTTGTGTGTTAGTATAACCTAATGATAACATGTTGGACATGTAATAGGATGTTGTATCAAGTTGTTAATTTGTATGTGATGCAATTACATGATCACTTAAGTAGTTGTAATAAAGCTAAATAGTGATGTTCCTGAAAAGATGTGATGTTGTTAATGAGCTATATCAAACTAATATTAGTGTAACTAATGTGTATTGTCAATACATATGGTATGTGTAGGACTTATGGTGAACGTGAGTAGTGATTGTTTAACCTTCGCACGAGGCAAGTTCCCTAACATTTGCTACTTTATTATTCAACAAGGTTACTTTTCACTGTCATGATATACTTTTGCAAGTTCTCTATTTCTAATCTCTTGTTTAGAAATTTATTGTTATGCAAGTTCTTTTAACTCTCATTTACTGTTGGGCAAGTTAATTAATCTTTATTTCTTTATTCCAAACGAGATTACTTTGGTTATTCAAAGTCTGTAATTTTGTTATAAGAAATGTGTTTATTCAGCTACTAATAACTGTTGTTTGACCTTCGTTCTCCAATGTCATTGTACTATCTTACATTATTGTACCGAACTCTAAGTTGTCTAGCGATTCTTTACCAATTCAACTAATCCTTAGTTGATGAATGTTCTAAACTCTAAATTACCCTTTAAGTCAACCCAAATGAAATTTCTTTTGGTTTGCATATATACTCACACAAATTTTGAAAGCATGTTGTCGATGATAACATTTGTTTTATTTAGAAATTGTTTATACTCTAGCTCTTATTGATTCATCGATATACCTTGTTCATGAAGATATTATAATCAAACTCTTGAATAGTTATTGGTCTCAATCTGATTCAACCAAGATTGGTTGATGAGAATTCTAATGATCTAGAATTCCTTTGAAGTTAATTCCCAAACAAACTTCCTTAGGTTGAAACCGATAATCTAAGTGAGATGAACAACCCTATATTAGGGAATTATTTTAGAGCTACGCAATAGCGTTAAATTTTTTGCGCAATACATAGTACAAAGGGCTGATCACTTGGAGTACGGGATGATTGTCCATATAGTCGTTTAGACTGTTAAAGGATCTGATAGAAACACACATTAACCTAGGACATAGATGATGATTATAGTCTTTTAGACTGTTAAAGGTTAAAGTAGAAATCTTGCAAAACCTAGAGTATAGTTCGTGGTCTTGTGACCCTCAGTGTATTCTTTGATGTTAAGTCTTTAATTTAAATCTATTTTACCAAACAAGGTGTTAGATTTAAGGGGTTAATTTTTAGTTAGTTAGCCAAACAAGCCTTATGGCTTTTGAGTTAAAAAAAAACTGATGTCAGTTAAAGTTATAATTATATTATATACTTAATACATATATTATTACCTATACGTTATATTTGGTTTAATACGTAACTTAGAGTTTAGAATATGGAGAAAGACTCAAAAGAAAAAAAAGAGAAGAAGAAAATTACAAAAAAAAGTAAGAGAGAATTGTGAGAAGTCTAGAGAGAGGAATTGGGAAAAAAGAAAGCTTCATAATCAAAAGAATATCCATCATCTTCTAAAATTAAGGTATCCTCTTGCTTGTATTTTTCAAAAGGTTGTAGTTATATTCTCTTCTAAATTTTGCTCTGTAAAAACTTTGTGAAGGTTGAATTGTTTGTTGTATATAACTTTATATGATAAATTGTTGGTTACAAAATTGTTTTCATAAGTTTATATATGAGTATAGTGAATGAATTCATGTTAAGTATGTATTTTTGTGAAGGAAATCATATTAAAGTGAATTGGTATGAACATATATGAATATGACTTAGTTTAAAGTAAAATTAAGGTTTAATTAGTTGTATAATATATAAATTGACTATTGAATTCGAAAGAGGATGAATAAACATAAGCATAATATGTTGAATTAACTGTTTTGGTTGAAAAACAAAAGCATAGTGATGATTTTCACTGAAACTTTCAAAAAGTGAAGTTTTAGCAAAAATAGTGAAAATTAATGGTTGTAATTTGGATGTTTATGTTGTTTAGATGGCTAGAAACGCATGAGAAAACATTAGATTATGTTTCTGTAAACCTATTATACATTAGATAGGTTGGTATGGTTGTTAGAAAGGAGTTTGGAGGCCAAATTTGGCTTTCCGTAGTGTTACATAGCATAAAATCGCAAAACGCAGAAGGGACCCACACCCCGGTGGACCCCCCAGTTCAAAACCCCACCTTACGTAGGGGGTAATCTGCTAATGGATTTTGGAAAAAATCAAAATTAATGAACATAGTTTACTAAAATGGGATTAACATATTCATATGAACTCCGATTGATGCTATTCAAGATGATCCTGAACGAGGACGAATAAACCTATAACTTTTTTTCTTTAAGTTGTTGAATTTGGAATCGTTATGAAGGGTCAAAATGGCCATCTTTAGGACTGTTGTGTATTTGGAGGCAATCGGGGGGCATCGGGATGCGCGAATGCAAGTGCAATTCTTTGTGTGTTAGTATAACCTAATGATAACATGTTGGACATGTAATAGGATGTTGTATCAATTTGTTAATGTGTATGTGATGCAATTACATGATCACTTACGTAGTTGTAATAAAGCTAAATAGTGATGTTCGTGAAAAGATGTGATGTTGTTAGTTAGTTATATCAAACTAATATTAGTGTAACTAATGTGTATTTTCAATACATATGGTATGTGTAGGACTTGTGGTGAACGTGAGTAGTGATTGTTTAACCTCTGCACGAGGCATGTTCCCTAACCTTTTCCACTTAATTATTCAACAAGGTTACTTTTCACTTTCAAGTTCTTTATTTCTAATCTCTTCCTAAGCAATTTATTGTTATGCAAGTTCTTTAACTCTCATTTACTGTTGGGCAAGTTAATTAATCTTTATTTCTTTATTCCAAATGAGATTACTTTGGTTATTCAAAGTTTGTAATTTTGTTATAAGAAATGTGTTTATTCAGCTACTAATAATTGTTGTTTGACCTTCGTTCTCCAATGTCATTGTACTATTTTACATTAGTGTACCGAACTCTAAGTTGTCTAGCGATTCTTTACTAATTCAACTAATCCTTAGTTGATGAATGTTCTAAACTCTAAATTACCCTTGAAGTCAACCTAAACGAAATTTCCTTTGTCTACGCATATGTACTCACACAAATTTTGAAAGCATGTTGTCGATGATAACATTTGTTTTATTTAGAAATTGTTTATACTCTAGCTCTTATTGATTCATCGATATACCTTGTTCATGAAGATATTATAATCAAACTCTTGAATAGTTATTGGTCTCAATCTGATTCAACCAGTACTTGGTTGATGAGAATTCTAAAGATCTAGAATTCCTTTGAAGTTAATTCTCAACAAAAGTTCCTTTGGTTCGGAACCTGATAATCTAAGCTGAGATGAACAACCTTATATTAGGGAATTATTTTAGAGCTACGCAATAGCGTTAAAATTTTTGCGCAATACATAGTACAAAGGGCTGATCACTTAGATGCGGATGATTGTCCATATAGTCGTTTAGATCATTAAAGGATCTGATAGAAACACACATTAACCTAGGACATAGATGATGATTATAGTCTTTTAGGCTGTTAAAGGTTAAAGTAGAAATCTTGCAAAACCTAGAGTATAGTTCGTGGTCTTGTGACCCTCAGTGTATTCTTTGATGTTAAGTCTTTAATTTAAATCTATTTTACCAAACAAGGTGTTAGATTTAATGGGTTAATTTTTAGTTAGTTAGCCAAACAAGCCTTATGGCTTTTGAGTTAAAAAAAAAAAAACCTCGATGTCGATTAAAGTTATAATTATATTATATACTTAATACATATATTATTACCTATCGTTATATTTGGTTTAATCGTAACTTAGAGTTTAGAATATGGAGAAAGACTCAAAAGAAAAAAAAGAGAAGAAGAAAATTACAAAAAAAAGTAAGAGAGAATTGTGAGAAGTCTAGAGAGAGGAATTGGGAAAAAAGAAAGCTTCATAATCAAAAGAATATCCATCATCTTCTAAAATTAAGGTATCCTCTTGCTTGTATTTTTCAAAAGGTTGTAGTTATATTCTCTTCTAAATTTTGCTCTGTAAAAACTTTGTGAAGGTTGAATTGTTTGTTGTATATAACTTTATATGATAAATTGTTGGTTATAAAATTGTTTTCATAAGTTTATATATGAGTATAGTGAATGAATTCATGTTAAGTATGTATTTTTGTGAAGGAAATCATATTAAAGTGAATTGGTATGAACATATATGAATATGACTTAGTTTAAAGTAAAATTAAGGTTTAATTAGTTGTATAATATATAAATTGACTATTGAATTGAAAAGAGGATGAATAAACATAAGCATAGTATGTTGAATTAACTGCTTTTTGGTTGAAAAACAAAAGCGTAGTGATGATTTTCACCAAAACTTTCAAAAGTGAAGTTTTAGCAAAAATAGTGAAAATTAATGGTTGTAATTTGGATGTTTATGTTGTTTAGATGGCTAAAACGCATGAGAAAACATTAGATTATGTTTCGTAAACCTATTATACATTAGATAGGTTGGTATGGTTGTTAGAAAAGGAGTTTGGAAGCCTAATTTGGCTTTCAGTAGTGTTACATAGCATAAAATCATAAAAGCGCAAAAGGACCCACACCTCGGTGGGCCCCCCAGTTCAAAAACCCACGCCTACGTAGAAGAAGTAATCTGCTAAGCCGATTTTGGAAAAAAATCAAAATTAATGAAACATAGTTTACTAAAATGGGATTAACATATTCATATGAACTCCGATTGATGCTATTCAAGATGATCCTAACGAGGACGAATAAACCTATAACTTTTTTTTCTTTAAGTTGTTGAATTTGGAATCATTATGAAGGGTCAAAATGGCCATCTTTAGGATTTGTTGTGTATTTGGAGGCAATCGGGGCATCGGGATCTTGTGAATGCAAGTGCAATTCTTTGTGTGTTAGTATAACCTAATGATAACATGTTGGACATGTAATAGGATGTTGTATCAAGTTGTTAATTTGTATGTGATGCAATTACATGATCACTTAAGTAGTTGTAATAAAGCTAAATAGTGATGTTCCTGAAAAGATGTGATGTTGTTAGTGAGCTATATCAAACTAATATTAGTGTAACTAATGTGTATTGTCAATACATATGGTATGTGTAGGACTTGTGCTGAACGTGAGTAGTGATTGTTTAACCTACGCACGAGGCATGTTCCCTAACCTTTGCTACTTAATTATTCAGCAAGGTTACTTTTCACTGTCATTATATACTTTTGCAAGTTCTCTATTTCTAATCTCTTGTTGAGCAATTTATTGTTATGCAAGTTCTTTAACTCTCATTTACTATTGGGTAAGTTAATTAATCTTTATTTCTTTATTCCAAATGAGATTACTTTGGTTATTCAAAGTTTGTAATTTTGTGATAAGAAATGTGTTTATTCAAATTACTAATAATTGTTGTTTGACCTTCGTTCTCCAATTTCATTGTACTATCTTACATTATTGTCTTAGAACTCTAAGTTGTCTAGCGATTCTTTACAAATTCAACTAATCCTTAGTTGATGAATGTTCTAAACTCTAAATTACCCTTGAAGTCAACCCAAATTTTGAAAGCATGTTGTCGATGATAACATTTGTTTTATTTAGAAATTGTTTATACTCCAAATCTTATTGATTCATCGATATACCTTGTTCATGAAGATATTATAATCAAACTCTTGAATAGTTATTGGTCTCAATCAATTCAACCAAGATTACTTGGTTGATGAGAATTCTAAAGATCTAGAATTCCTTTGAAGTTAATTCCCAACCAAACTTCCTTTGGTTGGGATCCCGATAATCTAAGTTTGAGATGAACAACCCTATATTAGGGGATTATTTTAGAGCTACGCAATAAGCGTTAAAATGTTTACGTAATACATAGTACAAAAGGGCGATCACTTGGAGTGCGGGATGATTGTCCATATAGTCGTTTAGATCATTAAAGGATCTGATAAAAACACACATTAACCTAGGACATAGATGATGATTATAGTCTTTTAGACTATTAAAGGTTAAAGTAGAAATACTTGAAAACCTAGAGTATAGTTAAATGGTCTTGTGACCCTCGGTGTATTCTTTGATGTTAAGTTTTCAATTTAAATCTGTTTTACCAAACAAGGTGTTAGATTTAATGGGTTAATTTTTAGTTAGTTAGCCAAACAAGCCTATTGGCTTTTGAGTTAAAAAAAATTGATGTCAGTTAAAGTTATAATTATATTATATACTTAATACATATATTATTACCTATACGTTATATTGGGTTTAATACGCAAGTTAGAGTTTAGAATAGGGAGAAAGACTTAGAAGAAGAAAATTACCGAGAAAAGTAAGAGAGAATTGTGAGAAGTCTAGAGAGAGGAATTGGGGAAAAAGAAAGCTTTATAATCAAAAGAATAGCTATCATCTTCTAAAATTAAGGTATCCTCTTGCTTGTATTTTTGAAAAGGTTGTAGTTATATTCTCTTCTAAAATTCTTTGTAAAAACTTTGTGAAGGTTGAATTGTTTGTTGTATATAACTTTATATGATAAATTGTTGGTTATAAAATTATTTTCATAAGTTTATATATGAGTATAGTGAATGAATTCATGTTAAGTATGTATTTTTGTGATGGAAATCATATTACAGTGAATTGGTATGAACATATATGAATATGACTTAGTTTAAAGTAAAATTAAGGTTTAATTAGTTGTATAATATATAAATTGACTATTGAATTCAAAAGAGGATGAATAAACATAAGCATAGTATGTTGAATTAACTGTTTTGGTTGAAAAACAAAAGCACAGTGATGATTTTCACTGAAACTTTCAAAAAGTAAAGTTTTAGCAAAAATAGTGAAAATTAATGGTTGTAATTTGGATGTTTATATTGTTTAAATGGCTAGAAACGCGTGAGAAAACATCAAATTATGTTTCTGTAAACCTATTATACATTAGATAGGTTGGTATGGTTGTTAGAAAGGAGTTTGGAGGCTTAATTTGGCTTTTCGTAGTGTTACAGAGCATAAAATCGCAAAACGCAGAAGGGACCCCCGCCCCAGTGAACCCCCCACCCCGGTGGGCCCCCCAGTTCAAAAACCCCCTCCTCGATGGGGGGGGGGGTAGTCTGCTAAGCCGATTTTCGAAAAAATCAAAATTAACAGAACATAGTTTACTAAAATGGGCATAACATTTTCATATGAACTCCGATTGATATGATTCAAGATGATCCGTAACGGGGACGAGTAGATCTATAACATTTGTTCTTTAAGTTATTCAATTTGGAATCGTTATGAAGGGTAAAAATGGCCATCTTTAGGACTGTTGTGTATTTGGAGGCAATCGGAGGGCGTCGGGATGCTCGAATGCAAGTGCAACTCTTTGTGTGTTAGTATAACCTAATGATAACATGTTGGACATGTAATAGGATGTTGTATCAATTAGTTAATGTGTATGTGATGCAATTACATGATCACTTACGTAGTTGTAATAAAGCTAAATAGTGATGTTAAGTGAAAAGATGTGATGTTGTTAGTTAGCTATATCAAACTAATATTAGTGTAACTAATGTGTATTTTCAATACATATGGTATGTGTAGGACTTGTGGTGAACGTGAGTAGTGATTGTTTAACCTACATACGAGGCATGTTCCTAACCTTTTCTACTTAATTATTCAACAAGGTTACTTTTCACTTTCAAGTTCTTTATTTCTAATCTCTTCCTGAGCAATTTATTGTTATGCAAGTTCTTTAACTCTCATTTACTGTTGGGCAAGTTAATTAATCTTTATTTCTTTATTCCAAATGAGATTACTTTGGTTATTCAAAGTTTGTAATTTTGTTATAAGAAATGTGTTTATTCAGCTACTAATAATTGTTGTTTGACCTTCGTTCTCCAATGTCATTGTACTATTTTACATTATTGTACCGAACTCTAAGTTGTCTAGCGATTCTTTACTAATTCAACTAATCCTTAGTTGATGAATGTTCTAAACTCTAAATTACCCTTGAAGTCAACCTAAACGAAATTTCCTTTGGTTTGCATATGTACTCACACAAATTTTGAAAGCATGTTGTCGATGATAACATTTGTTTTATTTAGAAATTGTTTATACTCTAGCTCTTATTGATTCATCGATATACCTTGTTCATGAAGATATTATAATCAAACTCTTGAATAGTTATTGGTCTCAATCTGATTCAACCAGTACTTGGTTGATGAGAATTCTAAAGATCTAGAATTCCTTTGAAGTTAATTCTCAACAAAAGTTCCTTTGGTTCTAACACGATAATCTAAGCCGGGATGAACACCCTATATTAGGGGATTATTTTAGAGCTACGCAATAGCGTTAAAATGTTTGCGCAATACATAGTACAAAGGGCTGATCACTTGGAGTACGGGATGATTGTCCATATAGTCGTTTAGGCTGTTAAAGGTCTTGTAGAAACACACATTAACCTAGGACATAGATGATGATTATAGTCTTTTAGATCAAAAAGGTTAAAGTAGATATACTTGAAAACCTAGAGTATAGTTCGTGGTCTTGTGACCCTCAAAGTGTATTCTTTGATGTTAAGTCTTTAATTTAAATCTGCTTTTACAAACAAGGTGTTAGATTTAATGGGTTAATTTTTAGTTAGTTAGCCAAACAAGCCTTATGGCTTTTGAGTTAAAAAAAAAACTGATGTCAGTTAAAGTTATAATTATATTATATACTTAATACATATATTATTACCTATACGTTATATTGGGTTTAATACGTAAGTTAGAGTTTAGAATAGGGAGAAAGACTCAGAAGAAAAAAAAGAGAAGAAGAAAATTACAGAGAAAAGTAAGAGAGAATTGTGAGAAGTCTAGAGAGAGGAATTAGGGAAAAAGAAAGTTTCATAATCAAAAGAATAGCCATCATCTTCTAAAATTAAGGTATCCTCTTGCTTGTATTTTTAAAAAGGTTATAGTTATATTCTCTTCTAAAATTCTCTGTAAAAACTTTGTGATGGTTGAATTGTTTGTTGTGTATAACTTTATATGATAAATTGTTGGTTATAAAATTATTTTCATAAGTTTATATATGAGTATAGTGACTGAATTCATGTTAAATATATATTTTTGTGAAGGAAATCATATTACAGTGAATTGGTATGAACATATATGAATATGACTTAGTTTAAAGTAAAATTAAGGTTTAATTAGTTGTATAATATATAAATTGACTATTGAATTCGAAAGAGGATGAATAAACATAAGCATAGTATGTTGAATTAACTGTTTTGGTTGAAAAAGAAAAGCATAGTGATGATTTTCACTGAAACTTTCAAAAAGTGAAGTTTTAACAAAAATAGTGAAAATTAATGGTTGTAATTTGAATGTTTATGTTGTTTAGAGGGCTAAAAACGCATGAGATAAAAATGTTATACATTAGATAGGTTGGTATGGTTGTTAGAAAGGAGTTTGGAGGCCTAATTTGGATTTCCGTAGTGTTACAGAGCATAAAAATTGCAAAATGTAGAAGGGAGCCCAACCCCGATGGGCCCCCCTGCTTCAAAAACCCCGCCTCGATTGGGGGGTAGTCTGCTAAGTCGATTTTGGAAAAAATCAAAATTAACAGAACATAGTTTACTAAAATGGGCATAACGTTTTCATACGAACTCCGATTGATGCAATTCAAGATGATCCGGAATGAGGACGAGTAGACCTATAACTTTTTTTCTTTAAGTTGTTCAATTTGGAATCATTATGAAGGGTCCAAATGGCCATATTTAGGATTGTTGTGTATTTGGAGGCAATCGGAGGGCGTCGGGATGCTCGAATGCAAGTGCAATTCTTTGTGTGTTAGTATAACCTAATGATAACATGTTGGACATGTAATAGGATGTTGTATCAATTAGTTAATGTGTATGTGATGCAATTACATGATCACTTACGTAGTTGTAATAAAGCTAAATAGTGATGTTCGTGAAAAGATGTGATGTTGTTAGTTAGCTATATCAAACTAAAATTAGTGTAACTAATGTGTATTTTCAATACATATGGTATGTGTAGGACTTGTGGTGACCGTGAGTAGTGATTGTTTAACCTACGCACGAGGCATGTTCCCTAACCTTTGCTACTTAATTATTCAACAAGGTTACTTTTCACTTTCAAATTCTTTATTTCTAATCTCTTCCTGAGCAATTTATTGTTATGCAAGTTCTTTAACTCTCATTTACTGTTGGGCAAGTTAATTAATCTTTATTTCTTTATTCCAAACGAGATTACTTTGGTTATTCAAAGTCTGTTATTTTGTTATAAGAAATGTGTTTATTCAGCTACTAATAACTGTTGTTTGACCTTCGTTCTCCAATGTCATTGTACTATCTTACATTATTGTACCGAACTCTAAGTTGTCTAGCGATTCTTTACCAATTCAACTAATCCTTAGTTGATGAATGTTCTAAACTCTAAATTACCCTTTAAGTCAACCCAAATGAAATTTCTTTTGGTTTGCATATATACTCACACAAATTTTGAAAGCATGTTGTCGATGATAACATTTGTTTTATTTAGAAATTGTTTATACTCTAGCTCTTATTGATTCATCGATATACCTTGTTCATGAAGATATTATAATCAAACTCTTGAATAGTTATTGGTCTCAATCTGATTCAACCAGTACTTGGTTGATGAGAATTCTAATGATCTAGAATTCCTTTGAAGTTAATTCCCAAGCAAACTTCCTTAGGTTTGGAACCTGATAATCTAAGCTGAGATGAACAACCCTATATTAGGGAATTATTTTAGAGCTACGCAATAGCGTTAAAATTTTTGCGCAATACATAGTACAAAGGGCTGATCACTTGGAGTACGGGATGATTGTCCATATAGTCGTTTAGATCATTAAAGGATCTGATGAAAACACTGTTAACCTAGGACATAGATGATGATTATAGTCTTTTAGACTGTTAAAGGTTAAAGTAGAAATACTGCAAAACCTAGAGTATAGTTCGTGGTCTTGTGACCCTCAGTGTATTCTTTGATGTTAAGTCTTTAATTTAAATCTATTTTACCAAACAAGGTGTTAGATTTAATGGGTTAATTTTTAGTTAGTTAGCCAAACAAGCCTTATGGCTTTTGAGTTAAAAAAAAACTGATGTCAGTTAAAGTTATAATTATATTATATACTTAATACATATATTATTACCTATACGTTATATTTGGTTTAATACGTAACTTAGAGTTTAGAATATGGAGAAAGACTCAAAAGAAAAAAAAGAGAAGAAGAAAATTACAAAAAAAAGTAAGAGAGAATTGTGAGAAGTCTAGAGAGGAATTGGGAAAAAGAAAGCTTCATAATCAAAAGAATATCCATCATCTTCTAAAATTAAGGTATCCTCTTGCTTGTATTTTTCAAAAGGTTGTAGTTATATTCTCTTCTAAATTTTGCTCTGTAAAAACTTTGTGAAGGTTGAATTGTTTGTTGTATATAACTTTATATGATAAATTGTTGGTTATAAAATTGTTTTCATAAGTTTATATATGAGTATAGTGAATGAATTCTTGTTAAGTATGTATTTTTGTGAAGGAAATCATATTAAAGTGAATTGGTATGAACATATATGAATATGACTTAGTTTAAAGTAAAATTAAGGTTTAATTAGTTGTATAATATATAAATTGACTATTGAATTCGAAAGAGGATGAATAAACATAAGTATAGTATGTTGAATTAACTGTTTTGGTTGAAAAACAAAAGCATAGTGATGATTTTCACTGAAACTTTCAAAAAGTGAAGTTTTAGCAAAAATAGTGAAAATTAATGGTTGTAATTTGGATGTTTATGTTGTTTAGATGGCTAGAAACGCATGAGAAAACATTAGATTATGTTTCTGTAAACCTATTATACATTAGATAGGTTGGTATGGTTGTTAGAAAGGAGTTTGGAAGCCTAATTTGGCTTTCCGTAGTGTTACATAGCATAAAATCGCAAAACGCAGAAAGGACCCACACCTCGGTGGGCCCCCCAGTTCAAAAACCCCTGCCCCGGCCGGGGGGGGGGGGGTAGTCTGCTAAGCCGATTTTGGAAAAAAATCAAAATTGACAGAACATAGTTTACTAAAATGGGATTAACATATTCATATGAACTCCGATTGATGCTATTCAAGATGATCCGGAACGAGGACGAATAAACCTATAACTTTTTTTCTTTAAGTTGTTGAATTTGGAATCATTATGAAGGGTCAAAATGGCCATCTTTAGGACTGTTGTGTATTTGGAGGCAATCGGGGGGCATCGGGATGCGCGAATGCAAGTGCAATTCTTTGTGTGTTAGTATAACCTAATGATAACATGTTGGACATGTAATAGGATGTTGTATCAAGTTGTTAATTTGTATGTGATGCAATTACATGATCACTTAAGTAGTTGTAATAAAGCTAAATAGTGATGTTCCTGAAAAGATGTGATGTTGTTAGTGAGCTATATCAAACTAATATTAGTGTAACTAATGTGTATTGTCAATACATATGGTATGTGTAGGACTTGTCTTTGAACGTGAGTAGTGATTGTTTAACCTCACGACGAGGAGGCATGTTCCCCAACCTTTGCTACTTAATTATTCAAAGAAGGTTACTTTTCACTGTCATTATATACTTTTGCAAGTTCTCTATTTCTAATCTCTTGTTGAGCAATTTATTGTTATGCAAGTTCTTTAACTCTCATTTACTATTGGGTAAGTTAATTAATCTTTATTTCTTTATTCCAAATGAGATTACTTTGGTTATTCAAAGTTTGTAATTTTGTGATAAGAAATGTGTTTATTCAGCTACTAATAATTGTTGTTTGACCTTCGTTCTCCAATTTCATTGTACTATCTTACATTATTGTCTTAGAACTCTAAGTTGTCTAGCGATTCTTTACAAATTCAACTAATCCTTAGTTGATGAATGTTCTAAACTCTAAATTACCCTTGAAGTCAACCCAAATTTTGAAAGCATGTTGTCGATGATAACATTTGTTTTATTTAGAAATTGTTTATACTCCAGCTCTTATTGATTCATCGATATACCTTGTTCATGAAGATATTATAATCAAACTCTTGAATAGTTATTGGTCTCAATCTGATTCAACCAGTACTTGGTTGATGAGAATTCTAAAGATCTAGAATTCCTTTGAAGTTAATTCCCAACCAAACTTCCTTTGGTTCGGATCCTGATAATCTAAGCTGAGATGAACAACCCTATATTAGGGGATTATTTTAGAGCTACGCAATAGCGTTAAAATGTTTACGCAATACATAGTACAAAGGGCTGATCACTTGGAGTACGGGATGATTGTCCATATAGTCGTTTAGACTGTTAAAGGATACAGTAGAAACACCTGTTAACCTAGGACATAGATGATGATTATAGTCTTTTAGACTATTAAAGGTTAAAGTAGAAATACTTGAAAACCTAGAGTATAGTTCGTGGTCTTGTGACCCTCAGTGTATTCTTTGATGTTAAGTTTTCAATTTAAATCTGTTTTACCAAACAAGGTGTTAGATTTAATGGGTTAATTTTTAGTTAGTTAGCCAAACAAGCCTATTGGCTTTTGAGTTAAAAAAAAATTGATGTCAGTTAAAGTTATAATTATATTATATACTTAATACATATATTATTACCTATACGTTATATTGGGTTTAATACGTAAGTTAGAGTTTAGAATAGGGAGAAAGACTTAGAAGAAGAAAAATAGAAGAAGAAAATTACCGAGAAAAGTAAGAGAGAATTATGAGAAGTCTAGAGAGAGGAATTGGGGAAAAAGAAAGCTTCATAATCAAAAGAATAGCTATCATCTTCTAAAATTAAGGTATCCTCTTGCTTGTATTTTTGAAAAGGTTGTAGTTATATTCTCTTCTAAAATTCTTTGTAAAAACTTTGTGAAGGTTGAATTGTTTGTTGTATATAACTTTATATGATAAATTGTTGGTTATAAAATTATTTTCATAAGTTTATATATGAGTATAGTGAATGAATTCATGTTAAGTATGTATTTTTGTGATGGAAATCATATTACAGTGAATTGGTATGAACATATATGAATATGACTTAGTTTAAAGTAAAATTAAGGTTTAATTAGTTGTATAATATATAAATTGACTATTGAATTCAAAAGAGGATGAATAAACATAAGCATAGTATGTTGAATTAACTGTTTTGGTTGAAAAACAAAAGCACAGTGATGATTTTCGCTGAAACTTTCAAAAAGTAAAGTTTTAGCAAAAATAGTGAAAATTAATGGTTGTAATTTGGATGTTTATATTGTTTAAATGGCTAGAAAGCGGCGTGAGAAAACATCAAATTATGTTTACGTAAACCTATTATACATTAGATAGGTTGGTATGGTTGTTAGAAAGGAGTTTGGAGGCTTAATTTGGCTTTTAAGTAGTGTTACTGAGCATAAAATGCAAAAACGCAGAAGGGACCCCCTTGATGAACCCCCACCCCGGTGGGCCCCCCAGTTCAAAAACCCCCTCCTCGATGGGGGGGGGGGTAGTCTGCTAAGCCGATTTTCGAAAAAATCAAAATTAACAGAACACAGTTTACTAAAATAGGCATAACATTTTCATATGAACTCCGATTGATATGATTCAAGATGATCCGTAACGGGGACGAGTAGATCTATAACATTTGTTCTTTAAGTTATTCAATTTGGAATCGTTATGAAGGGTAAAAATGGCCATCTTTAGGACTGTTGTGTATTTAGAGGCAATCGGAGGGCGTCGGGATGCTCGAATGCAAGTGCAATTCTTTGTGTGTTAGTATAACCTAATGATAACATGTTGGACATGTAATAGGATGTTGTATCAATTAGTTAATGTGTATGTGATGCAATTACATGATCACTTACGTAGTTGTAATAAAGCTAAATAGTGATGTTCGTGAAAAGATGTGATGTTGTTAGTTAGCTATATCAAACTAATATTAGTGTAACTAATGTGTATTTTCAATACATATGGTATGTGTAGGACTTGTGGTGAACGTGAGTAGTGATTGTTTAACCTACGCACGAGGCATGTTCCCTAACCTTTTCTACTTAATTATTCAACAAGGTTACTTTTCACTTTCAAGTTCTTTATTTCTAATCTCTTCCTGAGCAATTTATTGTTATGCAAGTTCTTTAACTCTCATTTACTGTTGGGCAAGTTAATTAATCTTTATTTCTTTATTCCAAATGAGATTACTTTGGTTATTCAAAGTTTGTAATTTTGTTATAAGAAATGTGTTTATTCAGCTACTAATAATTGTTGTTTGACCTTCGTTCTCCAATGTCATTGTACTATTTTACATTATTGTACCGAACTCTAAGTTGTCTAGCGATTCTTTACTAATTCAACTAATCCTTAGTTGATGAATGTTCTAAACTCTAAATTACCCTTGAAGTCAACCTAAACGAAATTTCCTTTGGTTTGCATATGTACTCACACAAATTTTGAAAGCATGTTGTCGATGATAACATTTGTTTTATTTAGAAATTGTTTATACTCTAGCTCTTATTGATTCATCGATATACCTTGTTCATGAAGATATTATAATCAAACTCTTGAATAGTTATTGGTCTCAATCTGATTCAACCAGTACTTGGTTGATGAGAATTCTAAAGATCTAGAATTCCTTTGAAGTTAATTCTCAACAAAAGTTCCTTTGGTTCGGAACCTGATAATCTAAGCCGGGATGAACACCCTATATTAGGGGATTATTTTAGAGCTACGCAATAGCGTTAAAATGTTTGCGCAATACATAGTACAAAGGGCTGATCACTTGGAGTACGGGATGATTGTCCATATAGTCGTTTAGACTGTTAAAGGTTACTGTAGAAACACCTGTTAACCTAGGACATAGATGATGATTATAGTCTTTTAGACTGTTAAAGGTTAAAGTAGATATACTTGAAAACCTAGAGTATAGTTAAGTGGTCTTGTGACCCTCGGTGTATTCTTTGATGTTAAGTCTTTAATTTAAATCTGTTTTACCAAACAAGGTGTTAGATTTAATGGGTTAATTTTTAGTTAGTTAGCCAAACAAGCCTTATGGCTTTTGAGTTAAAAAAAACTGATGTCAGTTAAAGTTATAATTATATTATATACTTAATACATATATTATTACCTATACGTAATATTGGGTTTAATACGTAAGTTAGAGTTTAGAATAGGGAGAAAGACTTAGAAGAAAAAAAAGAGAAGAAGAAAATTACAGAGAAAAGTAAGAGAGAATTGTGAGAAGTCTAGAGAGAGGAATTAGGGAAAAAGAAAGTTTCATAATCAAAAGAATAGCCATCATCTTCTAAAATTAAGGTATCCTCTTGCTTGTATTTTTAAAAAGGTTATAGTTATATTCTCTTCTAAAATTCTCTGTAAAAACTTTGTGATGGTTGAATTGTTTGTTGTGTATAACTTTATATGATAAATTGTTGGTTATAAAATTATTTTCATAAGTTTATATATGAGTATAGTGACTGAATTCATGTTAAATATATATTTTTGTGAAGGAAATCATATTACAGTGAATTGGTATGAACATATATGAATATGACTTAGTTTAAAGTAAAATTAAGGTTTAATTAGTTGTATAATATATAAATTGACTATTGAATTCGAAAGAGGATGAATAAACATAAGCATAGTATGTTGAATTAACTGTTTTGGTTGAAAAAGAAAAGCATAGTGATGATTTTCACTGAAACTTTCAAAAAGTGAAGTTTTAACAAAAATAGTGAAAATTAATGGTTGTAATTTGAATGTTTATGTTGTTTAGAGGGCTAAAAACGCATGAGATAAAAATGTTATACATTAGATAGGTTGGTATGGTTGTTAGAAAGGAGTTTGGAGGCCTAATTTGGATTTCCGTAGTGTTACAGAGCATAAAAATTGCAAAATGTAGAAGGGAGCCCAACCCCGATGGGCCCCCCCCAGTTCAAAAACCCCCGCCTCAGTGGGGGGGGGGGGTAGTCTGCTAAGTCGATTTTGGAAAAAATCAAAATTAACAGAACATAGTTTACTAAAATGGGCATAACGTTTTCATACGAACTCCGATTGATGCAATTCAAGATGATCCGGAATGAGGACGAGTAGACCTATAACTTTTTTTCTTTAAGTTGTTCAATTTGGAATCATTATGAAGGGTCCAAATGGCCATATTTAGGATTGTTGTGTATTTGGAGGCAATCGGAGGGCGTCGGGATGCTCGAATGCAAGTGCAATTCTTTGTGTGTTAGTATAACCTAATGATAACATGTTGGACATGTAATAGGATGTTGTATCAATTAGTTAATGTGTATGTGATGCAATTACATGATCACTTACGTAGTTGTAATAAAGCTAAATAGTGATGTTAGTGAAAAGATGTGATGTTGTTAGTTAGCTATATCAAACTAAAATTAGTGTAACTAATGTGTATTTTCAATACATATGGTATGTGTAGGACTTGTGGTGACCGTGTGAGTAGTGATTGTTTAACCTACGCACGAGGCATGTTCCCTAACCTTTGCTACTTAATTATTCAACAAGGTTACTTTTCACTTTCAAATTCTTTATTTCTAATCTCTTCCTGAGCAATTTATTGTTATGCAAGTTCTTTAACTCTCATTTACTGTTGGGCAAGTTAATTAATCTTTATTTCTTTATTCCAAACGAGATTACTTTGGTTATTCAAAGTCAGTTATTTTGTTATAAGAAATGTGTTTATTCAGCTACTAATAACTGTTGTTTGACCTTCGTTCTCCAATGTCATTGTACTATCTTACATTATTGTACCGAACTCTAAGTTGTCTAGCGATTCTTTACCAATTCAACTAATCCTTAGTTGATGAATGTTCTAAACTCTAAATTACCCTTTAAGTCAACCCAAATGAAATTTCTTTTGGTTTGCATATATACTCACACAAATTTTGAAAGCATGTTGTCGATGATAACATTTGTTTTATTTAGAAATTGTTTATACTCTAGCTCTTATTGATTCATCGATATACCTTGTTCATGAAGATATTATAATCAAACTCTTGAATAGTTATTGGTCTCAATCGATTCAACCAAGATTACTTGGTTGATGAGAATTCTAATGATCTAGAATTCCTTTGAAGTTAATTCCCAAGCAAACTTCCTTAGGTTTGGAACCTGATAATCTAAGCTGAGATGAACAACCCTATATTAGGGAATTATTTTAGAGCTACGCAATAGCGTTAAAATTTTTGCGCAATACATAGTACAAAGGGCTGATCACTTGGAGTACGGGATGATTGTCCATATAGTCGTTTAGACTGTTAAAGGATACAGTAGAAACACCTGTTAACCTAGGACATAGATGATGATTATAGTCTTTTAGACTGTTAAAGGTTAAAGTAGAAATACTGCAAAACCTAGAGTATAGTTCGTGGTCTTGTGACCCTCAGTGTATTCTTTGATGTTAAGTCTTTAATTTAAATCTATTTTACCAAACAAGGTGTTAGATTTAATGGGTTAATTTTTAGTTAGTTAGCCAAACAAGCCTTATGGCTTTTGAGTTAAAAAAAAACTGATGTCAGTTAAAGTTATAATTATATTATATACTTAATACATATATTATTACCTATACGTTATATTTGGTTTAATACGTAACTTAGAGTTTAGAATATGGAGAAAGACTCAAAAGAAAAAAAAGAGAAGAAGAAAATTACAAAAAAAAGTAAGAGAGAATTGTGAGAAGTCTAGAGAGAGGAATTGGGAAAAAGAAAGCTTCATAATCAAAAGAATATCCATCATCTTCTAAAATTAAGGTATCCTCTTGCTTGTATTTTTCAAAAGGTTGTAGTTATATTCTCTTCTAAATTTTGCTCTGTAAAAACTTTGTGAAGGTTGAATTGTTTGTTGTATATAACTTTATATGATAAATTGTTGGTTATAAAATTGTTTTCATAAGTTTATATATGAGTATAGTGAATGAATTCTTGTTAAGTATGTATTTTTGTGAAGGAAATCATATTAAAGTGAATTGGTATGAACATATATGAATATGACTTAGTTTAAAGTAAAATTAAGGTTTAATTAGTTGTATAATATATAAATTGACTATTGAATTCGAAAGAGGATGAATAAACATAAGTATAGTATGTTGAATTAACTGTTTTGGTTGAAAAACAAAAGCGTAGTGATGATTTTCACCAAACTTTCAAAAAGTGAAGTTTTAGCAAAAATAGTGAAAATTAATGGTTGTAATTTG
This sequence comes from Panax ginseng, assembly GCA_020205605.1. Classification (NCBI taxonomy): domain Eukaryota; kingdom Viridiplantae; phylum Streptophyta; class Magnoliopsida; order Apiales; family Araliaceae; genus Panax; species Panax ginseng. The sequence goes on from CM035147.1 coordinate 34,592,782, forward strand.
GATGTTTATGTTGTTTAGATGGCTAGAAACGCATGAGAAAACATTAGATTATGTTTCTGTAAACCTATTATACATTAGATAGGTTGGTATGGTTGTTAGAAAGGAGTTTGGAAGCCTAATTTGGCTTTAAGTAGTGTTACATAGCATAAAATCGTAAAAGCAGAAAGGACCCACACCTCGGTGGGCCCCAGATTCAAAACCCCCTTGGTACCGGAGTAATCTGCTAAGCCGATTTTGGAAAAAAATCAAAATTAATGAAACATAGTTTACTAAAATGGGATTAACATATTCATATGAACTCCGATTGATGCTATTCAAGATGATCCTAACGAGGACGAATAAACCTATAACTTTTTTTTTTAAGTTGTTGAATTTGGAATCATTATGAAGGGTCAAAATGGCCATCTTTAGGATCATTTGTGTATTTGGAGGCAATCGGGGCATCGGGATGCTTGCTGAATGCAAGTGCAATTCTTTGTGTGTTAGTATAACCTAATGATAACATGTTGGACATGTAATAGGATGTTGTATCAAGTTGTTAATTTGTATGTGATGCAATTACATGATCACTTAAGTAGTTGTAATAAAGCTAAATAGTGATGTTCACGAAAAGATGTGATGTTGTTAGTGAGCTATATCAAACTAATATTAGTGTAACTAATGTGTATTGTCAATACATATGGTATGTGTAGGACTTGTCTTTGAGCGTGAGTAGTGATTGTTTAACCTACATGACGAGGCATGTTCCCTAACCTTTGCTACTTAATTATTCAGCAAGGTTACTTTTCACTGTCATTATATACTTTTGCAAGTTCTCTATTTCTAATCTCTTGTTGAGCAATTTATTGTTATGCAAGTTCTTTAACTCTCATTTACTATTGGGTAAGTTAATTAATCTTTATTTCTTTATTCCAAATGAGATTACTTTGGTTATTCAAAGTTTGTAATTTTGTGATAAGAAATGTGTTTATTCAGCTACTAATAATTGTTGTTTGACCTTCGTTCTCCAATTTCATTGTACTATCTTACATTATTGTACCGAACTCTAAGTTGTCTAGCGATTCTTTACAAATTCAACTAATCCTTAGTTGATGAATGTTCTAAACTCTAAATTACCCTTGAAGTCAACCCAAATTTTGAAAGCATGTTGTCGATGATAACATTTGTTTTATTTAGAAATTGTTTATACTCCAGCTCTTATTGATTCATCGATATACCTTGTTCATGAAGATATTATAATCAAACTCTTGAATAGTTATTGGTCTCAATCTGATTCAACCAGTACTTGGTTGATGAGAATTCTAAAGATCTAGAATTCCTTTGAAGTTAATTCCCAACCAAACTTCCTTTGGTTCGGATCCTGATAATCTAAGCTGAGATGAACAACCCTATATTAGGGGATTATTTTAGAGCTACGCAATAGCGTTAAAATGTTTACGCAATACATAGTACAAAGGGCTGATCACTTGGAGTACGGGATGATTGTCCATATAGTCGTTTAGACTGTTAAAGGATACAGTAGAAACACCTGTTAACCTAGGACATAGATGATGATTATAGTCTTTTAGACTATTAAAGGTTAAAGTAGAAATACTTGAAAACCTAGAGTATAGTTAAATGGTCTTGTGACCCTCAAAGGTATTCTTTGATGTTAAGTTTTCAATTTAAATCATTTTTACCAAACAAGGTGTTAGATTTAATGGGTTAATTTTTAGTTAGTTAGCCAAACAAGCCTATTGGCTTTTGAGTTAAAAAAAAAAATGATGTCGATTAAAGTTATAATTATATTATATACTTAATACATATATTATTACCTATACGTTATATTGGGTTTAATACGTAAGTTAGAGTTTAGAATAGGGAGAAAGACTTAGAAGAAGAAAAATAGAAGAAGAAAATTACCGAGAAAAGTAAGAGAGAATTATGAGAAGTCTAGAGAGAGAATTGGGGGAAAAAGAAAGCTTCATAATCAAAAGAATAGCTATCATCTTCTAAAATTAAGGTATCCTCTTGCTTGTATTTTTGAAAAGGTTGTAGTTATATTCTCTTCTAAAATTCTTTGTAAAAACTTTGTGAAGGTTGAATTGTTTGTTGTATATAACTTTATATGATAAATTGTTGGTTATAAAATTATTTTCATAAGTTTATATATGAGTATAGTGAATGAATTCATGTTAAGTATGTATTTTTGTGATGGAAATCATATTACAGTGAATTGGTATGAACATATATGAATATGACTTAGTTTAAAGTAAAATTAAGGTTTAATTAGTTGTATAATATATAAATTGACTATTGAATTCAAAAGAGGATGAATAAACATAAGCATAGTATGTTGAATTAACTGTTTTGGTTGAAAAACAAAAGACAAATGATGATTTTCATTTGAAACTTTCAAAAAGTAAAGTTTTAGCAAAAATAGTGAAAATTAATGGTTGTAATTTGGATGTTTATATTGTTTAAATGGCTAGAAAGCGTGAGAGAAAACATCAAATTATGTTTCTGTAAACCTATTATACATTAGATAGGTTGGTATGGTTGTTAGAAAGGAGTTTGGAGGCTTAATTTGGCTTTTCGTAGTGTTACAGAGCATAAAATCGCAAAACGCAGAAGGGACCCCCGCCCAGATGAACCCCCACCGGTGGGCCCCGATTCAAAAAACCCTCCTCGATGGGGGGTAGTCTATTAGCCGATTTTCGAAAAAATCAAAATTAACAGAACACAGTTTACTAAAATAGGCATAACATTTTCATATGAACTCCGATTGATATGATTCAAGATGATCCGTAACGGGGACGAGTAGATCTATAACATTTGTTCTTTAAGTTATTCAATTTGGAATCGTTATGAAGGGTAAAATGGCCATCTTTAGGAATTGTTTGTGTATTTAGAGGCAATCGGAGGGCGTCGGGATGCTCGAATGCAAGTGCAATTCTTTGTGTGTTAGTATAACCTAATGATAACATGTTGGACATGTAATAGGATGTTGTATCAATTAGTTAATGTGTATGTGATGCAATTACATGATCACTTACGTAGTTGTAATAAAGCTAAATAGTGATGTTAGGTGAAAAGATGTGATGTTGTTAGTTAGCTATATCAAACTAATATTAGTGTAACTAATGTGTATTTTCAATACATATGGTATGTGTAGGACTTGTGGTGAGCGTGAGTAGTGATTGTTTAACCTACGCTTACGCAGGCATGTTCCCTAACCTTTTCTACTTAATTATTCAACAAGGTTACTTTTCACTTTCAAGTTCTTTATTTCTAATCTCTTCCTGAGCAATTTATTGTTATGCAAGTTCTTTAACTCTCATTTACTGTTGGGCAAGTTAATTAATCTTTATTTCTTTATTCCAAATGAGATTACTTTGGTTATTCAAAGTTTGTAATTTTGTTATAAGAAATGTGTTTATTCAGCTACTAATAATTGTTGTTTGACCTTCGCTTCTCCAATGTCATTGTACTATTTTACATTATTGTACCGAACTCTAAGTTGTCTAGCGATTCTTTACTAATTCAACTAATCCTTAGTTGATGAATGTTCTAAACTCTAAATTACCCTTGAAGTCAACCTAAACGAAATTTCCTTTGGTTTGCATATGTACTCACACAAATTTTGAAAGCATGTTGTCGATGATAACATTTGTTTTATTTAGAAATTGTTTATACTCTAGCTCTTATTGATTCATCGATATACCTTGTTCATGAAGATATTATAATCAAACTCTTGAATAGTTATTGGTCTCAATCTGATTCAACCAGTACTTGGTTGATGAGAATTCTAAAGATCTAGAATTCCTTTGAAGTTAATTCTCAACAAAAGTTCCTTTGGTTCGGAACCTGATAATCTAAGCCGGGATGAACACCCTATATTAGGGGATTATTTTAGAGCTACGCAATAGCGTTAAAATGTTTGCGCAATACATAGTACAAAGGGCTGATCACTTGGAGTACGGGATGATTGTCCATATAGTCGTTTAGACTGTTAAAGGTTACTGTAGAAACACCTGTTAACCTAGGACATAGATGATGATTATAGTCTTTTAGACTGTTAAAGGTTAAAGTAGATATACTTGAAAACCTAGAGTATAGTTCGTGGTCTTGTGACCCTCAGTGTATTCTTTGATGTTAAGTCTTTAATTTAAATCTGTTTTACCAAACAAGGTGTTAGATTTAATGGGTTAATTTTTAGTTAGTTAGCCAAACAAGCCTTATGGCTTTTGAGTTAAAAAAAACTGATGTCAGTTAAAGTTATAATTATATTATATACTTAATACATATATTATTACCTATACGTAATATTGGGTTTAATACGTAAGTTAGAGTTTAGAATAGGGAGAAAGACTTAGAAGAAAAAAAAGAGAAGAAGAAAATTACGGAGAAAAGTAAGAGAGAATTGTGAGAAGTCTAGAGAGAGAATTAGGGAAAAAGAAAGTTTCATAATCAAAAGAATAGCCATCATCTTCTAAAATTAAGGTATCCTCTTGCTTGTATTTTTAAAAAGGTTATAGTTATATTCTCTTCTAAAATTCTCTGTAAAAACTTTGTGATGGTTGAATTGTTTGTTGTGTATAACTTTATATGATAAATTGTTGGTTATAAAATTATTTTCATAAGTTTATATATGAGTATAGTGACTGAATTCATGTTAAGTATATATTTTTGTGAAGGAAATCATATTACAGTGAATTGGTATGAACATATATGAATATGACTTAGTTTAAAGTAAAATTAAGGTTTAATTAGTTGTATAATATATAAATTGACTATTGAATTGAAAGAGGATGAATAAACATAAGCATAGTATGTTGAATTAACTGCTTTTGGTTGAAAAGAAAAGCGTAGTGATGATTTTCACCAAAACTTTCAAAAGTGAAGTTTTAACAAAAATAGTGAAAATTAATGGTTGTAATTTGAATGTTTATGTTGTTTAGAGGGCTAAAAATGCATGAGATAAAAATGTTATACATTAGATAGGTTGGTATGGTTGTTAGAAAGGAGTTTGGAGGCCTAATTTGGATTTCCGTAGTGTTACAGAGCATAAAAATTGCAAAATGTAGAAGGGAGCCCAACCCCGATGGGCCCCCCTGATTCAAAAACCCCCCCTCGGGGAAGTAATCTGCTAAGTCGATTTTGGAAAAAATCAAAATTAACAGAACATAGTTTACTAAAATGGGCATAACGTTTTCATACGAACTCCGATTGATGCAATTCAAGATGATCCGGAATGAGGACGAGTAGACCTATAACTTTTGTTCTTTAAGTTGTTCAATTTGGAATCATTATGAAGGGTCCAAATGGCCATATTTAGGATTGTTGTGTATTTGGAGGCAATCGGAGGGCGTCGGGATGCTCGAATGCAAGTGCAATTCTTTGTGTGTTAGTATAACCTAATGATAACATGTTGGACATGTAATAGGATGTTGTATCAATTAGTTAATGTGTATGTGATGCAATTACATGATCACTTACGTAGTTGTAATAAAGCTAAATAGTGATGTTAAGTGAAAAGATGTGATGTTGTTAGTTAGCTATATCAAACTAAAATTAGTGTAACTAATGTGTATTTTCAATACATATGGTATGTGTAGGACTTGTGGTGACCGTGAGTAGTGATTGTTTAACCTCACGCACGAGGCATGTTCCCCTAACCTTTGCTACTTAATTATTCAACAAGGTTACTTTTCACTTTCAAATTCTTTATTTCTAATCTCTTCCTCGAGCAATTTATTGTTATGCAAGTTCTTTAACTCTCATTTCTTTCATTGGGCAAGTTAATTAATCTTTATTTCTTTATTCCAAACGAGATTACTTTGGTTATTCAAAGTCTCATTATTTTGTTATAAGAAATGTGTTTATTCAAATTACTAATAAGCATTGTTTGACCTTCGTTCTCCAATGTCATTGTACTATCTTACATTATTGTACCGAACTCTAAGTTGTCTAGCGATTCTTTACCAATTCAACTAATCCTTAGTGGATGAATGTTCTAAACTCTAAATTACCCTTGAAGTCAACCAAAACAAAACTTCCTTTGGTTTACATATGTACTCACACAAATTTTGAAAGCATGTTGTCTATGATAACATTTGTTCAATTTAGAAATTGTTTATACTCTAGCTCTTATTGATTCATTGGTATACCTTGTTCATGAAGATATTATAATCAAACTCTTGAATAGTTATTGGTCTCTATCTGATTCAACCAGTACTTGGTTGATTAGAATTCTAAAGATCTAGAATTCCTTTGAAGTTAATTCCCAACCAAACTTCCTTTGGTTCAGAACCTGATAATCTAAGCTAAGATGAACAACCCTATATTAGGGGATTATTTTAGAGCTACGCAATAGCGTTAAAATATTTGCGCAATACATAGTACAAAGGGCTAATCACCTGGAGTATAGGATGATGGTCCATATAGTCGTTTAGACTGTTAAAGGTTACTGTAGAAACACCTGTTAACCTAGGACATAGATAATGATTATAGTCTTTTAGACTGTTAAAGGTTAAAGTAGAAATACTTGAAAACCTAGAGTATAGTTCGTGGTCTTGTGACCCTCGGTGTATTCTTTGATGTTGATATCTATTGTTAACCTAAACGTTCATTATTCCTTTGAACTCGTCGCTTTTGAATTAAAGTTTATCGTTCCGATAAGAGAATTTTACCATTGAAAGTTCAGTTATAGTTCATAAAATGTTATTGTATACTATTTTTCTTGTGAGAAATTGTTTTGCTCACTCTTGCACCAAACAATGTAGATGAAGTTAAGAAGTTTGAAGAGCTTTCTTCAAGCAAGGGCGAGGACAAAGTGTTTGATTAGACGACGATGTTTAATTTACCTTTTATTTATGAAGTTTATGTAATAGATTTGATTATGGCTATATTTTAATTTTCAGCTGATGATTTAAGCTTTTGAGTTTAATTATATCTTTTGTTTATGGGTAGTTAGTTATAATTTATTTGGACAGTGAACACCAAATATGTGGAATTGAAGTACCCAGATTTGGGGGTGTCACAATCTTGGTGCCCAAGTGTTGTGTTGACCAAGAACTTTATGTGGTGGCCAAGCATTTTGTGTATGGAGCAAGTTTACTTAGGGATTAAGTATGGAATAATAAAGAGGTTACTTAAGGAGGTGGATGTCTTAATGACCTATTTTCCCTAACCTTAAAAGCTCTATAAATAGCAAGCTCACAATTCATTATTTGTTTATTGATTTTTATCCAAGCTAAGCAACATAAGTGTTAGAGAGAATAAGCACTTATAAGTCAAACTTCCATAGATTTTCAAGAAGAAGAAAGATAGTCATCAAAGGTAAATGATCTTATAATCTTATATCTTCTATCTCTACCATTGTAGGGTGATAAGAGAAGTGTAGCTTAATGAACATGTATGCTAAGAACACATACGAATTGGATAATCAATGGACTTAAGTCGTATAAGTCATGAATAAGTAATTTAAACCTAAGTAAGTTATGAACTTATGATGGTCATATTTGAACTTGTATTATATTTACATGAATGAAGTTGGTATGTTAATAAGATGTAAGAATGTTGGTTAAAGGACTTAAATCAATAATAAGTAATAAGGAAATGAAATCTTGTAGTTTTTAAGTTGTTAAGTTCTAAACTTATGAAGAATAAGCCATAACTTAATATTAAGATAAGTTGATATAATATACAAGCTGAGATGTCTAGTTGATGAATTGAATCCATTTGAAGCAACGAACAAATCATAATTAACGAAGTTTTGCCAGAATTCACACGATTGGACGATAATCGTCGAATTCGTGAAATTCTCGGAATGGAAGTCAGATTTTGTGTTTGAACTCGAAAACGTTGGTTTTTGATGGAGACAAGCCTTATTTGGAATTATAGAGTTGTGGACTCGAAAATGACCGGATTCCGACTTTGAACGAAGAAACGAGCGTTGAACGTTCACGAACGTTTACCGTTTTCGTTAAAAATGAACCAATAGGTGAATTTAGAGTTAACAAAGTCAAAAAGATAAAATTCTTGCATGAACACGTAGAGTATGTGATTTGTGAACTATAGTCTCTTGAACGAGCCAATTCGGATTTATAACGAAGAAGTTACGAGCCCGGGAGTTTCGCAAAGTTGAGAAACTGTCCAAGTTTTTACGGTGCGGCCCAAAATTGACGGCAGAATAGGTGTAGCAGTATACCGAGTTTTTAATAGGAAAAATTGTTACCATCGAGAGTTTCGGCGCCATGTGCCTGGTCTTCTTAACGAAGGGGACTCATGCCGCAGCGCCGAGTTCGGGTCTTTAGCCACTGGAGTATGTGATGCCCCCAAATCCGGGTTACCTAACCCCCGAGTTTGGTGCTCATGATCCACAATATAAATAACATTTAACTACCCATTTAATTATAAATATGAACATATACTTCATTAAGTGATATAGTTAATACATTACCCTAGGTTCTCTAACCTTAACATTACAAACATACCATTTAGTTATACAAAAAGGGTTTATAAATACAACATAATAATAATAATCTTAATGTTCATCACAACTAATCTTGCATTTTACCTTTGCCTTTGTTCTTCTTAGACCCGCTGACCTCTTCTTCCCTAGCTGAAATGTTTTATTTAGCAAGGGTGAGCAACTAATTTGCCCCGCAAGTTAAGATATACAATGAATGTATAAGTATCAGAATAATAGACTATCTATTTTGATAGAATGACACTAAAGTTCGGGGAACTTTGAAATAGTTGAACAGTTCATTAATCAATAACAAGTCTTCTCGTATTCTAGGCAATACAATAATCTAAAAATGAAAGAGTAAAACACTTTCAAAGTTTCTACGATATTCTAATGAATAATCAAGTATCAATTCTACGCAATAACAAAGTGGAATGTTTTCCAGATTTATGCTGAGCGATCCGTTGGATCTTGAACTTATCTTCTCGAGTAACTATCAAAGATTGGACTTTGATATACCCAGGTGTATGAAATAACCATAAAGATTAAATCATACCCCTATGCAAGTATATAAAGTGATCAACTTCATTATACCCTATATTATGCATAATACTCAAAATGCACGCAATAGCTGAATATACGACCAACTATGTTCCCTTTATATATAAAAGGTTGTCCTTCTCAGTCTTTGAATCATAATTTAATTTAACAACGAAAAACAATGATTTCAATAACTAATCACTTCTATTCTCTTCTCTTCTCTTCCCAAACCTATCAAGTTTTCGTTTTTCGATCTAGCCGAAACAACTGGCATTGATCTATCAATAATAATTGAATTATCTTCTCGTATCTTCTCGAACATATCAAGTTTTAACAAATGTTCGTCTAGCCAAAACAATTAGCTAAGACATGTTTTAATACGATTAAACAATAGATAGAGTTTTAATTGTACTATTTGAAATCAATAATAGCTTCTACGGATGTGAATATCCAACACAGTTATTCTACAAGTATATTATCTGAATCACTAATTCAATTTGAATTAATAAACATGCACTAACTGCGAATAATCAACAATAAATTATTGGATGTGGTCTAATCAACAATAATTAACCACCATAGTATTTAAACAGATATAACTCAAGGTTGAGTTAGGAAACTTTCCTTCTGCGTTGATTACTACTACACAATATATTTATCTGCGTTTGAAAGACCTATATGAACAATATCGGTCTCACAATTAGCACAATAAATCACATCATACCATACTGTAATTTACAGTCAATCTGTCTTCTAGACACATTACCACATATCCACATTAGTGTTTAATACCTATATAAACACTTATCAAGTCTAACTAGTTCGGTCTGGTTGGACATCGGTTTATTCTTGGTGCTTTGGTCACCTTATCCGACAATTTACACCTTTATTGTCAATTAAACTTGGTCTCTAAGCTTCAATATTATTTTAGATAAGTCAAATATCGTTTATAATATTTTTTGGAAGCTTTTAATAATTTATAAACAATTATTATAATTTATAATAATTTTTCAAATACTGAAATCATTTTTAAATGATTTAATTATCAAATAATCTTATCATCATTAATATTTAATAATATAAAAATATTAATGTTATCTTTGAATCAAAATATTAAAGTTATTATTAATAACTTAAACTATTTTAAATCATCAATATCCTACTTAAATGATTTTTTAAATAATTAAAATCATTTTTAAATCATCACCATTAATATTTAAATATTAATGAAATTATTATCAAAATATTAAAAGTCATTAATTATAACTTAAATATTTTAAAATCATTTTATCATTTTTAAATGATTTTTAAATCAATAAAATCATTTTTAATTCATTTATTTAATATAATAATTAAATAAATCTAATATCATTAATATGAGTTTATTAATGAGAATTCTCCAAAATATTAAAAATTATATTTTATAATTCAAAATATTTTTAACACTTTATTCTCATTTAAAATAATTTTTAAATAAATAAAATCAATTTTAACTTATTTATTTAATAAAATAATTAAATAAATCTAATATCATTAATATTAAATTATTAATGAAAATTCTCTAAAAATATTAAAAGTTACATTTTATAACTCAAAATATTTTTAAATACTTTATTCTTATTTAAAATAATTTTTCAAAATATTAAATCATTTTCTCTAATTTATTTAATACAATAATTAAATAAATTAAATATCATTAATATTCAAATAATTATAAATATTAATGAAAAATATCCCAAATAGTCAAAAATTATTTTTCATAATTTAAAATAATTTTTTAAAACCATTTTAATAATTTTTATAATTTATTTTCTATTTTGAAGTATTTTCCAGAAAATCAAAAATTAGAAAATAAATAAACCGTCGCTATAGCCCTTTAGCGACACTTTCTGGCGTCTTAGGTGTTCTTGAGCCTCAAGAACACTGTCAGACCAGTTTCAATGGTGTCTTGTTTGACCAGCAATGATTCTCAGCTAAGGCATGATCTGGGCTACCTTAGGCTTCAATCATGTAGTATTCATGTAGTACTACCATTATCCACCATTAACAGATTCATAACTTAACAAGCTAGCAAGATCTGCCCCTTCAAATTTACTGTTAGACCAAATCTGGGTTTTCTGGGTAACCCAGAAACCCAGACAGTGTCGACTAGGCACTTTCGAGCTCACTTTAATCTATGTTCGGGTCATTATTCAAGTGGTCTCATGGTTCAAACATATACTCCTTGCATCAAGGAACAATACCCTATCTTCATCTTAGTCCAACCATAACAGCTTCGCAAGATGGGATCCGGTCAAACATTGTCAGAAATAATGTTCATACGATTTCTGGGAATTCCAGAAACCCGACTTTGTGGTCGTGTGGCCTAGTTTGACCTCCTAATACTCTGATCCTTTTAGCGATATAAGGGATCTTAAGGCATTCATCTATAGTCCAGACAACAGGCTACAACATGTATATAACAACAACATCATAACACTTATAACCTGACAGATCTAAGCCTTCCAAAAAAAAATTGTCAGACGTTGAACACGAGTTTCTGGGTTACCCAGAATTCGCCCGGTCAACGTCGGTCAAAGGGTTTTGACCATTAATAACTCACAATATAGACATCAAATGACTGTTCTTTCACTTGCAGATCAAAGACTACATTACAAGCTACAAATTACAACTTTGAAACATCAAAAATCAAAAACATGCAGAGATCTACGGCCACTGACATTGCTTGTCAGACCACTATGAATGTTCTTAAGAAATTTTTGAAAAACTCCTTTTAAAAGCATTTTGATGCTATGGATCTATGTTAGATCAACATAGATCATCATAAAACATCCTCTATCATGAATCTAAACACATAAACACAATTTTTTTCTTAACATGTAAGATCAAAAATCAAATTAGGGTTTATACCTCTCTTGTTCCAATCTTGATCTTGATCTTCCTAACTGATATTGGATGATCTAAGGGCTGTACTTGGGACTAATTTACTTAGTAAAATCTGAGGTTTAGGAGAGAGAGAGAGAGAGAGAGAGAGAGAGTTGTTGAGTGTTTGGTAGTAAAAAGGCAACTTTTGATGACTTTCTCTCTCCTAGATCTCTTATAAAACTTAGATTCAATGTATGTTGCTTACATAGCTGCTGAAATAGACTGATTTACTGGATTTATAGGTTATGCAAAGTCAAAATTAGGTCACCAACTCTTGATATGATAAGATTTACAAGTTATCTAATAAAAATATACTAAAAGGGCATTTTGGACAATTGCTCTATAATTTTAATGGCATACATGGAATTTACCAAACCTTTAGGGTTTAACCCTAAGGTTCTAACCCTTAGGTTTTACAACTTTAGTTTCCAAGATTTTCAATTTAGGGTTTTGAAAATAGGAAATTAAGATAATTAAAATATAATTAGTGTTTCCTAATTACATTAAATGTTATTAATCACATTAGGGTTTACTAATTAGGATTAGGGTTTCCTAATTAGGGTTTAGGATTCCCAAATTAAAAATTAGGGTTTCCCGACTTTCGATTAGGGTTCCTAACTAGGCGTTAGGGTTTCTATTATCTTATTAAGGTTTATTAATTTTAAACCTTATCCGATCTATCATTGATCAAAAATATCATACAGTACAAACACGCACTCATCAATATAATTATTTTAATTATATTTTTTATCAAATCCGTATCTGGACTTAGGGTTAGGGTTTCTATTCTCCGTTAAGCACAACTCTACTCTTATTTTCTCAGTCAATACACAAAGTGACTATTTCTCGAGACTCGTATCACATATACATCACAATATTGATAATTAATATTAATATTAATAAAAAAAATTATTCGTAAAATTTGGATTATTCAAAATCCCTGGTTATCACAGAGTATGGTGCCGCAGCGCGACTGAAGTAAAGGGAGTTGGCGCCACAGCGCCAACCTTAGGGATTAGACAATAAAGAAAGTTTATAAGTATAGCATGGATGGTAATTGATTAACAATGAACTAAGGAACTTAATGAAACATTATTAAGTCATAATTAAACCTCAAGTATGATCACTTAGGGTTAAGGTAAGTTAATTGTATGTGAATGTAAGAACGATGTAACGGGAAGTCGAACACTACTAGAAAATCAAGAAAAGGCGACGCCCTATAGCGACGGTCGGGGCGAAAATGTCTCTATAGTGTGTCAATAGCTACAGTCATGGTTTGACAGTCAGTATAGGTCTTTAATGTTAATTTATTCCGAGGGTCCAACTCGGTCCGTCGGTATAGATCATTTTTGGGGGTTAGTTTGGCGCGTACAAATCCCTCGCAATGATTTCCCCCAATTACAAAGGTCGCCCCAAATCAATTTTTTTGGGAAAATTATAAGGTCGTATGAACCCTTATTTTGATTTAAACCCATATCATTTTCTTTCATGTCCTCTGCTCCTCCGATTACAAAGGTCATATGAACCCATTCTTTCCTTTCCTCTTCTCTACTCCTCACCCGTTCTTAGTTAAATCAGCCATCTCTTTCCTCTCTCACAAGATAGATCCTCTGGTCGCCTTATCACACGATCTGGTCGCCTTCTCGATCCTCTGGTTTCAAAAGTAGCCCTCCGTTAGTGACTCGTACAGTTGTAGGGGATTCCCTATTTCCCCTATTTTTCTAGCTCACTACGTGACTGTATTGACTGTGCATGGAAGCCAAATATATCGATTTATTGTTTGGGTTAATTTCTATGTTCAATGCTATTTGCATATCATATATTCCCTAATCCCTAGTTTGATTTTATTGTTGTTTGGAAAAGAAAAAAAAATCAATTTTTCATATGGATTTGTTTTAGAAAATACTTCAAAGCACCAATTGGTTTTTTATATTGGTTTCAAATTTAGTAATTTAAGTTTTTGGAGTGGGCAGACATGTTTTTTTTAGGTCTTTGTTTGTTTTCCATCTGCATTTACAGTGTTTGTGAATAGTATATATATTATTTTATAAAATAACATTCTTCTGTTTTCCTGCTTTTGGAGCTAATTTGAAACTTATTTAAGTTATGTTGGAGCTTCAATTTTGCGTTATCACAAATAATTTGTGTATTCATGTATAATTTTTTATTTAATTCCAAGTTATTTATCGATGCTTTATGCCTTTGTTTAGCGAGGCGATCGATAAGTAATAACAGTGTGGGTTAAACAACAATATCATTGCCACTTCATTTGTTAGCCTATCATGTTAGAGTTAGTCAAGTTAGTCCATTAACATTCTTTCAATATCTTTTTGTCATTTGCTTTATTTAGTTCTAGTTGTGAATTAATATCTGTATTTTATTTAAGAAATGATAGTTCAATTCAATATGCATTCTGAAAGGTGTTTTGGTATTGTCTATGAAGTTCCAATTTGACTGTTAATATCTCTCTTAGATAATTCTGTTATGGTGCTGAACATAATGTTATCTTATGATGAGTAATGTATGAGTAACTCAACTTTTTTTGGGCCTTAGAACATGATGTTTTATTCTATAGTTGTGTTATTAGTGCAGAAACTACTGTAACAAGTGGCTCTTAGTATTAGCAAGAAAAGTATTTATAGTATATAGAGGCCTGCTTGCATCACTGATGATTTTCTGTTTCTTTTTTCTTAATTTGTTATTTGTTTTTAGTTTTCTTAGTTGCTAAACATTAAAAATTGTTGCCTCATATGCAAATATTTTATTATGTAATAATGCATATCCATCTCACTAGGGTGTGCATATGTTTTATTGGAAAGAACATCACCATAGGGATTACCATATGGAGTATATATTTTAGGAAATTAGATTATAGTGCGACTACTTACTGAAATTTGAACTATACGTGTTAGAATTTTGTATATATTTCTTCCTTTTTGAATTCGTAGTATCACAACAACAGGCCGAAAGCATTCTAAGATATTCACGAGAATTTTTCCAACGCATTCTTACACTATGTGTCTTATTTCATAGTTTCGAATACTATTTATTATAATTATTATATTAATTAGTTAGAGATGATATGGTTGTTCAATTTGAATTAGGGACACAATATCATGGATAAGGGGTGGATGGAATTACCAAGATATTCTAGAGAATATCTTACAATCCTAGAAAGATTTCTGAACTTTGGTTTTGAAAAAATGGGCATGGTCACGGGAAGAATTCCTTGTCCATGTAAGAATTGTGTGAATGGAAGATACTAGATTCGAACAACTATTTGTGAACATTTGATTTGTGATGGATTTATGTTTGGCTACACGAATTGGGTGCATCAAGGGGAAGATGAGATTGTCAGGGATGTGAGCAATGATGATGTTCACGACGAACCATCATAATCCGAAGATGATCATCGTATGCCTGAGATGATAAATGATATATTTAGGGATCAAGGTGTGGAATCGTCGGCTGAAGCTACAAAATACCAAAAGTACAGTCAGAGGCCAATCAACCTTTATATCCTGGATGTAAAATGGAGACTATCCTTTCATTCATTGTATGGCTTTTCAATCAAAAAATTGTTAGCAAATGGACTAATGTGTCCTTTGATGGTTTGCTCCGTAAGTTCAAGTCACCATTTCCAGCATTTGCAAACTTGCCTGATAATTTTTATGAAATGAAGAAAATGGTTGGAAATTTAGGGTTTGGTTATGAGAATATTGATGCATGTGAGAATGATTGTATGCTCTTTTGGAGGGAGAATGAAAAATTAGAGTCTTGTACAGTTTGCAAATCATTGAGATGGAAGTAGTCTGAGATGGTTGTACCAGAGAAGGCACAAATAGATACAAATGGTAAGAGGAGCAAAGTAGCTGTGAAGCAATTATGTTATTTAGTGTTAATTCTGAGATTACATAGGCTATTTATGTCTGTAGAAACTGTAAAATACATGACGTGGCATCATGTAAAGCGACAGAAAGATGGAGTGAATCGTCATCCAGCTGACTCTGCAGCTAGGAAGCATTTGGATACAATGTACCCTACATTCTCTCAAGAACATCGAAATATAAGACTCGGACTTCCACTGATGGCATGAGTCCCTTTACCCATGGGTCACTGTATAGTATATGGCCAGTTATAGTTGTTGTTTATAACTTACCACCATGGTTGTGTATGAAGCAGGAGTATTTTATCATTCCATTGTTAATACATCGTCCAAACTCTCCATGTAATGATATTGACGTGTATATGCAACCTTTAATTGAGGAGTTTAAGATACTATGGAGTAATGGGGTTGAAACGTATGATGCATCTACCGGTACAAAGTTTCAAATGCGTGTTGCACTATTGTGGACAATTAGTGATTTTCGCGCTCTTGCAATGTTGTCTGGTTGGAGCACTAAAGGTAAGTTGGCTTGTCCATCATGTCAAATGAACACTCGTTCTTGTAGATTGCAAAGTAAGGAATGTTATATCTGGCATCGTTGTTTTCTGGAGTCGGGTCATAGTTATAGGTTTGATACACGGAGATGTAACAGAGAATATGACCATAGTGAAGCTCCATTGGTGCCATCAGGATTTGATATTCTTGAATAAGTTAATACCATTAATGTCACTTTTGGAAAGACACCCACTAGCACGAAGACCATTCCCCATGACTCAAAACATAATTAGAGGAAGAAATCTATTTTCTTTGAATTGCCATATTGGCAGATACTTTTGTTGTGCCACAATCTAGATGGAATGCACATTGCCAAAAACATTTATGATAGCCTGATTGGGACATTGTTGAGTGTGCAAGGAAAGTCAAAAGATAATTTAAAAGCACGATTGGACTTGATGAAAATGGGTATAAGAAGAGAGCTCCATCCAATACCCGTGCAAGCAAGCAATTCAAAGTACCTTTTACCGGCTGCAAGCTACTCAATGTTTAAGAAAGAAATACATGATTTCTTGTAAGTGTTGAAAAATGTTAAGGTACCCGATGGATATGCTTCAAATATTTCACGTTGCATCAATTTGAAGGGGGGCAAGATCTCAGGTCTTAGAAGTCACCACTGTCATATTTTAATGCAACAATTACTTGCAATAGCAATACGATATACCAACTTGTATAGACATGTCTGCTCAACAATAATTGAACTTTGTAACTACTTTAGAGAATTATGTTCCAACTATAACACATCAGAAGATTATGAACGGTTGAACAAGAAAATTCTGTTAATACTTTGGAAGCTTGAGATGGTGTTTCCTCCTGCTTTCTTTGATATAAGGGTACATTTGTGTGTCCACCTTGCTAAAGAGGTGAAGATAGCTGGAAATGTGAAATATCGACAAATGTGGGCTTTTAAAAGATAGATGGGCAAGTTAAAAGGGTATATTCACAATAGAAGTCGTATAGAAGGGTCAATTATAGAAGGGTATATTGCTGAAGAATGTGTTACATTTTGCTCAAGATATTTGAGTCAAAACAATGCTGCATGGAAACGAGTTGGAAGAAATGAAGCTGGATACGAACAAGGTGAATCAAGTTTATCTGTATTCAGAAACATAGGTCGATTTCTTAATGTCCCAAAAGTTTTTACTCTATGTGGCGATCATGTTAAGAGTGCACACTTATATGTGTTATTCAATTGTATAGAGGTTGAGTCATATCTAAGGTGAGTAAAAAAAGAATGACATTTATTGTTTGAAATATTAATAACTTTTGTTAGCAAGGTAGCTATGACAAAAAAAAAATTGTTTGTTTATTAGTTTGTAGTATTTGGAAAGATTCATATATGTTACGACGTGGAAATCGTAAGAAAAAACCGACGCCAAGGGAAATTGACAATGCTAAGAAAAAGGAATTTCCTGAATTTTTTAAGAATTATGTAAGTACTACATTATGTGAACATAAATTTATGCAAAATTTTGTAATGGTTATTAATAATAAATGGATGGAATTTGCTTATATCGCTACCATTTTGTAGATGGAAACTATGAATAATGATGCTTCAAAGGAAGTTCAAGCTCTTGTATTTGGCCCAAATTTGATAGGCAGGAGAGGAGATGGTTATCTAGTAAATGGGTATCAATTCCATTCTACAAGTTGTGAGAGTAAGAGGAGAACGGATAATAGTGGGGTATATGTGGTAGCAACTACTCGTGGATATTCCTTTGCTAGAGAGAAAAATCCTAAGGATGATGTAGTTGAATACTTTGGTATTTTGGAAGATGTTGTTGAATTAGATTATTATGGATCTGGCAAAGTTGTTCTATTCAAATGTAAGTGGTATGATAGTTTAGCACGTGATATATAGAGGGGTCAAAACTGATGACTATAGCTTCACGCTTGTAAATTATCAAAAGTTTGGTTCAACCGATGAGCCCTTTGTAATGCCTTCTCAAGTTTAACAAATATTTTATGTTGATGATCAAATGGATAACAATTGGCGTCTGGTTATTCAAACAAATCCGAGAGATTTATGTGAAGATGCTAAAGTAGATTCTGATAGTGATGAGTTACCCAATACCAATGAAGAATTCATCACTCCAGTTGCAGAAGTTGATATTGAAAACATAAATTGGGTTAGGAATGACGTTGATGCGGAATTAGTTGAAAATGGCCAAAAAAGACTTAAAAGTAAGTGAAAAACAGGATCTCAAAGTGATACATCTTGTTTTAAAAGATGAATGATTGAACATATTGTTAATGAAGATGAAGATGATAATGGAGACGAAGACGAAGATGAAGACGAAGAAGAAGTCGAATATGAGGGTCCCGAAGATGAAGAGGAGGGTGGTAGTAAGGAAAATGAAGATGAGGAAGAATGAAGAGGATAAACATCACAATTGATAGATTTGTCTTGTTACACTTTGTCCATTTTCTCCAAAAGAGAAATTGTTACACTTTGATAGATTTGTTTCTGATATTATATCTTGGTGCTTCTTGTACTATTAGCAAATATCTAGACTATCTTATGTATTAGTATAATATCTTCTATTTCTGATATTATATCTTTGTGCTCCTTGTACTATTAGCAAATATCTAGACTATCTTATGTATTAGTATAATATCTTCTGTTTGTGATATTATATCTTGGTGCTCCTTGTATTATTAGCAAATATCTAGACTATCTTATGTATTAGTATAATATCTTCTGTTTTTGATTTAAGTTATTAAAAAAGAGATTTAACTCAAGGAAAAGATCAGCTCTCTTCCTATTGCTCACTGTGATTTTTCCTTCTACAACTCCAAGAATTAATCTAACCTTGTTATCAAGTTTCAACAACTCTACTTCAAGATTGTCCAGTAGAACTTTCTGTATCAAATAAATCAATATAACCAGAGTTAGTGCCTATCTCTTACAAAGAAGTAACATAGTAAGTTTAACTTGCTTAGTGATTATATAATTTGCTTAACTTGCCCGCCTTTTGTTATATATATCTTTATTAATGCTAACCTCTAAAAATCGATCTATAAATTATGAATTGATATTCTTTACTATTTTGAATTCATATTTTTTTTCTCAGGTTGCTTTAATGGATTCTATCAGGAATAAACATGTGAATGATATTCCTATTACATATGATTTGATTATGATATATATATATATATATATATATATATGAATGAATATGCAAGTATGCTTGCATTAAGAAAAGCTGTAAAGTCCATTGATAGATAATAGAAACATATGTACAAGGACTTAGAATGAATTGATCAAATGTGTTAGGTTGATCCTACATAAGCAAAACAGCTTTGTAAAGTCCTTAAAAAGAAATGATTTACAATGACTATAAATATAGAAAGATCAAGTATGTTAGGTTGATCTTTTGATGTAATAGATAGGCTTGTCTGATCGTCGAGCACTGCACCAGAAATCCTAGTCTGCCAGGAGAGAGAAGGGAAACTCGAGAGCTATCGAGGCAGCATAATAGTCTGCAAGATAGTAGATCTCGGAGTTTGTAGACTTCCAGGAGAGACGAGGAAGGATCGTGGTGTGTCGAGGAGAACTTCCTCAGGGCCGTAGTCTGTTGAGGAAGTCATGTTCAGAATCGTAGAGACAACTGGCCTACGAGCCGACCGAGCATCTGCCTAAGCCAAGTCAAGGATCGTTGACTACACTCTGAGTCGTAGAGTCTACTCATTATATGCAAATATCGTAGTCGAGCAAGATCAGATGAAGACAATGAGCACAAAGTCAGAAATCGCAGAGTGTCAAGATCTGATCTCAGAGTCGTAGTGTCTGCACAGCCGAAGCTGAATCATAAAGTGTAGAACCGAGACTTCAACATGTGCTCACAATGCCAAGGCAGAATCATAGAGCAAATACGATTCTCAACAAATGAGCACTCCCAGAATATCCAAAGGAACCAAGCCTCTTGTTTGTACTGCATAGATACATCCCACCAGAAGGAAACTAGAGAGCACTCAATGAATGGCATGCGAGCTAATAGAAGATCTAAGCATCAACCCAATAAGAATCCAGATTGAGTTATGAAGCCATTCGAGATGAAGTCTTCCACTAGGAGACCAGAAAAAGACTTTAGTAACTGACTAAGGAAAGTCAGCAAGTGCAGTAGCTGTAGACAGAAGATGATGATCTTGGAAGCAACCAGGATCGTAGTGTTTGCCAAATAAAGAAAGAACTGATGAAGTATACACAGAGATACTGGTCAGCCTCTGAAGAACAACGATAAAGTGATTAAGCATTGGGTCAGTCCATTGATTATAACTGAACGGGAGATCACAATGAGAAAGCGAGCTGGACACGCCATAAATCTGAAGTGTCTTGCTATTCAGAAAGGGCCAGAACATTGAAGTCAAGCCATTAGTATCTGAGAGATGTCGAGGCAAATAGAAGTGTTGAAGCACTGCACAAGTGAAGAAAGAGGTGTTCTAAATTGAAGATCCAATAAACACTCTTCAAGATCGTAGTATTGTCTCTACCAGTCAACAAGACAATGCGATCAGGTCCAAGAAGATATGCATCAGAATCGTAGAGTTCGAACAGCTAAAGATTGGAGCATTGACAACGGTTCTATCTGAAGGTTGATATTCGAACAAGAGCTTATTGAGAGCATCGATGCAAAAGGACAACCTCAGATCGAGAAATCAGAAGGAGGAAATAAAGTTGTCGACCTGCCTGAGGCATAAAAGTGACATCTTTGATGGGGTAGGTGAAACAGTAGACTGCAGTGTCAGAAAGTCATGACATGTCACATATGCAGTCTACACCAAATAACTCGAGATCTGCGAAGCAAATCAAAAATCTTTCAACGGCTACTTTCCAACGAGAAGATTGGGAAGGAGTATAAATCAATAGAGCTTTAAAGATCAAAAGTGCTAATGATTGCCATGCTACAGAATCGTTGAGTTCGTAGAATGCTAACGCTGACTCTACGAGTTCTACCTGAGCTTAAATAGAGCAAGTCTCAATGACAGTGAGACTACGAAGGTGGAAGTGAAGCAACTTTGAAGAAGGACTTAAACAGATCAAAGCTTCACTCAACAAAGATGAGAACGCCACTTGAATTTGCATCTAAGCTAATAGCCAAGAAGGACAAGAAGATAGCATTCAGAAAAGTGGCAAAGCACAAGGCAAATCCTAATAGCCACTCTATGATTTACCATGAACCCAAAGCTGAAGCAGACCAAGTACAGAACCATGTCTGCCAACATTTTAAGAAGGGTTCAGGAAATGGTGATGGTGCACAGCTGACACTACATGAAGATGAACAGAATAGAAGAAGATCATCTGCACCAAAGATGATATGGTCCAGTCTCGAAGAAAAATGCAAAGAGGACCACACCAAGCTACTAAGTACAAATGATGATCAAGCTTAAAGACATCTTAGCAGCTAAGCACCACCACCAACAACAACAACAAGAAGTCAGGCACTGAGGGGTCCTTGTCCGAAGGGACTAAATGAAGTTCCAAGTCTGCTGGGCTTGAAGAGTTCATAGGGAACTAGAGAAGTTCCAAGGCTGCTGGCCTTGAAGAGTTCTTAGTGAACTGAAGTCCCAAGGCTACTGGCCTTGAAGGAATCTTAGTAATTCAGGGTGCTGCCCTTCCTTAGTGGAAATCCTACTAGTTGAAAGCAGAAGAGTGGATGAGGAGCTTGTGTCTCTGAACCACTTAAAACCCCATATGTCTTTTACCTTATGTCATTTATATTATGTATATTAACTGCTATGTATATTTTAACTGTTTACGACTGAACTAACTCTAAGAATAATGTATGTATGATTATGAATATATCAATGAAGGGGATTTTTTACTTATTCTGTTGTGCTTGAAAAGATTCCTATGTTTGTCATATGCTAAAACATTAGCTATACAGATTAAAAGAGAAAATTATTTGAAATTAAAAAGGATCTATTCAACCCACCCTTCTAGATCTATATTGTGCCTACTAGGAACTAACAATTGGTATCAGAGCAGGTTCTCATGCTATATTCAAAAGCTAATCATTTTGAGTCTGGTCCTAGGCACAAACATTGTTCTAAACTTAGTTTAGTAGTAAGTCATTTGTTATATGCAGATGAGATCACACGTTGGAAATATTGTGAACAGGTAAATGTGTATATACACATGAAGCTGTCCAGATTGGTCCATGTTCTTGATTGTCATATCAACAAGACCAATCCCTGCCCACAATCAATCTTGTAGTCTGAAGACCAGGCTAGAAAGCTCAAAAGACATCAACAGAAAAGAGTCAAACATCCTCCAGCCTGAAAAGATGAAAAGGCCATACATGCTAAGAAATTCTTATCCAGAGAAGAAAGAAGAACTATGAGGACCCCGAATCCGAGTCCCGAATCACCGCGGATCCGGTTCGATCATTCTATACTACTATTACTATTTTTGTGGAAGATATAAACATAAATTGTTTATACATTAAACTTACACATAATCCCCAAGGTCGAGTAACCTTAACTTAATACACAATACATAACTTATTTAACTTATAATAACATTAATATATAATACTTATTACAAAAATAATCACACACATTAAATATAACACCTCAGTCCCACATCGAAAGATAGGGGAAAAATTTGTCTACATATAAGGAAATAAGTTACTACCAATAGTACCTTCAAGTCATGACCTTTTGGGAGCCTGTGGTGGGCTAAGATGACCCAAGAAGATACTATTGGGCCAGTAGTTTGATGCTTTATTTTGATGGATTTGATTCGTTTCGGACTTGGGATTTGACAAAAGATTTGTTCCGGACTCGGGATTTGACCCGGGTTGTTTCATATGGTATCAAAGCCGACTCTCAGAATCTTGGGTCGGGTCATCCGATCGGGTTGCTGGAGGTGGGGACACGAAGGCTGGTGGTATTATCCCATAATAAAGAGATGGAGGTCCAGAGGTGGGAACACGAAGCCAGCCGGTATTATCCCACAATGGCCAGAGAGGCAAAGATCTTTAGGCTGTGTGTGTGATCGGTTCTGACTGAGACATCAGAAATTTAAGTGGGGGAGTTTGTAACACCCCAATCCCACATCAAAAGATAGGGGAAAAATTTGTCTTCATATAAGGAAATAAATTACTACCAATAGTACCTTCAAGTCATTACCTTTTGGGAGCCTGTGGTGGGCTAAGATGACCCAAGAAGATACTATTGGGCCAGTAGTTTGATGCCTTATTTTGATGGATTTGATTCATTTCGGACATGGGATTTGACCCAAGATTTTTTCCGGACTCGGGATTTGACCCGGGTTGTTTCATATGGTATCAAAGCCGATTCTCAAAAGCTCGAGTTGGGTTGCCAGAGGTAGGGACATGAAGGCTGGTGGTATTTATCCCACAATGGAGAGCTGGAGGTCCGGAGGTGGGTACACGAAGCCAGCCAGTATTATCCCATAATGGCTAGAGAGGCAAAGATCTTTGGGCCGTGTGTGTGATCGTTTCTGACGGGGACATCAAAAATTTAAGTGGGGGAGTTTGTAACACCCCAGTCCCACGTCGAAAGATAGGGGAAAAATTTGTTTGCATATAAGGAAATAAGTTACTACCAATAGTACCTTCAAGTCATGACCTTTTGGGAGCCTGTGGTGGGCTAAGATGACCCAAGAAGATACTATTGGGCCAGTAGTTTGATGCCTTATTTTGATGGATTTGATTCGTTTCGGACTTGGAATTTGACCCGAGATTTGTTTCAGACTCGGGATTTGACCCGGGTTGTTTCATATAGTATCAAAGCCGATTCTCGAAAGCTCGGGTCGGGTTGCTGGAGGTGGGGACACGAAGGCTGGTGGTATTTATCCCACAATGGAGAGATAGAGGTCCGGAGGTGGAGATACGAAGCCGGCCGGTATTATTCCACAATGGCTAAAGAGGAAAAGATCTTTGGGCCGTGTGTGTGATCGGTTCTGACGGGGACATCAAAAATTTAAGTGGGGGAGTTTGTAACACCCCAGTCCTACATCGAAAGATAGGGGAAAAATTTGTCTACATATAAGGAAATAAGTTACTACCAATAGTACCTTCAAGTCTCCTTTTGGGAGCCTGTGGTGGGCTAAAAATACCCAAGAAGATACTATTGGGCCAGTAGTTTGATGCCTTTTTTTGATGGATTTGATTCATTTCAGACTTGGGATTTGACCTAAGATTTGTTCCGGACTCGGGATTTGACCCGGGTTGTTTCATTAACTTTACGCTGGAACTGTCTTTAACCTTTTCTTATATCCGACGCATTCGTCTTAATCTACAATGTTTATCATGATATAAGGGTGAGCATAAGATTGCCCAGCAAGTTTAAGTTCAATAATTTAACAATATATCATGATTGAAAGGATTTGAATAATAAGCTGGCTATAATTCAACAATATAATTATGAATTAACACGAACAAACTTTTGACTGAACAAGTATTAAACATGAACAAAATATATCTGGACCGAATGGTAATGAAGGTGATCAACCTTTCATACCTGACTTATACATGCAATATGTACATAGTACAATTCTACAATGGCAATCAATAATGATTATCCATAAGCATATCTGAATGAAATAACTCTAAGTAGAGTTAAGTAAAAACTTACTCGAACAGATTGATTCTTTGCTCTAATTTATAACGCTTTATCTCAAGACCTAATATTAGTAATATAGATCTCCAATATTAGAATAATATCATCACAATATAATACTATTATATATATAGATATACATAGAATAACCTAAACACATAACACATAACCCTATCGATCTACAACACACACATAGGACTCAAATTATCAAGTCAAACTATTGTGAATGCAGAGTTGAACCTTAAACACAAATCTAACATCCAAACCAGTTCTATGGATAATGCACTGAGTTTAAGTTCAATTAAACTCTTATACAAACACTTAACCATTATCTAAGATAATTTATTAATAGTCAAAATAATTTTCACAAGCTCGTAATAATTTTTAAATAATTATTATCATTTATCATGAATTTTCAATCATTAATATCGTATTTATATAACTTAAATACCACACATTCCTTTATCATTAATATTAATTTATTATCAAATATTAATGAAATACATGTCATAATATTATAATATATTTATAATATTTCAAAGTATTTTAATACTTTAAAATCACTTTTATAGGATTTTAAATAATTAAATTTATTATCCGATAATTGCTATTAATATTAAAATATTAATATTTTCATGACAAAATATCAAAAGTTATATGTTATAACTTAATATATTTTTATATCACTTAAATCATTTTTATATGATTTTTAAATCATTAATTCTATTTTTCTACAATTTATTCAATATAGTTATTAAATAAACTAATTATCATTAATATTGATTAATTAGTGAAATTCATCACAAAATATTAAAAGTCACTTTGAAAATAATTTAAAATATATTCTTTTACCAAAATATTATTTTTCATGATTTTTCATGTATTAAAATCATTTTAAATAATTTATTTAATATTATAATTAAATAAATTAAATACCATTTATCTTCCAAAAATATTAAATATTTATGAAATATACTCAAAATAATTAAAAATTATTTTTCAGACTTTAAAATAATTTTTTAGAATTTATTTAGTATTTTTAATAATTAAAAACCATTTATTTCGATTTATTTAATTAAAAATATTAATTTCTGAAATTAACTGTCGCTAAAGGGCCCTATAGCGACAGACCCATTGCTATAGGTGTTCTTGGCCTGTTCTTGAGTGTTCTTCAGACCTTCATGTCAGTCACCGAGGTAGGTAGTTTGACCGGTCCTAGAATCGTGATGTTTGTGTTTTCTGGGAAGATAAAGTTTTTATGTTGTAGTATAAGTGTAGCACTACCACCTAATGCAACATTTATGGCTATAACACATCAGATCCATGAGATACAGGACATACAAAAGCGTGTCGGAACCTTTGTTCTTCATTTTTGGGTTTCTCTGAAATGAAGAACGATCGAAATCTCATACTTTCCAAACCTTTAAATCTTAGAATTCTGGGCTTGGTTGGTGTGATCTAGTGGTTCAAACATGTAGTCAAGATGTCAAGGTACAGTTCCATAACTTCATATCATAACAACAACATCACACAAGATAGATAAAGGCTAGTCAAACCTTGTCAGAAAATTCGGCCTTTGAAAATTCTGGGTTTTCCAAACCTTGAACAAAGTAGACGGTCAACCAAGGTTTGACCAAGATTAATTCTTATTCTGGTCACGATCTAAGTAATATAAAAGTATTATTGTGTAGCATACATGTCATACAACAACCTTAAAACAATAACATGGCTAAAATACGTAACAGAAGCAAGATCAATGACCTTAAAAATCTTGTCTGACCGATTCTGGGTTTTTGGGCTGCCCAAAACCCAGTTTTTGTGAACGGTCAACGAGTTTTGACCACGTATAACTTCTAATCTACACATGATATGAACCTGTTTCCAGTTACAGATCATAGTCCACATGACATACTACAGATATATAACTTAAAACAAGAAAAATCAAAAATAGATTGAGATCTACGGCCACTGACATTATCTTGTCAGGTGACATTTTTAGGGTTCTAAGTCAGTTTCAAAAATCTTGATTTCGTGCATCTACATGATATGGATCCATGATCCACTAACCCAGATCATTCAAAGACACCCTCTAACACATATCTAACCAATTATTAACAGAATTTAACATCAAATCATAAGATTTTAAAAATTAGGGTTCTTATACCTTTCTAGTGCTTGATCTTGATTCTGATCCTTGTGATCTATTTAAGGAGATCTATAAACTGATCATGTCTCAATATTTCACTCTCTCTCACTGTAGAATTTTGAATTTAGAGAGAGAAGGGTTTAGGAGAAAATGAAAAATAAAGTAAGTGGTTTTCTCTTTCTAAATCTATATAAATGTTGACATGTTGCTATGAGCTTGACAATTTCGGCTGGTTGGCTGTAAGATATAGTCACATGGAGTTGTTGGGGTGGTTGAGCAACCAAAAATATGGCAAGATTGCATGTTTCCTCCAATAATGCACAAAAAGGCATTTTAGTTATTTGATTTATGATTTTAATGGCAACTTCGTCTTTTGCCCTAACCCTTAGGGTTTAGGGTTTGAACCTCTAAGTTTTAAAAATTAAATTGTAGAATTTCCAAATTAGGTTTTCAAAAATAAAAATTAATATTTCTAAATTATAATTAGAATTTTCTAATTATATTAAAATTTCTTAATCATAATTTAAATCTTGCTAATTAGGATGCTAATTTAGCAATTAGGGTCAAAATTGGTGATTAGGGTTTATAACCCAAAAATTAGGGTTTCTAATAGAAAAATAATTTTCTAATTTAGAAATTAGATTTTGTAATTAGATTAGGGTTTTCTAATTAATTATAACTTGAAAATTAGGATTAATGTTTCCTAATTGACATTAAAAGTATTAAATTAACACTTAGGTTTTCCCTAATTATAAATTTGGGTTTCTTATCCATAAATTAGGGTTTAAAAATTTGAAATTAGGGTTTGCTAAATAATTAAGCTTTACCCTAATTAATATTATAATTAATAGCACATGAGCATTATAATTATCCTTTAAGTTCCCAGATTATGGTTTTAAATTTCCGAATTAGGGTTTCGGATTCCCGGAACTGAAATTAGGGTTTCCAGAACCGGTTTCTAGGGTTTCTTGTTAATCACAAGAATTTTCTAACCGAATGTTGACGTTCTTGATATATGCCTAGGGTTAGTTACAGATATCGTTTATCTGGTCAACCCTTGACCCTTAAACACATACTGTACACATATACAACCATATACACAGAACATATTCACGTATTCCCTTAATCCTGAATAATTCACTTAAATCCTTCACAGAATTTTGATATCCTCAAAATTCCTTCTCAAAAATATCAAACGCATACACTTATTTTTTGTCTAGGTTCTAATATTGAACCTTAAATCAATTAATAAAAAATTTCTACATTCTCGGGTTGTCACAAGAACTTCTCAAACATGTGTCTGGCCAACCAGCAGCTGGATGTAAACCTAGTAAACTCAAGGATGTCAAAGAATTAAAGATGCTGAGATTTTCCTAGCCTGCATCTTCAAAATCACGGCTGATTGATTAAAGGTCAACTTGAGCAACAAGCTTTCAGGAGCAAATGAGAAACTATGCACATCAATGCCTAACCTCAGTATGTGTAAGTTAAATGATTGTTAAGAAACTGGTAGTAGAAAGGTACGATTCCTCACTAATATAGTTGTATACATCATGTTACACCTCCTTATGCACTAGAACAGTATCCTGTCAAGAAATCATAATCTACCTAAAAAGGTGAAGAGAGAAAGTACACTAAGGCTGGAAACCCAAATGCTTACAAATTTTCTCTCCATCCAAGTTTTAAGTTGAAGATGACATCTTGAAAGAAATCTGAAATAGGTTATAAGCATATCAAAGGTTAAATCAATTTTATATGGAGGAATCTTTGCTGATGGGTTAGTGTGTATGTACAAACCTATGTTCTAAGTGTTTGATAACATTCAAAGTATGAGAAGTTCTACAAGAGTATCTTGAGGATTCGCAGAAACTGATCACCTCTATGAATCAACCAGATACACATAAGTAATAGTGTTGACTTTCACTCTGTGAACATTTAAACTTCGTGAACATAACCAAGCAAATGATGAAACCATCAAATGAAAAAGAGTGTTTTATTAAAATGGTAAATCTTACTCACACTCATCATCATGCATCTCAAAATCCAAATTAGTTGTATGCATAATGTTGATTGTTGGTGATCAATATGATGTTAATTCTAATATATGAGGAATAGGGTTTTTGAAACTAACCTGACAGGACCCATTTAACTATGGGTACCGAAATAGAAATATATCTAACTTACAGGTACTTGGTCTATCTGACCACACTAAGGAATGATGAAGCGAGAGACTTTAGTCAAAGAAAGATTCAACCAGCAGAAGGCTTAAGACTATTCAGAAATGATTCTGATAAAATTCCTATATGTCAAAGCCTATCCTTGAAGACCTGCTGAGCTAATCCAAATGAAGCTCACTTGGCTGCTGATACGTATATGGAAGCATCCCATTCAACCAAAGATTGAAAGGGTCTTATATGCTCAATCATGCAAAGCATGTCATATGAAGAGAAACCTCAAGAAAGTTTACGACAGAGGATCATCGAGCATCAAACATGAGGAACTCATTACGGGAGCAGAACTCAATGAGAACATGATGACAAAGAAGACTACGTTCGTAGTACTGATAAATGATCGTAGAATGATCAGTCCTGGAGATATCCATGTCTACGATGAAAATAGATTTGACTGTCAGTGGTGATTCCAGTCAGAAAGAAGCATGTAAGGATGTCTCCTAACGCACATGAAGAAAAGGAAGTCACCCCTCACTGAGAATCTGACGCCCCCAAAATTAGGTATACATCACATATTCTAAGTCTTCAGATACATGGTACAAAATTCAAATACAACTTCATTTATACAACTGTTGAGCTGTCGTAAAGAATACGACCATAGTTAAATATAAGTTTTAAAAATGTATGTAACTCTCATGGTACCTCGACCACAACCTTACAATGGTACTTTACATAAAAAGTACAGTCAAAAACTATTTTAGAAACTAAAATCTTTGGGAAGTGCTTAAGGAAACCTTCGTACATGGGAGGCCATGCGTCCAGGTTATGATAGATATCATATGTCCATAGAATTATCCTTGGTTGACCCAAAAGTCCCCAAAGAAAAACAAGAAGATTACTATCATCTTCTTTCCAATGGTAAGTCTTCTCTTGACATATAATTATCTCTGTTGTCTCCAAGTGAAAATTATATTTCAAAAAAACTCCAAGATCATATAGGTAGTGCTCGTAGATATACTCAGCAAGTGGATGTGCACAACCATGTCTTATGATAACACGACGTTGTATGTCATAAGACATCTTGTATGATAGTGGCAAAAACACCATTCCAACGTTGGGTTCGCCTCACCCTATATGATTCACCAAATATAACTACTAAATGATGTATAGAATACAACACACTTTTCTATACTGTTTAGGGAGAACCTCCACAGCTAGAGACCACCGTTCTAATCCTCTTAATACCCCCGCTCGACCCAGCTACACTCTTATTACCTGAAAGGAATTGTGAAGTAGAAGGGTGAGCACAACTAGCCCAGTAAAGAATATCATGACTAAAGATAATTAAATTATCAATAACTTTCATCAATAATAAATCAGAGATTTAGAACATATGACAGATAATAAAACTTTTCAACCATAGTTGCAGCGGAACGAGCAATCCATTAGAAGAGTCAAATAGACCATAAGGTCTATTATCTTCTCTATGTTAAAAGTCCACCAATAATGTTTTATCCGTGTAACGTCAATCAATAATTCCTGTCCACGATCATGTGAATAACTCATAATCACAATTGTGATTCTAAATTCCTCTTCGCACCTAGGATGAAGATAATTTTCATCACCTGAAACAACAAAAATCATGGTTATACCAAATCACAATTCTTGCTCGTAATCATTAAATCATCTTTGTACTATGGCCAAAGATATTCATTATTATCACATCCACGAATTAATATTTCAATGCTGAGACTCAGCTCAATAATTAATCCACATCATCGAATCATCCATGCACTACAGGCCAAGGATATTCTTTAGTATCACGACCATGAATTATCCATGCACTACGGCCAAAGATATTCGTGTTTTCATCAACGGTCCTGATCATGCCATAAAACAATTCATCTTTGCACTACGGCCAAAGAGAATCCATAGCCATAATCATACCAAAAACTATCCATCAATGCACTACGAGCCAATGAGGACTTTTTCCACATCATTTGTAACATTACGATTATGATTATACCGAATAATCCCTGGTCATAATCATACCAAGTCCATCTATGAACTACAGGCCACAGATGACTTTCAACATAATATAAGCATGTGGATGATGACAATATTATAAGCATTGGTCAAACTAAATCAAGGATAAATATTAAAGACTTTAAATTTATCTAAACATTATCAATCACTTAATAAAATCATAATCTAATATTGTTAATATTATAACAATATTTTAATCACTCCTTAAACTTATAAACAATTTAATTTAATTATTTTCACTTTTCCAAATAATTCATTTAATCAGTCAAAATGCCATACTCATAAGATTTCATCACCAATAATCAATTTACTCATCAAAAATCTACATATACCTTATATAGGATTTTTAAGCCATAAAATCTTATTTAACAATTTTTCAACTTCACATAACATATTTAATTCATGTGTTCGTAACTAAATCATTTTCATGAAAAATACCAAATCAGTCCCAAAAATTATTCTTTTATGGGATTAAACAGAAAATAGGCCCATATTGAACATATATTTTTCTCGAAAATTTTTAAAATTCATTTACTATTTTTCAAAAATCAATTTCTAATTAATTCCTTAAGAAATTAGCTACCTTAAGGTTAACTCCAGAAAATCTCAAATCTTGGCAGGATCTTACACATGTTAACGTGATCTTCCAGTTTAAATTTCATGGTCATCAGAGTTATAGAACTCCGGTTATAACGTTTTTCGTCAGAAAAACCTAAATATTAAAATAGTCATAACTTGCTCATTTTAAGTCGGAATGAGCTCATTTTTGGACAGTATGTACTTTATACCATATATTTTCATGTCCCAAAAGGCCGGAAGTTTTCTCATAATTTAAGTGGCCGAAAATGCCCTTTTAAATTTTCTGGCAGTAGCTTTTTGGCACTTTTCAGTTTTTGACTCCTTTACTAAAATCAGTCCACACGAAAATCTACAACACCTTTCCTAGTGATTCCACTTGGATAAGTTAGAAAACTCATAGATCCAACTCTAGAACTTGACCACACTAAAAAATTCGAAATATAATAGGAGATATGGTCAATTGAATTTCATACTCCATTTTTACCAAAATCTGATTTTCAACCCTTTGTGATTTCTAAGAAACTTTCATGTTTTCACATAATAACCAACGTAACTCATCATGACAATGAAATAATAATTCAATAAAACAAGTTCAAGAATAAGTTTTAAAGATTTATAAGTTAATTTATCTTGAACTCAATAACGTCCAAATTGTCAACATGATATTACTTTGTGGAGTAAAATTCAAGAATGCTCAGAAAAATATTTCCATGAAAAGATACTGGATGAAGCGCAAATATCAAGGATATTCCACTAATTTCATGGAGTATAGAAGTCAAAGTTTTAACCAACTGAGTATAATAAAGAATGAAATAACAAAAGAAATCACCAGGCATGCGATAGACCGCACAGACAGGTTATTCCAATAGAATAATAAATAACGGAACCAGGTTCGGCGTAAAATGCATAGACAGGATATTCCAACAGAATAATATAGGATGGAACCAGGTCCGACATAAAATGCACAGACAAGATATTCCAACAGAATAATAAATAATGAAATAACATAAGAATTTCACCAAGTATAGGGTAGCCCACGTATATAGGTTATTCCAAAAGAGTAATAACTAATGGAATAACAGAAGTTCTCTTCATGAATACAAAAGAAATAATACCCCTTACCATAAAAGAAACTGAATATAACAGTAGGGAAGTAGCAGAATACTTTTCTGTAGTTTCTCTATAATTTCTCTCTCTAGAGTTTCAGTGAATTGGTAAGAAATAATGAAGGAATGAGCTTCTATTTTATAAAAGAATGGACTGCATAGTAACTAATTCATGAACGGTCCAGATTGATTTACCAAAAAATAATTTGGATCGAAAAGAAATATATTTTACGAGTGAATAGTACTCCATGAATAGTAACTCGTGAATAGTAACTCATGAATAGTAACTCATGAATAGTAATTCATGAATAGTAACTTGTGAATAGTAACTCATGAATAGTAACTCGTGAATAGTAACTCATGAATAGTACTCTGACACGAAAAGTGTCCCGAATACCCGATTGAATAATACTGAGTGACTTCTCACATAAGCATCAATAATCAATACTGTGTACTACTATGCAACCACGCGTATTACTGTACTTTTAACACCGGGTGTTTCAACAGTTAACGGTAAAACTTCCACCGTTATTTTCATAAAGTATTTTTGCTATTTTCTCAATCCGACAATAATTCTGTTGTGGGGTCCACCAATGATTGTA
The DNA here is from genome assembly GCA_020205605.1 of Panax ginseng. Lineage (NCBI taxonomy): Eukaryota > Viridiplantae > Streptophyta > Magnoliopsida > Apiales > Araliaceae > Panax > Panax ginseng. The sequence continues at coordinate 34,626,379 of CM035147.1, forward strand.
CCGTCGTACGAATATTCCCTAACAAAAAGAATATTTTATATCAACTTGCTTACTTTGCAAAAAAAATCACATATTACCCTTAATTTTAAACTTTTATCAATTTAACTATTTACCAAAATAGAAAAATTGAATACTTTTATTTCATAAAATTTGGGGTCTCACAGAGAAGATAGTATGAACCTGGGGGAAGCAGTGATCTGTTAATAAACAACAACACTGAGTTATACTATGAAGCAGTGTACCAGCTAGAGTCCCAAAACTTTGTGGCTGATGAAACAGATGAAGAACCATAGTCAGTATGAACGTCTCAAAACGTACTACTGATAACCTTTCAGCCACCCAACCTAAAATAATGGAGTACCTACGATCAAACATCCGATCGTAGTGTAAGAACAGGAGGACACCATGATTACAGCAAATGCAATTGCCTAAAGTTGGTAGAGGTCCTCCCCAGCAGAAAAAAGGTCAAATAAGATATCAGTGCCAATCACTTCTAAAGTATTTCATCTGGAAAGCGCCTTAGGGACAAACCTGACCCTTAGTCCACTATAAGAAGTTGGCCCTTCCTGAGCTACCTTAACCCAGAAGGAATGCTAAGTAAAGTTCATCTTAAGGACCAAGTCAGTCAACGATCGTAGAGTCGAGGTTAAAGAGAACTCCACGATCGTAGTGCAACCTCAGCGATCGTAGAAGTAGACTCGACGATCGTAGTCCTACTAGAGGATAATCTAGCTCATGAGGAGCATGGAAGAACTGGACAATTGCTCAACCATTCAGATTAAGAGGAGAGAAGTTTGAATACAGTTTGGAAAGATATTATGCAAACGCATCTCAGAACTCAAGAGCCCAAACTGGCTTGGAGTACATCATTGATCAAGCTATACAACATCAAGATGAGGATTAATGTCAAAACCATCCACTGTAGCGTCTCTAAAAAGATGATCGTTGAGTCAACAAAGGAAAATGTAGATTCCATAGCTTCCTTATCATGCTACTCTACGAACCAAAATGGTCAACGGTCAATCCACGTTATTGACGCCTACTTGTTTTGAAAAGAGACATTAAACTAAAGAGTTAATGGGGGAGTTACAGCTCATTACTGGGCATCGTACAACCAATGGTTGGTTGACACATCACTATTTATGCAGAGTTAGAAGGAACTACCATAAAGGAAAATTTAAATTAGCAAACAGTTATCAGAAGCTATCAAACCTCTCTCCCTCCCATTTTCAAACCCTAGAATCCTCTCAAAAGCCAAAATTAATTAACCTTCCAAAGCCTTGCCCAAATCACAATCAGCCATTTCTCATAAACTCCTCTGAATCAAATACCCATATTCCTCAAACTATTCAAATGGAAGATTGGCGAGTAATCACTGGCATTCAGCTCAGGACCAAGTCGTTTGAAAAATCTGAAAAGAAGTTCAGAGACATTCTCGAACTTGTGAAGAAAGCTGGATTCTAAGAATGTCTTGATGCTAGCACTCCAGTATATACTGAACTGATCAAGGAATTCTACCCAAATGCATCCATAAATATCGGAACCCTTTCAACAAAGGTTAAAGGTCAGTCTCTTAAGCTGAAATTATCCGATATTAATCAATGCTTAGGTTTCCCTGACCTAGGACTGAGAAACCTTGATGAGATCAACACTGAGCAAGCAAAGGAGATTATGGGGTACCAAAGAAACCCTAGTCTAAAGGATATGAAGAAAAAGGAGTTTCCTAAGGAATTATAGTTCCTTGATAAAATAGTGGGAAAATGCATACTAAGCAAGGATAATGCACATGACACTGTGCTTGATCAATAGTTAAAAATCATGTATGCAATAGTTATGAACAAATGAATCAACTTTGGAGTTATCCTATTTGATCAGATCTCCAAATGGGTAGAAAAGGCTGAGTTGAAGAAGTCTACAGAAAAACCCCTGACAAAGGTGTTTCATGGAAGACTATTGAGTATAGTGCTAAAGAAGAAACTGGGAAGCAAAATCGAGAATGATGAAAGAGAGCCTTTAAATGTTCACAAAGTAATGTCTCCACAACTGTTTATGAATTGGAAGAAGAACCCAAAGGAAAATAGGAGGTTGACAACAACAGGGAGTAGCAGAAACAACTCTGCAAAGAAGAGGAAGGCAAAAGAGGTAGAAAGCTCTGGGTCTGGTGACTCTGTACCAGCAGCAACCACACCAGCTAGAAAAAAAATCCAAAGGTGTGAGGAAAACTGAGGCTCCACCAAGAAGTCTATCAACTGAGGACAAGGATGAAGAAGAAAAAGTCCTGACTACAGAAGCCACCAAGAGAAGAAGTAACAGACTGCTTCAAGGGCCATCTAGAAAGAAAGCTAAGGTGGTAAACAGACCAGTTCCAGTTTCCCAATATAGTTCATCTGACGAAGAAGAGGACGTAGAGTCAGAAGAAGAAAAAGGAACTGATGATGTCAAGACTAAGTCCCCAAAGAACAAATCTAGTGATGAAGGTGGAACCGGATTCATGGAAGATAATGCAGATTCTACTGATAAAGAAGAATGCACAAGTCCAGTGGCTAATTCTCAGAGTACTCACTCTGAAAATGAAGAAAGGCTGCAAGATGACAAAGCTACATCTCCCACTGCACCTACTCCTGCAAGCCCACATGATGGCTCAAAAGATGATGAGTCTGAGGAAGAAGGACCTGCCCCTGACAAGGCTAAACCTCAAGAAAGTTGGTCTGAACCAAAGGCCTCAGAGTCAGAAGAAGAAGAAGAGTCTGACTCTCCCATAGCTGAACCCCCAAGGAGAAGGAAGAGCCACAGATTAATTGCTCAATTTGCCTCCAAGAAGAAAAGTGATCACTCCACTGCAGTTATTGAGGTAAGTGATGATGAATCCATGTAAGACATTCCTGAAGAAGAGTCTGGTAATGAAGATCAATAAGAAGGATTCACTAATGAATCTAATCAGAATGCTTCAGACTCTAAAGAGAAAAAATGGAGAAAAATTCTAATTCTACACATCAGGAATCAGAGGAACCAGAAGACAATCCTGTCCTCTCTCCAGCAAGAATTAGTAGAAGAATAGTGATAGAAGTTTTTGATGAGCCAGCAGAAAGATGGGTAAGATATGGAAATGAACAAATCAAGGTTGTAAGGATGACTGCACATGATGTGTTCAAAAACTTGAACAACGTGGAGCTAAACTGTATGAGTATCCTCTACAATTCCGATGATCTGCTGATGAGATGGTTCTTCCAATGGATGCCTTGGCTAAAGGCACATACTGAAAGAGATGGAAGTTACTTCACCTGGTGCTACTCTCAGTTTCCAAGCATGGAGTTGGTGGCACAGAACTTCCCAAGGGTGAAGAGATTTGCAACAGTGATGATAAAAGACCAGCCTCACACTGGAAATCACTATATCCCTTATGATCGTAGAGTGGACTCTGAAGGAAGAAGGATCATGACTAAGGAGATAATCGTAGAGTCTGTTCACTTTACTACTGATGATATTCAAGTCCAAAATGAGAAGCTTCCATCTGCTCAAGCACTATTGACCGACATTCCTTCATCCCCTAATAATGATTGGTACTCAACGATTTTTCAGATTCTCAACACCTTCGAAAATCTGTCCAAGGATGAAAATCGTAGAGTCCAATCTAAAGATCAACAAGAGGATGCCCAACCAGTTGATCAAATTCCTATGGAGAAGGAGTTGATGAAAATTTCTGATGAGCTAATTGAGAAGATATCTCTAATCACTGAAGAGTCAAAGAGGTTGACAGAAACAAAAGATAACTCAGTTCAAGAGAGACTCCAAGCTACGATGGTTGATGTATCTCTCAAAATCAAAGAGAGAGATCACATATATCTAAAGGCCATGAATGATTAGAAGGAAGATGCACTACGAGCGCAGAAGGAAAATAAAGAACAACTCCAAGTCCTCTCTGACAAGATTGACAACATGAATCAGTCTTTCTCAGTGCAACTTCAGCTAAGCCAACAAGAACTCAAGTTTGAAGTTTCCAACTCCTCCTACCTGATGGAGTAACTAATGTCCAACATGGAGCAGCTCTCCCAAGTGATTAATGAAAAAAGGGGAGAAAAAGAGGCATAAAAAGAGGTAGAGTAAGAGGCACTCAAGAAAGGGCAAGGAGGGCAGAAGGAAACAAGAGAAGAAGAGAAAGAAGAAGATAGAAGCTGGGTCATCATCTGAGGGGGAGCCAAAGGATGATGACCCTGTATTTGCAAAGGCTGGGGAGGAGCCAAAAGAAGAAGAAATGAAGTCCACATCCCAGGGGGAGCAGGAGAAAGGAAATCAAGCAGATGAATAGCTGATCAACAGACATCCTAGAAGCATACATGAGTCCAAAGGGGTACATCTCTAACTAGTTAGGTATGTTCTGGATCCAGGATGTAAAATTTCATAGTGTAATAAATTCCATATTCTTATAAATGGCATTCATGATTATCTGTTTTAGAAATACAGTTGCTTACTGTATATAAGATTCATTCATAACATACATATGCACTTATTGTTTTTGTCATAATCAAATAGGGGGAGATTGTCAGGAATAAGCATCTGAATGATATTCCTATTTACATATGATTTAATTATGATATATATATATACATATATATATATATAAATATGAATGAATATGTAAGTATGTTTGCATTAAGAAAAGCTGTAAAGTCCATTGATAGATAATAGAAACATATGTACAAGGACTTAGAATGAATTGATCAAATGTGTTAGATTGATCCTACATAAGCAAAACAACTTTCTAAAGTAATTAAAAAGAAATGATGTACAAGCACTATAAATATAGAAAGATCAAGTATGTTAGGTTGATCTTTTGATGTAATAGATAGGCTTGTCTGATCGTCTAGCACTGCACTAGAAATCGTAGTCTGCCAAGAGAGTCAAGGGAAACTCGAGAGCTATCGATGCAGAATAGTAGTCTGGAAGATAGTAGATCTCGGAGTTCGTAGACTTCCAGGAGAGACGAGGAAGGATCGTGGTGTGTCGAGGATAACTTCCTCAGGGTCGTAGTCTGCTGAGGAAGTTATGTTCAGAATCGTAGAGACAGCCTACCTACGAGCCGACCGAGCATTTGCCTAAGCCAAGTCAAGGATCGTAGACTACACTCTGAGTCATAGAGCCTACTGATTATATATATAGATCGTAGTCGAGCAAGATCAGATGAAGATAACGAGCAAAAAGTCAGAAATCGTAGAGTGTCAAGATCTGATCATGGAGTCGTAGTGTTTGCACAGCCGAAGCTAAATCGTAGAGTGTAGAACTGAGACTTTAATAGGTGCTCACAATGCCAAGGCAGAATCATAGAGCAAATATTATTCTCAACAAATGAGCACTCCCAGAATATCCAAAGGAACCAAGCCTCTGGTTGGTACTAGATACATCCCACCAGAAGGAAACAAGAGAGCACTCAACGAATGTCATGCAAGCTAATAGAAGATCTAAGCATCAACCCAATCAGCATCCAGATTGAGTTGTGAAGCCATTCGAGATGAAGTCTTCCACCAGGAGACCAGAAGAAGACTTGAAGAATCGACTAAGAAAGTCGCCAAGTGCGATGAGTCATCAAGTGAGATGTAAGACGACGATCTTGGAAGCAACCATGATCGTAGTGTTTGCCAAATAAATAAAGAACTGATAGAGTATACACAAAGATTCTGGTCAGCCTTTGAAGAACAAAGTTAAAGTGATTAAGCATTGGGTCAGTCCATTGATGATAAGTTAACGGGAGATCACAAGGAGAAACCGAGCTGGACACACCACAAATCTGAAGTGTCTTGCTATTTAGAAGGGGCCAGAACAAAGAAGTCAAGACATCAGTATCTGACAGATGTCGAGGCAAACATAATTGTTGAAGCACTGGACAAGAGAAGGAAGATGTGTTCTACACTGAAGATCCAATCAAGACTCTTCAAGATCGTAGTATTGTCTCTACCAGTCAACAAGACACTGCGATCAGGTCCAAGAAGACATGCATCAGAATTGTAGAGTTCGAACAGCTGAAGATTGGAGCAGTGGCAATGGTTTAATCTAAAGGTTAATATTCGGACAAGAGCTTATTGAGAGCATCGATGCAAAAGGACAACCTCTGATCGAGAAATCAGAAGGAGGAAATAAAGGCGTTAACCTGCCCGAGGCATAAAAGTGACATCTCTGATGGGGTAGGTGAAACAGTAGACTGCATTGTCAGAAAGTCATGACATGTCACATCTGTAGTCTACACCAAATAACTTGAGATATGCGAAGGAAATCAAAAAACTTTCAACGACTACTTTCCAACAGGAAGATTGGGAAGGAGTATAAATCAACAGAGCTTCAAAGATCAAAAGTGCTGATGATTGCTATGTTGCAGAATCATTTAGTTGGTAGAATGCTAACGTTGACTCTACGAGTTTAACCTGAGCTTAAATAGAGCAAGTCTTAGTGACAGTGAGACAACGAAGGTGGAAGTGAAGCAACTTTAAAGAAGGACATAAACAGATCAAAGCTTCACTCAACAAAGATGAGAAGGCCACTTGAATTGGCAACTAAGCTAAGAGCCATGAAGGACAAGAAGATAGCATTCAGAAAAGTGGCAAAGCATAAGGCAGATCCTAATAGCCACTCTATAATTCACCATGAACCCAAAGCTAAAGAAGAGCAAGTACAGAACCATGTCTACCAACATTTTAATAAGGATTCAGGAAATGGTGATGGTGCACAGCTGACACTACATGAAGATGAGCAGAACAAAAGAAGATCAACTGCACCAAAGATGATGTGGTCCAATCTCAAAGCAGAATGAAAAGAGGACCACACCAAGCTACTAAGTACAAAAGATGATCAAGCTTAAAGACATCTTAGCAGCTAAGCACCACCACCACCACCACCAACAACAACAACAACAAGCTAGGGCTTGAGGGGTCCTTGTCCGGAGGGACTAAAAGAAGATCCAAGCCTGCTGGGCTTGAAGAGTTCCTAGGGAACTAGAGAAGTTCCAAGGCTACTGGCCTTGAAGAGTTCTTAGTGAACTGAAGTCCCAAGGCTGGTGACCTTAAAGGAATCTTAGTGATTCAGGGTGCTGCCCTTCCTTAGTGAAAATCCTGCTAGTTGAAAGAAGAAGAGTGGATTAGGAGCTTGTGTCTCTGAACCACTTAAAACCCCTTGTGTCTTTTACTTTATGTCATTTATATTATGTATATTAACTGCTATAACTGTTATGTATATTTTAACTGCTTACAACTGAACTAACTCTAAGAACAATGTATGTATGATAATGAATATATCAACGAAGGGGATCTTTTACTTATTCTGTTGTGCTTGAAAAATTCTTATGTTTGTCATATGCTAAAAAATTAGCTATACAAATTAAAAGAGAAAAGTATTTGAAATTAAAAAGGATCTATTCAAGGCCCCCCCCCCTTTTAGATCTATATTGTGACACCCCCAAATCCCGGTACTTCATTACCTCAAGATTTGGTGTTCACGTAATCAAAACATTCATATCTAGCTACCCAATTATAAAAAAATTGAATAATAAAAACCTGCCCATAGAGGATTACTTTAATAAAAACATTATCTTCCAGGTTCTCTAACCTTTAATACAATCATTCAAGTGCAGAAATAAAATTATTACATCACATCATTATTAAAAGTCTATCATCATAACGATAAAACAAAATTACAAGTCTTCATTACTTGTACATTTTTCCCTTTCCTTTGCTAGATGTAGGTTTATCTACCTTCTCATTCATAGCTGCAATAAATGTATAAATATGCAAGAGTGAGCAAACAAAGCTCACTTGAATAAGAATAAATATATTTACATCATTTGCCAAATAATAGGCTCAATAGAACTGAATGATATGTTCTATTAATATTACAACATTTGCCAATTCATAGGCTCAATTAAACTGAATGATATGTTCTATTAACATTCCTAATCATATTACTAAGGGTCAAATGACCACGAACCATGTTCACAGTTATAAGTAATCTTTCAACTTTAACTTTAACAGTCATATGACTATAAGGACTCCACGTGCTTAGGGGGATCAATCCTTCGTACAATGTATTGTGCACAACCATTTCAACGCTAAGCGTAAACCCCTAAACATAGGGTTGTTCATCTAAGTATTTAGAGTGCAAGTCCGCACCAAAGAAAGTTTGGTTTGGATAAGCTTTCAAGGGTAATTGAAGTTTAATGATCATCAACTAGGGAACTAGTTGAATCATCAATGCTTAATAACACAATAGTTGTGTAATAACAACATAACTTAGAACATTTGAGAATCATAAATGAACTGATTCCACATATTAAACTCATGCTTGGAATAACTTTAGAGCATAAACATTCAATAAATGAATAAAATGATTAACCTTTGCTTGAATAGTAAAATAAGCTAGGTTCAAGTTTTATAATATTAGAAATGAAATTTCTGAACTTTAAGAAACTTATTTAACTGTAAACAAGTTAGAATGAATCAATCAATTGAGAATTTCCAATAATACTGGAGTTTGAGTTTGCTCAAATGGATTTTAGGAACAATTTACTTATTCAATAACAGTTGAGATAAAACTTGCTCAATCAAAAGTATGCATTATAATAATAGAACTAACTCAACAAAAATGTAGAGTTAGGAAACTTGCACAATGTAATAAATGAACTAGCTCAACGAAAGTTAGAGTTAGAAAACTTGCACAATGTAATAAACGAACTAGCTCAACGAAAGTGTAGAGTTAGAAAACTTGCCTTAAGCGTAAGCTATAAAATTAAACTCACAATCACCTACACATAAATTTAGAACCACAATACCTATTAGACATGCTAACATATTATAACATGTTCATTACCATTCATATTTCAGAAACTCTAAGTGTCTTACTTCACAACACTTGTCTAACTTTCATTATGTATACTAAATTACCACATAACACGTTTTCGATTTATTAATCATTTTTGCAACTTTGATCATACTAACCACAACTCACTATGTTATGTTAACATTACACATTTAACATGCTCACACAATTTCAGACCATGTTATGACACTTTCCCAAATCTGCAGAAATAACAGAAGTCAGAATCTCAAACCAGATATAGTGGTGCACGCATCCATACAAAGGCTTGGGATCCTAAGTGGCATTTGCTACCTAAGTGTTCGAACAGACGCAGAGAAGGCTATGAATAGTAGCCAACTTTAGCCCAATAAACACAAATTTTACCCAATAAACAGTAATATTAACATGTATAATAAATATACAACTATCATAAACATGATTGCTCACATTTACAACCAATTAGCACAATTTAACACTAACTAAAACTATTTTAATTTCTCAAAACTCATGTTTTTCATAAAAACTCAATTGTCTTGACATTCAACCTAAAAATCATCACTGTGAATTCATTAGTTGGCCAAAACATCTCATTCCAGTTACGTTATGTTCGTATCTCATAGAACTAACATATACAAGCTTCGATTTACACTTTCACATATGAATTAGCCACTAGAATTGATACTTTTCATGAACATATGAATATATATATATATATATATATATATATATATACAACCATATACTGTCGAAAATTTCTTGTACTGTAAACCGAAACTAGCATACGATTGATGTTTAAACATAATCTCTAGCATTACAAATATGTATAACCACAATTAACAACTATATATCCACAACTCATCAATTTGATTCACAGAACATAAGACAAAACTATGTCGTAAGTTCATATATGAATATATATATATATATATATATATATAATACAAAGTTGTGAACATACCTTTAATTTGTTAATATAATCCTTGCTAAATGCTGGAAATTTCTTAATTTCTCTCTCAATTCTCTCAACTCTCTCTACCAAACTCTCTTCTCAACTTCTTTGAACTCTCAGTAATAATCCTAGACAACTAAATTGTACGTAAAACCAAACTGAACAGTAAGCGTAAAAAAAACGGATATGGCCTTAATAATAATAATAACTATTATCAGTTACCAATACAACGTATATATTATAATATATATTATATTTATTATGTAATTATATTTATTTTTAAAAAATCTAGAAATTCCAAAAGCCATAAGGCTTGTTTGGCAAACCCTTTAATTTTTAAAGAATTTATATAATAAGCCTTGTTTGCTAAAAACTAATTTAAACTACTTTAATTTATTTTAATAACTCCTTATAATATAGTTATTTGTCACACTATATTTAATCAAGTATTCATATTTATTTTAATTAATTCAAATAACAATTAATTGAATAAATCCTTTAATCACATAACACAATACAAATAATTAATCATTAAATTGAAATATCAATAATAATAATTTCCTTAATTCATTAATTATTTATTAAATAATTAATTAACTAAACAAAATTAAATCAATTGAACAAAACAAAATTAAATCAATTGAACAAATATTTATTCAACGATAATAACATCCATTAAATATTTATATAAATCAATAAATATTTAATATTACATTTAAAATTCTAAAATGTTACATCATTCCCTCCTTAAAAGGATTATGTCCTCAGAATCACAATTCAAACAATCAAATCGTCAGATTCTTCCCCACTTACAAAGATTTTGTCCCCAAAATCGAAGACATAGATTAAACAAATAACTCAAGGTAACTTTTCATCATTTCAGTTTTGAGTTTCCACGTTGCCTCTTCGACATTGTGGTTTCTCCATATCATATTCACAGAAGGTATCACTTTATTTCTGAGCACTTGTTCTTTTTTGTCGACTATCTGGATAGGAGTCTCTTCATAAGACAAATCTTTATCGAATTGCAATGGTTCGTACTCAATCACGTGTTTGTAATCGGGTTTATACGGTCGTAACACCGAAATATGAAAAACATTATGAATGTTTTCCAATTCTGGAGGTAGAGCTACCTCATAAGCCACTTCCCCCACTCTTCGTAGTATTTCAAACGGTCCAATAAATCTTGGGCTGAGCTTTCCTTTCTTGCCAAAATGAATTTTCCCCTTCCAAGGAGAAACTTTTAGGAAAACGAAATTTCCTACTTAAAATTCGCGATTCTGCCTATGTTGATCGGCATACTTTTTATGTCGGTCTTGGGCTACTACCAATCTTGTCCTGATGAGTTTGACAACTTCAGTAGTTTGTTGTAGCAGTTCTGGTCCTAATAGTTGGCGTTCACCGACTTCATCCCAGCACAGTGGAGTTCTACACTTTCTGCCGTACAATGCCTCGTAAGGTGGCATGCCGATGCTCGCGTGGTAACTGTTGTTGTAGGAAAATTCTACCAACGATAAATGTTCATCTCAGCTTCCTTTGAAATCCATGATGCATGCTCTCAGCATATCTTCCAACGTTTGGATTGTTCATTCATTTTACCCGTCGGTTTGCGGATGGTATGCTGTACTCATTCGCAACTGTGTTCCCATACATTCTTGTAGTCTCTTCCAGAAGTTTGATGTGAACCTTGGATCTCTATCTGACACTGGAACTCCATGTCTTGACACAATCTCTTTAACGTATAGTTTCGCTAGTTGATCAAGATTAAATAAAATCTTTATTGGCAAAAAGTGTGCAGATTTTATCAATCTGTCCACAATTACCCAAATCGCATCGTATCCTTTCTGAGTCGTTGGAAGTCCTACCACAAAATCCATTGTGATATGCTCCCAATTCCATTCCGGTATTTCCAATGGCTGAAGGAACCCGCTTGGTCGTTGATGTTCATCTTTCACCTTCTGACACGTCAAGTATTTTGCAACGCATTCTGCAACGTCTCTTTTCATATTCGGCCACCAAAAATGATGCCGCAAATCTTGATACATCTTTGTACTTCCTGGATGAATCGAATATATTGTGCTGTGTGTGTCAACGTCGGGATTTTTGGATGTCTCTTTCCGTTACTTGTTCTTTAGTGTTCTCAGTTTAGGTGAGATTTGTTTGAAAAAACAAGTGAAAAAGGTCCGACATGTATAATGTCGACGATGGACTGTTAAGAGTCGCTAGTTGATTTTTTAAATGGTTGTACCAACACAACCGAGAAAAGGTTTGCACATTGACCCAGTGATGTGACACCGCTATACGGGTCGGTGAAACCGAGATTCATTAGGGTCCGGGGACTTGGTTATACGGGGGAAAGGTGTTAGGCACTCCCCGACATCCGTGTTACCACGGTGACCGCCTCTTTTCAAGAAACTATTATCTGAATATATGTGTGTATGGGTCAATCTGCTATTATTTGGAAGTAGTGCGAGACCTCGTTCGCACCTATATACATAGGGTTTGAATTTATGTAAAAAATTCAATTTTAATCAAGATATGGCAGTGATGTTTTTCAAAAGAGGTTTTTTCAAACCCTGATGCTCAATAGTAATTGAGACCTTTTACACTCCCATTTTATTAAGTGTTCGGCTTGATTGATTTTATTTGACAGATGCGAGGCATCCGTACGAAAATAATGTACAAAATAATGCCGACTTCCTCATGGGTATGGAAACCATCCGAGGAGATTCGAATAACACGTAAATAATTTACAAAGTCGCTTATAAATTTGAAAATGTCCATCATAGAACCGAATCTAGATTCAATGGGATGAATCTGTGATCACATGATTCCTACGCGCATTGAATATCTTGTAATTTTTATGAAAGCGATGGCGGTATATAATATAAAAGTTGTAAATATATATATATATATATATATATATATATATATATACAGACATGATCACCAACCGCGAAGCACCTCTATGGGAGATCAGAAATATAAATAAAGCTGTTAAAAGATATCAACCGCCACAGAGGAAACTCCAGGCGGGACGAAATGTAAATAAAAATGTAAATACGGTCAACCACCACAAAGGAAACTCCAGGCGGGACAAAATGTAAATAACGTTGTACAAAGCGATCAACTGCCACGAGGTACAAAAGGGCTATATATGAGCTCACAGGTGTTTAAAAGGGGAAAGTACCCTGCATGGGGTGAGTGCAGAGCAAATTGGGCAGGGCTTTCTCGCCTTTTTCTCGAGATTGAAGCTGGTCGCATTTGAAACAAGCATTTCCGGGGTTATTGCCGAAACTGCATTCCTTGGGGTTATCACCAAGGTTGGTGGCTATTCCCATGGTTGAGACTAAGATTGGATATCTCGGGGTGATCTCTGAGATTAATCTGTCTTCTCCGGGGTGTGTTCTGGTATTGTATCTGCAGGCCTCGGGGTTATCTCCGAGGTTGGAATTGTTACTCCCAGATTGCGATCTGAGGTTGAAGCTTAACTTCCGGTGGTATCCGGTATGGATATGGATCGTCTTCTAGGGTTCCCTCTTAAAAGATGAATCTATCCTCCTGCAATGTTATTGACAGTAGTACAGAAAATTTCGAGTGTCTACAGATGCCCTCTTTATCATACTCATGCATGGCGATGCATGGGTAAGATAAAGAATCCTAGACACTTGAAACGCAATAAGACAAATATGGTACTATGGATAACAACATGATGCAAATGTATGATGCATGTGTACGGGGTTGTAGCCCAACACGATGGGGATGATTGTTGGCTCCTTGTTGCTTCGACTGGGGATTGGAAATGATGACCAGATTTGATGTGTAATCCGAATCTATTAGGATGTTGATGTTGGAGTTATCACCAAATTCATGTGTCTTTGATTATGACTTGATCCTGAAGATGTACCTCTTATGTGTAAGAGATCTGTGGGGATAAAGCTTGATCTGTTTGAGGATGTGTATAACATATTCCATCATCTATCCTCTTTAATAACATTGACCTTTCCTGGTTGGTATCACCAGAATATGTCAAGATCCTGTTGGATTTACTGCCAACAACAAATGTTATCAGGGATGCCTGACCTTCGTCGACGTGTGAATCAACGGTTGAAACTCTGTGGGTAGATTGTCAAGGTTGCTTGACATCCGCTGTCGTGTAGATCACCTAACATTGTCTTTGTGACCCCATCGAGGGATATCTTTGAGGAATACGACGATGGGTGTGAAAACCTTGAATAGCTCTAGAGCTCTGATAGGTTTAATCGCTATCGGCTGAAATAATGGCAAGGTTGCTTGACCTTCGCTGATTTGTGTGTCAACGGATGAGCATGCATTGTTATTCCCGCCGGAGATATACGTTGTAACCCCCATCATGGACTCACGTTGTAACCCCCGTCGGGGACTTACATAGGGTAACGACCTGGAGTTGGCGGCATCAGACCTGTATAAGGTATTTCTGTATGTGATTTGTTACAACTGAGATCATCGGTAGGGTATACCTTGTGTTCAGGTGACTACCAATGAGTGATGTACAGATTCAAAGTCTCATCTAAGAAGACCAGGATTGTATGTTGTTTTGCTCAATTAAATGGTACCAAGAAAAGTGCTTTCCGCAGCCGGTAGTGGCCTCGCTGACCAATTGCGGATGATAAATTCCAACAGGTTGGTCTCACAAGTCATTTTCAGTTTGTCGTGCGAAGGAAAATCTATGAGCCTCTTTCAGATCTGGTGAGTTCGGGCTACTTTCTGCAAATTCTGTCACCGTACAAGTGTTCTACACTATCCTGGTAACGTATGCATGTATTTTTTTCCAGTTTTTATCCGTTGGATTATGAGTTATCACATGAAATGCATCTAAACACATAGTAATGATTATGTATTCACAAATAACTTGATAAAAAATATTCAACATAGTAAATGTTAGTATTAAACCATGCTGAACATAATGATGTGAAAAAATTTGACTTTTGAGACAGTCAAATTGGTACCTTTTTCTGTTATTTCTTGTCCTATTTGAGGTCCAATGAGCAAAAGGTACAAAGGCAAAGTACTCCTAGTTTTGAGGTTGACCTTATGCATGATGATTTTGATTTTTAATGCATATATTATGTATATGACTTTTAGGGGCGTGTGTCTTCTTGAATGGCCACCTAGACGCGTTACTGTGTGCATGTGGATAGTCCTATTTTCAAAGGGGACTATGGCAAAATTTTTCCAAATGTAGGCATTGGGTAGTCATGCATTTTAACTCTATTATATGTTAAAGTAAATGCATCCATGCATATAGTCGTAAATGCATTTTGGAAAGCTCCAGGTAAGGAAATACCACACCCTTTCTGAGGTGATTTGGAGACTTGTTGTCCAGATATCATGGATCCGGATCAGCCGAGCAGTTCTCACAGGACCACTTCTGGCATACGGCGGAGGGCTTCCGAAGTGCCTCGTCCCCGTTCTATCAGACAGCCTCGTCGGTTGGTGGAGGTCGTGATTCGCCCTGTCCGAGCAGATGTGCCAGACGTTGATGACGAGGAGGCGAATATTCTGATTAAGGATCCCGCTCCTTCTGTACATGTCCCTCGTAGGGAGCTTCCGAGTATTCAGGTGGCGAACCCAGAGTTGCTAGGTGATTTGAGCAGACATCCATCGATGTACTTGCATGCTAACGAGGTATGGCGTTAGACTTTGATCTTCCTTCTTTCCTATTGATGAGGATTAAAGGATTTTGATGTTGATCTGTATTTCATGCAGGTTCCTAGTTTTACACAGCCTCGAGGGAACTGGTTTAACATTCACTCCATGTACCAGGTGCTTCATCCTGACTATAGAGCGGTAGTGCATGAGTGGGGATTTGGGGCATTTTTCTCCATCCTTCCCTGTCGTTGTCCCTGGGGTTACCTCAGGGCATTGTCTGAGCGATGGTTTCATCAGACTTAGTCACTCCATCTGCTGGATTACGAGGGGATGATGACGCCTATGGATTGACGATTTATCATAGGTATGGAGTTTGGAGGGGAGCCAGTGCCTTGCATGGCGAACATTACCCCTACTGCCGTTAGATCCTTGTTAGTAGTTTCGACGAAGGCGCTCAAAGGCAGGACTGTCCATTCAGGTCCTTTGAGCGTAGATGCTATGAGCGGGCTTTTGAGTGAGCCCATGCCTGATGATGTCAGAATCAGGGATCGCGTTTTGCGATGATTGTTCCTGATGATCATTCGAGGCTGATTCATAGCAGATAACTCTTCTACGGTATCTTTCGCTTTGATCAGTGCCACACGTGATGTGGATCGTATTGGAGAGTATGATTGGGGCTCCTATACCTTTGACTATTTCCTCCGGGGCATGCGTATGCGCTCACAGGGTTTGACCGAGGCTTGGCTAGGGTTTTACCCATTTCTGTTGTTGAGTATTTCTCTTGTCTTTTCCCATTTATAGGTTAAGAGTGTTTACTGATAGCAGATGTTTTGCCATTGTGTTGGCAGTTTTGGGCATACGAGAGGCTCCCATGTTTACGTCCTGTGAGTGTGTTAGGTTTAAATACCTATCCACGAGGACGACGATGACACCATTCTATTTTGCTGGAGGTCCATGTAGCTGAGGGATTCACTCACTGCCGTATGCAGCTGGAGTTGCTGACAGCTGATACCATTACATGGATTCCCTACTCAGGGGAACATTTAACCATCGGCTTTGAGGATGGACACCCGACTGGAGTTGAGTACTTGATTTCCTCCAGGAGAGTTCCTCTGTTCACAGATGGAGGTTGGGAGCTCTATTTAGGAGAGCATACTATTAGGAGCACCACATGGGAGATCCGTATACCGATCTTGCCTCCTGCCAGGCGTCATTGGCCTGTATCACAGTCACCCGTCACTGATATCCCATTGTTGGGAGTTGACGGTTTTGCATTATCAGAGGGTCCATGTACTCATGAGATGTTCCAACGGTGGTGGTCCCCTCGCACTATTGGAGCCCAGTCCCGCGCCACACAGTTTATGGGGGATATGGTTCCAGGAGCCTTGATGATGACGGATTGGGTAGCTTGTGTCCGAGCTCCGACTCATATGACCCAGATTGATAGTTTGACCCGGTAGTTGGACCAGGTACATATATTTATCCCGCATTTGGGTAGAGATCCAAAGAGAGAAGTGAGTCATTTGTTCCTTCCAAATTTCGGCCCGCCCCTTAGATGACCCATTTGGTTTTTTCGGTGCAGATCCTCCTCTTTATAGGCCTGACATCCCTATTGATAGAGATCCAGTGACTCAGGAGTAGTTACATCAGGTGGACAAGATTGATGTTGTGGACATCGACACCATGTTCTTCTTTTGATGTGAATTCTCGTTATATCTTTTGATAGGCCTCTGTTAGATATTGGGTGGATGTTCACCATTCTCGCTATATCTTTTGATAGGCCTCTGTTAGTAGTAGGGCGGCTGTGCCCCATTTCCCTGTATTTGTAGCTATACAGAGCTGATGTATTAGATGATGATATACTTAAGAATGTATGCACCATTTTTCCCATTCCCTATATCATATTGTCATCCATCATTTGTTATGCATGTATCATGTTATGTATATGTATGTATGTCCAGAGATATTCGGCATTGACCCCTGGATGGTCTTATGACACGGCCCGCACAGATGTCTTCTTCGACAGTTAGCCATATAGATCACACCCCACCGTCAGTGGTGGTATTGGGTATGCGATCGTGGTATGATAGCATGTCACCACTAGACAGGTTGACTGTAGATCAGTTGTTGCAACATACCATGACTTTATTGCCTTTTCAGGTTCCCGCAGGGTTTGTGAACGGGATGCTAGAGCATTGGCTACCGGATAGGCAGGTATTTTGATTCGGCACCCATGAGTTGACTCCTACTCTGGAGGAGTATGCACGGTTGACGATGTTTCATTTAGATAGACCTTGTGTGCATCTGGCTTTGGGAGACATGAGTAGACGGTTCATGACTCTCACAGGATTGCGGCGCAGAGTAGTGCAGGACGAGCTGATATATGGCCACGTGATATCCCAGCTTTGTTTGTATGACAGATTTGGCTCGGAGGATAGCTATTCACAACATTCCGGGGATTTCACCGCACCGGAGGACCATTGGCGTTTGGTCAAGGTTGATGTACTGATGATATGCGTACTGTCATGTGTCTATATGCCGCATTACATGGATGAGATAGACATTGGTGTGATCATGGCCGTGAGAGCTCTTAGAGAGGGTCGCACCATTGTATGTATGATTGTAGCAGAGACCCTGCGGTCAGCATCCTACTGCTGCACTTACCCGACAGGAGTTTTTACGAGTAGTTCGGTCATGTTGTATGTGTGGTTTATGTCATACTTGAGACCGATCGGCACTCTTAGACGGCATGGGTATTGGTTCACCCATGATGTAGCCATGTCATACTCCTTTTAGTCGTCGAAGTGTATAGATGCTCTATCTTGGTCCGCATTTTTGGCAGATATCAGAGATCCATTCAGCATATTGTCGTGCTCGGGGCTTTGCTCAACATACAGCTTCATTACTCACGCTCCGGGCATAGACTTCCTCCCTCTGGCTGGCTTGAGGGGCGTGACTACTTATCACCCACTGGCCGTGATGTCGCAGTTTGACCAGTTCCAGGATTTTCATCCTTTCGAGGGGCCAATAGGTCAGCGTTTAGCTTCTCGATATCTCTCAGCAGAGGACCGATCCCGTGTGTATGCTTGTTGGGATCAGCGTGAGATACCTGCTTTTTTTGTCAGTCATCCCGGTTTTTCTGCAGAGTATTCCGCATGGATGGAGACATAGATTTTATCGGCTGTAGCAGTATCTGCAGTACCGGATAGCGAGTCAGACGATGTAGAGCCCATGGAGGACATTGATACCTACATCGAGGAGGAGCCCATCTTTGGGTTGCCAAGATTTCTTCCCGGATTCTCCTAGTATCGCATTATTTTGATTCAAAGACTCGACACAAGATTTTAGCAAAGTCTTCATCTGATGACCTTTGAGAGAGATCAGGCTCGATCTATGATGTTGACTGCCCTTGATGAGAGGGACGCAGCCCTATTAGAGAGAGACGAGGCATTAGCTCGCCGAGATGCCGTTGTTATTGAGCGGGATGAGGCCAGATCAGCCAGAGACGCAGTGATAGTTGAGCGAGATAGTCCCATATCTGCCCGGGATGTAGCCGTCACAGATAGTACTGTCGTGAGATCCCTTACCACTGGCATGATTGCAGAGATTAGCGCATATATTGATGATCATATGGTCACCATGCAGATGGTTGCAGATCTGTTGGGTTATGTGGATATTCTCGTACAGGAGACCACAGCCTCGCCTCCGTCTTCTGAGAAGGACGCCATGTTGGGCTTGTTAGCTTGCATATACCCTGACTTGTAGATGAGCTTGTATTTACCTGCACATACTAGCTTAGCCATTTTGTCATGTAAAGTTTACATTGTATATATATCAAACAACATTATATATATGACAGGGAAATATATTTTTGGATCACTTCCCTTTTAGATATGCCTTGCTATTTGCTTGATATTTTGTTTGCTGCTTCAGGGCTTGTGGTCTTAATGTATTCTCAATTCCTCTCTGGTGGATGGACATTGAGTTGTCTTTGGATAGTTTAGAATGGATCATCGATCTATGTATCCCTACCATCTTTGGTGTCTTGGGCTGGTTTCAGATGGAAATGTGGAGAGGAGTGTGGCTTTCCTCTCTCTCGATTGACCGCACTACGGATGGTCGCCAAGATTTCTATTTAGGAGAAGCCTAGTTAATTCCATCTCTTATGGATTGGTGTTGCTCTTCAAGGTATGACCATGACTTAGATGGTCATTGAATCTCCTATTTGGGAGGAGTTCAGTAATTCCATCCTTTGGTCCGAAGCCAAATGAAATGTAGTGGATTGAAGTTTGATCCCATTATCAACCGACAAGGATTTGTGTTTTGGTAGAGGGTGAGACCGCACTCATGAATGGTTGCCTACGTACTCTATTGAAGAGGAGATCAGTCTCACGTGAGTTCAACCTCGGTGTAAGAGGTTCAACGTCAGATATGGTCAAATGGTGTAGGAATGTTTTTTGTTATTTTTGTGAGGAGAAGATGGTAGAAATGTTTTTGTTGTTTTTGTTTTATTGCGACCGGGCCATATGAAATGGTTGCCTACGTACTCCTATTGAAGAGGAGATCAGGTCGACGTAGTTCGCCCCTCAGGGCTAGAAGAAAAGTGTAATCCCATGTGCAGGTCAGTGTGCGGGGAAGAAAAAGTTTAATCCTTGGTTGAGGATAAACTGTAGGTATGAGAAGTTTGATCCCAGGTATGGGTAGCCAAACTGCAAATGAAAGAGGTTCAATCCGCGGTGGAATGACCTAAGTTGTAGGAACGCAAAGGAGAAAGCAAGGCTGCTAGCTTTGAAAAGTATATTTCCCTGAGGGGCAAAGTGTAGAAAAGTTATATATGGTAAAGGGTTAAAGAACCGGAATGACTGGTGATCTGATGGTTTCGCACCAGGGTGTTTGCGAATTACTTCAAACATAATATCGTTTCACGGTGTCCGAGTTGATGAGTTATGAAAATTCATCGCCGTCCATTTCTTGCAATCTGAGAGAGCCCCCTGTCAATACTTCCTTGACAATAAACGGGTCTTCCCAATTAGGAGCGGATTTTCCCTTAGATTGATCTTGGTTGTCAAGGATCTTCTTCAAAACCAAGTCATGTTGTTTAAACTGCCGTAGCCTGACCTTTTTGTTGTTGGATCTGGCGATCCTTTGTTGGTATAACTGACCATGGAAGATAGCCGCGGTTCGCCTTTCATCTATTAGAGACAATTGTTGATACATGTCTTGTACCCATTGGTCTTCATCCAGCTGAGCGTCTACCAACACTCGAAGGGATTCCATTTCAACTTCTATGGGGAGCACTGCTTCCATACCATAGGTTAAAGTGTAGGGGGTTGCCCCAGTGGAAGTGCGCATTGAGGTTCTATAGGCTAACAGTGTTAGAGGCAATAGGTCGGGCCAATCTTTGTGGTTGGCGGACATCTTTTGCATAATCTTCTTGATGTTTTTGTTAGCCGTTTCAACCGCACCATTCATCTTCGGATAATAGATGACGGAGTTAAGATGTTTGATATGGAATTTACCGAATAGCTCCTCCATCATTCTGTTGTTGAGGTTCTTAGCATTGTGTGACACAATCACCTCTGGTTGTCCATATCGACAAACGTCATTGTTTCTGATGAAAGAAATGATGACTTCTTTAGTAACCCTGGGGAAGGAGGCTGCTTCTAGCCACTTGGTGAAGTAGTCGATCATGGTGAAGATAAATCGATGACCATTACTGGCTTTAGGCTCAATGGGCCCGATAACGTCCATTCCCCATATTGAGAAGGGCCAAGGTGAACTCATATTGTGGAGTTCCCGTGGAGGGGCGTGTATAGCATTCCCATACGGCGGCCAGTTCCCGTGGAGGGGCGTGTATAGCATTCCTGTGGAGGGAACTCATATTGTGGAGTTCCCGTGAGGCGGCTAGTTGATCCGCGATTCCTTGACCTTTGATGGACTTTTGAGTCACATATACGATGTCAAATTATTGTAGGATCAACTGCCATCTGGACAGCCGGCAATTTAACATAGGTTTGTTGAACACGTACTTGAGAGGATCCACGCGGGATATGAGATTGGTTGTGTGACCATGGAGGTAATGTTGTAACCTCATGGAAGCCCATGCTAAAGCACAACATGTCTTTTTGATCAGAGTGTACTTGTGTTCACTTCTGCTGAACCTTTTGCTGAGGTAATAGATAGGTCCTTCTTGGCCTCTATCGTCTTTCTGTCCCAGCATGCAGCCCATGGCATTGTCACTTACGGACAGGTACATGAACAGGGGAACATCATCCCTGGGTGGTACCAAGACGGGAGCTTTGATTAGCTGTTTCTTGATTGTGAGGAAGGCATTTTGACACTCATCATTCCATTTCATGGAGGAGTTCATCCTTAATAGCTTGAAGATTGGCTCACAGGTTGCTGTGAGTTGGGAGATAAACCTTCTAATGAAGTTGATTCTTCCCAAAAATCCCCGTATTTCCTTTTCTATTTGAGGAATGGGCACTTCAGTGATGGCTTGGATTTTGGCAGGATCCAGCTCAATCCCTTTGTGGCTGACTAGAAATCTTAGCAACTTACCTGATTTAACGCCAAAGGGTGCACTTAGCTGGATTCAACTTCAAGTTGTACTTACGCAATCAATTGAACAACTTTCTGAGATGGTCTATATGGTCATCCTCCTTCCGGGACCTGACAATGATGTCATCCACGTAGATTTCGATCTCTTTATGCATTAAGTCATGGAAAAGAGCCATCATAGCTCGTTGATAGGTGGCTCCGGTATTGATGAGGCCGAATTACAACCGTCTATAAATAAAATTTCCCCAAGGCGTGATGAAAGCAGTTTTCTCACGATCTTCCTCGGCAACCATGATCTGATGATACCCCGTAAAGCAATCAGCAAAGGAGTACATGTCATATTGCGCAGTATTGTCAATGAGAATGTGGATAAATGGCACGGGAAAGCTATCTTTTAAGCAAGCTTTGTTCAAGTCCCGGTAATCCACGCAAACTCACACCTTCCCTCCAGGTTTAGGCATGGGCACAATGTTGGAAATCCACTCAGGATATGTAGAAACCATTATGATGCCACCTTGAAATTATTTCACAATTTCTTCTTTCACCTTTAAACTCCACTCAGGTTTCAATCCCCTGAGCTTTTGCTTGACTGGTTTAAATCCCTCTTTAATGGGAAGGCTATGAAGGACAATGTCAGTGGACAAACCCACCATGTCTTCATGAGACCATGAAAACACATCCTGGAACTGGGTTAGTAGCGTAACCATGTCATTCCGTTGCTTTGGGGTAAGGTCTGAACCAATTTGGATTAACTTAGGACTTTCTAAGGTTCTGAGATTGAAAGAAGTGGTTTGATCAAGGTTGGGTTTAGGTTTGTCTTTGACCCATTCTTTAATTTTTTGAGGCACCTCAATGTCATCCTGTATATCCATCAAGGATGAATTCATCTCTACATCAAAGGTACAATCCTTGTGGAGAAGAGGCACCGTATCAGCAAGTACAGGCACATCTAAATTCAGAGTCTTGAAACAAAATATGCTTTCACTTAATATATATGAAATGTGTTGATCATACACAGTGTTAGCACATACTGACAAAATAAACTACTAATACTGTACAAAAAAGTAAGCAATTATTATATCTACAGGGTAGAAAGAGTTTCTGCCCGCTTTACCCTTGTCGACTAATGCAAGGAATGCTGTTCCAATTAGCAAGAGAAAAGTCTGGGTGGACCGCAGTGATGGAGGGATTGTCATCATCCTCCCTGTCCCGAATGATGGCCATTATGTCTGGGAAATCATCGTCTGAGGTGTATCTGTTGGTATGTTCATCATGAACGATGATGCGTATGCCCGACATCATTCAGATGACGTCTTGCTTGATTCTTCGTTCCTCCTCTTCCACTGCGGGATTTGGAACAAAGACTTCTTTCTCCTTCACCGGTATCGGCTTGGGAAATAACATAGCCATTACATTGGCTGGCACCTTTACGGGAGGTTGTGCGGACTCAGAGGTTGAAGGCGAAGATAAACGCCGCATGGTTGAAGCTGAAGGAATCTGCTGATGCTTATGAGGATTCCTATAACTAGAGCTGGCAAAATAGCCTAGCCAGGCAGTTCCAGTTTGCCTGGTTAATCGAATTGGGTATTTGATACCCTGGCAATCTTTTCGCAACCCTTGTCCCGGTTTATGACCCAACGACATCATTTCTTGAGTATCCGACATTATCTCGGCAGAAATCTTGGGATCGGGCAATGGCATTCCAATAGCATGGTATTGGGTATTACTTATTTCCAAAGCATGAAAACTGACTGGTTCAATATCCTCATTGGCATTGATGAACAACATGTCCCCGTGTTGAGGACACTCTGGTTCAGCGTTGACCACGACCAGGCTATTATTGATAATGTATTTCAATTGTTGATGAAGGGTGGAAGGGACTGCCCCAACCATGTGAATCCATGGTCGTCCCAAGAGTAGGTTGTATCCTGAATCTATCTTGAGCACATGGAAAGATACGCAGAATTTGTGAGGACCAATTTCGATTGGCAGCTCAATTACTCAGACCGAATTTCGCCGGGCTCCATCAAAAGCTTTGATGATAGTATGGCTACTCTGAATTCGGTTGAGATTGATATTCATCTTCACCAAGGTAGCGTATGGGCAGATATTCAGAGAGGAACCTCCATCTATTAAGACTCCAGCTACCATATATCTGGAGGACAAGACCGCAATGTGCAATGGCTTGCAATGACCGGTCTCTTCGGACAGTATGTCATCATCAGTGAAGGATATCACATTGTTGTTGAAAATGTGATCAACCAGATGTTGAAACTTTTCCGTATCGACTGATGTTGGTAGATAGGCTTCTTCTAAAACTTTCAGCAAGACCTTCCGGTGATTCTCGGAAGTTAGGACCAAGTCCAAAATTGATATTTATTGTGGAGCTTCTTTCAAGCTTAAAACCACCATGGCTTCGTTATGACCAATAGTGCGGAGGAATTTTTCAATCTTCTCCATGGGTATTTTCCCCTTTGATTTGGTGGTGGGCTTCATCACCCGGTGGGGAAGATACAGTGGATTTTTCTTCGACACTGTAGCAGTTGTATGTGAGGTGGCTCCTTCACCTTCTCCATAATTCCACGGAACTGTGCGCAAGCTAACAATAGGATATTGTGCTCTACACGACAAGTTGATCAGCTCGGGAGCGGCCACTTTCAAAGGGTGGTTGATTCCCTTGAGTTGAATTATTGGCATTGTGAGTGATTTGTTAATCCCATCAGTTTCTTTGGATATGACTGCTACCACACTCTTCCACTTAGTAGGGGATGCATCTTCACTTGCACGTAACACAGTATCGTTGTCTACTAGGCGCAGTACACCACTGTCAATCACATTTTGGATAAGGTGGCGGAGTACCCAGCATTCTTCTATGCTGTGATCGCGAGACTGGGAGTGATATTGACATACTCCATTGAAGTTGTATCGTCCTGAACGGGGGTTGATTGGAGGTAAAAGGGAACTGATCCTTCCTTCATTGATTAACATATGAAGAATTTCCTCCATAGGTTGGCCCAAATAGGTGAATTCCCTTTTGTTGGCGAAATCCCGATGGGCTTTGGCATTCGCTCTCTTCGTCACTTTGTCTTCCATCATTTCATTTTCTAAAAGTGACGAGGGAATATTCATGACAAGGGGTAAGAGGCTGGCATGCTCCTGGCTTGATTAACTGACGGGTCACTTGATGCTGATAAGTCATCAGTTCGGCCAATTGCTCAATTTACTTGCAGAGAGCTTTCATCTTTCGTTCCATTATGAACTGGAACTTAGCATAATCCCATCTGTCATCACCGTCTTTGAGGGTCTGGGAAGATTCACAGCTGAAATTGGAACTCTGTTCATTGTTCCAATTCATCATGTTGACCTCTTCTTCTTTGTGTTGAGGAAGAGGGTTGTCTTGTATGTGAGACTGATCTGGTTTGGTGACCACGATCTCCCCGTTATCTATCAGGTCCTGGATCTTATGTTTCAAGGCCCAACAATCCTAAGTATCATGTCTGTGACACCCCCAAATCCGGGTTACTTGACCCCCGAGTTTGGTGTTCACGATCTATAATATAATAACATCTAACTACCCATTCATATAGAAATAGGAATACATAACTCATTAACATAAGTTGTTAATACATAAGTCCCAGGTTTGCTAACCTTAAAATTACAAACATACCCCTTAGATAAACAAAAAAGGTTTACAAATACAACATAATAATAATACTGTTCATTATACTACTCCAGCATCTTGCTTTTTCCTTTGTTCTTCTTTGACCCGCTGGCCTCTTCGTTCCTAGCTGAAATGTTTTATTTATAGCAAGGGTGGGCAACTAGTTTGCCCCGCAAGTTAAGACATACAATAAACGTATATGAATCAACATGAACAGACTATCTATTTTGATAGAATGAAACCAAAGTTCGGTGAACTTTGAAATAGCTGAACAAATCGTTAATCAATAGCAAGTTTTCTTGTATTCTAGGCAACGCAATAATCTAATAATGAAATAGTACAACGCTTTCAAGGTTTCTACAATATTCTATTGAATAATCAAGAATTAATTCTACGCAATAACAAAGTGGAATGTTTTCCAGATTTATGCTGAGCGATCACACTAGATCTAGAACTTATTTTCTCGGGTATCTATCAAAGATTTACTTTGATACATACGCATGAGTATCAGATAACCATAAAGATTAAATCATACCCCTCTACAAGTACTTAGAGCCGGCCAACTACTTGTACCCTATATTATGCATAATACTTAACAGTGTGCAATGGTCGAATATACAACCTAAAATATTCCCTTTATATAAAAGGTTGCTCTTCTCAGTCTTTGAATCAAAATTTGATTTAACAATAAATCGAAATGATTTCAATTTCTATTTACTTATCGATGTAGCCGAAATAATTGGCATCGATCTACCAATAACAATTGAATTCTTTTCTCGAATTTATCAAGTTCTAACAAATGTTCGTCTAGCCAGAATAATTAGCTAAGACATTTCTCAATGTAATTTGACAATAAACAGGAATTATCTATACTGTTAATTCTATCTTCTACGAATATGAATATCCAACAACAGTTATTCTACATATATGTATTCTCCGAATCAGTAATTCAATTTGAATTATTAATCATGCACTAACTGCGAATAATCAATAATAAATTCACTGGACATGGTATAATTAGCAATAATTAACCATTATAATATTTGAATGAATATAACTCAAGATTGAGTTAGGAAACTTGCCTTCCGCTTTGATTACAGCTACACAATATAATTAACTGCGTTCATAAGACCTATATTCAATAATGTCGGTCTCACAATTAGCACAATCATTTATAACACGTAACACTGTATTTTACAGTCAAACTTCTCCTAGACACATTACCACATAGCCACGTTAGTGTTTATAACCTATATAAACACTTAACAAGTCTAACTAGTTCGGTCTGGTTGGACTTCTGTCCATTCTCGGTATTCTGGTCACCATATCCGACAATTAACACATTGATTGTCAATTAAAGTTGGTCTCTAAGCTTCAATATTATTTTAGATAAGTCAAATATTGTTTATAATATTTTTCGGAAGCTTTTAATAATTTAAAAACAATTATTATAATTTATAATAATTTTTCAAACACTTAAATCATTTTTAAATGATTTAATTATCAAATACTCTTATCATTATTAATATTTAATAATATAAAATATTAATAACATACTTGTCAAAATATTAAAGTTATTTTTAATAACTTAAAATATTTTTAAATCATCAATATTCTACTTAAATGATTTTAAAATAATTAAAATAATTTTTAAATCACCACCATTAATATTTAAATATTAATGAAATTATTATCAAAATATTAAAAGTCATTAATTATAACTTAATATATATTTAAGACAATTTTCTCATTTTAAAATGATTTTTAAATCAATAATATCATTTTTAATTCATTTATTTAATATAATAATTAAATAAATCTAATATCATTAATATTAATTTATTAATGAGAATTCTCCAAAATATTGAAATACATATTTTATAATTCAAAATATTTTCTAACACTTTATTCTTATTTAAAATGATTTTTAAATCAATAAAATCACTTTTAACTTATTTATTTAATTTAATAATTAAATAAATCTAATATCATTAATATTAATTTATTAATGAAAATTCTCCAAAAATACTAAAAGTCATATTTTATAACTCAAAATATTATTAAATACATTATTCTTATTTAAAATGATTTTTTATAATATTAAATCATTTTCCTAATTTATTTAATACACTAATTAAATAAATTAAATACCTCTAATATTTAAATAATTATAAATATTAAAGAAAAATATTCTAATTGGTCAAAAATTATTTTTTTATAATTTAAAATAATTTTTAAAACAATTTTTAATAATTTTTATAATTTAATTTCTATTTTTAATTAAATACCGAAAAAATCAGAAAATAAATAAATTAATCCGTCGCTAATGGCCTATAGCGACACTTGTCTGTTGCCTTTGGTGTTCTTGGCTCAAGAACACTGACAAAGTCAATGTTCAAGGTGCATGGTTTGACCGGCCTTAATTCCATTCTCGAATCTGCTATGGTCAATTTAAGACTTCGATGTTGTAGCATGTATGCAATACTACAATATCCCGTTATCAATTTGGTCATACCACTTCTCATCAAGGAGATCTGAATCTCCAAAAGTACTGACAACGTGTTCCTGGGTTTTCTGGGTTGCCCAGAAACCCAGGCAGTTTCGAGTACCCACTTTGATGCTCGATTATATCTAGGTTCTGGTCATCAAACAAATGATTTCTTGGTTTATACTTCTAGCCCACATGACAAGGAACAACAAGATATAAACAAATCAACCAAACTATATTAACCTCGTCAGATCCAGCTCGGTCAAAAGTTGTCAGTAGCTTAGTTCATCCGTTTCTGGGTTTTTTAGAAACGTCAAAAACAGACCAAGTGGTCTACTTTGACCACCTATTACTTCGTTCCTATTAGTGATATAAAGGATCTTAAAGCATGGATCTGCAGTCCAGACAACAGGCTACATATGTATTACAACAACATCAACAAACAACACAAAACCTGTCAGATATATGACTTTGAAACGCTTGTCAGAGACTGAAAAATACTTTCTAGGTTACCCAGAATTAGTCTGGTCATGATCGGTCAACGTGGTTTGACCGTATATAAAATGAAATCTAGATATCATACCCGGCTACAAATACAAAACTTAAAACAACAAAAATAACAAACGAACAAGAATCTGTGGCGCCTGACATTAGCTTGTCAGACCACAGATCGTGTTCTTGACAGTTTTTTAAAAACACCAAATTAAGGCACTTTGATGCTATGGATATATGTTTGATCATCATAGATCAACATAAAACATCCTCTAGCATTAATCTAAACACATAAACACGAACTTTGTCTTACCATACAAGATCAAATATAAATTTAGGGCTATACCTTCTCTTATGCAATCTTGATCTATGATCTCCTTATCTGTTTTTGGTGTTCTAGTAACTGATTATAGGACTGAATTACTTGAGGAATTTGGAGGTTCTAGAGAGAGGGGGAGTTGGTGAGAGCAAGTTAGCAATATGGCAATTTTTGTACACTTTCTCTCTCCCAAATCAATATATATGATGATATGTTGCAAGATCTGATGTGCTGGATGATTTTAGACTGATTTGCTGGATGTTTTTAAGTCACCAAGTCAAATGGTTAGGTCACTCACTAAAGGTCTTGGACAATTTACAAGTTAACTAAATAAATAATGAAAAAGGGCATTTTTGTCATTTGCAAAATAAATTTAATGGCAATCTTGTCCAATGCACAAACCCTTAGGGTTTAATCCTTAGGTTTTAACCCTAAGGTTCTAACCCTTAGGTTTTAAAATCACTAACTTTCTAGAATTTTCAAAATTAGGGTTTTAATTTAGAAAATTAATATTTTGAAACTAAAATTAGGTTTTCCTAATCATATCAACGTTTAATAAATATATTAGGCCTTCCCATTAGGATTAGGGTTGCCTAATTATGGTTTAGAAATCCCGAATATAAAATTAGGGTTTTAATTAGAAAAATTAAAATTTCTAAATTACAATTAGGGTTTGTAAAATAGAATTTAAGATAACTAAAATATAATTAGGATTTTCTAATCATATTAAAGTTTAATAACACAATAGGCTTGCCAATTAGGATTAGGGTTTCCCAATTTAGGGTTTAGGATTCCTAAATATGAAATTAGGGTTTCCTGACGTACAATTAGGGTTTTCAACAGTACAATTGATTTTCTAAATCTGAGATTAGGGTTTCTAATCCCTTATTAGGGTTTATAAATTTTAAACCTTATCCGATCAATTATTGATCAAAATTTCTATACAGTACATATACATTCTCATCAATATAATTATTTTAAATTATATTTTCTATCGAATTCCTATCCAAAAATTAGGGTTAGGGTTTCTAAAGCTTGTTAAGCACAACTCTACTCTAAATTTATTAGTCAATACACAAATTGAATTTCTCGAGACCCGTATCACAGTTACTTATCACAAAATTGATAATTATTATTAATATTAATTAAAAAAAATTACAAATTTTTGATTATTCGAAATCTCGAGTTATCACATTCACCCCTCCTTAAAAGGATTCCGTCCTCGGAATCATCGCTTTCTTATTCTCTACAATCTTTTAAAGTTGTATCATCAATTCATTTTTATCAGCACAATATAAATTTGTGTTTCAAATTCTAACCTGTGACTTGAATCTATAAAAGAAAAAGTTCACAGAATTATCTAACTCATAATACTCGCGTAATTAAATTTCTAAACGAAATCATTACCTGCTGCTACCTCCTGAGTAGCCACTGCATCATGCGCCGTCATGTTGAATGTATGGGCCGTTGGTCTCCTAGCTGTGCAGGTCCTCGAGTTGCCAAGGTTCCGCCACTGGGTCCCTTGTTGCCACTTTCCTTTTTCGTATTCTTCTTCGGACAGTTCCGAACCAAATGATCAGTCGATCCGCATCCAAAGCAACCTTGAATTTTCTTCGGACTGGGACAATTGGGCGATATTTGTCCCTCTTGCCCGCAGTTATAGCAAACTCCCTTCTTCTTCAGGCAAACTCCAGCATGGTTCTTCCCACAATTCGAACATGGCTCCCTTCCTTTTCTATTATCTTCTGTTTTATTACACGACTGGGTATTCTCACTCCACTTCCTCTTATTTGGGTTACTACAATCACTGTTTCCACCATCATTGGTCTTCTTCTTCTTCTTTTCATGATGAAATCGAGATGCAGCTTCGCTCCCTCCTTCAGCAATTAACGCTTTCTCCATCAAAGCTACGAACGTATTGATCTGTAATATCGCTACCTTGTTGAATATCCCTGGCTTCAGTCTGTTCTCAAATCTTCTCGCCTTTCTCGCTTCTATGTCCACCTGATGAGGTGCAAATCTTGCCAACTCGTTAAATTTGGCAGCGTATTCTATTACCGACATGTTCTCCTACTTAAGTTCTAAGAATTTGACTTCCATCCTGGATTGCATGCTAGGTGAGAAGTAGTTCTCAAAGAACAGTTCCTTATATCTTGTCCATAACACCACCGATGTACCAGCTCTGGCCTGATTAGTCTCCCACCAGTAATTGGATTCTCCCTTCATCAGATAAGTTGCAAAAGCCATCTTTTGCTCCTCCGCTACTCTGGCGATAATGAATGCTTTCTCCATCTCCTTTACCCAAGTTTGGGCTTCAATCGGATCTGTGGTTCCCTTGAATTCCGGCGGTCCTACCGCTTTAAAGTCTTTAAAATTTGCCAATCTGTCAGCTGGCTGTTCTCTAACTCTTCCTCTTCCTACGGGAGCTCTATTCTTCATAGTTTGGGCCATCATATCCGCAAAGTTTTGCATCGGGTCAGCTTGACCTCCTTCGTTATTCACCGATTGCTTTTCTCTTTGATTTCGATTCTGTCGTCTAGGCGGCATGATCTGATTTAAATAAAAATCTTACATTAATTCTCACATAATCGCATATTTATTCAAATAGCACATAGTACATATAGTACTTAACACATTTACTATCCCTTTTTAAATCATATCAAGATTAACGACACAACTTTACACAAAAAGTTGCAATTCTCCATTCACACATAGTTATTACCAGTTCGTCAAAGTTACCACACTTATGAGTTCAGGAACTTGCCACAATTATATGAGTGTATGAACTTATCCTAGTCAGACCTTTAACGTCCATTCGTTGAGGGGTTCAGAACATTTTATATAATTATGACTCATTAACTTACCATAAGTATGAGTTTTAAGAACACGCAAATTAATCCTAATCTTATATTCATATAGAAAATAAAGATTTCATTCATAAAACATATATATTTACATATGCTTAAACATCATTCTCGATATTACAACACTTAATATCATAAACTTCTACCCAAAAGATACTATTAAATATATTTAAGTTGTCTACCGACCACTCCCTTCACCAATCTTCTTCTTGTTGGGACACTTGTTGAATCCGTGACCCATTTACCCATATGAAAAACACTTCCTCAAATTTGGCTTAGGACAATGCAGAGAAATATGTCCTTCCAGCTTACAATTGAAGCACACATTCTTCCACATCATGCATTCTCCCGCGTGAGTCTTCCCACACTTGCTTCTTCTTCGGGTTTGACTTTTCAGAATTAGGGCTGTCATTGTCCCTCTTCCTCTTTTTCTTGTCTTTCTGCAGCTTGATTGTCCCTTTAGATGATCCACCACCTTCAGCCTTCATTCTGTCCACCAGCGCCTTGAGCTCGTTCCTTTCTTCAGTCATTTTGCGTAATGCCCGCTCCGTCTTCCACAACTCCTCCAAGAGAAACACTTTACTCTGGAGTTCTTGAACTTCTGGCGATATTTGATCTTGTTCTTCAGCTTTAGTCTTATTCTTTAACTCCACCTTAGTTGGCTCAAACTCTGCCTCCTCGTCTCCACTCAGATACATCTCGGGATAATCATCATGATCACTCCCGAGATTAACCATGGGTTCATCTTCTCCCACCTTCTCGACTGATTCACTCTGTGTTGGCACCTCGGCTCTAGGCACTGGCGTAACAGCCACTAGCATCTCTGCACTCATCTTATCTTCTCCAGACATTCTACAATCAGTTTAAACAACTTGATTAGTAATTCACCAGTACAACATTCCCACACTATGTGTCCACTCATCTCACAATTGATGCACTCCGGCAATCCCTCACTTAGAACTCTAAAGGAGTTTTCTCTATCTCACATATGGTTATAATCCTAGGGTTTTCCCCCACCCCACTTAAGGTTTATAACCTACGGATCTTCTACTAACTGGTGACACCTTGGTCACTATAGCTTTGATACCAACCTGTGACACCCCCAAATTCGGGTTACCTGACCCCCGAGTTTAGTGTTCACGATCCATAATATAATAACATCTAACCACCCATTCATATAGAAATAGGAATACATAACTCATTAACATAAGTTGTTAATACATAAGTCCCAGGTTTGCTAACCTTAATATTATAAACATACCCCTTAGATAAACAAAAAGGGTTTACAAATACAACATAATAATAATATTATTCATTATACTACTCCAGCATCTTGCTTTTGCCTTTGTTCTTCTTTGACCCGCTGGCCTCTTCGTTCCTAGATGAAATGTTTTATTTATAGAAAGGGTGAGCAACTAGTTTGCCCCGCAAGTTAAGACATACAATAAAGGTATATGAATCAACATGAATAGACTATCTATTTTGATAGAATGAAACCAAAGTTCGGTGAACTTTGATATAGTTGAAGAAATCGTTAATCAATAACAAGTTTTCTCGTATTCTAGGCAACGCAATAATCTAATAATGAAAGAGTACAACGCTTTCAAGGTTTCTACGATATTCTATTGAATAATCAAGAATCAATTCTACGCAATAACAAAGTGGAATGTTTTCCAAATTTATGCTGAGCGATCACACTAGATCTAGAACTTATTTTCTCGGGTATCTATCAAAGATTTACTTTGATACATACGGAGGAGTATTAGATAACCATAAAGATTAAATCATACCCTTCTGCAAGTACTTAGAGTCGGCCAACTCCTTGTACCCTATATTATGCATAATACTTAACAATGTGCAATGGTCGAATATACGACCTAAAATGTCCCCTTTATATAAAAAGTTGTTCTTCTCAGTCTTTGAATCAAAATTTGATTTAACAACGAAACGCAATGATTTCAATTTTTATTACTTATCGATCTAGCCGAAATAATTGGCATCGATCTACCAATAACAATTGAATTCTTTTCTCGAATTTATCAAGTTCTAACAAATGTTCGTCTAGCCAGAATAATTAGCTAAGACATTTCTCAATGTAATTTGAAAATAAATAGGAATTATCTGTACTGTCAATTCTATCTTCTACGAATATGAATATCCAACAATAGTTATTCTATATATATGTATTCTTCGAACCAGTAATTCAATTTGAATTATTAATCATGCACTAACTGCGAATAATCATCAATAAATTCCATGGACATGGTATAATCAGCAATAATTAACCATTATAATATTTGAATGAATATAACTTAAGATTGAGTTCGGAAACTTGCCTTCCGCGTTGATTACTGACTACACATATATAATTAATCTGCGTTAAGTAAGACCTATATTCAACAATGTCATTACGACAATTAGCACAATCATTTATAACACGTAACACTATATTTTACAGTCAAACTTCTCCTAGACACATTACCACATAGCCACATTAGTGTTTATAACATATATAAACACTTAACAAGTCTAACTAGTTCGGTCTGGTTGGACTTCTATCCATTCTCGGTATTCTGGTCACCATATCCGACAATTAACACATTGATTGTAAATTAAACTTGGTCTCTAAGCTTCAATATTATTTTAGATAAGTCAAATATCATTTATTATAATATTTTTGGAAGCTTTTAATAATTTATAAACAATTATTATAATTTATAATAATTTTTTAAACATTTAAATCATTTTTTAAATGATTTAATTATCAAATAATCTTATCATTATTAATATTTAATAATATAAAAATATTAATAACATACTTGTCAAAATATTAAAGTTATTTTAATAACTTAAAATATCTTTAAATCATCAATATTCTACTTAAATTATTTTTAAAATAATTAAAATAATTTTTAAATCACCACCATTAATATTTAAATATTAATGAAATTATTATCAAAATATTAAAAGTCATTAATTATAACTTAAAATATTTTTAAAACAATTTTCTCATTTTAAATGATTTTTCATAATATTAAATCATTTTTCTCTAATTTATTTAATACACTAATTAAATAAATTAAATACATCTAATATTTAAATAATTATAAATATTAAAGAAAAATATTCTAATTGGTCAAAAATTATTTTTCATAATTTAAAATAATTTTTAAAACAATTTTTAATAATTTTTATAATTTAATTTCTATTTTTAATTAAATACCGGAAAAATTAGAAAATAAATTAATTAATCCGTCGCTAATGGCCTATAGCGACACTTGTCTGTTGCCTTTGGTGTTCTTGGCTCAAGAACACTGACAAAGTCAGTATTCAAGGTGCATGGTTTGACCGGCCTTAATTCGATTCTCGAATCTGCTATGGTCAATTTAAGACTTCGATGTTGTAGCATGTATGTAATACTACAATATCCCGTTATCAATTTGGTCATACCACTTCTCATCAAGGAAATCTGAATCTCCAAAAGTACTAACAACATGTTCTTGGGTTTTCTAGGTTGCCCAGAAACCCAGGCAGTTTCGAGTACCCACTTTGATGCTCGATTATATCTAGGTTCTGGTCATCAAACAAATGATTTCTTGGTTTATACTTCTAGCCCACGTGACAAGGAACAACAAGATATAAACAAATCAACCAAACTATATTAACCTCGTCGAGATCCAAATTTCGGTCGAAAAGATGCCAATGACTTAGTTCATCCGCTTACGGGTTTTCGTAAAGCGTCAAAATGACAAAAGTGGTCTACTTTGACCACCTATTACTTCGTTCCTATTAGTGATATAAAGGATCTTAAAGCATGGATCTGCAGTCCAGACAACAGGCTACACATGTATTACAACAACATCAACAAACAACACAAAACCTGTCAGATATATGACTTTGAAACGCTTGTTAGAGACTGAAAAATACTTTCTGGGTTACCCAGAATTAGTCTGGTCATGATCGGTCAACGTGGTTTGACCGTATATAAAATGAAATCTAGATATCCAATGACTGAAGTTTTTCTTCCAGATGAAAGATCTCATACCCGGCTACAAATACAAAACTTAAAACAACAAAAATAACAAACGAACAAGAATCTGTGGCGCCTGACATTAGCTTGTCAGACCACAGATCGTGTTCTTGACAGTTTTTGAAAAACACCAAAATAAGGCACTTTGATGCTATGGATATATATTTGATCATCATAGATCAACATAAAACATCCTCTACCATTAATCTAAACACATAAACACGAACTTTGTCTTAGCATACAAGATCAAATATAAATTTAGGGCTATACCTTCTCTTATCCAATCTTGATCTATGAACACCTTATCTGTTTTTGGTGTTCTAGTAACTGATTATAGGACTGAATTACTTGAGGAATTCGGAGGTTCTAGAGAGAGAGAGGGAGTTGGTGAGAGCAAGTTAGCAATATGGCAATTTTTGTACACTTTCTCTCTCCCAAATCAATATATATGATGATATGTTGCAAGATCTGATGTGCTAGACGATTTTAGACTGATTTGCTGGATGTTTTTAAGTCACCAAGTCAAATGGTTAGGTCACCCACTAAAGGTCTTGGACAATTTACAAGTTAACTAAATAAATAATGAAAAAAGGCATTTTTGTCATTTGTAAAATAAATGTAATGGAAATCTTGTCCAATGCACAAACCCTTAGGGTTTAACCCTTAGGTTTTAACCCTAAGGTTCTAACCCTAAGGTTCTAACCCTTAGGTTTTAAAATCACTAACTTTCTAGGATTTTCTAAATTAGGGTTTTAATTTAGAAAATTAAAATTTTGAAACTAAAATTAGGTTTTCCTAATCATATCAACGTTTAATAAATATATTAGGCCTTCCCATTAGTATTAGGGTTGCCTAATTATGGTTTAGAAATCCCGAATATAAAATTAGGGTTTTAATTAGAAAAATTAAAATTTCTAAATTACAATTATGGTTTGTAAAATAGAATTTAAGATAACTAAAATATAATTAGGGTTTTCTAATCATATTAAAGTTTAATAACGCATTAGGCTTGCCAATTAGGATTAGGGTTTCCTAATTTAGGGTTTAGGATTTCCGAATATGAAATTAGGGTTTCTCGGCGTACAATTAGGGTTTTCAACTGTACAATTGATTTTCTAAATCTGAGATTAGGGTTTCTAATCCCTTATTAGGGTTTATAAATTTTAAACCTTATCCGATCAATTATTGATCAAAATTTCTATACAGTACATATACATTCTCATCAATATAATTATTTTAAATTATATTTTCTACCGAATTCCTATCCAGAAATTAGGGTTAGGGTTTCTAAAGCTTGTTAAGCACAACTCT
This sequence comes from Panax ginseng, assembly GCA_020205605.1. NCBI lineage: Eukaryota > Viridiplantae > Streptophyta > Magnoliopsida > Apiales > Araliaceae > Panax > Panax ginseng. Next base: position 34,663,520 of record CM035147.1, read on the forward strand.
ACTCTAAATTTATTAGTCAATGCACAAATTGACTTTCTCGAGACCCGTATCACAGTTACTTGTCACAAAATTGATAATTATTATTAATACTAATTAAAAAAAAATTATTCGCAATTTTTTGATTATTCGAAATCTCGGGTTATCACAATGTCCAGGTGCCCCGGCATGATAAGCACTTTTCCTAGCAGCATTGAAACCCCGTCCTTTAGGGCTGGCTGGTGGAAGAAGATGCGTAATTTTCTTCTGTGTTGTCTAAAGATTTAAAATGTTCTCGAGGGTATCCCCTAAGGGTGTAAACACTCGAGGGCGTTTGACTTCTCCACCTTTTGGTATTGGAGGGTTTACAGACTGTGCTTGAAAGGGAGTGTAGTTTCTCCTTTGAATAGGCATGTTCTGATTGCCTTTTGCCCCTGTAGTATCAGGGAAACATCTTCTTTTTTCTTTTTATGGACCCTCCGGGGCTTGTTCCCATAATTTCCAGATTGAATGTGATCAGCAACAGCTTTAAGTGCAGCTAGGTCTTGAATCTTTCCGGACTGCAATCCCATCTCAGCCATATCCCCATGTTTGACCATTTCAGAAAATGGTTTGCCGATGCCGGCTAAAACTCTCTCATAGAAGGGAGCTTCTTGTATGTCTATGAAAGTCATGACCATCTCTCGATTCTCATCATGGAAGGACTAACTTGGGCGACCAAGCGCCTCCACCTTTGAGCATACTCTCTGAAAGACTTATTAGACTATTTCTTGATCTTGGTAATTTGATCTTGATCAGAGCCATCTCGAGACCCGAAAATTCGTATTGAGTGAGGAAAACATGTGCTAGCTTTTTTTCCATGCTATGGATCTTTGAATTGTCTAATCTTGTGTACCACTTAACGCTTCTCGGTCAGGACTCTTTTGGAATAATTGCATTCGAGTTTTTCGTCCTCTGCATAAGATCCAAGTTCTCCAATAAACACCTTTAAATGTGTGTCAGGATCTCCTAACCCGTCATATTTTTCAAAGTCAGGAGTTTTAAATTTTTCAGGATAATGAACACCAGGGAAAATACAAAGATCAGCATCTGAAACACTCATGTGTGTTCCAATTCCTTTGATAACACGAAGGGTCTCTTCCATTTGGAGGACTTTCATTTTTATGTCACCAATGTCTGGGTCCCTAGTGGGATGGGCAGCATCATGAGTTTTATTGGTCGTATCCAACTGTAGTTCAGGTATGGTAATGACCGGGATTCCTCCTTGTGTGGAGGATTCAACATGTATGGGTATTTTTGGACCCTGATTAGACTGGTGTAATTCTTTGAGTAGAACAGCCAAATCTGTAATTTGCTTTCTTAATCTGTCGAATTCTTTGCGAGAAAATGGATTAAGTTCAGTCTGGTCGGATGACGACATGATTGACTGTAGGCCAGTTGCCTTTTTGGACTTTGACCGGTAGTAGGTCTGATTGATTCCCTGCGAAAGACTTGCATAGTTTAGTCTTTAGGGAATGTGGATAATAACATGCTATGTGATGTGTCCATTTTAGGAATTTTATCCTGCACAACGGATGTCAGCTGTTTGTATGTGTACACATTTCTTCATATTTCTCATTACATGGAGATAGATATGGAATAAAATTACAAGTAATTGTGTTTACAAGTAATTGAAATGAGAGAGCATGAAGAGACTTTCCTCCGTTTTGGGTTTATCAGAGGCTGACCTATCTTAGGTTACTCTCGTGGCTTTTCGGCATGAAGTTTCCCAAATCATCACAATCTACTTGACGGGAATTTAATCCGGTCCTTCAACTAGAGCGAATTTGGGTGGTGCCTTTCCTAAGCCTCGGAGAAATTGTCTTCTCATGAGTCCAGTAATCAAACACCGATGGGATAGCCTCCTGGTGGAGGGACCACACAACATACATTCACATACATCGCGTCTCACCGAATGAAAATGATGACATGTGCGAAGCACTAATATCACAAGCAGATATGGTGCAAAGCACTAATATCATAAGCAGTTATAGTGCGAAGCACTAATTGCAATAAGGAAATGCATTCGTACACATTCATCAAATGTAAATGCAACATCCACACACAAGCAGATAACAGTTTTGAAAAGATTGAAATAGTGGCTTAAGTCTTCTTACTGGAGTCCCCAGTAGAGTCGCCACTTGTCGACGTTTGGATTTTTGGATGTCCATTTCCGTTACTTGTTCTTTGGTGTTCTAAGTTTAGGTGAGATTTGTTTGAAAAAACAAGTGAAAAAGGTCCGACATGTATAATGTCGACGATGGACTGTTAAGAGTCGCCAATTGATTTTTTAAATGGTTTTACCAACACAACCGAGAAAAGGTTTGCACATTGACCCAGTGATGTGACACTGCTATATGGGTCGGTGAAACCGAGATTCATTACAGTCCGGGGACTTTGTTATGCGGGGGGAAGGTGTTAGGCACCCCCCCCCCCCCCCCGACATCCGTGTTACCACGGTGACCGCCTCTTTTCAAGAAACTATTATCTGAATGTGTGTGTGTGGGGGTCAATGTGCTATTATTTGGAAGTAGTGCAAGGCCTCGTTCGCACCTATATACATAGGGTTTGAATTTATGTAAAAATTCAATTTTAAGCAAGATATGGAAGTGATGTTTTACAAAAGAGGTTTTTTCAAACCCTGATGCTCAATAGTAATTGAGACCTTTTACACTCCCATTTTATCAAGTGTTCGGCTTGATTGATTTTATTTGACAGATGCGAGGCATTCGTACGAAAATAATGTACAAAATAATGCCGACTTCCTCGTGGGTATTGAAACCATCTGAGGAGATTCAAACAACACAGAATAATTTACAAGCTGCTTATAGCTGAAAATGTCCATCACAGGAACCGAATCTAGATTCAATGGGATGAATCTGTGATCACATGATTCCTAGGCGCACAGAATATTGCAATTTGTATGAAAGCAGTAAGCAGGTATATATATAAAAGCTATAAATATATATATACAGACATGATCACCAACCACGAAGCACCTCCATGGGGGATCAGAAATGTAAATAAAGTTATTAAAAGCTATCAACCGCCACGGAGGAAACTCCAGGCGGGACGAAATGTAAATAAAAATGTAAATACGGTCAACCGCCACAAAGGAAACTCCAGGCGAGACAAAATGTAAATAAAGCTGTACAAAAGCGATCAATTACCACGAAGTAAACTCCAGGCAGGACGAAACGTAAAGAAAGCTGTAAAAGCGATCAACCACCACGAAGTAAACTCTGTGTGGGATGAAATATATATATATATATATATATATATATATATATATATATATATATATATATATATATATTAAAGTAGTAAACGCATACGGGATATAAAATCCGTGCTCATCGAGCAATGTAGTCCACACACGCTTAATATACATAAATATATATATATATATATATATATATATATATATATATATATATATATATATATATATATATATTAAGTAAGAAACGCACTGCATCAAGTTCAGGCTCATCGAACAAAGTTCTACACACACGCTTAATATATATATAAGTATATATATATATATATAAGTGTATATATATATATATATATATATATATATATATATATATATATATATTATAGTAAGCGATAACGCTTCTGGGCGAGGTTCAGGCTCCATCGAGGCATAACTCGATAATGTTAGTCAATATATATATAAATATATATATATATATATATATATATATATATATATATATATGTATATATATACAGATCGAATGAAACCACGGACCAAAGTCCGGGCAAAAAGCAAGCAACACGACTCTCAACGCGTGTAGAAGGGTGTGTCTGAGAGATGAAGAGAAAGACTCTAAAGTGTGTGAGAAGGATTATAGCTTACTGCCAAAGAAGACTTCAATATCTTTAGAGTGGGTAAACACTGGCTTTTGTAGGTACAAAAGGGCTATATATGAGCTCACAGGTGTTTAAAAGGGGAAAGTACATCTTTGCATGGGGTGAGTCTGAAAGCAAAATTTAAGGTGGCTTCACGCTTTTTTCTCTCTTGCAAAATGGGCAACCCAAGCCCTCTATTTATAGCCAATTTAGCCGCAGGTGTACCTGCGGCTGAGCCGCAGGTGTTCCAGAGGCAACCCGGGTGGGCCTGGGTTTTTTAGGTCGGGTCGTCTCAAAGTACGTGCACTCAGGCACTGTAATGTCCACTCGAACTTTAAGAAGTGCAATCTGGGCATCCGTTTGAGGTATACAGGACCTATTTTGGACTGCCGTTGTCGAGAGTTGTATGATGGCATGGGATTATAGTTTGTACGAAGTTATTAAAGATGGGACGATGCCCTCTGGTCTTCAAGCTTCACCTTTCATCTGTTACCCCGCACAATAGTCACTCGGGATTGGTTAGTCTTGTGAGACATTGTTGCATAGTGATATTGAGACGACGTGATGTGGCATCGCGTTGGTGAGATGACGATGTTGCCCCTCACCGGTGTTATCGCCGGATTGGGCTGATAAAGTAGACGTTGCTCAGGCTTCGCTGAGATTGGACTGCTGCAATTTGTTAAAGGTCCTCATTGTCACCTTTGAGGTGTGCCTGTCTTCTCGATGTTATTGTTGGGTTGGTACAGTGCATCTCGTTGTGAGTGCCGAGATTGAACTGGTCGCATTTGAAATAAGCATTTCCGGGGTTATCGCCAAAACTGCATTCCCTGGGGTTATCACCAAGGTTGGTGGCTATTCCCATGGTTGGGACGGAGACTGGATATCTCGGGGTGATCTCTGATATTAATCGGTCTTCTCCGGGGTGTGTTCCGGTATTGTATCCGCAGGCCTTGGGGTTATCTCCGAGGTTGGAATTGTTACTCCCAGATTGCAATCTGGGGTTGATGTTGAACTTCCGGTGGTATCTGGTATGGATATGGATCGTCTTCTAGGGTTACCTCTTAAAAGACGAATCTGTCCTCCTTCAATGTTAGTGACAGTAGTACAGAAAATTTTGAGTGTCTACAGTGTGCTTCGGTCAAGATTTCATCTTTAAGCTCTGGCACTGCTGGAACCCAAATTCATTCCTCGAATCGTAGTAGTCCTTCAGTATCGATGTTGTATTTTACATCACTACCGTCAATCACTTTGTCTTTGATTGTTTTGTGTTCTTTATCCTGTAGTTGAGCATTCTTCACTTTGTCCACCAAAGTTGGACTGACATCTATCTGAAATAGTCGTTCATCGGATTCCTTTGGAAATTTGATTTCCAACTCTAGCTTCGTCATTGCTGAAATAAGCTCCTTCTATGTAGTTATCAGCATCAACTTCTCCCGACCTTTCCTGCTCAAAGCATCTGCAACCACATTCGCTTTGCCAGGATGATAAAAGATCTCACAATCGTAATCCTTTATCAATTCCATACATCTTCTTTGTCACATATTCAGGTCTTTCTGTGTGAAAATATACTTTAGACTTTTATGATCTGTGTAGATTTCACATTTCTCTCAATAGAGATAATGTCTCCATATCTTGAGAGCAAACACTACTGCAGCCAATTCCAAATCATGAGTCGGATAACCTTTTTTATAATCCTTCGGTTGTCTTGATGCATACGCAATTACTTTGTCGTTCTGCATAAGAACACATCCCAAACCTTTATATGAGGCATCACTATACACCACAAAGTTACATGTACTATCTGGTAATGACAACACAGGTGTCATACTTAATTTCTTCTTCAAATCTTGGAAACTTTCTTCACATTTCTCCGTCTAAACAAATTTCACAGTCTTCCTGGTCAAATTTGTTAATGGAGTGGCTATCTTAGAAAAATCTTGAATAAATAAATGCTAATAATAACCGGCCAAATCCCAAAAAACCTCACTTCCCGACGGTGTTCTTAGTTGTTCCTAATTTATTATAGCTTCCACTTTTGATAGATCCACAGAAATCCTATCTTTGTCAATCACGTGTCCAAGAAATTGCACACGGTCTAGCCAAAATTCGCACTTAGAGAATTTCGCGTACAACTTTTCCTTTCTTAGTGTTTCCAATGTCAAACGTAAGTGTTCCATGTGTTCTTCTTGAGTTTTGGAATATATTAGAATGTCATCGATGAATACCACTACAAACTTGTCTAAGAATGGTTTAAACACCCTATTCATCAAATCCATAAATGCAGCAGGTGCATTGGTTAAACCAACTGACATCACCAGAAACTCGTAATGTCCATACCGAGTTCTGAATGTCGTTCGTGGTATATCCTCCTTCCTCACTTTCAACTGGTGATACCCACTTCTCAAATCTATTTTCGAAAAGTATTTAGCACCCTTCAACTTGTCAAACAAGTCATCTATTCTTGGTAATGGATATTTTTTTTAATAGTGACCTTGTTTAATTCTCTATAATCAATGCAAAGACGCATTGACCCATTCTTCTTCTTCACGAATAACACTGGCGCTCCCCACAGTGATACGCTTGGTTGAATATACTTCTTGTCCAATAATTCTTGCAACTGTACCATCAGTTCCTTCATTTCTACTGGAGCCATTCTGTACTGGGCCTTCAATATTGGTGTTGTCCCCGGCACTAAGTCGATCACGAACTAAATCTCTCTATCAGGCGAAAGTCCTGGCAAATCCTCTGGAAACACATCCTCAAATTCCCTCACCACTGGCATCTCTTCTAGTTTCACATTCTTTTTCTGAGTATCGATTATGTAAGCTAAATAGCCCACACAGCCTTGACTCAACAATTTCTTGGCCTGCATAATCGTCAGACATTTCATTTGTCTAGGCGATTTACTACCATAGAATACTACCTTTGACGGGGTTATAAGGTTTATAATCTTCTTTTGGCAATCAATTACCGCTCCATATTTGAACAGCCAATCCATTCCTAAAATAACATCAAACTCTCCCAATCTAATCAGAATCAAATCTACCATCAAGATATTCTCCTTAATGTTCACCCTACAGTTCTTGTATACTAATCTAACAGGGATTATCTCTTTATTCGCAATTTCTATATTCAAAGGGAAATTCAGTTCTTCTCTAGGCAATTCCAACTTCTTAGCAAATTCATCGGAGATAAACGAGCAAGTAGCACCCGAATCAAATAATACATAAGCATCCATATCATTGATTGGGATAATACCTGACACGACATCTTTTGATTGCACAACATCTTGCACAATCATGTTGAAGGTTCTATATGTGGGTTTGTTTGATGCTATACCTCCATTGTTACCTCCATTGCTTCTGGTTGTCACTACATCCTTCTTCTTAGGGCATTCACGAGCAAAGTGATCCTTGGATCCGTATGTGAAGCACATATTCTTCTTAGGTTGAGTGCAATTTGGGGCGATGTGACCCTCCTGGCCACAATTGAAGTATACTAGTTTCCCTTCAAGCACGCACGCTTGCAAAACTTCCCGCATGTAGCACATGCTTCAATCTTCTTGTTCTACCGGTTACCCTGCTGGTTTTCAGCACCCACATTTCCATTCCACTTCCTCTTCAAGTTGTTGTTGTTGTTGTTTCCACCATTACCACCTCCATTCTTAATTTTCACCTCATTCTTCTTCTTCTTCTATTCCTGATTGAACTTTGTCATTGCCTCGCCTCAACCTTCAGTGAGTACTGCTTTCTCGGATACCGTCATCGTTCCCTACCTCAGTTCCAGAAATTGTACTTCCAGCTGACCCTTCGAACTCTCGAGAAAATAGGTCTTGAAGAATATCTCCTTAAACCTATCCCAGGTCATCATCCCTGGTCCTTCTCGAGTTTTATTGGCCTGCCACCAATAACTAGCCTCTGCTTTCAACATGAATGTTGCGAAAGCAGTCTTATGATCATCCCCTACCCTAGCAACATCGAACACCTTTTCTATCTCCATAATCTAAATTTGTGCCTCGACTGGATTCACGGACCCTCGAAATTCAGGTGGTCCAACCGCCTTAAACTCTTTAAACATTGTTCCTTGGTTCTGTGGTTGATTCTGGAACGCTCCTGTCAGTAACGTCACTAATTGTTGAACAGGGTTAGCATCAACATTGTCGTTATTGTTGCTTCCTTCGTTGGTTCTCTGTCGTGGTGGTTGATGTCTAAGAGGCATTTTCTGTTTAAAAATACACCCATTAGATTATTACTCAACTCTTTTTAAGTAATTTCTACTTAACTTGCTTCCACAAAAGCAATAACCGCAAATCACATAACACTTTGAATAAAATCACAACTTTTATTTATTCATAACCTCTTTGAAAACATAAAACAATAGCATTACTGCTATTTACATTACTTCCTGAACTACAAAAGTTTCAGGACAACATCATCCTCATATCCCATAGGTTTCATAACACTAGGGATTTTCAATTTATTTAACCTTTTATTCATCGTACAACAACTACAATGTTTTACTAAGATACTGCTTAGCCTTACTAGGTTCTTCCTCCATGACTCGGAACATTGTTCTGCGATCTAATACGTACGATGGCAGCGTCTCAAACTGAATAGGATATCCCATAACTCGATCCTGAGCTCGATTAACCATGGAGTTGAATACTCTATTCATCTCTTCCATCTTCATTCTCTTTGCCTGTGCGTCTTTTACTGATATCTTGGCTCATTGAAACATTACCTCATATGCTTCCTCGGCTCTTGTCCTCTTCGTAGCTTCTTCCCTTAGCTTATTCTTCAGTTCAGCGACCACTTCGATCAGTTGTTCTTTTTCTCCTTCAGTTTGTACTAGTTTCTCCTCGACATTAGTCAGTCGTTCCTCACGATCTTAGATCTCATCGTCTTTCGTTCAGCTACTATCTCTTGCAATTCTTCGACTGTATCCTGAAGTTCCACGTTATGGTCGTAGACTTCATCGTACATTCGAGCAGCTATCGAGGTTAGTGGAGTCTCCTCCTCCTCGTCCTCGTCATCCTCATCCTCATGTGGCAACTCAACAGGATCCTCCTCATCCGTCTCCACATCATCATCCTCATCTTCAACCACTGTGACCAACGGGGCTGACTCCCGTGGCAGTAGTTGTTTCCAAATAACGTGAATGTCTCGAGGCTCCTCCTCTATAGGCATCTGAGGTCTATCCTCCCTAGCCTGACTTGTAAGACCCCAACTTTTATAAATAACGATGAATTTTCAATAAATATCATTTTTGAATATTATGGAATGAATTTGATATAATGTTATAGTTGTGGGTAATATTTATAAATTTTACAAAGTACGCAAGTTGTTATATAATATTCGATTGGTCGGGGAATATTCGCTTTAACAGGAATATTCGCATAACCAACTTACAATCATTGGTGGACCTCACAACGAAATTATTGTTGGATTGAGAAAATGACAAAAATACTTTATGAAAATAACGGCGGAAGTTTTACCGTTAACTGTTGAAACACCCGGTGTTAAAAGTACAGTAATACGTGTAGTTGCACAGTAGCACACGGTATTAATTATTGATGCTTACGTGAGAAGTCACTCAATTTTGTTCAATTATTGCTACAGTAATTGTGACATCCCCAAATCTGGGTACTTTTTACCACAAATTTGGTACATCATTTCTATAACTATTGCGGAAGATATAAACATAAATTGTTTATACATTATACTTATACACATCATTCCCAAGGTCTACAACCTTAACTTATTACATACCTTCAATATCTATAAAGGTTTACAATGCTATTTTCGTCAGAAAATTTAATAGATCTAACTGCACCATAATTTAATCTTGCACTTTGCCTTTGCTTCTATCTTTATTCAAGCTTTCATCTTAATCTGAAAAAATTTTCATGATATAGCAAGGGTGAGCAACAAATTTGTCCAGCAAGTTTTAAATACAATAAAGATATATCATGATTGAAAAGAATGAATAAGCTTTCAAGTTTTCAACAATATAATAATTGTGAAATAACATGAATCAAGTTTCAATAATTGCATGACTGAATCAATAATGTTTGAAGGTCAACAATGACCTTAAACAATTTAACTGAACCTTATGGTAATGAAGGTGACCAGTCTTTCATACCTGATTAACATATGCAACATGCACTAAGTGCGAATCAATAATCAGTTTAAATATGAATAATCATCAATAATCATTCACTAACATACTTTGAAATATAACTCGAGTTTGAGTTAAGGAAAATTGCTTGCATAGTCGATTACCGCTACGCAATTTAATTTATTCTCTTTATTGAAAAGACCTATCAGGTATAAGATTGATCTTTTAATTAGCATATCATACCTTATTTCATAATACTATCTAATACTTAATCACATAGTCAAATATTAGATCATCTTAACACCATATTCATTTACCTACTTATAATCTCATCATCTTATATTAACTTGTCTAACCTTCAATCACAAAGTTAAGTATTAGACATTACACCTTAGTCTTATTATTATCATTATACTTTGATAATCTTATCATCATTTATAACTTATACTTATAAGTTTTCCCTTTATATGTTATCTTAGTAAGCTAGATAACATTTCAGTAAACTGAAATATCATTTCAGTAAACCGAATTACATTTCAGCATCCTGAAATTACTATTTCAGCAGACCACCAAATATTTCAGCAGACTGAAACCATTTCAGTAATCCAAAATCCAATTCAGCACCCTGAATTCTCATTTTAGTCTATTACAAGCATAATATAGTTCATTGAATATCAAATTCAACAATTATATTGAAAAATAACATAAATCTCTTATTTTAATCTCTCGTCGAATATTATTAAGTATGTAATAATATTTTACGCTAAGGTTATTAACCTTTTAATAACATTCTAGTCAAATACTACTAATAATATCTTAATCCAATATTATTACCCATATAACAATAATTTAAGTCATTAATCACATTAATAAACAATTTAGTTCAATTGTTTTCCTTTCCTTAATTAACTCATTAAACATTCTAAAATGCCATAAACATCACAACACTTCACACCTGACCCAAAACTTCATCAAAAATCTGCATAAGCCATGCTCAAGGGTCTCAAGTCATAAATCGTACTTTTCATATTTTTGGACATCATATATTTACTTAAATCCATTTATCCATTTATCATCATTTAGATGAAAAATACCAAATCAGTCCTAAACATATTTCTTTTCAGGTTAATAGAATATAATTCCATATTGAACATATATTTTTCCCAAAATTTTTAAAATCCATTTACTATATTTAAATAGTCCATAATAACCAAATATTCTCCGATTTTTCATAAATCGAGATTAACTCCAAAAATTATGAAATTTATATAGTATGTTACTGTTATACACATGTACTTCCAGTAAAAATGTTGTAATTTTTGGACTTATACACAGAGAGTTATTCGGGTGGCTTCATAAAAATAGCCCTTCACCGTAAAATCCATAACTCTCAAACCGTATGGCCAAAAATTCTCAAATCTTTACACAACCTGCATATCTTCCGATATTAACACCCCAAATTTTTCCCTAATTTTTAAATCAAAAATAGTGGATGACAATACCCCCGTTTCAGACTGCCCCAAAATATTACCAAAAAAAATGGGACTGTTTTCACCAAAAATTACCCCATGACTTTTAGAAACATGATTTTCTGAGTTCTACCCCTTGGGTTTACTAGTCAACACATATATCTAGCACCTCTCTTCGACTGATCGAGAAAAGGAGTTATAGATTTAAAACGGTAGATTTTCAAAGTAAATAGAAATTTTGGATTTCTAAACAAGAATTTTTTTATTTTTGATTACAACCAAATCAATACCCAATATGGGTAGATCCATACTTGAATCCATGAAAAACACATAGATCATAGGGGTTTGAACATCCAAATCAAAAACTCATTTTCATCAAATTACGAAAAATAATTGAAGAAAGTAAAGCTTAGGAAGAAAAAATTGTATACCTTTCTTTCTTCTTCTTCTTCTTCTTCTTCTTCTTCTTCTTCTTCATCCATGGAGGATCTTCCCTCTCCTCCCCATCTCCTCCAAGGGCTTCCGCCCTCTTCCCCTTCTCTCCCTCTCGGTTTTTCCCCTTTTTGCTTTTCTCTTTCTCTTTCTCTTTCTCTTTCTCTTTCTTCTTTCCTCTCTCTTCTTATCTCTTAATAGCCGATCTTTTTTTTTCTTCTTTAATTCGGCACATGCTCTCTTTAATCATCAATTTGTTTTTATTAGCTAGCTTAATTAATGACTATAATAACCTCTCCAAGTGGACTTAACAATTAGGCTTGCAATTAAATGTTTAAAGGGCTTGCACTTTTATTATCATTCTTACTAAAAATTTGAACTTGGGCTTCTAAATTAATTCAATTGGGCCATTATTATAATTATCTTATACATGACCTCTTGGGCTAATTTCATAAACTAATTGCCCTTAAATTAATTGTATTGAGCTAACAAATTTACTTGTTTTACTTACTAACAAAAATTAACTTGGGTTGTCAACCATAATTAAATTGGGTCAATATAATACTTATCACATCTATATAACTCGGTGCTTCACGATACCATTTCTATAAGCTGAATAATACTAATAATAATAAAAATAATATAAAATTCAAACTTAATTTACATATGCATCAAAGTTTACTCCCAGGTACGAGACCTTTAAACATTCATTACATCATAGATAATAAGTATCATTGTCTTAATAAACTTTAACTATTACACTAAATATTATAAATTTCATTCGAACAACTTTCCTTTCCCCTTGTTCTTGCCTGAACCTTCTGGTTGATCATACTTAACTGAAAACATTTAAATTTAAAACAAGAATGAGCATTGGATTGCCCAGCAAGTAATAACAACAATATATATTAATTAGTTGAAAGAATTAAATGTTTTCTTTGAAAGACACTTCTACAACGAATCAACAGTTGTGAAGTAAGCTGAACCAATAATAACAACATATCACTTCCATATGTAATTTTTAAAACTACGTATAGACTATAACTGGAGATCAGTCAACATATTATGAACATTATTTTCTATTTTCGAAAAGGTTAAATAGAAATTCATCTGTAAACCGTCATAACATACGGGCACGGGGGTGATCAGCCCGTTATGCCCTGTATTGATCAATACTACATGCAAGAACGATATTATCGTTCACTCTATCCACCTTAGGTGAACAAAAGTTTTCCCATATTCGGGATGTTCATACTTAGTCGGGAATCCGAACCAAAACAATTTGGTTGGATATAATAAAGTTCTATCTTGCTCAACAATATTTTTATGTCTAGCTGAATCAAATAGCTTAGACGGCTTTTAAGTCAACTTATACATACTCAGAATTAATAAGTATGTAGCAACATATGATTAAATACAATGGTTATCCAAGTGGGGACACTTGTCTAACCCTATATACGAATTAACGAACAGAATAAATATCTGAATTATACAATAATATAATAATAGAATAAGGTATGAACTTGTATGAATACAAAGATTGGATACATAATCAATAATAATAGAGTTAATAATCTGGCACAATAATAATATAATTCTGAAACTTTCTTACTCATGTCTATTGCATAAAGTAAATGCAAAAGTAGGATACTTGCACAATATAAAGAATAGTTCGGATACTTGCTCAATAATAATTGGAGTAAGTTTAGGAAACTTGCCTGAGCTACTACTTACAATAACGCAACTTAGATTAATCTTTTATACAGCTACCTATCAGCAATAAGATCATTCGTTCAATTAGAATAATACATCATATCACATAGTATTGCTAATTGCAGTCAGCCCATATCCTAATCACATTGTCACAAATGTTTAACAGTTATTGATTCACTAACAAACACATATATAGTCAATTTATCTAAGTCTAGATTAATTTCTGAAATATTTCGGTGTACCGATAGTTTTATCATGTAAATATCGAGTCTAAGACTCTATCGTGTAGTTCAATATTCGTTTAGATATTTTAAATATTAGTCATATTATTTTTTATAGCCTTATAATAATTTTTAAATAATTATGATACTTTATCATGAATTTTCAAACACTTTGAAATCATTATTAAATTATTTAAATATTAACTAATTCTATTATCATTAATATTTAATTAATATTAAACTATTAATGAAACTATTGCCAAAATATTAAAGTTATTTATAATAACTCAAAATATTTTTAAAGTATTAATATTACCCTTAAATGATTTTTAAAATATTTAAAATCATTTTTAAATAATTACCATTAATATTAGAATATTAATCTATTATTCATCAAAATATTAAAAGTCATTAGTTATAACTTAAAATATCTTTAATTCATTTATTTCCTTTTTAAATGATTTTAAATTCAAAAAACCATTTTTAAACTATTTATTTAATATAATTATTAAATAAACTTACTATCATAAATATTAAATTGTTAATGAAATTTACCTTTAAATATCAAAAGTTATATTTTATAACTTCAAATATTTTTAAACTATTTATTTTCATTTAAAATGATTTTTAAAATATTAAAATCATTTTTAATTAATTTATTTAATATATTTACTAAATAAATCTAATATCATTAATATTTAATAATTAATGAAACTTATCTTAAAATATTAAAAGTTATGTTTTATAAATTAAAATTTATTAAACACCTTATTATTATTTAAAATGATTTTTAATACAATAAAATTATTTTTAATTAATTTATTTAAGGCATTTATTAAATAATTTAAATACCAATAATATCCAAATAAATATTAATATTTATGAAAATATGTCAAATTATTAAAAGTTAATTTTTATAACTTAAAATAATTTTTAAAACTGATTTTATAATTTTTAGGAATTTATTTCTATTTTTAATATATTTTTCAGAAATTATAAAATAAAAATAATTAAATCCGTCGCTAAAGGCTTTAGTGACAGTTTCTGTCGCGATAGGTGTTCTTGAGGTTCAAGAACACTGATAGTCAGTGCTCAAGGGTACCTCCTTTGACCATCTATAAATCGTTATGTGTAGTGTTTCTGGGCTAGCTATAACTTTGATCTTGTTATTGATGTAATACTACAAGTGTAAATCAACATCTGGGTCAGATCATAATATATGAGCAAGATATAAATCTTTGAAATCACTGTCAGACATGTTCAACATGTTTCTGGGCTACCCAGAATTTCTGGTCATGGTCGGTCAACGCTTTTGTTGACCTTAAATCTATCAATCTGTTCAAGATAAAAGTTTCTGCTCGACGGGCTATCTAGACAAACTATCAGAGAACCTGTTGCAATCCATGGTCAAGTCTAAAAATAAATAATCAAAATGATCTGAGCTAGCAAACATGTTGTCAGAGTGTTTCTGGGTTTTTCCCAAAAACCCAACAGTTCGACCTTTCACTTTCATGCTCGTATTCCTTTATGTTCTAGTCATGATTTATATAGTTTAATGGGCCCAATATTTAGTATACATGACAAGGAACAATACAATATAATCAGAACATCATAACATCAACACAAGAAAAATATATGGGCCATTCAAAGTAGTGCCCAGAAACTGTTCTTGAACATTTCTGGGTTTTCCAGAAATGTTCTTGAGCAGTTTCGTCAACTCAAGTTTGACCAACTCTCAATTCGATTTTGTTACGTATTTGGGTAATATAAAACCATATATATGTAGTACTCATGTCAATCTACAAGTATATAACAAGAACATGTCCATAATATAACCGATCAGCAAGAACAGAAGCTCTAAAAATGACTGTCAGAAATTCTGGCTCAGAATTTCTGATCGGTCAACTCATTTTGACCACGCATATCTTTTAATCTACAACAGCTATGAACCTGATTCAAGTTCCAGATTCAAGATCTCCTGACAGAGTACAAGTACAAAGTTTCAAAACACAAAAACACATAACAGATCGAGATCTATGGGACCTGACATTCACTGTCAGACCCTTATTTTCAAAAATTTCCAGATTTGGAAAATCATCAAATCCGAGCCTCTAGATGTTATGGGTTTAACATCAAGCAACCCAGATCATCGATTAATACCCCATACAACATATTTAACACAAAAAAAATTACATCTAACATAAGATCAAAAGATTTTTGAATTTTTAGGGTTTGCACCTTTATGCTCCAATTCTGATTTCTATGCTACTGATTTGATATTGGTGTTCGTGGGGCTTGCTTTGTGACTGATCTAACAAGGAAATTTCAGAGGTTTGGTCTTGAGAGAATATAGCTATGTATTTGTGAACAAATTAGGCCAAAAATGAGGATTTTCTCTCTCTTAAATTATGCAAATCATGTATGCTATGTATGGGATGGCTGATCATGTGATGTGTTATAGATTGTAGGCTCATAGGTAGGTCTAGGATGGCTGGCCAGATTTTCAAAGATCTTGTCTAACCAATAATTCAAGAATGGGACAAAAAGGGCAAAATTGTAATTTTGCAAATAAGTCAAAGGGTATTCTTGTCCAAGGTGCTTGAATCTAGAGTTTAATCACTAGATTTTTAACCTTAAAGTTTCCCAAATAATTACTAGGGTTTGAAAATTAAAAATTAAAGTGTAATAATATTTTAATTAAACACACTAATTTAAAATTAGGGTTTTAATAGGAAATTAGAGTATTTAAATTAGGGTTCCTTAATACCATTAGGGTTCCCAAATTAACAATTAGGGTTTCCTAATTATCATTATAATTCACAAAAATAATCCTTAGGGTTTCTAATTTTTGCCAATTAGGGTTCTCAAATAATAATTAGGGTTTCTCCTAATTACATAAATTATATAATACACAGCAAAATTCATATAACACAGTTACTACACAGTCTCGAACTCATAACCGAGTTTAACAATTAGGGTTTAATAACATGATATAAGGGTTATGACATAATTTACCATATTTGGCCCACCATTATCAATCTACGCATTTACAGTACATATTAATAGCACTGAAAATTAAAATATAATTAATATTATAATATTATTCTCATCCCTTGATAAAAATCTAAATTTAGGGTTTTGATTCCATATCTGATTTATCTTTCATATACAACATCAATAATTAAGCTAAAATAATTAACTTAAATATTCGAACAAATTCATAGAATAAAATATTTATTATTATAATTCTAATAATCATTTCATATATTATTTAAATAATATAAAATCATGTTTTCATGGAAAATAATTAATAAAAACATTTTTGTTTACAAAAATTAATTACTATAGGAATATAATTTGTAGTGATTAATAATTCTAAAATTATTTATAGGTAATAAATATATTTATATTTATCATACATTACTTGACACATATTCTCATCATCAAAATAATAAAAAAAATAATTATATGCAAAATTTCTTATTTATATATATGCAAAATTTCTTATTTATATATATGCAAAATATCGGGTTATTACATTCACCCTCCCTTATAAGGATTCCGTCCCTGGAATCACCGTTTTAAAACTCATAATGCATACGTGCGAAATGCGTAACATACACAATCATTACGAGTAGATCTCGATCATATTTGATCGAGCAAATCTTTAACTATTCATATAAAGCTTGTCTATCTGATTAAACGAAAATTTGATTTCTAAAAGAACTCAAATTCCTCCCTCAAAATTTATTTATAAAATAATTTTCTATATAAAGGAACATCAAATATATACACGAAAATAAAAGTTATTCGAATAATACCTGGAGTTCCATTCCCAACTACCATCGTATCATGGACCGTCATATTGAAGACTCGTGCGGTTGGTTTGTTGGTTGAAGTCGGTCTTGTGATTGCCATAGTCCCGCTTCCTTTTCCCGTGGTTACACTCCCTGCCTCCATTTTCCTTTTTGGACAATCCCTCACCTTATGTTCAGTCGATCCACATAGAAAACACCCATTGTTCATCCTTGGGTTGGGGCAGTTGGGAGAGATATGACCCTCCTACTCGCACTTGTAACATACAAACTTACCCTTCAGACACTCACCAGAGTGATTCTTCCCACATTTCCCACACTGAACTATCTACTTCTTCACACCTTCCTGTTTCACCTAAACATTCCCAAAATAATTCCCCTTTCTTTTCTCACCCTTATTCCCACTATTAGTTTCCACCTTCACAACTCCTACAGCCTTGCTTTTGTTCCTCTTCTCCTTGTTGTAGAGGCTTATGGCCTCACTCCCCTCCTCAGCTATGATAGCCTTTTCCATGAGTGTTGCAAAAGTATTGAATTGCAACACTGCCACCTTGTTGTAGAGCCAGGATTTTAATCCCAGCCCGAACCTTCTTGCCTTCCTAGCCTCAATATCAACTTGGTGCGGAGCGAACCTAGCCAACTCATTAAACTTTGCGGCATACTCCGTAACAGTCATGTTCCCCTGCTTTAACTCCAGAAATTTTACCTCCATCCTAGCCTGCATGCTAGCTGAGAGGTAGTTTTCGAAAAACAAAGTCTTAAACCTAGGCCAAGTAACTACTCCCTCTCCTGCCCTTGCTTGATTTGCTTCCCACCAAAAGTTCGCCTCCCCTTTCATCATATAGGTGGCAAAAGAGGTCTTTTTCCCCTCATCTACCCTAGCAACTCTGAACGCTTTTCTATCTCATTAACCCATGTCTGGGCTTCTATAGGGTCAGCTGTTCCCCTGAATTCTGGTGGTCCTACTGCCTTGAAGTCTTTGAAGTTTGCTAAGCGATTGTCTGGTCGGTTCCCTGCGGCTGGTATTCCCTACTGCATAGCCTGAGCTACCATGTTCGCAAATTTTTGCATTGGGTCTTGTGGTTGTCCCTCAGCGTTCTTGACAGATTCTTCTGCCCTTTGATTTCGTGTTTGACGTCTTGGCGGTATTATCTAATTACATAAAATCATAAATTTAACTTACATTCTAAACCTTATTGTATAAGTTTAACATGTAACACAAAGTTTTATACAAAACTTATTCCATTAATGAAACATTGATTCGTATTCATCAATTCAAAGTACTTTACATAACATAACACATACTGTTATCCCTTTGTGACCACAAAAGTCGGGAATTACTGTAATAACTTATAAAAAAGTTTGAGAATATTTCATTACACCCGTACATTATCAAACATACATAATCAACTAGTAATCCTACTAATTTCCTAAGTCACGGTCTTTCCTCTTTCTTTTCCCTTTCTTTCTCGGAGCTTCACACGATTTGTTGCTTCCGGCTCCTATGTGATCAATTTGGATTTTAAGCTTATCTTGTTCTTCCATAGTTTCTCTTAACGCCTTTCGCAATTGGTTATTTAGTAGCTTTTCTATTTCCCACAGCTTTTCTAGAGAAGAAACCTTGTTCTTCAGATTCTGTACTTCTGTTGATGCTTGATCAGTTCCAACTTTAGTGTCTGAATCACTATCTGTCAGTTCCACCATTTCTGGATCTGGTACTAGGTTTTCCAATACCACCACCTCATCAAGGTTGTCTGCACTATGAGCCTCTATTTCAACTTTTGTCTTTTATATCGGCTCCTTCTTTACGATCAGAGGGTATCCTAATTCTTTTCCACCTGACATCTACACACAACTTATCTTGATTAGTAAATAGTATACACACAACAAACAATAGTTTTATAAGAGTTATCTTTTATTTTATTTAACGATGAATTTATTCAATTCATCTTCTTTTAAACTCTATATGAGTTATTTATATTTTCAACGTTTCCCCCTGTCTTAAGGTTATTGCCTAAGGTCGATCCCACCTAAAGTTTCTAACCTCAAAGCTTTGATACCAACCTGTGATGCCCCCAAATCCGGGAACTTGAAACCCGAACTCGGTGCTTCACGATACAATTTCTATAAGCTGAATAATACTTATAATAATAACAATAATATAAAATTCAAACTTAATTTACATATGCATCAAAGTTTACTCCCAGGTACGAGACCTTTAAACATTCATTACATCATAGATAATAAGTATCATTGTGACGCCCCCAAAACAGGTCCATTCCATCCAACCCATTCTGAGTCGCCAAATACATGGTACAAAAAACAACTACAACTTTATTACAACAATTGTCGTGCAAAATACAACAACTCATGTGTTGTGAGTTTGGATACAAATATATACCAAATGTGACTCATGTCCCAACCGTGGATATCACCTCACAATGACACCTTACATAAAGGTATAGTTAAAAATTGTTTTAGAATTTAGAATCTTTGGGAAGTGCTCAAGGAAACCTTCGTACATGGGAGACCATGCTTCTAGGTTATGATAGATATCATATGGCCACAGAATTATCCTTGGTTGATCCAATAGACCCCAAAGAAAAATGAGAAGATTACTATCATATTCTTTCCAATGGTAATTCTTCTCTTGACATATCATTATCTCCACTATCTCTAATCGTGAATTATACTTCAAACAAACACCAAGAATATATAGGTAGTGCTCGTAAATATACTCAGCAAGTGGATGTGCACATACCTGTCTTATAATGACACGAGGTTATATAACATTAGACATCTTGTATGATAGTGGAAAAACACCCTTCCAACATTGGGTTCGCCTCACCCTATTTGATTCACCAAATATAACTACTAAATGATGTATACAACACTTTTCTATACTGCTTAGGGAGAACCTCCACAGCTAGAGACCACCGTTCTATTTCCCCTCATTACCTCGCTCGACCCAAATTTACACTTTTATTACACGAAAAGGAATTGTGAAGCAAAAGGGTGAGCACAACTAGCTCGAGAAAGAATATCATGACTAAAGATAATTAAATTATCAATAGCCTTCATCAATAATAAATCAGAGATTTAGAACATATGGTAGATGATAAAACTTTTCAACCATAGTTGCAGCGGAACGAGCAATCCATTAGAAGAGTCAAATAGACCATAAAGTCTATTCTCTTCTCCACATTAAAAGTCCACCAACAATGTTTTATCCCTGTAACATCAATCAACAATTCTTGTCCACAATCACATGTATAACTCATAATCGTAATTGTAGTTCTAAATTCCTTTTCTCATCCAGGACAAAGAAAATTTTCATCACCTGAAACATCAAAGATCATGGTTATACCAAATCACAGTTCATGTTCATAATCATACTAATAAATTTATCTTTGCACTACGGGCCAAAGATATTCATCAACAAGTCATCTTTGCACTACAGGCCAAAGATATTCATCAACAATTCATCTATGCACTATAGGCCAAAGATATTCCTCAACAGTTAATATTTGCACTACCGGCCAAATATATTCATCAACAGTTCATATTTGCACTACAGGCCAAATATATTTATCAACAGTTCATATTTGCACTTCAGGCCAAATATATTAATATCTCAAAGAAATATATAATCATTTCAGAATTTATATAAACAATAATTATAACTATGTTGATTATTTCACCTTTGCACTTAAGCTAAAGATATTCAATTATAAATTCAATGGTCATGATCATACCAGTCAACAATTCAACTTTGCACTACTGGCCAAAAGGAACCCATAGTCATGATCATACCAAAAATCTACCCATCTTTACACTCAAGTCAAAGAGAAATATCATCATTAGGGTTATAAAAATGTTATATATAATAATAAAAACAATATAATCAACATATAAATTTAATCTCAAGAGTAATATTCATAAATCAACTATAATTTGATCAAAAAAAAAACTAATTTTGTCGTGAATAGTAACTCGTGAATAGTAACTCGTGAATAGTAACTCATGAATAGTAACTCATGAATAGTAACTTGTGAATAGTAACTCATGAATATTAACTCATGAATAGTACTCTGTATTCGTACATAGTACCGTATACGTAAATAATGTCATATATGTAAATAGTGCCATATACATGAATAGTGCCGTATACGTGAATAGTAACCCCGACTCAAAAAGGTAGAAATTTCACACTAAGATCCATACCAATATGTCAGTATAATGATATTGAAATAATAACATAATTATGAAGAATATAACATCCCTTAATATCCCTTACTATCCCTTACAATCCCTTAAAATCTCTTACTATCTCTTACCTCAAAAGAGCAGCACTTCTGACTGGATATCGGATATGACGACGAAGGAAACTTGCACTGAAGAATAGAAACCCACCAAGTATCTAAATACTCACAAAATACACTCGATAATCTAGAGAGAGAAAGAGAGAAAACTTATGTTTCTAGTGTGATTTCAATTCTAACTTAGCCCTCTATTTATAGGTAAATGTTAGCATGCCAAAGCAGACTTCACCTGCAACCTGATGGCTTTACCTGCTACTATTCCACCCACCAAAAATCAGCCACCATCCCCAACAACCAAAAATGGGGCCCACCCATTTCTAGAATTGTCCACCAAAATCATTTATAAACCTAATTTCTGAATCAGTCACCTCTTAAAATTCATAACAAATTATACGCTCATTT
Organism: Panax ginseng; assembly: GCA_020205605.1. Taxonomy (NCBI): domain Eukaryota; kingdom Viridiplantae; phylum Streptophyta; class Magnoliopsida; order Apiales; family Araliaceae; genus Panax; species Panax ginseng. Next base: position 34,685,884 of record CM035147.1, read on the forward strand.
TTAACGGTTCAAAATTTGTGAACATATACTCAACTTATATATGTATAACATATCCAAAAATTACAACGATCCAACGGTCAGATTAAAAATTATAACTCACACAATAAAGCTGTAAGAACACTGATTTGATCTTTTAACATCTCCAATCCGACAAAATACTGATAAAACACCTCAACATTAACTCTTTCATTTATAACCACATAAATAAATCCATCATTTATATTCACATCAAATAAATATTTCCTTATCATATAAATCAATAATTAATTATTCACAAATAATATTACAGAATCACAATAATGACAACCAGACAGTTCCCAAGAAAAAGGGGGCTTTCCAATAAGGATTTCTCCTTACTGGCGCGCAATTAGGTGACCAAACTTCTCCTTGACAGAACTTTCTAGACATTTCCAATAATGCTATCTAATAATATTATTCAAATAATATGAATTATTGATCCGATAATGGGAAATACTGTGCCGTGACAATTATTGAAACAACAATAATATAAAATATCAACGCAGCAATTATTGAATCAATAAAATAAAATATTGAACAGTAATTATTGTAATAATTATTGAGTAGTGCCTTCTTATGTAAGGATCAATAATTCAACAATACTGCAGTCTGTACCGTATCTTCTTTGTGCAACCACGCCAGACATTCACGTATTTTAACCACGGGGTATTCCAACAAATGTTAACTTGGTAATAACTACTGCCGTTATTCAATTTTGTCATTTTCTTCTTTCGACAGTTATCCATTATATGGCCAACAAATAGGCTGCTACTGGTAAATATTTAATATTCCCAACAAAAAGAATATTCCACGACCAAATGAATATTCCACGACAATATTGAATACTTTATAACCACTTGCGTATTTTGAAAAAAAATTCATATATCTCCCCTAACTTTAAATTTTATCAATTTAACCATTTACTGAATAAAAAAATTGAATACTTTTATTTCATAAAATTCGGGGTCTTACAATCTCCCCTCCTTATGAAATTTCATCCCCGAAATTTACGTACCTGGTATTTCAAAGAGTTGAGAATACCTTGCTTCCATTCCAGATTCCATCTTCTCTGTCATCATAATTTTTCCATTGCTCATCTCCTGTATTTCAGATATCATTCTAGAATACAGCTTCAAAGAAAATGTTAATTGACACATCACAATTTGTCAACTTAAGTAAGAAAATTAAGCTTAGGTAGGACACACACTAGCGAAGGATATTTCTCGTCTCTCCCTTCCAAGTTCTAATCTGGGATCTCCGCCAGAGATCATATCCCTAAGCTCTGATACCAAATGTGACGACCCCAAAACAGGTCCATTCCATCCATCCCATTCTGAGTCGCCAAATACATGGTACAGAAAACAACTACAACTTTATTACAACAATTGTCGTGCAAAATACAACAACTCTTGTGTTGTGAGTTTGGATACAAATATATACCAAATGTGACTCATGTCCTAACCGTGGATAGCAACTCACAATGACACCTTACATAAAGGTATAGTCAAAAATTATTTTAGAAATTAGAATCTTTGGTAAGTGGTCAAGAAAACCTTCGTACATGGGAGGCCATGCTTCTAGGTTATGATAGATATCATATGGCCACAGAATTATCCTTGGTTAACCCAATAGACCCCAAAGAAAAACGAGAAGATTACTATCAGTCTTCTCTTGATATATCATCATCTCCACTGTCTCTAATCGTGAATTATACTTCAAACAAACACCAAGATTATATAGGTAGTGCTCGTAAATATACTCAGCAAGTGGATGTGCACTGTAATAACCCGAGATTTTTTATATAAAATAAATAAGAAATTTTGCGTATAAATTTTTTTATTTATTTAATGACGAGACTAAGTGTCAAGTAAAGTGAACGATAAATGCGAATACATTTATTACTTGAAAAATTAGAAATAATTTTGGAATTATTAATTACCACAAATTATATGGTAATAAATTTTTGTAAGCCGAAATATTTTTATTAATTATTTTCCATGAAAACATGATTGGAAATAATATATGAAGTGATAATTAGATTTATATAATAAATATTTTATTATATGAATTGTTCAGAATATTTAAGTTAATTATTTTAACTTGATTATTGATGTTGTGTACGAAGAATAAGTCAGACATGAGATCCAAACCCTGGATTGAGATTGTGATCAAGAGATGAGAATAATAATATTATATTATTTATATAATGATTTTACATTACCATAATTATGTCTTTGGGTATAAAGTGAGACAGAGATAATATTGAAACGAATGACGGTCAATTAGGTCATAGCATATATTACCGTGATGTGAAACCCTAATTATTAAACTCACTTATGGGGTATTTCCGAGTAGTATTTGTGTATGAAGTTACTGTGTGAATAAGAATATCGGTAATTAGAAGAAACCCTAAAAATCTTGTTGTATCGTCGATAATTAGGGCAAACCCTAATTATTATAACCCTAACCTATTGAAATTAGAAACCGTAACGATTGTGTTAGTAACATACACGAGATAATTAAAGAACCACTAATGGTCAATTAAAAACCCTAATTGATGACGTTGAGAAACCCTAATTTTAATTCTAGGGTTTAATTTCGATGTTATTGTATAAGTGTTTTAATTTACCAAATGATAGAAGTTAATTGGTAAATTATAAGAATTAAATCTAGTGATTAAATATTACATTTAATTGCCTTGTACAAGATTGCCCATACACTCTTAAACAAAGCCCAACCATCACCCATAACAAATCGTAAGCAAGAATCAAGAATTTTTGGCAAAAAGGTTATAAGAACACTAAACCTAGAAATCCTTTAATTCGATGTTATTTGATGCAATTGATTGTTTAAAGTTGTGTAATAGAATGTTAATTGATGATATGGGTTGATAAATCAAAGACCCATAACATCAAAGTGCAAATTTGAAGATTTAAGCAAGTTGGAAAAACCGAATTACATTATTTTTTTTCACCAAATGTCGAGGCCATAACTGCTTGCTCGATCATGAGTTTAGTTCTTCAAAAGTTGTTATGTGTAGCCCGATATGTGGTCTTTAATCTGCAAAAAGAATCAAGTCCATATCATGTATAGATTAGAAGTTATAGATGGTCAAACATGGTTGACCGATCATGATAAACCTGCTTTTAAGGCGATCTGTAATAGGGACATTCTCGTCCACTTTTTGTGCTTTAAAAGGTCTGGGCTTTTGATATGTTGTAGTACACTGAGTTAGGAAGCTATAGGTTTTGGAATGACCTCATTCCGACCTCGGATGAGGGAATTACGATGATTGGAAGGAAATATGTCAAATTTCTCAAAACTGAAAGTCAGCAGCGGGATGTGCTATTCGGGACACTGTTTCGATCAGTTAATATTTCCAAAAACTTCTGGGCTTTTAGTATGTTATAGTACACCGAATAAGCTTTCCATAGACTCTGAAACGGACTAAATCCGATATCGGAGGAGAGAGTTATGACATTTCAAAGTAGTAATGTCAAAACTTCCCAACAAGTGCGGTGCAGTCCATTTGAACAGAATTTCTGGGCTGATGTGTTGGGAATTTGGAAATGGTCAAAGAATAAAAGTTGTAGCCCCAGAAGTTAGCTTCGCGTGGGCTCAAGAATCGCTCAAAAATGTGTTAAAATGAAAGAGTTATGACTGTTTTAGCGAAAGAGGTAAAGCTGAAACGAGATTGAAAAGCTATTATGAACGTCCACTTTTGACGCCTTTGTTTGGGCTACCTAATGAACCCAATTGGGTAATTCGTATTTTTAAAAATAGTCTTACATACCATGTATAACATAACCAAAAATCAGATTAATCGAGTTATGAACAATGCGTTAGAAAATCGCAAAGGAGCTATTGAAAATTAGTATAAACCAAGTCCCACATCGACTAAATTGAGAACTTCACAATTTTCTAAACCTATAAATAGAAGGGATTGGCCTTTGTTTCATTCACCAACAATAAGGCCTCCAATTTTTTGAGAAAGGCTTTGTTGTGGGAGAACTTTTTATAAAGATCTCCTTAGTTAAATTTTAGGCGTGGAAGTGCGTATTCATTCGTGGAATTAAGTATTTTGGGTATGTTTCTTATTTAATTTTTGTAATGTTATTATTTTTAATTGTTAGTTAAAGTTTGAATTTTTGAAGTTTAGTTAGTGTTGTTAATAAACTAGTTAGTTTACTATGTTTATTTTGGCTTGGAATTGATTATGTAAATGAGTTATTTGTGATGACTTTTAATATTTTGTGATGAATTTTATTAATTAATAATTATTAATGATATTAAAGTTATTTAATGATTATATTAAATAATTTAGTTTAAAATGATTTTAATATTATAAAAATCATTTTAAATGAAAATAAGGTATTTAAAATATTTTAAGTTATAAAATATAACTTTTAATATTTAAATGATAATTTTATTAATAATTAAATATTAATGATATTAAGATAATATTAATGATATTTAGTTTATTTAATGATTAATATTAAATAAATAGTTTAAAATGGTTTTACTTATTTAAAACCATTTAAAGAGGATATTAAGGATTTAAAAATATTTTAAGTTATAATTAATGACTTTTAATATTTGGATAAATAGTACATTAATATTTAAATATTAATGATAATTATTTGGGTAATATAAATGTTTTAAAAATAGTTTGAGTTATTATAAATAACTTTTATATTTTAGCAATGGTTTCATTAATAGTTTAGTATTAATTAAACTATTAATGATAATGGAATTGTTTAATGTTTAAATCATTTAATTATGATTCGATATTTGAAAGTTATAATAATTTAAGCCAAACTAGGTGACTTGAGAAACCGATTATGAAGTTACGAATTTGAAGAAGAACACATATAGTAATGATTATATCACTATAGGCCCTTTAGTAATGTGATTTGAATTATTTTAAATTTTTAATTTCGAAATTACGAAAATGATTAAAAATAAGATGTCCTGATATTCTGAGATGTTGAGGTATAGAATAAGAGTCTTAGACTCAAGATTTACCCGATAAAAAGTATGTGTGATGCTGGCAAACAAATGTCGGAACCTTATAAAAGAAAGAAAAGACTACTACGTAGGAGCATGGATGAGATATTTGAAAATGTATAAAAATATTTCAAGTATAGAATAGGAACTAAAAGTATGATCACTTTGTGATTATGTGATTGGACTATGTCTTTGTTGTAATAAAGCATTTGCTTATGTGTTATGATATATTGTTCTAATCGAACGAATGATCCGATTATTGATAGGTTATGATAAAGAGATAAAACCTAAGTTGAGATTTGTAATCGTGAATAATCGAGCAAGTATCCTACCTTTGCACTTCCTTTATGCAATGGACATGAGTAAGAAGTTTGAATTATTCTATCCTGTCTGATGGATCATGTACTCTTTGATTATCGACATATTAGCTCGGATATATATTACATTCATTGATTTCTATAAATGGTTATACAAGTGTCCCCACTTGGATAATCATGGCATTTGTTCACATGTTGATACACCTTTGTCAATTACCCGTATATATATGTTGAATTACATATTATTGTTGAGCAAGATTAAAACCTTGGGTTTGGAACCGTGCATGTATGAACATCCCTATATGGGAAGATTTTTGGCTTGTAAAGCGGATAGAGTGAGCGATGAATTTCGTTCAAGTTATGTAGTATTGATCAATACAAGTACAATGAAATTTGATCACCCTCCGTGCTCTGTAAGTTACATGACGGTTTGAGGATAGAATTCCGCTAAACCTTTTCAAAATGAAAAGATTGTTCATAGTATGTTTCTTAATCCTATTCAAGGGTAGAGCCAGAGCCAAATTTAAAGAATTTGAAAGAGAGTCATTATGTGAATTTTTATCAAGATGTGATTACTTCACAACTTTTAATTCGTTGTAGAAGTGTTATGTAAAGAGAATACTTATATTCTTTCAAACATATATAATTTCTATTACTTCTTCAAGCACTTAAATTCTCATCCTTGCTTAAATTAAATGTTTTCGATTATGTATGAGCAACTTTGAAGGCTCGTGCACGAACAAAAGAAAAGGAAAGGCGATCGAATAAGCATGTATTATGAGTTAATGGTTATAGTTATATTGGTATCTATTCAAGTATTGTAAGGAATGTATTTGAAGGTCACGTACCTGAGGAAGTAAACTTTGATGTATGTAAATTAAGTTCAAAAGTATTATTATTTAGTATTATTCAGCTTAAAGAAATGGTATCGTGGAGAACCGAGTTCGGGTTTCAAGTACCTGGATTTGGGGTCGTCACATGCACAACCCTGTCTTATAATGACACGAGGTTGTATGACATTAGACATCTTGTATGATAGTGGTAAAACACCCTTCCAACGTTGGGTTCGCCTCACCATATTTGATTCACCAAATATAACTACTAAATGATGTATACAACAATTTTCTATACTGCTTAGGGAGAACCTCCATAGCTAGAGACCACCGTTCTATTTCCCCGTTACCCTCGCTCGACCCAGCTACACTTTTATCACCTGAAAGGAATTGTGAAGCAAAAGGGTGAGCACAACTAGCTCAGTAAAGAATATCATGACTAAAGATAATTAAATTATCAATAGCCTTCATCAATAATAAATCAGAGATTTAGAACATATGGTAGATGATAAAACTTTTCAACCATAGTTGCAGCGAAACGAGCAATCCATTAAAAGAGTCAAATAGACCATAAAGTCTATTCTCTTCTCCACATTAAAAGTCCACCAACAATGTTTTATCCCTGTAACATCAATCAACAATTCCTGTCCACAATCACATGTATAACTCATAATCGTAATTGTAGTTCTAAATTCCTTTTCTCATCAAGGACAAAGATAATTTTCATCACCTGAAACATCAAAGATCACGGTTATACCAAATCATAGTTCATGTTCATAATCATACTAATAAATTTATCTTTGCACTACGGGCCAAAGATATTCATCAACAAGTCATCTTTGCACTACAAGCCAAAGATATTCAACAACAGGTCATATTTGCACTACAGGCCAAATATATTCATCAACAGTTCATATTTGCACTTCAGGCCAAATATATTAATATCTCAAAGAAATATATAATCATTTCAGAATTTATATAAACAATAATTATAACCATATTGATCATTTCACCTTTCCACTTAAAGATGAACTGTTATTGAACAATGTGACGCCCCCAAAATAGGTCCATTCCATCCAACTCATTCTGAGTCGCCAAATACATGGTACAAAAAACAACTACAACTTTATTACAACAATTGTCATAGAAAATACAACAACTCATGTGTTGTGAGTTTGGATACAAATATATACCAAATGTGACACATGTCCCAATCATGGACAGCACCTCACAATGATACCTTACATAAAGGTATAGTCAAAAATTATTTTAGAAATTAGAATCTTTGGGAAGTGCTCAAGGAAACCTTCGTACATGGGAGGCCATGCTTCTAGGTTATGATAGATATCATATGGCCACAGAATTATCCTTGGTTGACCCAATAGACCCCAAAGAAAAATGAGAAGATTACACTCATATTCTTTCCAATGGTAAGTCTTCTCTTGACATATCATTATCTCCACTGTCTCTAATCATGAATTATACTTCAAACAAACACCAAGATTATATAGGTAGTGCTTGTAAATATACTCAGCAAGTGGATGTGCACAACCTTGTCTTATAATGACACGAGGTTGTATGACATTAAACATCTTTTATGATAGTGGCAAAACACCCTTCCAACGTTGGGTTCGCATCACCCTATTTGATTCACCAAATATAACTACGAAATGATGTATACAACACGTTTCTATACTGCTTAGGGAGAACCTCCACAGCTAGAGACCACCGTTCCATTTCCCCGTTACACTCGCTCGACACAGCTACACTTTTATTACCTGAAAGGAATTTTGAACCAAAAGGTTGAGCACAACTAGCTTAGTAAAGAATATCATGACTTTAGATAATTAAATTATCAATAGCCTTCATAAATAATAAATCAGAGATTTAGAACATATGGTAGATGATAAAACTTTTCAACCATAGTTGCAGCGGAACGAGCAATCCATTAGAAGAGTCAAATAGACCATAAAGTCTATTCTCTTCTCCACATTAAAAGTCCACCAACAATGTTTTATCCCTGTAACATCAATCAACAATTCTTGTCCACAATCACATGTATAACTCATAATCTTAATTGTAGTTCTAAATTCCTTTTCTCATCCAGGACAAAGAAAATTTTCATCACCTGAAACATCAAAGATCATGGTTATACCAAATCACAGTTCATGTTCATAATCATACTAATAAATTTATCTTTGCACTACGGGCCAAAGATATTCATCAACAAGTCATCTTTGAACTACAGGCCAAAGATATTCATCAACAATTCATCTATGCACTTATAGGCCAAAGATATTCCTCAACAGCTTAATATTTGCACTAGGCCAAATATATTCATCAACAGTTTCATATTTACACTACAAAGCCAAATATATTTATCAACAGCCTCATATTTGCACTTGAGCCAAATATATTAATATCTCAAAGAAATATATAATCATTTCGAATTTATATAAACAATAATTATAACTATGTTGATCATTTCACCTTTGCACTTAAGCTAAAGATATTCAATGATAAATTCAATGGTCATGATCATACCAAATTCACAATTCAACTTTGCACTCTCGGCCAAAGGAACCCGTAGTCATGATCATACCAAAATCTACCCATCTTTACACTCAAGTCAAAGAGAAATATCATCATTAGGGTTATAAAAATGTTATATATAATAATAAAAATAATATAATCAACATATAGATTTAATCTCAAGAGTAATATTCATAAATCAACTATAATTTGGTCAGAAAAAGAAACAAATTTTGTCGTGAATAGTACCCGTGAATAGTAATTCATGAATAGTAACTCATGAATAGTAACTCGTGAGTAGTAACTCGTGAATAGTTACTCATGAATAGTAACTCCTGAATAGTAACTCGTGAATAGTAACTCATGAATAGTAACTCATGAATAGTAACTCATGAATAGTAACTCGTGAATAGTAACTCATGAATAGTAACTCGTGAATAGTACTCGTATTAAATATAGTAATCTTATAATCGTAAATAATGTCATATACGTAAATAGTGCCATATACATGAATAGTGTTGTATACGTGAATAGTAACCCTGACTAAAAAGGGTAGAAATTCCACAACAAGATCCATACCAATATGTTAGTATAATGATATTGAAAGAATAATATCATTATGAAGAATATAACGTCCCTTAATATCCCTTACAATCCCTTACTATCCCTTACTTCAAAAGACAGCAGACTTCATGCGGATATCGGATATATTGTCAAAAAAACTTGCCTTTGAAGAATAGCAACTCAACAAGTATCTAAATATTCACAAAATACACTCGATAATCTAGAGAGAGAAAGAGAGAAAACTTATGTTTCTTGTGTGATTTCAATTCTAACTTAGCCCTCTATTTATAGGAAAATGTTAGCACGCCAAAGCAGACTTAACCTGCAACCTGATGGCTTTACCTGCTACTATTCCACCCACCAAAAATCAGCCACCATCCCCAACAACCAAAAGTGGGGCCCACCCATTTCTAGAATTTTCCACCAAAATCATTTATAAACCTAATTTCTGAATCAGTCACCTCTTAAAATTCATAACAAATTATACGCTCCTTTTTAACAGTTCAAAATTTGTGAACATATACTCAACTTATATATGTATAACATATCCAAAAATTACAACGATCCAACTGTCAGATCAAAAATTATAACTCACACAATAAAGCTGTAAGAACACTGATTTGATCTTTTAATATCTCCAATCCGACAAAATACTGATAAAACACCTCAACATTAACTCTTTCATTTATAACCACATAAATAAATCCATCATTTATATTCACATCAAATAAATATTTCCTTATCATATAAATTAATAATTAATTATTCACAAATAATATTACAGTATCACAATAATGACAAACAGGCAGTTCCCAGGAAAGAGGGGACTTTCCAATAAGGATTTCTCCTTACTGGCACGCAATTAGGTGACCAAACCTCTCCTTGACAGAACTTTCTAGACATTGCCAATAATGCTATCTAATAATATTATTCAAATAATATGAATTATTGATCCGATAATGGGAAATACTGTGCCGTGACAATTATTGAAACAACAATAATATAAAATATCAACGCAAAAATTATTGAATCAATAAAATAAAATATTGAACATTAATTACTGTAACAATTATTGAGTAGTGCCTTCTTACGTAAGGATCAATAATTCAACAATATTGTGCAATACCGTGTGCTACTGTGCAACCACGCGTATTATTGTATTTTAACCACCGGGTATTCCAACAGTGTTAACGATAACAACTACCCCGTTATTCAATTTTGTCATTTTCTTCTTCCGACAGTTATCCGTTATGGGGCCCACAAATAGCTACGCCGTCGTACGAATATTTCACGACAGAAAGAATATTCCACGACCAAACGAATATTCCCCGACAATAATGAATACTTTATAACCACTTGCGTATTTTGAAAATAAATTCATATATCACCCTTAACTTTAACTTTTATCAATTTAACCATTTACTGAATAGAAAAATTGAATACTTGTATTTCATAAAATTCGGGGTCTTACAATCATTGTCTTAATAAACTTTAACTATTACATATAATATTATAAATTTCATTCAAACAGCTTTCCTTTTCCCTTGTTCCTGCCTGAACCTTCTGGTTGATCATACTTAACTGAAAACATTTAAATTTAAAGCAAGAATGAGCATTGGATTACCCAGCAAGTAATAACAACAATATATATTAGCTGAAAGAATTAAATGTTTTCTTTAAAAGACACTTCTACAACGAATCAACAGTTGTGAAGTAAGCTGAACTAATAATAAAAACATATCACTTCCATATGTAATTTTTGAAACTATGTATAGACTATAACTGGAGATCAGTCAACATATTATGAACATTGTTTTCTATTTTCGAAAAGGTTAAACAGAAATTCATCTATAAACCGTCATAACTTACGTACATGGGGGTGATCAGCCTGTTATTCCCTGTATTGATCAATACTACATGCAAGAACAATATTATCGTTCACTCTATCCACCTTAGGTGCACAAAAGTTTTCCCATATTCAGGATGTTCATACTTAGTCGGGAATCCGAACCAAAACAATTTGGTTGGATACAATAAAGTTCTATCTTGCTCAACAATATTTTTATGTCTAGCGGAATCAAATAGCTTAGACGACTTTTAAGTCAACTTATACATACTCGGAATTAATAATTATGTAGCAACATATGATTAAATACAATGGTTATCCAAGTGGGGACACTTGTCTAACCCTATATACGAATTAACGAACAGAATAAATATCTGAATTATACAATAATACAATAATCGGATAAGGTATGAACTTGTATGAATACAAAGATTGGATACATAATCAATAATAATAGACTTAATAATCTGGCACAATAATAATATAATTCTGAAACTTTCTTACTCATGTCCATTGCATAAAGTAAATGCAAAAGTAGGATACTTGCACAATATAAAGAATAGTTCGGATACTTGCTCAATAATAATTGGAGTAAGTTTAGAAACTTATCTCGAGTCATTGCTATAATAACTTTGACTTAGATTAATCTTTTATACAGCTACCTATCAGTAATAAGATCATTCGTTCAATTAGAATAATATATCATATCACATAGTACTGCTAATTGCAGTCAGCCCATAACCTAATCACATTGTCACATATGTTTAACAGTTATTGATTCATTAACAAACACATATCTAGTCAATTTATCTAAGTCTAGATCAATTTCTGAAATATTTTGGTGTACCGACGGTTTTATCGGGTAAATATCGAGTCTAAGACTCTATCGTGTAGTTCAATATTCGTTTAGATATTTTAAATATCAGTCATATTATTTTTCATAGCCTTATAATAATTTTAAATAATTATTATACTTTATCATGAATTTTCAAACACTGAAATCATTATTAAATAATTTAAATATTAACTAATTCTATTATCATTAATATTTAATTAATATTAAACTATTAATGAAACTATTGCCAAAATATTAAAGTTATTTATAATAACTCAAAATATTTTTAAAGTATTAATATTACCCTTAAATGATTTTTAAAACATTTAAAATCATTTTAAATAATTACCATTAATATTAGAATATTAATTTATTCTTCATCAAAATATTAAAAGTCATTAGTTATAACTTAAAATATCTTTAATTCATTTATTTCCTTTTAAATGATTTTAATTCAATAAAACCATTTTTAAACTATTTATTTAATATAATTATTAAATAAACTTAATATCATAAATATTAAATTATTAATGAAATTTACCTTTAAATATCAAAAGTTATATTTTATAACTTAAAATATTTTTAAACTATTTATTTTCATTTAAAATGATTTTTAAAATATTAAATTCATTTTAATTAATTTATTTAATATATTTACTCAATAAATCTAATATCTTTAATATTTAATAATTAATGAAACTTATCTTAAAATATTAAAAGTTATGTTTTATAACTTAAAATATTATTAAACACCTTATTATTATTTAAAATGATTTTTAATACAATAAAATCATTTTTAATTAAATTATTTAATACATTTATTAAATAATTTAAATACTAATAATATCCAAATAAATATTAATATTTATGAAAAATATGTCAAATTATTAAAAGGTAATTTTATAACTTAAAATAATTTTTAAAACTGATTTTATAATTTTAGAATTTATTTCTATTTTTAATGTATTTTTCGAAAATTATAAAATAAAAATAATTAAATCCGTCAAGCTAAAGGCTTTAGTGATGGTTTACATCATGATAGGTGTAATAACCGAGATTTCCTAAATAAAATAAATAAGAAAATTTATGTATAATTTTTTTTTTTATTTAATGACGAGAATAAGTGAGCGATAAATACGAATATATTTATTTCTTTAAAAATTAGAAATAATTTTGGAATTATTAATTACTACAAATTATATTTTATGGTAATTAATTTATGTAAGAGAAATATTTTATTAATTATTTTCCATGATAACATGATTGGAAATAATATATGAAGTGATAATTGGAATTATATAATAAATATTTTATTATATGATTTGTTCGAAATAATTAAGTTAACTATTTTAACTTGATTCTTGATGTTGTGTAAGAAGAGAGAAGTCGATATGAGATCCAAACCACGAATTGGGATTGTGATCAAGAGATGAGAATAATAATATTATATTATTGTTATAATGATTTTACAAAGACAATAATTATGTCTTGTGTGTATGTGCAGACAGATAATATTGAAAGCGATGACGGGCCAATTAGGTCATAAAGCATATTACCGGTCTTTGTGAAACCCTAATTATTAAACTTAGTTATGAGAAATGACCGAGTAGTGATTGTGTATATGAAGTTTCTTGTGTATATGAAGGTTCTTGTGTATAAGATGTCGGTAATTGAAAGAAACCCTAATTATCAAGTTGTTTGTCGATAATTAGACAAAACCCTAATTATTACAACCCTAATCGGTTGAAGTTAGAGATCGTAATGACTGTGTTAGAACATACACAGATAATTAGAGAATCCTAATGGTCAATTAGAAACCCTAATTGATGGCGTTAAGAAACCCTAATTAGAAAATCCTAATTTTCATAGAAAACCTAATTTAAAATTATCGGGTTTAATTACGATGTTAATGTATAAATGTTTTAATTTACCAAAGGATGAAAAGTAATTGGTAAATAATAAAATTACCATCTAGTGATTAAATATTACATTTAATTGCCATGTACAAGAATGCCCATGAAATTATATGGGAAATTACCAAAATACCCTTTTTGTCCATTTTAGTGTATTATTAGTAGCATTGTTGATGGAATCTTCAATTATGCTAGCTAATCAATGGCTTCTAGAATTCCCTCATGCTACTATACCATTACACCTCAATTATACAACCAAATTGAGCATCCAAAGCATTAGAATTGGCCTATAAATAGAGATCAAAGAGAGTTAATGCAAAATGTACACTTGAATTTTCCTAACTCTCATCCTAGACTCTCTCAACCTCTAGCCAACGAAATTATCTAGCATATCAGTCCCTAAACAAAGCCCAACCATCATAAATAACAAATCAGAAGCATCAAGAAGTCAGAAATCAAAAATCAAGTAAGAAAAGGTATGAAATCCCAAAAATTAGAAATCCTTCGATTCGATGTTAATTGATGCAATTGATTGTTTAAAGTTGTGTAATAAGGAGTCTATTAATGTTCTGGGTTGTAAAAACACAGACCCATAACATCAAAGTGCACGAATTTGAAGATTTGAGCAAGTTGGAAAAACCGAATTCTGTTATTTTTTACCAAATGTAAGAGGCTATAACTCCTTGGTCGATCACGTGTTTTGTTGTTTAAAAGTTGTTATAGGTAGCCTAATATGTGGTCTTTAACCTCCAAAAGGAATCAGGTCTATATCTATTGTAGATCGGGATTTATAAGCGGTCAAAGTGGGTTGGCCAAGCATTGACCTACCGTTTCTTCAAACCCGAAAATATTCTAAGTGTCCGTAAAAATGTTTTTTTGAAAATGTCGAACCTTATATCTCGGTCATCTTTAATGTGTTTTGTGTTCTAAAGGTTGATATGTGTAGCACGTTATGTTGTATTTAACCTCCAAAAGAATCAGGTCCATATATATTACTGGATTAAGAGTTATTTAAGGTCAAAGTAGGTTGGCCGGCGATTGACGAGAAAAATTAAAGGCGTTTGAATTTTCTAAGTGTTAATTTTTCCGACAAGGTTTGACCATACTTTATCTGCTTGATTTATTGTTGTTATGATGATGTTAAGTATTAGAGTTGTAGTCCTACATGTTGTCTACACAATTGGAATTGATAGATCACATAAACGTTACACGATCATCAAGTTATAGAGGTCCAAAGTAGGCACCTCGAATCGTTTCTTCGTGAAGAACGACTTTGGTAGCTACTTTGATGGCTGATTTATCCCAGATCGATGTTTGTTTAGAGGTTATGATTGTTGGATCTTGTAGTCTTGTATTTCCACTACAAGAATCAATTTATAGATTGTCCAAATTGCTTAAGATGAGAGAGTTATTCACGGTCAAAGTAGGCCACCGGTTACGCCTTATGAAGATCTGGGTAGGCTCAAGAACACCTATAGCGACATACTTCTTGTCACTATAGGGGCCTTTAGCTTACGATTTAATTATTTTAATTTCTGATTTTCCGAAAATGATTTTAAAATTAGAAAAATTAGATTTTAATTATTAAAAATACCAAATAAATTATGAAAAATTATTTTAAAGTCCTAAAAATAGTTTTTAATTATTTTGAGTATATTTCATAAATATTTAATATTTTTGGAATATAAAAGGTATTTATTTATTTAATTATAATATTAAATAAATTATTTAAAAATAGTTTTAATTCATGAAAAATCATGAAAATTTATATTATGGTATAAGAAAATATTTTAAGTTATTTCCCATGACTTTTAATATTTTGTGATGAATTTCATTAATTAATTATATATTAATGATATTAAAGTTATTTAATAATTATATTAAATAATTTAGTTTAAAAATGATTTTAATATTATAAAAATCATTTTAAATGAAATTAAGGTATTTAAAAAATATTTTAAGTTATAAAATATAATTTTTAATATTTAAAGGATAACTTCATTAATAATTTAATATTAATGATATTAAGATAATATTAATGATATTTAGTTTATTTAATAATTATTATTAAATAAATAGTTTAAAAATGGTTTTATTTATTTAAAAATCATTTAAAGAGGATATTAAGGATTTAAAAATATTTTAAGTTATAATTAATGACTTTTAATATTTGGATGAATAGTACATTAATATTTATATATTAATGGTGATTATTTAAAAATGATTTTAATTATTTTAAAAATTATTTAAGGGTAATATAAATGTTTTAAAAATAGTTTGAGTTATTATAAATAACTTTTATATTTTGGCAATGGTTTCATTAATAATTTAATATTAATGATAATAGAATTGTTTGATGTTTAAATCATTTAATTATGATCCCGATGTCTAAAAATGCATGATAAATTATTATAAATGCTTTAAAATTATTTTAAGTCATTTAAAAATAAAATGACTGATGTTGAGATACAGAATAAGAGTCTTAGACTCAGTAATTACCCGATAAAGCTGTCGGTACGCCGATAAATGTCAGACCCTATAATAGAAAGAAAAGGCTACTGTAAGAGCATGGATGAGATATTTGAAAAATGTATAGAATATGAACTAAAAGTATGATCACTGCGATTATGTGATGACGTGATTAGACTATGTGCTGACCGTAATTGACAGTACTATGTGTTATGATATATTATTCTAATCGAACGAATGACCTGCTTATTGATAGGTTGTGATAAAGAGATAAAACCTAAGTTGAGATTTGTAATCAAACCGTCGGTAAGTATCCTACCTTTGCATTTCCTTTATGCAATGGACATGAGTAAGTTTTTGAAATTATTATATTCTTGTATGCATTATGTACGCTTTGATTATCAACATGTTAGCTCGGATATATATTCTGTTAAGTTGATTTCTAAATGGTTATACAAGTGTCCCCACTTGGATAATCATGGCATTTATTCACATGTTGATATACCTTTGTCAATTACCCGTATACATATATGTTGAATTACATATTATTGTTGAGCAAGATTAAAACCTTGGGTTTGGAACCGTGCATGTATGAACATCCCGATAATGGGAAAATTTTATGCGCTTGTTGACAAAGGTGAAAGCGATGAATTTCGTTCAAGTTATGTAGTATTGATCAATCTGAAGAATACAATGGGCCGATCACCCTCCGTGCTCAGTAAGTTATGACGGTTTTGCAGATGAATTTCGCTAAACCTTTTCGAAAATGAAAAAGAATGTTCATAGTATGTTTCTTAAACCCTATTCATGGGTGGAGCCTCATTTCAAGAATTTGAAAGAGAATTGTTATGTGAATCTTTTATCAAGATGATTACTTCACAACTTTTGATTCGTTGTAGAAGTGTTATGTAAAGAGAATACTTATATTCTTTCAAATTTATATATATACTTGTTATTACTTCTTTGGGCACTCAAATGCTCATCCTTGCTTAAATTAAATGTTTTCGATTCATACAATCGACTTTGAAGGCTCGAGCACGAAACAAGGAAAAAGAAAAATGCATTCGAATGAGATTTAGTATGAGTTAATGGTTATAGTTAGTAAGACAATGGAATCTATTGTCGTGTATTGTAAGGAATGTATTTGAAGGTCACGTGCACAGGAAAGTAAACTTTGATGTATGTAAATTAAGTTCAATTATATTATTATTTAGTATTATTCACATTAAAGAAATGGTATCGTGGAGAACCGAAGTTCGGGTTTCAAGTATCCGGATTTGGGGTCGCCATGGTGTTGGTATCAAAGTCATGGGTTATAAACGTTAGGAATGCGAAACCTAGGTTATAACCTTAGTAGAATGGATAACGAAAGTTAAGATAGATATTCAGTAGACGAAGAACTCTGGTGAAGAGTTATAACCTTAGTAGAATGGATAACGAAAGTTAAGATAGATATTCAGTAGACGAAGAACTCTGGTGAAGAGTTATAACCTTAGTAGAATGGATAACTAAAGTTAGGATAGATATTCAATGGACGAAGAACTCTGGTGAAGAGTTATAACCTTAGTAGAATGGATAACGAAAAGTTAAGATAAATATTCAATGGATGAAGAACTACGGTGAAGAATTATAACCTTAGTAGAATGGAGGACGAAAGTTAAGATAAATATTCAGTGAACCAGGAGACGAAGTACTCTGGTGAGAAGTTATAGGATATGATGAGTTGAAGAGATTCATCGAGTTTTAGTGGTACTAAATAAAATATTACTTCATTTTAATGATGAATATATTTTATTTCAGTAATGATGTTGTCTCGTTTATTGTGGTCATAGGATGGATGACGAAAGTCAAAATAGTAATTCCTTGACCCAAGAGACGATGGACTCTAGCGAGGAGTACACAGACAGTGAGATGATAAGAGATTTGATAGTTAGGAACGACAACTTAAAGGTTAGAGGCGGCGGTGAGGCGCAGAATCGTACTCTCCATTTCCTTAACGGATGCAAGGGCGTTGCTCACCGAACACGAGATGGAGTTAGCGAGAAGTCTGAGTGAGGTTGGAGCGAGAGGAGATATAGATAGGACAATTGAAGGTTGAGATAGAAGCCAAACACACGGGATATATACCTTGGGCGAGCTTTAGACATCGCCTTTATGCGATTCGATGCGAGTGGATGGAGCTGCCTTTCGGCAGAGATATAGGCGTTGATGAGAATTGAATAAATTTATCGTCAAACAAAATAAGAGACAACGTATATAAAACTCTTGATTGCTATGTATATATACTATATGCTAATCAGGGTAACTTATGTATGTAGATGTCTGGTGAAAAAGATATGTGGAATAAGAAGGATCAGATCCATACCCCCGAGCTAATATCAAGGCCAACAGCTGAAATAGAAGCTTACCAGGAACCCAAATCGGACGAGGTGGCTATAGTGGAAAACGTAGTATCAGATCCAGAAATGGTGGATTTGACAGATAGTGATTCAGACACTAAAGTTGAAGCTGCTCAAGCATCAACGGAGGTACAGGATCTGGAGAACAAGGTTTCTTCACTGGAAAGGTTGTGGGAAATAAAAAAGTTGCTACGTCAGGCATTAATAGAAACAATGGAAGAACATGAGAAGCTTAAGATCCAAATTGACTAGATGGGAGCCTCAAGCAACACATCGTGTTCAGCTCCGAGAGGTAAGGGAAAAAGAAAGATAGAAGATCCTGACTTAGGAAAACCTGATAAGAAGAAAGGGAAGAAGATATGTTATATTTATTGCGGTACATGAGGGACATACCTCTCCTCGTTGCCCCAACTATAAGAAAGGTGGATGTTTTAATTGTGGAATAGAAGGACATCGGCGAATGAATGTCCCAGAAGAAAGGCTTGGTAGATAAGTAGTATGGGTTATGTTATGTAATATGTGTGATAAGTAATGAACTATTTTCAACTTTTATGTTGGTCAAGATTTTAAATCCCATTGTTGTAGTCACAAAGGGATAGGCGATGTTTAAAGCAATATATGTGCTATGGTATGTTAAGTTCTATTAATGTGAGGTGCTATGGTTGGAAGTACCATGAGTGTCACAAGTTGGATTAATGAAGTAAGTTGTTATAAAGGTAGCAGATATTTATCCGAATATTGGTTAATATAGTAAACCAAGTTTCAAAATTTAATATTTTGGAATACATGATTATTTGAGTAGAAAATTTTGTGTTATATGTCGAACGTATACGATGAGGCTTAGAATGTAAGGAAATGAAGAATAATTTATGATTATGTCACCGAGACGAAAACTAAAACCAGCCGCGGAAGATCAACCAGATAATTGAATGTCGAACGCCAAAGACTTTAAGGTAATCTTATTGTTAGGGTATAGAGGATTAAGTGACTCAGTAGAAGCGTTTATGATAGTTAGGATAACGGAAAGGGCAAAAGATAACTTTTATCACCTATACGATAAAAGGGAAATGAGATAAAGAGAAAGTTTGTGGGCAGAAGAGACATATCTCTTCCAATTGTCCCAATTCAAGAATGTATAGCAAATGTTTTATTTGTGAATCAATGGAGTATAAGGTGAAAGATTATTCAAGAAGGAGAAGTGAGATAAGGAATGCGAATACGAGAAATGACATCAAGATATAGGCGACAACGAAATAAACCGTAAGTGTCTTCATTATGGTCGTTCAAGATATCGTAGCAGTTGAGAATACTGTGGCAGCTGGAAACAGAACTCCAGGTGCTATTTGAATAACTTATGTGTCTTATATGATTTTCCTGTATATATACATATAGTAGATTTCTTTATTAAAGAAAATTTGAGGAAGGAATTTAAGTTCTTTTAGAAATCAAAATTCTGTTTATCAGAAAGACAATCGTTATGGAGAATAGTTAAAGATCAGTTCGATCAAGTATTGATCGAGGTCTATATGCAAGGATTATATGCGTTATGTACTCTTCTGTGTATGAGTTTTAAAGCGGTGATTCCGGGGACGGAATCCTTATAAGGGAGGGTGAATGTAATAACCCGAGATTTCCTAAATAAAATAAATAAGAAAATTTGCGTATAATTTTTTTTTTTATTTAATGATTTGAGAATAAGTGAACAATAAATACTGAATATATTTATTTCTTTAAAATTAGAAATAATTTTGGAATTATTAATTACTACAAATTATATTTTATGGTAATTAATTTACGTAAGCGAAATATTTTTATTAATTATTTTCCATGATAACATGATTGGAAATAATATATGAAGTGATAATTGGAATTATATAATAAATATTTTATTATATGATTTGTTCGTAATAATTAAGTTAACTATTTTAACTTGATTCTTGATGTTGTGTAAGAAAGAGAAGTCGATATGAGATCCAAACCTGAATTGGGATTGTGATCAAGAGATGAGAATAATAATATATATTATTGTTATAATGATTTTACTGATACAATAATTATGTATTTGTGTATGTGTGAAGACGAGAGATAATATTGAAAGATAACGGTCCAATTAGGTCATAGCATATTACCGTCTTTGTGAAACCCTAATTATTAAACTTAGTTATGAGAAATGACCGAGTAGTGATATGTGTATATGAAGTTTACCGTGTATATGAAGGTTCTTTGTGTATAAGATGTCGGTAATTAGAAGAAAACCCTAATTATCATTTGTTTGTCGATAATTAGGACAAACCCTAATTATTACAACCCTAATCGGTTGAAGTTAGAGATCGTAATGACCGTATTAGAACATACACGATAATTAGAGAATCCTAATGGTCAATTAGAAACCCTAATTGATGGCGTTAAGAAACCCTAATTAGAAAATCCTAATTTTCTATAGAAAACCCTAATTTAAAATTATCTAAGTTTTAATTACGATGTTAATGTATAAATGTTTTAATTTACCAAAGGATGAAAAGTAATTGGTAAATAATAAGAATTACCATCTAGTGATTAAATATTACATTTAATTGCCATGTACAAGAATGCCCATGAAATTATATGGGAAATTACCAAAATACCCTTTTTGTCCATTTTAGTGTATTATTAGTAGCATTGTTGATGGAATCTTCAATTATGCTAGCTAATCAATGGCTTCTAGAATTCCCTCATGCTACTATACCATTACACCTCAATTATACAACCAAATTGAGCATCCAAAGCATTAGAATTAGCTTTATAAATAGAGATCGAAGAGAGTTAATGCAAAATGTACACTTGAATTTTCCTAACTCTCATCCTAGACTCTCTCAACCTCTAGCCAAATCGAAATTATCTAGCATATCAGTCCCTAAACAAAGCCCAACCATCATAAATAACAAATCGGAAGCATCAAGAAGTTAGAAATCAAAATCAAGTAAGAAAAGGTATGAAATCCCAAAAATTAGAAATCCTTCGATTCGATGTTAATTGATGCAATTGATTGTTTAAAGTTGTGTAATAAGGAGTCTATTAATGTTATGGGTTGTAAAAACACAGGACCCATAACATCAAAGTGCACGAATTTGAAGATTTGAGCAAGTTGGAAAACCGAGATTACATTATTTTTACCAAATGTAAGAGGCTATAACTCCTTGGTCGATCACGTGTTTTGTTGTTTAAAAGTTGTTATAGGTAGCCTAATATGTGGTCTTTAACCTCCAAAAGGAATCAGGTCTATATCTATTGTAGATCGGGATTTATAAGCGGTCAAAGTGGGTTGGCCAAGATTGACCATTGCTATTCTTCAAACCCAGAAAAAATTCTAAGTGTCCAGAAAATGTTTTTTGGAAAATGTCAGGCCTTATATCTCGGTCATCTTTAATGTGTTTTGTGTTCTAAAGGTTGATATGTGTAGCACGTTATGTTGTATTTAACCTCCAAAAAGAATCAGGTCCATATATATTACTTGGATTAAGAGTTATTTAAGGTCAAAAGTAGGTTGACCAAGATTGACGAAAAATTCTCAAATGACCCTGAATTTTCTAAGTGTTAATTTTTCTCGACAAGGTTTGACCATACTTTATCTCTCGCTTGATTTATTGTTGTTATGATGATGTTAAGTATTAGAGTTGTAGTCCTACATGTTGTCTACACACTTGGAATTGATAGATCACATAAACGTTACACGATCATCAAGTTATAGAGGTCCAAAGTAGGCACCTCGAAATTGTTCTTCGTGAAGAAACGACTTTGGTAGCTATTTTGATGGCTGATTTATCCCGTGATCGATATTTGTTTAGAGGTTATGATTGTTGGATCTTGTAGTCTTGTATTTCCTCTACAAGAAACAATTTATAGATTGTCCAAATTCGTTAAGATGAGAGAGTTATTCACGGTCAAAGTAGGCCACTCGGTTACGCCTTATGAAGATCCTGGTAGGCTCAAGAACACCTATATGACATACTCTGTCACTATAGGGGCCTTTAGCTTACGATTTTAATTATTTTAATTTCGATTTTCCAAAAATGATTTTAAAATTAGAAAAATTAGATTTTAATTATTAAAAATACCAAATAAATTATGAAAAATTATTTTAAAGTACGAAAATAGTTTTTAATTATTTTGAGTATATTTCATAAATATTTAATATTTTTGGAATATAAAAGGTATTTATTTATTTAATTATAATATTAAATAAATTATTTAAAAATAGTTTTAATTCATGAAAATCATGAAAATTTATATTATGGTATAAGAAAATATTTTAAGTTATTTCCCATGACTTTTAATATTTTGTGATGAATTTCATTAATTAATTATATATTAATGATATTAAAGTTATTTAATGATTATATTAAATAATTTAGTTTAAAAATGATTTTAATATTATAAAAATCATTTTAAATGAAATTAAGGTATTTAAAAATATTTTAAGTTATAAAATATAACTTTTAATATTTAAAGGATAACTTCATTAATAATTTAATATTAATGATATTAAGATAATATTAATGATATTTAGTTTATTTAATAATTATTATTAAATAAATAGTTTAAAAATGGTTTTATTTATTTAAAATCATTTAAAGAGGATATTAAGGATTTAAAAATATTTTAAGTTATAATTAATGACTTTTAATATTTGGATGAATAGTACATTAATATTTATATATTAATGGTGATTATTTAAAATGATTTTAATTATTTTAAAAATTATTTAAGGGTAATATAAATGTTTTAAAAATAGTTTGAGTTATTATAAATAACTTTTATATTTTGGCAATGGTTTCATTAATAATTTAATATTAATGATAATAGAATTGTTTGATGTTTAAATCATTTAATTATGATCCCGATGTCTAAAAATGCATGATAAATTATTATAAATGCTTTAAAATTATTTTAAGTCATTTAAAAATAAAATGACCGATGTTGAGATACGAGAATAAGAGTCTTAGACTCATTAATTGCAAATAAAAAATCGTCGATGCAGCAAGATAAATGTCGACCCTATAATAGAAAAGAAAAGGCTACACTTTGTAAGAGCATGGATGATGATATTTGAAAATGTATAGAATATGAACTAAAAGTATGATCACTGCGATTATGTGATGGCGTGATTAGACTATGTCTTGTTCAGTAATTGACGATCTTATGTGTTATGATATATTATTCTAATCGAACGAATGACACGCTTATTGATAGGTTGTGATAAAGAGATAAAACCTAAGTTGAGATTTGTAATCAGCAAATCAGGCAAGTATCCTACCTTTGCATTTCCTTTATGCAATGGACATGAGTAAGAAGTTTCAGAATTATTATATTCTTGTACAGATTATGTACGCTTTGATTATCAACATGTTAGCTCGGATATATATTACATTAAGTTGATTTCTAAATGGTTATACAAGTGTCCCCACTTGGATAATCATAGCATTTATTCACATGTTGATATACCTTTGTCAATTACCCGTATACATATATGTTGAATTACATATTATTGTTGAAAGCAAGATTAAAACCTTGGGTTTGGAACCCGAGCATGTATGAACATCCCGATAATGGGAAAATTTTTATGCTTGGCTACGGACAAAGGGTGACGATGAATTTCGTTCAAGTTATGTAGTATTGATCAATCTGAGTACAACAATGGGGCCGATCACCCTCGTGCCGTAAGTTATGACGGTTTGCAGATGAATTTCTGCTAAACCTTTTCGAAAATGAAAAAGAATGTTCATAGTATGTTTCTTAAACCCTATTCATGGGTGGAGCCTCATTTCAAGAATTTGAAAGAGAATTGTTATGTGAATCTTTTATCGGTCTGATTACTTCACAACTTTTGATTCGTTGTAGAAGTGTTATGTAAAGAGAATACTTATATTCTTTCAAATTATATATATACTTGTTATTACTTATTTGGGCACTCAAATGCTCATCCTTGCTTAAATTAAATGTTTTCGATTACGTCTGATCGACACGAAGGCTCGAGGCACGAAACAAGGGAAAAGAAAAGGCATTCAATGAGATTTAGTATGAGTTAATGGTTATAGTTAGTAAGACAATGGAATCTATTGTCGGTATTGTAAGGAATGTATTTGAAGGTCACGTGCAGGAAAGTAAACTTTGATGTATGTAAATTAAGTTGAATTATATTATTATTTAGTATTATTCAACTTAAAGAAATGGTATCGTGGAGAACCAGGTTCGGGTTTCAAGTATCCGGATTTGGGGTGCCACAGGTTGGTATCAAAGTCATGAGGTTATAAACGTTAGAATGCGAAACCTAGGTTATAACCTTAGTAGAATGGATAACGAAAAGTTAAGATAGATATTCGATGAGCGAAGAACTACGGTGAAGAGTTATAACCTTAGTAGAATGGATAACGAAAGTTAAGATAGATATTCAGTAGACGAAGAACTCTGGTGAAGAGTTATAACCTTAGTAGAATGGATAACTAAAGTTAGGATAGATATTCAATGGACGAAGAACTCTGGTGAAGAGTTATAACCTTAGTAGAATGGATAACGAAAGTTAAGATAAATATTCAATGGATGAAGAACTCTGGTGAAGAATTATAACCTTAGTAGAATGGAGGACGAAAGTTAAGATAAATATTCAGTGAACCAGGAGACGAAGTACTCTGGTGAGAAGTTATAGGATATGATGAGTTGAAGAGATTCATCGAGTTTTAGTGGTACTAAATAAAATATTACTTCATTTTAATGATGAATATATTTTATTTCAGTAATGATGTTGTCTCGTTTATTGTGGTCATAGGATGGATGACGAAAGTCAAAATAGTAATTCCTTGACCCAAGAGGCGATGGACTCTAGCGAGGAGTACCGCATACGGTGAGATGATAAGAGATTTGATAGTTAGGAACGACAACTTAAAGGTTAGAGTCGAGCAAAAGGTGGAGGCACGTAATCGTACTCTCCGCATTTCTAACAATGATGATACAAGGGCGTTGCTCACCGAACACGAGATGGAGTTAGCGAGTTACGAGTGAGGTTGGAGCGAGAGGAGATATAGATAGGACAATTGAAGGTTGAGATAGAAGCCAAAGACACCGGGATATATACCTTGGAGCGGGCTTTAGACATCGCCTTTATGCGATTCGATGCGAGTGGATGGAGCGCCTTTGGCGGAGATATAAGCGTTGATGAGAATTGAATAAATTTATCGTCAAACAAAATAAGAGACAACGTATATAAAACTCTTGATTGCTATGTATATATACTATATGCTAATCGAGGTAACTTATGTATGTAGATGTCCGTGAAAAGATATGTGGAATAAGAAGGATCGATCCATACCCCAGAGCTAATATCAAGGCCAACAATTTGAAATAGAAGCTTACCAGAACCCAAATCGGACGAGGTGGCTATAGTGGAAAACGTAGTATCGGATCCGAAATGGTGGATTTGATGATAGTGATTCGACACTAAAGTTGAAGGCTGCTCAAGCATCAACGAGGTACAGGATCTGGAGAACAAGGTTTCTTCAACGGAAAGGTTGTGGGAAATAAAAAAGTTGCTACGTCGGGCATTAATAGAAACAATGGAAGAACAACATGAGAAGCTTAAGATCCAAATTGACTAGATGGGAGCCTCAAGCAACACATCGTGTTCACTCTCCAGAGGTAAGGGAAAAGAAAGATAGAAGATCCCGACTTAGGAAAACACGATAAGAAGAAAGGGAAGAAGATATGTTATATTTGCGGTTTGTGAGGGACATACCTCTCCTCGTTGCCCCAAACTATAAGAAAGGTGGATGTTTTAATTGTGGAATAGAAGGACATCGAAGCGAATGAATGTCCGAGAAGAAAGGCTTGGTAGATAAGTAGTATGGGTTATGTTATGTAATATGTGTGATAAGTAATGAACTATTTTCAACTTTTATGTTGGTCAAGATTTTAAATCCATTGTTTTAGTAGTCACAAAGGGATAGTGATGTTTAAAGCAATATGTGCTATGGTATGTTAAGTTCTATTAATGTGAGGTGCTATGGTTGGAAGTACCATGAGTGTCACAAGTTGGATTAATGAAGTAAGTTGTTATAAAGGTAGCGGATATTTATCCTAATATTGGTTAATATAGTAAACCAAGTTTCAAAATTTAATATTTTGGAATACATGATTATTTGAGTAGAAAATTTTGTGTTATATGTCGAGCGTATCACGATGAGGCTTAGAATGTAAGGAAATGAAGAATAATTTATGATTATGTCACCGAGGCGAAAACTAAAACCAAATATGGAAGATCAACGAGATAATTGAATGTCGAACGCCAAAGACTTTAAGGTAATCTTATTGTTAGGGTATATGAGGATTAAGTGACTCGATAGAAGCGTTTATGATAGTTAGGATAACGGAAAGGGCAAAAGATAACTTTTATCACCTATCGATAAAAGGAAATGAGATAAAGAGAAAGTTTGTGGGCGAAGAGACATATCTCTTCCAATTGTCCCAATTCAAGAATGTATAGCAAATGTTTTATTTGTGAATCAATGGAGTATAAGGTGAAAGATTATTCAAGAAGGAGAAGTGAGATAAGGAATGCGAATACGAGAAATGACATCAAGATATAAAGCGACAAACGAAATAAACCGTAAGTGTCTTCATTATGGTCGTTCAAGATATCGTGGCAGTTGAGAATCTTTATGGCGGTGGAAGCAGAACTCCAGTGCTATTTGAATAACTTATGTGTCTTATATGATTTTCACTGTATATATACATATAGTAGATTTCTTTATTAAAGAAAATTTGAGGAAGGAATTTAAGTTCTTTTAGAAATCAAAATTACATTTATCGGAAAAGACAATCGTTATGGAGAATAGTTAAAGATCGATTCGATCAAGTATTGATCGAGAGGTCTATATCTGAGGATTATATCGTTATGTACTCTTCTGTGTATGAGTTTTAAAGCGGTGATTCCGGGGACGGAATCCTTATAAGGGAGGGTGAATGTAATAACCCGAGATTTCCTAAATAAAATAAATAAGAAAATTTGCGTATAATTTTTTTTTTATTTAATGACGAGAATAAGTGAACAATAAATACGAATATATTTATTTCTTTAAAAATTAGAAATAATTTTGGAATTATTAATTACTACAAATTATATTTTATGGTAATTAATTTCTGTAAGCAGAAATATTTTTATTAATTATTTTCCATGATAACATGATTGGAAATAATATATGAAGTGATAATTGGAATTATATAATAAATATTTTATTATATGATTTGTTCAGAATAATTAAGTTAACTATTTTAACTTGATTACTGATGTTGTGTAAGAAAGAGAAGTCAGATATGAGATCCAAACCCTGAATTGGGATTGTGATCAAGAGATGAGAATAATAATATTATATTATTGTTATAATGATTTTCTGATACAATAATTATGTCTTGTGTATGTGTTGAGACGAGATAATATTGAAAGAAATGACGGTCAATTAGGTCATAGCATATTACCGTCTTTGTGAAACCCTAATTATTAAACTTAGTTATGAGAAATGGTGAGTAGTAGTGTGTATATATGAAGTTTCTTGTGTATATGAAGGTTCATGTGTATAAGATGTCGGTAATTAGAAGAAAACCCTAATTATCATTGTTTGTCGATAATTAGGACAAACCACAATTATTACAACCCTAATCGGTTGAAGTTAGAGATCGTAATGACGTGTTAGAACATACAGATAATTAGAGAATCCTAATGGTCAATTAGAAACCCTAATTGATGGCGTTAAGAAACCCTAATTAGAAAATCCTAATTTTCTATAGAAAACCCTAATTTAAAATTATCGGGTTTAATTACGATGTTAATGTATAAATGTTTTAATTTACCAAAGGATGAAAAGTAATTGGTAAATAATAAGAATTACCATCTAGTGATTAAATATTACATTTAATTGCCATGTACAAGAATGCCCATGAAATTATATGGGAAATTACCAAAATACCCTTTTTGTCCATTTTAGTGTATTATTAGTAGCATTGTTGATGGAATCTTCAATTATGCTAGCTAATCAATGGCTTCTAGAATTCCCTCATGCTACTATACCATTACACCTCAATTATACAACCAAATTGAGCATCCAAAGCATTAGAATTAGCCTATAAATAGAGATCAAAGAGAGTTAATGCAAAATGTACACTTGAATTTTCCTAACTCTCATCCTAGACTCTCTCAACCTCTAGCCAACGAAATTATCTAGCATATCAGTCCCTAAACAAAGCCCAACCATCATAAATAACAAATCAGAAGCATCAAGAAGTTAGAAATCAAAAATCAAGTAAGAAAAGGTATGAAATCCCAAAAATTAGAAATCCTTCGATTCGATGTTAATTGATGCAATTGATTGTTTAAAGTTGTGTAATAAGGAGTCTATTAATGTTATGGGTTGTAAAAACACAGACCCATAACATCAAAGTGCACGAATTTGAAGATTTGAGCAAGTTGGAAAAACCGAATTCTGTTATTTTTTACCAAATGTAAGAGGCTATAACTCCTTGGTCGATCACGTGTTTTGTTGTTTAAAAGTTGTTATAGGTAGCCTAATATGTGGTCTTTAACCTCCAAAAGGAATCAGTCTATATCTATTGTAGATCGGGTTTATAAGCGGTCAAAGTGGGTTGTGCGGCATTGACCATTGTTCTTCAAACCTTAAAAAAATTCTAAGTGTCCGAGAAAATGTTTTTTGGAAAATGTCGGCCCTTATATCTCGGTCATCTTTAATGTGTTTTGTGTTCTAAAGGTTGATATGTGTAGCACGTTATGTTGTATTTAACCTCCAAAAAGAATCAGGTCCATATATATTACGGATTAAGAGTTATTTAAGGTCAAAGTAGGTTGACCGGCATTGACCGAAAATTAAAATGACCCTGGAATTTTCTAAGTGTTAATTTTTCCCGACAAGGTTTGACCATACTTTATCTCTTGCTTGATTTATTGTTGTTATGATGATGTTAAGTATTAGAGTTGTAGTCCTACATGTTGTCTACACTGCGGAATTGATAGATCACATAAACGTTACGATCATCAAGTTATAGAGGTCCAAAGTAGGCACCTCGGCTGTTTCTTCGTGAAGAACGACTTTGGTAGCTATTTTGATGGTGATTTATCCCGAGATCGATGATTTGTTTAGAGGTTATGATTGTTGGATCTTGTAGTCTTGTATTTCCTCTACAAGAAACAATTTATAGATTGTCCAAATTCGTTAAGATGAGAGAGTTATTCACGGTCAAAAGTAGGCCACTCTTTCGTTCGCGCCTTATGAAGATCTCGGTAGGCTCAAGAACACCTATATAGCGACATACATCACTATATAGGGGGCCTTTAGCAACGATTTTAATTATTTTAATTTACGATTTTCCTAAAAAATGATTTTAAAATTAGAAAAATTAGATTTTAATTATTAAAAATACCAAATAAATTATGAAAAATTATTTTAAAGTCCGAAAAATAGTTTTTAATTATTTTGAGTATATTTCATAAATATTTAATATTTTTGGAATATAAAAGGTATTTATTTATTTAATTATAATATTAAATAAATTATTTAAAAATAGTTTTAATTCATGAAAAATCATGAAAATTTATATTATGGTATAAGAAAATATTTTAAGTTATTTCCCATGACTTTTAATATTTTGTGATGAATTTCATTAATTAATTATATATTAATGATATTAAAGTTATTTAATGATTATATTAAATAATTTAGTTTAAAAATGATTTTAATATTATAAAAATCATTTTAAATGAAATTAAGGTATTTAAAAATATTTTAAGTTATAAAATATAACTTTTAATATTTAAAGGATAACTTCATTAATAATTTAATATTAATGATATTAAGATAATATTAATGATATTTAGTTTATTTAATAATTATTATTAAATAAATAGTTTAAAAATGGTTTTATTTATTTAAAATCATTTAAAGAGGATATTAAGGATTTAAAAATATTTTAAGTTATAATTAATGACTTTTAATATTTGGATGAATAGTACATTAATATTTATATATTAATGGTGATTATTTAAAAATGATTTTAATTATTTTAAAAATTATTTAAGGGTAATATAAATGTTTTAAAAATAGTTTGAGTTATTATAAATAACTTTTATATTTTTTGGCAATGGTTTCATTAATAATTTAATATTAATGATAATAGAATTGTTTGATGTTTAAATCATTTAATTATGATCCCGATGTCTAAAAATGCATGATAAATTATTATAAATGCTTTAAAATTATTTTAAGTCATTTAAAAATAAAATGACCGATGTTGAGATCTGAGAATAAGAGTCTTAGACTCATTAATTACCCGATAAAAAAATTTGTGATGCAGACGCAGATAAATGTCGAATTCTATAATAGAAAGAAAAGGCTCATGGAGCATGGATGAGATATTTGAAAAATGTATAGAAAATGAACTAAAAGTATGATCACTTTGCGATTATGTGATGGCGTGATTAGACTATGTCTTGTAGTAATTGGCGATCTTATGTGTTATGATATATTATTCTAATCGAGCGAATGACACGCTTATTGATAGGTTGTGATAAAGAGATAAAACCTAAGTTGAGATTTGTAATCGAAGAAAATCGAGTGAGTATCCTACCTTTGCATTTCCTTTATCTGATGGACATGAGTAAGAAGTTTGAAATTATTATATTCTTGTATGCAGATTATATACGCTTTGATTATCAACATGTTAGCTCGGATATATATTACGTTAAGTTGATTTCTAAATGGTTATACAAGTGTCCCCACTTGGATAATCATAGCATTTATTCACATGTTGATATACCTTTGTCGATTACCCGTATACATATATGTTGAATTACATATTATTGTTGAGCAAGATTAAAACCTTCTAAGTTTGGAACCGAGGCATGTATGAACATCCCGATAATGGGAAAATTTTTATGCGCTTGGTGAGACAAAGGGTGAGCGATGAATTTCATTCAAGTTATTTAGTATTGATCGTCTGAGAATTACAACGAAATTTGATCACCCTCCGTGCAAGTAAGTTATGACGGTTTCTGATGAATTTCTCGCTAAACCTTTTCGAAAATGAAAAGAATGTTCATAGTATGTTTCTTAAACCCTATTCATGGGTGGAGCCTCATTTCAAGAATTTGAAAGAGAGTTGTTATGTGAATCTTTTATCGAGTCTGATTACTTCACAACTTTTGATTCGTTGTAGAAGTGTTATGTAAAGAGAATACTTATATTCTTTCAACTTATATATATAATTGCTATTACTTGTTGGGCACTCAAATGCTCATCCTTGCTTAAATTAAATGTTTTCGATTCATGCACAATCGACACAGAAGGCTCGAGTACGCGAACAAGGAAAAGAAAAGTCGCATTGAATGAGATTTAGTATGAGTTAATGGTTATAGTTAATAATACAATGGAATCTATTGTCGGTATTGTAAGGAATGTATTTGAAGGTCACGTGCACAGGAAAGTAAACTTTGATGTATGTAAATTAAGTTCAATTATATTATTATTTAGTATTATTCACTTTAAAGAAATGGTATCGTGGAAAACCGAGTTCGGGTTTCAAGTATCCTGATTTGGGGTCGCCACAATAGGTGTTCTTGAGGCTCAAGAACACTTTCAGTTCTCAAGGGTACCTCCTTTGACCATCTATAAATCGTTATGTGTAGTATTTATGGGCTAGCTATAACTTTGATCTTATAGTATTGATGTAATACTACAAGTGTAAATCAACATATGGGTCAGATCATAATATATGAGCAAGATATAAATCTTTGAAATCAACTTTATCGACATGTTCATCATGTTTACGAAATTTCCTGAATTTACGGTCATGGTAATTCGGCCAACGCTTTTGTTGACCTTAAATCTGTCAATCTGTTCAAGATAAAAGTTTTCTGCTCGATGGGCTATCTAGATAAACTATCAGAGAACCTGTTGCAATCCATGGTCAAGTCTAAAAATAAATAATCAAAACGATCTGAGCTAGCAAACATGCCGTCAGAGTGTTTCTGGGTTTTTCCCAGAAACCCAACAGTTCGACCTATCACTTTCATGCTCGTATTCCTTTATGTTCTGGTCATGATTTATATAGTTTAATGGGTCCAATATTTAGTATACATGACAAGGAACAATACAATATAATCAGAACATAATAACATCAACACAAGAAAAATATATGGGCGGTCATAGTAGTGCCCAGAATCGTTTCTTGAACATTTACGGGTTTTCGAAATGTTCTTGAAAGCGGTTTAAATCAACTCAAGTTGACCAACTCTCAATTCGATTACATTACGTATTTGGGTAATATAAAATATATATATATGTAGTACTCATGTCGATTCTACAAGTATATAACAAGAACATGTCCATAATATAACGGATCGGCAAGAATGAAGCTCTAAAATGGTATCCGAAATTACGGGTTTACGGGTTGCCCGAAACTTCGAAATTCTCATCGATTCAACTCATTTTGACCATATATCTTTTAATCTACAACATCTATGAACCTGATTCAAGTTCCAGATTCAAGATCTCTTGACAGAGTAAAAGTACAAAGTTTCAAAACACAAAAACGCATAACAGACGAGATCTATGGGACCTGACATTCACTGTCAGACCCTTATTTTCAAAAAATTCCAGATTTAGAAAATCATCAAATTCGAGCCTTTAGATGTTATGGGTTTAACATCTAGCAACCCAGATCATCGATTAACACCCCATACAACATATTTAACACTAAAAAAATTACATCTAACATAAGATCAAAAGATTTTTGAATTTTTAGGGTTTGCACCTTTATACTCTAATTCTGATTTCTATGCTTCTGATTTGATGTTGGTGTTCGTGGGGCTTGCTTGTGACTGATCTAACAAGGAAATTTCGGAGGTTTGGTCTTGAGATAATATAGCTATGTATTTATGAACAAATTAGGCCAAAAATGAGGATTTTCTCTCTCTTAAATTATGCAAATCATGTATGCTATGTATGGGATGGCTGATCATGTGATGTGTTATAGATTGTAGGCTCATAGGTAGGTCTAGGGTGGCTGGCCAGATTTTCAAAGATCTTGTCTAACCAATAATTCAAGAATGGGACAAAAAGTGCAAAATTATAATTTTGCAAATAAGTCAAAGGGTATTCTTGTCCAAGGTGCTTGAATCTAGGGTTTAATCACTAGATTTTTAACCTTAAAGTTTCCCAAATAATTACTAGGGTTTGAAAAATAAAAATTAAAGTGTCATACAATTTTAATTAAACACACTAATTTAAAATTAGGGTTTTTAATAGGAAATTAGGTTTTAAATTAAGGTTCCTTAATACCATTAGGGTTCCCAAATTAATAATTAGGGTTTCCTAAATATCATTATAATTCACAAAAATAATCCTTAGGGTTTCTAATTTTTTTCAATTAGGGTTGTCAAATAATAATTAGGATTTCTCCTAATTACAGAAATTATATAATACACAGTAAAATTTATATAACACAATTTATAAAATTTATATAACACAATTACTACACAGTTAGGGTTTAATAACATGATATAAGGGTTATGACATAATTTACCATATTTGGCCCACCATTATCAGTTTACGCATTTACAGTACATATTAATAGCACTAAAAATTAAAATATAATTAATATTATATTATTATTCTCATCCCTTGATAAAAATCCAAATTTAGGGTTTGGATTCCATATCTGATTTATCTTTCATATACAACATCAATAATTAAGCTAAAATAATTAACTTAAATATTCTGAACAAATTCATAGAATAAAATATTTATTATTATAATTCTAATAATCATTTCATATATTATTTAAATAATATAAAATCATGTTTTCATGGAAAATAATTAATAAAAACATTTACGCTTACAAAATTAATTACTATAGGAATATAATTTGTAGTGATTAATAATTCTAAAATTGTTTATAGGTAATAAATATATTTGCATTTATCATACATTACTTGACACATATTCTCATCATCAAAATAATAATAAAAAAATTATATGTAAAATTTCTTATTTATTTATATGCAAAATATCGGGTTATTACATTCACCCTCCCTTATAAGGATTCCGTCCCCGGAATCACCGTTTAAAACTCATACGTACATACAGGGGTACGTGACATACACAATCATTACAAGTAGATCTCGATCATATTTGATCGAGCAAATCTTTAACTATTCATATAAAGCTTGTCTATCTGATTAAACGGAAATTTGATTTCTAAAAGAACTCAAATTCCTCTCTCAAAATTTATTTATAAAATAATTTGCTATATAAAGGAACATCAAATATATACACGAAAATAAAAGTTATTCGAATAATACCTGGAGTTCCATTCCCAGCTGTCATCATATCCTGGACCGTCATATTGAAGACTCGTGCGGTTGGTTTGTTGGTTGAAGTCGGTCCTGTGATTGCCATAGTCTTGCTTTCTTTTCCCGTGGTTACACTCTCTGCCCCTATTTTCCTCTTTGGACAATCCCTCACCTTATGTTCAGTCGATCCACATAAAAAACACCCATTGTTCATCCTTGGGTTGGGGCAGTTGGGAGAGATATGACCCTCCTGCCCGCACTTGTAACATACAAACTTACCCTCATTTATATGCAAAATATCAGGTTATTACAAATATTAACAAATTAAAAAATTGGTTAATTGTTGGCATGATGTGATATCTAAAGTTAAAATACTAGATGTGATATATAAGATTCGTTTATAATTAGAAATTGGTTAATTCTTAAGTTTGAATTAAAATATAATAATAATAATAATTACTACTATAATAATAATAATAATAATAATAATAATAATAATTACTACAACTATAATAATAATAATAATAATAGTAATACTTACTACTACTACTATAATAATAATAATAATAATAATTACTACTACTATAATAATAATAATAATTACTACTTCTATAATAATAATAATAATAATAATAATAATAATAATTACTACTACTATAATAATAATAATAATAATTACTACTACTATAATAATAATAATAATTACTACTACTATTATAACAATAATAATACTAATAATAATAATAATTATTATTATTATAATAGTACTAATAATAATAATTATTATTTTAATAATAGTAATTATTATTATTATTATAATTATATTATTAATATTACTATTATAATTATACTAATATTATAATTATTACTATTATAATAATAATAATAATACTAATTATAATTATTAGTAGTAGTAGTATTATTATTATTATTAGTACTATTATTATAATAATAATAGTTATTACTATTATTATAATAATAATTATTATAATTATAATTATAATTATAATTATTAGTACTATTATTATTATTATAATTATTATTACTATTACTATTATTATAATTACTATTATTGTTATTATTACTATTATCATAATTATTATTATAATTATTATTAATAACAACAATAATAACAATAATAATAATAAACAATAATTATAATAGTAATAATAATTATAATAATAATAATTATTATTATTATAACTTTAATAGTAATAATAATAATAATAATAATAATAATAATAATAATTATTATTATTATTATTATTATTATTATTATTATTATTATTATCATTATTATTATGATAATTGTAACAATAATAATAACAATAATAATAACATTTAATGTTAATTGTTATTGATGATTTGTAAGTTTTGTTGATAGGTTTAGATTTTTTTGGATATCTATTTTTAAAAAAAAATTAATTATTGTGGTGGTGTGGAGAATTATGATATTTGTTATGTGTGATTGTAAGTTATTTTAGATTGCAAAAAGTATTTAGGTAATTTAGTATTTTTTGAATTTTAATCTAATTTTTCGTTACGTCGTGCCTTCAGGCACGGGCAATTACTAGTACATAATATATTGGGCTAGATTAAATAATTTAATCGCCCTTAGTCACTTTATCTACAAGTCACATGCTTAATTAATTAATTGGGCTTGTTTAAATAATATAACCTCCTTAGTCCATTAAATCTAATTCTTATGGACTCTAAATAAATTATTGGGCTATGATATCTTCAAAGTCCAATACTTTTAATTCTATTTTACCCTAATCATTTAATTAGGGTTTTTATTTCTCACACTAGAAATTAAATTCCTTACTTATGCCATTTTAATTTCATAACTCAATTAGACTTGGTTATAAAATTAATTATTTGAGATATATAAAATAAATCTCTTAATGCTAGTTTATATATTTATATACTAATATTCTCCTATATTATAACCTCTTAGGTTAATTAATTATCACACCTAATATATATATTAGGTTACATAACTTAATTCTTAATTCACTTTTATATACAAAATAAATGTATTCACATTATATAATGTATATTCATTTAATCATATACATAATTCACATAATCATAACATATTTCACTTCTCACACTAATTTTGACTTTTCTCCAGAAAAAGTCAACTGTTGACTTTGACCAAAAGTCAACCTTTAAACATTTTGTTTTATTGTCCATTTTGACTAAACTTGACGTTCCGAATGCAACCGAGCAGTCCGTGCTTCAAAATTCTATCCCTCAAATTTTGAGTTTTAAATTACTCCCTTCATATTGCTAATCGTATTAACTAACGACTTTATACTTATTCAATTCACATCAAATTTTACAATTATCATAATACCTTATTCTTGATATTCATTCAAATACATATCAATTCATTTTTAGGGTTTTGGAATTTTGTAACCCATATTTTCTCTATTCTCATTCGAATAACAAACCATATAGGTTCTTCTTAAATTTTTTAAATAAATCCTCAAATTCTCTTCTAGGTTTTATTCTTTAACCTTTATTCTAATCATTCAAGATTTTATAAATTTTTGGGTTGTCACGGTAATTGCTGCATAATATCTCACGTTATTTAATTCAATTATTGTCAATATTTTATATATTATTAAATCAATAATTGAGATGACAAAGTTATTAATATTATTATTTGTAATATTAACGATGTCTAGAAGTTCTGTCAAGGAGAGGTTTGGTCACCTAATTGCGCCCCAATAAGGAGAAATCCTTATTGGAAAGCCCCTCTTTACTGGAAACGACCTGGTCGATTAATAGTGTGAATTATAATAATGATGATACATTTTGTTTTATTAGTATTATTATTGTAATAAAACATAAAAGCTTTTTATATAAAACATAATACTTTTATAAAGTTATTCGTTTTATTAGACTATAAATAGAATATATAATATTCTATTATGTATAGTATTTTGCATAGTAAAATCTTTTTATATAAAACAGAATACTTTTATAAAGTTATTTGTTTCATTAGACAATAATTAGAATATATTATATTTTATTATGCATAATGTGGCATAGTGTCTGCATAGTATTTTGTATAGTAAAATCTATTTATATAAAACAGAATACTTTTATAAAGTTATTTGTTTTATTAGATTTTAAATTATATATATATATATTTGGAATATATTATATTTTATTGCATAGTGCAGCATAGTATCCTTTCTATTTTCCTATAAATAGGATGCTTAGTTAGAATTGAAAACCACACCAGAAGTTCAGAGAATTCTTCTATAATCTTGAGCGTATTTCTTTAGAGTTTTAAGAAGCTTTGAGCGTAGTGCAAGTTTTTTTCAAGAATATCATCGCCTTACCAGTCGGAATACTCTTCTTTTACAGTAAGTGATATTATTTATTGTACTCGTAAGGGGTATTCTTTCTTTCTTATTTATGAAGAGAACTTCTGTTATTCCATTCTTTATTATTCTGTTGGAATAACTTGTATACGCGGGATATCCTATACTTGGTGAAATTCTTCTATTATTCCATTCTTTATTATTCTGTTGGAACATCCTGTCTGTGCGTTTACGCATGACCAGCTTCCATTATTTATTATTCTGTTGGAATAACCTGTCTGTGAGGTCTATCGCATGCCTGGTGATTTCTTTTGTTATTCCATTCTTTATTATACTCAGTTGGTTAAAGTTTTGACTTGTATACCCCATGAAATTAGTGGAATATCCTTGATATTTGCGTTTCATCCAGTATCTTTTAATGGAAATATTCTTCTGAGCATTCTTGAATTTTAATCCACAAAGAAGTATCATGTTGACAATTTGGACGTTATTGGTTCCTGGATAAATTAATTCTTGAACTTGTTTTATTGAATTCTTATATCATTATCATCATCTGATAAGTGAATTTTATATACACTTATCCGGTATCTTTTACTTGAATTAGTTGCTTATATTTATGTGTCTTAGTTACTTTCATGCATTTTGTGTTCATTTTGTAGGTTATACATCTTGGAGCGGTGTGAGCGACTATTGGTAAGGAAAAGCAAGGAAAATGCAAAAAAAAGCAATACAGACATCATTTGGGCTTTCATGTTTACTTCATGTTCTTGGTTTGGAACTTAGCTTACATTGTAGAGTGTCTTCGTAGCTTTCCGGAACATCTTGAATCATTCTAATCGGAGTTCGGATGCAAGAGTTATGATCTTTGTACCAACGGACATCAAACTTTGTTGTTTTGGATGACCATTTGCATAGCTGTCACTTACAATCTAATTTCAGCCTTCATCCGTGCATTATTTCTTAGTACTCAAAAATTAAAGTTGTAGAGCTTGTCGATATCTTCGATTTGATAGGTGGCAGGCCCCGTAACTCTTCCCGGATAAAACGTTATGACTATTTTACCAGATCACACCTGCGGAGAAAATCACCATTGTGGCCAGATTCCTGTCTTGACATGCGAAGTTACAATAGCAAAAAAGACGATTTTTAGCTTTTGTAGCGGCGCGGCCAACTTAGGCCAATTCTTGCTCGGCCGCACGACTTCGAGTGTTGACCAAAGCTGACTTTCCATTAAACAGTGCAATTGACGCGTAATGGAGAGAGGGATTCAATTAGGGCTTATATATTAGACTTATTTCCATGATGTAACGGAGACACCACCCCTTGGGGGCTGAATCAAGATTACATATGCTCTTTTCTTCTCTTTCTTTTTAGATTAGATTAGAACCCTAGATTAGATTAGAGTTGAAGTTTGAAGCAATTGGAGAGCATAGGAAATTTGAATTGGAGCAAGAGATATCAGATTTGCATTCCCAAATCCCTAACTTCTCTTTACTTCTATCTTTATTTCTCAATGTATAATCAATTGTGGATTGTGGGGTTTGATTCTATGATGAACTAAACTCTATATTGAGATTACACTGGATTCTATTGATTAGTTTAATCTGATATACTTCATTGTTAACCTTATTAATTGTTATGTGATTGTCTTTTAAGATTTATGGTTATTTGCTTAGTTGATTGGCCATCAATTACTGTGATAACCCATATGAACTTGAAAGACGGAGTATGGGTTTAGATTTGATTTTGATAGCTTGTGTTTCTATGTTCTACATGGAGATGGAATATATGATTCGTGCTTAGGATAGACATATACCAAAGCACCGTTCGTAGTCAATTGAGAACTTGGGCTTAAACCCTAATTATTTGTAAATCACATAGACATATAGTGGTTTAGGTAATTTGGGTGTTCATGTGTATTCTTATTTTAATAATTTTTGCCAACATTAATTTCAATCAAATTAGTCTTAATTTAAACATTTTATTTTATTTTATTTTATTTTAATTATCTTCTTATATTTCTCTCTTTTCAGGTACTATGGGTGACTTTGCTTATCAATGGCCTTATACAAATATGATTCAACCAAGGACACAAGCACCGAGGGACTCAATGTATTTTCTACATTGTCGAGATACATTGCAACACTTTCTTGAGAGGTTGGATATTCTTGCATTCAACGCACTTTCGAGAGATAGTAGTTACATGTGAATACTGTCTTGGCGAAGCATCCGAAAGTTATCGCACAACATCAAGGTTGGACAAGTGCAGTTTGGGGGTGATTACTTCAACAATGATGTTTATCCTGATTATCAACAAGGTTGGGGGTATCACCCAGATTATGAATTGAGTTATAACTATCTCGACCAATACTACATCCCAAGTCCAACACATCCATCAGATTTCTCATATCCACCTTCAACGCAACAAAAGGAAAATTCAAGGTTGAAGGAGTTCATGTCAAAAAGCATAGCAGACCATGAAGAGATGATGATGAGTCAGGAGTTATAAAGCCAAAATCTTAACAAACAGATGGAACTACTTATTAACTCCTCAATGAATGGTCCTCAATACATGGATTTTGAAACTAAACAAGATAATTCAAGATTGGAGGATTTGTGGTTCAAGTGTGTAGCATCAAGTGAGGAGAAGATGATTGAGAAAGAGAGGTCAATTCGAAATCTTCAGAATCAGATGGATCAAATGTTTGAAGCCTTGAACAATCGCCCTCCAAACAATTGGTACTATGACATGGATGATGAAACTGATGGAATGCCAGAAGTGTGCATACCACTGGATGAACTGAAAGGAGTGGACGTTGAGGATACAACTGGGGGTTTGGAAAATGAAGAATATCATATCACCTATATTAAACCCCAAGTGCCTTCTCGACCAGAGTTAAAAAAATCCAGTGAGTTTTGCACACCCATGTCCTCTAGGTAGTCACATTCAAGGAAATGAACAGTATGATAAAGATGCCTTGTATAAACCATGGTGGGCTGAAGAAGAAAAATAAGAGAGGAAGAGTCCATTGCATTTCCATACCTCAACGCAACAATTTATTCCCAATTACAACGGAAGAGACACCTAGCTATGCAATGGAACTAGACACATCATCATATACGAGAAATACGCTAGGTTGCTTCAATTCACGTACCACGCATGATAGGGAATCTACCAAAACACATAGTCGTTCAAATGGATGGAGGGTTCTTAGCTTATCGTAGAGGAATTGGATAGCGATGTCAAGGAAAGAGTCCAATTAACTTTATAAATCGAAGCTTCGATGGGAGGCACCCCATCCAATCTTTCTCCTCCTTGTTTAATTCTTTTTTTTTTTACATTTTCATATTTAGTAGATGTTAGATAGTGGTAAGTCTTAATAATAGTTTTATTGTTTCTCCTCTCAGGTTCAATCCAATTGGTATAAGCATTTAGGATCAAACAGAAGTCAAAAAGCTGAAGATGCCAGAATACAGGGTCGCGCGGCCGCGCGAGAGCTTAGTCACAAAAAAAAATGCTGAATTTTTAGAATTTCTGACTCAAGCATTCTGACAGTTAGAAGCCCACACTCAGTCTCAAACTATAGAATATCTCAAACTTAGCCATCGCCTGATATACCATCGGATCATGAGGAGGCGAACGGAGATGACATTGCCACTTAGGGGAGTATTCTTTCACTTTTAATTACAATGAGGGCATTGTTTATTTTAAGTTTGGGGGTATTGGGTTGTAGTGAGTAGTTGTTGCATATAGTTAGTTGCATATAGTTTGATTGCATGTTTAAGTTGCATAGTAGGGGTATTTTAGTATGATTTTTTTTATTATTAGTTTTCTTTTGTCTTGATTACTTAGTATGTGTTTAGTTGCATAACATTGTATAATCCCAGGCTTTTAGTTAGTTGAATTCTAATTTGACCAATGATGACATAGAAATTTGATAGATTTTATAATTTAGTGGATATCTTGAGCTTAGTTATAATTTTATACAGGATATAATTCATGCTTGATGTTTAGATGTTACCAGGTAGCACGACAATGTTCCTATTTGCTTGTTGGTTAAGATTAACATGTTTGTCTGCTGAGAGGAAAATGTTATTTTTAATGATAGAATTGTGTAGGAAGTGAGTAATGACTATGAAGACACTTAAACTCAAGTTTTGGGGAACGAATGGGTATGCTTGCTTTATAAAAAAAATAGAAAAAAAATATTGAATAATTACTGGTAGCTAGTCTTGTTTTGGGCCTTTGTTACTTGAGTAAGTATGCAGGGGATTGTCTCTACACCTAATACCTAAAGGTCTTAATGGTGCAGGAGTCGTTGGTTGAAAGCTCACTAAGGGGTAACATTGTTAGCCTAATGGAATGAGACATTACATGATATTGGAAATATATATATATAAAATAAAATAAAATAAAATAAAAAAAAATCAATAAACATGCGGAAAGTGCGAAAATCGCCTCATGAGTAAAAATAAAGCAGAATAAACCCATTGTTGAACCTTAGTTTGTATTGATGTGTTGGAGTAGTTGATGTCTCATTAGTATATGCAGTTCTTGATTTAAACTTCAATTTTCTGCTTTAAGCAATAAAGCATGTAGTATCTTCATCTTTGTCCATCTTATCAGTGAACACATCACACACACACATCATCTTTATAGCAGGTTAGGACTATCTGATTGTATGTCATTATGCCTTTAGCTTAGTTTGATGCTTTTGTTCTTGGATCTTGATATTTCTAAGAGGCATATCTTATTAGAATTCATAACATAGCCGGAAATCTGGGGATTCATTGTCATAGTAAGCGTAGCTTGCATATCATGTAGATTGCATTATATTGTGTTGCTTTGCGGACAAGCAACACTTTAAGTTTAAATTATTTGATAAGTGGATTTTATATACACTTATCCCAAGTATCTTTACTTGAATTAGTTGCTTATATTTATGTGTCTTAGTTACTTTTCATGCATTTTGTGTTCATTTTGTAGGTTATACGTTTTGGAGCGGTGTGAGCGACTATTGGTAAGGAAAAACAAGGAAAATGCAAAGAAAATCTATACGGACATCATTTGGGCTTTCATGTTTACTTCATGTTCTTGGTTTAGAACTTAGCTTACATTTTAGAGCGTCTTCGTAGCTTTCCGGAACATCTTGAATCGTTCTAATCGGAGTTCAGATGCAAGAGTTATGATCTTTGTACCAACGGACGTCAAACTTTGCTGTTTTAGATGACCATTTGCATAGCGGTCACTTACAATCTCATTTCAGCCTTCATCCGTGCACTATTTCTCAGTACACAAAGAATTAAAGTTGTAGAGCTCGTTGATATCTTCGATTTGATAGGTGGAAGGCCCCGTAACTCTTCCCGGATCAAACGTTATGAGCATTTTACCAGAGCACACTGCAGTAGAAAATCACCCGCGGCGGGCGCACGATT
This sequence comes from Panax ginseng, assembly GCA_020205605.1. Lineage (NCBI taxonomy): Eukaryota > Viridiplantae > Streptophyta > Magnoliopsida > Apiales > Araliaceae > Panax > Panax ginseng. The sequence goes on from CM035147.1 coordinate 34,729,775, forward strand.
CCTGCGCGGCCGTGCGACTTACAGTAGCAAAAAGATGTGATTTTCAGCTTTTGCGCGGGTGCGCCCAACTTAGGCCAATTCTTGCACGGCCGGGCGACTTCGGGTGTTGACTAAAGCTGACTTTTCATTAAACAATGCAATTGACGCGTAACGGAGAGAGGATTCAATTAGGGCTTATATATTAGACTTATTTCCATGATGTAAAGGAGACACCACCCCTTGGGGGCTGAATCAAGATTACATATGCTCTTTTCTTCTCTTTCTTTTTAGATTAGATTAGAACCCTAGATTAGATTAGAGTTGAAGTTTGAAGCAATTGGAGAGCATAGGAAATTTTGAATTGGAGCAAGAGATATCAGATTTGCATTCCCAAATCCCTAACTTCTCTTTACTTCTATCTTTATTTCTCAATGTATAATCAATTGTGGATTGTGGGGTTTGATTCTATGATGAACTAAACTCTATATTGAGATTACACTGGATTCTATTGATTAGTTTAATCTGATATACTTCATTGTTAACCTTATTAATTGTTATGTGATTGTCTTTTAAGATTTATGGTTATTTGCTTAGTTGATTGGCCATCAATTACTGTGATAACCCATATGAACTTGAAAGACGGAGTATGGGTTTAGATTTGATTTTGATAGCTTGTGTTTCTATGTTCTACATGGAGATGGAATATATGATTCGTGCTTAGGATAGACATATACCAAAGCACCGTTCGTAGTCAATTGAGAACTTGGGCTTAAACCCTAATTATTTGTAAATCACATAGACATATAGTGGTTTAGGTAATTTGGGTGTTCATGTGTATTCTTATTTTAATAATTTTTGCCAACATTAATTTCAATCAAATTAGTCTTAATTTAAAAATTTTATTTTATTTTATTTTATTTTAATTATCTTCTTATATTTCTCTCTTTTCAGGTACTATGGGTGACTTTGCTTATCAATGGCCTTATACAAATATGATTCAACCAAGGGACACAAGCACTGAGGGACTCAATGTATTTTCTACATTGTCAGCATACATTGCAACACTTTCGGAGAGGTTGGATATTCTTGCAAAATTTCAACGCACTCGAGAGATAGTAGTTACATGTGAATCTTTGTCTTGGCGAGCATCCGAAGTTATCGATCAACATCAAGGTTGGACAAGTGCAGTTTGGGGGTGATTACTTCAACAATGATGTTTATCCTGATTATCAACAAGGTTGGGGGTATCACCCAGATTATGAATTGAGTTATAACTATCTCGACCAATACTACATCCCAAGTCCAACACATCCATCAGATTTCTCATATCCACCTTCAACGCAACAAAAGGAAAATTCAAGGTTGAAGGAGTTCATGTCAAAAAGCATAGCAGACCATGAAGAGATGATGATGAGTCAGGAGTTATAAAGCCAAAATCTTAACAAACAGATGGAACTACTTATTAACTCCTCAATGAATGGTCCTCAATACATGGATTTTGAAACTAAACAAGATAATTCAAGATTGGAGGATTTGTGGTTCAAGTGTAGCATCAAGTGAGGAGAAGATGATTGAGAAAGAGAGGTCAATTCAAATCTTCGAGAATCGATGGATCAAATGTTTGAAGCCTTGAACAATCGCCCTCCAAACAATTGGTACTATGACATGGATGATGAAACTGATGGAATGCCAGAAGTGTGCATACCACTGGATGAACTGAAAGGAGTGGACGTTGAGGATACAACTGGGGGTTTGGAAAATGAAGAATATCATATCACCTATATTAAACCCCAAGTGCCTTCTCGACCAGAGTTAAAAAAATCCAGTGAGTTTTGCACACCCATGTCCTCTAGGTAGTCACATTCAAGGAAATGAACAGTATGATAAAGATGCCTTGTATAAACCATGGTGGGCTGAAGAAGAGAAAATAAGAGAGGAAGAGTCCGCTGTACTTTCCATACCTCAACGCAACAATTTATTCCCAATTACAACGGAAGAGACACCTAGCTATGCAATGGAACTAGACACATCATGTACAGGAAATACGCTAGGTTGCTTCAATTCACAGACACGCATGATAGGGAATCTACCAAAACACATAGTCGTTCAAATGGATGGAGGGTTCTTAGCTTATCGTAGAGGAATTGGATAGCGATGTCAAGGAAAGAGTCCAGCTAACGGACTATAAACTGAGCGCTCGATGGGAGGCACCCCATCCAATCTTTCTCCCTCCTTGTTTAATTCTTTTTTTTTTTACATTTTCATATTTAGTAGATGTTAGATAGTGGTAAGTCTTAATAATAGTTTTATTGTTTCTCCTCTCAGGTTCAATCCAATTGGTATAAGCATTTAGGATCAAACAGAAGTCAAAAAATTCAAGATGCTGAGATCACGAGGTCGCTAGTGTGGAGAGAGCTTAGTCACAAAAAAAAATGCTGAATTTTTAGAATTTCTGACTCAAGCATTCGGACAGTTAGAAGCCCACACTCAGTCTCAAACTATAGAATATCTCAAACTTAGCCATCGCCTGATATACCATCGGATCATGAGGAGGCGAACGGAGATGACATTGCCACTTAGGGGAGTATTCTTTCACTTTTAATTACAATGAGGGCATTGTTTATTTTAAGTTTGGGGGTATTGGGTTGTAGTGAGTAGTTGTTGCATATAGTTAGTTGCATATAGTTTGATTGCATGTTTAAGTTGCATAGTAGGGGTATTTTAGTATGATTTTTTTTATTATTAGTTTTCTTTTGTCTTGATTACTTAGTATGTGTTTAGTTGCATAACATTGTATAATCCCAGGCTTTTAGTTAGTTGAATTCTAATTTGACCAATGATGACATAGAAATTTGATAGATTTTATAATTTAGTGGATATCTTGAGCTTAGTTATAATTTTATACAGGATATAATTCATGCTTGATGTTTAGATGTTACCAGGTAGCACGACAATGTTCCTATTTGCTTGTTGGTTAAGATTAACATGTTTGTCTGCTGAGAGGAAAATGTTATTTTTAATGATAGAATTGTGTAGGAAGTGAGTAATGACTATGAAGACACTTAAACTCAAGTTTTGGGGAACGAATGGGTATGCTTGCTTTATAAAAAAAATAGAAAAAAAATATTGAATAATTACCGTGGCTAGTCTTGTTTCGGGGCCTTTGTTACTTGAGTAAGTATGCCCGAGGGGATTGTCTCTACACCTAGCGCCCTAAAGGTCTTAATGGTCTGGGAGTCGTTGGTTGAAAGCTCACTAAGGGGTAACATTGTTAGCCTAATGGAATGAGACATTGCACAGACATTGGAAATATATATATATAAAAATAAAATAAAATAAAATAAAAATCAATAAACACCGCGGGAAAGTGCGAAAATCGCCCTCGCGAGTAAAAATAAAGCAGAATAAACCCATTGTTAAACCTTAGTTTGTATTGATGTGTTGGAGTAGTTGATGTCTCATTAGTATATGCAGTTCTTGATTTAAACTTCAATTTTCTGCTTTAAGCAATAAAGCATGTAGTATCTTCATCTTTGTCCATCTTATCAGTGAACACATCACACACACACATCATCTTTATAGCAGGTTAGGACTATCTGATTGTATGTCATTATGCCTTTAGCTTAGTTTGATGCTTTTGTTCTTGGATCTTGATATTTCTAAGAGGCATATCTTATTAGAATTCATAACATAGCTGGAAATCTGGGGATTCATTGTCATAGTAGCGTAGCTTGCATAGCATGTAGATTGCATTATATTGTGTTGCTTGCGGACAAGCAACACTTTAAGTTTGGGGGTATTTGATAAGTGGATTTTATATACACTTATCCGGTATCTTTTACTTGAATTAGTTGCTTATATTTATGTGTCTTAGTTACTTTTCATGCATTTTGTGTTCATTTTGTAGGTTATACATTTTGGAGCGGTGTGAGCGACTATTGGTAAGGAAAAACAAGGAAAATGCAAAGAAAATCTATACGGACATCATTTGGGCTTTCATGTTTACTTCATGTTCTTGGTTTAGAACTTAGCTTACATTTTAGAGCGTCTACGTAGCTTTCCGGAACATCTTGAATCGTTCTAATCGGAGTTCAGATGCAAGAGTTATGATCTTTGTACCAACGGACGTCAAACTTTGCTGTTTTAGATGACCATTTGCATAGCGGTCACTTACAATCTCATTTCAGCCTTCATCCGTGCACTATTTCTCAGTACTCAAAGAATTAAAGTTGTAGAGCTCGTTGATATCTTCGATTTGATAGGTGGAAGGCCCCGTAACTCTTCCCGGATCAAACGTTATGAGCATTTTACCAGAGCACACTGCAAAGAAAAAAATCACCATGGCCATACACGATTCCTCAAGTGGCCGCATGCGACTTCAAAGATGTAAAAAGATGTGATTTTCAGCTTTTGCGCGGGTGCGCCCAACTTAGGCCAATTCTTGCACGGCCGCGCGACTTCGGGTGTTGACTAAAGCTGACTTTTCATTAAACAATGCAATTGACGTGTAACGGAGAGAGGATTCAATTAGGGCTTATATATTAGACTTATTTCCATGATGTAAAGGAGACACCACCCCTTGGGGGCTGAATCAAGATTACATATGCTATTTTTTTCTCTTTCTTTTTAGATTAGATTAGAACCCTAGATTAGATTAAAGTTGAAGTTTGAAGCAATTGGAGAGCATAAGAAATTCAGAATTGGAGCAAGAGATATCAGATTTGCATTCCCAAATCCCTAACTTCTCTTTACTTCTATCTTTATTTCTCAATGTATAATCAATTGTGAATTGTGGGTTTTGATTCTATGATGAACTAAACTCTATTTTGAGATTACAATGGATTCTATTGATTAGTTTAATCTGATATACTTCGTTGTTAACCTTATTGATTGCTATGGGATTGTCTATTAAGATTTATGCTTATTTGCTTAGTTGATTGGCCATCAATTACTGTGATAACCCATATGAACTTGAAAGATGAAGTATGGGTTTAGATTTGATTTTGATAGCTTGTGTTTGTATGTCCTACATGGTGATAGAATATATGATTCGTTCTTAGGATAGACATATACTAAAGCACCGCTCATAGTCAATTGAAAACTTGGGCTTAAACCCTAATTATTTGTAAATCACATAGACATATAGTGGTTTAGGTAATTTGGGTGTTCATGTGTATTCTTTCAATTGGGGATTATATTTGATATGGGTATGGTACATCGAGAGATGGCTATATTTCACTTTTGTGTTCTCGACTAACAAACCAGTACAATTAGTTTGGCTTAACATGAAATGTATGGATTTGAATGAGTCAATAAATGAAATTGTAATCTCAGGTCTTTATTATCTAGTCTCACTTTAGGAATGGTTAGGTTTATTTAATTTAATTGTTTAAATATAATATATAATATCATTCATTTAAATAAGACTGAGATGGTTATGGGTTAATGCTTGGTGAACTTTATTAGTTAATTCTCCGTGGGAACGATACTTTACTTACTCTTTATTACTTGTTGACCACGTATACTTGCGTGTTGTGCGTAACTAAAAATTACCCAACATCATCCTCATGTTTATATTAGGTTGAAAGTCATCTGTGACCTGTAGTGCATAGATGGACTTGGTATGATTATGACCAGAAATTATTCGGTATAATCATGACCGTAATGTTACAAATGATGTAGTAAAAGTCCTCATTGGCCCGTAGTGCATTGATGGACAGTTGTTGGCATAATCAAGACCATTGATGTGACGCCCCCAAAATAGATATACATCACCTATTCTGAGTCGCCAAATACATGGTATAAAATTCAAATACAACTTAATTATACAACAGTCGTGTAAAATAGGACTAAACATATGATGTGAGTTTTAATACAAATATTGTCATCTAGACAATATACAAACTCAATGGGGTCCTCATTACATTTATTATCACACTATTTCATAGAATAATGAAGACTACTAATGCACCATCTAGGACCATCACTCTATTCCCCGGCTAGTCCCTGCTACGTTTTCATTTCTTGAAGAGAACAATCAAAGCAAAAGGGTGAGCTCAACTAGCCCAGTAAGAAATATTATGACTAATATAATGCAGAATAATTTATCGTTAGCCTTCAACGTTGTTAAACTGATAAAATATAATAAACATCAAGTTTAACTGCAGCGGAACAAGCAATCCATTAGAAGAGTCAAGTAGTGAATAAAATCTACTATCTTCTATGATTTAAAAGGTTTTTCATCACTTTTATCACTGAGACTCAGCTTAATAAATAATCCACATCATTCATGCACTACGGTCAAGGATATTCATTAGTATCACGACCACAAATTATCCATGCACTACGACCAAGGATGTTCGTGTATTCATCAATGGTCATGATCATGCCAACAACTGTCCATCAATGCACTACGGGCCAATGAGGACTTTTACCACATCATTTGTAACATTACTACCATGATTATACCGATTAATCCTCAGTCATAATCATGCCAAGTCCATCTATGCACTACTGGTCATGAGATGACTTTCAATGTAATATAAACATGAGGATGATGACAATGATATAAGAATTCAATAAAATAAGTTCAAGAATTAATTTATCCAAGAACCAATAACGTCCAAATTGTCAACATGATACTTCTTTGCAGAGTAAAATTCAAGAATACTCAGAAGAATATTTCCATGAAAAGATACTGGATGAAGCGCAAATATCAAGGATATTCCACTAATTTCATGGAATATAGAAGCCAAAACTTTAACCAACTGAGTATAATAAAGAATGGAATAACAAAAGAAATCACAAGGCATGCGTTAGACCGCACAGACAGGTTATTCAAACAGAATAATAATTAACGGAACCGAATCAAATGCGTAAAAGCACGACGGGATGTTCCAATGAATAATAATTAATGGAACCAGGTCATGCGTAAAAGCACAAACAAGATGTTCCAACAGAATAATAAAAATGGAATAACAGAAGAATTTTACCAAGTATAGGGTAGCCCACGTATACAGTTTATTCCAACAGAATAATAAAAATGGAATAACAGAAGAATTTCACCAAGTATAGGGTAGCACGCGTATACAGGTTATTCCAACAGAATAATAAAAACGGAATAACAGAACAATTTCACCAACTATAGGGTAGCCCGCGTATACAGGTTATTCCAACAGAATAATAAAAATGGAATAACAGAAGAATTTCACCAAGTATAGGGTAGCCCGCGTATACAGGTTATTCCAACAGAATAATAAAGAATGGAATAACAGAAGTTCTCTTCATGAATGAGAAAGAAATAATACCCCTTACCGTAAAAGAAACTGGATATAAGAGTAGTGAAGTAGTAGAATACTTTTCTTCTTTCTCTCTATAAATTTCTCTCTTTAGAGTTTTAGTGAATTCGCAAAAATAATGAAGGAATGAGCTTCTATTTATAGGAGAATTGAAGGGGTACTATTTAAGAAAAATCACGGACGAAATAATTAATGAAATCACGGGCGTCTTCAGATGATTGAATTCTAATCAATTATCAAGTAAAAACAAAAAGCTAAAATCAACCACATGTTGGTTTGAAAAAATGAACCACCCGTGGCTAGATTTTTCTTCCCCCGTCATTTCAATACTCCACCAAAATCCACTAACATATATATATATATATATATATATATATATATATATATATATATATATATATATTCCCTATCCCATACGTATACCCTTTCTCCCCCCATTTCCAAAATCATTTTCAACATATATGGGCCCCACACGTGGGCCCTACCTTTAAATAATTTTCTACCAATTATTTTGAAAAATGGGTAAATAGGAATCCATAAAATAAGCAAAACTTCATAAAAACCACCTTAATAATTTTAACAACATATATCATCATTATTATAATTCATACTATTAATTGACCAGGTCGTTCCCAGGAAAGAGGGGGCTTTCAAATAAGGATTTCTCCCTATTGGCGCGTAATTAGGTAACCGAACCTCTCCCTGACAGAACTTCTAGATATCGTTTATATTGCAAATAATAATATTAATAACTTTGTCGTCTCAATTATTGATTTAATAATATAAAAAATATTGACAATAATTGAATCAAATAACGTGAGATATTATGTGATAACCCGAGAATTTAGAATATTTTTAAAATTTTTATTAATTAATTTAAGGTTCAAAATTAGAACCTAGACAGAAAATAAGTGTATGCGTTTGATATTTTTAAGATTTAATTTTGAGGATTTCAAAATTCTGTGAAGGATTTAGGTGAATTATTCAGGATTAAGTAATACGTGAATATGTTTTGTGGATATGTGTACCGTATGTGGTTAAGGGTCAATGGTTGATCAGATAATTGATATATGTAACAAACCCTAGGTATATATTAAGAACGTCAACGTTCGGTTAGAAAACCCTAGCAAATTATAAGAAACCCAAGAAATCGTTTCTGGAAACCCTAATTTCAGTTCTGAGAATTCGAAACCCTAATTCGGTGCATGAAACCCTAAATTGAGAAGTTAATGGAGTAAGTGTAAATAATTATAGTATATTAATTAGGGTAAAGCTTAATTAATTAGCAAACCCTAATTTCACATTTTGAAAACCCTAAGTTCTGGTTTAGGAACTCTAATTTGTAATTCGGGAAAACCTAAGTGTTAATTTAATACTTTTAATGTTAATTAGGATATATTAATTCTAATTTTCAAGTTAAGTAATTAGAAAACCCTAATCTAATTACGAAATCTAATTTCTATTTTAGAAAATTATTTTTTCTATTAGAAACCCTAATTTTGGGTTGTAAACTCTAATCCGTGATTTTGAACCTAATTGCTAAATTAGCGATTTTAATTAGGAAATACAAATCCTAATTAGCAATATTTAAGTTATGATTAATAAATTTTTATATAATTAGAAAATCCTAATTATAAGTTAAAAATATTAATTTTCTATTTTTGATAACCTAAATTGGAAATTTTAGGATATTAAATTGCAAACCCTAAATTGGCTCAAACCCTAAACCCTAAATGCTCCAAACCCTAAACCCTAACAAACCCTAAACCCTAAGGGTTTGATTAAAAGTCCAAAATGCCATTAAAATAAAAGTCAAAATGACTAAATTACCCTTTTTGCAATTCTTTAATTAGGTAGTGTGTAGATCTTGCCATACTTTGGGTTGGTGACCAAACCCTAATCCTAGACTTAGCTATGTGTCATTTATCAGCCACAATTGCCAACTAGATGCATTGAATCAAATGGATCAAAGATATTAAGTAAATAAAACTTACTTTACTCCTCATTATTGCCAAGACCCTTCTCTCTCTATATTTTCGGGGTTGGGAGTGGAGAGAGAGAGAAAAGATAAGCTAAGTTTAGTTATAGCTTTCCAAAATCAGATTCAATGAGCCGAAATCAAAGATCATGGCATCAAAGGTATAAAACCTAAAATTTAGAAATCTCTTGATCTTATGTTAAAAGTTGTAATTTGTTTGTTAGATATGTGTAATAGGATGTCCTTAAGTGATCTGGTTGATAGATCATGGATCTATAACACTTAGATGCACGAATCAAACATTTTTACAAATCTGGAAAAACTGGAAAAATATCGACTGACAGCCTAATGTCAGACTGCATAAATCCTTATCTGTTTTTGATATTTGTTGTTTAATGTTATGAATCTATTCTATGTAATGTGGTCTACTATCTGAAACTGGAAACAAGGTCATATCAGGTCTAGATCTCTTGTTATTTGCAGTCAAACATCGTTGACCGTTCACGTTTTTTGGAATTCTGGGCAGCCCAGAAACCCAGAAGGAGTCTGACAACTTGTTCACGGCCTCTGATCTTCCTTCTGTTAAATGATCTTGCCATGGTTGTGTCATATAATTGTAGACTGACATTTATGATTCATGCTCATGCTTTTAGAACTCTCAGATCATGTATATAATCAAAGAAACAAAGGGTCAAAGTAGGGTTGACCGGCTGTTTTTGCAGATTTCTGGAAAACCCAGAAATCTTCATGAGCGAATTTTCTAACATGGTTTGACCATGCCAGATCTTGTGATTCGGATGTTGTTATGTTAATTTGATGTTATATAATTGTACACTGATATTAGTACTATAATAACGAACCTTTATATGGTACAAAGTAAGCCCAGATTGAGCGTTGTAAGTATTGGACAGTGGTCACCTCAACTGTTCTTCAAATATGGAAAACCCAGAATTTGAAGAACAGATCTGACATGAACTTTTGAAGCCTATATCTCACTGACTTGTTGTTGGATGGCTATGAAACGGATTTATAATGATATTATTACAGTTATACTACAATCTGAATACCATAACAAGCCCAGAAAACATCTAGATCCAAGATCAAATGTTGGTCAAACTAAGCCTTTCGGCAACTGACAAGGATTTCTGGGTTTGACCAAGAACAGCTCAAGAACACCTATAGCGATGGTTCTGTCGCTATAGGGCCCTTTAGCGACAGTTTTATTATTATTATTTTCCAGAAATTAATTAAAAATAGATAAAAATAGTTTTTAATTATTAAAAATACATAATAAATTCCAAAAAATTATTTTAAATTCCTAAAAATAGTTTTTAATTATTTAAAGTATATTTCATAAATATTTAATATTTTTGGAATATAAATGGTATTTAATTTATTTAATTACAATATTAAATAAATGATTTAAAATGATTTTAATACATGAAAAATCATGAAAATAATATTATGATAAAAGAAAATATTTTAAGTTATTTTAAGTGACTTTTAATATTTTATGATGAAATTCATTAATTAATTAACATTAATGATAATTAGTTTATTTAATAAATATATTAAATAAATTATGGAAAAATAGAATAAATGATTTAAAAATCATATAAAAATGATTTAAGTATTATAAAAATATTTTAAGTTATAAAATATAACTTTTGATATTTTGTCATGAAAATATTAATATTTTAATATTAATAGCAATTATCGGATAATGAATTTAAGTGTTTAAAAATCATATTTAAATGATTTTAAGGTATTAAAATACTTTGAAATATTATAAATATATTATAATATTATATTATGTATTTCATTAATATTTGATAATAAATAAATATTAATGATAAAAGAATTATCACGATATTTAATTCATTTAAATATGTTATTAATGATTTAAAAATACGCGATAAATGGTAATAATTATCTGAAAATTTCTATAAGTCTATGAAAATTATTTTGACTGCTTAGAAAATTATCTAAGATATTGTTTAGTGTTTAGACAAAGTTTAATTGAACTTAAACTCGTCAATTGTCCGACTAAACCGTCGGGACGTTAGAACTTTGTCGAATTCAAGTAAGACTGAAATAGTTTGACCTGATACTGAGTCTTATGTGTGTTATAGACTGATAGGGTTATGTGTTTAGGTTATTCTATATTTATATATATAGTAGTATTATATTGTGATGATATTATTCTAATATTGGAGATCTATATTACTAATATTAGGTCTTCGGATAAGGCGATATAAATTGCGAAGTGGTAATCAACGGTTCAGGCAAGTTTCTATTTACTTAACTCTATTAAGAGTGTTTCATTCGGATAAGCTTATGGCTAATCATTGATGATTGCCATGTATAATTGTACTCTGTACATATTGCATGTATAAGTCATGGTATGAAAGGCTGATCACCTTCATTACCAGTTGTTTCAGATATATTTGTTCATGTATAATACTTGTTCAGTCATAAATTTGTTCCTGCTAGTTCACAATTATATTGTTGAATTATAGCCAGTCAATTATTCAAATCATTTCAATCATGATATATTGTTATATTGTTGAATTTAAACTTGCTGGGAAACTTTCATGCTCACCCTTGCTATATCATGATAAAACATTGCGATTAAGATTTAACGCGTCGGATCTGAGGAAAGGTCCAAGACAGTTCCAGCTTTAGTTTACGTATGCGATTAGATTTGAAATAGTAATGAATGATGATAATGTTATTGTAAGTTAAAAGGTTACTCGACCTTGGGAAATAGTGTGTAATGTATTGTATAAACAATTTATGTTTATATCTTCCGTAAATAGTAATAGTTGTATAGAATGATCGAACCGGATCCGAGGTGATTTAGGACCTGGATTCGGAGCCGTCACATATTATGCAGCAATTACTATAGCAATAATTGAACAAAACTGAGTGACTTCTCACGTAAGCATCAATAATCAATACCGTGTGCTACTGTTCAACTACGCATATTACTGTACTTTTAACACCGAGTGTTTCAACAATTAACGGTAAAACTTTCGCTGTTATTTTCATAAAGTATTTTTTTCGTTTTCTCAATCCGATAATAATTACGTTGTGGGGTCCACCAATGATTGTGCCGTTGTACGAATATTCCATGTTAAAACGAATATTCCCCGACCAATTAAATATTATATAACAACTTGCGTACTTTGCAAAATTTATAAATATTACCCACAACTATAACATTATATCGAATTCATTCTATAATATTCAAAAATGATATTTATAGAAAAATCATCTTTATTTATAAAAGTTGGGGTCTTACAACCTCCCCTTCTTATGAAATTTAGCCCTCAAAATTAGTGCGTGCACGGTATGTCGAAGAGGTAAGGATACCTTGATTTCATTTGATTCTAACTCCCGGTCATTTCCACAACATCGTGGTTTCTCCACAAAACTTTGACTTGAGGTATAACCTTGGGCGTAGAATATGTTCCTTCTTATCCAAGATTTGAGCAGAACCTCTTCATATCGTTAAATCTTCCGCTATTTAAATCCGGTTCTAACTCAATAATGTGAAAGTGGGTCTTTCACATATATCGTAACATAGATATGTGAAAAATATTATGAACACGAGACATACTTGGCGGTAAAGCGAGTCTATAGGCCATAGTTCCTACTCGATCGAGGATTAAAAATGGGCCGATGAATCGAGGATTGAGCTTTCCTCTCTTTCCAAATCTCGTAACTCCTTTCCATGGAGAAACACATAACAACACATGATCTCCTATATCGAATTCCACGTCCTTTCGATGAAGATCAGCATAACTCTTTTGTCGATCTTGTGAGGTTTTTATACGTTGTCGGATCGTTTGAATCTTTTCCGTAGTCATACGTACCAATTTTGGTCCCAACAACGTTGCTTCACCCCCTCATCCCAGCATACTAGAGACCAACATTTTCTTCCATACAACGCCTCGAATGGAGCCATGCCAATACTTGCTTGATAACTGTTGTTGTAGGAAAACTCCACCAATGGTAAGAACTTGTTCCAACTTCCCTTGAAGTCAAGGACACAGAGTCTTAATAGATCTTCAAGAGTTTAAATAGTCCTCTCCGACTGCCCGTCCGTCTGAGGATGATATGCCGAGCTAAATAGTAAGTCTGTGCCCATAGCTTTTTGCAAACTAACCCAAAAACGTGAAGTGAATCTTGGGTCTCTATCAGACACTATGGATATTGGCATACCATGCAATCTTACAACCTCGTTTATGTACATACGAGCAAGACGTTCAAGTGTATAAGTTTCTTGTATATGTAAGAAGTGAGCAGACTTGGTCAATCTATCAACAATGACCCAAATTTCATCTATGCCTTGAGAAACCTTGGGAAGACCAGTAACGAAATCCATGGTAATGTGTTCCCACTTCCATTCTGGAATTTCAAGTGGTTGCAATGGACCTTTTGGTACTTGATGCTCCGCCTTGACTCGTTGACACGTTAGACACCTTAAGATAAACAGCGCTATCTCTCTCTTCATATTGCCCCACCAAAATGTATGTTGAAGATCATGATACATTTTGGTACTCCCAGGATGGATTGCAAATGGTGTGTGGTGCGCCTCCATCATGATTTTATACATTAAATCAGGGTTGTTAGGAACACAAAATCTGGAGTTGACTCGAAGTATTCCTTCTTCATCGATTCTTTCTTCCGGCATAACACCTTCTTGCACTTTCTTCCTTATACGCATCAGCTCCAGGTCTGTAGCTTGAGCAGCTTTAACTTTATCGATTAAAGTCGGTTCTACTCGTATATTCACCATCATCACATGGGTCCCTGCAGTCTTTAACTCTATCTCCATCCTTTTAAAGTCACACAAAATGGGCCTTTTCATTGACAATATCGCACTCGTACTTGCATATGATCTTCTACTCAATGCATCAGCCACCACGTTCGCTTTTCCAGGATGATATTGGATGGTATGATTATAATCTTTCAATAGTTAAAGCCAACGTCGTTGTCGCGTGTTGAGTTCCTTCTGAGTGAAAAAATATTTGAGGCTTTTATGATCCGTAAAGATCTCCACTTTCCCTCCATACAAGTAATGCCTCCAAATTTTAAGTGCGAGGACAACAGCAGCCAACTCTAGATCATGAGTGGGATAATTCCTCTAATATTCTTTTAGTTGTCTTGAGGCATAGACTATGACTTTCCCATGTTGCATGAGAACACATCCTAACCCTTTGCCCGAAGAATCACTGTAGATGACAAATCCCTCCGAGCCAGATGGTATTGTCAGAACAGGTGCTGAAATGAGTCTCCTCTTGAGTTCTTGAAAACTCTTCTCACATTCCTCGCTCCAACCGAATTTTGTATCTTTTGAGTCAATTTGAGTTAATGGAGTAGCGATTCGAGAAAATCCTTCCACGAATCTCCGATAATAACCAGCTAAACCGAGAAAGCTACGTACTTCGGTCACTAATTTAGGTTGCTCCCAGCTTTGAATAGCTTCAATCTTTGCTGGGTCAACAGATGTTCTATGACTTGATACTACGTGCCCAAGGAATGCTACTTCATCAAGCCAGAACTCGCATTTCTTCAACTTGGCATAAAGCTTGTTTTCACGAAGCTTTTGGAGTATCAGCCTCAATTGTTGCTCATGATCTTCATGGCTTTTAGAATATATGAGGATGTCATCAATAAAGACGACCACAAAGTGATCCAAATATTCCTTGAATACTCGGTTCATCATATCCATGAAGGCAGCAGGAGCATTAGTCAATCCAAAAGACATGACTAAAAATTCATAGTGTCCGCATCGAGAGTTCTAAAGCGATCTTTGGAATATCCTCGATTTAACCTTCAATGATGATATCCAAAACGAAGATCGATCTTTGAAAAGAATTTGGCGCCTTGCAATTGGTCAAACAGGTCATCAATACGTGGCAATGGGTACCTATTTTTGATGGTGACATGATTCAACTCCCGATAATCAATACAAAGTCGCATACTCCCATCTTTCTTCTTCATGAATAGAACATGAGCATCCCAAGGAGAAGTACTAGGACGAAAAAAGCTAATGTCTAACAATTCCTGCAGTTGGGTCTTTAACTCCTGAAGTTTAATAGGAGTCATTTGATATGGGGCTTTGGAAATGGGTTTTGTACCGGGTTCAAGGTCGATACAAAATTCAATTTCACGCTCTGGGGGTAGGCCAGGAAGTTCTTCAGGGAATACGTCAGGAAATTTATTAACAATAGAAATATCATTCAAAACTGACATATTTTTCTTTAGATCCGTGACATGAGCTAAGAAAGCTTGACATCCGTTTTTTAATAAACGAATAGCTTATGGCTTGAGATGACAGTGATTGATTTTAATGGTGTGGTTGCTTGAATTCGCATGATAGGTTGGTTAGGAATATGAAAGCTAACAACCTTACGAAAATAATCAATTTTTGCATGATGAGTAGTTAACCAATCAATCCATAGAATCACATCAAATGCACATATTTTTAATGAAATAAGATCGACAGATAATGTGAGGGTACCGATTTGAACCAAACAAGACTTATAAACATTGGATGTAATGAAGGTTTCTCCCAACGGAGTTTCCACAGATAAGTCAAAGTCTAATTTCTCCGGAGTCAAATTTAATCGTTGAGCGCAAGTAGGAAAAATAAAAGAATTGGTAGAACCGGTATCAAATAAGGTATAGACTTCGCTAGAGTTTATGATAAGCTTACCCATGATGACCTCGTTCGGGTTCGTTGCTTTCTGGGAGGTCACTACAAACGCTCTCCCTTGCACTACCGGCTTTGACTTTTCTAGGACGGCCTTTCGTGCCTCCATCCTAGCTGAACTTTTCTTTGGTGAACGAAAAAATCGGGCTATGTGACATTCTCTTCCATAATTATAACATGCTTTGGATGGCATCGCGCAGTTTGGACTGATGTGTCCCTCCCCTCCGCATTTGAAGCAAATGATAGGTGGTCGTTCTCCTTCCTTAACAACGGGTGCTGGTGCTGACGTCTTTCCATCATTGTTGAATCTTCTCTTCTTAAAATGTCCATTCTTATTGTTTTGGCCTTGCTTACGACCGAAGTGGTTACCATTTTTGGCCTGTTGATTCCCTCCACGCTTGTTGTCACCGCTTCGATTACTGCTCTCACTGGTATTACCATTTTACCGGCTGCTTTCTCTTGGTTGCGTTGACTCGTTATCACGCTCCAATAACTGAGCCCTATTTACAACATCTGAATACAAACACAGTTTATGAGAAATTAGATATTGACGTATCTCGGGTTTCAAACCTCTTAGAAACATCCGCGTCATTCTCTCTTCATTGTCAACTAAGTGAGACGCAAACCAGGACAACTCGGCAATTTTAGCTTCGTACTACGACACAGTCATATTGTTCTGCTCTAACTTGATGAATTCTACCTCTTTCATGTGACGAATACTTTCGGGAAAGTACTTGTCGTTGAATATTTCTTGGAACTTCTCCCAAGACATCTTCAGTGCGGCAGGTTAAGTACGCTTTACCGATTCCCACCAGTAATCTGCCTCTCCTCGCAACATAAAGGTGGCAAAGGGAACCTTATACTCCTCGAAGCATCCCAAGACATCAAATATCTTGGTGATCTGCTTTATCCACGTCTCCGCCTTAAGTGGTTTTGGTTCTCCAATAAACTCCGGTGGTCCCAGCTCCTTGAACTGTTTAGCGGTGACCGTCCGAGAGTTGCCAGTGTTTCCACCTGCATTTTGGACAGGAGTCTCTCTTGCCTGATGTTGTACGAATAACAGAAAGCTCCTAAACATTCCGTCATTCGCCATTTGGTCAGTGTTGTTGTTCACCTGAGGATTATTACCTTCCTGATGCACATTATCTTGGGTGTTGATTTGTGGTGACTCAACGGTCTCTTGTGCTCCATTGATATTCTCAACATTCTCGAATGTCATTTTCAGATACTACCACAAAACAAGGGTTAATTGACATTTAACATATTATCACTATACTCTGACAGACCAATTAAATACCAAATAAACTTAGGTAGTTCATATTAGCGAAGGAATTCCCCGTCTCTCCCCTCCTAGTTCTAGTCTCACATCTTAGCCATGGATCATATCCCTAAGTTTTGATACCAACTGTGACGCCCCCAAAATAGGTATACATCACCTATTCTGAGTCTCCAAATACATGGTACAAAATTCAAATACAACTTAATTATACAACAGTCGTGTAAAATACGACTAAACATATGCTTTGAGTTTTAATACAAATATTGTCATCTAGATAATATACAAACTCAATGGGGTCCTCATTACATTTATTATCACACTATTTCACAGAATAGTGAGGACTACTAATGCACCATCTAGGACCATCACTCTGTTCCCCGACTAGTCCCTGCTACGTTTTCATTTCTTGAAGAGAACAATCAAAGCAAAAGGGTGAGCTCAACTAGCCTAGTAAAAAATATTATGACTAAGATAATGCAGAATAATTTATCATTAGCCTTCAACGGTGTTAAACTGATAAAATATAATAAACATCAAGTTTAACTGTAGCGGAACAAGCAATCCATTAGAAGAGTCAAATAGAGGATAAAATCTACTATCTTCTATGATTTAAAAGGTTTTTCATCACTTTTATCGCTGAGACTAAGCTTAATAAATAATCCACATCATCCCTGCACTACGGCCAATGATATTAATTAGTATCACGACCACAAATTATCCATGCACTACGGCCAAGGATGTTCATGTATTCATCAATTGTCATGATCATGCCAACAACTGTTCATCAATGCACTACGGGCCAATGAGGACTTTTACCACATAATTTGTAACATTACGGTCATGATTATACCAATTAATCCCTGTTCATAATCATGCCAAGTCCATCTATGCACTACAGGCCACAGATGACTTTAACAGAATATAAACATGAGGATGATGACAATGATATAAGAATTCAATAAAAAAAGTTCAAGAATTAATTTATCCAAGAACCAATAACGTCCAAATTGTCAACATGATACTTCTTTGTAGAGTAAAATTCAAGAATGCTCAGACGAATATTTCCATAAAAAGATATTAGATGAAGCGCAAATATCAAGGATATTCAACTAATTTCATGGAATATAGAAGCCAAAACTTTAACCAACTGAGTATAATAAAGAATAGAATAACAAAAGAAATCACCAGGCATGCGTTAGACCGCACAAACAGGTTATTCCAACAGAATAATAATTAACGGAACCAGGTCATGCGTAAAGCACAGACAGGATGTTCCAACAGAATAATAATTAACGGAACCAGGTCATGTGTAAAGCACAAACATGATCCAACAGAATAATAAAAATGGAATGACAGAAGAATTTCACCAAGTATAGGGTAGCCCGCGTATACAGGTTATTCCAACAAAATAATAAAAATGGAATAACAGAAGAATTTCACCAAGTATAGGGTATCCCGCGTATACAGGTTATTCTAACAAAATAATAAAAATGGAATAACAGAAGAATTTCACCAATATAGGGTAGCTCGCGTATATAGGTTATTCTAACAGAATAATAAAAATGGAATAACAGAAGAATTTCACCAAGTATAGGGTAGCCCGTGTATATAGGTTATTCCAACAGAATAATAAAGAATGGAATAATAGAAGTTATCTTCATGAATGAGAAAGAAATAATACCCCTTACCGTAAAAGAAATTGGATATAAGAGTAGTGAAGTAGTAGAACACTTTTCTTCTTTCTCTCTATAAATTTCTCTCTCTAGAGTTTCAGTGAATTCGTAATAAATAATGAAGGAATGAGCTTCTATTTATAGGGGAATTGAAGGGGTACTGTTTAAGAAAAATCAAGGAAGAAATAATTAATGAAATCACGGGCGTCTTCAGACGATTGAATTCTAATCAATTATCAAGTAAAAACAAAAAGCTAAAATCAACCACATGTTGGTTTGAAAAAATGAACCACCCGTGGCTAGACTTTTCTTCCCCCATCATTTCAATACTCCACCAAAATCCACTAACATATATATATAATAAAACAAATACTTCCCTCATCATTTCAATACTCCACCAAAATCCACTAATATATATATATATATATATATATATATATATATATATATATATATATATATACTTCCTCCTTTCCCACACAAGACATCAACCTATCATTTTCACCTATCCTTTTCTCCCACCACATACTCATTACATATATATATATATATATATATATATATATATATATATATATATATATATATATATATATATATATATATATATATATATATCTTCCCTATCCCATACGTATACCCTTTCTCCCCCATGTCCAAAATCATTTTCAACACATATGGGCCCCAAATGTGGGCCCCAGTTTTAAATAATTTTCTACCGATTATTTTGAAAAATGGGTAAATAGGGATCCATAAAATAAGCAAAACTTCATAAAAATCACCTTAATAATTTTAACAACATATATCATCATTATAATAATTGACAATATTAATCGACCAAATGTCGTTCCGGTGAAAGAGGGCTTTCCAATAAGGATTTCTCCCCATTGGCCAAGAATTAGGTGACCAAACCTCTCCTTATGAACTTCTAGACATCGTTAATATTGCAAATAATAATATTAATAACTTTGTCGTCTCAATTATTGATTTAATAATATATAAAATATTGACAATAATTGAATCAAATAACGTGAGATATTATGCAGCAATTACTGTAGCAATAATTGAACAAAACTGAGTGACTTCTCACGTAAGCATTAATAATCAATACCGTATGCTACTGTGCAACTACGCGTATTAATGTACTTTTAACACCGGGTGTTTCAACAGTTAACGGTAAAACTTCAGCCGTTATTTTTATAAAGTATTTTTGTCATTTTCTCAATCCGACAATAATTCCGTTGTGGGGTCCACTAATGATTGTGCCATTGTATGAATATTCCCTATTAAAACGAATATTCCCCGACAAATCGAATATTATATAACAACTTGCGTACTTTGCAAAATTTATAAACATTACCCATAACTATAACATTATATCAAATTCATTCAATAATATTCAAAAATAATATTTATAGAAAATTCATCTTTATTTATAAAAGTTGGGGTCTTACAATTGATGAATACAAGAATATCATTGGCCCGTAGTGCATGGATGATTTGTGGTCGTGATACTAATGAATATCATTGGCTGTAGTGCAGGGATGATGTGGATTATTTATTAAGCTGAGTCTCAGCGATAAAAGTAATGAAAAACCTTTTAAATCATAGAAGATAGTAGATTTTATTCTTTACTTGACTCTTCTAATGGATTGCTTGTACCGCTGCATTTAAACTTGATGTTTGTTATATTTTATCAGTTTAACATTGTTGAAGGCTAATGATAATTTATTCTGCATTATCTTAGTCATAATATTTCTTACTAGGCTACTTGGGCTCACCCTTTTGCTTTCATTGTCTATTCAGGAAATTAGAACATAGTAGGGACTAGTCGGGGAATGGAGTGACGGTCTAGATGGTAGCATTAGTAGTCCTCACTATTCTATGAAATAGAGTGATAATAAATGTATTGAGGACTTATTTTGAGTTTGAATACTGTCTAGAAGACAATATTTGTATTAAAACTCACAGCTCATGTTGTATATTTAAAGTTGTATTTATATTCTGTACCATGTATTAGGCGACTCAGAATAGGTGATGTATACCTATTTTGGGGGCGTCACAGTAGGTATCAAAGCCTAGGGATATGATCCCTGGCTAAGATGTGAGACTAGAACTAGGAGGGGATATACAGGGAATTCCTTCGCTAGTATGACCTACCTAAGTTTATTTGGTATTTAATTGGTTGGTCAGAGTATAGGGATAATATGTGATATGATAATTAATCCTTGTTTTGTGGCAGTATCTGAAAATGACATCCGAGAATGTTGAGAATTGCAATGGAGAACAGGAGACCGTTGAGTCTCCACATATCAATAATTAGGATAATGTGCATCAGGAAGGCGACAATCCTCATGCAAACAACAACACTGACCAAATGATGAATGATGAAATGTTTAGAGGCTTTATGCAATTCATGCAACATCAGGCGAGAGCGGCTCCTGTCCAAAATGTAGGTGGAAACACTGGAAACTCTCAGATGGTCACCGCTAAACAGTTCAAGGAGCTGGGACCACCGGAGTTTATTGGAGAGCCAAAACCACTTAAGGCGGAAGCATGGATAAAGCTGATCATCAAAATATTTGATGTCTTGGGATGCTCCGAGGAGCAAAATGTTCCCTTTGCCACCTTTATGTTGCGAGGAGAGGCAGATTACTGGTGGGAATCGGTAAAGCGTACTCAACCTGCCGCACTGATGATATCTTGGGAGAAGTTCCAAGAACTATTCAATGACAAGTACTTTCCCGAAAGTATTCGTCACATAAAAGAGGTAGAGTTCATCAAGTTGGAGCAGAACAATATGACCGTGTCAGCGATCTGAAGCTAAGTTTCTTTGAGTTGTCCCAATTTGCGTCTCACTTGGTTGATAATGAGGAGAAAATGACGTGAATGTTTTTAAGAGGTTTGAAACCGGAGATACGTCAATATCTTATTTCTCATAAACTGTGTTTGTATTTAGATGTTGTAAATAGGGCTCAGTTATTGAAGCGTGATAACGAGTCAACGCAACCAAGCAAAATGATAAAACCAGTGGTAACGGTCATCGAAGCGGTGATAACAAACGTGGAGGGAATCAACATGCCAGAAATGGTAACCACTTTGGTGGTAATCATGGCCAAGACAATAAGAATGGACATTTCAAGAAGAGGAGATTCAACAGTGATGGAAAGATGCCACCATTAACACTCGTAGTTAAGGAAGGAGAACGACCACCTATCATATGCTTCAAATGCGAAGGGGAGGGACATATCAGTCCAAACTGGTGATGCCATCCAAAATGTGTTATAATTGTGGAAGAGAAGGTCACCTAGCCCAATTTTGTCGTGCACCGAAGACAAGTCCAGTTGGAACGGTGACACAAAATACCGTCCCAGACAAGTCAAAACCAGTAGTTCAAGGGAGAGCATTTTTTATGACCTCCCAGAAAGCAAGGAACCCGAACGAGGTCATCACGGGTAAGCTTATCATAAACTATAGCGAAGTCTATACCTTATTTGATACCGGTTCTACCCATTCTTTTATTTCTCCTACTTGCACTCAACGATTAAATTTGACTCCGGAGAAATTAGACTTTGACTTATCTGTGGAAACTCCGTTGGGAGAAACCTTCAGTACATCCAATGTTTATAAGTCTTGTTTGGTTCAAATCGGTACCCTCACATTATTTGTCAATCTTATTTCATTAAAAATACTTGCATTTGATGTGATTCTAGGGATTGATTGGTTAACTACTCATCATGCAAAAATTGATTGTTTTCGTAAGGTTGTTAGCTTTCATATTCCTAACCAACCTATCATGCGAATTCAAGCAACCAAACCATTAAAATCAATCACTATCATCTCAAGCCATAAGCTATTCGTTTATTAAAAAACAGATGTCAAGCTTTCTTAGCTCATGTCACGGATCTAAACAAAAATACGTCAGTTTTGAATGATATTTTATTGTTAATAAATTTCTGACGTATTCCTCAAGAACTTCTGGCCTACCCAGGCGTGAAATTGAATTTTGTATCGACCTTGAACCCGATACAAAACCCATTTCCAAAGCCCCATGTCGAATGGCTCTATTGAACTTCGAGGAGTTAAAGACCCAATGCGAGGAATTGTTAGACATTGGCTTTTTTCATCCTAGTATTTCTCCTTGGGGTGCTCCTGTTCTATTCATGAAGAAGAAAGATGGGAGTATGCGACTTTGTATTGATTATCGGGAGTTGAATCATGTCACCATCAAAAATAGGTACCCATTACCACGTATTGATGACCTGTTTGACCAATTGCAAGGCGCCAAATTCTTTTCAAAGATCGATCTTCGTTTTGGATATCATCAGCTGAAGGTTAAAACTGAGGATATTCCAAAGACTGCCTTTAGAACTCGATACGGACACTATGAATTTTTAGTCATGTCTTTTGGATTGACTAATGCTTCTGCTGCCTTCATGGATATGATGAACCGAGTATTCAAGGAATATTTGGATCACTTTGTGGTCGTCTTTATTGATGACATCCTCATATATTCTAAAAGCCATGAAGATCATGAGCAACAATTGAGGCTGATGCTCCAAAGGTTTCGTGAAAACAAGCTTTATGCCAAGTTGAAGAAATGCGAGTTCTGGCTTGAGGAAGTAGCACTCCTTGGGCACGTAGTATCAAGTCATGAAATATCTGTTGACCCGGAAAAAATTGAAGCAATTCAAAGCTGGGAGCAACCTAAATCAGTGACCGAAGTACGTAGCTTTCTCCGTTTAGCTGGTTATTATCAGAGATTCGTGGAAGGATTTTCTCAAATCGCTACTCCATTAACTCGGCTGCCTCGGAAAGATACAAAGTTCGATTGGAGCGAAGAATGTGAGAAGTGTTTTCAAGAACTCAAGAGGAGACTCATTTCAGTACCTGTTCTGACAATACCATCTGGCTCAAAGGGATTTGTCATCTACAGTGATGTTTCGGGCAAAGGGTTGGGATGTGTTCTCATGCAACATGGGAAAGTCATAGCCTATGCCTCAAGACAACTCAAAGAATATGAGAGGAATTATTCTACTCATGATCTAGAGTTGGCAGCTGTTGTCTTCGTACTTAAAATATGGAGGCATTACTTATATGGGGAGAAAGTGGAGATCTTTACGAATCATAAAAGCCTCAAATATTTCTTCACTCAAAAGGAACTCAACATGCGACAACGGCGTTGGCTTGAACTGTTGAAAGATTATGATCATACCATCCAATACCATCCTGGAAAAGTGAACGTGGTAGCTGACGCATTGAGTAAAAGATCATATACAAGTACGAGTGCGATATTGTCAACGCAAATTCCCATTTTGTGTGACTTGCAAAGGATGGAGATAGAGTTAAAGACTCCAGGGATGCATGTGATGATGACAAATATACGAGTAGAATCGACTTTAATCGATAAAGTTAAAGTTGTTCAAGCTACAGACCGGGAGCTGATGCGTATGAGGAAGAAAGTGCAAGAAGGTGCTATGTCGGAAGCAAGAATCGATGAAGAAGGAATACTTCAAGTCAACTCCAGACTTTTAGCTCCTAACGACCCTGATTTAAAGTATAAAATTATGATGGAGGCGCACAACACACCGTTTGTAATCCATCTTGGGAGTACCAAAATATATCATGATCTTTGACATACATTTTTGTGGGGCAATATGATGAGAGAGATATCACTGTTTATCTCAAGGTGTCTAACGTGTCAACGAGTCAAGGCGGAGCATCAAGTACCTAAAGGTCCATTGCAACCACTTGAAATTCCGAATGGAAGTGGGAGCACATTACCATGGATTTCGTTCTTAGGTCTTCCTAAAGGTTTCTCAAGGCATAGATGCGATTTGGGTCATTGTTGATAGATTGACCAAAGTCGCCCATTTCTTCTGAATCTGAGAAACTTATACACTTGAGCGTCTTGCTCAGATGTACATAAACGAGATTATAAGGCGCATGGTATGCCGGTATCCATAGTTTACGATTGAGACCCAAGATTCACTTCATGATTTTGGGTTAGTTCTGAGAAAGCTATGGAGCGCAGATTACAATTTAGCTTTCGGCATATCATCCTCGAATCGGACGGAGGCGATCGGAGAGGACTATTCAAACTCTTGAAGATTTATTAAGACTCTGTGTCCTTGACTTCAAGGGAAGTTGGGATAAGTTCTTACCATTGGTGGAGTTTTCCTACAACAACAGTTATCAAGCAAGTATTGGTATGGCTCCATTTGAGGTGTTGTATGGAAGAAAGTGTCATTCTCTAGTATGCTGGGATGAGGTGGGTGAAGCAACGTTGTTGGGACCGGAGTTGGTACGCATGACTACAGAAAAGATTTAAACGATCCGACACCGTATAAAAACCTCACAAGATCGACAAAAGAGTTATGCTGATCTTCATCGAAAGGACGTGGAATTCGATATAGGAGATCATGTGTTGTTACGTGTTTCTCCATGGAAAGGAGTTACGAGATTTGGAAAGAGAGGAAAGCTCAATCCTTGATTCATCGGCCCATTTTTAATCCTCGATCGAGTAGGATCTGTAGCCTATAGACTCGCTTTACCGCCAAGTATGTCTCGTGTTCATAACATTTTTCACATATCTATGTTACGTAAATATGTGAAAGACCCGCACCACATTATTGAGTTAGAACCGGACAAAATAGCGAAAGATTTAACGTATGAAGAGGTTCCTATTCAAATCTTGGATAAGAAGGAACATATTCTACGCTCCAAGGTTATACCTCAAGTCAAAGTTTTGTGGAGAAACCATGATGTTGAGGAAATAACCTGGGAGTTAGAATCTGAAATGAAATCAAGGTATCCTTACCTCTTCGACATAACAGGCACGTACCCTAATTTTGAGGGCGAAATTTCATAAGAAGGGGAGGTTGTAAGACCCCAACTTTTATAAATAAAGATGATTTTTCTATAAATATCATTTTTGAATATTATGGAATGAATTTGATATAATGTTATAGTTGTGGGTAATATTTATAAATTTTGCAAAGTACGCAAGTTGTTATTCGTTTTAACAGGGAATATTCGTACAACGGCAAAATCATTGGTGGACCCCACAACAGAATTATTGTCGGATTGAGAAAACGACAAAAATAGTTTATAAAAATAACGGCGGAAGTTTTATCGTTAACTGTTGAAACACCCGGTGTTAAAAGTACAATAATACGCATAGTTGCATAGTAGCACACGGTATTGATTATTGATGCTTACGTGAGAAGTCACTTTCGAGTTTGTTTAATTATTGCTACGATGGTTGATGCATAATATCTCACGTTATTTGATTCAATTATTGTCAATATTTTATATATTATTAAATCAATAATTGAGACGACAAAGTTATTAATATTATTATTTGCAATATTAACGATGTCTAGAAGTTCTGTCAAGGAGAGGTTCGGTCACCTAATTGCGCGCCAATAGGGAGAAATCCTTATTTGAAAGCCCCCTCTTTCATGGGAATGACCTGGTCGATTAATAGTGTGAATTATAATAATGATGATGCATTTTGTTTTATTAGTATTATTAATGTAATAAAATAGAAAAGCTTTTTATATAAAAATGAATACTTTTATAAAGTTATTTATTTTATTAGACTATAAATAGAATATATAGTATTCTATTATGCATAGTGTTTTGCATAGTAAATTTTTTTTATATAAAACAGAATACTTTTATAAATTTATTTGTTTTATTAGACAATAATTAGAATATATTATATTTTATTATGCATAGTGTTGCATAGTGTACTGCATAGTATGTTGCATAGTAAAAAACTTTTTATATAAAACATAATACTTTTATAAAATTATTTGTTTTATTAGATTTTAAATAAAATATATATATATATATAGAATATATTATATTTTATTGCATAGTGCAGCATAGTATCCTTTCTATTTTTCTATAAATAGGATGCTTAGTTAGAATTTAAAACCACACCAGAAGTTCAGAGAATTCTTCTATAATCTTGAGCGTATTTCTTTAGAGTTTTAAGAAGCTTTGAGCGTAGTGCAAGTTTTTTTCAAGAATATCCTCGCCCTACCAGTCAGAATACTCTTCTTTTACGGTAAGGGATATTATTTGTTGTACTCATAAGGGGTATTCTTTCTTTCTTATTCGTGAAGAGAACTTCTGTTATTCCATTCTTTATTATTATGTTGGAATAACCTGTATACACGGGATACCATATACTTGGTGAAATTCTTCTGTTATTCCATTATTTATTATTCTGTTGGAACATCCTGTCTGTGCATTTACGCATGACCTGGTTCCATTATTTACTATTCTATTGGAATATCCTGTCTGTGTGTTTACGCATGACCTGGTTCCGTTATTTATTATTCTATTGGAATAACCTGTCTGTGCGAACTATCGCAGGCCTGATGATTTCTTTTGTTATTCTATTCTTTATTATACTCAGTTGGTTAAAGTTTTGACTTCTATACTCCATGAAATTAGTGGAATATCCTTGATATTTGCGCTTCATCCAATATCTTTTCATGGAAATATTCTTCTGAGCATTCTTTAATTTTACTCCACAAAGAAGTATCATGTTGACAATTTGGACGTTATTGGTTCCTGGATAAATTAATTCTTGAACTTGTTTAATTGAATTCTTATATCATTGTCATCATCCTCATGTTTATATTAGGTTGAAAGTCATATGTGGCCTGTAGTGCATAGATGGACTTGGTATGATTATGACCAGGGATTATTCGGTATAATCATGACCGTAATGTTTCAAATGAAGTGGTAAAAGTCCTCATTGGCCCGTAGTGCATTGATGGACAATTGTTGGCATGATCATAACCATTGATGAATACACGAATATCCTTGGTCCGTAGTGCATGGATAATTTGTGGTCGTGATACTAATGACTATCCTTAGCCGTAGTGCATGGATGATGTGGATAATTTATTAAGCTGAGTCTTAGCGATAAAAGTAATGAAAAACCTTTTTAATCATAGAAGATAGTAGATTTTATTCTCTACTCGACTCTTCTAATGGATTGCTTGTTCCGCTGCAGTTAAACTTAATGTTTGTTATATTTTATCAATTTAACATTGTTGAAGGCTAAAGATAATTTATTTTTCATTATCTTAGTCATAATATTTCTTACTGGTCTAGTTGAGCTCACCCTTTTGCTTTCATTGTCTCTTCAGGAAATTAGAACGTAGCAGGGACTAGTCGGGGAATGGAGTGACGGTCCAGATGATAGCATTAGTAGTCCTCACTATTCTATGAAATAGTGTGATAATAAATGTATTGAGGACTTATTTTGAGTTTGAATACTGTCTAGAAGATAATATTTGTATTAAAACTCACAGCTTATGTTGTATATTTAAAGTTGTATTTGTATTCTGTACCATGTATTTGGCGACTCAGAATAGGTGATGTATACCTATTTTGGGGGCGTCACATGACTGGATTCTCCGACATTAGTCATCCTGACAACAAAATTTTAAGTTTCAATTATTAATCATTACTACTCGACATTCACGAGCACATAAGTATAAACACATAATCACATAAGTGTTTTATTATTTCTTCCTCAAAACTCGATAGGAGTTAATCACCACTATCTTTTCAAAGGTTACTTCCTAAGGCGTTTTCCCACCTAAGGTTCATAACCTAAAGCTTTGATACCAACTTGTGACACCCCCAAATCCCGGTACTTCATTACCTCAAGATTTGGTGTTCATGTAATCAAAACATTCATATGTAGCTACCCAATTATAAAAAAATTGAATAATAAAAACCTGCCCATACAGGATTGCTTTAATAAAAACATTATCTCTCAGGTTCTCTAACCTTTAATACAATCATTCAAGTTCGGATAAAATTATTATTACATCACATCATTATTAAAAGTCTATCGTCATAACGATAAAACAAAATTACAAGTCTTCATTACTTGTACATTTTACCCTTTTCTTTGCTAGTTGTAGGTTTATCTACCTTCTCATTCATAGCTGCAATAAATGTATAAATATGCAAGAGTGAGCAAACAAAGCTCACTTGAATAAGAATAAATATATTTACATCATTTGCCAAATAATAGGCTCAATAGAACTGAATGATATGTTCTATTAACATTACAACATTTGCCAATTCATAGGCTCAATTAAACTGAATGATATGTTCTATTAACATTCCTAATCATATTACTAAGGGTCAAATGACCACGAACCATGTTCACAGTTATAAGTAATCTTTCAACTTTAACTTTAACAGTCATATGACTATAAGGACTCCACGTGCTTAGGGGGATCAATCCTTCGTACAATGTATTGTGCACAACCATTTCAACGCTAAGCGTAAACCCCTAAACATAGGGTTGTTCATTTCAGTATTTAGAGTACAAGTCCGCACCAAAGAAAGTTTGGTTTGGATAAGCTTTCAAGGGTGTTGAAGTTTAATGATCATCAACTAGGGAACTAGTTGAATCAAAAATGCTTAATAACACAATAGTTGTGTAATAACAACATTACTTAGAACATTTGAGAATCATAAATGAACTGATTCCACATATTAAACTCATGTTTGGAATAACTTTAGAGCATAAACATTCAATAAATGAATAAAATGATTAACCTTTGCTTGAATAATAAAATAAGCTAGGTTCAAGTTTTATAATATTAGAAATAAAATTTTTGAACTTTAAGAAACTTGCTTAACTGTAAACAAGTTAGAAAGAATCAATCAATTGAGAATTTCCAATAATACTAGAGTTTGAGTTTGCTCAAATGGATTTTAGGAACAATTTACTTATTCAATAACAGTTGAGATAAAACTTGCTCAATCAAAAGTATGAATTTATAATAATAGAACTAACTCAACAAAAATGTAGAGTTAGGAAACTTGCACAATGTAATAAATGAACTAGCTCAACGAAAGTGTAGAGTTAGAAAACTTGCACAATGTAATAAACGAACTAGCTTAACGAAAGTGTAGAGTTAGAAAACTTGCCTTGAGCGTAAGCTATAAAATTAAACTCACGATCACCTACACATAATTTTAGAACCACAATACCTATTAGACATGCTAACATATCATAACATGTTCATTACTATTCACATTTTAGAAACTCTAAGTGTCTTACTTCACAACACTTGTCTAACTTTCATTATGTATACTAAATTACCACATAACACGTTTTGATTTACTAATTATTTTTGCAACTTTGATCATACTAACCACAACTCACTATGTTATGTTAACCTTAACATTACACATTTAACATGATAACACAATTTTAGACCATGTTATGACACTTTCCCAAATCTGCAGAAATAACAGAAGTCAGAATCTCAAACGAGGTATGTAAAGCGCAATTCTTGTGGCTTTTTGTTTTAACCTTGCAGCCTTTTGTAGCTGTAGGTTTTAGAACAGAATCTGAGAAAGCTATGAGCGATGGCGAACTTTAGCCCAACAAACACAACTTTCACCAAATAAACAGTAATATTAACACGTATAATAAATATACAACTATCATAAACATGATTGCTCACATTTACAACCAATTAGCACAATTTAACACTAACTAAAACTATTTTAATTTCTCAAAACTCATGTTTTTCATAAAAACTCAATTTTCTTGACATTCAACCTAAAAATCATCACTGTGAATTCATTAGTTGGCCAAAACATCTCATTCCAGTTACGTTATGTTTGTATCTCATAGAACTAACATATATAAGCTTCAATTTACACTTTCACATACTAATTAGCCACTAGAATTGATACTTTTTATGAACATATGAAAATATATATATACAACCATATACTATCAAAAATTTCTTCTACTGTAAACCGAAACTAGCATGAGATTGATGTTTAAACATAATCTCTAGCATTACAAACATGTATAACCACAATTACCAACTATATATCCACAACTCATCAATTTGATTCACAAAACATAAGCCAAAACTATGCCGTAAGTTCATATATGAATAAACATATATACATAATACAAAGTTGTGAACATACCTTTAATTTGTTAATATAATCCTTGCTAAATGCTGGAAATTTCTTGATTTCTCTCTCAATTCTCTCAACTCTATTTGCTAAACTCTCTTCTCAACTTCTTTGAACTCTCAGTAATAATCCTAGACAACTAAATTGTACGTAAAACCAAACTGAACAGTAAGCAGAAAAAAACGGATATGGCCTTAATAATAATAATTATTATTATCAGTTACCAATACAACGTATATATTATAATATATATTATATTTATTGTTTAATTATATTTATTTTTAAAAAATCTAGAAATTCCAAAAGCCATAAGGCTTGTTTGGCAAACCCTTTAATTTTTAAAGAATTTATATAATAAGCCTTGTTTGTTAAAAACTAATTTAAACTACTTTAATTTATTTTAATAACTCCTTATAATATAGTTATTTGTCACACTATATTTAATCAAGCTTTCCTATTTATTTTAATTAATTCAAATAACAATTAATTAAATAAATCATTTAATCACATAACACAATACAAATAATTAATCATTAAATTGAAATATCAATACTAATAATTTCCTTAATTCATCAATTATTTATTAAATAAATAATTAACTAAACAAAATTAAATCAATTGAACAAAACAAAATTAAATCAATTGAACAAATATTTATTCAACGATAATCACATCCATTAAATATTTATATAAATCAATAAATATTTAATATTACATTTAAAATTTTGGAATGTTACATATATTGTGCCTACTGGGAACTAACAGCTTCTAATAGAATATCTAGATCTCATGCTAACTGTTCTAATGGCCCAAAAATTAATGAAAATGAAGTTGATGAGATCCATGCCGATGAACCACATGCAGAGGGGGAAAGTATTCATGAGAATGATGAAGGTACCATGCATATATCTAGACTTATACTTGCATTGTCATGAAGGCAACTTTTACACTCTTCTTTTTCTTCACTTGAATGGCAACTTTTACACTTTCTTTTTCTTTTACATGGGTTTATAGTTTATATAACACAAACATGAAGTGATAATGCTTGTATTGAAAAGTAGGGACCTTAAATATAGTCTATATAGCACAAACATGAAGTGATAATGCTAGTATTGAAAAGTAGGGACCTTAAATATAGTCTATAAACCAGCTTAAAACTAGTGCAGAACTCTCATATAGCATAAAACCAGTGCATGTTCTAATTGTTTTGTTATTTCCTGAAGGTAAAGTGCAGTGGTCAGTAGACAATTCTAATGTCTTGGATTTATTTATTTTTCTTGAAAATTTGTTTTGCTATTTCCTTTAACTGGGTTCGTTTGTCTGTTCAGTAGGCAAATTGAAAACCAAATTCCATGTTTGTTGAATTTGTTTGATGTTGCTGCTGCTAGTTGGTTAGCTAGATGATGTTGATGTTATTTTGGCAGCCGAATTGTATTACTGCTTCTGTTGGGTTTGTCTTGTCTCATTGTTTGTTTTAGGTTCAAAATTTGGTAGCTTCCTTACCATGCAATTTTCCAGAAAGAAACCATATGGGAGACGATTTGTCCAACTGGTTAAATTTTAAGAGTTTTGACTGAAATCCTTATGGGGAATCATTAATAGTTTTTAGTAGGCCGGATTAGCTTATGCTGCTAACCGTTGAGAGTTGTGGTTTGACTTGTTTTTTAAAAATTGCTATGAATGTTACTGAATAATTAAACATCCGATGCATTTGCCAAAATTGTGTCATTAAACCCAAAATGTCTCTTAGTTGGAAACTTGATATTTTTAGGAGGGTAATCAGTATGACTCATGTGCATCTGTTAATGCCTATTTGCGCCCTTCCTTTCACTCCGACATAAAATTCACAAACAGGCTGTTAGGATGTAGCTGTTCTTAACTGTACAACTTAAATTAAAGTCATGGGTAACTGCAGATGATTTTTGTGAGAATTGTAGCCATACAAATTCTCCTATTCAATCTGATGACATGAGTAAACTCTCCAACCTATTTTAATTTTTCAGTGTGTATGGTTGGTGTCCAGAACATTATTTTTGGAACCATGAACCCTGGGTTACTAGGTAACTATGTACTTGGTTACTTTTGATCATAAACTCTTTGCTATTACTAAAAAATTAAGATTTATTAATTTTAAAATGATTAATTAAACTAAAAACTGTAAAACAATTAGAACGACAACTGCACTTCAGGTTGTGTTTATTCTAATTTTATGTATTATCCGTTCTTACTTATTGTTATATATTAGTATTAATTTATAAATACATGCAATGCAGGATATAGCAACAAAAAATTATGAAAATCGAAAAAAAATTGTTGGTAGGTCATACGTTTAGCACTAAATCGATTCCAAAAAAGAAGCATGAATTGGTAAATATTTGATGTTATTTCAATATTTTTTGTCGTTAATCATGTATTAGACTTCTATGAATAAAGTATTTCTTGAATTACGTACTATTTTTTGTTTTATTTGTAGTACCAAATAAATAAAAAAGAGATTGATCGAGCGGATATGTATATACAGTCCCACACTCGAAGTGATAACTCAATTTTACTGGGAGCATCCTCGAATGTGGTAAGTATTTATCAATCCTCAAATTTAGTTGCTACAAAGTAAGTTTATAGTCTTTTATTTTTTAAAAAAAAGAACTTTATAATAGGTGTTGTAATTGATTACTATGAATTAGCAAAGGAGGAGATAGGTTGGTTGTGTGGACATATAAGGGAGCTAAAATGGGATTGTAACATAAACAAATAGCTATGACACAAGTGTTATAAAATAGTGCACGTATATGACACAAGTGTTACACAAATAAAAGCTCAATTTTGTTACTCTACTTGCAAACTAGATGAATATTTATACAATAGAGGACGACTAGAAATGAAAAGCTACGAAAACCCAATAGATTCATTTTTTCTAAGGTCTCTAGTCATTTACACAGAAATTATCCCAATAAATCAATTAAGGTATTTTTTACTTATTTTGAACAATGTGATTTTGAACTTACTAAAATAGCACTAAACAGCTGTGCTTAAGATGGTCAAATAACTCCCATGATACACAGGTACATTACCCAAATTACAGTTGCCATATTAAGTATATGAAGCATTGCAACGAAACAATACTTGCATGCTAAGGTTGACCTATTGCTAGAGATAATTTTCTTCAACAAATATATATCACCTAATATGAAATGTGTATTCAGGTACAATATAACTAAGAAAAACCTTCTCTTACTATGGGGTGGAGATTTTATTTCGACACAACTTCACAAGCTAATCTTAAGGGAACACTTAAACACCTT
This sequence comes from Panax ginseng, assembly GCA_020205605.1. NCBI lineage: Eukaryota > Viridiplantae > Streptophyta > Magnoliopsida > Apiales > Araliaceae > Panax > Panax ginseng. The sequence goes on from CM035147.1 coordinate 34,763,999, forward strand.
GCCTGCAGATTCACCTCTTTGCTATCAAATCAAAAATATTCACTGTAGGATTATACTTGTAACCAATTTCTAGAGCCTTCTATAATGGCCAGTAAGCAATCATGCACAAAATGAGCCATAGGATTTAAGAAATTTTGGTATTTGATAGAACAAAATGAGCCATAGCAACACTGACACCTATTTTCTAATTGTTTGCAGTTGCAACATAGATAACACCTTTGTCATTAGTCTCATTCATCTATTAAAATGCAGCTCCAAATTAGATAGCAACTAGCTGTTAATTTTTTATTCCTTCATGTTATATCGAAGCTTTCTTTAGTGCATATTGCATGCTGGTATTGCCAATACTAGCTAAGGTTCCCTGCTTTGATCTTTGACTGGAACACTTTGATTAAGTGATTATGAATCTGGGTAATTTTAATGCTTACCAGAGCATGTTGCACTTATAATTTGGTATTTTTTTTGCATTTTTGAAGGAAAAACAAAAGAAATTATTGCCTTTAAATCTATGGGAACTCTCTTAAAATAAAAGGAAAAGAAAAAGAGAAGGAATATGCAGATTCATTGTATTTTGTGCAAACATTTTACAAACAAGTTTAGACTGATACAACATCATAAATGGCGCATACTCATCAATTAATACGGATAAATATTGCGTGGTGCATGGCATCTACTTTACCCTTCTTCTTTCAAGTATGTTCTGTGACGCCCCCAAATTCTGACCGCCACTTGGTCATTCGAATTCGGTTCATCACGTTCTCATGGTAATACCATAATAACTAAAATCATACATTTGCAACGAAAGATCTTATTTAGAATAATATACAATATTTTATTATAATTATTCCCCCAAGTCTCACAACCTACATTGCTTAATAGATTACATAATAATATCGAATAAAGACTTATTACATAATCCTACTTAAGCTTAAACATAGTCTGAAAATAATCTTAATGCAACATAATAAATTTAAACATAAAAGGGACAAGCTAGTTAGTAGACTTTCCCTTGCCCTTGCCTTTCCCAGATACACCTCCCTGTTCTGCCTTAACTGAAAGGTTTTAAATAAGCAAAAATGAGCACAAATTGCCCAGCAAGTAATATACAATAAGGGTAAATAGTTTTATAACACGAGTTTGAAATATCGAAGTATCATTTCTAAGATAGTTCAGGGTTTTAGAATAATATCATGAATAATGAATATCAACAATTCTTGGAATAAGAATGATAATTTAATATAAAACAACACACACACACACACACACACACACACACACACACACACACACACACATATATATATATATATATATATATATATATATATATATATATATATATATATGAATTCAAAAGGCTATCAAGGTATCCGACTGGATCACAATTTATACTGAGCAGTCACTAAGGACTATTGAATATCTACTAGAATTACCAATATTAAACTGATAACCCAAAAGAATCAAGTATTATAGATGATCAGTCTAAAATACTTTAATTTATGCATAACACCACAGTAATAATATACTCATGTGTTGGGGTTTCCAACAACAAACATTCCCCTTACCTTAAGGGTTGTCCAACTCAGTTTTCAAGATTTCTGCACCAATCAATTGGGTTGGACAATTTTATAAACGTGCATATCACCTAGCCGAATCAAATGGTATAGATGCTTTCGCAATATTCAAGAACAATACCAAGTTACACATGAATAATAGTTTTCTCAATATTTTAACATACTAGCTCAATTGAACGGGTAAAAAGATAACTTGCACTTAAAGAGATAAGGTTTGCTTACGACCTTCGTCGAATAAAGTAATGCAAGGGTTTAGGATACTTGCACAATGTAAAGTAGGGTTCCGATACTTGCTCAATAATAATTGGAGTAAGTTTAGGGAACTTGCCTTACGCATAGTTTATCCTCGTTAAGAAATCAACACTTTCGAATCCTATTTATAACGTATAATATGATCAAGATATTCATTAGCTAACACATATAGGTAAGTTCAACGTACACATAAACGTCTAACTTAGTTATGCCTTCATACACATCCCTCATCCTATATTTTATAATACAAATCATTTTGTAATACATCACAAGTACAACAACGTCTTGATTAAAAACATTCTTTAATATTTGGAAATTATGATCAACCTTTGTCTCTATGACATAACATGCTTCTTAACACATTACCTATCATATTGGTCATGTAAGATAAGTTAAAGTAATCATATAGGCATACTTCAAACATCAAATTAAAAACATAAGCCGTTTACATTGCTTACTGCAGTAGCATTTACACATGCGTTAAGCCTAGGGCGGTATGATATTGTAGATCCCCACTAAGCTTCAGACTCGACTTCTACCTTGTGGCTTCTACCCGGCTTGACCAAAACAATCACACATGTTATATATTTGTTATGTTAAAGGTCTTTTCATACTTCTTAAGTCAACCTAGGTTCCTTCTTTCATAATAAAATTCTAAATTGATTATTTCAACAATTTAAGGCCATTCAAGGTCATGAAACCACAAAGTATATCATGCTTGCTTTCTAAACATACAAGATAGTTATAAAACTCATATTAGACATGCTTGTGAGTATTCATAACACGTATGTGAAACTAACACCGCTTTAGTTAGAAATATACTTTGTTTATGTTTTTCTTTAAATGTGATACATAAGCATGGTATATATACGTTTATACTACATGAGTGAGTCTAAGAGTGTTATCAACCATGATCACAAATGTCAGATTATAATCCTCAAGGTAGCGTGTTCAAAATTCGTAATTTCATTCGTAAAGCTTACTAATTAGTTCCACATGTCGATGTTTGCTTACTATTCACATAAACACAAGCTAAAGGTTTATTCATGCATTTTTACTTCATGCTAACATGCTTGCAAAGTCAGTACATAATTATTTCATTCATACTCGTTAAGTTTGTTTCTAAAGTTCTCAAATTCATTTTAAACTACACACTTTTTTTAATCATGCTAATCTAGTAAAACATGCTCACATTGAGTTAATATACTTGTATATACCCCTTACACATGCTTGCATGCTATTATAAGTCATAGTACTATAACAGATTGCAAAACAGAAGCTCAAAATTGATCTCTGATGTATGGCGAAGCTGCTGCTGCATATGAGTATTAATATAAGCGCGATTCTTATATACAGTTCGAGCAGAATAGTAAACCTCGACAACTATTTAGCCCAAACACAATAATTACTCACGAAATCGTTTATAAACACTCTTATAACAGCTTAAACATGTTCATATGGTCATATAACAACAATATGAACATTACCCACCCTCATTTATATCCAATTTTATAAATTCAAGAATTTGAATTTTAAGAGTTCGAGAACTCTGTTTGCAGAAATTGAAAATGGAAACAAGGAAGAGGAGTTATACCTCTGCAAATGTGAACGGAACTTGCTCCAATGAATTGTTAAGCTCTAAGAATGCTTGTATGCCTTCAACTCTTACTTAGAAATTACTAGAAAATTTCCAAGCAACCCAACTAATAAACATGGAGGAACTAATGATCATCAGCTACCATGATCATCAGCTAAAAAGTTGGAAGAAGAAATAGGCTTAGCCTTTTTTGAAGAATACGTATTCTAGCCTTGAGTTACTATTCATGTACTTGTGCCACTCATTTTGGGACAAAAGAAATCTCAGCAACATTTAGCTCCATCCCATTTAGTTACTTTGTTATCTAAAAATGGGTTTAATGTCCAAGTGTTACCACATTAGGAGAAATTAGGGCTATTTACATACTCACATCATATAGTCCATGTACATTAAATACACGCAATAAAATAATGCAATTATGTATTATTGTCCGGGTAGTTCCATAATTATCTCTACCACCCATATAACCATATTATAACCTTATGTTAATGTTTACCCATATGCATATTGTTACATACACATTTCATGATATATTTATACCATATAGTTTCAATATGCTTAATCACATTACTTCATACAATATAGTTTTATGAAACCTAATATATAGTCACATAAAAGTCATACAACACTATATAGTATAGTCGTGTTATTGCTCACATGCACCTAACCGTTAATATATTATTATATTAATAACTTACTTATTTATGTCAAATAAATAAATTATTCACTTCCTCTATTCTTCCTTATTTAATGTATTTATGGATCTCCATAATCATTGATTACCTAAATAATTCTTATTATATTTATAGATATATTGCAAATAATAATAATCGTATATTACGAATTAATTACCAAGTAATCCATATTCTACCACAATTAATTAATATTAATTAATGGATTAACAATTCCATTATCAGGCATAACTTACTTTATTTCATGGTTTATTAATGTCACACATATCACATAATTGTTCCATTTAATTTCCAAAGTGGGAAAAATGACTAGTTCCAACTAACTTCTCGGCGATTCTGCGCCATTTATCTTCTTTGAGACGGTCAATTTGCTGCCAAGTACCACAGCGATTGAAGGCTAAGATCGGTTTAGCTTTAGCCCGTGTCGATCTTCACCGCTAAATTCGTTATATTACGACATGAATTGATGTCCACAAAAGTGTTACTACAAGTCTACGAGCATATTTGATTACTTATATGATATCACACGTTCAACACGATTATACTTCCTAATTCCCGTTTTAATTTGTTTAATAGATTTTCTCGTTTCGCATTATGTCACACAAGGCATTTCACACTTCTCATTGTCAATTCACATTTCTTAATACACATTGATTTAATACGAATCAATTGTATTAACCAACTCATAAAACAATAACACTTATATTTACATAAATAGTATTTCCATTAATATATTTATTTAATAATACGTGGAATTCTCGGGTATTACATCCTCCCCCCTTATAAAAATTCCATCCCGGAATTGCTACAAGGTTACACAAATAGATGGGGATAATCCCTCACCATCTTATCTTCTAACTCCCACGTAGCCTCCTTGGCATCGTAGTTACACCAAAGTACTTTTACAGAAGAAATGACTTTATTTCTCAAGGTTTGCTCTTTCCTATCAAGAATTTGAATATGAATTTCTTCGTACGCTAAATTCTTCTCCATTTGAATGGGTTCATAAGAAATCACGTGCTTGTAGTCAGGCTTGCATGGACGCAACACGGATATGTGAAACACGTTATGGATGTGCTCCAACTTAGGTGGTAGTGCAACTTTGTATGCTACTTCGCCCACTCGCTTAAGTATCTCGAATAGTCCTATGAATCTTGGACTCAGTTTTCCTTTCTTGCCGAAATGGATCTTTCCCTTCCATGGAGATACGTTCAGGAATACAAAACTGTCGACTTCAAAATCTTGGTCTTGCCGATGAAAATCTGCATACTTTTTCTGGCGATCTTGAGCTGCAACTAGTCTAGCCCTTATCACTGTCACCACATCCGCAGTTTTTTGTACTCACTCTGGTCCGAGTATTCATCGCTCTCTGACTTTGTCCCAACATAATGGCGTTCTGCACTTCCTCTTGTAAAGATCTTCGTACGATGGCATGCCGATACTCGCATGGTAACTATTATTATACGCAAACTCGACTAAGGGTAGGTGGTCGTCCCAATTTCCCTTGAAGTCCATCACGCAAGTTCTAAGCATATCCTCTAGCGTTTGTATTGTTCGCTCACTTTGTCCGTCTATCTGAGGATAATAAGCAGTACTTAACCTTAACTGTGTTCCCATCCTCTCTTGCAAGCTTTTCCATAATTTTGATGTAAAATGCGTGTCTCGGTCAGAAACAATCGATACCAGCACTCCATGTCGTGAAACAATATCCTTTATGTACATGCTTGCTAACTGATTCAAACTGTAACGAATCTTGATCGGTAGAAAATGTACGGTCTTTGTAAGTCTATCCACGATAACCCAAATGGCATCCAAACCTTTCTGCATGACCGAAAGTCCTACCATGAAATCCATCGTAATATGCTCCCATTTCCACTCTAGTATTTCCAACGGTTGTAGCAACCCACTCGACCGCTGATGCTCTACTTTTACGCATTGACAAGTCAAACATCTACTAACACACTCTGCGACTTCCCGTTTCAAGTTGGGCCACCAAAAATGTTGCCTAAAGTCTCGGTACATCTTAGTGCCTCCCAGATGAACGAAATATGTCGTATTGTGTGCCTCGTGCAAAATCTCCTCTCTCAACTCGGTTACTGCCGGTACCCACACTCTTCCTTCGAATCTTAAGATATCGTCTTTGTCTATTCAAAATTTTTCTTCCTCATCTTCCGTAATCCTTTTTCCGATTTTCTCACATTCCCCATCTTTCTCCTGTGCTTCTCTTACTCTATCCAACAATGTCAGACAAACTTCCATTGCAAATAATTTCTCTTCAAACCTCTCGGGTCCCTCCACTTCTATTCATAACTTCTCCATATCTCTTATTAACACCTCCTGAGTTGTCAGTTGAAACAATTTCTCCCTTCCTTTTCTGCTCAAAGCATCGGCAACTACGTTTGCCTTCCCCGAGTGATAACGAATTTCATTGTCATAATCTTTGATTAATTCTAACCACCTTCTCTGACACATATTCAACTCCTTCTAGGTGAAGATATATTTCAGACTTTTGTGGTCCGTGTATATCTCACATTTCTCTCCGTACAAATAATGTTTCTAGATCTTTAACGCAAAAACTACTTCTGCTAACTCTAAGTAATGAGTAGGGTATCTTTTTTTGTAATCCTTCAATTATCGTGATGCATACGCAATAACTTTGCCATGCTGCATCAGCACACATCTCAGTCCTCTATGCGATGCATCACTATACACTACAAATCCTCCTGTATCATCTAGTAAGGATAATAAAGGAGCCTCACTTAATCTCTTCTTCAACTCTTGAAAACTCTCTTCGCATTTGTCGGTCCATACAAATTTTACCATTTTCTTCGTCAAATTAGTCAATGAGGTCGTTATCTTAGAAAAATCTTGGATGAATCTTCGATAGTACCCAACTAACCCTAAGAAACTTCTCACCTCCGTAGGTGTTCTCGGTTGTTCCCAACTACTTACTACTTCGACCTTTTCGGGGTCTACTGAGATTCCATTCTCATCCACTATGTGGCCTAAGAATTGAACCTTCTTCATCCAAAATTCACATTTTGAAAACTTCGTATACATCTCCTCCTTTCGTAGTGCCTCCAAAACAATCTTCAGATGTTCGACATGTTCTTCCTCTGTCTTCGAGTAGATCAAAATGTTGTCGATGAAAACTGCTACGAATTTATCCAAGTATGGCTTGAAAACTTAATTCATCAAGTCTATGAATGCTGCCGGAGCATTAGTTAAACCGAATGACATTACCAAAAACTCTTAATGTCCATAACGGGTTCGAAACGCAGTCTTTGGTATGTCCTCATCCCGCAGTTTCAGTTGATGATATCATGTCCATAAGTCGATCTTCGAGAAACAATTCGCTCCCTTCAGTTGATCAAACAAGTCGTCTATCCTCGATAATGGATATCTGTTCTTGATCGTTACTCTGTTTAATTCTCGATAATCGATACAAAGCCTCATCGATCCGTCCTTTTTCTTCACGAATAACACGGGTGCTCCCCAAGGAGACACACTCGATTGAATATACCCCTTATCCAATAAGTCTTGAAGTTGTATGATCAATTCCTTCATTTCTACTAGTGCCATACGGTATAGAACTTTTGAAATCGGTGTCGTTCCTGGTGCTAAGTCTATTGCAAATTCGATTTCTCTGTCTGGAAGAAGTCCAGGCAGATCATTTGGAAACACATCTCGAAATTTATTCACTACGGGTATATTTTTAATATTTACTCCCTTTTTCCGAGTATCTACAATGTAAGCTAAATAACCTACACATCCTTTCCTTAACAATTTCTTGGCCTGCATCATCATAACACAACACGATTGCTTAAGCGATGATCTACCATAAAACAGTACCTTAGACTTACTCAGAGTCTGAAGGTTTACACACTTGCTCTGACAGTCAATTATCGCTGCATGGTTACATAACAAATCCATTCCCAGTATTACGTCAAATTCTCTCAGTCTAATAGGAATCAAGTCTATGCTCAGTTCATGTTCTCTAATGTTTGCGCGATAATTTTGATAAACATATTCTACAGGGATTATTTCCTTATTCGCAACTTCTACGTTCAAGGAATCTTCTAAACGTTCTCAGGGTGTACTAAATCTACTAGCAAATTCTTCAGATACAAAAGAACAGGTGGCACCCTAATCAAATAATACATAAGCATTTATATTATTGATTGGGATTATACCTGACACCATGTCCTTTACAACTACTGCGTCCTGGACGGTCATGTTGAAGGTTCGGGCGGTCGATCGGTTGGGTTGTGTAGGTCCACCAATCATTAACTTGCTCCCTCCTCTAAGGCCTCCGCCAGCTCCACTGCTTCCTTTCTTCGGGCAATCCTTTATCTGGTGTTATGTCGATCCACAAGAAAAACATCATCTGATCTTCTTTTGATTTGGGTAATTTGGCGAGATGTGCCCCTCTTGGCCGCAATTATAGAAAGTGGTCTTCCCCTACCAGGATTCTCCTTGATGGCTTCTTCCACATTTGTAGCAAGCTTCGGTCCTCTTCTTGAAGTTTCCCTGGTGACTTCCACCTTGGTTATTGTTTATGTTGTTGTTGTGGTTGTTGTTTTCCCATTTCCTCTTTCCAGAATTACTCCCTCCGCTGCTGCTTCCTCCACGATGCTCATTACCAGTGTTCTTATTCTTCTTCTCCTTATGATATAGACTTAAGGCCTCACTGCCACCTTCCGGAATGACTGCCTTCTCTAACAAGGTCGTAAAGGAATCAATCTGGAAGACTGATAACTTTTTATACAACCACGACTTCAATCCTTGCTCGAAGCGTCTCGTCTTCCTTTCTTCATCCACCAATAGTTCGCTTCGCCCCTCATCATGTATGTTGCAAATACTGTCTTCTGGTCTTCACCCACGTGAGATATAATGAAGGCCTTCTCGATCTCCTTGATCCAAGTTTGCGCAACTATCGGGTCAGTAGTTCCCGTGAACTCTGGGGGTCCTACACTCTTAAAGTCTTTGAAGGTTGTTACTGGGACAGCTTGGGGAACGGGTGGTACGGTTTCGTTTCTTCCCCTCAGAGCTTCTCCTAATAAATCTACCAGTCGCTGTATAGGATCTACTGGTCCTCTCTCATAACTAACTGACTCTTCTTGAATAGTTATTCTATGTCTGGGAGGCATTTTCTGCATCACAAAATTTTTCATCTTATTATCTAACTATCATGTTTAGACATTTCTCAAATGAAAAGAACTAAAAGTTTATAACATGTTTCTGAAATAAGGTTATTTATATTCATATGCAAAATGGTTACAATACATGTTCTTTTCTAGCATACTGCTATAAATGAAAACATATATCCCCTAATATCATAAAAGATGGGGACAACACTAGCTTACTACCCACCTAACATTTTTCAAAGGTTTGGGGTTTCCACCATCTAACATCTTACACAAACGATTGAGATTACAACAACATATTAACAACACATAAATAAAACTACTATACTACTGAGCTTTTCCCTCTAGACTCAATCTAACATCCCATGCTCCACGACGCTCTGATACTCCTTCTGTGTAATGTGTGCTACCATATCCCGATTTATGGTATGTCGGGTCTGTCCTTGCTCAGCTGGGTAGTGATTTACCCCATCGATCAACGCCTCCATGGCCGTGCATAGAGCATAGCCCATCTTGTTCATCTTCCTCCTCTTGCACTGCACCTCATCTGTAACGCCCGAGAACTTCGGATTTTTAATGAATTAAATTTTTATTTGATTATGTGGATTAAATGAATTTAATTGGTTAATAATGTGAGTAAGATGTGTGAAGGTCGTTCTATGACATAAAATGTGTGGATGTGGTTAGTATTCCGGCTATGTGGTAGGATTAATTGTTTTGATTTCTCAAGACGAAAATGAATGTTTTCTGAGAATTTTCCCATAAAAACACAATTCATCCAATTTCGTTCGGAGCTTAGGTTTGAAATTCCGAGAAACGCGTAATGATAGAATATGAAGATATAATGGAATATCCGATAATATTTCCGTTATGGCAAATGAAGTTTTTGCTTGTGGACTTAAAACCTAAGGGTTAGTGAAAGATTTCGAAAGTGAAATGTAATGCGTATAAACATTTAGGTTATTATACGTATGAGATACGAGTATTATACTAGTTAAAATACGAGTATGGTATGAATAATAGTACGTTGTATAATACGAATATTATATGAGTACTATGCGAAGAGAATACAGAGGTTATACGCATGGAATACGATTAGTTCTAATTAAATTATGAGCTAGGGATTTGGTATAATCCAATTGGACTTGGATTAATTGCAAGCCCAATGAATTAGGTAAGCAAGCTCAAGTCAAGACCCAATATTAATTTAAGACAAGCCCAATCCAAGAAGTTAAACCGCGGGTCAAATCGGCGGGTCACTAGATGGGTAAAACCCATGGGGTAACCCATGGGAAGACCCAAGGGCATGTAGGCCGGCTACTTGGCCACCAAGTAAAGTGATTACCTAGTGGCTAAGTTGAAGAGGAGGTGGGAATAGTAAGGAGGTGGCATGTTTACCATTTTGCCCCCATTTTGATTTCCTATAAATACAAAGCTAGGGTTAGTCATTTGGTGTTTTGAAAAGATTGTCCAACCTATATTGAGAGAGAGAAAATGCTAGAAAAACATAATCAAGCTACTTCCAAGCAAAACATAAGACGTTTACCAAGAACGCGAAGAACGACAAAGGTAATAGCTCGTAAACATTAATCTTCATCTTTTTCGATTTCTTTCTCGTAGAAGAATCGTAGATTGGTGGAGCATGTTTAGTGAGGAGGAATAAGGATGACTATTAATAATAAAAATATTAATAAGTCATGATCGAATAGAATTCGTAAGGGTTACGTAAGTTAAAACCGTAGAAAGTTATGAACGTGAACTTAGTTGTGATTGGATGATTTGAAAACCATCATGGATAGGGTATGTGCATATTATTTGGTTAGGGTGTAGATGACGAATCAATGGAGTGTTCCATTTGATTTGGCTTATAGAACACGAGTAACGAAGTTATGGCGAATTTTGCAAAAATAGACGTTAAACATCAAAAATGTAAACATCTCGGATTAAGGGTAAAAAGTTGTCGTGTGACTTGAAAATGTTGGTTTTCAATGCAAACACGTGAGATAGGGTATTTAAGAGTTGTGGACGCAAGAATCGTCGAATTCTGACTTATAACGAAGAAAATGAGTATTGAACACTCGAAACTGATAAACGAACGTTCAAAATGAACCAAAAGGTGAATTTCGAGTTAACGGATTAGAAAATGCAAAATTCTTATATGAACACCTAGAGTATGTAATTTGTGAGTTGTGGGATTTCGAATGAGCCAATTCGGATGTAAAATGAATAAATTATAAAGCCGAGAGTTTTATTGGAAAAACCCACTGTTTTGACCAACTGGTGCACAGGGGGGGTGGCGTAGCACCAAACCCAACATAATAGGTCGCGCCGCAACGCCGGATCCGACCTTGTCCCCTTTTAATTGGCGCTGCAGCGCTGAAGATGTACTAGAGATTGGCGCCGCAGCGCCGATAGTGTAGAAAAGTTGACCAAGTTAGGTTTTGATTCTAAATTGAATGTAAACCAATAATAAGACATGAATGTACTTAATGTACATGATAAGGCTGACTTTAAATCACTTATAAAGTGATAACATTAGAAGATTAAATATGGTTTAATAAGAATTAAACGTAGAACGCAAGAATGTAATAAGTAAAACCGTGAATGATGTTCAATGTTGGTACTTTACCAATAATGATTGAATGTCGGTTAATAACGTAAGAACGTTAACAAGCCGTAACGAAGCATAGTAAGTCTAATTGACTTTATTAATGAAATAAATTCAATTAAGACATAGAAGAGAAAGAAGTTGGTTAGAACAATAAAGTTAGTTGTTTGGTAACTAATTACAGTGTGCTATGTTAATATATCATGTAGATCCTGTAAAGACTGAGAATTGATTGAATATTATATTCGAAGACGCTTGAAGGCAAGTTTTCTTAACGCTTGTCTAACCTCCGTGTTAGCCAAATTTTCTATGATTCATGTTCTGAAATGCATGAATGGTTTTAAAGAAAGAGTCGATGCCTGTTTTAACTCGGCTAGACAAGTCTTAAAGAATTGATTGATTTGTTTACAAGTCTTTCGATATAGAATTGTTAATGCTATCCTATGCTAAGTATTTGGTACGGATGTAAAGGTAAGTTTGTCTATGCACAAACAAAAGTATTTTCATCGATTATTCGATGGGCACGCGAGGTTGCCAAATGTTAAACGTAAATACGTTTAACAGAAGAGTGTTGATCAACATAGGGTACTATGGGTTGATCACCTAGATGTACTCGTAAGTAATGCCGGATGGACGACCTTAGTGCCGGATGTCCTTTTCAAGTATGAAAACGCAAATAGTATGTTCATGGTCTTTTGACCGGTTCAGAATTCCTAAGCTATTATATATACTTTGGAATCATTGTTATGAAATGAGAAGTATGAGTCAATGCGTCATGGTAATTCATAGTTACTTGTTCAATTATGGAAGATAATCATATAATTCTCGATGTGGTATTTATGTTATCCTTTGATAGACTCGCTAAGCTGTTTATGCTCACTTCTTGCTTGAATTATATGATTGCAGCTAAAGCCATACGAACTAAGAGTTCTAAGAGAGATAGGGGAAAGGATAAGATGGATAGTTGATTATCCTGTAATAGACTAAAATATTTGTATGTAATATACTTATGAATAACAAAGAATGTATTCGGTTTATGAACCCGGGAAAAGATTTATTACTAATGTAATAAGGATATAATAAGTAAACTCATTTTGTTGTTATCTCAATCGAATGACTGTATGAATTGTAGTATCATGGAACACCATCTGTCGGGTTAGAAGATACCCAAATTTGGGGGCGTCACAGGTTGGTATCAAAGCATTAGGTTATAAAACTTAAGGGGGGGAAGAATCTTAGGCTAATAACCTCGTTAGGAAAGGAAAAGTCCGAAGAAAGTTAACTCGAGTCAAATGAGTGAATAAGGTATTGAGGAAACTCAGTACCAACAGATTTAAAAGATGTAAAGTAACGTTAAATGGATTAAATGTGATTTGTGCTTATATTATTGTGTATTATATACTAATCAACTTGTTATGTGTTATTGTAGATGTCAATCGATAGCTTGATGTATAGGGATATACATGTGCTGAGCGAGGAGTCCGTGAATATAGTAGAGCTAGTACCTATGCCTGTAGCGGAGATACCTTTAGTGATTCTAGAAGAATCAGAGCCCGAGGAGTATTTTTCAAAGGAGGACTATTCCGAGGAGACCATGGGATTAGCATCATATCTGAATATGATGATAGATATGGAGGATGATATGGAGGTAACATCGGTTAATACGGTGATGCCTGCCTTAGAGTCAACACCTACAAAGACGATGAGGGCAATGTATCTCTCAGTGCTTGACCGTAACGTGCAACTGCACAATATGGTGCAGCACCAGAAAGAGGAGATCAGTGATCTCTATGGGGCCAAGGAGTTTGCAGAATATAGAGCATGATGAGAAGGTGCTCATGACAGATAAGGTCAAAGACTATAAGAACGAGGTCATAGAACTTCGTAAGAAACTGGTTGAGAAAGACCAGAAGATAGCACGCATGTCATTTATTAATGACAGTGCGCACTAGGATTTCAAGCTTAAAATAACTTGTTATTCTATTGAGTCGGGACATACTTGACATACTATAAGTTGAGATATTATGTCGATTCTAGAAAACGAGAAGCGTGAGAATGCTATTAGGTAGTATTAGAAGTTAGAATGGTAAATATTTGGTGTAGTGACGTAAAACCCTATTTTCACTACAAAAAAATGGTCTATCAGCGACCGCGTAATAGCGACCGCATTTGGTCGCAGATAGCTATCAGCGGCCGAGTGCAGTCGCTGATAGTCGTCGCATAAAATCTAGTCGCTGGGGTGCACATCAGCGACCCCTATTAGCGACCGACACATCTGCGATCATTATTCGCGACCGAAATGATAAATTCGGTCATTGTCGAAATCGACATGGTCCGTACCAAAGTCGACGTGGTCCACGTGTCGGTGTCGGCGCTATCAATGAATCAATGCGATCATTGATATGAAGAAATATTTAGCCGTCGCTACTAACAATCAGCGACCGCATGCAGTCGCTGATATGAAACATAATTCAAACTAGATTTTTGTTATTTTGTAGAATTCCCAAAAACCTGTACCTGTTTTGTACCTGCTTTATCCCAACACACAATCACAACAATATAAACAACATTCACAACAATATAAACATCCATCATCCACCAACATACACCAAACTAGTATTTAAACCTTTATAACCCAATATGAATTGAATAAATATAATAACATTTCAAAACTTGTTTAAGTAACATACAAACATTCAAAGAATGAATATACAAGTACAAGCTTATACTATAACTACGAAACTGATCTAAAGCAGGTACGTCAAGCACCATCGCCTCTTTGATCACCCTGTAATTAACAAAATAATAAAACAAGTTACAAATATAGTAACTATGTTGATCTTTGGTATATATTACGACAATATATACAACAAATTGATTTTATACCTAAATACGCCATCCCCATGTTGTCCTCGCTGCTTGCTGCCATCGCTTTGCTTGACTAACTCCTCGTGATTAGAGCCCCGGATGCCCGCCCAGTATCTTCAAAAGATTTCGATCTTGACATATAGCTCTCACATAGTCAGCCAGAGTATGAATAGCTGGATGACTTGATGACTGTGAAGACTGGGTAGCAGAGCTGCCTGAGCCACTGAAGGATGGGCGTCGTCGTTGTCCTTGACCTTTAATATAGTTTTTCTTCACAACAGACGCCCTCTCCCACAGCTCTTGATCAATAGTCGGACGTGGAGTGCCTTCAGGATAACACTCATTCAATAAATGCTTATAAGTATCCTGTCATCATGTTAACAATTAAATAGTTAAAAATAAATTCTGTAAGCATTGATAAACAAGATCAAGTTGTTAAAACTTATTACCGCTATCTGGATAGCATCAGGCAGACCATCACGGGTGGCCACGTACACATCCAGCTAATGGATAGGTGTACCTTGAGACTGAGATCCTATACAAAAAATAGCATAATATTACTAAATAAAAATGTGATATATTTTCTTGAATTCATGATTGTAAACATATTAAAACTTGTAAATCGCACCACAGCGTTGATATCTTTATAATCGTGAAATCTTCGCCGCTCTTGTATGTCCCTTTAGCCTTTTCGCCATCGGGTACACCCGAGGATCTGTTGGTGGAGGCAGTCTTTCATCTTTTCACCAAGCTCTCAGCTCTCCATTGGGCACACATCTCAGCCCATATGGAATGGGTGCACCACCAGGGGCTATGCTCGTGCATATAATCCTCTCCCTGGCCTGGATGGTCGATCTCAGCATTGTGAAGGGCTTTTTGTCTTTCTTTGTTCAAATTGTCTTTGGTGAAGATTGCGCACTTCTCCCATCTATATCGTTTCTGCAAATAATACAACAATAATAACATTACTAAACAATAGGAATATTTGAATGTGGTTAGTATTCTGGCTATGTGCTAGGATTAATTGTTTTGAATTATTAAGACGAAAAGGAATGTTTTCTAAGAATTTTCCCATAAAAACACTATTCCTCCAATTTCGTTCGGAGCTTAGGTTTGAAATTCCGAGAAATGCGTAATGATAGAATATGAAGATATAATGGAATATCCGATAATATTTCCGTTATGGCAAACGAAGTTTTCGCTTACGGACTTAAAAGCTAAGGGTTAGTGAAAGAAATTTCCGAAAGGGAAATGTAATGAGTATAAACATTTAAGTTATTATACGTATGAGATACGAGTATTATACTAGTTAAAATGCGAGTATGGTATGAAGAATAGTACGTTGTATAATACGAATATTGTATAAGTACTAGGCGAAGAGAATAAAGAGGTTATACGCATGGAATACAATTAGTTCTAATTAAATTATGAGCTAGGGATTTGGTATAATTCAATTGGACTTGGATTAATTGCAAGCCCAATGAATTAGGTAAGGAAGCCCAAGTCAAGGCCCAATATTAATTTAAGACAAGCCCAATCCAAGAAGTTAAACCACGGGTCATAGGATGGGTAAAACCTATGGGGCAACCCATGGGAAGATCCAAGGGCATGTGGGTCGGCCACTTGGCCACCAAGGAAAGTGATTACTTGGTGGCTAAGTTGAAGAGGAGGTGGGAATAGTAAGGAGGTGGCATGTTGACCATTTTGCCCCCATTTTGATTTCCTATAAATACAAAGTTAGGGTTGGTCATCTGGTGTTTTGAAAAGATTATCCAACCTTTATTGAGAGAGAGAAAGAGCTAGAAACACATAATCAAGCTACTTCCAAGCAAAACATAAGACGTTTACTAAGAACACGAAGAACGACAAAGGTAATAGCTCGTAAACATTAATCTTCTTCTTTTTTGATTTCTTTCCCGTAGAAGAATCATAGATTGGTGGAGCATGTTTAGTGAGGAGGAATAAAGATGACTATTAATAATAAAAATATTGATAAGTCATGATCGAATAGAATTTATAAGGGTTACGTAAGTTAAAACTGTAGAAAGTTATGAACGTGAACTTAGTTGTGATTGGACGATTTGAAAACCATCCCGGTTAGGGTATGTACATATTATTTGGTTAGGGTGTAGATGACGAATCAATGGAGTGTTCCATTTGATTTGGCTTATAGAACAAGAGTAACGAAGTTATGGCGAATTTTGCAAAAATAGACGTTAAACGTCGAAAACGTAAAAATCTCGGATTAAGGGTCAAAGGTTTCCGCGTGTCTTAAAAACGTTAGTTTTCAATGCCAACACGTGAGATATGGTATTTAAGAGTCGTGGACGCAAGAATCATCAAATTCTGACTTATAACGAAGAAAACGAGTATTGAACGCTCGAAAACGATAAACGAACGTTCAAAATGAACCAAAAGGTGAATTTCGAGTTAACGGATTTGAAAATGCAAAATTCTTATATGAACACCTAGAGTATGTAATTTATGAGTTGTGGGCTTTAGAATGAGCCAATTCGGATGTAAAACGAATAAATTATGAAGTCGGGAGTTTCGTTGGAAAAACCAACTGTTTTTGACCAACTGCTGCACAGGGGCGGTGCCGCAGCGCCAAACCCAGCATAATAGGCCACACCGCAGCGCCGAATCCGGCCTTGTCCCCTATTAATTGGCGCTGCAACGCCGAAGATATACTAGAGATTGGCGCCGCAATGTCGGTAGTGTAGAAAAGTTGACCAAGTTAGGTTTCGATTCTAAATTTAATGTAAACCAATAGTAAGAAATGAATGTACTTAATGTACATGATACGGCTGACTTTAAATCACTTATAAAAAAATAACATTAGAAGATTAGATATGGTTTAATAAGAATTAAACGAAGAATGCAAGAATGGAATAAGTAAAACCGTGAATGATGTTCAATGTTGGTACTTTACCAATAATGATCGAATGTCGGTTAATAACGTAAGAACGTTTGTGACGCCCCCAAATCCAGGTTCTCTACCCTCAGATTCGGTGCTCACGATCTATCATCATCACAAGCATTCTATAACTATAACAGAATAATAAACATACATTGTTCATTATAATAAAGTCTCATAACATGGTCCCAAGGCTTTCATAACCTTAACTTTAAAAACACCATTCATATTAGAAAAGATTTATAAGAAATTCCATTAGATAATAATTAAATTAACATTCATTCTAAGTTACTCTGGGATCTTGCCCTTGCCCTTGTCTTTCATGTTGGATCCTTCGGGCTTAACTGAAATAGATGTCATGATATAGCAAGGGTATACAACTAATTTGCTTAGAAAGTTTATATACAAGGGAGATATATCATGACTTAGAAAGAAATTTTGCGTTCAATGAATTAATAATCCACAATTGAATATTCGAATAATTGAATAACATGAACTGAGTGGTTTTGAAATAACCATGAACATTTGCCAAGGTGCTCAGTTATTTAAACTGGACCTCTTAATAAGTTTAGGTATTCAAGGGGATCAGCCTTTCATACCTCATGATTTATGCATAAACACTTAATAATCAGGCATTGATATCATGCCTTAATCAAATTCGTCCTTTTCTCAGTCAAGAGTTCTTATCATATCAATTTAATAAGAACATCTTTTTAAAATACATTTGATTTAACAAATTTAAACATGCTTGATCTAGCTGATACAATTAGCATAGATCTATCTCATAAACAGTTCATGAATGAAGAACTTTAATTTAATTCACAGTTCAATAATAGTAGAACAAGAATTTAATTGCACAAAGTGCGAATTTCAATAATCATTATAGATGTAAATAATCATCAATAATTATTCACTATTATGTTTTGAAAATAATAACTCGAGTTTGAGTTAGAAAACTTGCCTCGTCTGTAGATTACGGCTACACAATTAATTTATATCCACTATGCAGTTAAATTATCTTCCTTTGAGAGACCTATAGTTAATCTTTCAATTAGTCATAGTATAACATTAGATTATGTAATCACATAAATATTATACATTACATTTAGTTCTTATAAACATTATCCTGTCTTGATAATGTTACTATTAAATAACAACTTAATATTATTAATCTTGATAATATTTTATTCATCTCTTAGTATTATTAGTTCCCTAATAATACTTTCATTCACTTACTAATATTATTAACATCTTAATAATATTTTAATACCTTACTAATATTATTAATCCTCTTAATAATATTTTAATTATGCATTAATATTATTACCTTAATAATATCCTATTTATGCTTTAGTATCATTAATCATTTAATAATACTTTTAATTATTTAATAATATTTTATTCATTTACTAATATTATTAATCATTTAATAATATCTTATTCCATTACTAATATTATTAATCATTTAATAATACTTTAATCATTTATCAATGCTTAAATCAAATATTATTAACCATTTAATAATATTTTAAAGAAATTTTAATCTTAATATTTTTATTTACTTATCAATATCATATTCTAATATTATTAATATCATAATAATATTTTAATAATTTATTGGATTAATAAACAATTTATTCTAATTGTTCACCCTTTATTAAGCCTCTTATTTAATATCCATAAAATGTCATAAATAATATTTCTTATCATAAATTACCAAAGTGCTCTAAGATAGTCATGATATGATATATTATGAGTATTCAAGCATAAAAATTACATTTTTCTTATTAAAGACATCATTTAACTATTTATTTTCTTTTATTGATAACTTAATTATTTTTAGGAAAAATAGCAAACTGATTCCAAAAATTCTCATCTTTTGGATTTTGACAGAATATGAACCTACAAGGATCCCCAAATTTTTCTGGAATTTTAGAAAATGATGTACTATTTTTAAAGTTCCCACAACACTCGGATCTTGATTCATTTTTCATAAATTGAGTTCTGCTCAGAAATATCTGAAATCTTCAGGGTATGCTCTCCTAACATATATGAACCTACTATAAAAATTTCGGAATTTGACAGTGTATACACAGTGAGATATTCGAAGGTAAATATTTAGGAGTCCTTTACGGAAATAGTCATTACGCACAATCTATAACTCGAAACGTGATTGTTCCTTTTCCTACATGTAGATAACTTCTCAAGGTACCCCTGTGATTTTTCCCAGATTTTTAAAAGACATGAAACTGTCTAAAACAGTCCCATGAATAACGGGAACAGAAACTATTTTAGGGTTTTGAACCCTTAACATTCCAAGTGGACTGTTTTGTGGAAAACAGCCCCAAAGGTTTCAAAACTTGCTAGATTTGTGTTCTATCAGTTGGGTTTACTAGATAACTCATGTATCTAGCACCCCCCCCCCTTTGACGGATCACAAATCTAAGTTGGAAAACTTGAGTTACACAAGATTTAGTGGAAGAAAAACAAGAGTTTTCACCCTTGGAGAACATATGCTCATATTCTTCCCCTAAGCCTTTGATCTAACACTCAAGATACTTAGTTCCATACATGATAATATGTAGAACTAGGGTATCTTGAGTATTTGTTCATAACCCCAACAAAACTCAAGCTATAAAACAAAGTAGAAGAAGAAGATGAAGGTTAGGTTATACCTTGATTTAATGGCTACCTTCCTTGATTTACCAAAGTAAGTGATTAACTTAGGATGCATGAACAAACTAGCACTCCTCTCTGTCTCTCTATAGCCGAACCTCTCTCTCTTTTTTTCTCTCTTGAAGTTGCTAGCTTGGGAGAGAAAGTTAGAAGAAGAAGAATGAGAGAAAGTGGAGTATTCTAGCAAATGAAATGGTGGATTCCTTATTATCCCCCATACTTTCTTTAACCCATGGATAAAATGTTTGCCTTATCACTTTAATTAGTCTAATCATGATTAAAGGTGCTTAATAGAGTGGCAACCAATGGGAGTTTGACAACCATGTCCTTGTGTGTAAGAGTTACTAATAATTGACATTGATTAACTTAATTTGTTTCCTTATATGGCCTAATATGGTCGGTCCCTTCTAGCCCATTATACCCTCCATTTAGCTTTTATTTTAATGCACAAATTTGATTAATCAAAAGTCTAAAATACCCTTAATCAAGTGGGCTAAGTATTGGTTTGCATGTTATTTCATTTGGGCTTCCTCCTTAATTGTTTTGGGCTATGTAATAAACATAGTCTAGAAATTTTAATATATGTTACCCAATTTGATTATTTAGGGTTTCCATTCCTAATCTTATGAAATTTAATTACCTATACATGTGACTTTAGCTCATAACCTAATTAGGTTCACAAGAATTAGGTTTAAAATTATTAGTCACTTGAAATAATAAGATTATCCACTTAAGTTAGTATACATATTAAATACTGACCTCTCCTTATTACCATAACCTTTACGTTATTTAATTGTCTCACCTAATGTATAATTAGGTTACAAAGCTTCCATTCTTAATGAAATTATATCCATAACTATAGTATATATGTTAATTGATCCATGCACCACTTCACATGTGTTATCACATATTGAATCACTATATAACACAAAGTTTTAAACATCAATAATGTACATAAATATATAGTGACTTAAAATTCACGATTATTACATCCTCCCCCCTTATAAGAATTCCGTCCCCGGAATTACATACAGGGTTACTCAAAATGATGTGGATAATTTTCTCTCATCTTTTCTTCGAGTTCCCACGTAGCTTCTTTCGCATTGTAGTTCCTCCACAGAACTTTTACAGAATGTATAACCTTATTTCGCAATTTTTGTTCTTTTCTATCTAAAATTTCAACCAGAATTTCCTCGTACGATAAATCCTTTTCGACCTGAATTGGCTCGTATGATATCACGTGCTTGTAATCAGGCTTGTATAGTCATAGCACTGACACATGAAACACATTATGAATATGTTCCAATTCAGGAGGTAGAGTTACCTCGTATGCTACTTTGCCTATCTTCCTCAAGATCTCGAAAGGTCTAATAAATCTCGGACTCAATTTACCTTTCTTTCCAAACCTTATCTTCCCTTTCCAGGGAGATACTTTCAAAAAACGCATGGGCTTCCCACCTCAAAATCTCTCTTCTGGCGATGTAAGTCTGCATACTTCTTCTGGAAATCTTGAGCTGCTACCAGTTGGGCTCTTATCACCTTGATGATCTCTATAGTCTGCTGCACCAGTTCTGGTCCCAACAGTCGACGTTCACCCACTTCATTCCAGCGTAAGGCGTTCTACATTTCCTTCCATACGATTACTTCGTCTGGCGGCATTACGTCTTTGGCGTGAGAGCTATTGTTGTATGCGAACTCTACTAATGGAAGATGATCCTCTAGCTACCCTTGAAGTCCATCACACAAGCTCTGAGCATGTCTTCAAGTGTTTGAATCATTCTCTCACTTTGCCCATCGGTCTGCGGATGATACGCGGTGCTCATCCGTAGTTGCGTCCCCATTCTTCCTTGAAGACTCTTCTAGAAGTTTAACATGAATCGCGGATCCCTATCCGACACAATAGATACTGGTACGCCATGTCTCGAGATAATTTCTTTGATATACAATTTGGCTAGCTGGTCCAAACTATACCTGATCTTTATTTGCAAGAAGTGAGC
Source organism: Panax ginseng (assembly GCA_020205605.1). Taxonomy (NCBI): domain Eukaryota; kingdom Viridiplantae; phylum Streptophyta; class Magnoliopsida; order Apiales; family Araliaceae; genus Panax; species Panax ginseng. The sequence continues at coordinate 34,786,327 of CM035147.1, forward strand.
CGACTTCGTAAGACGATCTATAATCACCCATATGGCGTTGTGTCATTTTTGCGTTGCTAGAAGTCCCACCACAAAATCCATCATGATGTGCTCCCACTTCCACTCTGGAATCTCTAAAGGTTGTAGTAATCCACTCGGTCGTTGATGCTCTGCCTTGACTCTCTGATAAGTTAGACATCTGCTGAAGCATTCTGCAACTTCTCTCTTCATGTTTGGCCACCAAAAGTGTTAACGCAAATCTTGATACATTTTTGTGCTTCCTGGGTGTATCGAGTACCTCGTACTGTGCGCTTCTTGAAAAATCTTTTCTTTTAGTTCCGGTACTAGCGGTACCCAAATTCGCCTTCGAATCTCAGTAGTCCTTGGCCATCAATCTTGTATTTCAATTCATCCCCTTCAACTAACCGCTTCTTGATGTTGTCGTAATCTTCGTCCTTCTCTTGAGCCTCTTTAACCTTATCTAATAGAGTCGGGCTCGCTGTCACTGTAAATAATTTCTCGTTGGTGTCCGTCGGATACTTAACCTCTAAGTCAAGTCGTTTTAAATCTTTCACCAATTCCTCTTGAATGGTCAACTTCAGTAACTTCTCTCTGCATTTTCTGCTCAGGGCATCTGCCACTACATTAGCTTTTCCTGGATGGTACAGAATCTCACAATCATAATCCTTGATCTGAAAATCGTAGAGTCAATGAAAGTCGTAGAGTAAACACTGAAAATCGTAGAGTGCAGATAGTAGAGTGAAAATCATAGAGTCAACACCGAAAATTGTAGAGTCAGTAAAAATCATAGAGTGAACTCTGAAAATCGTAGAGTGCAGGTAGTAGAGTGAAAATCATAGAGTGAACTCTGAAAATTATAGAGTAAAGTTTATATTACAACTACTATGCGTTGCTAATAGTTGATGTGCATGATTATACAATTGTGTAGGGCAGGTGAAGTGTAGATAGGCGTTGTAAGTCATTAATCATTATTGGTAAACAATGATCAAGGCAAGTTTCTTACCCTATTTTTCATTATGAATTTATTCAACTCTTATTCAGTTGATTGCAGCGAGGGTAAGTTTGGGCTTGTGATTAAGTAATCATTCGTGCAAGCTCCTCTATTGTAAAGTTCTATAACTTCAATTGTGATGCAAAACGTTATTGATGATTATTCAGTTCCTATTGTAACTGCTATACTTTAAAGTTCGTATACCCTTAATGAACTATATTCAAGCATGCTTTCTAGCTTTCATTTCAGCTAGATGTTATTGATGCAAACGTAGTACATTGTTTGAACAATTCAAATCCTTTGAAGTTATTGAATGTTTACCAATCCAAATTGCTTTGGTGAGGTCCCGCATGAATACTAAGATGAATAACCCGAATAATGGGGTAACTAATGTTGGGCATATAGTCCCATTTACGCTTATGCGTTTAAACTTTATACTTGTGCACAATGTAGGGTATGATAGGCTGATCACCTGGAGTACTTGCAGAGACCGTTTACAATCTATTTGATTGTTAAACTGTCTGATGGGTTTTGATGAAACAAAGTAATGTTTAGGGTATCTAACACCCCTTAGTATGCTATTGAGAATTCCAGAACTCTTTTCTTGATATTCCAGTTTATCTCTTGATATTTATTTCAACTATTGAGAAATATTCATACTAATGCTTTTACTTCTGATGTATGTTCTCAAACTACTTTATATATTTGCTGGGCAATTTGTGCTCATTCTTGCTTATACCTTTCAGTTAAGGATGATAACGCTGAGGGCTCGGGTAAGGACAAAGGAAAGTCTAAGATGAAATGATGAGAGTTATTTATGTAATAATTATATTTCCGCATATGATGTGATGTAGCGATAAACGCTAAGTTTAAGTTTTAGTTTATTAAAAGTTGTAAAGACTTGGGACTTTATTTTGAATAAGTATGTAATAGTTAATATTATTATTATTATTATTATTAGAGGTACTTAGATAAATGATGATGATGTTGTATCGTGAGCACCATGTCCCGTAATCGATGTTACACGGATTTTGGGGCGTCACAGGTTTGTATCAAAGCAATATGTTATAAACCTTAGGTGGGGAACCTTAGACTATAACCTTAGGGAAGTTAGTGGAGAAAATAAGGAGATGAAGTCATGTAGAATTCTAGGGGTTGTGTCAAATCTATTTTTTTTCCTAAAAACAATAACATCTATTTTAAAATACTAACCGAATTATTTTGTCTTGTTTGAAGGATGTCAGGAGAAGAGGAGGTTAGAGATATCCACGTTGTGAGTGGCGATTGGTGAAAGTCATGTACACGAGCCTATAGGCGAGGCGTGGCAAGAATTTCGACTCGATCCAAAGGAGTATCCTGAAGAGGGGGAGAAGCCCGAGGAGGACTCAGAAGAAGCACCTGAGGATACTTTGTTGGATGAGTTGATGGATAGGATTACGGAGTTGGACGACAAGGTCCATGAGTTGGAGGAGCTGTATCAGGGGGAGCAGCAAGCTGCAGCATTGCTTGAGGCATTGGTGCACCACCTGATAATTATGAACGGAGATCTGGCTGACAAGTTGCGGGCATCAGACCAGAAGGAAGATAGGCTGGAGGATGAGAAAGAAGCTATTAGGACCCACTTGGGGCATACCATTAATGGGTTAGAGTCGAGGATTCAGAGTCTCCAAACTGACAAGCAAATTATTACTACATTCTGGGGAGATGAGAGGAGAGACCGTGGTCGGGCCAAGAAGCTAACTGGAGAGTTAGAAGGAGAGGTGAGAGATAAGAAGGTTAAGATAGACAAGATAAATTACGCGTTTAAGTCAGCACATGGAAGGTTCCAGCATAGGGTGCATCACTTTCCAAGTGAGGAGCACCCCCTAGACGTGTTATAAAAGCCGAAGCGATCTTTTGGAGATAGCGGATGAGGAGCATGAAGACGCCATTAGGCGGGGCTTTTAGTTTATTATAATGAACTTTTACTGTTAGCATTTATAACGCTTATCTATGAATAAAAAACTTGGTTTTGGTTTTTACCAAGTATGTTGGTTTCAAGTGATGTAAATGGCTTAACGCCATGAGACGATGAAATACCTTTGGTGTTATGTTTGTAAATAAATATGTTTTTATTTAAATATGTGATGTGATCATTAAGTTCTCTTATTATGAATGATATATTCTGTAGAGTAAGTGATAAGATAATAACATTAAGTTCATTTTAAACAGATAGATGGCTAGAGGAAGACGTCGTCAAACACCATGGATTGGTGCGGTAATCTTTGAGGATCCACCGAATCCTATACAGCAGTTTGTAGACATGTTAGTGGGGGCACTTCTGAATCGAACCTCGAATGCCAATAACCCTCCAGTGGCCCAAGTGGCACACTTCAAGGACTTCAAGAGCGCGGGACCCCCTGAGTTCAAAGGAACCACTGAACCCATCGAAGCTCAAACTTGGGTCAAGGAAATTGAAAAGGCGTTCGCTATCGCCCGCGTAGGTGATGATCAGAAAACAATCTTCGCCACTTACATGCTGAAGGGTCAAGCTAACTTCTAGTGGGAGGCAAACCAGACCAGGGCTGGAGAAGGCGTGATACCTTGGGAAGGGTTTAAAAAAATCTTTTTCGAGAACTATTTTTTGGTTAGTATGCAGAGTCACATGGAGATGCGATTCTCAGGTGAGTCAAGCGAAGACATGATTGGTACCTCAAAGATGCCACAAAATTCAATGAGTTGGCGAGGTTTAAGCCTCACCAGTCGACCACCGAGAGAGAGAAATGAGGAGGTTTGAGCGGGGTCTCAAACCATGGCTATATAGCAGACTCTCTGTTATTCTGAGACGAATAGCCCATGACTCTCCTGGAGAAAGCTATAATCGCTGAGGGCGGAAGTGAGGCCCTGATGAAATTTAATAAGGAAAAAAAGAAGAAGAATGAAGGAGGGAATCGTGGGGAAGGTAGCAGCAGTAGTGGTGCAAATAAGAGGAAGTGGAACAATAACAACAGTAGCAGCAACAATTTCAAATCGGGAAACTCTGGGGGAAAACCAGGGGAAACAAAGAAGAGAATAGAGGCATGCAAGGAGTGTGGGAGGAATCACTCCAGGGCATGTCTAAAAGGAAAGAATGTCTGTTTCAACTGTGGGCAGGAGGGGCACATCCCTCCCAATTTCTCTACACCAAAGAGAAATGGATGCTTCAACTGTGGAGCATTGGATCATTAGGCAAGGAATTGCCCAAAGATGAACACATCAGGAGGAAATGGAGGAAGGGGACCAAGCGGTGGGAATCTCACGATTAATGGACCACCAACTCAGAATCGACCAACAGCAAGGACTTTCAACATGACGGTTCAGGATGCGGTCGCATCCGGGGGACGTGGTTTCGGTATCATTCCATCAATGATATATCTGCTTACATATTATTTGATTCGGGTGCTACTTGTTCCTTCGTATCACATGAATTCTCCCAATGATTAAATTTACCCCAGGAAGAATTAAAATATCCTATGAACATAGAAGTTGCTAACAAGGAAATGATTCCCGTTAGCCATGTCTATAGAAATTGTGTTGTAGACATCAGGGGATATAAGGTACCCGTGGATTTAATTCCAATTCAATTAGGAGAATTTGATATAATTCTAGGAATGGATTGGTTATTTAACCATGGAGCAATGATAGATTGCCAAAAGAAGTGTATAAACCTTAGGACTCCATATCAGTCTAAGGTAGCATTCTATGGAAGTAGGTCACCGAAACACTCAATTTGTCTGACGATGATGCAAGCGAGGAAGTTACTAAGAAAGGGATGTGTGGGATATTTTGCCCATACCGTCGATACGCAGAAAGTAGAGATAGAGATGGGACAGATACCAGTAGTTAATGAATTTTCGGATGTATTTTTGGAGGAATTGCCAGGACTTCCGCCGGATCGGGAGGTCGAATTCGTTATAGATTTAGTACCGGGGACGACACCGATTTCGAAAGCCCCTTACAGAATGGCACCGACAGAAATGAAGGACCTGATGGTACAGTTGCAAGAGTTATTGGATAGGAAGTATATTCAACCGAGTGTGTCTCCTTAGGGAGCTCCAGTTTTATTTGTAAAAAATAAGGATGGATCGATGAGACTATGTATCGACTATTGAGAGTTGAACAAGGTGACGATTAAGAACAAGTATCCGTTACCTAGGATAGATGATCTGTTCGATCAACTGAAGGGAGCGAAATATTTTTTCAAGATCGACTTGAGGACGGGATATCACCAGTTAAAGGTAAGGAAGGAGGATGTACCTAAGACAGCGTTCAAGATAAGTTACGGTCACTACGAGTTCCTGGTGATGTCGTTCGGGTTAACAAATGCGCCAACAGCATTTATGGACATGATGAATCGGGTATTTAAGCAATACTTAGATAAATTCGTAGTTGTGTTCATAGATTATATCTTAATCTATTCTAAGACTCAGGAAGATCATGCTGAACATTTAAGGTTAGTGTTGGAGGCGTTGAGGAAGGATAAGTTATACACAAAATTCTCGAAGTGTGAATTCTGGTTGGAGAAAGTTCAATTTCTGGGTCACGTGATCGACAAGGACGAAATTTCTGTGGATCCATCAAAGGTGGAAGCGGTTCAGAATTGTGAACAACCAAAGTCACCGACTGAAGTAATAAGTTTCTTAGGACTGACAGGCTATTACAGACGGTTTATCCAAGATTTTTCAAAGATAGCGGGAACGTTGACGAATTTAACGAAGAAGTCGGTAAAATTTGTCTGGATGGAGAAATGTGAAGAGAGTTTTAAGGAACTCAAGAAAAGACTGAGTGAAGCACCAGTGTTGTCTTTACCTGAGGATACAGGAGACTTCGTGATTTTCAGTGATGCGTCACATAAAGGACTTGGTTGTGTGCTTATGCAACATGATAAAGTTATTGTGTATGCATCGCGTCAATTGAAGGATTACGATTAGGGATATCCTACCCAAGATCTGGAATATGCGGCAGTAGTATTTGCCTTAAAGATATGGAGGCACTATTTATATGGTGTAAGGTGTGAAATCTACACGGACCATAAAAGTCTGAAGTATATTTTCACGCAGAAGGAGTTGAATATGAGACAAAGAAGATGGTTGGAACTTATAAAGGATTACGATTGCGACATCTTGTATCATCCAGGGAAAGCGAACGTGGTAGCAGATGCGCTAATCAGAAAGGGTAGTGGTAGGTTGGCAATGCTAATAGCTCAAGAGGAGTTAATTAAGGAGATGGCTAGATTGGAACTCGAAATAAAAAGTCCAAGAGAGCCAGAGGGGAAATTGTTCGCAATGGAGGCTCATCCGACTCTATTGGACAAAATCAAGGAAGTACAAGATAGCGATGAGGAATGTGTGAAGGTGATGACAAGAATTTCAGATGGAGAAGAGCTTAAATTCAGTATGGGGGGTGATGGACTATTAAGATTTGAGAAGAGAATTTGGGTGCCAGCGGTGTCTGAATTAAAGGAAGAAATCTTGCAAGAAGCTCATAGCTCAAGTTACTCAATTCACCCGGGAAGCACAAAGATGTATCAGGATCTCCACCAACATTATTGGTGGCCCAATATGAAAATGCAAGTCGCAGAGTCGTCGGCCAAGTGTTTAACATGCCCGGTGAGTTAAGGCGTAACATCGAAACCGAAAGCGGGCTACTTCAACCTTTAAAAATTCCAGAATGGAAGTGGGAGTATATCACGATGGACTTCGTGGTAGGACTTCCAACTACGCAGAAGGGGTACGATGCAGTTTGGGTGATCGTTGATCGATTGACCAAGTCAGCGCATTTCTTGTCAATCAAGATCAGATATACCTTGGATCAGTTGGTAAAGCTTTACATCAAAGAGATTATTTCTAGGCACGGGGTACCTGTATCAATTGTGTCAGATCGCGATCCACGATTCACAGAAAATTTCTGGAGAAGTTTTCAAGAACGCATGGGAACGCAACTGAGGTTGAGCACGGCGTATCATCCTCAAACAGATGGGCAGAGCGAGAGAACTATTCAAAAGTTAGAGGACATGCTGAGAGCATGCGTTATGGATTTCAAGGGGAGCTGGGATGACCACCTATCGTTGGTAGAATTTGCGTATAATAACAGTTTTGACGTGAGCATCGGTATGCCACCTTATAAAGCTTTATATGGAAGGAAATGCAGAACGCCATTGTGCTGGGATGAAGTGGGAGAAAGACAATTGCTAAGGCCAGAATTGGTGCAACAAACTGCAGATGTGATCAAAATAATACGAGCGAGACTAGTGACGGCTCAGGATCGACAGAAGAAATATGCAGATCAACATCGGCAACAACGAGATTTCGATGTCGGCACTTATGTGTTTTTGAAAGTGTCGCCTTGGAAAGGGAAAATGAGATTTGGGAAGAAGGGAAAACTTAGTTCCAGATTCATAGGACCCTTCGAAGTGTTGAGGTGAGTGGCTGAGGTAGCTTATGAAATAGCCTTACCTCCGAAGTTAGAACATATACACAACGTGTTCCATGTTTCTGTCCTACGACCCTATAAGCAGGTACAAAAATGTCATAGAGTATGAACCTATTCAGTTTGAAAAGGACTTAATCTATGAAGAGGTCCTATTACAGATAATCGATAGAAAAGAACAAGTGTTAAGAAATAAGATAATACCTTCTGTTAAGGTATTGTGGAGGAACCACAACACCGATGAGGCTATGTGGGAACTCGAGGAGAAAATGATGAAAAATTACCCTAATCTTTTTGATTGATGTGTAATGATTCCGGGAACGGAATCCTTTTAAGGGAGGGTGAATGTAATATCCGAGATTTTTTTTATGTAATTTAAGAATTATTAATGAACGAATTTATATGAAACTTTTGGGTGATTTCATTTATTAGATGTATGTGTGTGGTACATATATATGTTATTTCAAGATATGTGATGAGATGTATTTAAATGGTTGGTTTAGTTTTATTTAACTATTTAAAAAAAATTAAATTAAGTAGGGAATTATTCTATTTTATTACGTGGGATGGTATTAAATCATGAGCTGGAATTCGTAGCAAAATTTAGATACATGGACTGCGTATTTGAGTCTGGAACGTCGAAATTAGTCAGGATAGACTGTAATCACAAAAAATTAGTCCGGAACGTCGAATTTAGTAGGAATCGATATATGGTTCACAAAGTTTTATTCTGAAGGGTAAAATAGTCAAATAGCTTATTAATTGATTAAAATAATATATGTATATTTTTTTTATAATAGAAATCAGCTGAACTGATGGACCCATGAGACCATTAAATTGGGACAAGGGAGGGAGTATACGTATATTACATAATAGCTAAGGTGGAAGTAATTTATTTTATTCCTTAAAATCAAAATTCTTTTTATTTTTCTAACTCCCACATTCTTCCTATTAATTAACTATATTATTGTAGTATTAAGTATTGTGAGTAACTAATCATTAGAGTTGGGGGTTATGGGAATCAAAAGACTCTAACAAAGCTATGCATATATACAAACACACTTTTCTTTTAAGAAAATTCCACCAAGTGAGTAAACATTGAGAGAAATTGAGAGCCTAAGAGAGTTAGAACTAATTTTGGAGGATTACTGAGGATTTGACAAGCAAGGAGAAGGAGCATCATATTAAACCAAGAAGAAATTCATCAAAAGGTAATTCATGAACCCATTTTATTTTTATAAGAAAAATGAGAAGAAAATGCATATAAAATTGGTAAATGATTTGTTGTGGCTTTGTGTTGCCATATTACTGTTGTTTGATGATTATAGATCATTAACAACAAAAGATATGGGTTAATCATGCATCAAATTCATAGAAAATCAAAGAATTAAGCAATGCATGCTCTACCTTTGATAAAATGTCTTTAAGGTGCTAAATTAACCAAAAAGGTGGAAGTTTGTTGAAGTTTGATGTTGTGAAATGTGAAAACATGTGAGAGTAGATGATCTAAACATTAGGAATAATTTAATTGCATGCTAGAAGCAAAATCACAAATTTTTATCAAATTGGGTTTAACTAGTAATCTGTGATTTTTGGGGTTTTTCGGAGCCTCGGAATCATGGTGTATATGACTCGATTAACGTATATAATAATTTTGTAAAATAGTATGTAACATGAGGTACAACCTGTCCAAATTTGATAGGAAAGGGAGTTAAATTGAGCAAGTTATGAAAATCGTAAGCATGCATGTTGGTAATAAAATCTGCAGAATTCTGGAAATTCTAGAATTTTTTCTAAGTATAAAACTAGTGCTTGCACGCTTTTTTATGCAGTTGGTTTGTGGTCTTAGCATGCTAGTTTTATGAATGTTATATTTTTGTAAAATACCTTGATGTATGAAGTTTATTGTGTCCAAGTATCATGGTCATATCATCTTTAGATTAGATTCAATAAAATCGTAGAGTAAACTCTAAAAATCGTAGAGTCAGTGAAAATCGTAGAGTAAACTCTGAAAATCGTAGAGTCAATGAAAATCGTAGAGTAAAAATCTGAAAATCGTGAAGTCGAATTGAAAATCGTAGAGTAAACTCGAAAATCGTAGTCAATGAAAAGCGTGAGTAAACTCAAAAAAATCGTGAGAGTCAATGAAAGTCGGTAGAGTAAACTCAAAATCGTGGAGAGTCGTTGAAAATCGTGAGAGTAAACTCAAAAAATCGTAGAGTCAATGAAAAGCGTAGAGTAAACTCTGAAAATCGTAGAGTCGGTGAAAATCGTAGAGTAAAATCTGAAAATCGTAGAGTGCAAATAGTAGAGTGAAAATCGTAGAGTTAACACTGAAAATCGTAGAGACAGTGAAAATTGTAGAGTGAACTCTGAAAATCGTAGAGTGCAGATAGTAGAGTGAAAATCATAGAGTGAACTCTTAAAATTATAGAGTAAAGTTTATATTACAACTACTATGCGTTGCTAATAGTTGATGTGCATGATTATACAATTGTGTAGGGCACGTGAAGTGCGAGATAGTCGTAAGTCGTTAATGCTATTGGTAAACAACGATCAAGGCAAGTTTCTTACCCTATTTTTCATTATGAATTTATTCAACTCTTATTCGAGTTGATTGCGTGAGGGTAAGTTTGGGCTTGTGATTAAGTAATCATTCGCAAGCTCCTCTATTGTAAAGTTCTATAACTTCAATTGTGATGCGAAACGTTATTGATGATTATTCAGTTCCTATTGTAACTGCTATACTTTAAAGTTCGTATACCCTTAATGAACTATATTCAAGCATGCTTTCTAGCATTCATTTCAGCTAGATGTTATTGATGCAAACGTAGTATATTGTTAGAACAATTCAAATCCTTTGAAACTATTGAATGTTTACCAATCCAAATTGCTTTGGTGAGGTCCTGCATGAATACTAAGATGAACAACCCGAATAACGGGGTAACTGATGTCGGGCATTTAGTCCCATTTACGCTTATGCGTTTAAACTTTATACTTGTGCACAATGTAGGGTATGATAGGCTGATCACCTGGAGTACTTGCAGAGACCGTTTACAATCTATTTGATTGTTAAACTGTCTGATGGTTTTTGATGAAACAAAGTAATGTTCAGGGTATCTAACAGCCCTTAGTATGCTATTGAGAATTCCATAACTCTTATCTTGATATTCCAGTTTATCTCTTGATATTTATTTCAATTGTTGAGAAATATTCATACTAATGCTTTTACTTCTGATGTATGTTCTCAAACTACTTTATATACTTACTGGGCAATTTGTGCTCATTCTTGTTTAAACCTTTCAGTTAAGGATGATACTTATTTGAGGGCTCTTGGTAAGGACAAAGGAAAGTCTAAGATGAAATGATGAGAGTTATTTATGTAATAATTATATTTCCGCATATGATGTGATGTAGTGATAAACGCTAAGTTTAAGTTTTAGTTTATTAAAGGTTGTAAAGACTTGGGACTTTATTTTGAATAAGTATGTAATAGTTAATATTATTATTATTATTAGAGTTACTTAGATAAATGACGATGTATGTTGTATCGTGAGCACCATGTCCTGTAATTGATGTTACACGAATTTGGGGGCGTCATAGTGGGGGCGAACGAAAAGCCTCCTCCAAGAGGGTAATCACCATCCGGAGCATCTCGGCGCTCCAAGCGTCGAACTGCTCCCGTGGTAATCTCGTACTCTCTACAGAGGCCCCTGCTACAATATCCTGAGCAATTTGGTGAAGACAAGAACTGGAAGGCAACTGTTGACGCTGAAAGACCGAGTCGGTATGGAACCTATCTAACAAGGCCCCTATCAGCCGCTGAATGATATCGTCATCCAAGCTAGAACCCGAATGAGATGGTCTGACATGTGCTCTCTGACATTGGCGCTGGTTGGAGCCTATAAAGAGATACAAATTCAATTACTAATAATAATTTATATAATGTAATAAATTCGGATAATTTCGTGAAACATAATAAAATATTACTTCCCGGAAGTGTATATGCGGGTATCCTCGACAGACCCAACACTCGATATCTGTCGGGACTGCTAGTAGGGGGATCCTGTGACGCGACTCAAAGTTTTAGCTCCTTATCCCGATCTAATGCTATATCGAGAAGAGGGGTGGTTTAATCTAACGGCTCAAACCCCCTCCTAATAGCCTCCAGTTCAGCTATACGCTCGTCCCGAAGCCTCTGAAATCGGTCCTGTAATGTATTCCTTATACGTATGTTAATTATATCATTTTATTTACGATTGAATATTATTAAAAGCTAAATAGTAAGATGACTTTTACCAGTATAGCAAAAGCTGCCTGAGACAAAGCACGCTCGTCCTTAGGCGTGTGGGCTCGATCCCAAAACTCTAGAATGGTAGGATCTCGACCTAAGGTTCTCCTCAATGCCTAATAAAAACATTCATAAAATAGGTATTAAGTATTTGTGTGAGAACTTGATGCCTAAATAACTAAATACAACGCATTTACCATCTTCTCCTCCTCGAACGACTGAGAACCAGTGGTGTGTACTATCCGGAGCTGACCACGGTTCTTTTTCGCCTGCTCAGATTTTTTCTTGAAGTCATCACCTCCTCAAATGCGCACACGACCTCCCGTGCTAAATCGGAGACTATATGAGGGCCTTACATCGATCTCATACAACCCGATCGATGTAATTCGCAGCAACATGATGCTCAATCATATCGTCGCTAGCTGACTAAGAGATGCTCGGGTCAAATCGATAATAAACATATAACAAAAGTTAATTTAAAATTAAGAACAATTGAAGAAGGCATCCTAATACAACTATGTAGTAATTAATATAATATGCTTAACTTACGTGGAACTCCCGCAAGACGGTCTGCATAAAAGTGGCATCGTACCTCGCATACTAACTGAACCGCATGCACCCTCTCGGGAGATGCGTCAAACAGATCGCGTGTAAGGTGTGCTTAGCCACCGGGTCTAGTATACTACAGAAAACGTATAACAATATGTGAATTGTGTTTTGCATTATCTGAAATTAATATTACCAATATATTAACATTTACTGCTGGGAAGCGACATCCACCGGTACTATAGAGACTACGTACTATTCGACATTCACCCCTAGTTGTCAAACGGGTTTCTATTTAAGTTCCAAAGTATATTATTTGTAGTATATTGTATTATAGTATATAATTGGTTTATTTATTTATTAAATTTAATTTATTATATTAAATTAAATTAAGACAAATTATTTATTTTATTAAATCGGATTAAATTTATATGAAAACATTTTTATTTTATTTTTGTATTATATTATGTGTTCTTCTAATTTATTATAATTTAATTTAATTTATTATGTTATTTTACTTTATTTTATCTTGTATTATATTATATAATTTTTAATTTTTTTATATTAAATTAAGTTATTAAATTAAATTAAATTTTATTAAATTTTATTTATTCTATTTTATTGTATTATTTTTATTTTATTTTATGTTTTATTGTATTTAAATTATTATAATTTATTATTATTATTTTGTATTTTATTTTATTTTATCTTATTATTACTCATATTATTTAATTTAATTTAATGTATTTTATTTATTTATTAGATATAATTTAAGTTATTTCATTTAGTAACCTATTGTATTTTAATTTAATTATTTTTTTATTTCATTTCATTTTATCTTAGTATTGGAAAATTAATTAACATATTTAAATAGTTACATGGGCCCACAAAATTTGCAATTGAAGAATTCTGATAGAAATTCAGTTGGAAATATCAAATACACTAACCAAAATTATGAACATACAATGTAATAAGCTGCAATTGATACACTGTAATAAGCTGCAATTGTATAAAGAAAAACAAATTGAAACATTTACCAGATGCTATACACTAACAGAAGTTGCAACATAAGTTGTAATCCCAATTTGCATAACAGTTAGGCAGAATTACAATTTTTGGCATAACACAATTTTCGGCAGAACACAATTTTCACAACAGTTAGGCAATGAACACAACAGGTAGACACAAGCAATAACCCATTTCGGCAGAACACAAATAATAACCCTTATATTGACAATAAACACTTAAGTCCCAATTTTAACAATTCATCCAAAATATATATAGTATAACAGTTATCATCAATAGATATATATAATACCAATTTCAGTGCAATATGCACAATATAGGGCAGGACATTATACCTAAATATACATATAAACCATTACTAACCTTAGGCCTTAGTTTGAAAACCGGTTAAAGGAGGAGAAAGAGAGAGCAGAACCCGGCCAGATCGCGAGTCGTCGACGTCAGCTACGTGTGGAAGGGTCGCCGGCAGTGGCCCTATGTGGAAGGGTACCGGTGAATGAAATGAGGTGAGAGCAAGAAGAAGAGAGAGAGGGAGGCGAGGTGAGAGAGGGGTGCAGACTGCAGAAACGAGAGAGAGGCAAGAGAAAATAAAAAGACTGAAATGAGAAGGCGTCTATGTAATAGGTTTTATTAGATAATTCCGATGGAACGTCCGTCGCATATAAGTCCCTCGACCATAAGCTACCTCCGACAGACGTTCCCTAGGATATAAATATATTTTCGTCGAAGATAACTTTCGCACTGGCGGGAAACTTGGCGCTAATATGGCCCTTATACTTTTGACTGATTTCCGTCGGAGTTAGTCTATGTTCGACGGAATTATTTGAAGGGTTTCGACACAAAAATGCACAGCGAAAATAGAAAATTTTAAAGCAATTTCGAAACCCTAAACAGGATCCATGCAAAAAATAATTAATTCAGTGGTTAGAAATTATACCGATTAAGACAGCTAGAAACGATGCGGTTGAATCTCCAACGCAATTCAAACGAATCAAGCTCTCTCTACTAGATTCACACGAATGCTCCGCAATGAACCGTAAATGCGATATGCGAAGAAAAGGAACTGTGGTACTAGCCACCAAGGATGAGGATTTTTAGAACTGTTTCTCTCTAGTCTCTCTCTAAGAGCGGCTAGGGTTTTAGTTAATGAATCGTTAACCCTAAAATAACTGCTACATATCATATATATAGCTGTTAAAAGGGATTAATCAAAACCCTTTTAAAATCCAAATTTATTTATATATATAACTTAATTAAGTCTTACTTAATTAATATATCTATATATAAATTATCCTATTAATTTAAATTCATAATTTAAATAATATCAATCATATTGACATATTTAAATCTTTACAATTTAAATTAATTCCCTTTTTTAACTACGTTCTATGTGTGTGACCCTATAGGTTATTATTACGTTGACAATAATTTTAAAATCATATTATAAAATTATAAACAGTGAGCAACATCTAGTAATGCATCACTGCTACCCAAGTAATAATAAAATCGATGATTCGATACAACCTTTCCGTGACCAATGTTTTAATGTAATTTAATCCTTTTAACCTTGACATCCTAGATTAAACTCGAGTCATGGAATATGTCATATTCTTCATAATTTAATCTGAGTTTTCTTGATCAATGAGTAGACTATATGAATCAAATCACTATTTGAGCATGGCCATGCATTTCATAGTCCTACTCAATCAAGAGGCCTATGGATATCACCCCTAATAAATAGGAGGGTTAAATTCCATCTAGATCACTCATATTTCTCACACGATTCATGATGTACCCAATAATTACCTTTATATTCCACCCTATTAAAGGTGACCTTTGATGATATCAAAGTACATAAATTCTCGTGTAGTAATATAGTGATTTTAGGTCGGAGGACCATTACATCATTTTCACTATGAGAATCGCTAATGACACTTCGATGATCCACATAGAATTCTCATGGTGGGTCTGTCCGGTACATCGTTCTCTAACACATACTTATGCATTGACTTAATATCTCATATATTTATGACCAATGAGATTTGGTCATCAGTCAATTCACATACTAGTCTCACTGCATCATTGTTGTCCTATCAACAATGATACACGACTAGGGACTTTTAAGATCAATGATACTAATTGTAATTATATATTCTCATGTTCAAGTCACATACTTGAAACTGTATAATTTGTATCACTATTCTAAGGAATTTTATTATGTTAACATTTATATAATACATTAAATAAAACCATAATAAAATCATTCATTTATTCAATCAAATATAATATTAAAATGTTAAGCAATTATATCAAATAATTGGCCTCTAGGGCATAAACTCTAACATTATCTTCAACGAGTAATTCAGTCGGACGTATACTATTTCTGAGGGAAAATATTCCGTCAAAGTGTAGTACGTCGATCTTAGTCGTTTTTCTTGTAGTGGCTGTTCTTGAGCCTGCCCAGAAACTCATGTCAGTAGCCAGGGTACCTACTTTGACCATTGCTAGATTCGTGATCATAAGGACTCTGGACTTGCACAAGTGTTAATTATGTATTATAAGTGTAATACTACAATAATCAATTAATATCATTGTTAAAATATATCAAATAAGCAAGATCTACGCCTCCCCAATCTTGTCAGTGGCTGTTCTTGAGAAATTTGGGTTTTCCAGATTTCATCATGAGGATGGTGGTCAACGCTAGTTTGGCCTTGCATAACTTTGATCCAGTGTATGATCTGGTGGGTCTAAGGGCTTTGATGTGTAGTTCTCATATCATACTACCAAGATCAAACTCTAACATGGTCAGTAGCAAGATCCGTGGCCAGTAAAAATGATGTCAGAAAAATCTGGATTTATGGGTTACCCAAAAACAAGATTTCGTGAACGGTCAACGAGTTTTGACCAACAATAACTCTCAATCCGAACATGAACTAACCCCGATTCGAGTTTCAGATAAAAGCCCACATAACATACTACAAATATAAACATTTAAAACACTAAAACCATTAACAGAGACAGATCCAGGAGACCTGACATTTGACTGTCAGACACAACTTTTTCAGATTTCCAGATTTTTGAAAACTTCTAAATCGTGCATCTAGATATTATAGATCCATGATCTATCAGCCCAGATCACTAAAAGACACCCAAATACACAAGTTTAACCAATAAATTACAACATATAACATAAGATCATGAGATTTTGAAAATTTAGGGTTTATACCACTTTAGCTTTGATCCTTTGATTCTGATCCTTGGAGTCTGATCTTGATAAGCTATGGTTTGATATTGACTTATCTCATCACTCATTATCACTCTTAGTCTCGAATTTTATAGAGAGAAAAGAGGTTAGCTAACTTGCTAAGTAAAGTGAGTTTTTCTTTCTCTTTGATCTATTTATTCTATGATACAATAAATTTGGTCCAGCAAATTGGCTGACATAGAAGATATAAGGCAAATGGAGTTGTTAGGGTGGGTGACCAACTCAAAATATAGCAAGATTCACAAGTAACAAATTAAAGAATGTGATAAAAGGGCATTTTGGTCATTTAATTTACAATTTTAATGGCATACTTGTCAATTGTCCAAACCCTTAGGGTTTAGGGTTTAACCCTTAAGGTTTAGGGTTTAACCCTTAAGGTTTTAAAAAATAAAATTCTAGGATTTCCAAATTAGGTTTTCAAAAATAAAAAATTACTATTTCTAAATTACAATTAGAATTTTCTAAGTATATTAAAATTTACTAATCATAATTCAAGCTTGCTAATTAGGATTAATATTTCCTAATTAAAATTGCTAATTTAGCAATTAGGGTCATAATTGTACATTAGGGTTTATAAATAGAAAAATAATCTTTCTAATTTAGAAATAAGGTCTCCTAATTAGATTAGGATATCCTAATTACTTATAACTTGAAAATTAGGATTAATGTTTCCTAATTAACATTAAAATTATTAAACTAACAATTAGGTTTTCCCTAATTATAAATTAGGGTTTCTAATCCAAAAATTAGGGTTTTCTACATCAATTAGGGTTATCCCTAATTAGGTTATCATTAATGACGTTTAAACCTTATACTAGCATTTGCATTCCCAAATTATGGTTTTCAACTTTCGTATTAGGGTTTTAAATTCTCAGAACTAAAATTAGGGTTTCAAGAATCGGTTTAGGGTTTCTTATAAATCGTAAGAATTTTTTAACTGAACATTGACGTTCTTAATATATACTTAGGGTTTGCCATTGATATAGGCTATCTGATCAACCCTTGACCCTTAACCACATATTGTACCCATATACAACTATATACACAGAACATATTCATATATATACAAATTTCTTTCCCGGAAATCTCAAATCTGTTCACTTATTTTATGTCTAGGTTTATTATTTAACCTTAATTCAATATGTTAAAATTTTATAATTATCCAAATTCTCGGGTTGTCACACCATAGCACACTAAGTAACTCTTCGAGCCATCTACCCTTTGCCTCATCAAGCCTTTGCTTTATCCCATTTAGCAAATTCATGTTGGTGACCTCCACTTATCCATTAGACTAAGGATGAGCCACTGAAGTCTTCTGGTGTTGTTTCCCCAACTCCTTTAAAAATTGTTCGAACTTTAAACCTAAAAACTCTTGACCATTATCTGACACCACCACCATCATGATCCCAAACCAAAAGACCACAAACTCCTTCAAAAACATCAAACATTCTTGCTTTGTAATTTGTCGAAGAGGTTTTGCTTCTACCCACTTGGTCATGTAGTCGTTTTCCACAATCACAAAACTGACTTGACCCTTCACTTTCGGTAAGGGGCCCAATATATTGCTCCCTCATACAGAAAAAGGAATCGGGAATAAAACAAAATATAACTCCTC
This sequence comes from Panax ginseng, assembly GCA_020205605.1. Lineage (NCBI taxonomy): Eukaryota > Viridiplantae > Streptophyta > Magnoliopsida > Apiales > Araliaceae > Panax > Panax ginseng. Next base: position 34,804,508 of record CM035147.1, read on the forward strand.
TGGTGGCTGATAAGTGACAGGATTGTTCAGATGACACTTAAGACACTTCTTTATATAATATTTTGCTTCTTTAAAAATTGTAGTCCAATAATACCTATGTCGAAGTACCTTGTATGCCAATGCCTTAGCTCCTATATGGCCGCCACAGATCCTTTCATGAACCTCCCAAAGAATGTACTCAACTTTGGATGGCACAAGACACCTTATTAAAGGAGATGAATGAGCCCTTTGATACAGATCCCCATCGATGAGTACAAAATTGGAACTCTTGTATTTAATTTTCTTCACCAACATTCAATCTGAAGGTAAGACGCCATCGGCCAAAGGCCAAATAATCCAAATAAGGTGTCAGCTAGCAGTTTGATCGCTCTATACACTTCATCTCTGAATGTTGGACAGTTGGTGAATTCAAAATTTCCAAATAAACACAACCACTGAAAGTGCTCGTGTCCGTTGTAGCTAACCTTTCCAGAGCATCGACTATAGTGTTGTTTGACCTGTCAACCCCCTGAAAGACAAACAAACTGAAGTACTAGAGCCGATCTTTGACCTCTACCAAATATTTGACCATCCTTGTCCCCCGGGCCTTATACTCCCCCGAAATTTGCTTTACAACTATCTAGGACTCACTGAAGATTACCAACTTCTACACCCCAAGACTCTTCGCTAACTGAAGACCAACGAAAATTGCTTCATACATTTTGCTAACTCGTTCGAAAATGTTCATGTAGCCCCGACCTGATCTTAACTGTCTTGTCCTTTTTTCCCGAAATTAACTCAATATCCTCCAACTCTTTGGCAGGCATGAAAAGGGGTTCGGTACTGCTTTCTCTAAATGGTTCAATTTCTAACGTCATTGTCTTCCTTTTCTTGTTGATCCCTACCCTTGAAGAGATCATTGTGTTTCTATAACATCTCTTTGCCAAATCGAGGTCGCCTACCACTTCTCCTATTCCATTGGGCGTAGGGAATTTTGATTTTAAAATATGAAATCGATGCCACTGCTTGCAACGTTGTTAAGGTCGGCCTTCCAAGAATAGCGTAGTTAGCTGAGTTTATTTGTACCATAAAAAATTTGTAGGTTATCTCCACCTTTTGAGGAGCTCTCCCAAAGACTACCGGCAACTCAATAGTCCCTGCAACCTTGACCTGATCATTGCTGAAGTCGTACAGAGGAGACTTATGCCCAATCTCCATCTTTCTTCCCTCTAAGTCCATTCTCTAGTAGGCGTGAGCATACAGAATATCCACCGAAGAGCCATTTTCTATCATCATCCTTTTCATGTCAACCGATCTGACTTGGGCAGTTATAACCAATGCTCCCTCCTGTGGCCTGATCGGCTCTGAAGGATAATCCTAATCAGTGAATGATATGACTGTACTCGGAAATTATCTTTCACACCTAACAGGCTAATCAGACATCGAGAGAACTACATCATAAAATCCACGCCTCTTCTTCACCATGACCTTCCCGATCGATCCGCCCATAATCACATCCATCACTCGACGTGTTGCCTAGCTCGGATCCTTTTGTTGCGGCTGTGCTGTTGGGTTTTGCACTGGTGTACAAGTCGAATGTTGCACCCCCGAACTATTATGTCCCGCGACTGAAAGCAGTATGCACACAAGCCAATCATATTTTATATGATGCAGCATTTATTTTGTAACAATTTTATTCATCTATTAATAAAAAGAGTTTAGTTATTAAAGGCTTTTATATTATATACATGATGTCGTTATATTAAATGTGATAAACCCATAGTTTTAAGAAATACTTTTAGAATCATGATAATGCTAATGAGATCTAAATTCTTAGAAAGCTTAAAACTAAAATAGTTCCCAATCATTGGATTACTTAAAAAGGGGATTAGTGAATCCGGATAGATTGGTACATACGTTGCTAGCTCATTGGATGAGAATGATTGATCTCATGATCATTTGTGTGGAGACACTAAAGAAAGTATTTAGGTCCTTATTGGAGAATAAGTTCACTAAATGTGGCTCACTAAGGAATACCTAATGGAGTTTTACTTGTCTTTCAATATGAATTCTTAATGTGGTAGTAGTACAAGTGATCATTAGAATTTAGATCATCATAGTATCTTGTGTATGATGAAGTATACTTTGACATATCCCTTAAAACCCTTAGGCTATATTAAAGAGAATGATTGGGTATAATAAGTTGTACATGGAGATAATGACTGATCAACAGAGAATCTACCGCTTCTAGTAAAAAGAGGGGAATGTCATATGTATTTCGATAAATGACAACCCAGTTGTGACAACCCGAAAATCGTATTGTCTAGAATTTAAGTTTAAAGAATTAGTTATTAATAAAATGAATTTTATTAATACTATTTTGTGCTATGTGTTTATTAGTCGTTCTATAACCTAGGATGATTATAATATGGGAGGATTCTGGCTACGAGCTAGACTGAACGAATAAGAATTTTCAAGAAAAAAATAAAAAAATTTCGGGAACAACAATATTTATGGGGAAAAAGACGAAATAGGCACTATTCACCCGACAAAACCTAAGGGTTAGGGTTTGAATAACCTAAGCCTTTTCGAGAGTTCGGTATGTCGAAATGACATTCAGTCGAAAGATTTGACGATAATATATCGTGAAAAGTTAAGTAAGCCGATAAACGTTTTTCTCAAAAAACGAGCAAAATTCGGATAAAATAAAAACGACGAAAAGTACTGTTATGTAATTTTCATTCGTTTAACTATGATAGGGGAAAACGTGAAGGAAGACTCTTAACATCAAAAAGTGTTTTTCAATTTTTCGGAGTTCCGAAGAATGCGTAAAAGTTAATCTATAAAGGAAAGACGAAATATCCAAAAATATTTGGATTTCGAGAATTGCAATTTTTCAAACTGTCGGACGAATTTCGCAAGATGGAAGCTTCGTGAATAGTAAGGAGGTGTGATTAGTAACCCTAGGGGTGAAATGACTATTTTGCCCCTAGCTTTGAAAATTTATTAAAGGAAGCTTAAATTCATTTGTTGGTGATTTTGAAAATCACTAACACTTGAGAGAGAGAGAGAGATTTCAGATGAGAAGGAAAAGCTAGCCCGAGTGCACGCTTTATCCATCGGAGGAAGATTAAAGAAGAAAGGTAATCCAAAATTGAACTTCTAAATAATTTTCTTTAAGTTTTCTATGTCAAAAATATAGATTAATGAGAATAAGAAGTAAAAGATGTTAAGAATGATTTCATATGGTTGAAATCATGAAGAAATAAGAATTAGAAATTTAGTTTATAAATTTCTTAAGGAATTATAAGATCTATAATGAATTTGAACGATCCGAATGAATCATATGAACGATTTAGTGATATTAGTAAGGAATGGTGTTTTATTACATCAAATTCCAAGGAAAAGTTAAATCGTAATCAAAATATCAATTAAAAATGAAGAACGAGCGAAGAACACGAAGAACGTTGTTGATGGACAAATTTAAAATCATCGTAGAATAACTTGTTGTTGATGGACAAGTTTAAAACCATCACGTATATGTTAGTTTCTTATTGCTTGGTTAGGAACGATAGAAATGTTCATGAAGAACGAATTTAACTTAGCTATAACGATGTTATGGCAAAAATTTTGTAAAAGACGATTGAGAATAGAAAGTATGTAAATGAACCCGAATGAGTAGGGTTTCATAAGAAAGTAAGAGAACGTAGAAAATGTGAGTCGTGGACTGAAGAATGAACGAGTTTCGAGTTCGGATGACCGAATTACGGACGAACAGACGAAGAACGTTAATAACATAAAACGAACAAGTAATGAAATTTAAGCCAATTGAATGGCATGTTAAAAAGATTCAGAATAAATTTATGTCTGAGGGACTTGAAGTACGTAAGATAAGTAAGATAATGACTTTGGAACGACCTCGTTTCGAGTTATAACGAAGAAGTTATGAGATTTCAAAGTAAGCATCTTAGACATTTTCCAAGACTTAGAAAAGTTTTGGGAATTTTAAGCCTGGCGTTGTAGCGCCAGCTATGCCTTGGTAGGCGGCGCCAACCCAGGCATTTATGCACTATTAACTCGTGTCGCAGCGCGAGAGGAAAGGAAGAGTTTGGCGTTAGAAGCCTGCATCGGGAAGAAGAAGGTGAGAGTAGACTCATGTAAACGCGAGAGAGAATAAAGGAAATCGGTAGCCAGCGGCTGGGTGCAATAGCGGCCAAAGAGGAGCTTTTAATTTCACAAACTCCTGGGGAAGTGTATGGAAAGATAATGAACGTGTAGTTCACGTAATGTAACACTTAAACAAGTGATTTAAACCTTTAGTAAAGGTTGAACGAAATGATTGAACAGGATTAAAAGACGAAGAATGTAATGAATGTAAACGCAATGCAGTGGCGATGAACGATCAGTCTTAGCATACAACGAACTGTATGGCTTCGACATTAAGAAAGAATAATGAACGTGGGGTGCATGTAATGGATAGCGAATGTAAGCGTTAAACACTTTAACCGACGTGAGGGTTGAGTGTATACGAATATTAAACAGGCATAACCTACACACTGTGTATGGTTTGACCGTAAAGTAATGAAGACTAATGATTAAACCTATGAATGGTGAAGAAACGGAATTAATGACAATAACGTATAACGTAAAGAAGCCGAGTTAATAATTATTACTTGGATGACATTCCGAGTCGAATGAACCGGACGTTGTAAGATATGAATAAGGTAAGGTAAAATGCTTAACGCTATAAATGCGTAGAATTAAAATTGAATTATCGTTCTACGTATACAAAAGACTGTATGACTTAGACGATAAGAATGAATCCAGAGGTATGGCATTTAGTTGCCAAGAAGCCATAAGGAATCGGAAATTAACTTAATGATCATTATAGTTTAATGGTTCGGATGGGTTAAGATAAAGTTAGGTTGTGGTACAATTGTATTCTTTGATGGTTGACATATGGGAGCTGGGCTAAACAATACCTTCAGAGAGTGGAGGTATATAAAAAACGTGAAACTGATCTAACTCACTGTGAAAGACAGTGTAGACGAGACGGGAACTTGTTTGTTGGTTGTTTGTGGGAAACCACTCAGAGTACCAAATGGACTACTTGCAGAGACGCGATGTGTACTGAGTCCTAGAAAGGTTATAGGAAGAAGATAAGAATATAAATAATCAAAGATGATGATCGTATGAGTAAGACATCTCTGTATGTCATGAAGCCGTAAACCGGTAAAGAAAGTTAGTCGCGTAAACTTAAATTTCAAGAACAATAATCTTAAGAAGTAAAGAAAAGTTTAAACCAATGCGTAAGTCAAGTATATGACTAATTGGTGTATGTGTCATTTCCCTATGTGCTATATAGGAATTAGAATGAGCAGTTCAGCGTAAACTATAAGTTGTAGCTGTGGGTAAGGCAAGTTTCCTAACTTCATTTATAATTTAGATGAATGCTAGTTTCTTAAACTTTTCAGATGTTGAACTTGAGAAGTTTTGTCTATGTGCAAATGTGCGAGATTTGTACAAGGTGGTAGAACGTATGAGGCCTTGTGCCATAATTTGAACACTTCGGTGTTTCTATGAGATGAACTGTTCTGTGTTTGAATTGTTAATATGAGCATGTTCTATTTATACATGAACCGTTATTATTCAGTCTATACTAATAATTCTAGCCAGACAAGATATATATGGAAAAGGTAGAAGAATGAAAGTATTTCAAAGTGAATGTGATTAATGTTTTAAAATTATAGGAATCGAGATTATTCCTATTATTCAAGTTGCTTCATAACCTTTGTTCGGTTATTGAAGTCTTAAAGAATGTTTAAATTCTTAAAGTTGTTTATTCAACTGCTATGACTTGATGGGTAATTGAATACTCACACTTGCTTTAAATGAAAAACATTTTCAGCGAATGATGTTAGAAAAAACTTAAGGATCCCGTAAAGATCAAGCTGATAGGTATCCAGAGGAAGTGCCATTCAGTATATGAATAAGCGTGAAGATCAAGCGAAGACTTGAAGATCAAGCGAAGACTTGTAATGTAGAATAGTTTAATTAAAATATAGACTAATTTAATGAACTGTTATGTATCATTGGTGACGGGTAAAATTCACTCTTGTAAGATGTAAAGAATAATATATTTATCAGTATTTGTAATGAACGAGGTTATAAGGTAATAGAACCTAGAATTTGAGAATGTATGTTGTTATATTTAACTATACAATAATGTATGTTAAGGAAGAAAATGTACTCGTGATGCACGGAATCCAGGTGTGAAGATAGACCGAATTTCGGGGCGTTACACCAGTAGTCCTTAGCCAAGGTAGAATGAAATTAGAAAAGAGTTTCTAATTTGCATTATTTGGAGTTGTGCAATTAAGAATCGAAATACATATAATTGAATAAAATAAGACTTGCCAATAATTTCATGTTTTATATTTAATTGGCACATTATATGGTAGAAAGATTAAATTGTACGGTAACTATTTACTCAAAGGTTCTTTTATGATTAGTGTTGAAATATATATTATTTGGAAAGTCGTTGATCGCTAAGGGGGTTTACCCTTATTGTAGAATAAATGTTATTTATTTAAATGAATAAAATAGTTTAATTTATTTATTTAAATGAGATTAAAATTGTTCTAATTGATTTATTCACAACCGATTTAATATGCAGAACCTAAAGGGTCAAACCATAAAATGAAGAAATTTATTTAAGAAATAAATGGCATAATCGTAATAATAAGTTAAGTGTATTTAATTTAATCTATGGTGATAGAATAAATTAAATAACTTAATATTTATTATTTAAAATTTTAGAAATATTAAATATAAATTAATAAGAGGAGTATTATTATTATTATTATTATTATTATTATTATTACTATTAGTATAGTTTAATTCCTAAAGGAGATTGAGAATTAATTAGTAAAAGTACTCTCATTAATTTTTAATTGGATAAGAAATATAATAAATTAAAGGAGTTTAATTAATTAAATCAAAACCTTATTCCTAAATAGTTTAGGAGGGTTGCCTACATCTATAAATAAGAAAGTCTTATTATGGATTAAGTACACACTAACAATTCCGAGAGTTGGGAGAGTACATAAATTATGATTTTGTCAAACACTCATCTTCTTGAATAATTGTTCTTCCTTGGTGGATTACCTCTAGAGGCCAAACACTTGGGTGGTTAACATTGATCAAGGGAAGGAATCAAAATTGGTGGATTCAAGTTGAAGGTGAAAAGGAATTGGAGGTGAACTCGTATATGAGGAAGCTAGTTTCTACAATGGTATGAATCTGATCTTCTTCTCTTTTTTATTGAATTGATAATTAGGCACAAAGTATGATCACAGTGATGGTTTGTATGAAAATTTTAAAAACTTGTTTTATAACGCTTCCGCTACTCTTATGTGATTTGTTTGCATGACTGCGCTATATATAAACCTAACAGTGGTATCAGAGCCTAACTTTGTGCTAATTATCTATTTTGATGATTCTTTGTATGTATGATATTCGATTGGATCAATTTTTTTGGGAAAATGAAAAAAATTTAATTCTACTACGCGACCGCGCCGCTTCTCAGTTCATTTTGGGCGTGACCGAGCCCGTCCCATGGAAAAATGATCCTGGCCTTATAGCGCGGCTGCGCCGCATCCCAATTCATTCTGGGTGCGGCCACTCCACTTGCCAGAATACCAATTTTTTTTAATGTTTTCTATTAACATAAATTTTTTATTTAATTGATAAAAGTTTAAAATAAAAGAGTTTATTTTATCTGAAATATGATTTCATATTGCTAAAATTAAAGGCGTTTAATTTGAATTTGGTTTTTGATTAAAATAAAAGAGTTTATTTTGTTTCAAAACTAAATATTAGCAAACTTTTGCCCATTAAATGATATGAATGCGTATATGGAATGGATTTATTATTCATGAGATTATTTATTGATGCATATGGCGATATGTATGATAATAAATGGGATTGATTATGCACTATTGACCAATGTGATTGTATTTTATTTTAGTTGGATGCATGAATGTATGGGTGTTATAAATGGGGTATGCGTATCTCGTCTTATCTAATTTTTCTATGATAGAAATTTTATCTCCATCCTATGTACTTCCCCTTGACTGTTGATCAAGGTTTCTATTTATTGTAAGTAGTTTTGTAATAGGAATAGTTAGAATTATTTTGAAGAATTGGAGACTAAGGAACAAGGAGCGCTTGAAGACCCGTTTGTAATGGAGCACAAGTTTAAATGTAATAGTTATGTTTAAATGCAGTTCTTGCACTAGGTTTGACCTTTTAGTTTACTTGGTGGCTCTAGTGAACCAAACTAGAATAAAGTTCATTATTAATCTAGGTAGAATATCGTATTCTATATGTGCATTCTTATATTATATATTATGCAACATGATTCACATGTCAATTAATATGACGCATATTTTATATATATGTGCATGCACGAAACAAGATGAGAAAAATAACAACAAACCATTCAAAGAAATTATATTAAGTTGTAACGTTCAAAGATATTTGGAATATCAAACGTCGCCTTCTAGCATTATAAAATGATAGAGTATCAATTAATCATTATAAGTTTGTTGTCACCACAAGGCTTATCTTAATTTTTTGAGATGTTGTTTTATCACATTAGATACTTATAAATAGATTGAACGATGTTGTTTTGTTGTGTTTGTGACGCCCTCAAATTCGGGTATCTTCCAACCCGACAGATGGTGCTACACGGTGCTACAGTTCACACAAACATTCAATTGAAATGCCTCAAAAGAATGAATATGTCTTATATATATTCAAAATAATATTAACATTCCCCTAGGTTCTTTATAACCGTTACAATTGTTTTTGTCATAATATCAAATATTATCATTACAAACCTATACTATTACATAGGTAATCTACGGATTCGCCTTAGCCTTCCCTTTATCCTTGTCGGATCCGTCGGTCCGTTCGATCTTAGCTGCATTCATATGGTTCAAGCAGGAGTGAGCTTAACTAGCTCAGCAAGTACAACAATTCTTGTAAAATAGTATGCTTGAAACATATGAATTGTATATCTTCAATAACTAAACAATAGTTACGAAGTACTATCGATAATTCAAAATAGCACTTCTTTTCATTCAAAACATTTTACAATGACAATATTCTGTAAAACATCAATTCCGGTCTAAGACCATGAGCATTTCATAAGTTCTTTGAAAAGGACATCCCGACACTTAGTCCGTAAGTTCGACATAGCTTACGAGCACGTCTAGGTCATCAGTCTATAGTACTCTATGTTGATCAACACTACATTCATTAAACGTATGTATGTTTAAGTTGTGGCAACCTCACGTGCCTGTCGTTTGAAGACAAAACAATTTAGCATACTCAGTCTTCATTTGAAAACCACACCAACATAGTTTGGTAAAACATTGACAATACTTTGATAGATTAAAACATATCATAAGTCTAGCCGAAAGAAGTAACTTTGACTTCATCAGACATTAGTTCATGCTTAAGAATACATTAATCACAAAGCTTGTCCAGATTGAACTAAAACAAGGGTTAGAATACTTGCCTTTAGCGTCTGCACTTTAAGTCTTTAAGGTCTCTACAGTAGATTATAACATCACATAACACATTAGGTCAAGAATAAACATACATAGTTCCTAAAGAATCGTACCCTTCTTTTCAATCTAATTGCGTATTAGATTTATTATTATTGGTTCCGACTTCCCGTTACATCGTTCTTACGTTCACATACAATTGACTTACCTTAACCCTACGTGATCATACTTGAGGTTTAATCATGACTTAATAATGTTTCATTAAGTTCCTTAGTTCATTGTTAATCAATTACCATTCATGTTATACTTATAAACTTTCTTTATTGTCTAAACCCGAAGACTTGACTCAATCGGCACATTCAACAGCATTACTTTCCCTTCGTTATACGCTTATACTCTGATGGCAAAAAAGACTGGACTTCGGCGGCTCTTGGCCGAGTCCCCTTCGTTCGTCCGTGGCGAGCTAAACTCCATGGCACATCTTTTCCTGGCCAGTTTTCGCTATTTGTGGTGCCACCTATTTGGCTTTGATAGTTTTCAACTTTGTGAGATTCCCATTCTGTGCACCTTCTTTGGATAGTTTTTCAACTTTGTGCTCAAACTCCAGGTCGTAACTTCTTCAAATCATAAACACTAATTGTTCATGCAAGAATTGTATCTTTTTGACTTCGTTAACTCTAAATTCACCTATTAGTTCATTTTAAACGAAAATGATAAACGTTCGTGAACGTTCAACGCTCATTTCTTCGTTGTAAGTCGGAATTCGGTCATTTTTGAGTCCGCAACTTTATAATGCCAAATAAGACTTGTCTCCATCGAAAACCAACTTTTTCGAGTTCAAACACAAAATCTGACTTCCATTCCGAGAATTTCACAATTCGACGATTATCGTCCAATCGTGTGAATTCTGGCAAAACTTCATTAATTATGATTTGTTCATTGCTTCAAATGGATTCAATTCATCAACTAGACATCTCAACTTGTATATTACATCAACTTATCTTCATATTAAGTTATGGCTTATTCTTAATAAGTTTACAACTTAACAACTTATAAACTACAAGATTTCATTTCCTTATGACTTATTATTGATTTAAGTCATTTAACCAACATTCTTACATCTTATTAACATACCAAATTCATTTATTTAAATATGATACAAGTTCAAATATGACCATCATAAGTTCATAACTTACTTAGGTTTAAATTAATTATTCATGACTTATACGGCTTAAGTCCATTGATTATCCAATTCTTATGGGTTCTTAGCATACATGTTCATTAAGCTACACTTCTCTTACCACCCTACAATGGTAGAGATGGAAGATATAAGATCATAAGATCATTTACCTTTGATGACTAGTTTTCTTCTTCTTGAAAATCTAACAATGGAAGTTTGACTTATAAGTGTTTATTCTCTCTAACACTTAAGTTACTTAGCTTGGATGAAAATCAACAAACAAATAATGAATTGCGAGCTTGCTATTTATAGAGCTTCTAAGGTTAGGGAAAATGGGTTATTAAGACATCCACCTCCTTAAGTAACCTCCTTACTATTCCATACTTAATCCCTAAGTAAACTTGCTCCCTACACAAAATGCTTAGCCACCACATAAAGTTATTGGTTAACACAACACTTGGGCACCAAGATCACCCATGGGTTGCCCCGTGGATCACCCTAGTCTTATGGATCATTACATTGGGCTTAGGTTTAATTTGTTTAGCTTAAGCTTTTGGGCTTGCTTTAAATTACTATGGGCTTCATATTATCAAACACTTAGGCTAAACATTACTATATCTTGGGCTTGTCCCTTAATGCTTATTGGACTTGCACTTCCTACAAGATTCCACAATCCCATTTCATTAGACTTTAATCCTTAACGTTCTCAAATTAAGTCCGCATGCGAAATATTACGTTTTCCATACTTGAATTATTATTACATAATCTATCTCACCTCAATATTCTAACGTTACGTATTTCTCGAAAGTTCAAAAATAATTCCCTAGCGGAAATTGATGAATAGTGTTTTTCGGAAAATTTCTCTGAAAGCTTTTATTTTCGTCTTGGAAATTCAAACACTTTAATTCCTTCACGTAGTTAAAATACTATGACGTTCCGACGTTTCTAGGTTATAGAACGAATAAAATAATATTATTTGTCCCCAAAATAATAACACATATAGTAATGTTTAGCCTCATTAGAACGACATTCATCTTACTAACACATAATAATAACAAATAATATTATTTTATTATGTGTTAGTAAGGGGCATTACACTCTCTCCCCCTTATAAGGATTTTGTCCCCAAAATCTCGCTAAAAACAAAAATTACACAAACAAATGAGGGTAATTCTTCTTCATCTTTTCTTTCAATTCCCACGTTGCTTCTTCGACACCGTGGTTCTTCCATAACACCTTTACGGATGGTATAACTTTGTTCCGTAGAACTTGCTCTTTTCTATCGATGATTTGAATCGACAGCTCTTCATACGTTAAATCCTTCTCAATATGAATAGCCTCATACTCTATTACGTGTTTATAATCTGGCTTATATGAACGTAATACAGATACATAAAACACGTTATGTATTCTTTTTAGGTCTGGAGGTAACGCTACCACATAAGCTACCCCTCCCACCTTTTTTAATATTTCAAAAGGTCCAATAAACTTGGGACTTAACTTTCCCTTCTTTCTGAAGCGTATCTTTCCTTTCCAGGGAGATACCTTTAGAAATACATACGAGCCTACTTCGAACTCCCTATTTACTCGATGCGAATCTATAAACTACCTTTGTCTGTCTTGAGTTGCTACCAATTGCATTCGTATTAGCTTCACTATATCCGTTGTTTGCTGCACCAATTCTAGTCCTAGCATTCGGCGTTTTCCCACTTCATCCCAATACAATGGTGTTCTACATTTTCTCCCGTACAAGGCTTCGTAAGGCATCATGCCTATGCTTGCATGATAACTGTTGTTATATGAAAACTCTACTAACGGTAAATGATTATCCCAACTACCCTTGAAATCCATGACGCAAGATCTCAACATATCTTCTAACGTCTGAATTGTTATCTCGCTCTATCCATCGATTTGTGGATGATATATCGTACTCAACTTCAACTGTGTCCCCAACTGCACTTGAAAACTTCTCCAAAAGTTCAATGTGAATCGCGAGTTACGATCTAACACGATAGAAACTATGCACTCCATGTCTGGAAATAATTACCTTAACATAAAGTTTAGCTAACTTGTCTAAGTTATACTTAACCCGAATTGGCAAAAAGTGAGCTAACTTCGTCAACCAGTCCACTATTACCCAAATAGCATCATATCCCTTCTGAGTAGTCGAAAGTCCCACCACAAAGTCCATCGTGATATGCTCCCACTTCCACTCCGGAATCTCCAATGACTGTAACAAGCCACTTCGTCATTGATGTTCGGCCTTAACTTTCTGACAGGTCAAGCACCTACTCACATACTCGGCTATTTCTCTCTTCATGTTCGGCCACCAAAAACTCTGTTGAAGTTCTTGATACATCTTAGTGCTACCAGGTTGAATCGAGTACCTCGAACTGTGAGCTTCTTGTAAAACTTGCTCCTTTAATTTTGTCTCATTTGGAACCCAAATTCTTCCTTCAAATCTTAATAATCCCTCATTATCAAGATTGTACTTAATATCTTTTTCATTGGTTAACTTCTTCTTCATCTGGTCACACTCATCAATTTTCGAGTTGCACCTCCTTAACTCTCTCTACGATGGTAGATTGCATCTCTGTCGCAAATAGTCTCTATCTCGATTCATTTGGAAACTTCACCTCTAACTCCATCCTAGCCATCTCTGTTATTAACTCAATTTGAGCCGTTAACATAGACAACTTCTCCCAACCCTTTCTACTTAAGGCATCGGCCACTACATTGGCTTTTCCAGGGTGATACAGGATTTCATAGTCGTAATCTTTTATTAACTCCAACCATCTCCTCTATCTCATATTCAACTCCTTATGTGTGAAGATATATTTTAGACTCTTATGGTCCGTGTATATCTCACATTTTCCCCCATAAAGATAATGTTGCCATATCTTTAAGTCAAACACTACTGCGGCCAGTTCCAGATAATGAGTAGGGGAAACTTTCTCATAATCCTTCAACTGCCTTGATGCATACGCAATGACCTTGCCATGTTGCATGAGCACACAACGAAGTCCTCTATGCGAAGCATCGCTATAAACAACGAAATTTTATGTGTCATCGGGTAATGACAAAATAGGCATTTCACTTAACCTCTTCTTTAGTTCTTGAAAACTATCCTCGCATTTCTCCGTCCACATGTATTTCACCATCTTCCTTGTCAAATTAGTCAACGGAGTAGCTATCTTTGAAAAATCCTGAATGAATCTCCGATAGTAACCCATTAACCCTAGGAAACTCCACACCTCAGTCGGCATTTTCGGTTGTTCCCAATTCATCATGGCTTCCACCTTCGCTGGATCTACTGAAATCCCTTCATGATTAATGACATGACCTAGAAATTTCACCCTCTCCAACCAAAATTCAGACTTAGTGAACTTCTCATATAACTTCTCCTTCCTTAGTGTTTCTAACACTACCCTTAGGTGTTAAGCATGATCTTCTAGCGTCTTAGAATAGACTAGAATATCATCGATAAACACCATGACAAACTTGTCCAAATATTGTTTGAACACTCTATTCATCATATCCATAAATGCAGTTGGTGCATTAGTTAGCCCAAATGACATCACCAGAAACTCGTAATGACCATAACGAGTTCTGATGTTTTTCTTTGGTACATCTTCATTCCTAACCTTCAGCTGGTTATACCCCGTCCTCAAATCTATTTTAGAAAAATACTTTGCCCCTTTTAACTGATCAAAAGATCATCGATCCTGGGCAATGGGTACTTATTTTTTATCATTAACTTGTTCAACTCTCGGTAGTCGATACAAAGTCTTAACGATCCGTCCTTATTCTTTTCAAATAGTACCGGTGCTCCCCATGGTGAAACACTCGGTTGAATGTACTTCCTATCCAACAGTTCTTGTAACTACACCATTAACTCCTTCATCTCCACTAACGCCATACGATACGGTGCCCTAGAAACTAGTGCCGCTCCTGTCACAATGTCTATTACGAACTCGGTCTCCTTTTCCAGCTGGAATACCCAAAAATTCACTTGGAAATACATCCATGAATTCACTCACTATAGGTATTTGTTCCATGGTCGCTCCCACTCTTTGGGTATCAACAACATGGCACAGATAACCTACACACCCCTTCCTCAATAGTTTCCTAGTTTGTGCCATGGTAAGACAACCTGAACGTCTCGGCGATTTTTTACCATAAAATATTACATGAGGTTGTCTTAACGTTTTAATATTTATGCTTTTCTTTTGACAATCTATAATTGCCTCATGGTTAACCAACCAATCCATTCTGAGATTTATGTCGAATTCTCCTAATTTTATCGGTATCAAATCTACCGATAATTTAAAATCACGTATGTCTACGCAACAACTCCTTTGAATATCTTCAACAGGAATTATCTCTTCGTTTGCTACCTTAATATTTAAAGGTATTGGCAACTTTTTGGGAAGTAATCCTAATCGTCTAGCAAAATCAAATGCGATAAACGAACAAGTAGCACCCGAGTCAAACAACAGGTAAACATTTAGGTCGTTGATCAGAATAATATATGCGACTATGTCCCCTGAGGCCATCACATCTTGGACAGTCATGTTAAAGGTATGGGCCATCGACCTACCCGTCGTCGCTGGACCACCAATAGCTAATTTACCGCTATTGGCACCCTTGCTCCCGTTCGTCCCCTTTTTCAAGATGTTCTTCACCATGTGGTAAGTTTACCCACACACAAAGCATTCGTAGTTCTTCTTCGGACTTGGACAGTTAGGTGTAATGTGCTCCTCCTCTCCAAAATTATAGCATATGGCCTTCCCCTTGAGACAGACTCCTAAGTGAGTCTTCACACAGGCCTTGCTTCACTTCGGGTCTCCTTGCTTCACTTTAGTATTCCCAGAGTTAACCACTTTCCTTTTATACCCTTCACCACTCCCGTTGGCTCCCTCGACCTTCACTCCCCCATCTACTTTCCCTTTATTCTTCTTATCCTTGTGGTAATGGCTCAATGCCTCGCTTCCACCTTCATCGATTATCGCCTTCTCTAAAATAGTCCCAAACGAATTACTTTGGAACACAGAAATACGGTTATAGAGCCAGGGTTTCAAGTGCCACTTCTCGTCAACCCTCGGTGTCCACTTCACATTGAGCAACCTCGCCATTCGTCATTAAACTTGGTGGCATATTGAGGAACCATCATGTCCCCTTGTTTCAAGTTGAGAAACCTCATCTCCATTCTCCCCTACTCGTGGGAAAGTAGTTCTCGAAGAATATCTCCTTGAACCTCATCCACGTTAGATTCTCTATATCGGCCCTAGCCTGGTTGGCCTCCCACCAAAAGTCAACCTCTCCCTTCATCATGTAGGTTGCAAAGGCAACCTTCTGTCCCTCGTCAACATTTGCTATGACAAATGCCTTCTTGATTTCCTTCACCCAAGTTTTGGCTTTGATAGGGTCCGTAGTTCCTTTGAACTTCGACGGACCCACACTCTTGAAATCCTTAAACGTAGTAGCTCGTACTACACCGGGATTTACGGGGATGTTAGCCCCATTTCTATTAAACGCTGTTGTTAGTAAATTAACAAATTCCTGTACGGGGTTAACCGGACCTCCCTCCAATTGATTTACATTAGCGCCTTGGTTTTATTGAACTCTTCTTGGCGGCAATTTGCTATTACAACAAACAACACATTTTGTTATTATTCGTTTCCTGTTAGTTAGTTATTATTAACATTAAATAATAACTTCAACATCCATTACTCAACATGTTACGAAAAAGGCTTATATTGATTTATTCATTGTAGTATAATACTACATCGGTTACATTATCCAGCCTAAGCTGATTACATTACTATCCCGCTATTGCTTTCCAAACATTGGGATTTACAAAAGACTACCCTTTGTTATACAAAAGAGGGTTTTACATCACTACTAGATACACAATATTTACATATCTATACTACTCTATCTACTAATAGATTACATCTGCCTCAAGGCATTATCAAAATATGCCTTGGCAAGACCGACAATAATATCACGGCTGATATTATGTCGTGTCTGCCCTGCTTCTATGGGATATCCAACTACCTGCTACTGGAAGTCTGCATGAGAACTCCTACGAATATAGGAAATTCTCCATATCTTCTGCTTTTTGGTCTTTTGCTCCCCCCTGAGCTCAAAGACCTCCTGTTTCAGCTCATGGACCTTGTCCTTGGCCAAAATTCGCTCATTGTGTTCTTGTTCCCACATCGACTCCACGTCTGTCTTATCCTCCAAGACAGCCTGGAGCTCTGTTTTTAGCTCCTTCACCTCATGACAATAATGGATGTTTCTATCCAATACTGACATAAAAAGTGACATCATTGACTCCCCCGGAGCCATCTCCGTTGCTATTGCTACTGGGTTGAAGGACACTACCTCCACCTCTTCCTCCAATATGTCGTCGAACACAGACATAAGGTCTAGGCTCTTTCAGTCTCCATACTCAACAACTACTACTTCGGGCTCTACTGTTATGGGGTTTGGTATAATCTCTATCTAATTAACTGATCCTTCATTGACTACCTGTACATCTCTATACATTCCATTTTCTCCTGACATCTACAACAACACAAATAAGTTTGATTAGTACACGTCAGTAGAATAATAAAAACACATAACATATATAATGCATTTTTATAAGGTTGATTTTTAACTTTTATTTTTTTGACTTTTCTTAAGGTTATGAGTTAAGCTTTAAATCCCCCCTTAAGTTTTATAACCTAATGCTTTGATACCAACCTGTGACGCCCCCAAATCCGGGTATTTTCTAACCCGACAAATGATGCTACACGGTGCTACAGTTCACACAAACATTCAATTAAAATCCCCCAAAAGAACGAATATATCTTATATATATTCAAAATAATATTAACATTCCCCCAGGTTCTTTATAACCGTTATATTGTTCTCGCCATAATATCATTATTATCATTACAATCCTATACTAATACATAGGTAATTAGCCTTAGCCTCCTTTTCCTTTATCCTTATTCGGATTCAATTCGATCTTAGCTACATTCATATGGTTCAAGCAAAAGTGAGCCTAACTAGCTCAGCAAGTACAACAATTCTAGTAAAATAGCGTGCTTGAAACATAGGAATCGTATATCTTCAATAACTGAACAATAGTTACGAAGTACTATCGATAATTCAAAATAGCACTTCTTTTCATTCAAAACATTTTACAATGACAATATTCAGTAAAACATCAATTCCGGTCTAAGACCATGAGCATTTCATAAGTTCTTTGAAAAGGACATCCCAACACTAAGTCCGTAAGTCCAGCATAGCTTACGAGCACGTCTAGGTGATCAGCCTATAGTACTCTATGTTGATCAACACTACATTCATTAAACGTATGAACGTTTAAGTTGTGGCAACCTCACGTGTCTTGTCGTTTGACTACAAAATAATTTAGCATACTCAATCTTCATTTGAAAACCACACCAACATAGTTTGGTAAAACATTGACAATACTTTGATAGATTAAAACATATCATAAGTCTAGCCAAAAGAATTGGCTTTGACTTCATCAGACATTAGTTCATGCTTAAGAATACATGAATCACAAAGCTTGTCCAGATTGAACTGAAACAAGGGTTCGAATACTTGCCTTTAGCGTCTGCTAAAGTTATAACACGTGCACTTTAAGTCCTTAAGGTCTCTACAGTAGATGATAACATCACATAACACATTAGATCATGAATAAACATACATAGTTCCTAAAGAATCTTACCCTTCTTCTCAATCTAATTGCGTATTAGATTTTTTATTATTGGTTCCACTACTAGAAAATTAGCCTATGGCAACGGTCGGCGACTGTCGCTATAGCTCAATAGGTCGTCGCTATAGACATATACCGACGGTCGGCGACCATCGCCACAGAAGTCGTCGCTGAAACCTATAGCGACGATCGAATCACGCCGACTTCTACACAAAAACGTGCATTAAGCTTTATCTTGACGATCGGATAATATATATGACGTCGTGACTGGCCGCTATAGAAGTTTTTTAGCGAAAGGTTAAGGTCTCTGCGCGACGATTCTACCCGTCATTGCAGAAGATATTAAGCGAATGTTATAGAGACTCTTTGTGACGGCCGTGGCGCCGCTAATTCATTGAGATTTTGGCGTCAATAATTGATATCTATAGTGACGGTCCTGATCGTCGGACTGTCGCTATATCTTTTCCAATTTTTTTTAAAAATTGCTTTTATTATATAATATTTCTTATTTATTTTACCTGTTAACAAGTATAATTACATTCAAATCATACCATCCAATCTAAATATAACCTTTAAAACTAAAAGAACAAAACAAATAAAGTCTATTATTCAAAATTACAAATTAATGTATAATATCATGTACATATACATAACCATCCAAAATACTATTACTATGTATCAAAACAGTACATAACCACACACAAATTTAACATATTTTCAGTAGCACATCTAACATATTTTCATCCAAAATAGTGTTACATCTAACATATCTCTAGCAGCATGAGACATGTCACAAATCCTCTAAGGATTATTTGATCCACTAATATCACCATTATCTCCTTCTGGGGATCGATCCTTCAAATTAATTATCAAGTGAACTTGTTAATCCATACAAACAGAGTGATAGAGAAAAAATTTCAAGTATAAGTGGAGTGAGAGAGCAACACCTGATTGTTGGAATGAGCATTTGGAACTGACGATTTCTTCATAAATTATGTCATGATTGATAAAATCTCATCCACTTTCCTTGAAATATAGTCTCCTTTTTCCCGCACCTTTTTCAACTCAGCTTTCAATTCTTAATTCTCACGTTGTACCTCATTATTTGTGTCACGAGGCCCCCAAGTGTTAGTATATGCGTCACCAACTCCACCTTGTCGAAGTCTACCATGTCGCTCTGGTCCAAGCATTTGTGCAAGTATATCATTCCATAATGTACTACTGATTTCACTAGTCGATTCCTGAGTCTTTTTTAACTCAATAATTTTTTCCTGTGAAAAATATACAAGGCAAAATATACATAACTTAAATATACAAGGAAGTTCAACATAACTTAAAAAAGAGTAGCAATGTTACTTGAGTCATTGACAACATTCCACTTGGTTATGCAAAGGCGGCTGTGATGGAACATGTAATACCCGAGAATATATTAATGGAAATACTATTTATGTGAATATAAGTGTTATTGTTTTATGAGTTGGTTAATACAATTGATTCGTATTAGATCAATGCATATTAAGAAGTGTGAATTGACAATGAGAAGTGTGAAATGCCTTGTGTGGCATAATGTGAAACGAAAAAATCCATTAAGCAAATTAAAACGGGAATTAGGAAGTATAATCGTGTTGAACGTGTGATATCATATAAGTAATCAAATACGCGCGTAGACTTGTAGTAACACTTTTGTGGACATCAATTCATGTCGTATATAACGAATTTAGTGATGAAGATTGACACGGGCTAAAGCAAAACCAATCTTAAGCCTGCGGTGGGCATGGCGAAGTAGGCTACCGTCCCAAAGAAGACAAATCGCATATTGCGCCAATGGTCGATTGGAACTGGTCATTTTTCCCACTTTGGAAATTAAATGGAACAATTATGTCATATGTGTGACACTAATAAACCATGAAATAAAGTATGTTATGCCCGATAACGGAATTGTTAATCCATTAATTAATATTAATTAATTATGGTAGAATATGGATTACTTGGTAATTAATTCGTAATATGCGATTATTATTATTTACAATATATCTATAAATATAATAAGAATTATTTAGATAATCAATGATTATGGAGATCCATAAATACATTAATCAAGGAAGAATAGAGGAAGTGAATAATTTATTTATTTGACATAAATAAGTAAGTTATTAATATAATAATATATTAACGGTAAGGTGTATGTGAGCAATAACACGACTATACTATATAGTGTAGTATGACTTTTATGTGACTATATATTAGGTTTCATGAAACATTATTGTATGAAGTAATGTGATTAAGCATATTGAAACTAGATGGTATAAATATATCATGAAATGTGCCTGTAACAATATGCATGTGGGTAAACATTAACATAAGGTTATAATATGGTTATATGGGTGGTAGAGATAATTATGGAACTACCCGGACAATAATACCTGATTGCATTATTTTATTGCGTGTATTTAATGTACATGGACTATATGATGTGAGTATGTAAATAGCCCTAATTTCTCCTAATGTGGTAACACCTGGACATTAAAACCATTTTTGGATAATAAAGTAACTAAATGGGATGGACCTAAGTGTTGCTGAGATTTCTTTTGTCCCAAAATAAGTGGCACAAGTACATGAATAGTAACTCAAGGCTAGAATACGTATTCTTCCAACAAGGCTAAGCATATTTCTTCTTCCAACTTTTTAGCTGATGATAATGGTAGGGAGTGGTGGTTATCATGAGTTTAAACCACCATCTAATAACTCCTCCATAACCTTCATGCAATCCTACAATCCATAGGTTTGATTCAATTGGAAATTGCAATGTCTGGGTAAAATTTCTTCTATATATAGTAAACATGTTTATCAGTTGGGTTGCTTGGAAATTGTCTGGTAATTGCAAAGTAAGAGTTGAAAGCATGCAAGCATTCTTAAAGCTTAAGAATTCATTGGAGCAAGTTCCTTTCACATTTGCAGAGGTATAACTCCTCTTCCTTGTTTCCATTTTCGATTTCTATAAATAGAGTTCTCGAACTCTTAAAATTCAAATTCTTGAATTCATAAAATTGGATGTTAATGAGGGATGGTAATGTTCATATGGTTGTTATATGACCATATGAACATGTTTAAGCTGTTATAAGAGTGTTTAGAAATGATTTCGTGAGTAATTTCTATGTCTCAGGCTAAATAGATTCTTGAGGTTTACTGTTCTGGCTCGAACCGAATCTGGCCTTGGTACACCATATATTAACACTAAGGCAAACGCAATTGCTTTTGATTCTTGAGATCAATTTTGAGCTTCTGTTTTGCAATATGTTATAGTACTATGACTTATAATAGCATGCAAGCATGTGTAAGGGGTATATACAAGTATATTAACTCCATGTGAGCATGTTTTACTAGATTAGCATGAATAACAAAAGTGTGTAGCTTAAAATGAATTTGAGAACTTTAGAAACAAACTTAACGAGTATGAATGACTTAATTATGTACTGACTATGTAAGCATGTTAGCATGACGTAGAAATGCATGAATAAACCTTTAGCTTGTGTTTATGTGATTAGTAAGCAAGCATCGACATGTGGAACTAATTAGTAAGATTTACGAATGAAATTACGAATTTTGAACACGCTACCTTGAGGATTAGAATCTGACATTTGTGATCATGGTTGATAACACTCTTAGACTCACTCGTGTAGTATAAACATATATATACCATGCTTGTGTATCACATTTCAAGAAAAACATAAACGAAGTATATTTCCAACTAAAGCGGTGTTAGTTTCACTTATGTGTTATGAATACTCACAAGCATGTCTAATATGAGTTTTATAACTATCTTGTATGTTTAGAAAGAAAGCATGATAGACTTTGTGGTTTCATGACCTTGAATGGCCTTAAATTGTTGAAATAATCAATTTAGAATTTTATTGTGATAGAAGGAACCTAGGTTGACTTAAGAAGCATGAAAATACCTTTAACATAACAAACATAACATGTGTGATTGTTTTAGTCAAGCCGGGCAGAAGCCAAAAGGCAGCAGCTGAGTCTAGGCTTAGCCAGGGGACGCCAACAATTTGCTTAGTCCTAGGCTTAGCCATGGCGCATTGCTACCGCTGTAAAGCAATTAAAAAGCGGCCTCGCTTTTGAATCGATGGTAGAAGCATGCCTATATGATTACTTTAACTTATCTTGCATGACCAATATGCCAGGTAATGTGTTAAGAAGCATGCTATTGTGATGTATTATAATATGATTTGTATTATAAAATATAGTATGAGGGATGTGTATGACGTCATAACTAAGTTAGACGTTTATGTGTACGTTGAACTTACCTATATGTGTTAGCTAATGAATATCTTGATCATATAATACGCTATAAATAGGATTCGAAAGTGTTGATTTCTTAACGAGGATAAACTTACGCGTAAGGCAAGTTCCCTAAACTTACTCCAATTATTATTGAGCAAGTACCGAACCCTACTTTACATTGTGCAAGTATCCTAAACCCTTGCATTACTTTATTCGACGAAGGTCATAAGCAAACCTTATCTCTTTAAGTGCAAGTTATCTTTTTACCCGTTCAATTGAGCTAGTATGTTAAACTCTTGAGAAAACTATTATTCATGTTGAACTTGATATTGTTCTTGAATATTGCAAAATCATCTATGCCATTTGATTCGGCTAGATGATATGCATGTTTATAAAACTGTCCAAACCAATTGATTGGTGCGGAAATCTTGAAAACTGAGTTGGACAACCCTTAACGTAAGAGGAATGTTTGTTGTTGGAAACCCCAACACATGAGTATATTATTACTGTGGTGTTATGCATAACTTAAAGTATTTTAGACTAATCATCTATAATACTTGATTCTTTTGGGTTATCAGTTTAATATTGGTAATTATAGTAGATGTTCAATAGTCCTTAGTATTTGCTTTCATATAAATTGTGATCCAAATCGGATACCTTGATAGCCTTTGAATTCATATATATATATATATATATATATATATATATATATATATATATATATATATAATACCCGTAAAAATAATAATAATAATAATAATAATAAATAAATAAATAAATAATATTTAAATCCATATTTTAATCGGGCTTTTCTTATGTTTGGGTCAAATTATATTAAATTTGTGTGAACTATAATAAGTATGTGATTATATTAATTTGGGCTTTTATACTAATGGGGTCTATTTTGTATTTGAGTAATATTAAAATCATATTAAATTTAGAAGACACAATAAAATAAATAAATAAACAAGTAAAACCTAATTAGACTCTCATATGCTTATTACGTAATTGAAAAGAAAAAGGAAAAAAAAAAGGGAGAAGGCTAACGGCGGCGCGCAAAAGAAGAAAGAGAAATCAGATTATTTGGTTGTAGCTTGTGATTTCAGGTAATATATATGTTGTACTCGGATCATTCTACATATGTATATAAGTATATCACGTGAATTGATGATTGCTTTTCTTTAAAAAAAAAATGGTTAAAGTGATTCAATTTAAAGCTGCGGAACTGTTTTATTATTATAATGATTATATATATAATAGGTTGTGGCAACTTTGCAGGCATACATCATTTTGTTACTTTATATAAGCATTTATATGAGGATTCTACATACATATATATATATATATATATATATATATTGAACACGCTTAAAAAAATAAAATTAACGTGATGCTATTGAAGTTACTTGACTTTGGTAATATTATAAGAATTATTTATATATTAAGTTTGTTTGCATGGTGAATTGTATATATATATATATATATATATATATATATATATATATATATATATATATATTTAGATTTTATATTTTAATATGTACTTAATTTATGAAGCGTATAAATCGAATTAGTGAATCAAATTGATAGTTTTGTATATTAATTTAAACTAGTTAATTTTGTCGAAAAAAATTATAAAATTTACTTGATAATAAATTTATCAATATTATGTGGTTAATGGGTAAATTTGTAATAAAATTTTATTTTATTATTAGATCGGTCGGAGGAAATTTAAGAAGTATATTTGGAGTATAAATTTTGGGTATTACATTGCTTAATTCAGGTACGGATTCTGTACTCTTTCAACGATACTCTTGTTAAATTTGATTTGTTCGTTTGTTTCCTTATTTCGATTTGTGTTATGATTTCACATAATTGTTTTCGGTGAAATAAATATATTAGTTTCATTTTAGAGTTGATACACATGACTCGTATTTGTACACTTTGAATTAGGATATCATGTTTAGTATTTATTTTTGATAATTGTAGAGCGGTACATGTTGCTACCTTCTTTTTGAGACCTTGTTACTATAATTTGATTTGGTTCAACATGTACATATAGAACCTTTTTGTTGGTATTATGTCGGATATGTTGTGACATAGTATTTTTGTTAGAATATACCGTAGGGTATACCTGAGCTATAACCACATGTGGGGGTACCACAGGCATGTCGTCTTGGCACGAGAGGCATGACACTTTCCGTGGCGGTGTGATTAGTCCACGTCGTCTCCGTTTTGGGCTCCGAAGGAATTGGGCCATTTGGTGTTTTGTAATGGGAGGCGTATGGGTTAACCCTAGTTTCCTATTCTGCAGATTGGTGATGTTGTGCCAAACACACCTATCCTATTTGCATACATTTGGATTCACGGTCCAATGTGTGATTTGCCTGTGTGGCATTATTTTGGTTGCCTGTGTGGCATCATTTTGACTTGCATGTATGGCATTATTTTGACTTGCCTGTGTGGCAATGTATATTTCTGAGCTCACTCAGTATGAAATTAAACTCAACCATTTGATTCAGCCTATTATTTCAGTGTATTAGTTTTGTTTGTTTCTGTTCAGTTCAATTCATTGAGTTAGTTACTTCAGTTTGTTTTATCTTTACTCTTCTATTGGTTTCGTCAATTCTGTTGATTCAGATATATTCCATTCAGATATTTGGAGATTATATTTTGTCAGTATATACACTTGAGGTTTTGTTTAGTATTTTGTCTCAATTATTTTCGTATATCAGTTGTATATCTGTATCCGTACTGGGCAATTAGCTCATGCTGTGTTTTTCTTTCGACAGATTTGTAGGGGTGACTAAGGGCTAGTGTGATGAGAGTGTTGCCTTGACCATCTAGGTTGATTAAATTTTTGGTTTTAATTATTTTGATTCTAGTTGGAGAATTATATTTAGTACTTCATTTATGGATATCATTATTAATATTTTGAAGTTATTAGTGCTTTGTTTACTAATTTTGAGGTTTGTTGTGCTTTGCACGTGACCTCCCTTTCCTTTTTGGGAAGGGGGTGTTATATATATATATATGTTGATTTATATTGAATTATCATTTTTATTCCAAGAATTGTTGATATTCATTATTCATGATATTATTCTGAAACCTTGAACTATCTTAGAAATGATACTTCGATATTTTAAACTCGTGTTATAAAACTCTTTACCCTTTTTGTATATTACTTGTTGGGCAATTTGTGCTCATTCTTGCTTATTTAAAACCTTTTAGTTAAGGCGGAACAGGGAGGTGTATCTGGGAAAGACAAGGGCAAGGGCAAGGCTATCGACTAGGTTGTCTCTTTTATGTTTAAATTTATTATGTTGCATTAAGACTATTTTCAGACTATGTTTAAGCTTAAGTAAGATTATGTAATAAGTCTTTATTTGATATTATTATGTAATCTATTAAGCACTGTGGGTTGCGAGACTTGGGAGAATAATTATAATAAAACATTGTATATTATTCTAAATTAGATCTTTCATTGCAAATGTATGATTTTAGTTATTATGGTATTACCATGAGAACGTAATGAACCAAATTCGAGTGACCAAGTGGCGGTCAGAATTTGGGGGCGTCACAGGTTGGTATCAAAACTATAGTTATAAACCTTAGGAATGAGAGTCCTTAGATTATAACTTAGGAAAGGGATAAAACTTATGTAAAGTTTTCCTAAGAGACTTAGTGTGTTATAAAATGTAACTTCATTCTATACAATGAACTTATGTTTATTTAACATTCTGATGGGGTTGTTGTTTGTCTTGTCTTATGTTGGTGATTGTAGGATGACTGACATGGGAGGACCTAGCCGAGTAGTGGAGGAGGAGCCGCGTGATATCCACGTAGTCTATGAGGCACCCTTGATAGCGGAGCCTATATCGGTAGTTGTCCCTATTGATGATGATGATGATGAGGAGGAGATGGTGCCTCTACCTGAGGAGTCTAATCCGGAAGAGCAGCCTATGGAGGAGGAACCCGAACCCATGGAGGACTCTAACGAGTCTACTTTCGAGGATCGGATGTTAGGAGAGTATGAAGAATAGATTTTGGAATTAGGGTGTAGAGTTGAGGAGCTAGAAACTGAGACTCTTAAGAGGCAACTAATGATGTAGGAGATGGAGGTGGAAATTGATCACTCTAAGGAGGCAGGGATCTAGATGGGGGCCTTGTTCCACTGATCGGTAGCAAGGAACATTGAGTTAACAGGAAAGTTAGAAGAAATGGAGCAAAAGATTTTGAGTGAGAGGACGGAGAAGGAGGCTCTCCGATCTTAGTTAGAGATGGATGTGATGGATAGGATTTACTTCGAGGGGAAGTGGGAGGATTCTAATGACAAGGTGGATGATCTAGAGGATGATGTGACGCCCCCAAATATGGGTATCTTCAAACCCAACTGATGGTGCTCCACGATACTACAATTCATATAGTCATTCCATTGAGATAACAACAAAATGAGTGTACTTACTATATCCTTATTACATTAGTAATAAATCCTTTCCCATGTTCATAAAATGAATACATTCTTTGTTATTCATAAGTATATTACATACAAATACTCTAGTCTATTACAGGATAATCAACTATCCATCTTAGCCTTTCCCCTATCTCTCTTAGAACTCTCAGTTCGTACGGCTTTAGCTGCAATCATATAATTCAAGCAAGAAGTGAGCATACACAGATCAGCAAGTCTATCAAAGGATAACATAAATACCACATCGAGAATTATATGATTATCTTCCATAACTGAACAAGTAACTATGAATTACCATGAAGCATTGACTCATACTTCTCATTTCATAACAATGATTCAAAAGTATATATAATAGCTTAGGAATTCTGAACCGGTCAAAAGACCATGAACATACTCTTTGCATTTTCATACTTGAAAAGGACATCCGGCACTAAGGCCATCCATCCAACATTACTTAAAAGTACATCTAGGTGATCAGCCTATAGTACCCTATGTTGATCAACACTCTTTCGTTAAACGTATTTACGTTTAACATTTGGCAACCTCGCGTGCCCATCAAATAATCGATGACAATACTTTTGTTTATGCATAGACAAACTTACCTTTACATTCGTACCAAATACTTGGCATATGATATCGTTAACAGTTCTATATCGAAAGACTTATAAACAAATCAATCAATTCTTCAAGACTTATCTAGCCGAGTTAAAACAGGCATCAACTCTTTCTTTAAAACCATTCATGCATTTCAGAACATGAATCATAGAAAACTTGGCTAACACGGAGGTTAGACAAGCGTTAAGAAAACTTGCCTTCAAGCGTCTTCGAATATAATATTCAATCAATTCTCAGTCTTTACAGGATCTACATGATATATTCACATAGCACACTGTAATTAGTTACCAAACAACTAACTTTATTGTTCTAACCAACTTCTTTCTCTTTTATGTCTTAATTGAATTTATTTCATTAATAAAGTCAATTAGACTTACTATGCTTCATTACGGCTTGTTAACGTTGTAATAACCGTGATATTTAAGTCACTATATATGTATGTACATTATTGATATTTAAAACTTTGTGTTATATAGTTATTCAATATATGACAACATATGTGAAGTGGTACATGGATCAATTAACATATATACTATAGTTATGGATATATATATATATATACATGTATAGATTTCATTAAGAATGGAAGCTTTGTAACCTAATTATACATTGGGTGAGACAATTAAATAACCTAAAGGTTATGGCAATAAGGAGAGGTTAGTATTTAATATGTATACTAACTTAAGTGGATAATCTTATTATTTCAAGTGACTAAAAATTTTAAACCTAATTCTTGTGAACCTAATTAGGTTATGAGCTAAAGTCACATGTATAGGTAATTAAATTTCATAAGATTAGGAATAGAAACCCTAAATAATCAAATTGGGTAACATATATTTAAATTGCTAGACTATGTTTATTACATAGCCCAAAACAATTAAGGAGGAAGCCCAAATGAAATAAAATGCAAACCAATACTTAGCCCACTTGATTAAGGATATTTTAGACTTTTGATTAATCAAATTTGAGCATTAAAATAAATGCTAAATGGAGGGTATAATGGGCTAGAAGGGACCGACCATATTAGGCCATATAAGGAAACAAATTAAATTAATCAATGTCCATTAGTAGTAACTCTTACACAAAAGGACATGGTTGTCAAGCTCCCATTGGTTGCCACTCTATTAAGCACCTTTAATCATGATTAGACTAATTAAAGTGATAAGGCAAAGCTTTTATCCATGGGTTAAAGAAAGTATGAGGGATAACAAGGAATTAACCATTTCATTTGCTAGAATACTCCACTTTCTCTCAGTCTTCTTCTTCTAACTTTCTCTCCCAAGCTAGCAACTTCAAGAGAGAGAGGTTCGACTATAGAGAGAGAGAGAGAGGAGTGCTAGTTTGTTCATGCATCCTAAGTTAATCACTTACTTTGGTAAATCAAGGAAGGTTGTCATTAAATCAAAGTATAACCTAACCTTCATCTTCTTCTTCTACTTTGTTTTATAGCTTGAGTTTTGTTGGAGTTATGAACAAATACTCAAGATACCCTAGTTCTATATATCATCATGTATGGAACTAAGTATCTTGAGTTTTTGATCAAAGGCTTAGAGGAAGAATATGAGTATATGTTCTCCAAGGGTGAAAACTCTTGTTTTTCTTCCACTAAATCGTGTGTAACTCAAGTTTTCCAACTTAGATTTGTGATCCGTCGAAGGGGGTGCTAGATACATGAGTTATCTAGTAAACCCAAGTGATAGAACACAAATCTAGCAAGTTTTGAAACCTTTGGGGCTGTTTTCCCCAAAACATTCCACTTGGAATGTTAAGGGTTCAAAACCCTAAAATAGTTTTTATTCCCGTTTTTCTTGGGACTGTTTCGGATAGTTTCATGTCTTTTAAAAATCTGGGAAATATCACAGATGTACCTTGAGAAGTTATCTACATGTAGGAAAAGGAATGGACACGTTTCAAGTTATAGATTGTGCGTAATGACTATTTCCGTAAAGGACTCCTAAATATTTACCTTCAAATATCTCACTATGTATACATTGTAAATTCCAAAATTTTTACAGTAGGTTCATATATGTTAGGAGAACATATTCTAAAGATTTCAGATATTTCTGAGTAGAACTCAATTTATGAAAAATGAAGCAAGATCCGAGTGTTGTGGGAACTTTAAAAATAGTACATCATTTTCTAAAATTCCAGAAAAATTTGGGGATCCTTGTAGGTTCATATTATATCAAAATCCAGAGGATGAGAATTTTTGGAATTAGTTTGCTATTTTTCCTAAAAATAATTAAGTTATGAATAAAAGGAAATAAATAGTTAAATGATGTCTTTAATAAGAAAAATGTGATTTTTATGCTTGAATACTCATAATATATCATATCATGACTATCTTAGAGCACTTTGGTAATTTATGATAAGAAATATTATTTATGACCTTTTATGGATATTAAATAAGAGGTTTAATAAAGGGTGAACAATTAGAATAAATTATTTATTAATCCAATAAATTATTAAAATATTATTATGATATTAATAATATTAGAATATGATATTGATAAGTAAATAAAAATATTAAGATTAAAATTTCTTTAAAATATTATTAAATGGTTAATAATATTTGATTTAAACATTGATAAATGATTAAAGTATTATTAAATAATTAATAATATTAGTAATGGAATAAGATATTATTAAATGATTAATAATATTAGTAAATGGATAAAATATTATTAAATGATTAATAATATTAGTAAATAAATAAAATATTAGTAAATGATTAATGATACTAAAGCATAAGTATGATATTATTAAGGTAATAATATTAATGCATAATTAAAATATTATTAAGAGGATTAATAATATTAGTAAGGTATTAAAATATTATTAAGATGTTAATAATATTAGTAGCGAAAGAAAGTATTATTAGGGAACTAATAATACTAAGAGGTGAATTAAATATTATCGAGATTAATAATATTAAGTTGTTATTTAATAGTAACATTATCAAGACAGGATAATGTTTATAAGAACTAAATGTAATGTATAATATTTATGTGATTACATAATCTAATGGTATACTATAACTAATTGAAAGATTAACTATAGGTCTCTCAAAGGAAGATAATTTAACTGCATAGTGGATATAATTTAATTGCGTAGCCGTAATCTACAGACGAGGCAAGTTTCCTAACTCAAACTCGAGTTATTATTTTCAAAGCATATTAGTGAATAATTATTGATGATTATTTACATCTATAATGATTATTAAAATTCGCACTTTGTGCAATTGAATTCTTGTTCTACTATTATTGAACTGTGAATTAAATTAAAGTTCTTCATTCATGAACTATTTATGAGATAGATCTATGCTAATTGTATCAGCTAGATCAAACATGTTTAAATTTGTTAAATCAAATGTATTTTAAAAAGCTGTTCTTATTAAATTGATATAATAAGAACTCTTGACTGAGAAAAGGACGAATTTGATTAAGGCATGATATCAATGTCAGATTATTAAGTGTTTATGCATAAATCACGAGGTATGAAAAGTCGATCCTTGAATACTAAAATTATTAAGAGGTCCGATTTAAATAACGAGCACCTTGGCAAATGTTCATGGTTATTTCAAAACCACTCAGTTCATGTTATTCAATTATTCGAATATTCAATTGTGGATTATTAATTCATGTTCCTTCACGAACTTATACTATTGTTGAACATTGAACACAAAATTTCTTTCTAAGTCATGATATATCTCCCTTGTATATAAACTTGTTAAGCAAATTAGTTTCTTACCCTTGCTATATCATGACATCTATTTTAGTTAAGCCCGAAGGATCCAACACGAAAGACAAGGGCAAGGGCAAGATCCCGGAGTAGCTTAGAATGAATGTTAATTTAATTATTATCTGATGGAATTTCTTATAAACCTTTTGTAATATGAATGGTGTGTTTAAATTTAAGGTTATAAAAACCTTGGGACCATGTTATGAGACTTTATCATAATGAACAATGTATGTTTATTATTCCGTTATAGTTATAGAATGTTTGTGATGATGATAGATCATGAGCACCGAATCTGAGGTTAGAGAACCTGGATTTGGGGGCGTCACAGGTTAGTATCAAAGTCGTAGGTTATAAACATTAGGAATGCGAAACCTAGGTTATAACCTTACTAGAAAACTCTTATAGAGTATGTTAGGAGATGGATTGTGGAAATTCATCGAGTTTGTGTTGTACTTAATAAAATATTATTTCATTTTATCAATGAATATATTTTATTTTGGTACTGATGTTGGTTTTATTTATGGTGTTTGTAGGATGTCTGACGAGCGCCAGGGCAGTCACTCAGTAGATCAGGATCTCATTGAGCATGAGGTCACAGAAGAAGCCCCTCACGGTCCTCTGATAGAGGATTTGTTGAGGAGAATTAGTCAATTGGAAGACAGGGTGGGAGAACTGGAGGTTAAAAACTACACACTCCAGTTCACAGAAGGTCAATACAAGGAGGTGGCTTATCAAGCCCATATGGAGGTAGTCGAGCAAAAGGGAAAGTTGGATGAGTCCCAGTTGCAAGTTGTGACACCCCCAAATCCGGGTACTTCATTTTCACCGAATTTGGTGCTCACTTATCAAAAACTATAATATCTAACTACCCATATTCAAAGGATAAAGACATAATTTAAATAACTTAAACAATAATCTCTCCCATTAAAGGGTTACATCAAAATCTCAAAACAAATCCCAGGTAATCTAACCTTAAAATTATTACATCAGTTTGCGGAATACTTTGTAAAATAAAACAAATCTTAAAACTTCAAGCATTTAAATAAACTTTAAACAATTCTTCATCACTTAGACATCTTCCCCTTTCCCTTGCTAGTAGATGGATCATCACTTCTTTCAACTTTAGCTGCATTGTTTAATTGCAAGAGCGAGCAAACAATTGTTCACTAACATAAAGAGAGTATAAAAACAACATGAGAGTGAAAAACGAATACTGAATGATAAAGAACTTGTTTTACGAATCTAAATAGAAAACAAGTTTGAACTTTAATTATCTGAGAGTCTTATGACCACGAACTATGTCCACGGTGTTTAGGTATTATTACCTTAATCTCAACAGTCGTTAGACTGTATAGACTCTTCTTAACGTACTCAGGGGGATCAACCCTATGTACCATGTATTGTGCACAAACATCTAAACGTTACATGTATAAAATCCCCTATGTTAGGGTTGTTCGTCTCAGTTTGGATTTAGAATTTCCGCACTAAAGAAAGTTTAGTTTGGAACTAGCTTATCAGTGTTTTCTAGAATTTTAGAATACTATTCGAATATAGATTAATTCAATCAATAAAGGTTTGCTTACTACTTGAAGATTTAATACAACGATAAAGCTTTGAACAAGGTTATCAAAATCAAAGGTTGAATAACAATAATATATAATTGAGTAAACATGGTATACATGCAGGGTGCTATAGAAGAGTTAAAACAATCTTCCTTGAATCAATGTATTAGAACAATATAAGCTTTGAATAATAATTAGGAATCTAAATCTCGCTTAATGTAACGAATTAGGTTATATAAGCTTGAACAAACATACGCAAGATAGGTTAAGCTTGCTCATCTTCATAAATAATGTTAGGAACTTGCACAATAATAATTTAGGAATGGAAACTTGCATTCAATGCGGAAAGAATGAAGTTAGAAACTTTACTCAATGTAAAGAGTTTAAGATTTAAGAACTTGCTCAATAATAACAAGGTAGAGTTAGAAAACTTGCCTTGATTGTAAGCTACACAAATGAAATAATCTCCAATTACCCTACATATATCATCGACATCGCAACAACAATTAATTGTATGAATATTAGCTTTAGGGTTTAAACCATCATTTAGGTCATAACCCTAACCTAGCACCTAACCATTTAGGTTAACATACTTAACACTTCTAAAAATTACACATTGATCAACATAACTTAGTCGTTCAACTCTATCTTTCAAAAATGTGATGCCCCCAAATCCGGGTCTCTTTCAACCCAACATATGGTGCTCCACGGTGCTACAGTTCACACAATCATTCAATTGACATGCCTCAAAAGAACGAATATGTCTTATATATATTCCAAAACAATACTACTATTCTCCAGGTTCTTTATAACCGTTACATTTGTTCATGTCATAATATCAAATATTATCATTACAAACCTATACTATTACATAGGTAATCTACATGTTCACTTTAGCCTTCTCTTTATCCTTGTAGAATCCTTCGGTCATATCGTCTAAGCTGCATGAATATGGTTCAAGCAAGAATGAGCATAACAAGCTCAACAAGTATAACAATTTCATTTTAAAAGCATGCTTGAAACATAGGAATCGTATATCTTCAATAACTGGATGATAGTTACGAAGTACTATCAATAATTCAAAATAGCTTTCCTTTTTCCTTCAAAACATTTTTCAGTAACAATATTCCATGAATCATCAATTCTAGTTCAAGACGTGAACGTCTTATAGTTTCTTTGAAAAGGAAAACCCGGCACGAAGTCCGTAAGTCCGGCATAGTTTACATGTACATCTAGGTGATCAACCTATAGTACCCTATGTTGATCAACACTACATCCATTAAACGTGTGTACATTTA
Organism: Panax ginseng; assembly: GCA_020205605.1. Lineage (NCBI taxonomy): Eukaryota > Viridiplantae > Streptophyta > Magnoliopsida > Apiales > Araliaceae > Panax > Panax ginseng. The sequence continues at coordinate 34,838,960 of CM035147.1, forward strand.
AGTTGTGGTAACCTCACGTGCCCATCGAATACTCGATGAAAATACATTTGTTTATACATATTCAGGCTTACCTTGAATCCGTACCAAAGAGTTGGCATAGGATAGCGTTAGAAATTCTAAATTAAAAGTCTTATAAAGAAATTAGTCAATCTATCAAGATTAGTCTAGCCGAGTTAAAACTGGCTTCGACCATTTCTTTGAAAGCATACATGCATCTCATAACGTGAATCATTTTTAAAACCTGGCTAACACGAAGGTTAGACAAGCGTTTAAGAAAAACTTGCCTTCAGCGTCTGCTACAGTACAATTACGTTTCCTTTGAGCCTTTACAGTTTCTACAACACAGAAGCACATAACATACCACATTAGGTCATGAATGAACGTACATAGTTCCTAAATAATCTTACCCTTCTTCTCAATCTAATCCCGTATTAGATTTGTTATTTATTGGTTCCGGCTTTCCGTTGTTCTTTTACATCATTCTTACCAACTTTGTTCTCTTATACTTAAGTGAAATTATTTCATTAATACAACTCGGTTCGAGTTAATTACCCTTCCTCACGGCTTACTAGCGTCCGTACGTTATTAATCGAAACTCGATCGTCATTGGTGAAGTATTAACATTGAATATCATTTGCATTCATCTTCAATTGACTTTCTTTTAACCCTAAGTGATCATACTTGGGGTTCAATTATGACTTGATAATGTTTAATTAAGTTCATTAGTTCGTTACTCAACAATTTCCCTTCATCTACTACTTGTAAACATTTCTTTATTATCTAGCTTTTAAGACTGGCGCTGCGGCGCGGGTGATCCTTTGTTGTGCCGCACTGCGGCGTCGCCCATTAGGGCTTGGAGACCGGACTCGGCACTGCGGCATGAGTCCCTTTGTTAACTATCGCGCTTCTGCCATGAAGTTTACACTGATCTAAAGCTCACTTTGGTATTGGCGCCGTCATTTAAGCTTGGATTACGTGGCACAGACTCTCTGAAACCACGATAGTTTTGATAGATTTTCAACTTTGCGAGATTCCCAGCTTCGTAACTTCTTCGTTAAAATTCGGATTTGGCCCGTTCAAGAGCTTACGGTTCACAAATCACGTACTCTTCTTAGTCATGCAAGAATTTTATCTATTCGACTTCGTTAGCTAAAATTTCACCTATTAGTCCCTTTTTAATGAAAACGATAAACGTTCGTGAACGTTCAACGCTCATTTCTTCGTTCTAAGTCGAAATCCAGCCATTTTCGAGTCCGCAACTCTATAATGACAAATACGACTTGTCTCCATTGAAAACCAATGTTTCCAAGTTCAATATCAAAATTCGACTTCCATTCCGAGAATTTCACGAATTCAACAATTGTCGTCTAATCGTGTGAATTCCGGCGAAACTTCGTTACTTGAGATTTATAGACCATTTCACTTGGATTCAATCCATCATATTAATATCTTGACATTCATGCTTCATTAACTTATAAACATGATAAGTTATTACTAGTTCATTGTGAATTTGTAACTTATGAAAATATAAACTACTTATATTTTCCATTTCCCATAACTTATGACTTCTTTTCTCATGATTTCCTATGGCTTCAATCTTTTAACCACCATCCTTGCTTCTTATTATCATACCATCTTCTTAAGAAAACATATAAAAAGTTCATATAAATTCCTTATGAACTCATAACTTATTATTGGTTTGGATTTCTTATTCATTACGTGTCTGACTTATTAAGACTTAAGCCATTTGATTAAATCATTTCAACCCTTCTTAGCATGCTTGTTCTACCAATACCCCTTCTCTATCAATGGAAGAGAGAAAGAAACATGGTTTAAGATCACTTACTTTTGAATAACACTTGGTAAATCTTTAATCTCCTTCTTGATTCTTTAACTTCAAAGATTAACTTGCTAGCTTATTCTCACTTACTCTCTCTAACCAATAAGCTATAAGTTATAGGTGGAAAGGCTAACAAAGAAAGTCTAACTTTATAAGTGCTTATTCTCTCAACCAAATAAGTTGTTTAGCTTGAGAGAAGTTGGATGAATTTTGAACAACCAACAAATGAATGCAAAGCTCTCTATTTATAGGCATCTCAAAGTGAGGGTAGATTAGTCATTAAATCCTCCACCTCCTTACTATTCATTACCTAGTCCTTAAGTAAACTTGGCTATCACAACACTTAGCCTCAAAGTTATCTTGCTCCCCACTTAAAATACTTGGTCATTACAACATATATCCAATACTTGATCACCACATTTACTTAACCCTTAAGTATTCTTGCTAATCATATAACTTAGCGACTAAGTTACTTGCTCATCACTTTGAATCACTCATGGGTTGCTCCATGGTTCTTACCCATTGGATATTTACTTTGGGCCTTAGCTTAATTAACTTACTTAATCATTGGGCTTGCACATTAAATTACCTTGGGCTTGTAATTAAACAAACATTGGGCTTACATTAATAAATTCACATTGGACTTAACCATTCAATACTTGGGCTCACATAATACTTAACAAATCCCACCAATTCTACAAATTAAATACATTGAGCTTAAAGCCTTATAACGTATAATCACGTATTTATCTCGTATTTTCCTCGTATATTTATTCAATATATATGATATAACATCATTCATACGTACTCCTATAATACCCCATATCATACTCGTATTCTCTACCTCGTACAATACCTACGTATTATACAATCATCGCTTAATTCATTAATCGCATTACATTTCCTTCTCGTAAATCATTTTCCTTAAATGTTAGGTTTTAAGTCCACAGGCGAAATAATACGTTTTCCATAACTGAAATATTATTGGATATTTCATCTCACCTCGATATTCTATCATTACGTATTTCTCGGAAGTTCAAAAATACTTCCCGAGCAGAAATACGTGAATAGTGTTTTTCAAAAAAATTCTCGAAAAGCTTTTATTTCATCTTGAAAATTCAAACACTTTAATTCTACCATGTAGCCAAAATCCTACGACATTCTGACATTTATAGGTCAGAGAACGACATTCGATTAGCTTGCTCCATAAATAATTAATTAAATTCATTTAATAAAAATAAAAATTTAATTCTCAAAAATCCGATTTTCTCGGGGCGTTATAGAAAACACCTCAATTGGTTTCATTTTATAACTTATTTAAATAATTATTTCAAATCTTTGTACTTTGCATTTCAACACATTAACATCTGTTATTATAGTTTATAACATGTTTTAACATCATTAACATACACACTAAACTAACATAAAGTCCGATATGCATCACCGTAAACAAGCGAGACCTCAACATCTCGATTCGGGGTGTGGCGCACATGCTACCAAACTTAGACTTGGGACCCAAGCAATTGCTGCCATTTTGCCTTAACCTTGGTGCTGCATTCTACGCCGGTGTTGAACGGTATGAAAGACTGACGAAGTGATGAAACGATAGCCATTTTAGCCCAACTAACACGAATTTCACACACCAAACAGTGAAATTAACATCTAAAATTGGTACAGACTATTACAAACATGATTGCTAACATTTATAATCGATTAACACAATTTATCATTAACTAAAACTAGTTTAATTTCTCAAAATTCCATATTTTCATATAAAACTCCATTTTTGAACTTCTTTCACAGAAATCATCACTGACATCTCAAAACTTGGCCAAAACACTTAATTCAAATTACGTTATGCTCGTTTCTTAATAGACTAGCATAATCAAGACTCAATTTACAGATTAGCATATGAATTAGCCACTAGAATTGGTACTACTCACAAGCCATATGGAAAATATACACTGTCATACTTTTCTTCCTTTTTAAAACTGTAATTAGCATACGAATTCTTGTTTACATATAAACTCAAACACAACCAACACATATAATCATCACAATTCAATTGTCTAGCAACAATTCAACAAAATCGACTTCACAGAGAATAGAAAATTATCTGTAACTTCATATATGTGTGTATATATATATATATATATATATATATATATATATATATATATATATATATATATATATATATATAATACTAAGATTTGGATAATATACCTCCAATTTGCTTGAAACCCTTGTTATCACCACTGAATTCTCCTTAGAAAACTCAAGAATTCTCTCCCTTCTCTATTAGCTTTTCTCTGTATTTTCTCTCTAAACCTCTGTTATTCTCCTTAGCCAAAATACGTGAAATAAGAAAAACTAGACGCTAGCCTTAGGTATAACATCTGTGAACATAAACTGAAACCCACGTTCTTTTTCAATTACAAAAACTAACAAGCGTTAGCTCAAATAAGCCAAAGGCCACGAGGACCTGTTTGGCTAACCAGAAACTCTCCCAACTAAATTATTTTAATAACATTTATATTATATAGTTTTATGTCACACTTTTAGTTGATTAATTTAAATAACTTAGTTTAGTTAATTTAAATAACTTATAATACTAATAATAAAAATCTTATTATCATTAATAAATAATTATATATCTAATTTAATTAATAAATTAGACACATCTCTATATTTAATTTATTTATTTCCTTAAATTAAACAATTCATTTAATTTAATTATTTTCTTAAATATTAAACAATTGATTTAATTTAATTACTTCCTTAAATTAAATCCATTAGATAAAATTATCATTATTCAAATTAACACTAATTAATTTAGTTACCAAATTAATTCACCATAATTCATCAATTATCTATTTCCTTAATAAATAAATTATTTAAAATATTTATTTTATTCAATAAAATATTTAAATTAAATTACAAATTTCTCAATCGTTATATCAAATGAAGTACACAGATTTGGGGGTGTCACAGGTTGGTATCAAAGCTTTAGGTTATGAACCTTAGGTGGGGAAAAACCTTAGGAAGTAGCCTTTAGGAAGTCAGAAAACATAGAAGTGATTAACTCTTATCGGGTTTTAAGGAATGGATTAAGGCATCCATTGAAACTGAATAATAAAAGACATTATGTGCTATGTGTTAATAACTTATGTGCTCATGAGTAGCAGCTGAAATCATAAGTAAAACTTAAAATATTTTGTTGTCAGGATGTCTAACGAAGGAGGATCCAGTCCAGCTAGAGAGGTGATACCTCTAGTACCTAGAGATGATGAACCCCGGGATATTCACGTAGTGCAGGAACAGTTGGTCCAAGGGGATGAGCCTGTGACCGATCCCGAGGAGGATAGTCCTGAGGAGGATGATGATGAGGAGGATCCTGAGGAGTTTCCACGAAACTCTGTATCGGCTGAGATGTATGATGCTCTGTATGACCGTAACATAGAGTTACAGGATAATGTTGAGGAGCTTAAGGAGATGGTAGAGATGCATCACGTTGCATTGAAACAGAAGGAGATAGAGATTCAGGAACTTGATTCAAAACTTGGAAACACGGAGTAGGATCTAGTTCATACCAAGGGTCAGCATGAAGACCTGTTGGCAGTGAACGAGAAGATGAAGACTGACATGGAGAAGATGAAAATATGACTTCAAAGAGGAATCAGCTAAGCGTGCAAGAGCAGAGGATGCTTGTATGAAGGTGACTCAATGTGCAGACCGTGCTGAGGCTAAGGTCCAAGTGAAGAAAGCCAAGATGAAGGAGTTGGATTATGCTTTTAAATCGGCGATTGATAGGGCCCAGGATTGAGTCCATTATTACCCACCTCAGTTTGAAGACTCGTCGTGGTTTGTGATGGATCGTAGGACTACGTATCGTATCATGGAGGAAGAGCGTCGAGAGGCCATACGACGTCTTAAAATGAATAGATAGAAAATAAGAGTGATAATAATTTGTGGTTAATTATGCGAGTAAATAAATTGTGAATCCCTTATTTTGAGATGAATAAAGGGATAGTATGAGTATATAATCCTGAAACTGGTTTAGTTCAGGAAAGTGGATGTTTATAGTAGATATGTTATCTTTAGTATGTTTAAAACTTTATGAATGAATAAAATATTAGAGTTTATTTGAAATGTAATGTGTTAAAGCTATAATCTTGGAATGTTTAAGTTAAACCTTGATTACCCAAGAATTTGAGTAGTGAACTAATAATCGTATATTTTAACAAAAAATGCCTCCTAGAAGAAGACAACCACGAAAACAAGTACCTCCTGAGGGGTCTACTAACAATAACAATGAGACCAACGCTAATCCAGTTCAGCAGTTGGTAGCTTTGTTGACGGGAGCACTTACAAATCAACCGCAAGCTCAAGTTACGACTTTCAAGGAGTTCAAAGCGTTGGACTGCCAGAGTTTCAAGGGTCTATGAATCCAGTGGAAGCCCAAACCTGAATCATGGAAATGGAGAAGGTGTTTTATGTTGCTAGAGTTAATGAAGATCAGAAGACTGTGTTCGCAACATTTATGCTTAAGTCCAAAGCTAGCTATTGGTGGCAAGTAAATAAAGTTTGTGGAGGACAAGGACTGGTAGCGTGGGATAGATTTAAGGAGATGTTCTTTGAAATGTACTTTCCAGCGAGTTCTCAGAACCAGTTGGAGGTGCAATTTCTTGAACTTAAGCAAGGAACTATGACGGTGCCAGAATATGCTGCGAAGTTTAACGAGTTTGCAAGGTTTGCCACATATCAAGTCAATACGGATGAGCGTAAAGAGAGAAGGTTCGAACAAGGATTGAAGCCCTGGCTTTACAACAAGGTTTCAATGTTCCAGTTGAATACATTTACGGCTGTACTAGAAAAGGCAATCATCGCAGAAGGTGGAAGCGATGCCTTGACCAAGTATAACCAAGATCGTAAGAAGATGAAGAATGATAATGAGAATAAGGTCAGTGGAAGTAATGTTGAAGTAACAATCGAAGAGGAAATGGAACGAGAATTCACTACGGAGGACAAAGGGAAGTCGCCAGAAGAAAAAGTTTGAAGCTTGTGCGACGTGTGGAAAGAATCATACCGGGGTATGTTTGAAGGGAAAGCGGTGTGTTTTCAACCGTGGTCGAGGGACACATTGCACCAAACTATTTTAGTCCAAGAAAGGAGCATGTTTTACTGCGGATTCAAAGGATCACATGGCTCGTGATTGTCCCAAAAGCCAGCGGGGAAGTGCAAGTGGTGGAAAAGGAAACAACAATGGTGGTGGTGCATTGACCATCACTGGACCAGCTCAGTCAAGTCGACCTACTGCAAGAACTTTCAATATGACCGTGTAGGATGTTGTTTAGTATAAGGATGTGGTGTCAGGTATCATTCTGATTAATGGTATTAATGCTTATGTACTATTTGATTCGGGTGCTACTTATTCATTTATATCGATGAATTTTGCTCGAAACTTAGATTTGCCCAGAAGAATTAGAATTTCCCTTAAGTATAGAGATTGCGAATAAGGAAGTGATTCTCATTAGATTTGTATATAAGAATTGTAAAGTGGTTATAAAGGGTCAAGAGATGAGGGTAGACTTGATACCAATTAGATCGGGGAGTTTGATGTTATACTAGAATGGATTGGTTATTCAATCACGGAGCAAAGATTGATTGCCAAAGAAAATGTGTTAACCTTACGACCATTAAAGGTTGTGTTCTATGGCAAAAAATCACCTCGACAAGCAAGTTGTCCGACGATGATGCAAGCCAAGAAGTTGTTAAGACAAGGATGTATAGGATACTTAGCCTACATAGTTGTTACACAAAAAAAAAGTGCGGTTAGAAGAGATACCGATCATAAGAGATTTTGCGAGATATATTTCATTTTATTTGCCCGGTCTTCCGCCAGATCGACAAATTGAGTTCGTGATTGATTTAGTACCGTGAACAGTTCGATATCTAAGGCACCATACAGAATGGCCCCGGTAGAGATGAAAGAGTTGATGGTGCAACTACAAGAATTGCTCGACAAGAAGTATATCCAGCCGAGCGTATCGCCATGGGGAGCGCCAGTGTTATTTGTTAAGAAGAAAGATGGATCGATGCGCTTCGCATTGATTATCAGAGAATTAAATAAGGTCACGATTAAAAATAAGTATCCGCTACCAAGAATCGACGACTTGCTTTGATCAACTCAAGGGTGCGAGATATTTTTCAAAGATAGACTTAAGGAGTGGTTATCATCGCTTGAAGGTGAGGCCGTAAGACGCATCAAGATTTACATTCGTAACTTAGTATAGTCATTACGAAGTTTCGTTTATGTCATTTGGTTTAACCAATGCACCTGCAGCGTTCATGGATTTGATGAACAGGGTGTTTAAACCATTCTTAGATAAATTTGTGGTAGTGTTTATTGATGATATCTTGGTGTATTCTAAGACCAAGGAAGAACATGTAGAACACTTAAGATTAACGTTGGAGACATTGAGAAAGGAGAAGTTGTACGCAAAATTTTCAAAATGTGAGTTTTGGATGGAACGTGTACAGTTTCTCGGGCATGTTATTGATAAAGACGGAATTTCTGGTAGATCCATCAAAAGTTGAAGTCTGTAGTAAACTGGGATCACCCGAAGACACCGTCAAAGATAAGGAGTTTCTTAGGGTCAAGGTGTTACTATAGGCATTTTATTCAAGATTTTTCCAAAATCGCAATTCGCTGATTTAATTTAACCAGAAGGCGGTTAAGTTTGTTTGGACGAGAAGTGTGAGGAAAGTTTTCATGAATCAAGAAGAGATTGAGCTCAAAGACTGTGTTTCATTGCTCGATGATACAGAAATTTTGTGGTATATAGTGACGCATCGCATAAAGGACTAGGTTGTGTGCTTATGCAGAACGACAGAGTTATTGCGTATGCATCACGACAATTAAAAGATTACGAGAAGGGGTATCCGACTCATGACTTAGAGTTGGGCAGCGATAGTGTTTGCCTCAAGATTTGGAGACATTATCTTTACGGAGAGAGATGTGAGATATATACCCACCATAAAAGTCCAAGTATATCTTTACACAAAAAGACTTAAACATGCGACAAAGAAGATGGTTGGAACTAATCAAAGATTATGATTGCGAGATTTTCTATCATCCCGGAAAGGCGAATGTTGTTGTTGATGCCTTAAGTAGGAAGGGACGAGAGAAGTTAATGTTGTTGACTGCTCAGGATAAGTTAGTGTCAGAAATGGCTAAAATGGAGTTGGAAATTAAATATCCGACAGAAACCGATGAAAAGTTGTTCCAGGTGGGAAACAGTTCAACGTTGGTAGAGAAAGTGAAGAATGCACAAATTCGTGATGAAGATCATGACAAGATAAAATAAAAAAATAGTCAAGGTGAGGAAAACAAATTCAAAATCGATTCTAAGGGTTACTTCGATTCAAGGGAGAATTTGGGTTCCGCAAGTACCGTAAAATTAAAGAAGAAATTCGAGTGAAGCTCATAACTCAAGATATTCGATTCACCCTGGAAGTACGAAGATGTACCAAGATCTTAGACATCATTTTTGGTGGCCGAATATGAAGAGGGATGTGGCTGAGTGTGTGGCGAAATGCTTAACGTGTCAGAAAGTTAAAGCTGAACATCAAAGGCCAAGAGGATTGTTACAACCATTAGAGATACCAGAATGGAAATGGGAGCATATCACAATGGATTTTGTGGTAGGTCTTCCAACGACTCAGCAAGGGTATGACGCCGTTTGGGTGATTGTTGATCGATTGACGAAGTCGGCACACTTTTTGCCGATCAAGATTCGATTTACCCTAGATCGGTTAACAAAACTATACGTGAAGGAAATTGTGTCAAGACACGGTGTATATGTGTGTCCATCAGGTCGAATGAGATCCACGTTTCACATCTAATTTCTGGAAACGACTACAAGAATGTTTGGGAACACAGCTGAGAATGAGCACAACATACCATCCTCAAACCGACGGACAAAGCGAGAGAACCATCCAAACACTAGAAGATATGCTCAGAGCATGTATTATGGATTTCAAGGGAAATTGGGATGATCATTTACCGTTGGTTGAATTTTCATATAATAATAGTTATCACGCGAGTATTGGCATGCCGCCTTACGAAGCGTTATACAGCAGAAAATGCAGAACTCCGTTATGCTGGGATGAGGTAGGAGAACGTCAGCTATTGGGTCCAGAGTTGGTGCAACAAACCGTCAAAATCATCAAGGTGATTCGAGCAAGATTGATAGCTGCACAAGATGTATGTAAGAAATATGCCGATCAAGACCGACAAAATCGGAAATTCGATGTCAGTAGTTATGTTTTCTTGAAAGTATCTCCTCGAAGGGAAAATTCGATTTGGCAAGAAAGGGAAATTAAGCCCTAGGTTTATAGGTCCTTTCAAGTTCTTCGATGGGTCAAGGCAAGTGGCGATGGAGGTAGCCTTACCTCGTGAGTTAATGCATATCCATAATGTTTTCCACATCTCTAGATTGAGACCATATAAGCCCGATTATAGGCATGTTATAGAATATGAGCCCTTACAGCTTTGAGAAAGACTTAACATATGAAGAAGTCCTCGCTCAAATTGTTGATGTAAAAGAGCAAGATCGAGGAATAAGGTGATACCTTCATAAGGTAATCTGGAGGAACCACAATGCCGAGGAAGCTACGGGGGAACTTGAAAATGTTATGATGAAGAATTATCCTCAATTGTTTGCTTGATTTTGTATAGCGATTCTGGGGGATGAATCTTGTTAAGGAGGGAAGAATGTAATGAATGAATTTTTCGAGTTGTGATTCTGGGGACAAAATCCTTTTAAGGAGGGAAGGATGTAACGATCGAGAAATTTAAATTTAATTTAAATATTTATTGAATTAAATAAATATTTTAAATAATTTATTTATTAAGAAAAATAAATAATTGATGAATTATGGTGAATTAATTTGGTAACTAAATTAATTAGTGTTAATTTCAATAATGATAATTTTATCTAATGGATTTAATTTAAGGAAGTAATTAAATTAAATCAATTGTTTAATATTTAAGAAAATAATTAAATTAAATGAATTGTTTAATTTAAGGAAATAAATAAATTAAATATAGAGATGTGTCTAATTTATTAATTAAATTAGATATATAATTATTTATTAATGATAATAAGATTTTTATTATTAGTATTATAAGTTATTTAAATTAACTAAACTAAGTTATTTAAATTAATCAACTAAAAGTGTGACATAAAACTATATAATATAAATGTTATTAAAATAATTTAGTTGGGAGAGTTTCTGGTTAGCCAAACAGGTCCTCATGGCCTTTGGCTTATTTGAATGACGACTTTTGTTTTTTTTAATCAAAAAGAACGTGGGTTTCAGCTTTATGTTTACACATGTTATACCTAAGGCTAAGTCTAGCGTTAGTTTTTTTTATTTCACGATTTTGGCTAAGGAGAATAATGTAGGTTTAGAGAGAAAATACAGAGAGAAAAGCTAAGAGAGAAGGAGAGAATTCTTGAGTTTTCTAAAGAAAATTCAGTGGTGATAACAAGGGTTTCAAGCAAATTGGAGGTATATTATCTAAACCTTAGTATATATATATATATATATATATATATATATATATATATATATATATATATATATATGAGTTACGACATAATTTTCTATTCTCTGTGAAGTCAATTTTGTTGAATTGTTGCTAGATAATTGAATTGTGATGATTATATGTGTTGGTTGTGTTTGAGTTTGTATGTAAACAAGAATTCGTATGTTAATTATAGTTTTAAAAAGGAAGAAAAAAAATGACAAAGTATATTTTCCATACGGCTTGTGAGTAGTACCAATTTAGTGGCCAATTCAGTATGCTAAATCAGAATTGAGTCTTGATTATGCTAGTTTATTAAGAAACGAGCATAACGTAATTTGAATTAAGTGTTTTGGCCAAGTTTTGAGATGTCGTTGATGATTTTGTGTAAGAAGTTCAAAATGGAGTTTTATATGAAAATATGGAATTTTGAGAAATTAAACTAGTTTTAGTTGATGATAAATTGTGTTAATTGATTGTAAATGTTAGCAATCATGTTTGTAATAGTCTCTGTACTAATTGTAGATGTTAATTTCACTGTTTGGTGGGTGAAATTTGTGTTTGTTGGGCTAAAAATGCTATCGCTCACACTATCATCTCTCGTCATCTGTCTCAACATCAAGATACTGCACGCCGGCAAAAAAAAAAAACGCAACATGGCTTGCTTGGTCCCTAAGTCTAAGTGTGCAAATTGCAATTCCACACCTCAATCGAATCGAGACAAGTGAGGTCTCGCTTGTTTGCGTGTCGCATATCGGACTTGTGTTAGTTTAGTGTGTATGTTAATGATGTTAAAACATGTTATAAACTATAATAATGTAGATGTTAATGTGTTGAAATGCAAAGTACAAAGATTTGAAATAATTATTTAAATAAGTTATAAAATGAAACCAATTGAGATGTTTTCAAAGATAGAGTTGAATGACTAAGTTATGTTGATCAATGTGTAATTTTAGTAAGTGTTAAGTATGTTAACCTAAAATGGTTAGGTGCTAGGTTAGGGTTATGACCTAAATGATGGTTTAAACCCCTAAAGCTAATATTCATACAATTAATTGTTGTTGCGATTTCAATGATATGTGTAGGGTAATTGAGATTATTTCATTTGTGTAGCTTACAATCAAGGCAAGTTTTCTAACTCTACCTTGTTATTATTGAGCAAGTTCTTAAATCTTAACTCTTTACATTGAGCAAAGTTTCTAACTTCATTCTTTTCGTATTGAATGCAAGTTCCCATTCCTAAATTATTATTGTGCAAGTTCCTAACATTCTTTATGAAGATGAGCAAGCTTAACCTATCTTGCGTATGTTTGTTCAAGCTTATGTAACCTAATTCGTTACATTAAGCGAGATTTAGATTCCTAATTATTATTCAAAGCTTATATTGTTCTAATACATTGATTCAAGGAAGATTGTTTTAACTCTTCTATAGCACCTTGCATGTATACCATGTTTACTCAATTATATATTATTGTTATTCAATCTTTGACTTTGATAAACTTGTTCAAAGCTTTATCGTCGTATTAAATCTTCAAGTAGTAAGCAAACCTTTATTGATTGAATTAATCTATATTCGAATAGTGTTCTAAAATTCTAGAAAACACTGATAAGCTAGTTCCAAACTAAACTTTCTTTAGTGCGGAAATTCTAAATCCAAATTGAGAGACGAAACAACCCTAACATAGGGGATTTTGTACGTGTAACGTTTAGATGTTTGTGCACAATACATGGTACAAAGGGCTGATCCCCCTGAGTACGTTAAGAAGAGTCTGTACAGTCTAACGACTGTTGAGGTTAAGGTAATAATACCTAAACACCGTGGACATAGTTCGTGGTCATAAGACCCTCAGATAATTAAAGTTCGAACTTGTTTTCTATTTTGATTCATAGAACAAGTTCTTTATCATTCAGTATTCGTTGTTCACTCTCATGTTGTTATTATACTATCTTTATGTCGCTGAGCAATTGTTTGCTCACTCTTGCAATTAAACAATGCAAACTAAAGTTGAAAGAGGTGATGATCCATCTACTAGCAAGGAAAAGGGCAAGATGTCTAAGTGATGAAGAATTGTTTAAAGTTTATTTAAATGCTTGAAGTTTTAAGACTTGTTTTATTTTATAATGTATTCCGCAAACTGATGTAATAATTTTAAGGTTAGATTACCTGGGATTTATTTTGAGATTATGATGTAACCCTTTAATGGGAGAGATTATTGTTTAAGTTATTTAAATTATGTCTTTATCCTTTGAATATGGGTAGTTAGATATAATAGTTTTTGATAAGTGAGCACCAAATTCGGTGGAAATGAAGTACCCAGATTTGGGGTGATTCGCATGGCGGAGGCATTTTATGAGTCGAAGGCAATGGTGGACCAATTGGATATATGTGCAGCCATGAAGGTCGTGGTAGAGACTTTAGGATCTGGCGCTAGACGTAAGCGTGATGAGGGCGATCAAAGGGACTAGGAGGGCGTAGTTCGAGATAGGAGAGTCGAGCCGATCCATTCAACGTAGAGTTATGGAGGGGTTATTTCCCCAAGAGCTTGTTTAGGTGACCCAGCAGGGCCACCAGTGATGATTATGTGATGACCCCGTTGTAGATAGATGCATTAGTACCCTTTTTGTGTAATAGGGTTTTATGATGATGTAAACCTCAGCAGGTGTGAGGTAGTAGGTAGTTAGGTAGTATCCCTATTTGTGTTTGTAGGGAAGTATCATTTTGAGTTAATCCCATCTTTTGTGTTTAAAATGGGATAGTAGTATTTATAAAAATATACCTGTATTAATCATGTGAGACATTGAAGATTAGTATATGAATATAAATGCACTATTATTATGATATGTATTGGAAAATTTTAAATAGTAAATTGTCTATTTAATGTTATGTGAATCCAGTAGACTGATTTGGGAAATTTAAAAAAAAACAAACTTCACCCACTGATCAGGGAGAAAGACTTCCAAATCTTCGTAACTTAAAATTTTCACATAATAATCATCTGATTGTTTGAATACATTAGCGTGCTACATACTAAGTACTTATATGATAATAGAACCTGAGTAACGTGTTAGAATTTTGTTTCACTAGATAATGCCACCCAGACGAGTACTGAGGAACCAAGAGATCGAAGAGTCAGTTAATAATGCAGTGGGAGCTCAACCAAACCCAATGCAAGACTTTGTCAACATGATGGCTGAAGCCATGAGGAATCAAGCACAACCTGCGGGAAATCAGGCGGGAAACCAATTAGCCAACTTTAAGGACTTCAAGGCAGTAGGACCGCCGTAGTTTAGAGGAACAACAGACCCGATAGAGGCCCAGACGTGGATGAAGGAGATTGAGAAGGCCTTCATTATTGCTAGAGTAGCAGAAGAACAGAAAACAATTTTTGCTACCTACTTAATGAAGGGTGAGGCTAACTATTGGTGGGAGGCCAACCAGAACAAAGCCGGGACTGGAATCGTGACTTGGGAAGCGTTCAAGATGTTGTTCTTTGAGAACTACTTCCCTAAGAGTACACAAGCGAGAATGGGGATCAAGTTTTTGGAATTGAAATAGAAGAATATGTCAGTGTCAGAGTACGCTGCAAAGTTTAATGAATTGGCCAGATTCGCTCCACATCAGGTAGACACGGAGGTGAGGAAAGCAAGAAGGTTCGAAAATGGACTAAAGCCGTGGATTTACAGTAAGGTAGCGGTTTTACAAATCACGTCATTCTCAACTCTATTAGAGAAAACTCTCATAGCAGAAGGTGGAAGCGAAGCGGTCTCAAAGTACAATCAAGAAAAGAACAAGAAGAATGTAGAATGTAGGAATCAGAATGTTAGCAGTGGTGGTAGCAACACAAAGAAGCTAAAATGGAGCAGTGGGGGTAGTAATTTGGAGATTCAGCAAGGAAATGTGCAACAAAAGAAGTCAGTGTGTGGAAACTATGGAAAGGGTCACTCGGGAGAGTCCTTGAAAGAAAAAACGGTATGTTATACCTATGGATAAGAAGGGCATACCTCACCCAATTGTTCTAAGGTGAAGAAGGGAGGTTGTTTTAACTGTGGTGAATTGGGACATTGGATCAAGGATTGCCCAAAGAAGAAAAGCACGGATGGCGGAAACGGCAACATGGGCAATAACACTAGGACAACCAGTGGAGGACCAGCCCAACCAAACAAGTCGACATTGAGGACATTCAATATGACAGTGCAAGATGTCGTGGCATCCAGGGAGGTGGTGTCAGGTATAATTTTGATTAACGATATAAATGCCTATGTGTTATTCGATTCGGGAGCTTCATGTTCTTTTGTATCTGATGAATTTGCTCAAAGATTAAGTTTACCTCGTGAACTATTAGAACACCTAATGAATGTAGAAGTAACAAACAAAGAAATTATCCCTGTAGACTACATACATAGGAACTGTTGTGCTGATGTAAGAGGGTTTAAACTTAACGTGGATTTGATACCGATTCGTCTTGGAGAGTTTGATGTAATCCTCGGGATGGATTGGTTATCAAGTCACAGAGCGGTCATTGACTATAAGAAAAAGTGTGTACACCTAAAGACTCCGAATAAGTCAAAGGTGGTATTTCATGGCAGTAAATCGCCGAGACAATCTTGTTGTCTGACGATGATGCAAGCAAAGAAGTTGCTTAGGAAAGGTTGTATAGGTTATTTGGCTCACGTTGTGGATACCCGCAGAGTTGAGGGTGAACTGGGTCAGATACCTATTGTAAGGGAATTCGTTGATGTCTTCCCAGATGAGATTCCGGGATTGCCACCAGATAGAGAGATAGAGTTTGTTATCAATTTGGCACCAGGGACATCACCAGTATACAAAGCGACGTATCGTATGGCTCCTATAGAAATGAAGGAATTGATGATTCAACTACAAGAATTGTTAGATAAGGGATACATTCGACCGAGCGTATCACAGTGGGGAGCACCAGTCTTATTCGTAAAGAAGAAGGATGGGTCATTAAGGCTTTGTATCGACTACCGGGAGTTGAACAAGGTCACCATTAAGAACAAGTACCCGTTGCCCAGGATCAACGATTTGTTTGATCAATTGAAGGGGGCGAAATATTTTTCAAAAATTGACTTGAGGACCGGTTATCACCAACTGAAGGTGAGGAAAGAGGATGTTCCAAAGACGACATTCAGAACTTGGTATGGACACTTTGAGTTTCTGGTAATGTCTTTTGGGTTGACGAATGCGCCAGCAGCATTCATGGACTTGATGAACAGAGTGTTTAAACAGTATTTGGATAAGTTTGTTGTCGTGTTCATCAATGACATTCTGGTATATTCAGAGATAGAGGAGAACACGTTGAACATCTAAGGATAGTGTTGGAGACATTAAGGAGGGAGAAGTTGTATTCAAAGTTCTCTAAGTGTGAGTTTTAGTTGCGGAGAGTGCAGCTTTTGGGTCACGTTATCGACAAGGATGGTGTTTCGGTGGATCTAGCAAAGGTAGAAGCGGTTACCAACTGGGAACAGCCAAAGACGCCGACAAAAATTAGGAGTTTCTTGGGATTAGCGGGATACTATCGGAGATTCATCCAAGATTTTTCAAAGATAGCATCACCATTGACCAACCTTACCAGAAAGACAGTGAAGTTCGTTTGGACGGAGAAATGTGAAGAGAGTTTCATGGGATTGAAGAAGAGGCTCAGTCAGGCACCTGTGTTGACTTTACCAGACAACACGGGAGGATTTGTAGTGTATAGTGATGTGTCACACAAGGGTCTTGGCTGTGTACTGATGCAACATGGCAAGGTCATTGCGTACACTTCACATCAGCTGAAGGACTATGAGAAGGGTTATCCGACTCATGACCTGGAATTAGTAGCAGTAGTTTTTGCCTTGAAGATTTAGAGGCACTATTTGTATGGCGAGAAGTGTGAGATATATACGGATCACAAGAGATTTACAAGAACAGTTGGAAAACACGACAGCTGACATGGCTGCCAAAACTTGGTTTGTTCACACTATGGATTAAACTTGGTTTGTTCTTGAATTGCAAATAACAACTAAAAGAGTATAAACGATATAATAAATGATATTGGAACTAATGGGATTCTAACTTCATTCAATATTTCATTCAATCGCCACTATCATGCCTGACTTGTTCACATATCATAGGAGAGTAGCCAAGAGCACTAAAAGAGTATTAGCTATTTTTCAATGCACTAAGACCTACTTACACAACATCCACGGATGATAGACTCTATGTAATCATCAATATAACCAACATCACTACATGTCTATATGAAATTGGAACTATATTGATTTTAAGTTCAAGCTCTTATCTTAACTTATACGGTGAAACAGTATATGTCTATCTGGTTCACGAAATACATAAGCCATATAACACGACCTCTATATCGTATACTATCATGATTACATTCCATATTTGCATGTTCATTGTCAATTCCATACAAATACTGAAATGAATGGTGATCAAGCATTCATGTATGCAAAACAATCATGACAGACTTCCCATATAATATGCAAAACAACCCAGCATTTAAGTGTACAATCAAACTACATAATAAAATCCGTTAGAATCCCATAATGGAGTTTAGTTCATGACTGAACCAAAAGCCATTATGGGATCAAAGTTAAACATGAATAAGCAACAATTGAAAGATGAAAGATGAAACTATCAAACCCAATTGTTGAAAACACATTAATATTCAATCCTCATAAGATTCCAGCAAAAACTAATATTAATAATCCGATCTCGTATAGAAATCCCAAGAAGGAGTAGAAAAGTAGAGTTATAGCCTCCTTCCACGTTGGAATCCTCTCTCGAGAGTAAAAACCCTAATTACGATGTAAAGATACGTGAAAAACTAATAAAATGTCGAATGATACCCCTGACACCAGTCAGGAATCGTTTTTAAATCAAATACAACCTTTAAAATTTGGAAATAAAATAAAACACATCAGTGACAGATCGTACATCGTATGCGCGGTGCGGCGTAATGCTTCTTCCAACATAATAGCCTCGCGACCGCGAGACTTGCAGTAGGTTCGTATGTTTGGCTGATCTCATGCGTGGGCGCGCGCTCCATAGGGTTATCTTTCTCGCGACCGCGAGACTTGCAGTAGCATCCAAGATCTAGCCGGGTAATCGCGCGGGCGCGCATTCTTAAGGCTATTTTATTGCGCGGTCGCGCAGCTTTCAATCTATTGATCCTGGTTCCTGTTTTCCTACTGCTGCTGCTGCTTGCTCAGCCATGCTTTATCTCCTTGTACCAATGCACCTTCATGCCATGCATATCCCATCCTTTTACCTTGTTTCAAGCATCCATTTGCCTTATGCTCCATAACACCACCAAAACAGGCCGATTCCTGTACTTATTCACTAAAAGGAGTTTTAAGAACGTGCAATGCAAATTAACATGAAATACAGCTAAAACAGACTAAAATGTACTTGAGATGGGCATAGTTCGCATGAATTGGTACTCCATAAGTAGGTAAAAATCCTACTTCTCAGTAACCTCATGGAAGCCCATGCTAAAGCATAACACGTCTTTTCGATCAGAGTGTACTTGTGTTCACTGTTGCTGAATCTTTTGCTAAGGTAATAGATAGATCGTTCTTGTCCTCTATCATCTTTCTGTCCCAGCATGCAGCCCATGGCATTGTCACTTATGGACAGGTACATGAACAGGGGAACATCATCCATGGGTGGTACCAACGCAGGAGCTTTGACTAGATATTTCTTGATTGTGAAGAAGGCATTTTGACACTCATCATTCCATTTCATGGAGGAGTTCTTCCTTAATAGCTTAAAGATTGGCTCACAGGTTGCTGTGAGTTGAGAGATAAACCTGCTAATGAAGTTGATTCTTCCCAAAAATCCCTGTATTTCCTTTTCTGTCTGAGGAATGGGCATTTCCATGATGGCCTGGATTTTGGTAGGATCCAGCTCAATCCCCTTGTGGCTGACTAGAAATCCTAGTAACATGCCTGATTTAATGCCAAAGGCGCCTTTAGTTGGATTCAACTTCAAGTTGTACTTACGCAACATGTTGAAAAACTTTCTGAGATGGTCTATATGGTCATCCTCCTTTTGGGATTTGACAATGATGTCATCCACGTAGATCTCGATCTCTCTGTGCATTAAGTCATGAAAAAGAGCCATCATAGCTCGTTGATAGGTGGCTCCGGCATTGATGAGGCCGAATGACAACCGTCTATAGCAAAAGGCTCCCTAAGGCATGATGAAAGCAGTTTTCTAACGATCTTCCTCAGCAACCATGATCTGATGGCACCCCGCAAAGCAATCAGCGAAGGAGTACATGTCGTATTGCGCAGTATTGTCAATAAGAATGTGGATAAATGGTACGGGAAAGCTATCTTTTAAGCAAGCTTTGTTCAAGTCCCGGTAATCTATGCAAACTCGCACCTTCCCTCCAGGTTTAGGCACAAGCACAATGTTGGATATCCACTCAGGATATGTGGACACCATGATGATGCCAGCTTGAAATTGTTTCACAATTTCCTCTTTCACCTTTAAACTCCACTCAGGTTTCAATCGCCTGAGCTTTTGCTTGACTGGCTTAAATCCCTCTTTAATGGGAAGGCGATGAAGGACAATGTCAGTGGACAAACCCATCATGTCTTCATGAGACCATGCAAACACATCCTGGAAATTAATAGCATAACCATGTCATTCCTTTGGTTTGGGGTAAGGTCTGAACCAATCTGGATTAACTTAGGGCTTTCTAAGGTTCCGAGATTGAAAGAAGTGGTTTGATCAAGGTTGGGTTTGGGTTTGTCTTTGACCCATTCTTGAATTTCCTCGAGGCACCTCAATGTCATTCTCAGATATCCATCAAGGTGAATTCATCTCTACATCAAAGGTACAATCCTTGTGGAGAAGAGGCACCGTGTCGGCAAATCACAGCACATCTAAATTCAGAGTCCTGAAACAAAATATTCTTTCACTTAGTATATATGAAATGTGTTGATCATACACAGAGTTAGCATATACTGGCAAAATAAACTGTTAATACTGTATAGAAAAGTAAGCAGTTATTATATCTACAGGGCAGAAAGAGTTTCTGCCCACTTTACCCTTGACGAACAATGCAAGGAGTGTTGTTCCAATTGGCAAGGGTAAAGTCCGGGTGGACCGTAGTGATGGAGGGATTGTCATCATCCTCCCGATCCCGAATGATGGCCATTACGTCTGGGCAATCATCGTCTGGGGTGTATCTGTTGGTATGTTCGTCATGAATGATGATGCGTATGCTCGACATCATTCGGATGACGTCTTTCTTGATTCTTCGTTCCTCCTCTTCCACTGCGGGATTTGGAACAAAGACTTCTTTCTCCTTTACTGGTACCGGTTTGGGAAATAACATAGCCATTACATCGGCTGGCACCTTTATAGGAGGTTGTGCGGACTCAAAGTTTGAAGGCGAAGATAAACGCCGCATGGTTAAAGCTGAAGGAATTTGTTGATGCTTATGAGGATTCCTGTGACTAGAACTGGCAGAATAGCCTAGTCTAGTTGTTCCAGTTTGCTTGGTTAATTGCATTGGGTACTTGATACCCTGGTGATCTTTACCCAGCCCTTTTCCCGGCTGATGACCCAATGACATCATTTCCTGAGTAGCTGACATTACTTCGGCGGAAATCTTGGGTTTGGGAAGTGGCGTTCCAATTGCATTGTATTGTGTATTGCTTACTTCCAAGGCATGAAAATTGACCGGTTCAACATCTGCATTAGCATTGATGAACGGCATGTCCCCGTGTTGAGGACACTCTGGTTCAGCGTTGACCGTGACCAGGCTATTATTGATAATGTATTTCAACTGTTGGTGAAGGGTGGAGGGGACTGCCCCGGCCATATGGATCCATGGTCATCCCAAGAGCAGGTTGTATCCTGAATCTATCTTGAGTACATGGAAAGATACGCAGAATGTATGATGACCAATTTCGATTGGCTGTTCAATTACCCCGACTGAATTCTGACGGGCTCCATCAAAAGCTTTGATGATAGTATGGCTACTCCGAATTTGGTTGAGATTGAAATTCATCTTCACCAAGGTAGCGTATGGATAGATATTAAGAGGTGAACCTCCATCTATCAAGACTCCAGCTAGCATGTATCTAGAGGACAAGACTGTAATGTTCAATGTCTTGCAATGACCAATCCCCTCGGGCGGTATGTCATCATCAGTGAAGGATATCACATTGTTGTTGAAAATGTAATCAACCAGATGTTGGAATTTTTCCGTATCAACTGATGTCGGTAGATAGGCTTCTTCTAAAACCTTCAACAAGACATTCCGGTGATTCTCGGAAGTTAGGACCAAGTCCAAAATTGATATTTGTTGTGGAGCTTCCTTTAAGCTTAAAACCACCGTGGCTTCATTGTGACTCATAGTGCGGAGGAATTTTTTAATCTTTTCCATGGGTATTTTCCCCTTTGATTTGATGGTTGACTTCATCACCCGTTGGGGAAGATACAGTGGATTTTCCTTTGACACTGTAGCAGTTGTATGTGAGGTGGATCCTTCACCTTCTCCATAATTCCATGAAACTTTGCGCAAGCTAACAATAGGATATTGTGCTATGCATGGCAAGTTGATTGGCTCAGGAGCAGCCACTTTCAAAGGATTGTTGCTTCCCTTGAGTTGAATTGTTGGCATTGTGAGTGACTTTTTAACCCCATCAGTTTCAGTGGATATGACTACTACCATACTCTTCCACTTAGTAGGACCTGAATTCTCACTTGCATGTAACACAGTATCGTCGTCTGCTAAGTGCAGGACACCACAGTCAATTAGATTTTGGATAAGGTGGTGGAGTGCCCAGCATTCTTCTGTGCTGTGACCGCGAGGCTGGGAGTGATATTGACATACTCCATCGGAATTTTACCGTCCTGAATGGGGGTTGATTGGAGGTAGAAGGGAACTGATCCTTCCTTCATTGATTAATATATGAAGGATTTCCTCCATAGGTTGGCCCAAATAAGTGAATTCCCTTTTGTTGGCAAAATCCCGACGAGCCTTGGCATTTGCTCTCTTTGTCACTTTGTCTTCTAGCATTTCATTTTCTGAAAGTGACGAGGGAATATTCAAGACAAGAGGTAGGAGACTGGCATGCTCCTAACTGATTAATTGACGTGTCACTTGATGCTGATAAGTCACCAGTTCTGCCAATTGTTCAATTTGCTTACATAGAGCTTTCATCTTTCGTTCCATTGTGAACTAGAACTTGGCATAATCCCATTTGTCATTACAGTCTTTGAGGGTTTAGGAGGATTCACAGCTGAAATTGGAACTCTGTCCGTTGCTCCAATTGATCATGTTGACCTCTTCTTCTTTGTGCTGAGGAAGAGGGTTGTCTTGAACGTGAGGCTGATCTGGTTTGGTGACCACGATCTCCCCATTGTCTATCAGGTCTTGGATCTTGTGCTTCAAGTCCCAACAATCCTGAGTATCATGTCCAGGTGCTGTAAAGCCCGAGAAAATCAGATTTTTGAGAATTAAATTTTTATTTTTATTAAATGAATTTAATTGATTATTTATGGAGTAAGCTAATCGAACGTCATTCTCTGACCTAGAAATGTCACAAAATCGTAGGATTTTGGCTACGTGGTAGAATTAAAGTGTTTGAATTTCCAAGACGAAAATAAAAGTTTTCCGAGAAATTTTCTGAAAAACACTATTCACGCATTTCTGTTTGGGAATTATTTTTGAACTTCTGAGAAATACGTAACGATAGAATATCGAGGTGAGATGAAATATCTAATAATATTTCAGTTATGGAAAACGTAATATTTCGCCTATGGACTTAAAACCTAACATTTAAGGAAAATGATTTATGAGAAGGAAAGGAAATGTGATTAATGAATTAAACGATGATTGTATAATACGTAGGTATTGTACGAGGTAAGGAATACGAATACTATATGAGGTATTATACGAGTACGTAGGAATAATGGTATGTCATATATGTGGAATTAGTATACGAGTTAGAATACGAGAATGTTATCACCGCTTGTTGTCACCGCTTCGATGACTGCTCTCATTTAGTTGCGTTGACTCGTTATCGCGCTCCACTAATTGAGCCCTATTTACAACATCTGAATACAAACACAGTTTATGAGAAATAAGATGTTGACGTATCTCAGGTTTCAAACCTCGCAAAAACATTCGCATCATTCGCTCCTCATTATCCACCAAATGGGATGCAAACCGGGACAACTCTGCAAATTTAGCCTCATACTGCGACACGATCATATTATTTTGCTCCAATTTGATGAATTCTACCTCTTTTATATGGCGAATACTTTTGGGAAAGTACTTGTCGTTGAATAGTTCTTGGAACTTTTCCCAAGACATCTTCAGTGCGACAGGTTGAGTACGCTTTACCAATTCCCACCAGTAATCTGCCTCTCCTCGCAACATAAAGGCGGCAAAGGAAACCTTTTTCTCCTCGGAGCATCCCAAGACATCAAATATCTTGGTGATCTGATTTATCCATGCTTCCGCCTTAAGTGGTTTTGGCTCTCCAATAAACTCCGGTGGTCCCAGCTCCTTGAACTGTTTAGCGATGACCGTCCGAGAGTTTCCAGTGTTTCCACCTACATTTTGGACAAGAGCCGCTCTCGCCTGCTGTTGCATGAATTGCATAAAGTCTCTGAACATTCCATCATTCATCATTTGGTCAATGTTGTTGTTTGCATGAGGATTTTTGCCTTCCTGATGCACATTATCCTGATTATTGATATGTGGTGAATCAACGGTCGCCTGTGCTCCATTGCTATTCTCAACATTCTCAAACGTCATTTTCAGATCCTGCCACAAAACAAAAGGTTAATTGACATGTAACATATTATCCCTTTATTACGATGACCAATTAAATACCACAAAAAAAAACTTAGGTAGGTCATACTAGCGAAGGAATTCTGCTCTCCCTCCTAGTTCTATTCTCACATCTTAGCCAAAGGTGATCATATCCCTAAGCTTTGATACCAACTGTGACACCCCCAAAATTAGGTATACATCACCCATCTTGAGTTGCCAGATACATGGTACAGAATTCAAATACAACTGTTGTGTACAATACGACAAAACATAAACTGTGAGTTTGAATACAAATATTGTCTACTAGAGATTATACAAACTCAAAAGGAGTCCTCATTACAATTATTATCACACTATTTCACAGAATAGTGAGGACTACTAATGCACCATCTAGGACCATCACTCTATTCCCCGACTAGTCCCAGCTACGTTCTCATTTCCTGAAGAGAACATTAAAAGAAAGGGTGAACTCAACTAGCCCAGTAAGAAATATTATGACAATGTTAAACTATGAACTCAACTTTCCTGAAGAGAACATAATTTATCGTTAGCCTTCAACAATGTTAAACTGATAAAATATAATAAATATCAAGTTTAACTGCAGCGGAACAAGCAATCCATTAAAAGAGTCAAGTAGAGAATGAAATCTACTATCTTCTATGATTTAAAAGGTTTTTCATCACTTTTATCACTGGGACTCGACTTAATAAATAATCCACACCATCGAATCACCCCTGCACTACGGCCAAGGATATTCTTTAGTATCACGACCACGAATTATCCATGCACTACGGCTTAAGATAATCATATTTTTATCAACGGTCTTGATCATCCCAT
The DNA here is from genome assembly GCA_020205605.1 of Panax ginseng. NCBI lineage: Eukaryota > Viridiplantae > Streptophyta > Magnoliopsida > Apiales > Araliaceae > Panax > Panax ginseng. The sequence goes on from CM035147.1 coordinate 34,864,056, forward strand.
AAAACAATTCATCTTTGCACTACGGCCAAAGAGAATCCATAGCCATAATCATACCAAAAACTGTCCATCAATGCACTACGGGCCAATGAGGACTTTTTCCACATCATTTGTAACATTACGGTTATGATTATACCGAATAATCCCTAGTCATAATCATACCAAGTCCATCTATGCACACTGGCAGCCACGATGACTTTCAACATAATATAAACATGAGGATGATGACAATGATATAAGAATTCAATAAAACAAGTCCAAGAATTAATTTATCCGGAACCGATAACGTTCAAATTGTCAACATGATCTTTGCTTTTTGTAGAGTAAAATTCAAGAATGCTCGGAAGAATATTTCCATGAAAAGATCTTTGGATGAAGCGCAAATATCAAAGATATTCCATTAATTTCATGGGTATAGAAGTCAAAGTTTTAACCTCATCGAGTATAATAAAGAATGGAATAACAAAAGATATCACCATGCATGAGATAGAATCATACAGCAGGCGAGTTATTCCAACAGAATAATAATGGATGGAACCGGTCCGGTGTAAACGCACGCACGGATATATTCCGGCTGAATAATAAATAATGGAACCAGTCCGGCAGAAATGCATGCATGTAATATTCCGGCTGAATAATAAATAATGGAACCAGTCCCATGAAACGCGTGCATGTGGGATATTCCGGCGAGAACAATAAATTATGGAACCGAATCGCCGTAAACGCATGCATGACGATATATTAAACCGGCGAATAATAAAGAACGGAATATTAGAAGAATGTCACCATGTATAGGGTAGCCGTATATAGGTTATTCCAACGGACCTAAGGATATGTCCGTATCGACCTCTCTATCTTCTTTACGAGAAGCTTGAAAAGAGGTTCCAAACCAACCACCTTCTTCTATTACTTACTTCTTTGCTTTTTTTCTTTCAGAGGAAATCCAGAGGTAGAACCAGGGGATCCATTTGGAGCCCTATCAAGTCAAGTAAAAGAAACTGAATATAAGAGTAGGGAAGTAGCAGAATACTTTTCTATAGGTTCTCTTATAATTCTCTCTCTTGAGTTTCAGTGAATTCGTAAGAAATAATGAAGGAATGAGCTTCTATTTATAGGAAAATGGAATGAATAGTAACTAATTCATGAACGGTCCAGATTGATTTACTATTAAACGGACGGTCCATATTGGTTTTTTATTAAAACTTAAAACAACAGTCCATACTGATTTACTATTAAAACTTTAAACCAGCGATCCATATTGATTTACTATTATAACTCCACCAGAGGTCTATATTGACTTACTTTTATATCTTCAACCAACGGTCTGAAAAATTAGCACATCTCCTCATGGAATAATATTGTACCCAAATACCCGAATGCACAATACTAGAGTGAATAGTAACTAGGTGAATAGTAACTCATGAATAGTAACTCGTGAATAATAACTTATGAATAGTAACTCGTGAATAGTAACTCATGAATAGTACTCCGACACAAAAAGTGTTCCGAATACCCAATTGAATAATATATCCTTCAGACATCAATTATACTAACACAAATAAGTCCAACACAATGGAACAATAAAATTTATCTTTAATCAACACGAACTTATTCATCATTAATATTATAATTCACAATATTTAACAACCCGTGTCGTTCCTGTGAAAGAGGGGCTTTAGATAAGGATTTCTCCTTATTAGCGCGCAATTAGGTGACCAAACCTCTCCTTGACAGAACTTCTAGACATTGTCAATATTGAAAATAATAATATGAATAACTTTGCCGTCTCAATTATTGATTTAATAATATATCATATAATGCGATGATAATCTTTGTAACAATAATTGAATCAATAATATGAGAAATATGATCACGACAATTATCGTGTAGCAATAATTGAGTATAACTGAGTGACTTCTCATGTAAGCATCAATAATCAATATCGTGTGCTATTGTGCAACTACGCGTATTACTGTACTTTTACTACCGGGTGGTTCAACAGTTTTAATGGTAACACCTCCGCCATTATTTTCATAAAGTATTTTTGTCATTTTTTCAATCCGACAATAATTCTGTAGTGGGGTCCACCAATGATTGTGACGTTGTACGAATATTCCCTGTTAAAACGAATATTCCCCGACCAATCGAATATTATATAACAACTTGCGTACTTTGCAAAATTTATAAATATTACCCACAATTATAACATTATATCAAATTAATACCATAATATTCAAAAATATAATTCGAAAAAAATTATTCTTTATTCATAAAAGTTGGGGTCTTACAACCTCCCCTTCTTATGAAATTTCATCCTCGAAATTAGGGTTCATACCTGGTATGTCAAAGAGATGAGGATACCTTAACTTCATCTCAGATTCTAACTCCCAAGTCATTTCCTCCACATCGTGGTTTCTCCACGAAACTTTGACTTGAGGTATAACCTTAGAGAGTAAAACATGATCCTTCTTATCCAAGATTTTAATAGGTAACTCTTCATACGTTAAATCTTCCTCTCTCTCGTCTGGTTCTAACTCAATTATGTGGTTTGGGTCTTTCACATATTTACGTAACATAAATATGTGAAAAATATTATGAATACGAGACATTCTTGGCGGTAAGGCGAGTCTATAGGCCACAGTTCCCATTCGCTCAAGAATTAAAAATAGGCCAATGAACCGAGGATTGAGCTTTCCTCTCTTTCCAAATCTCGTAACTCCTTTCCATGGAGCAACACGTAACAACACATGATCTCCAATATCGAATTCTATGTCCTTTCGATGAAGATCAGCATAACTCTTTTATCGATCTTGTGAAGTTTTATACGTTGTTGGATCGTTTGAATCTTTTCTCGTAGTCATACGAACCAACTCGACCCCAACAACGTTGGTTCACCCACCTCATCCCAAAGATATCTTTGAAACGACACTTTCTTCCATACAACGCCTCAAATGGAGCCATGCCAATACCGCTTGATAATCTGTTGTTGTGGAAAACTCCACCAATGGTAAGAACTTGTCCCAACTTCCTTGAAGTCAAGGACACGAGTCTTAATAGATCTTCAAGAGTTTGAATAGTCCTCTCCATCGTCCGTCTGTCTGCGAGGATGATATGCCGAGCTAAATCGTAAGTCTGTGCCCATAGCTTTATGCAAACTAACCCAAAATCGTGAAGTGAATCTTTGGCCTCGATCAGAAACTATGGATACCAGCATACCATGCAGTCTTACAATCTCATTTATATACATACGAGCAAGACGTTCAAGTGTATAAGTTTCTCGTATCGGTAAGAAATGAGCAGACTTGGTCAATCTATCAATAATGACCCAAATCGCATCTATGCCTTGAGAAACCTTTGGAAGACCGGTAACGAAATCAATGGTAATGTGCTCCCACTTCCATTCTGGAATTTCAAGTGGTTGCAATGGACCTTTTGGTACTTGATGCTCCGCCTTGACTCATTGACAAGTTAAACACCTTGAGATAAACTCCGCTATCTCTCTCTTCATATTGCTCCACCAAAATGTATGTCGAAGATCATGATACATTTTGGTACTCCTAGGATGGATTGCAAACGGTGTGTTGTGTGTCTCCATCATAATTTTATACTTTAAATCAGGGTCATTAGGAACACAAAGTCTGGAGTTGACTCGAAGTATTCCTTCTTCATCGATTCTTGCTTCCGGCATAGCACCTTCTTGTACTTTCTTCCTCATACACATCAGCTCCGGGTCTATAGCTTGAGCAGTTTTAACTTTATCAATTAAAGTCGGTTCTACTCGTATATTTGCCATCATCACATGGGTCCCTGGAGTTTTTAACTCTATCTCCATCCTTTGCAAGTCACACAAAATGGGCCTTTATATTTGACAATATCGCACTCAGATTGCATATGATCTTCTACTCAATGCGTCAGCTACCACGTTCGCTTTTCCAGAATGGTATTTGTAACAATCCAGATTTTTAATTAATATTTAAATATTTATTGAATTATATAAATATTAAATGGATGTGTTTATCGTTGAATAAGTATTTGTTTAATTGATTTGATGTGATTTGATTATTTATTTGTTTAATAAATAATTAATGAGTTAAGGAAAGTAATTATTTTGAGATAGTAATCTAATTTAATTTAATAATTAAGTTAGAGGGTTTATAATGATTAAATAAATTATTATATTATGCAATGAATTGTTATTGGTATTAATTAAATTAAGTATAAAAACTTAATTAATTAGAAGTGTGACAAATAACTATATTATAAGTAGTTATTAAAATAAATTTAAGTAGTTTTAATTTATTTTGCCAAACAAGGCTTAAATATATTAATCTTTTAATTTTAAAGAGTTTTGCCAAACGAAGCCTTATGGCTTTTGGAGTTCTTTTGAATTTTGAAATATTATCTAAATTATATAAATAAAATAATGAATAAAATATATTTATAACCTATACGTTATATTTGGTAACTGATATTATTCAATCGGGCTTATTATGGCCATTTACGATTGGTTACCAGTGGTTTTGTTTACGCATTCTAAGTGTTTGCTAAGCCTAAGAAGAAAATCACAAACTTTGAGAGAAAGAGAGTTTAAGAGAGAGAAGCAACAAGAGAAGGTTCCGAATTCTTATTGTCAGTGATTAGCAAGGGTTTCTAAAGCGACAAAATGTATGTTTTAAAACCTTAATATATATATGTTTACGTTCTCTATGTCTGTGTTCTTGATTTTCAATGTGTATAAGGTTTTTACAAAGATTCTCAATAAAACCATATTGTTGCAAGTGTTATACTAGCATATATATATATATATATATATATATATATATATATGATTGTATGTTTAGCGTATAAACAAGATTGTATGCTAATTAATGTATACAAGTAAGGGGAATTGGTTTTACAGTGAACACATATGCATGAATATGATTTTTGTAAGATAACAAAATTAGTGTATATTAATTGTGAAATTATGAAATTGAACCTTGTATATGATAACGGGGTAAGCAAATTAAGAGAAACATAATTCAAAAGAATCAAATTGGTTTATAAATTATGTTTACCATGTTCACTGTGTAAACAAACATCGGTAATGGTGTTTTGGTTGAAAACAATGTTTTCAAGGAATTAAGTTTTCTGTGATTGTTGTTTAGTGGTTTAAATTAGTATATGCATGTTGGGTAATGGGTATATGTGTAATTGGCATAAGTTATACATGTTAATTAGTGTTAGAAATTAAGTTATGTATGAAATTTAGTTGTTACATTCTTATTGGCTCTGCGTTACATTAGTTTTCTGCGCCACCTCCAAAAATGGAGCACCAGTATACCAAAATTCGCCTTGAAATACCAATCTCACGTTGAAGCAAATTGTATGACTTAGTTCTCATGCACATGGCTGAGGAATGAAGTCTGAGTCGGATAGTTTTGGCCTCCTGTAGTAAAATAGCCATAACTTTCTTATACGAACTCCGGTTGAGATGACTCAAGATGATCCGGAACGAGGACGAGTAGACCTACAACTTTCATTCTTTAAGGTTTTTAATTTAAGGTCTATAACTATAGTAAAAATGGTCATCTTTAGGACTGTTATGTTTTCAGGGGCAATCGGAGGGCGTCGGGCATGCACATATGCATGTGTAGTGCTCCTGACCATAAAAGATGATGTCCTAAGTTATAAAACATGTATGTTAGCAAATATAATGATGCTTAACATTAATAAATAATGTATTAGATAAGTTATAGAAGCATAGTATGCATACACAAGAGAGGCAAATCGGGCGTGTGACGAATGAACGTCGAAACGCCGTGCCAAGTGTTAACGAACTTAAAAAGTGTTTCAATTCAATTGAAATGAATATTATATGATATGAAATGGGTTTAATATAAAACCAATAAGTAGTCCTAGCAAGACTTAAGCACTTGAATGAACTTCGATTATGAAATATAGTGAGTCATAAGTCAAAAAGTTAGCACAATCTAATTGAACATTGTGTGCTAATTAATAGGAATGATTATGAGATGTGGAGTAGAGTTTACATTACAATTACTATGTGTTGTTATGTGACTAATAGTTGATGTGTATAATTATATAATTGTGTAGGGCACGTGAAGTGCAGATAACTGTAAGCTGTTAAACTATTATTGGTAAACAACGATCAAGGCAAGTCTTTCGGTTCCTATTTTCTATGTGGACTTGATGAACTGTTTTAAATTGCATGATATGTTATACATGTTGAAATCATGAAATGTTAAAGTCAATATATGATTGCATTGTTTTGGCTAAGTAATGATGGTTGAGTAAGGAACTCAATCTTTATATTTGCTATGTGAATTAAAAGCATGTATGCCATGTTACTTTAATGAGATGTATATCGAGCATGTTATTATGTACTATGTGATGCATGAAAACTGTTAGACTTTGTTGGGCTGTCGAGCTCACTCTTGCAAATAACCACTTTTGCAGGTTCAAGATTCAACGTAAAGTTATGTGTTACTTGAAAGACTTAAATCAGATGTGATACTTGAAGATTTATATACTTTGGTTGTGTTATTATTATTTGAACCATGTTTAAGGTTTCGAATAATGTATTAATGTTGAATTGTAATATTGTTTTGCGAATGTAAACTATTGTAGTATTAAAATGATTCTGAGATATTTAGATGTAAAGGTTGAAGGTTTTGGGAACGAGGATAGTTTGTAATAGAAAATTTTAATTATTCTGCAAATGTCAATGGTTGTATTATCGTTTAATGATGTAAAATTTGAGGTTGAATGTATTATTAACGACCGAAGTCGAGAATTAAATTGTATGAATTTTGGGTTCGTTACAGTATTGGATGGTATGATCATAATCTTTCAACAGTTCAAGCCAACGTCGTTGTCGCATGTTGAGTTCCTTTTGAGTGAAGAAATATTTGAGGCTTTTATGATCCGTAAAGATCTCCACTTTCTCCCCATACAAGTAATGCCTCCAAATTTTAAGTGCGAAGACAACAGCTGCTAACTCTAGATCATGAGTAGGATAATTCCTCTCAAATTCTTTGAGTTGTCTTGAGGCATAGGCTATGACTTTCCCATGTTGCATGAGAACACATCCCAACCCTTTGCTGAAGCATCATCAGAGATGACAAATCCCTCCGAGCCAGATGGTATTGTCAGAACAGGTGCTAAAATGAGTCTCCTCTTGAGTTATTGAAAACTCTTCTCACATTCTTCACTCCAACCAAACTTTGTATCTTTCTGAGTCAGCTGAGTTAATGGAGTAGCAATTCGAGAAAATCCTTCCACGAATCTCCGATAATAACCAAATTAAACCGAGAAAGCTACGATTTCGATCCATCGATTTAGGTTGCTCCCAGCTTTGAATAGCTTCAATCTTTGCCGGGTCAACAGATATTCCATGACTTGATACTACGTGCCCAAGGAATTCTACTTCCTCAAGCCAGAACTCGCATTTCTTCAACTTGGCATAAAGCTTCTATTCACGAAGCTTTTGGAGTGTCAGCCTCAAGTTTTGTTCATGATCTTCACGACTTTTGGAATAAATAAGGATGTCATCAATAAAGACGACCACAAAGTGATCCAAATATTCCTTGAATACTCGGTTCATCATATCCATGAAGGCAGCAGGAGCATTAGCCAATCCAAAGGACATGACTAGGAATTCATAATGCCCGTACCGAGTTCTGAAAGACGTCTTTGGAATGTCATCGGTTCTAATCTTCAATTGGTGACATCCGGAAAGAAGATCAATCCTTGAAAAGGATTTGGCTCCTTGCAACTGGTCAAACAGGTCATCAATACGTGGCAATGGTTACCTATTTTTGATGGTGACATGATTCAACTCTCGATAATCAATACAAAGTAGCATACTCCCATCTTTCTTCTTCACGAATAGAACAGGAGCACCCCAAGGAGACGTACTAGGACGAATGAAACCAATGTCTAACAATTCCTGTAATTGGGTCTTTAACTCCTAAAGTTCAATAGGAGCCATTCGATATGGGGCTTTGGAAATGGGTTTTGTACCAGGTTCAAGGTCGATACAAAATTCAATTTCACGCTCTAGGGTAGGCCAGGAAGTTCTTCAGGGAATACGTCAGGAAATTTATTAACAATAGAAATATCGTTCAAAACTGACGTATTTTTGTTTAAATCTGTGACATGAGATAAGAAAGCTTGACATCCGTTTTTCAATAAACAAATAGCTTTATGGCTTGAAATGACCATGATTGATTTTAATGGTTTGGTCGCTTGAATTCGCATAATAGGTTGATTAGGAATATGAAAACTAACAACCTTACGAAAAATAATCAATTAATTGCATTATGAGTATTTAACCAATCAATCCCTAGAATTACGTCAAACGCAAGTATTTTTAAAGAAATAAGATCGACAGGTAATATGCGGTTACCGATTTGAACCAAACAAGACTTATAAACAGTGGATGTAATGAAGGTTTCTCCCAACGGAGTTTCCACAGATAAGTCAAAGTCTAATTTCTCCGGAGTCAAATTTAATCGTTGAGCGCAAGTAGGAGAAATAAAAGAATGGGTAGAACCGGTATCAAATAAAGTATAGACTTCGCTAGAGTTTATGATAAGCTTACCCGTGATGACCTCATTCGGGTTCCTTGCTTTCTGGGAGGTCACAACAAATGCTCTCCCTTGCACTATCGGCTTTGACTTTTTTGGGACGGCCTTTGGTGCCTCCATCCTAGCTGAACTTGTCTTCCACAATTATAACATGCTTTGACTGCATCGCTGCTAGCTTTGACCGATGTGTCCCTCCCTCAAAGATTTGAAGCATATGATAGGTGGTCGTTCTCCTTCCTTAACAACGGGTGCTGCTGATGACGTCCTTCCATCATTATTGAATCTCCTCTTCTTAAAATGTCCATTCTTATTGTTTTGGCCCTGATTACCACCGAAGTAGTTACCATTTCTGGCCTGTTGATTCCCTCCACGCTTGTTGTCACCGCTTCGATGACTTCTCTCCTTTGGTTGCGTTGACTCGTTATCGCGCTCCACTAACTGAGCCCTATTTACAACATCTGAATACAAACACAGTTTATGAGAAATAAGATGTTGACGTATCTCAGGTTTCAAACCTCGCAAAAACATTCGCGTCATTCGCTCCTCATTATCCACCAAATGGGATGCAAACCAGGACAACTCTGCAAATTTAGCCTTATACTACGACACGGTCATATTATTTTGCTCCAAGTTGATGAATTCTACCTCTTTTATATGGCGAATACTTTCGGGAAAGTACTTATCGTTGAATAGTTCTTGGAACTTTTCCCAAGACATCTTTAGTGCGACAGGTTGAGTACGCTTTACCAATTCCCACCAGTAATCTGCCTCTCCTCGCAACATAAAGGCGGCAAAGGAAACCTTTTGCTCCTCGGAGCATCCCAAGACATCAAATATCTTGGTGACCTGCTTTATCCATGCTTCCGCCTTAAGTGGTTTTGGCTCTCCAATAAACTCCGGTGGTCCCAGCTCCTTGAACTGTTTAGCGATGACCGTCCGAGAGTTTCCAGTGTTTCTACCTACATTTTGGACAAGAGCCGCTCTCGCCTGCTGTTGCATGAATTGCATAAAGTCTCTGAACATTCCATCATTCATCATTTGGTCAATGTTGTTGTTTGCATGAGGATTTTTGCCTTCCTGATGCACATTATCCTGATTATTGATATGTGGTGAATCAACGGTCGCCTGTGCTCCATTGCTATTCTAAACATTCTCAAACGTCATTTTCAGATACTGCCATAAAACAAAAGGTTAATTGACATGTAACATATTATCCCTTTATTCTAACCGACCAATTAAATACCACAAAAAAAACTTAGGTAAGTCATACTAGCGAAGGAATTCCCGCCTCTCTCCCTCCTAGTTCTATTCTCACATCTTAGCCAGGATCATATCCTAAGCTTTGATACCAACCGTGACGCCCCCAAAATTAGGTATACATCACCCATCTTGAGTTGCCGGATACATGGTATGTAATTCAAATACAATCATGTGTACAATACGACAAAACATAAACTGTGAGTTTGAATACAAATATTGTCTACTAGAGATTATACAAACTCAAAAGGAGTCCTCATTACAATTATTATCACACTATTTCACGAATAGTGAGGGACTACTAATGCACCATCTAGGACCATCACTCTATTCCCGACTAGTCCCATTTCGCTCTCATTTCCTGAAGAGAACATTAAAAGAAAGGGTGAACTCAACTAGCCCAGTAAGAAATATTATGACTAAGATAATGCAGAATAATTTATCGTTAGCCTTCAACAATGTTAAACTGATAAAATATAATAAATATCAAGTTTAACTGCAGCGGAACAAGCAATCCATTAAAAGAGTCAAGTAGAGAATGAAATCTACTATCTTCTATGATTTAAAAGGTTTTTCATCACTTTTATCGCTGGGACTCAGCTTAATAAATAATCCACACCATCGAATCACCCCTGCACTACGGCCAAGGATATTCTTTAGTATCACGACCACGAATTATCCATGCACTACGGCTTAAGATAATCATGTTTTTATCAACGGTCTTGATCATCCCATAAAACAATTCATCTTTGCACTACGGCCAAAGAGAATCCATAGCCATAATCATACCAAAAACTGTCCATCAATGCACTACGGGCCAATGAGGACTTTTTCCACATCATTTGTAACATTACGGTTATGATTATACCGAATAATCCCTGGTCATAATCATACCAAGTCCATCTATGCACTACAGCCACGATGACTTTCAACATAATATAAACATGAGGATGATGACAATGATATAAGAATTCAATAAAACAAGTTCAAGAATTAATTTATCCGGAACCGATAACGTTCAAATTGTCAACATGATACTGCTTTGTACAGTGTAAAATTCAAGAATGCTCGTAAGAATATTTCCATGAAAAGATATTTGGATGAAGCTCAAATATCAAAGATATTCCATTAATTTCATGGGTATAGAAGTCAAAGTTTTAACTCTCTCGAGTATAATAAAGAATGGAATAACAAAATATATCACCATGCATGAGATAGACCAAGACAGCAAGTTATTCCAACGTAATAATAATGGATGGAACCAGTCCGGTGTAAACGCATACAGATAGGATATTCCGGTGAATAATAAATAATGGAACCGGTCCCAAGGTAAAACGCACGCATGCATGTATTCCGACATATAATAATAAATAATGGAACCAGTTCTCTAAGAAACATACGTATGGATATTACGTAACAATAAATTATGGAACCAGTCCGGCGAACGCGATGCATGTGATATTCCGGCGGAATAATAAAGAACGGAATATTAGAAGAATGTCACCATGTATAGGGTAGCTCAGCGTATACAAGTTATTCCAATGGAATAATAAATAATGAAATAACAGAAGTTCTCTTCATGAGTACAACAAATAACATCCCTTACCGTAAAAGAAACTGAATATAAGAGTAGGGAAGTAGCAGAATACTTTTCTATAGGTTCTCTTATAATTCTCTCTCTAGAGTTTCAGTGAATTCGCAAGAAATAATGAAGAAATGAGCTTCTATTTATAGGAAAATGGAATGAATAGAAACTAATTAATGAACGGTCCAGATTGATTTACTATTAAACGGACGATCCATATTGGTTTATTATTAAAACTAAAAACAACGGTCCATACTGATTTACTATTAAAACATTAAACCAGCGATCCATATTGATTTACTATTATAACTCCACCAGCGGTCTATATTGACTTACTATTATATCTTCAACCAACGGTCTGAAAAATTAGCACATCTCCTCATGGAATAATATTATACCCGAATGCACAATACTAGAGTGAATAGTAACTGGGTGAATAGTAATGCGTGAATAGTAACTCATGAATAGTAACTCGTGAATAGTACTCCGACATGAAAAGTGTCCCGAATACCCAATTGAATAATATATCCTCCAGACATCAATTATAATAACACAAATAAGTCCAACACAATGGAACTATAAAATTTATCTTTAATCAACACGAACTTATTCATCATTAATATTATAATTCACAATATTTAACAACCAGGTCGTTCCCAGGAAAGAGGGGGCTTTCCGATAAGGATTTCTCCTTATTGGCGCGCAATTAGGTGACCAAACCTCTCCTTGACAGAACTTCTAGACATTGTCAATATTGCAAATAATAATATGAATAACTTTGTCGTCTCAATTATTGATTTAATAATATATCATATAATGCAGATGATACTGTAACAATAATTGAATCAATAATATGAGAAATATGATGCAGCAATTACTGTAGCAATAATTGAGTATAACTGAGTGACTTCTCACGTAAGCATCAATAATCAATACCGTGTGCTATTGTGCAACTACGATATTATCGTATTTTACTACTACCGGTAGTTCAATGCTTTAACGGTAACACCTCCGCCATTATTTTTGTCATTTTCTCAATCCGACAATAATTCTGTTGTGGGGTCCACCAATGATTGTGTTGTTGTACGAATATTCCCTGTTAAAATGAATATTCCCCGACCAATCAAATATTATATAACAACTTGTGTACTTTGCAAAATTTATAAATATTACCCACAACTATAACATTATATCAAATTAATACCATAATATTCAAAAATATAATTCAAAAAAATTATTCTTTATTTGTAAAAGTTGGGGTCTTACAGATATACACGCGGTGAGCGAAGAGCTTGTGAACCAAGTAGAGCATGTACATATGCCGGTGGCGAAGGTACCATTAGTGATTCTAGAGGTGTCGGAGGCAGAGGAGTACTTTTCTGAGGAAGACTACTCCGAGGGAGAGATGGATATAGCGTCATATCTTAGTATGATGAATGATGGGTGTAGACACTCAAAATTTTCTGTACCACTGTCACTAACATTGCAGGAGGATAGATTCATCTTTTAAGAGAAAACCCTGAAAGACAATCCAAATCCATACTGGATACTACCGAAAGTTCAGCATCAACCCTGAATTGTAATCTGGGAGTAAAAATTCCAACCTCGGAGATAACCCCGAGGCATGCAGATACAATACCGGAACACACACCGAAGAAGACCGATTAATCTCGGAGACAACTCCGAGGTATCCAGTCTCAGTCCTAACCCTGGGAATAGCCACCAACCTTGGTGATAACCCCAAGGAATGCAGTTTCGGCGATAACCCCGAAAATACTTGTTTCAAATGCAACCAGCTTTAATCTCGGCGCTCACAACGAGATACACTTCACCAACCCGGCAATAACATTGGGAAGACAGGCACACCTCAAAGGTGACAATGAGGACCTTCAAGAATTACAATGAGTCCAATCTCGTGAAGTCTCGAGCAACGTCTCATTTATCATTAATCCGGCGATAACACCGGTGAGGGGCAACATCGTCATCTCGTCAACACAATGCCACGTCACGTCTCTACGCAATGATGTCCCACAAGACTAACCAATCCCGAGTGACTATTGTGCGGGGTAACGGATAAAAGTTGAAGCTTGAATACCGGAGGGCATCATCCCATCTTCAATGACTTCGTACAAACTCTAATCCCATGCCATCGTACAACTCTCGACAATGGAGGTCCAAAATAGGTCATGTATACCTCAAAAGGATGCCCGGATTGCACTTCTGAAAGTTCGAGTGGACATTACAGTGCTTGAGTGCACGTACTTTGAGAGACGACGACCCGGGCAAAAAACCCGGGCCACCCGGTTGCCTCTGTACACTATGGCTCACCACAGTACACCTGCTGACTAAAATGCCTATAAATAGAGGGCTTGGGCAGCCCATTTTGCAAGAGAAAAAGGCGAGGAAGCCCTGCCCAATTTGTTCTGCACTCACCCCATGCAGTGTAGTTTCCCCTTTTAAACACATGTGAGCTCATATATATCCCTTTTGTACCTACAAAAGTCAGTGTTTACCCACTCTAAAGATATAGAAGCCTTCTTTAGTAGTAAACTGTAAGCCTTCTCACACATTTTAGAGTCTTTCTCTTCATCTTTAGACACACCCTTCTACACGTTGAGAGTCGTGTTGCTTGCTTTTGCCCGGACTTCGGTCCGTGGTGTCATTTCAGTCTGTATATATATATATATATATATATTAACTAACATTATCGAGTTATGCCTCGATTGAGCCTATACTTCGGTCTGAAGCGTTTATTTGCTTTAATATATATATATATATATATATTTACATTTATATATATTAACTGTGTGTCGAACTTTGTTCGATGAGCCTGAACTTGATGCAGGCGTTTTTTGCTTTAATATATATATATTTACATTTATATATATTAATCGTAGTGTCGAACTTTGTTCGATGAGCCTGACTTGATGCAGTGCATTTATTACTTTAATATATATATATATATATATATATATATATATGAACTATGGTCGAACTCTGCTCGATGAGCACAGATTTTACATTCTAAGCTTTTATTGCTTATATATATATATATATATATATATCGTCCCACACAGAGTTTACTTACGTGGTGGTTGATCGCTTCTGACTTTCTTTACGTTTAATTCCCGCTTTTGAGTTTTCTTCGTGGCGATTGATCGCTTTTACAACTTTATTTACATTATGTCCCGCTTTGGAGTTTCCTTCGTAGCGCGGTTGGTATTTACTGATGTTACATTTTGTCCCTTTGGAGTTTCCTCCATGGCGGTTGATATCTTTAATGACTTTATTTATATTTCTCGATCCCCCATGGAGGTGCTTCGTGGTTGGTGATCCTATATATATATATATATATATATATATATATATATATATATATATATATATATTTACAACTTTTATATATATATACCGCTATCGCTTTCATACAAATTGTGGTATTACATGCGCCTAGGAATCATGTGATCACAGATTGACTTATTGGATCTAGATTCGGTTCCGTGATGGACATTTTCACCGTAAAAAGCGACTTGTAAATTATTCTCATGGTCTCGAATTTCTCGATGGTTTCCATACCCACGAGGAAGTCGGCATTATTTTGTACATTATTTTCATACAGATGCTTCGCATTCGTAAAATAAAAATCAATCAAGCCGTACACTTAATAAAATGGGAGTGTAAAAGGTCTCAATTACTATTGAGCATCAGGGTTTGAAAAACCTCTTTTATAAAACATCACTGTCATATCTTGCTAAAAATTGAATTTTTACATAAATTCAAACCCTGTGTATATAGGTTCAAACGAGTCCTCGCACTACTTCCAAATAACAGCACATTGACCCACACACACGCACATTCAAATAATAGTTTCTTGAAAAGAGGCAGTCGCCGTGGTAACACGGATGTCGGGGGGTGCCTAACACCTTCCCCGCATAACCAAGTCCCCGGACCCTAATGAATCTCGGTTTCACCAACCCGTATAATAGTGTCACATCACTGGGTCAATGTGCAAATCTTTTCTCGGTTGCGTTGGTACAACCATTTAAAAACCAATCATGCGACTCTTAATACCCATCATCGACATTATACATGTCAGACCTTTTTCACTTTTTTTTTCAAACAAATCTCACCTAAAATGAGAACACCAAAGAATAAGTAACGGAAAGGGACATCCAAAAATCCCGACGTCGACAGGTGGCGACTTTGTTGGTGACACCAGTAAGAGGACTTAAGCCGCTATTACAATCTTTTCAAAACTGTTATATGTTTGTGTGTGGATGTTGCATTTACATTTGATGAATGTGTACGAATGCATTTCCTTATTGCACTTAGTGCTTCGCACCATAACTGCTTGTGATGCTAGTGCTTCGCACCATGACTGCTTGTGATATTAGTGCTTCGCACCATAACTGCTTGTGATATTAGTGCTTCGCACCATATCAACTTGTGATATTAGTGCTTCACACATGTCATCATTTTCATACGGTGAGACGCGATGTATGTGAATGTATGTTGTGTGGTCCCTCCACCAGGAGGCTATCCCGTCGGTGTTTGATTACTGGACTCGTGAGAAGACTAATTCTCTGAGGCTCAGAAAAGGCACCACCCAAATTCGCTCCAGTTAAAAGACCGGCTTAACTTCCCGTCTAGTAGATTGCGATGATTTGGGAACCTTCATGCCAAAAAAGTCGCGAGAGTAACCTAAGATAGGTCAGCCTCTGATAAACCCAAAGCGGAGGAAAGTCTCTTCATGCTCTTATTTCAAATTACTTGTAAACATAATTGCTTGTAATTACATTCTATATCTATCTCCATGTAATGAAGAAATGTGTACACATACATATTAACATGCTATAAACAACTGACACCCGTTGTGCAGGATAAAAATTCCTAAAATGGACACATCACATAGCATGTTATTGTATACATCCCCTAAAGACTAAACTATGCAAGTCTTTCGCAGGGAATCAATCGGACCTACTACCCGTTCAAAGTCCAAAAAGGCAACAGGCCTGCAGTCAACCATGTCGTTATCCGACCAGACTGAACTTAATCCAGTTTCTCGCAAAGAATTCGACGGATTAAGTAAACAAATTACATATTTGGCTGTTCTACTCAAAGAATTACACCAGTCTTCACAGGGTCAGAAAATACCTGTACATGCTGAATCCTCCACACAAGGGGGAATTTCGGTCATTATCATACCTAAACCACAGTTGGATACAACCAACAAAACTCTTGATGCTGCCCATCCCAGTGGAGATCCAGACACTGGTGACATCAAAAAAAAAGTCCTCCAAATGGAAGATACCCTTCGCGCTATCAAAGGAATTGGAACACACGGGAGTGTTTCATATGCTGATCTGTGTATTTTTCCTGGTGTTCATTATCCAGAAAAATTTAAAACTCCTAACTTTGAAAAATATGACGGGTTAGGAGATCCTTAAACACATTTAAAGGTGTTTATTGGAGGACTTGGATCTTATGCAGAGGACGAAAAGCTCAGAATGCAATTATTCCAAAAGAGTCTAACTAGAGAAGCCCGTTCGTGGTACACAAGATTAAACAACTCCAAAATCCATAGCTGGGAAGAGCTAGCACATGCCTTCCTCACTCAATACAGCTTTCAAACTCAGATGGCTCCTGATAGGTATCAAATTACCAAGATCAAAAAATAGTCTAACGAGTCTTTCAGAGAGTATGCTTAGAGGTGGAGACGCCTGGCTGCCCAAGTTAATCCTTCCATGACCGAATCACAAATGGTCATAACTTTCATAGACATATAGGAAGCTCCCTTCTATGAGATATTTTTAGCCGGCATCGGCAAACCATTTTTTGAAATGGTCAAACATGGGGAGATGGCTGAGATGGGATTGAAATCCAGAAAGATTGAAGACCTAGCTGCACTCAAAGCTGTTGCTGATCACATCCAATCTGGAAATTATGGGAACAACCCCCGGAGGGTCCATAAAAAGAAAGAAGAAGATGTTTCCCTGATACTACAGGGGCAAAAAGGCAATCAGAGCATGCATATTCAAAGGAGAAACTACACTCCCTTTCAAGCACAGTCTGTAAACCCTCCAATACCAAAAGGTGGAGAAGTCAAACACCCTCGAGTGTTTACACCCTTAAGGGATACCCTCGAGAACATTTTAAATCTTCTGACAACACAGAAGAAAATTACGCATCTTCTTCCACTAGCCAGCCCTAATGGACGGGGTTTCAATGGTGCTAGGAAATATGCTTATCATGCTGGGGCACCTGGACATGATACTCAGGATTATTGGGCCTTGAAACACAAGATCCAGGACTTGATAGACAACGGAGAGATCGTGGTCACCAAACCAGATCAGCCTCACATTCAAGACAACCCTCTTCCTCAACACAAAGAAGAAGAGGTCAACATGATTAATTGGAGTAGTGGACAGAGTTCCAATGTCAGCTGTGATTCTTCCTAGACCATCAAAGACGGTGATGACAAATGGGATTATGCCAAGTTCCAGTTCATAATTGAACGAAAGATGAAAGATCTCTGCAAACAAATTGAGCAATTGGCGGAACTAGTAACTTATCAGCATCAAGTGACTCGTCAGTTAATCAGCCAGGAGCATGCCAATCTCCTACCTATTGTCATGAATATTCCCTTGTCACTTTCAGAAAATGAAATGCTGGAAGACAAAGTGACAAAGAGAGCAAATGCCAAAGTCCGTTAGGATTTTGCCAACAAAAGGGAATTCACCTATCTGGGCCAACCTATAGAGGAAATTCTTCATATGTTAATCAATGAAGGAAGGATCAGTTCCCTTCTACCTCCAATCAACCCCTGTTCGGGATAGTACAACTCTGAGGGAGTATGTCAATATCACTCCCAGTCTCGCGGTCACAGCACAGAAGAATGATGGGCACTCCGCCACCTTATTCAAAATCTAATCGATAGTGGTGTCATGCGCCTAGCGGACGACGATACTGTGTTACGTGCAAGTGAGAATGCAGGCCCTACTAAGTGGAAAAGTGTGGTAGTAGTTATATCCACTAAAACTGTTGGGATTAATACATTGCTCACAACGCCAATAATTCAACTCAAGGGAGACAACAATCCTTTGAAAGTGGCCGCTCCCGAGCCAATCAAATTGCCGTGCAGAGCACAATATCCTATTGTTAGCTTGCACACAATTCCGTGGAATTATGGAGAAGGTGAAAGATCCACCTCACATACAACTGCTACAGTGTCGAAGGAAAATCTACTGTATCTTCCCCAACGGGTGATGAAGTCTACCACCAAATCAAAGGGGAAAATATCCATGGAGAAGATTGAAAAATTCCTTCATGCTATGGGTCATAATGAAGCTACGGTGGTTTTAAGCTTGAAAGAAGCTCCACAACAAATATCAATTTTGCACTTGGTCCTAACTTCCTGAGAATCACCGGAAGGTCTTGTTAAAGGTTTTAGAAGAAGCCTATCTCCCGACATCAGTGGATACGGAAAAGTTTCAACATCTTGTTGATCACATTGTCAGCAACAATGTGATATCCTTCACTGATGATGACATATCGCCCAAAGGGACCAGTCATTGCAAGCCATTGCACATTGCGGTCTTGTCCTCCGAATATATGGTAGCTGGAGTCTTAATAGATGGAGGTTCCTCGCTGAATATCTGCCCATACGCTACCTTGGTGAAGATGAATATCAATCTCAACAGAATTTGGAGTAGCCATACTATCATCAAAGCTTTTGATGGAGCCCGGCGAAATTCGGTCGGAGTAATTGAGCTGCCAATCGAAATTGGTCCTCACATATTCTGCGTATCTTTCCACGTGCTCAAGATAGATTCGGGATACAATCTGCTCTTGGGACGACCATGGATTCACATGGCTGGGGCAGTCCCCTCCACCCTTCATCAACAATTGAAGTATGTTGATCGATTTCGCAATCAATGAATACGTGCAAGTATACACGGTCAACAAGTAATAAAGTGAAAGTAGAGTATCGTTCCCACGAGGAATTATTTAATAAAAATTACCAAATACTAACTCTTAACCAAATCAATTTTATTTAAACAATTACTAATTGTGAATTTTCTAATTAAGAAAACTACATTAAACAATTAAAAGAGATTAGTCTAAAAGAAAGCAAATAAACAAAACTAAGATTTGATTGAATTCAGGTAAATAAGGATTAAGACTCCAATATCCCCAATTATGAACTATAAATCAATTATCCAATTATCCCAATTATTATGTCTACTGAATTGTTAACAGGAACTCTCAAATGCCAAAAGCCCTTTTCCAAGTGATCAATTGCCTTCTATTTAATCCAGATTAATTTTGCTATATTCCTATGCAAAACAATTGAATTAAACTCATTACAATCCCAATTCCTTATGTGTTACATGCGGCGAAAAGATATTTCCATTCTATTCACAAACCTAATTATTCACTTTGCAAATAACTAAGTCACATGATATCATGCCCAGTTTCTAACCCTAGAATTCCTCTTCCAATTCCTTCTAGAGTAACAAAGTAATTCTTGATCGATAATTAATCAATAAGCATAAGGCAAGATAAACAACTCACTTTGACACAAATAATTGGATTAAATTAAATAACTAATTTATAGCCATAAAAGGTTCAATTGAAATCTTAATAAAAAAGTTAGTTCATAATTAATGAATTAAAACCAAGAATCCACAATTGAATAGACATTAAAAGATAAAAGTAGGATGAGAGAAGAGAATAGAATCTGTTGTCAGCAAATCTGATGCTCCCCTCTTGCTCTTGCTCTTGATCTTCAATGGTCTCCAAGTTGCTTCAATCTCCAAAACTAATAAGAACTAGGGTTATGTTCTAATCTAAAGGGGTGTTTAATCTAGGCTAAGCTATGTAATCCCCTTTTATTTTATGCCTTACATCATGTATTTATAGATTACAAGTCTAATTTTGAGCTTAGGAACAAACCCAATCCAATTTGGAGTCTAAAAGGTGTCAAAATTACCCCAAAACGCGGCCCAGCCTTCCTGGGTCTCTTCCCAGCCCCTCAAATACTGGCTTGACGCTCAAAGCCTGTCCCCTAGCGCCCCGGCACTGTATTTAACTCTAGAAATAGCGCCCCGGCGCTATAGTGCAGAAAGTGAATCTTGCCCCTTTTTTTTACATTTTTCTGCTCTGACGTCCTTTGGGAAAATGGCCATAAATTCTTCGTCTGAACTCCGATTTCGATTCTTCAAGATGTTCCGGAAAGAAGAAAAGTAGATTTACAACTTTCATTCTTTAAGTGTTTCGAAACAAGGTCCATAGAAATACTCAAATTGGCTCTGAAGTGACTGCTATGTAAATGGCAAGCCGAAAACTCGAATCTAGCCACCCCGAACGTCGATCCATGTAACTTTTGTCCCAGTTCCTACAAAACAATATAAAACATGCTTGAATAGACACAAACACATAAAAACATCCTAAACGATTTGAGAACAATAATAAATTAAGCCCGAATGTATCCAATTCATGTGTATAAAACTCACTCATCAAATACCCCCAAACTTAAACCTTTGCTTGTCCTCAAGCAAAAACACAAAAATGTTATGCAATGCAATGTAATGAAACTAATCTATATGCCTACGAATCCAACAATAATGACAGAAACAAGTCTATTCAACCGGCCTTAGAGAAATCAAGTAAACATGATAATACATCATATTAAAACAAATCAGTAATTTCCCAATCAATCATCAAATCTTAGATCATTATCAACGATATAGTGCGTAGTGCTCCACAACAATGCTAACTGATATAAAATCAAATTTAAGACATAATAGATATCTTCGAAGGCATCATACAGTGCAAACTCACAAAATTCACGAACAAGCTAAATCCAACAAAATTCAAACATCCACCAAGTTCAAGAGTCCAATCCGGGATACTTATGCTTTACTTTTCATTACGAGGGCTTTTGCTCTTTTCCGCTTTATTGTTGTTGTTTTTTTTACTTTTTTTCAACCATGACTATGCAATGTCTCATTCCATTAGGCTAACAATGTCACCCCTTAGCGAGCTTTCACCAACGACTCCTGGACCATATAAGACCTTAGGCGCTTAGGTTTTAAGATACCCCTTCAAGCGTGCTTTACTCAAGTAACAAAGGCCCCGAAACAAAACTAGCCACGGTAATTTTTATTTTTTTTCTTTCTTTTTCTCTTTCTTTTTTTTAGCGAAGCTTATATATCCCAAATTTTCCCCCCAAACTTAAGTTTTTATCTAAATTTAGCCATCTCCGCCTATTCATGTCTTTCATTACTTCAAACTAGTATTATCCTTAAAAATCCATTATGTATCAATTTAAACTTAATCGAGTTAACATAGTCATATTAACGTGCTAACCTTGATTATACCAGTTTCAAACAGGAAAAGATTCAATTCATAACAAGAAATCACATCAAAGCCTTAATATTCAATACTATACTTATCTACTTAATTCCAGTCTCATCATTGGCCAAAATAGACTTTTACTATCTAATAGTTGGAATCATGCAAATATAAACTAAACGCAACAAACACAGTAAACTAACTACTATTTTTGCGATTTTTAAAAAAAAAAATTAAACAAAAAAAACTGAATGCAAAAACTAAATGTAAATAACCTGAAAACATAACGAACTACAATGTAAATAACTAACTATATGCAATACGACACTAAAATATCCCCAAACTTAAACTAGACATTGTCCTCAATGACTAAAATAGAAAAAAAATAAAGCAGAGGACTTCCCTGAAAATATAGCAATCTTCCTCCTTGTCCACTAAGTTTGGAGAATAGGCTAAGCACATGGAACAAATTGGGCACCACACTTGAATTTGACTTGAATAACCTGTAAAACCATGATAGAAACAATTTTATTAAATCCTAAATAAATGCAAATTCCAAACTACTAATATAAAACTTAATAAAAATTAAAAATAAAAATTAAACTTGGGTTGCCTCCCAATAAGCGCTTGTTTTACAGTCTTTCAGCCTGACTTTGTCTGGTCAACGCTATCCAATTCCTCTTCAAAAGTTGAGAAACCCTCCATCCATCGGAAATAATATAGCTTTTGGTAGGTTCCCATTTACGATAGCCATTGTATTAAAGTCACCTAGCATGATTTGTTTAGATAAGATCACATTAAAGAACGTCCAGCATCTAGGTGGTTTCTCCATTGTGTCTGCGAATATATTCTGGCATTGAGGCTTGTCAGACACAACAATTTCTTCTTCTATCTTCTCCAACTCATCGCACCATGGTTTCGAAGGTGTACTTGCTTTTACATCACAGAGAGTATTGCCGACGACATGACTACCAATCGGACAAGGTTTTGCAAATCTAACCGGACTCTTGAACTGTGGAGGAGAAGGCACTTGAGGCATAAATAACATTGGTTCATCATCATTGGTTCTCACAATTAGTTCTTCACCGACCTTGTTGTCATTATCCCCACTTGTCTCCTCTTTTTCATCTCGTGGCTCATCCAGTTGTAGATTTGGCTCGGGTTCACCATCGGGCTCATCATCAGTCTCATTATCCATGTCATAGAGCCAAGTGTATTGAAGATGGAAGTTCAACGTATGTGCTATCTGCCCCAATTGATTTTCCAAATTCTTGATCGACGCACTTATGCTTTGTGTATTCAGATCTGTTTTATTTTGTTTCCTTTCATGTTCCTCGTGTTTCTTTTCGTCGTCGTAATAAATCTATCCAAGGCTTCTTCCCAACTTGCTTTTCGCTCGTTGGTTGTTGTCTCGATTTTGAAACCCTAATTGTTTTGTTGTCTCTTGGGCTTGAGCTTGAGCTTGATTGTTACTCCATGAAAAATCCGGGTGATACCCCCAATCATGATGATAGTTGTTGGGATAGACATAATTATTGGGGTAATCACCACCATAGTGTACCGGCTCGAAACTGATGGTGCATTGATGACTCATATGATTTCCAGCACAATAATCACAAACCTAATTATTCACTGTGCAAATAACTAAGTCACATGATATCATGCCCAGTTCTAACCCTAGAATTCCTCTTCCAATTCCTTATAGAGTAACAAAGTAATTACTGATCAGATAATTAATCAATAAGCATAAGGCAAGATAAACAACTCACTTTGACACAAATAATTGGAATAAATTAAATAACTAATTTATAGCCATAAAAGGTTCAATTGAAATCTTAATAAAAAAGTTAGTTCATAATTAACGAATTAAAACCAAGAATCCACAATTGAATAGACATTAAAAGATAAAAGTAGGATGAGAGAAGAGAATAGAATCTGTTGTCAGCAAATCTGATGCTCCCCTCATGCTCTTGCTCTTGATCTTCAATGGTCTCCAAGTTGCTTCAATCTCCAAAACTAATAAGAACTAGGGTTATGTTCTAATCTAAAGGGGTGTTTAATCTAGGCTAAGCTATGTAATCCCCCTTTATTTTATGTCTTACATCATGTATTTATAGATTACAAGTCTAATTTTGAGCTTAGGAACAAACCCAATCCAATTTGGAGTCTAAAAGGTGTCAAAATTACCCAAAACGCGTCCCAAGCCTTCCTGTCTCTTCCCAGTACTTCAAATACTGGCTCAACTCTCAAAGCTCATGTCCCTAGCGCCCGGGCTGTATTTAACTCTAGAAATAGCGCCCCGGCGCTATAGTGAAGAAAGTGAATCTTGCCCCTTTTTTTACATTTTTTTGCTCTGACGTCCTTTGGGAAAATGGCCATAACTTCTTGGTCTGAACTCCGATTTCGATGACTCAAGATGTTCCGAAAAGAGGAAAAGTAGATCTACAACTTTCATTCTTTGAGTGTTTCGAAATAAGGTCCATAGAAATAGTCGAATTGGCTCTGAAGTGACTGTTATGTAAATGGCAAGCCGAAAACTCGAATCTAGCCACCCTGAACGTCGATCCATGTAACTTTTGTCCCAGTTCCTACAAAATAATATAAAACATGCTTGAATAGACACAAACACATAAAAACATCCTAAAAGACTTGAGAACAATAATAAATTAAGCCCGAATGTATCCAATTCATGTGTATTAAACTCACTCATCAAAGTACATTATCAACAATAGCCTGGTCACGGTCAACGCTGAACCAGAGATTCCTCAGCACGGAGACATGCCATTCATCAATGTCAATTCAGATGTAGAACCAGTCAGTTTTCATGCTTTGGAAATAAGCAACACCCAATACTATGCTATTGGAGCACAATTGCCCGAACCAAAGATTTCTGCTGAGGTAATTGTAGACACTCAAAATTTTCTGTACTACTGTTACTAACATTGCAGGAGGACAGATTCGTCTTTTAAGAGGGAACCCTGAAAGACAATCCAAATCCCTATCGGATACTACCGGAAGTTCAGGATCAAACCCCGGATCGCAGTCTGGGAATAACCAAATCCAACCTCGGAGATAACCCCGAGACCTACAGATACCATATCGGAACACACACCGGAGAAGACCAATTAATCTAGGAAACAACCCCGAGGTATCTAGTCTTAGTCCCAACCATGGGAATAGCCACCAACCTTGGTGATAACCCCAAGGAATGCAGTTTCGGAGATAACCCCGAAAATGCTTGTTGCAAATGCTACCAGCTTCAATCTCTACACACTCACAATGAGATACACACCGTACCAACCCGTAATAACATCGGGAAGACAGGCACACCTCAAAGATGACAATGAGGACCTTCAACAATTACAAAGAATCCAATCTCGGTGAAGCTCGAGCAACGTCTCTTTATCGGCTTAATCCGTGATAACACTAAAGAGAGGCAACATCGTCATCTCGTCAAACACGATGCCATGTCACGTCTCTACGCAATGATGTCCCATAAGGCTAACCAATCCTGAGTAACTATTGTGTGGGGTAACGGATGAAAGTTGAAGCTTAAAGACCGGAGGGCATCGTCCCATCTTCAATGACTTCGCACAAACTCTAATCCCATGCCATCGTACAACCCTCTACAACGACGGTCCAAAATTGGTCCTGTATACCTCAAACGGATGCCCGAATTGCACTTCTAAAAATTCGAGTGGACATTACAGTGCCTGAGTGCACGTACTTTGAGACGACCCGACCCGACAAACCCGGGCCAACCCGGGTTGCCTCTGGTACACCTGTGGCTCATATGCCTATAAATAGAGGGCTTGGGGTGCTGATTTTCTAAGAGAAAAAGATGGGGAAACCCTGCACAATTTGCTCTACACTCGCCCACACAGTGTATTTCCCACTTTTAAACACCTGTGAGCTCATATATAGCCTCTTTTGTATCCACAAAAGCCAGTGTTTACCCACTCTAAAGATATAGAAGCCCTATTTAGCAGTCAGCTGTAAGGCTTCTCACACACTTTAGAATCTTTCTCTTCATCTTTGCACACACCCTTCTACACGTTGAGAGTTGTGTTACTTGCTTTTTCCTTGACTACTATCCGTGGTTTCATTTCATCTGATATATATATATATATATATATATATATATATATATATATATATATATATATATATATATATATATATATTGACTAACATTATCGAGTTATGTCTCGATTGAGCCTGAACTTGATGCGAGCGTTTATTTGCTTTAATATATATATATATATATATATATATATATATTTACATTTATATATATTAACTATGTGTCAAACTTTGTTCATGAGCCTAGACTTCGGTCTAGTGCGTTTACTCGCTTTTATATATATATATATGAACTGTGGTCGGACTCTGTTCGATGAGCCTGGATTTTACATCCGGTGTGTTTATTGCTTTTATATATATTGTCCCACCTAGAGTTTACTTCGTGGTGGTCGCTTTTACATCTTTCTTTACGTTTAATTCTCCGCCTCGAGTTTACTTCGTGGCGGTTGGTATTAATAATGACTTTATTTACATTTCTCGATCCCCATGGAGGTGCTTCATGGTTGGTGATCTCGCTCAGATATATATATATATATATTTATAGCTTTTATATATATATATATACCTTCCATCGCTTTTCATATAAAGCTGCAGATCTTGTGAGCCTAGGAATCATGTGATCACAGATCCATCCCATTGAATCTAGATTCGGTTCCGTGATGGACATTTTCAAATTTAGTAAGCGACTTATAAATTATTCTCTGCGATGTCTCGAATTTCCTCGAGATAGTTTCCATACCCACAAGGAAGTCAATTTATTTTGTATATTGTTTTTAATTTGGATGCCTCGCATGATCCACAAAATAAAATCAATCAAGCCGATCACTTAATAAAATGGGAGTGTAAAAGGTCTCAATTCCTATTGAGCATCGTGGTTTGAAAAACCTCTTTTATAAAACATCACTGTTATATCTTGCTAAAAACTGAATTTTTACATAAATTCACACCCTGTGTATATAGGTTCGAATGAGGCCTCGTACAACTTCCATATAAAAGCACATTAACCCACACACACTCACACTCAGATAATAGTTTCTTGAAAAGAGGCGGTCACCGTAGTAATGACGGATGTTCTGGGTGCCTAACACCTTCCCCCCGCATAACCAAGTCCCCGGACCCTAAACGAATCTTGGTTTCACCGACCCATATATCAGTGTCACACCACTGGGTCAATGTGCAAACCTTTTCTCGGTTGTGTTGGTACAACCATTTAAAAAACCAACTGGCGACTCTTAACAGTCCCATCGTCGACATTATACATGTTGGACCTTTTTCACTTGTTTTTTCAAACAAATATCACCTAAAATGAGAACACCAAAGAACAAGTAACGGAAAGGGACACCCAAAAATCCCGACGTCGACAGGTGGCGACATACTTCTTTGGGACTCCAGTAAGAGGACTTAAGCCGCTATCACAATCGTTTCAAAAACCATTATCTCGCTTGTGTGTGGATGTTGCATTTACATTTTGATGAATGTGTACGAATGCATTTCCTTATTGCACTTAGTGCTTCGCACCATAATCGCTTGTGATATTAGTGCTTGCACCATATCTCACTTATATATTAGTGCTTCGCACATGTCATCATTTTCATACGGTGAGACGCGATGTATGTGAATGTATGTTGTGTGGTCCCTCCACCAGGAGGATATCCCATTGGTGTTTGATTACTGGACTCGTGAGAAGACTAATTCTCCGAGGCTCAGGAAAGGCACCACCCAAATTCGCTCCAGTTGAAAGACCGGATTAACTTCCCATCAAGTAGAAGCGATGATTTGGGAACCTTCATGCCAAAAAGCTGCGAGAGTAACCTAAGATAAGTCAGCCTCTGATAAAACCAAAATGGAGGAAAGTCTCTTCATGCTCTTATTTCAATTACTTGTAAACACAATTACATATAATTTCATTCCATATCTATCTCCATGTAATGAGAAATATAAAGAAATGCATACACATACATATTAACATGCTATGAATAGCTGACACCCGTTGTGAAGGATAAAAATTCCTAAAATAGACACATCACATAGCATGTTATTTCATACATTCCCTAAAGACTAAACTATGCAAGTCTTTCACAGGGAATCAATCGGACCTACTACCCGGTCAAAGTCCAAAAAGGCAACAGGCCTACAGTCAATCATGTCGTCATCCCACCGGATCGAACTTAATCCGATTTCTCAAAAGAATTGATGTGATTAAGAAAGCAAAAAGAATTACATGTCAGTTCTACTCAAAGAATTACACCACTACACAGTTCGTAAAATACCCGATGCATCTTGAATCCTCCACACAAGGAGGAATTCTGGTCATTACCATACCTGAACCACAGTTGGATACAACCAACAAAATTCATGATGTTGTTCATCCCATTGGAGATCCAGACACTGGTGACATCAAAAAGAAAGTCCTCCAAATGGAAGAGACCCTTCGCGCTATCAAAGGAATTGGAACACATGGAAGTGTTTCATATGCAGATCTGTGTATTTCTCCTGGTGTTCACTATCCAGAAAAATTTAAAACTCCTGACCTTGAAAAATATGACGGGTTAGGAGATCCTTATACACATCTAAAAGTATTTATTGGAGAACTTGGATCCTATGCAGAGGATGAAAAGCTCAGAATGCAATTATTCCAAAAGAGTCTAACTGGAGAAGCCCGTTCGTGGTACACAAGATTAGACAACTCCAAAATCCATAGCTGGGAAGAGCTAGTACATGCCTTCCTCATTCAATACAATTTTCAAACTCAGATGGCTCCTGATCGGTATTAAATTACTAAGGTCAAGAAACAGTCTAACGAGTCTTTCAAAGAGTATGCTCAAAGTTGGGGATGCCTGGCTGCCCAAGTTAGTCCTTCCATGACAGAATTAGAAATGGTCATAACTTTCATAGACATACAAGAAGCTCCCTTCTATGAGAGAGTTTTAGCCGGCATCGGCAAACCATTTTCTGAAATGGTCAAGCATGGGGAGATGGCTGAGATGGGGTTGAAGTCAGGAAAGATTCAAGACCTAGCTACACTCAAGGGTGTTGCTGATCACATCCAATCTGGAAATTATGGGAACAACCCCCGGAGGGTCCATAAAAAGAAAGAGGAAGATGTTTCCCTTATACTATAGGGGCAAAAAGGCAATCAAAACATGCCTATTCAAAGGAGAAACTATACTCCCTTTCCAACACAGTCTGTAAACCCTCCAGTACCAAAAGGTGGAGAAGTCAAACGCCCTCGTGTGTTTACACCCTTAGCGGATACCCTCCAGAACATCTTAAATCTTCTGACAACACAGAAGAAAATTACACATCTTCTTCCATCAACCAAATTTCTAATGGGCGGGTTTCAATCTTTGCTAGAAATGTGCTTATCATGTCAGGGCACTGGACATGATACTCAAGATTGTTGGGCCTTGAAACACAAGATCCAGGACCTGATAGACAATGGAGAGATCGTGATCACCAAACCAGATCAACCTCACGTACAAGACAACCCTCTTCCTCAACACAAAGAAGAAGAGGTCAACATGATTAATTGGAGCGAAGGATGTAATTCCAATTTCAAATTGTGAATCTTCCCAGACCCTCAAAGACGTTGATGACAAATGGGACTATGCCAAGTTCCAGTTCACAATAGAACGAAAGATGAAAGCTCTCTGCAAACAAATTGAACAATTGGCGAAACTAGTGACTTATCAACATCAAGTGACTCGTCAGTTAATCATCCAGGAGCACGCCAATCTCCTACCTATTGTCATGAATATTCCCTCGTCACCTTCAGAAAATGAAATGCTGGAAGACAAAGTGACAAAGAGATCGAATGCCAAAGCCCATCGGGATTTTGCCAACAAAAGGGAATTCACCTATCTGGGCCAACCGATGGAGGAAATTCTTCATATGTTAATCAATGAAGGAAGGATCAGTTCCCTTCTACCTCCAATCAACCCCCGTTGGGGATGGTATAACTCTGATGGAGTATGTCAATATCATTCCCAGTCTCGCGTTCACGGAACAGAAGAATGTTGGGCACTCCGCCACCTTATTCAAAATCTAATCGACAGTGGTGTCCTGCACCTAGAAGACGACGACACTGTGTTACGGGCAAGTGAGAATGCAGGCCCTACCAAGTGGAAAAGTGTGGTAGCAGTCATATCCACTAAAACTGATGGGATTAATACCTTACTCACAACGCCAACAATTCAACTCAAAGGAGGAAACAATCCTTTGAAAGTGGCCGCTCCTGAGCCAATCAACTTGCCATGCAGAGCACAATATCCTATTGTTAGCCTGCGCAAGGTTATGTGGAATTATGGAAAAGGTGAAGGATCCACCTCATATACAACTGCTGCAGTGTTGAAGGAAAATCCACTGTATCTTCCCCAACGGGTGATGAAGCCTATCACCAAATCAAAGGGGAAAATACCCATGGAAAATATTGAAAAATTCCTCCGCGATGTGAGTCATAATTAAGCTACGGTGGTTTTAAGCTTGAAAGAAGCTCCACGGCAAATATTAATTTTGGACTTGGTCCTAACTTCCGAGAATCACCGGAAGGTCTTGTTAAAGATTTTGGAAGAAGCCTATCTCCCGACATCAGTGGATACGGAAAACTTTCAACATATGGTTGATCACATTTTCAACAACAATGTGATATCCTTCACTGATGATGACATACCGCCCGAAGGGACCGGTCATTGCAAACCGTTACATATTGCGGTCTTGTCCTCCGGATATATGGTAGTTGGAGTCCTAATAGATGGAGGTTCCTCTCTGAATATCTTCCCGTACGCTACCTTGGTGAAGATGAACATCAATCTCAACCGAATTTGGAGTAGCCATACTATCATCAAAGCTTTTGATTGAGCCCGGCGAAATTCGGTCGGAGTAATTGAGCTACCAATCGAAATTGGTCCTCACACATTCTGCGTATCTTTCCATGTGCTCAAGATAGATTCGGGATACAACATGCTCTTGGGACAACCATGGATTCATATGGCTGGGGAAGTCCCCTCCACTCTTCACCAACAGTTGAAATACATTATCAACAATAGCCTGGTCACAATCAACGCTGAACCGGAGATTCCTCAGCACGGAGACATGCCATTCATCAATGCCAATGCAGATGTGGAACCGGTTAGTTTTCATGCTTTGGAAATAAGCAACACCCAATACCATGCTATTGGAGCACCATTGCCCGAACCCAAAATTTTTGCCGAAGTAATGTCGGCCACTCAAGAAATGATGTTGTTGGGTCATAAATCGGGACAAGGGTTGGGTAAAGATTGCCAAGGTATCAAGTACCCTATTCGCTTAACCAAGCAAGCTGGAACCGCTGGACTAGGCTATTCTGCCAGCTCTAATCACAGAAATCCTCATAAGCATCAGCAGATTCCTTCAACTTCAAACAATGTGGCGTTTAGCTTCGCCTTCAAAATCTGAGTCCGGACAACCTCCCGTAAAGGTGCCAGCCAATGTAATGGTTATGTTATGTCCCAAGCTGGTACCGGTGAAGGAGAAAGAAATCTTTGTTCCAAATCCCGCAGTGGAAGAAGAGGAACGAAGAATCAAACAAGACGTCATACGGATGATGTCCGGTATACGCATCATTATTCATGATGAACATACCAACAGATGCACCCCAGATGATGATTGCCCAGACGTAATGGCCATCATTCGGGACAGGGAGGGTGATGACAATCCCTCCACATCTGCTGCAATCCACCCTTGACTTTACCTTACCAATTGGAACAAAGCCTCCTTGCTTTGGTCGACGA
This sequence comes from Panax ginseng, assembly GCA_020205605.1. Lineage (NCBI taxonomy): Eukaryota > Viridiplantae > Streptophyta > Magnoliopsida > Apiales > Araliaceae > Panax > Panax ginseng. The sequence goes on from CM035147.1 coordinate 34,895,693, forward strand.
GGGTAAAATCGGTCGAAATTCTTTACGCCAGTAGATATAATAACTCGCTTTTTTTTTACATGCAAGATTAGCAGTTTATTTTTCCAAGTATATGCTAACACTGTGTATCAACGCATTTCATATATACTAAGTGAAAGCATATTTTGTTTCGAGACTCAAATTTAGATGTGCATGTACTTTGCGGATCGATGCCTCTCTACACGAGGATTGTACCTTTGATGTAGAGATGAATTCACCCTTGATGGATATACAGGATGACATTGAGGTGCCTCCAAAAATTTAAGAATGGGTCAAAGACAAACCTAAACCCAACCTTGATCAAACCATTTCTTTCAATCTCGGAACCTTAGAAAGCCCTAAGTTAATCCAGATTGGTTCAGACCTTACCCCCACCACCAATGAATGACATGGTTACGCTATTAACCCAATTCCAGGATGTGTTTGCATGGTCTCATGAAGACATGATGGGTTTGTCCACTGAAATTGTCCTTCATCGCCTTCCCATCAAAGAGGGATTTAAGCCACCAAGCGAAAGCTCGAAGCGATTGAAACTTGAGTGGAGTTTAAAGGTGAAAGAAGAAATTGTGAAACAATTTCAAGCTGGCATCATCATGGTGTCTACATATCCTGAGTGGATATCCAACATCGTGCCCATACCTAAACCTTGAGGGAAGGTCCGAGTTTGCGTGGATTACCGGGACTTGAATAAAGCTTGCTTAAAAGACAGCTTTCCCGTGCCATTTATCCACATTCTCATTGACAATCTTTACATGATACGACATGTACTCCTTTCTTTGATTGCTTTATGGGGGTACCATCGATCATGGTTGGCAAGGAAGATCGTCTGAAGACTGCTTTCATCACTCCTTGGGGAACTTTTTGCTATAGACGGTTGTCATTCGGCCTCATCAATGCCGGAGCTACCTATCAACGAGCTATGATGGCTCTTTTCCACGACTTAATGCATAAAGAGATCGAGATCTACGTGGATGACATCATTGTCAAGTCCCGGAAGGAGGACGACCATATAGACCTTCTCAGAAAGTTGTTCAACAGGTTGCGTAAGTACAACTTGAAGTTGAATCCAGCTAAGTGCGCCTTTGGCGTTAAATCAGGAAAGTTGCTAGGATTTCTAGTCAGCCACAAAGGAATTGAGCTGGATCCTGCCAAAATCCAAGCCATCACTGAAATGCCCATTCCTCGAGACGAGAAGAGAAATCACGGAATTTTTGGGAAGAATCAACTTCATTAGCAGGTTTATCTCCCAACTCACAGCAACCTGTGAGCCAATTTTCAAGTTATTAAGGAAGAACTCCTCCATGAAATGGAATGATGAGTGCCAGAATGCCTTCCTTACAATCAAAAAACAGCTAATCAAAGCTCCCGTCTTGGTACCACCGAGGGATGATGTTCCCCTATTCATGTATATGTCCGTAAGTGACAATGCCATGGGCTGCATGCTGGGACAGAAAGACGATAGAGGCCAAGAACGAGCTATCTATTACCTCTGCAAAAGGTTCAGCAGCAGTGAACACAAGTACACTCTGATCGAAAAGACGTGTTGTGCTTTAGCATGGGCTTCCATGAGGTTACAGCATTACCTCCATGGCCACACAACCCATCTCATATCCCGCGTGGATCCTCTCAAATCGTGTTCAACAAACCCATATTAAATTGTTTCATTGTCCGGATGGCGATTGATCCTACAAAAACTTGACATCGTATATGTGACTCAAAAAGTCCATCAAAGGTCAAGGAATCGCAGATCAATCGCCACCGCACCTTCAGGATTTCAAACCCTTGAAACATATTTCCACGATGAAGGAGTAATGACAAGATGCAAAGAACACCATCGATGCGATATCACGCGCCAATCATGGAAGATGTATTTTGATGGAGCTGTTAATATGGAAGGCTCAGGAGCTGGAGCAGTTCTAGTATCTTGTACAGGGGAGCAGTATCCCGTTGCCGTCAAATTGAAGTTTATCAGCACCAACAATACGACTGAGTATGAAGGCTATCTCATGGGGCTAAAACTTGCCCGTTCAATGGGCATCAGGCGGTTAATTGTCCTTGGAGATTCGGAGTTGGTAATCAGACAATCCACCGGAATCTATCAAACCAAGGAACTACATTTGCTGCCTTACCATCGGCAAGTTGTAAAGATGGCTTCGGAGTTTAAAGAAATCTCTTTTCTACACATTCCTCATAATAGGAATGACTTCGCGGATGCATTAGCAACTTTGGCCTCCTTGATTCGCATATCAGACAAGGAACACTTGCCAAGCGTCATAATTTCCCTGAACAAGGCCCCAGCCAATGGGAATTATGTTGGAGAAGTATCGGATGAGCTACCTCCCATCCAACAGCCTTGGTATCAACATATCAAGGAATATCTGCGAGATGGATCTACACCACGAGGCGAGCAGATTGAGGAGAAAAGCGGATCCATCGACTTGCTATGAAATTCTACCTGAGTGGAGATGCGCTCTATAAAAGAGATGCAGGACTAGGTCTCCTCATATGTTTAGACAAAGATCAAGCCCAAAGGCTTATGGATGAAATCCATGGCGGAGTCTATGGCCCCCACATGAGCGGCTCCTTCCTTGTCAAGAAAGTCCTCAGGACGGGACATTATTGGCTATCTCTCAAAGCTGATTGCAACGACCACGTCTAAAGATGCTATTAGTGTCAGAATCATGGGAATGCTATACAAACCCCTCCATGGGAACTCCACAATATGAGTTCGCCTTGGCCCTTCTCAATGTGGGGAATGGACGTTATCGGGCCCATCGAGCCTAAAGCCAATAATGGTCACCGATTTATCTTTACCATGATCAACTACTTCACCAAGTGGGTAGAAGAAGCCTCCTTCCCCAGGGTCACTAAAGAAGTCATCATTGTTTTCATCAGAAACAATGTCGTTTGTCGATATGGACAACCAGAGGTGAATGTGTCAAACAATGCAAAAAACCTCAACAACAAAATGATGAAAGAATTATGCAGTAAATTCCACATCAAACATCTTAACTCTGTCATCTATCATCCAAAGATGAACGGTGCTGTTGAAGCGGCTAACAAAAACATCAAGAAGATTATGCAAAAGATGTCTGCCAACCACAAGGATTGGCCTGACCTATTGCCTCTGACCCTGTTAGCCTACAAAACCTCCATGCGTACTTCAACTGGGGCAACCCCCTACACTTTAACCTATGGGATGGAAGCAGTGCTCCCCATAGAAGTTGAGATAGAATCTCTCAGAATGTTAATCAACGCTCAGCTGGATGAAAACCAATGGGTACAAGATAGGTATCACCAATTGTCTCTAATAGATGAAAGGCGAACCGCGGCTATCTTCCATGGTCAGTTATATCAGCAAAGGATCGCTAGATCCTACAACAAAAAAGTCCGGTTACTGAAGTTTAAACAACATGACTTGGTTTTGAAGAAGATTCTTGACAACTAAGATCAGGCTAAGGGAAAATTCGCTCCTAACTGGGAAGGCCCGTTTATGGTCAAGGAAGTATTGACAGGAGGCGCTCTCAGATTGCAAGAAATGGACGGCGATGAATTTCCACAACTCATCAACTCAGACACCGTGAAACGGTATTATGTCTGAAGTAACCAGCAAATACCCTGGTGCATAATCATCAGGTCACCAGTCATTTCGGTTCTTTAACCCTTTACCACATACAACTTTTCTACACTTTTCCCCTCAAGGAAACATACTTTTCACAGCCAGTAGCCTGGCTTTCTCCTCTGTGTTTCTACAACTTAGGTCATTCCACCGCGGATTGAACCTCTCACACTTGTATTTTGGCTACCCATACATGGGATCAAACTTCTCATACCTGCAGTTTATCCTCAACCTAGGATTAAACTTTCTCTTCCCCGCACTCTGACCTGCAAATGGGATCACGCTTTTCCACTCGCCCTGAGTGGCGAACTACATCGACCTGATCTCCTCTTCAATAGGAGTACGTAGGCAACCATCTCTATGGCCCGGTCGCAATAAAACAAAAACAACAAAAACATTTCTACCCTCTTCTCCTTACAAAAATAAAAACAACCAAAAACATTCCTACACCATGTCAGCCATATACAGCGTTGAACCTCTTACATCAGGTTCGAACTACGCAGACCTGATCTCCTCTTCAATAGGAGTACGTAGGCAGCCATTCATGGTGCGGTCTCACCCCCCACCAAAACACAAACCATTGTCAACTGATACGGGGATCAACTTTCAATACACTACATTTCATGTGGCTTCAGACCGAAGGGATGGAATTACCTGAACTCCTCCCAAATAGGAGATTCGGCGACCATCTAAGCTGGGGTCATACCTTGAAGAGAAACACCAAACCATAAGAGGTGGAATTAACTAGGCTTCTCCTAAATAGAAGTACTGGCGACTATCTGTGGTGCGGTCAATCTCAGAGAGGAAATCCACACTCCTCTCCATATTTTCATTCAGAGACAAGTCCCAAGACACCAAAGATGGTAGAGAACCACATAGATCAATGGTCCATTCTGAACTCAATGTCCATCCATCCAGGAGGAATTCAGAATACATCAAGATCACAAGCCCTGAAGCAGCAGACAAAATATCAAGCAAATAGCAAGGCATATCTAAAAGGGAAGTGATCCAAAAATATATTTCCCTGTCATATATATAATGTTGTTTGATGCATACAATGTGAATTGTACATGACAAAATAGCTAAGCTAGTCTGTGCAGGTAAATACAAGCTCATCTACAAGTCAGGGTATATGCGAGCCAACAAGCCCAACATGGCGTCCCTCTCAGAAGACGGAGGCAAAGCTGTGGTCTCCTGTATGAGAATATCCACACGACCCAAAAGATCTGTAGCCATCTGTATGGTGACCATATGATCATCAATATATGTGCTCATCTCTGCAATCATGCCAGTGGTAAGGGACCTCACTGCAGTGCTATCTGTGACGGCTGCATCCCGGGCAGATATAGCACTATTTCGCTCAACTATCACTGTATCTCTGGATGATATAGCCTCATCCCACTCAACAACAGCGGCATCTCTGTGATCTAATGCCTCGTCTCTCTCCAATAGAGCGGCGTCCCTCACATCAAGAGCAGTCGACATCATAGATCGAATCTGGTCTCTCTCAAAGGTCATCAGATGAAGACTCTACTCTAAGTACTGTGCCGAGTGCTAAATCACAAAAGTACTGGTACTAGGAGAATCCGGAAGAAATGCTAGCAACCTAGCAGCGGGCTCCTCCTCGATGTAGGTATCAATGTCCTCCATGGGCTCTGCATCGTCTGACTCAATATCCGGTACTGCAGATACAGCTGCAGCCGATAAAATATTTGTCTCCATCCATGTGGAATACTCTGCAGAATAATTGGGAAGACTGACAGAAAAAGCAGCTATCTCACGCTGATCCCAGCAAGCGTATACCCGAGATCCATCCTCTGCTGAGAGGTATCGAGAAGCTGAACGCTGACATGTTGCCCCCTCGAAAGGATGGAAATCCTAGAACTGGTCGAACTGCGACATCACGGCCAGTGGGTGATAAGTAGTCACACCCCTCAAGCCAGCCAGAGGGAGGAAATCCATGCCCGGAGCGTGAGTAATGAAGCTGTATGGTGAGCAAAGCCCCGAGCACAGCAATATGTTAAATTAATCTCTGATATCTGCCAAAAATACGGACCAGGACAGAGCATCTATACACTCCGATGGCTGAAAGGAGTATGACATAGCCACGCCATGGGAGAAGCAATACCCATGCCGCCTAAGGGTATCAACCGGGTCATAAGTGTGACATAAACCACACATACAAGATGATCGAACTCCCCAATAAACACGCTGATGGGTAAGATCTGAAGATGATGATCTTGTGCAGAATCTCTACAATCATAGGCACAATGGTGCGACCCTCCCGAGAGCTCTCACGACCATGATAACGCCTATATCTATCTCATCCATATACCGCAGGCATGTACATATATGACAAAAGACACATAGCATCAAGACATCAACTCGGCCAAATGCCAATGATCCTCCGACCCTGTGAAATCCCTAATGTCGTGAGTAGCCATCCTCCGCGCCCAAATCATGGTCTGATACGTAAAACCGAGAGATCACGTGGCGGATGTCACTCATCTCGCACTACTTTGCGCCTCAATCTCGTGAGAGTCATGAATCATCTACTCATGTCTCCCAAAGCTAGATGCACGCAAGGTCTGCATCAAAAAGCGAAGATCGTCAAACGTGCATACTCCTCCGTAGTAGAGTCAACTCATGGGTGCCAAAATGAATACTGCCTGTCATCAGTAGCCAATGCTCTAAAGATCCCATCTACAAATCCTGCGCAGAACTCGAAATGCCAAAAGGGTCATGGTATGTCAAAAAGAATAAGATCTACATCACCCTATCTCTGGTGGTGACATGCTATCGTACCACGATCGCATACCTAATGCCACCACTAACGGTGGGGTATGATCTATACGGCTAACTGTCGAAGAAGACATCTGTGCGAGCCGTGTCATAAGACCATCCAGGGGTCAATGCCGAATATCTCGGGACATACATACATATGCATAACATGATACATGCATAACAGATAATGGATGGCAATATAATATAGGGAATGAAAAACGGTGCATACATTCCTAAATATATCATCATCTAATACATCAGCTCTGTACAGCTACAAATACAGGGAAATGGGGCACAACCTCCCTACTACTAACAAAGGCCTATCAAAAGATATAGCGAGAATGGGGAACAGCCACCCAATATCTAACATAGGCCTATCAAAAGATATAACGAGAATATACTTCAGAAGAAAACCAGGGTCTCGATGTCCACGTCCTCAATCCTGTCCACCTGATGTAACTCCTCCTGAGTCACTGGATCTCTATCAACAGGGATGTCAGGCCTATAAAGAGGAGGATCTGTCATTGGAAAAAACCAAATGGGTCAAATCGAGGGCCAAAGACTGAAATGGAAGGAACAAATGACTCGCCTCTCTCGGATCTCTGCCCAAATGCCGAATAAATACATTTGCCTGGTCCAACTGCCGGGTCAAACTATCAATATGGGTCATATGAGTCGGAGCTCAGACACAAGCTACCCAATCCGTCATCATCAAAGATACTAGAACCATGTCCCCCATAAACTGTGTGGCGTGGGACTGGGCTCCAATAGTGCAAGGGAACCACCAACGCTGGAACGTCTCCTGAGTATATGGGCCCTCTGATAATACAAAGTCATCAACCCCCAACAATGGGATATCAGTGATGGGTGACTTTGATACAGGCCAATGACGCCTGGCAGGAGGCAAGATCGGTATACGGATCTCCCCTGTGGTACTCCAAATAGCACGCTCTCCCAAATAGAGCTCCCAGCCTCCATCTATGAAGAGATGAAATCTCCTGGTGGAAATCAAATACTCGACACTAGTCGGGTGTCCATCCTCAAAGCCGATGGTCAAATGCTCCCCTGAATAGGGAATCCATATAATGGTACCCGCCATCAGCAACTCCAGTTGCATACGGCAGTGAGTGAATCCCTCAGCTATAGGGACCTCCGGTAAAATAGAATGGTGCCATCGTCGTCCTCGTGGATAGGTATCTAAACCTAACACACTCACAGGACGTAAACATGGGAGCCTCTCATAGGCCCAAACCTGCCAACACAAGGGAAAAACATCTCCTATCAGTAAACACTCTTAACCTATGAATGGGAAAAGACAAGAGAAATACTCACCAGCAGAAATGGGTAAAATCCTAGCCAAACCTCGGTCAAACCCTGTGAGCGCATGCGCATGCCCCGGAGAAAACAGGCAAAGGTGTAAGAGCCCCAATCGTACTCTCCAATATGGTCCACATTGCGTATGGCGCTGACCAAAGCGAAAGATACCGTGAAAGAGTTATCTGCTATGAAGCAGCCTCGAATGATCATCAGGAACAATCATCGCAGAACGCGATCCCTGATCCTAACATCATCATGCATGGGCTCACTCAATAGCCCGCTCATAGCATCTACGCTCAAAGGACCTGAACGGACAGTCCTGCCTTTGAGCGCCCCCATCGGAACTCCTAATAAGGATCTGACGGCAGTAGGGGTAATGTTCGCCATGCAAGGCACTGGCTCCCCTCCAAACTCCATACCTGTGATAAATCGCCAATCCATAGGCATCATCATCACCTCGCAATCCAAAGAGTGGAGTGATAGAGTCCGATGAAACCATCGCCGCACAAGGCCCTAAGGTAACCCCAGGGACAACGACGGGGAAGGATGGAGAAAAATGCCCCAAATCCCCACTCATGCACTACTGCTCTATAGTCAGGATGAAGCGCCTGGTACATGGAGTGGATGCTAAACCAGTTCCCTCGAGGCTGTGTAAAACTTGGAACCTGCATGAAATGCAGATCAACATCAGAATCCTTTAATCCTCATCAATAGGAAAGAAGGAAGATCAAAGTCTAACGCCATACCTCGTTAGCATGCAAATACATCGATGGATATCTGCACAAATCACCCTGCAACTCTGGGTTTGCCACCTGAATGCTCGGAAGCTCCCTGTGAGGGACATGTGCAGTAGGAGCGTGATGCTCAATCGGAATATTCGTCTCCTCGTCCTCAATGTCTGGGACATCTACCTGGACAGGACGTATCACGGCCTCCACCAACCAACGAGGTTGTCTAACAGAACGGGGACGAGGCACTTCAGAAGCCCTCCGCCGTACGCCAGAAGCGGTCCTATAGGAACTGCTCGGCTAATCCGGATCCATAATATCTGGACAACAAGTCTCCAAATCACCTCAGAAAGGGTGTGGTATTTCCTTACCTGGAGCTTTCTAAAATGCATTTTATGACTATATGCATGCATGCATTTACTTTAACATATAATAAAGTTAGAATGCATGACTACCCAATGCCTACATTTGGAAAAATTTTGCCATAGTCCCCTTTGAAAATAGGACTATCCACATACACATAGGCATGTCTAGGTGGCCATTCAGTAGCACACCTGCTCCAAAGTCATATACATAATATATGCATAAAAAATAAAAATCATCATGCATAAGGCCAACCTCAATGCTAGGAGTACTTTGCCTTTCTACCTTTTGCTCATTGGACCTCAAATAGGACAAAAATAGCGAGAAAAAAAGGTGCCAATTTGACCGTCTCAAAGTCAAATTTTTCACATCATTATGTTCAAAGATGGTTTAATACTAACCTTTACTATGTTGAATATTTTTTATCAAGTCATTTGTGCATACTTAATCACTACTATGTGTTTAGATGCATTTCATGTGATAACTCACAATCCAACGGGTAAAAACTGGAAAAAATACATGCATACGTTACCAGGATAGTGTAGAACACTTGTACAGTGATAGAATTTGCAAAAAGCAGCCCGAACTAAGCAGATCTGAAGATGGCTCGTGGTTTTCTCTATGCGAAGCAAGTTGAAAGCAACTTGTGAAGACTAACCTGCAGGATTTATGATCCACAATTGGTCGCAGGCTCACCTACGGCTGCATCAGGTGCACCTACGGCACCCCTATGTGGGTCCCACCCCTCCGGCTCAGTCCAGTTCGAGTTGCAAAGGAGTTCTTACGGACTAGAAAGGTCAAATCGAGAATAAAAATGCCACGCGATTGAGCAAAACAGCATACAATCCTGGTTTTCTCGGATGAGACTTTGAATCTGTACATCGACCATTGGTAGTCACCCGAACACGAGGTATACCCTTCCAATGATCTCATTTATCACAAATCACATCCGACAATACCTCGTACAAGTCCGATGCCGCCAACTCCGGGTCGTTACCCTAAATGAGTCCCAAGACGAAGGTTATAACGTAAATCCCCGTGGGGATTACTTCACGTTCATCACCGACATGTCTATCAACGAAGGTCAAGCGACCTTGACGTTATTTCACCGATGGCAAATAAACCCATCGAATCATTGAGGACCTGCTTCGATAGTTAAATGCGTCTTATGAGTCCTAGTAGATCCCGCATGGGGGGATACAACGTATATCTCCCATGGAGAATGCTGCATGCTCGACCATTGACACACATATCAACGAAGGTCAAGCAACCTTGATGTCATTTTAGCCGATAGCGTTTAAACCTATCAGAGCTCTAGAGCTATTCAAGGTTTTCATACCCAACTGCTCGTATTCCCCAGCGGATCCCCGGCGGGGGTCACAACGCAATGCTCCGTTGATCTACACGACAGCGAAGGTCAAGCAACCTTGGCAATCTACCCATAGAGTTTCATCCGTTGATTCACATGTCAGCGAAGGTCAAGCAGCCTTGACAGTATATCCCATAGGATTTTTCAACCATTGACTCACATATCGGTGAAGTACACGTCAACGAAGGTCAGGCACCCCTGACAACATTTGTTGTTGGCAGTAAATCCAACAGAATCATGACATATTCTGGCGATACTAACCAGGAGAGGTCAACGTCATCAAAGAGGATAGATGATGGAATATGTTATACACATCCTCAAACAGATCAAGCTTTATCCCATAGATCTCTTACACATAAGAGGTACATCTTCAGGATCAAGTCGTTATCAAAGACATAGGAATTTGGTGATAACTCCAACATCAACATCCTAACAGATTCAGATTACACATCAAATCTGATCATCATTGCCAATCCCCAGTTGAAGCAACAGGGAGCCAGCAATCATCCCCAGCGTGTTGGGCTACAACCCCGTACACACGCATCATACATTTGCATCATTTTGCTACCCCTATTACCATGTGCGTCTTGTTGTATTTCAAGTGTCTAGGATTCTTTATCCTACCCATGCATCGCCGTGCATGAGTATGATAAAGAGGGGCATCTGTAGACACTCAAAATTTTTTGTACCACTGTCACTAACATTGCAGGAGGACAGATTCGTCTTTTAAGAGAAAACCCTAAAAGACAATCCAAATCTATACCGGATACTACCGGAAGTTCAGCATCAACCCTGGATCGCAATCTGGGAGTAACAATTCCAACCTCGGAGATAACCCCGAGGCATACAGATATAATACCGGAACACACACCGGAGAAGACCGATTAATCTCGGAGACAACCCCGAGGTATCCAGTCTCAGTCCCAACCACGAAATAGCCACCAACCTTGGTGATAACCCTAAGGAATGCGCTTTGGCGATAACCCTTAAATGCTTGTTTCAAATGCAACCAGCTTCAATCTCTGTGCTCAAAACGAGATACACTGCACCAACCCTAATAACATCGGAAGACAGTACACCTCAAAGGTGACAATGAGGACCTTCAACAATTGCGGCGGTCCAATCTCGGTAAGTCGAGCAACGTCTGCATTATCAAATTTCAATCCGGCGATAACGCCGTGCCACGGCAACATCGTCATCTCATCAACACAATGCCATGTCACGTCTCTACACAACGATGTCCCACAAGACTAACCAATCCTAAGTAACTATTGTGCGGGGTAACGGATGAAAGTTGAAGCTTGAAGACCGGAGGGCATCGTCCCATCTTCAATGACTTCGTACAAACTCTAATCCCATGCCATCGTACAACTCTCGACAACAGCGGTCCGAAATAGGTCCTGTATACCTCAAACGGATGCCCGGATTGCACTTCTGAAAGTTCGAGTGGACATTACAGTGCCTTAGTACACGTACTTCGAGACGACCAGACCCGATAAACCCGGGCCCACCCGGGTTGCCTCTAGTACACCTGCGGCTAAAATGCCTATAAATAGAGGGCTTGGACAGCCCATTTTGCAAGAGAAAAAGGCGAGGAAGCCCTGCCCAATTTGCTATGCACTCACCCCATGCAGTGTACTTTCCCCTTTAAAACACCTGTGAGCTCATATATAGCCCTTTTGCACCTACAAAAGTCAGTGTTTACCCACTCTAAAGATATTGAAGCCTTCTTTAGCAGTTAGTTGTAAGCCTTCTCACACACTTTAGAGTCTTTCTCTTCATCTTTGCACACACCCTTCTACACGTTGAGAGTCGTGTTGCTTGCTTTTACCCTCAACTTCTTCCTCATGGTTTCATTTCATTTGTATATATATATATATATATATATATATATATATATATATATATATATATATATATATATATATATATATTGACTAACATTATCAAGTTATGCCTCGATTGAGCCTAGACTTGATGCAAGCGTTTATTTGCTTTAATATATATATATTTACATTTATATATATTAATCGTGTGTCGAACTTTGTTCAGATGAGCCTGAACTTCTGCCTAGTGCATTTATTGCTTTAGTATATATATATATATATATATATATATATATATATATATATATATATATATATATATATATACTTATATATATAATCGTGGTCTAACTCGCTCGATGAGCACGGATTTTACATTCTATGCGTTTATTGCTTTTATATATATATATATATATATATATATATATATATATATATATATATATATATATTTCATCCCACCGAGTTTACTTCATGGTGGTTGATCGCTTCTGACTTTTCTTTACGTTTAATTCTGCACTGAGTTTTCTTCATGGCGATTGATCGCTTTTACGACTTTATTTACATTACATCACTTTGAGTTTCTCCGTGGCGGTTGATAGCTTTTAACAGCTTTATTTATATTTCTAATCCCCCATGGAGGTGCTTCGTGGTTGGTGATCCTGTCTGTATATATATATATATATATATATATAGCTTTTATATATATACCTGCTTACTGCTTTCATACAAATTGCGGTATTCTGTGCGCCTAGGAATCATGTGATCATAGATTCAGCCTATTGGATCTAGATTTGGTTCCCGTGATGGACATTTTCAGCTGTAAACATCTTGTAAATTATTTTGCGGTGTCTGAATTTCCTCAGATGGTTTCTATACCCACGAAGAAGTCGGCATTATTTTGTACATTATTTTCATAAGGATGCTTTGCATTCGTAAAATAAAAATCAATCAAGCCGTGCATTTAATAAAATGGGAGTGTAAAAGGTCTCAATTACTATTGAGCATTAGAGTTTGAAAAACCTCTTTTATAAAACATCACTGTCATATCTTGCTAAAAATTGAATTTTTACATAAATTCAAACCCTGTGTATATAGGTGCGAACGAGGCCTCGCACTACTTCCAAATAACAGCACATTGACCCACACACACACATTCAGATAATAGTTTCTTGAAAGGAGGCGGTCACCGTGGTAACACGGATGTCCGGGGGTGCCTAACACCTTCCCCCTACATAACCAAGTCCCCGGACCCTAATGAATCTCGGTTTCACCGACCCATATAACAGTGTCATATCACTGGGTCAATGTGCAAACCTTTTCTCGGTTGCGTTGGTACAACCATTTAAAAAACCAATTAGCGACTCTTAACAGTCCATCGTCGACATTATACATGTCGGACCTTTTTCACATGTTTTTTCAAATAAATCTCACCTAAACTGAGAACACCAAAGAACAAGTAACGGAAAGGGACATCCAAAAATCCCGACGTCAACAATGGGGAGGAAGAAAGAGAAGTAACATCGATTACTACGGTGGTACCTACACTGGAGTCATCACCTTCATATTCAATGGAAGCATTGTATTCTGGCGTTAGCGACAGAATGTGAAACCGGGTACAGTTGCGTGTAATCGAGTGAAGAGACTAGTTATCTCCATGAAGCTAAGATGTCTGCAGAAGCGATTTTTGAGTTAGAAACACGATAAGCGGTGCTTATGGCAAAGCAAAGCTAGGAAATATAAGGCGGTAGGTCCGAGCTTCAGATAGAATCGGGGAGAATGACCAAAGATAGTACGGATGTCTTACATCCATGAGAGTGCACATAAGGATTTCAAGTGAAGGTTGCTTGTTATTCCATTGAGTCGACAAAACCGTCTATATGATTAGTCGGATATCTTTGTAGCAATGATTGCGAATGAGAAACACGAGGATGTTGTTATGCATTATTAGAAGTCTAGAGTTATAAATATGTGTGTAGTGACGTAAAACCCTCTTTTAAAGGGTAGTCTTTTTGTAAATCCCAACTTTTGTGAAGTTCAATTGCGGGATAGAAAATGTAATAGCTTTTGTCTATGAAAACAAATTGTAAATAGTTTCAAACTATGAAGAAGCATATGAATATAATGAAGTTTTCATGGAAATGATTTGTTATGATGCGATTTGGTATGTGGCGATTAATAACGAAGTAAGTAAATAGATAATAATGAAATTTTATTTAATCTAAAAATGTCGACAGGGAGAAGATAACGTAATAAGGAAGCGGAATCACATAATGATAATTAATGGGGTCAAAACAACCCTATGCAAGAGTTCGTTAAGTTATTAACGGCTGCATTTACCCAAACTGGGGGTAGAGTACCCCGCGAAACCTAAGGTATCTAGAACAATTACCTTTAAAGAATTTAAAAGCATAGGTCTGCCGGAGTTCAAAGGAACGACGGACCCAATCGAGGCCCATACCGAGGTAAAAGAAATAGAGAAGACGTTTGTTATTACAAGCATAGGTGAGATGCAGAAGTTTTCTTTTTTGACTTACACAAGGAAGAGTGAAGCCAACTTTTGGTAGAAGGCTCACCAAGGTGGGGTTAGAACAGATGCGGTAACGTGGAAACAATTCAACAAGGTTTTCTTTGAGAATTATTTCCCTACAAATATGTGAGGGAGGATAGAGATTGAATTCTTAGAACTTAAGCAAGGGAATATGATATTTGTAACGCCCGAGAAAATCGAATTTTTATGACAATTAAATTTTTATTTGATTAGGTGAATTAAATGAATTTAATTAATTTCTTTGTGAGTATGCTATGTGAAGGTCGTTCTATGACCTAGAATGTGCTAACGTGGTTAGTATTCTGGCTATGTGTTAGAAATAATTGTTTGGAATTTCCATGATGAAAATAATTATTTTTCGAGAAATTTCCGTAAAAATACTATTCATCCGTTTCTATTCGAAGAATTATTTTGAAATTCTGAGAAACGCATAATGATAGAATATCGTGATAAGATGGAATATCTGATAATATTTCATTTATGGCAAACGCAGTTTTTGCCTGCGGACTTAAAATCTAAGGGTTGAGTATATTGATTTTCGAGAAGAAAATAATATGCGTAGAAGGAATGGCGTTAGGGTTAATGCGCGTGTTATACATTTGGTGATACTATTTAGTATCTATGTATAATACGTTGAGTAAATACGAAGTACAATACAATTATTGTACGAGTAGTATAGGGAGATAATATGTGACAGCCCCGAATCCGAGGTCCCGAATCACCACGGATCCGGTTCGATCATTCTAACATATTACTATATTTGCGGAAGATATAAACATAAATTGTTTATACAATTCATTACAAACTATTTCCCAAGGTCGAGTAACCTTAGCTTAATACACAATACATAACTTTTCTAACATATAACAACATTAATATCATACAATACAAATCTAACTACACGCCGCCTACTAAAGTCGGGCTGCTTGGACCTTTCCTTGTATCCGACGCGTTCGTCTGAATCTGCAATGTTTTATCATGATATAGCAAGGGTGAGCATAAAAGTTGCCCAGCAAGTTTAAATTCAACAATATAACGATATATCATGATTGAAATGATTTGAATAATAAGCTGGCTATAATTCAAATATATAATTGTGAACTAGCAGGAACAAATTTATGACTGAACAAGTAATATACATGAACAAATATATCTGAACCAACTGGTAATGAAGGTGATCAGCCTTTCATACCTGACTTATACATGCAATATGTACAGAGTACAATTCATGGCAATCAGCAATGATTAACCATAAGCTTATCCGAATAAAACACTCTTAATAGAGTTAAGTAAAACAAACTTGTCTGAATCGTTGATTACCGCTACGCAATTTATATCGCTTTATCCGAAGACCTAATATTAGTAATATAGATCTCCAATATTAGAATAATATCATCACAATATAATACTATTATATATATATAGACATAGAATAACCTAAACACATAACACATAACCATATCAGTCTATAACACATATAAGACTCAGTATCAGGTCAAACTATTTCAGTCTGACTTGAATTCGATAAAGTTCTAACGTCCCGACGGTCTAGTCGAACAAAATTTCGAGTTTAAGTTCAATTAAACTCTGTCTAAATACTTAACCATTATCTAAGATAATTATTAACAGTCAAATTATTTTTCATAAGCTCGTAATAATTTCTAAATAATTATTACTATTTATTATAAATTTTCAATCATTAATATCGTATTTATATGAATTAAATACCACTTAATTCTTTTTCCTCCTTAATATTTATTTATTATCAAATATTAATGAAATACATGTCATAATATTATAATATATTTATAATATATCAAAGTATTTTCAATACCTTTAAATCATATTTATATGATTTTTAATCACTTAAATTCATTATCCGATAATTTCTTTTAATATTAAAATATTAATGTTTTCATGACAAAATATCAAAAGTTATATTTAATAACTTAAAATATTTTTATATCACTTAAATCATTTTTATATGATTTATAAACCATTAATTCTATTTTTCCATAATTTATTTAATATATTTATTAAATAAACTAGTTATCATTAATATTGATTAATTAATGAAATTTAGCCCAAAATATTAAAATTCACTTAAAATAACGTAAAATATTTTCTTTTACCAAAATATTATTTTTCATGATTTTTCATGTATTTAAATCATTTATTTAATATTATAATTAAATAAATTAAATACCATTTATATTCCAAAAATATTAAATATTTATGAAATATACTCTAAATAATTAAAAACTATTTTTCAGACTTTAAAATAATTTTTTGAAATTTATTTTGTATTTTTTATAATTAAAAACCATTTTTATCTATTTTTAAATAATTTTTGAAAAATCAGAAATTAAAATAAAATAGAAACCGTCGTTGTAGGCCTTTAGCGACACTTGTCTGTCGTCTTAGGTGTTCTTGGCCTCAAGAACACTGACAGTCAATATTTCAAGGGGTCACGTTTGACTGCCTATAACTCTCGATCCAAATACGTTCTGTGAAATATTAAACCTTGATCTTGTAGTGTTTCTGTAACACTACAAGCAGCAACCATAATCTATATTATATCATATAACACCAACAAGATTCAAGCCCTTAAAAGTCATCGTCGAAGCTTCTCATTGGGTTTTCTGGGTAACCCGTAAAACCCAGCGATTCTAACATGCCGATTTCTAGCCCAATTAATTAATCTAGGTTCTGGTCATTAAATGTTTAGTTTTATGGTCCAAAGATGTAGTACATATGTCAAGCAAGAACTACCTATCATGATTTCAGTTCCACAATATCAACATCACCATATTAGAGCTCAGTCAAAGGATGTCAAAACACAAGTTCATCCGACTTTTGGGTTTTCAAAAAACGGTAAATTAGTGCATGTGGTCTACTTTGACCAACCATTACGTTCGATACATTGATGTTTTAAAGAATCTAAGGACATAAATGTATAGTAGATCTATGAGGCTACAATTTAGTTACAAACAAAACATCAAAACAATTTAAAACTGACAGATCAGGGGCTAACAAAACCTTGTCAGACGCCGGTTTTGGATTTCTGGGTTACCAGAAATCATCCGGTCAACGTCAATCAACTCACTTTGACCGTTAATAACTCATGATCTAGACATATAATGGTTGTGATTCCACTTCCAGATTATAGTCCTCATGTCAGACTACCAAAGCAAAACATAAAACAACACAAAGCAAAAACAGATACGAATCTAAGGCCACTGACATTCGTTGTCAGGCCATTTTTTTCAAGTTTTTCCAGATTTTAGAAAACATTAAATTCGTGCATCTAGATGTTATAGATCCATGATCTATCAACCCAGGTCACTTATAGACACCTTATAACACATCTTTAACCAATCAATTAAAACATCTAATAACAAATCATAAGATTTTCGAAATTTAGGGTTTATACCTCTTTCTAACTGGATTTTTGATTTCTGATCTTTGATCTTGTTCTTGACTTGATATTAACTGATCATAGTTCATCTTCTCTCTCTCTCTCTCTTTCTAAATCTCGAATTTCTAGTGAGAGAATGTTTTGAGCAAGAATGAAAAATAAAGTAACTTTTCTCTCTCCCTTTAATTTATATATTTTGATATAATGCAATGTATTTAGAAATCTAGATGGCTGATCAGTTTATTTTAAGTCACATGAAGTTGGTGTGGTTGGTGAGCAACTCACCATTGACAAGATTTGCACTCAACCTACAAATAATGCACAAAGGGCAATTTAGTCTTTTTTATTTTAATTTTAATGGCAATTTGGACAATGGCCAAACCCTTAGGGTTTAGGGTTTGGAAAATTTAGGATTTAGGGTTTGAAACCCTTAGGGTTTACAAATTTAATTTTTTAAAATTTCCAATTTAGGTTTTAAAATAGAAAATTAATATTTCTAAATTATAATTAGAATTCTATAATTATAATTAAGATTTCCTAATCATAAATTCAATCTTCCTAATTAGGATTAGTATATCCTAATTAAAATTGCTAATTAAGTAATTAGGGTCAAAATGGTCATTAGGGTTTATAACCCACGAATTAAGGCTTCTAATAGAAAATTAATTTTCTAAAATAGAAATTAGATTTCGTAATTAGATTAGGGTTTCCTAATTACTTAACTTGAATATTAGGATTAATATTTCCTAATTAACAATAAAAATATTAAATTAACACTTTCGTTTTCCCTAATTATAAATTAGGGTTTTTTAAATTTGAAATTAGGGTTTACTAAATAATTAAGCTTTACCCTAATTAAGATTATAATTAATATCACTTAAGAATTATAATTATCCTTTAAGTTCCCAGATTAGGGTTTTAAATTCCCGAATTAGGGTTTCGGATTCCCAGAACTGAAATTAGGGTTTCTAGAACCAGTTTTTAGGGTTTCTTATAATTCATAACGGTTTTCTAACCGATCGTTGACGTTCTTAATATATACTTAGGGTTTGTTACAGATATTGTTTATCTGGTCAACCCTTGACCCTTAACCACATCATGCACACATATACACAGAACATAAACGCTATTCCTTAATCTCGAATAATTCACTTAAATCCTTCATGTAAATTTTGAAATCCTCAAAATTACTTCTTAAAAATATTAAACGCATACACTTATTTTCTGTCTAGGTTCTAATATCGAACCTTAAATTAATTAATAAAAATTTTTAAAATATTCAAAATTCTCGGGTTGTCACATTCACCCCTTCTTCTAAAAATTTCGTCCCTGAAATTTACCTTACACCATACAGCTTACACTATACATACACAGCATCACATGCTACCCAATACACCACTCACAGGAGTAAAAAATTTAAAATTTTGCTGAGGGGTTTTACAGACTATTGTCTGTCATTTTCGCAAAGGTTATAGGAAATTCATCCGCAAACCGTCATAGAGTTTTCTTAAACTTTAGTCTAGCTGAATCGAATAGCATAGACTCATATCAATAATTCAATTCAATCGAATTATTTAAGTGTAGCCAAACCCCTTTGGCAAATTAAAATTTTTGAAAATATTTTCGAGAATGACGTCATGATGTCGTACTATATTAACAGTCCATTTGAGGATGTCGTCATTGTATGACTTTGTCATAACATATCATACAACAGTGGAATAATGATTTTAGATCAAATTCACACTTAGTATTCCTGTATTTACAACTCCATCAAATTTATATCATCTCTGCACCAGGTTACATGGTACATGAGTGATAAATAAAATAACTTTTGATATTTCAAATCATTTTTGTCTAGCTGAAATAAGTAGCATAGACTATACTTTAAACCGTTTCAAAAATAATTACGAGTCTACATATATATTTTTTTTAAAAGCACATAGTGCGTATTTAGCTTGATGTAAACATTTCGAAGTCTAGCATAGCTAGGAGTTTCGGAAAACTTATGTCTCCACTAATAATCATTTGCTTAACAATCTATCTGTTCCTATTATCATCAATATTCTGTTTACACACAACTATACCCAGTTCGTCAAACTACACTTATAAGTCCATAAATTGCCACAATCATATGAGTTTAAGAACTTACCCTAGTCTGACCTTTGGCGTTCGTTCGTTGAGGGGTTCATAAACATTTCATATAACTATGAACCAAGTATGTCACATAAGTATGAGTTTTAAGAACTCGTACTTAACCTCATATCCTCTACCTATGACCTATCTATCTGTTATATACATGAGAAAAGAATCACCCTCTTAACATGCATATAGCAAATAGCGCGACACAAACATTTCAATGATTATCATTGTCAGAACTAAGTAGTTGTTACACCAAGTACAATTCCCTGCCCACACAAGGAATCATACAACTCAGAAGCCGACATGAATCCTCAATTGAATCCCCACCTAACACTAACACCCTTCTCAATACGAATTTTCATTTAAATCGTATTCATAATCCTTTCCTGAATCTGTACCAATTCATAGTACAACTGACACCCAGCAATCTTGCTGTAAACTGTCCAATCATTCGCTTGATCCTTCTTCTTACTATAACCTTATCCGATCACGGAGTGATCTCATCGTATATATTACGATTCATTTCTATAACTTGATCGTTTTGTTTTACGATCATCTATCACTGCACTTATAGTCTTTTAGACTCTATCTATTTCTCACTACTGTTCAACTTTATTATCAGAGTTAGGGAACTCTATATCTTTTAACTCACCGAGATTCGTCTTTGAATCTTACCGACCAACTAACTCTATGTGAGTTAGTACTTATCCTAATCATTGCGGTTATTAATCTCAGGTATTCCTACCTAAGGTTCATAACCTACAGCTTTGATACCAATTGTGACGGCCCCGAATCCGAGGTCCCGAATCACCACGGATCCGGTTCGATCATTCTAACACTATTACTATATTTGTGGAAGATATAAACATAAATTGTTTATACAATACATTACACACTATTCCCCAAGGTCGAGTAACCTTAGCTTAATACACAATACATAACTTTTCTAACATATAACAACATTAATATCATACAATACAAATCTAACTACACGCGTCTACTAAAGCTGGAACTGTCTTGGACCTTTCCTTGTATCCGACGCGTTCGTCTGAATCTGCAATGTTTTATCATGATATAGCAAGGGTGAGCATAAAAGTTGCCCAGCAAGTTTAAATTCAACAATATAACGATATATCATGATTGAAATGATTTGAATAATAAGCTGGCTATAATTCAAATATATAATTGTGAACTAGCAGGAACAAATTTATGACTGAACAAGTAATATACATGAACAAATATATCTGAACCAACTGGTAATGAAGGTGATCAGCCTTTCATACCGACTTATACATGCAATATATACAGAGTACAATTCATGGCAATCAAAGAATGATTAACCATAAGCTTATCCAATAAAACACTCTTAATAGAGTTAAGTAAAACAAACTTGCTCGATCGTTGATTACCGCTACATGCAATTTATATCGCTTTATCCAAGACCTAATATTAGTAATATAGATCTCCAATATTAGAATAATATCATCACAATATAATACTATTATATATATATATACATAGAATAACCTAAACCATAACACATAACACATAACCATATCACTCTATAACACATATAAGACTCAGTATCAGGTCAAACTATTTCAGTTTGACTTGAATTCGATAAAGTTCTAACGTCCCGACGGTCTAGTCGAACAAAATTTCGAGTTTAAGTTCAATTAAACTCTGTCTAAATACTTAACCATTATCTAAGATAATTATTAACAGTCAAATTATTTTTCATAAGCTCGTAATAATTTCTAAATAATTATTACTATTTATTATAAATTTTCAATCATTAATATCGTATTTATATGAATTAAATACCACTTAATTCTTTTATCCTTAATATTTATTTATTATCAAATATTAATGAAATACATGTCATAATATTATAATATATTTATAATATATCAAAGTATTTTCAATACCTTTAAATCATATTTATATGATTTTTAATCACTTAAATTCATTATCCGATAATTTCTTTTAATATTAAAATATTAATGTTTTCATGACAAAATATCAAAAGTTATATTTAATAACTTAAAATATTTTTATATCACTTAAATCATTTTTTATATGATTTATAAACCATTAATTCTATTTTTCCATAATTTATTTAATATATTTATTAAATAAACTAGTTATCATTAATATTGATTAATTAATGAAATTTAGCCCAAAATATTAAAAGTCACTTAAAATAACTTAAAATATTTTCTTTTACCATAATATTATTTTTAGTGATTTTTCATGTATTTAAATCATTTTTAAATCATTTATTTAATATTATAATTAAATAAATTAAATACCATTTATATTTAAAAAATATTAAATATTTATGAAATATACTCTAAATAATTAAAAAATTATTTTTCGGACTTTAAAATATTTTTTTGGAATTTATTTTGTATTTTTTATAATTAAAAACCATTTTTATCTATTTTCAAATAATTTTCGGAAAATTAGAAATTAAAATAAAATAGAAACCGTCGCTGTAGGCCTTTAGCGACACTTGTCTGTCGTCTTAGGTGTTCATGGCCTCAGGAACAACGGATAAATAATATTTCAAGGGGTCACGTTTGATCGCTTATAACTCTCGATCCAAATACGCTACATGAAATATTAAACCTTGATCTTGTAGTGTTTATGTAACACTACAAACAGCAACCATAATCTATATTATATCATATAACACCAACAAGATTCAAGCCCTCAAAGTCATCATGTCGGAGCTCATTGGGTTTTCTCGGGTAACCCGAAACCCAAGCGATTCTATAATATAACGCTTCAAATTAATTAATCTAGGTTCTGGTCATTAAATGTTTAGTTTTATGGTCCAAAGATGTAGTACATATGTCAAGCAAGAACTACCTATCATGATTTCAGATCCACAATATCAAAATCATCATATTAGAGCTCAGTCAAAGGATGTCAGAACACAAGTTCATCCGACTTTTGGGTTTTCCAAAAACGGTAAATCAGTGCATATGGTCTACTTTGACCAACCATTACGTTCGATACGTTGATGTTTTAAAGAATCTAAGAACATAAATGTATAGTAGATCTATGAGGCTACAATTTAGTTACAAACAAAACATCAAAACAATTTAAAACTGACAGATCAGGGGCTAACAAAACCTTGTCAAACGCCGGTTTTGGATTTCTGGGTTACCAGAAATCATCCGGTCAACGTCGGTCAACTCACTTTGACCGTTAATAACTCACAATCTAGACATGTAATGGTTGTGATTCCACTTCCAGATTATAGTCCTCATGTCAGACTACCGAACCAAAACATAAAACAACACAAAGCAAAAACAGATACGAATCTAAGGCCACTGACATTCGTTGTCAGGCCATTTTTTTCAAGTTTTTCCAGATTTTAGAAAACATTAAATTCGTGCATCTAGATGTTATAGATCCATGATCTATCAACCCAGATCACTTATAGACACCTTATAACACATCTTTAACCAATCAATTACAACATCTAACAACAAATCATAATATTTTTGAAATTTAGGGTTTATACCTCTTTCTAACTTGATTTTTGATTTCTGATCTTTGATCTTGTTCTTGACTTGATATTAACTGATCATGGTTCATCTTCTCTCTCTTTCTCTTTCTAAATCTCGAATTTCTAGTGAGAGAATGTGTTGAGCAAGAATGAAAAATAAAGTAACTTTTCTCTCTCCCTTTAATTTATATATTTTGATATAATGCAATGTATTTAGCAATCTAGATGGCTGATCAGTTTATTTTAAGTCACATGGAGTTGGTGTGGTTGGTGAGAAACTCATCATTGACAAGATTTGCACTCAACCTACAAATAATGCACAAAGGGCAATTTAGTCTTTTTTATTTTAATTTTAATGGCAATTTGGACAATGGCCAAACCCTTAGGGTTTAGGGTTTGGTTAGGGTTTAGAAAATTTAGGATTTAGGGTTTGAAACCCTTAGGGTTTACAAATTTAATTTTCTAAAATTTCCAATTTAGGTTTTAAAAATAGAAAATTAATATTTATAAATTATAATTAGAATTCTATAATTATAATTAAGATTTCCTAATCATAAATTCAATCTTGCTAATTAGGATTAGTATATCCTAATTAAAATTGCTAATTAAGCAATTATGGTCAAAATGGTCATTAGGGTTTATAACCCACGAATTAGGGCTTCTAATAGAAAATTAATTTTTTAAAATAGA
Source organism: Panax ginseng (assembly GCA_020205605.1). Classification (NCBI taxonomy): domain Eukaryota; kingdom Viridiplantae; phylum Streptophyta; class Magnoliopsida; order Apiales; family Araliaceae; genus Panax; species Panax ginseng. The sequence goes on from CM035147.1 coordinate 34,920,035, forward strand.
AATTAGATTTCGTAATTAGATTAGGGTTTCCTAATTACTTAACTTGAATATTAGGATTAATATTTCCTAATTAACAATAAAAGTATTAAATTAACACTTTCGTTTTCCCTAATTATAAATTAGGGTTTTCTAAATTTGAAATTAGGGTTTACTAAATAATTAAGCTTTACCCTAATTAAGATTATAATTAATATCACTTAAGAATTATAATTATCCTTTAAGTTCCCAGATTAGGGTTTTAAATTCTCGAATTAGGGTTTCGAATTCCCTGAACTAAAATTAGGGTTTCTAGAACCGGTTTCTAGGGTTTCTTATAATTCATAACGGTTTTCTAACCGAACGTTGACGTTCTTAATATATACTTAGGGTTTGTTACAGATATCGTTTATCTGGTCAACCCTTGACCCTTAACCACATCATGCACACATATACACAGAACATAAACGCTTATTCCCTTAAACCTGAATAATTCACTTAAATCCTTCACATAATTTTGAAATCCTCAAAATTCCTTCTTAAAAATATTAAATGCATACACTTATTTTCTGTCTAGGTTCTAATATCGAACCTTAAATTAATTAATAAAAATTTTAAAAATATTCAAAATTCTCGGGTTGTCACATAATACGTGAATTGTACGTATGTGATACGATTCGTATTATAGAATTAAGTTAAGACTTAATGACTAATTCATTTGAGTTGGATTATTAATTAATCCAATCATTTGAATGATCAAGCCCTAGTGATTAGTGAGTTAAGCCCAAGTCAAGGCCTAATGTTAATTTAGTTAAGCCCAATTCATTAAAACCGAACCATGGGTCGAACCGGTGGGTCACCAAATGGATAAAACACATGGGGCAACCCATAGGATGTCACATGAAGGTGGTGGGCCGGCCACCCTGGTGTGGAAGCCAAGCATAAGGCTTGGTCACCATGTGTTTTACTTGGTGACCACACATGAATAGTAAGGAGGTGATGGTTCTTTGTCAATTATGCCCTCCATTCTAGTTTTCTATAAATAGAAAGCTAGATTGATTGATTTGGGAGTTTTTTAACTTGCCAACCTTAGATTATTGAGAGAGAAAGAGAGCTATACTTGCAAAACATACACTTTGGAAGCTTGATCTTAGAGTTTTCCAAGAAAGAACACAAAGAGTTCTTAAGGTATAATCCTTACCTTTCATCTCCATCTCTTTTAGATTTTCTTTCATCTTAGAGAATCATAGAATGGGTGGTATATATCTTGTGTGAGGATTTAGAGATGACTTACCACAGATTCAATCTCTATAAGTCATGAGATTATAAGAATCATAAGGTTTAATATAGTTTTGAACCATGAAAATATTGATAGTTAAGATCGATTGTTGATAAACAATTGAGCTCCATGAATACGTTAGTATATGCATCTTGTTTGGTTAGGATGTAGATATGAAATCCATGGAGTATTCCATGTGATTTAGCTTAGAGAACATTAGTAATGAAGTTATGGCGAATTATACGGAAATAGACGTTAAACGTCGACAACGTAGAAATTCCGGAATGGTAGTCGAAAGTTGCCGTGAGACTTGAAAACGTTGGTTTTCAATGTCAACACGTGAGATAGGGTGATTAAGAGTTGTGGGTTCAAGAATCGTTGGATTCTGACTTAAAACGAAGAAAACGAGCATTGAACGCTCATTAACGTTTTCGAACGTCTATAAAAAGAACTAAATAGTGAATTTTGAGTTAACGGATTCGAAAGTGTCGAATTCTTATATGAACGTGTAAGGTATGTCATTTATGACGTGTAGGCTTTTGAACGGACCAAATCGGGCTTATAACGAAGAAGTTACGGCCCCGGGAATTTTACAAAGATTTTCAAAACTGTTGAGAATCTGGTATTGGTCTGGCCGCATGGCTGCACGTAGTGTAAAAAAGCCACGCCATGATGCCGCTTATGGTCGGAGAGAAAATAAAAAGGTCTGAGACTACATTGCAGCGAAGACGAGAGTTTTTACATGGACTCATGCCGCAGGCCAAGTCCGAAGCAAAACCTCTCGGAGAGTGGCCATAGCATTTTCACTAGAATGCTTAGATGTAAATACAGCCATACGAAGTTCGAGGCTTGTGATAGTAACTTAGGTTTTGAACTTCAATTGTTGCGAGACCTACCTGAGTTGAGTTTATATACTCAATGAATGTACTAAGACTAATCCTATATTACCTATACTAAGGTATATGGTATGAAACTTAGGAATGTAATGCATGTTAACAACATATGTACGATGAACAAAGTTGGTACCTTATCAATGATGTTTGAGTCCGGTTAATAAACGTCAGTTGAGTGATAAACCAGGACGAAGGGTAATAAGTCATGTTGACTTTAATAAAGATATTAAGTTAACAAAGACATATAAGAGAAAGAAGCTTGTAGGAACAATGTGAATAGTTATTTGATAGCTAATTACGATTGTCTTTATGTGAATATATCATGTAGATTCTGTGAAGGGCGTGGTCGATCGAGTAAGTTATTTGAAGATTTGAAAGGCAAGTTTTTCTTAACGCTTGTCTAACTTCCATGTTAGCCAAGTTTTATGTGATTCGTTGAACTGAATTGCAAGACTTGTTTTAAAGAAAGGGTCGATGCCAGATTTTAACTCAGCTAGACTATTCGTAATATATAGATTGATTATTATTCATATCATTCTATATAGAAATGTTAACGTTATTCTATGCCAAGTAATTGGTACGAACGTGAAGGTAAGGTTTGTCTATGAACAAACAAAAGTATTTTTCATCGATTATTCGATGGGCACACGAGTTTGCCAAAAATATTAAACGTAAGTACGTTTAATGAACGAGTGTTGATCAACATAGAGTACTATAGGCTGATCACCTAGAAGTGCTCGTAAGTTATACGGATGAACGGCCTTAGTGTTGTGGACTCCTTTTCAAGTAAGAAAACTGAAAGTTACTATTCATGGTCTATCGACCGGTTCAAAATTCCTAATCTATTCTATACTTTGGGAATTTATGTTATGAACTGTTAAAGTATTATTGATTCATAATACTTCATAACTATTGTTCAGTTATGTCGGAATTGTTATATAATTCATGAATGTGGTATTCATGTTATCCTTGATTAAACTTGTTGAGCTGTCATGCTCACTTCTTGCGTGAATAATATAACTGCAGTTAAAGATGAACGTACTATGAATGCCAAGAGAGATAAGGGCAAAGCTAAGATGGATGCTTAGGCATTGTGTAATAGTTTAGTAAGTTTGTATGTATTATACATTATGAACAATGAACGATGTAACCGGTTTATGAACCTGAGAAGGATTATACTTTGATTATAATAAGAAGATAGTAATTACCTTCATTTTTTTGTATTTCAATGGAATGATTGTATGGATGTTAGTACAGTGGAGCACCATCTATCGGGTTGAAAGATACCCAAATTTGGGGGCATCACAGGTTGGTATCAAAGCCTTAGGTTATAAAACTTAAGGGGGGGAAACCTTAGGCTAATAACCTCGTAAGGAAGGTAAAGTCCGAGGAATGAAATTCAAGTCCATTGAATTAATAAGATATTGAGATAACTCAGTATCGAAAGGATTAAAAGATGGAAATTAATCTTAAAGATATTAAATGTGATTTGTGCTTATACTATTGTGTATTATGTACTAATCAACGTGTTATGTGTTTGTAGATGTCAACCGATAGCTTGATGTTTAGAAACGTGGAAATGATAAGTGAGGACTCAGTTAACCAAGTTGAGGTTGTACCAATGCCAGTGGCGAAGGTACTGATAGTTGTACTAGACGATTCAGACATTGAGGAGTACATCTCTGAGGAGGAATACTCTGAGGAAACCATGGGATTAGCATCATACCTTAACGAGATGTTAGACGTGGAGGAGGAGATGGAGGTGACATCGATTAACATGGTGTTACCTACTCAGGAGCCAACATCTCCGGATGCAACTAGAGCAGTGTATCTGTTAGTGTTGGATAGGAATGTGCATTTGCGCACTGTGGTAGAGGCACAGAATGAGGAAATAACTGCCTTATATGAGGCGAAAGATTCTGCAAAGGCAGACTTTGAGTCAGAGCATGAAGAGAAAGTGCTTATGACTGATAAGGCTCATGACTATAAGGATGAGGTCCTTGAGCTACAAAAGAAACTGGTTGAGAAAGACCAGAAAATAGCTAGGATGTCATACATCTAGGAATGCGCTCATGAGGATTTCAAGCTGAAAATTTCTTGTTATTCTATTGAGTTCGAGCAGACTCGATATACCATAAGTCGAGATATATTGTCGATTCTGGCAAATCAAAAATATGAGAATGTCGTTCGACAGTATTAGTAGATCGCTAGAACTTTTTGTATATGAGTAGTGACGTAAAACCCTCTTTTGTATAACTAAGGGTAGTCTTTTTGTGAATCCCAATTTTTGTAGAAGGCAATCGCGGGATAGTATGTAATAACTTTTGGCTAAGGGAACATGATGTAAATAGTTTTGACTATGAAAGCATATTTATATAATGAAGTTTTTATTTAATATGCTTGTTGTGGTATGAATGGTTGTTGTTGATTTAGAATGATAACCGAGTAGTTAAATAGATAATAACGAAGCTTTATTTATTTAATCAGAATTATGCCGCCGAGAAGGAGACAACGGAACCAAGAGGCCGAGTCTCATAATGAAAATCAGGGGGGTCCTAACAACCCTATGCAAGAGTTCGTTAATTTATTAACAGGTACGCATTTAACCAAGTGGGGGTGGGATTCACCGTAGCTCTGGGTAGCAAGAACAACTACCTTTAAGGACTTTAAAAGTGTGGGTCCTCCAGAGTTCCAAGGAACGCATGGATCCACTAGAAGCCCAGACATGGGTTAGAGAGTTTAAAAAGGCGTTTGTGATAACAAACGTAGGTGCGGCGCAAAAGACTTCTTTTGCGACTTACATGATGAAGGGGGAAGCCAACTACTGGTGGGAAGCCCACCAGGGTGGGCTAGGGCAGAGGTCATTACGTGGGAGCAGGTTTAAGAAGGTTTTCTTGAGAACTATTTCCCTACTAGCATGCGGGTAGGATGGAAATTAAGTTCCTAGAACTTAAGCAGTGAGATATGACAGTTCCCCAGTATGCCGCCAAGTTTAACAAATTGGCGAGATTTGCTCCACATCAGGTGGATACAGAGGAAAGAAAGGCGCGCAGATTTGAGCAGGGCTTAAAACCCTGGCTCTATAGTAGGATATCAGTTTTCCAGAGTGCTTCCTACGGGACCATTCTGGAGAAGGAGATAATAGCTGAAGGTGGTGGTGAGGCCTTGTCTCAGTACCACAAAGAGCGAAAGATTAAGAGTAAGTTAGAATGAGGTAATAAGGCTGAAGTTGCCAACGAAAGCGGAAACTTGCCAAAGAGGAAGAGTTTTAACTCTGGGAATAACGGGGTAAAGCAGGGAGATCCCAAAAGGAGGACGGAAGCATGTAAGACATGCGGAAAATCTCACATGGGAGTCTGTTTAAAGGGGAAAGCAGTATGCTACAACTGTGGGCAGGAGGGGCATTCGTCACCCAACTGTCCTAACCCCAAGAAGAACCAGGGGTGTTTTGTCTGTGGGTCAATGGAACACATGGCAAGAAATTGCTCGAAGAAGGGTTTAGAGGGGAATAAGAGTTTTAGTAGTGGTAAATTAGCCATTACTGGACCAACACCATCAGTGGGTAGACCCTCATTTCAGATGCGTTTAATATGACTTGTTCAAGATGTGGTTGCATCAATGTATGTGGTAGCGGTGTATCATTCCTGGCGATGAGATAAATGCTTATGTGCTATTTAACTCTAAAAGCTTTACTTGTTCTTTTATAACATGTGAATTTGCTAAGCGATTAGGTTTAATTCCTGAGAAGTTACCTATACCTTTAGACGTTAAGATAGCAAACGAAGAGATAATCCCCATTGAACATATTCATAAGGATTGTTGCATAGAAATTAGAGGGAATAAGTTATCGGTAGATTTGGTACCGATAAGGCTAAAAGAATTCGACGTAATTCTTGGTATGGATTGGTTGGTTAATCATAAGGCGATTATAGATTGCCATAGGAAAAGTGTAAACCTTCGGCTTTCTAAGAAAACCAAGGTAGTGTTCTTCTGATGATCAGTAGTAAATCAAGAGACGCTCTTATTGTCATGCTCATGACACAAAGCTAGGAAGATGTTGAGAAAAGGGTGTGTAGGTTATCTGTGCCATGTTGTGGATACCCAAAGAGTGGGAACATCCTTGGATCAGATACCTATTGTGCAAGAGTTCGCGGATGTATTTCTGGAGGAGTTATCGGGCATTCCACCGGACAGGGAGGTGGAGTTTGTAATTGATCTGTTACCGGGAACGACACCAGTTTCAAGGGCACCATATCGAATGGCGCCAGTCGAAATGAAGGAGTTAATGGTTCAAGTACAAGAACTATAGATAGGAAGTACATTCAACCAAGTGTGTCTCCTTGGGGAGCTCCAGTGTTGTTTGTAAAGAAGAAAGATGGGTCGTTAAGGCTTTGTATCGACTATCGAGAGTTGAACAAGTTAACGATTAAGAATAAATACCCTTTGCCCAGGATCGATGATCTATTTAATCAGTTGAAAGGGGCAAAGTATTTTTCTAAGATAGATTTGCTCACGGGGTATCATCAGTTAAAGGTGAGGAAGGAAGATGTACCTAAGTTGGCGTTTAGAACTCGTTATGGTCATTACGAATTTCTAGTAATGTCGTTTGGGTTGACTAATGTGCCAGCTGCATTTATGGATATGATGAACAGAGTGTTCAAACAATATTTGGACAAGTTTGTCGTAGTGTTCATTGATGATATTCTAGTCTATTCAAAGACGCCAGAAGATCATGCGGAACATTTAAGAATAGTGTTGGAGACACTACAGAAGGAGAAGTTGTATGTGAAATTCACAAAGTGTGAATTTTGGCTTGAGAGGGTGCAGTTTCTAGGGCATGTTATTGATAAGGATGGCATTTCCGTAGATCCGGCAAAAGTAGAAGCAGTTAACGAATGGGAGCAACCAAAAATGCAAACTGAGGTTCGGAGTTTTTTGGGGTTAGCGGGATACTATAGAAGGTTCATTCCGGACTTTTCTAAAATAACTACTCTGTTAACAAATCTGACAAGAAAGTCGGTGAAGTATGTGTGCACTGAAAAATGTGAGAACAGTTTTCAAGAGTTGAAGAAGAGGTTAAGTGAGGCACCTGTATTGTCCTTACCAGACGATACAGGAAATTTTGTAGTGTATAGCGATGCTTCGCATAAAGGACTGGGTTGCGTGCTCATGCAGCATGGCAAGGTCATTGCGTATGTGTCACGTCAATTGAAGGATTATGAGAAGGTCTATCCTACTCATGACACGGAATTGGCAAATTGTAGTTTTTTTGCCCTAAAGATATGGAGGCATTATCTTTATGGTGAGAAGTGTGAGATATATACGGACCACAAAAGTCTGAAATATATCTTCACACAGAAGGAGTTGAACATGAGACAGAGAAGGTGGTTAGAGTTAATAAAAGATTATGACTGTGATATTTTATATCATCCGGGGAAAGCAAATGTAGTAGCCGATGCGCTAAGTAGGAAGGGTAGAGAGAAATTATCAATGTTAACGACTCAAAATGAGTTGGTAACAGCGATGGCAAGAATGGAGCTAGAAGTTAAGTTACCAGAGGAAGCAGTGGAGAAATTATTTTCCATAGAAACCCAACCTACCATAGTGGAGCGGGTTAGGGGAGTACAACTGAGCAACGAGGAGTGCATGAAGATGCAGAAGAGGATAGAAGATGAAGAAAAGACTAAGTATAACCTCGATAAGGAGGGATTATTTTGTTTTGAAGGAAGAATTTGGGTTCCTAAGGATCCTGAATTAAAGGAAGAAATTATGATGGAGGCCCATAGTTCGAGGTACTCGATACATCCCGGTAGTATGAAGATGTATCAAGACCTTCGTCAGAAATTTTGGTGGCCGAACATGAAGAGGGAGATAGCAGAATATGTTAGTAGATGCTTAACTTGTCAAAAAGTTAAGGCTGAACATCAACAACCGAGTGGGTTGTTACAACCGTTAGAAATTCCAGAGTAGAAGTGGGAGCACATCACGATGGACTTTGTGGTGGGACTTCCAGCAACAAGAAAAGGATACGATGCTATTTGGGTGATAGTGGATCGATTGACGAAATCGGCTCATTTTCTACCAATAGGAGTTAGGTATAACCTAGATCAGTTAGCTAAGCTGTATGTCAAGGAAATTATTTCCAGACATGGAGTACTTACTGCTTCGATTGTGTCGATCGTGATCCACGATTCACATCGAACTTTTGGAGGAGTTTGCAAGAACAAATGGGAATGCGATTAAGATTGAGTACGGCGATCATCCTCGTATTTGGATGGTCGAGTGAGCGGACAATTCAAACGCTTGAAGATATGTTAAGATCTTGCGTTATGGATTTCAAAGGGAGTTGGGACGAATATCTACCATAAGTGGAATTTTCGTACAACAATAGTTTTCACGCTAGTATAGGTATGCCGTCGTACGAAGCGTTGTATGGAAGGAAGTACCGAACTCACTTATGTTGGGATGAGGTGGGTGAATGTCGGATGTTGGGACCTGAGATGGTACAGCAGACGACGGACATGGTGAAGTTAATACATGCTCAATTAGTTGCGGCACAAGACCGGCAGAGGAAGTATGCAGATCCTCACAGAGAGAATAGAGAATTTGATGTAGGATGTTTTATTTTTCTGAAAGTATCACCTTGGAAGGGGAAGATACGTTTTGGAAAGAAATGGAAGTTAAGTCCAAGGTTTGTAGGACCTTTTGAGATTTTAAGAAGGGTAGGGGAGGTAGCTTATGAAGTAACCTTACCTCCATAGATGGAACGCATTCATAATGTGTTTCATGTGTCAGTGTTGCGTCCTTATAAACCGGACTATAAACACATGATAGAATATGAATCTATTCAGATAGAGAAGGACTTGTCCTATGAGGAACTTCCAATTCAAATTATTGATAGGAAGGAACAAGTTTTAAGAAATAAGGTAATACCTTCAGTGAAGGTGTTATGGAGAAACCACAATGCTGAAGAAGCAACGTGGGAGCTCGAAAGTAAAATGAAGGAAGATTTTCCTCATTTGTTTATGTAATTATAAGTTAAGATTCTGGGGACAGAATCCTTATAAGGGAGAGAGAATGTAACGCCCGAGAAAATCGAATTTTTATGACAATTAAATTTTTATTTGATTAGGTGAATTAAATGAATTTAATTGATTTCTTTGTGAGTATGCTATGTGAAGGTCGTTCTATGACCTAGAATGTGCTAACGTGGTTAGTATTCTGGCTACGTGTTAGAAATAATTGTTTGGAATTTCCAAGATGAAAATAATTGTTTTCCGAGAAATTTCCATAAAAACACTATTCATCCGTTTCTGTTCGGGGAATTATTTTGAAATTCCGAGAAACACGTAATGATAGAATATCGTGATAAGATGGAATATCTGATAATATTTCATTTATGGCAAACGCAGTTTTCGCCTGCGGACTTATAACCTAAGGGTTGAGTATATTGATTTCCGAGAAGGAAATAATATGCGTAGAAGGAATGGTGTTAGGGTTAATGCGCGTGTTATACATTTGGTGATACTATTTAGTATCTCTGTATAATACGTTGAGTATATACGAAGTACAATACAATTATTGTACGAGTACTAAACGGAGATAATACGTGAATTGTACGTATGTGATACGATTCGTATTATAGAATTAAGTTAAGACTTAATGACTAATTCATTTGAGTTGGATTATTAATTAATCCAATCATTTGAATGATCAAGCCCTAGTGATTAGTGAGTTAAGCCCAAGTTAAGGCCCAATGTTAATTTTGTTAAGCCTAATTCATTAAAACCGAACCGTGGGTCGAACCGGTGGGTCACCGAATGGGTAAAACCCATGGGGCAACCCATGGGATATCACATGAAGGTGGTGGGCCGGCCACCTTGGTGTGGAAGCCAAGCATAAGGCTTGGTCACCAAGTGTTTTACTTGGTGACCACACATGAATAGTAAGGAGGTGATGGTTCTTTGTCAATTATGCCCTCCATTCTAGTTTTCTATAAATAGAAAGCTAGATTGATTCATTTGGGAGTTTTTCAACTTGCCAACCTTAGATTATTGAGAGAGAAAGAGAGCTATACTTGCAAAACATACACTTTGGAAGCTTGATCTTAGAGTTTTCCAAGAAAGAACACCAAGAGTTCTTAAGGTATAATCCTTACCTTTCATCTCCATCTCTTTTAGATTTTCTTTCATCTTAGAGAATCATAGAATGGGTGGTATATGTCTTGTGTGAGGATTTAGAGATGACTTACCATAGATTCAATCTCTATAAGTCTTGAGATTATAAGAATCATAAGGTTTAATATAGTTTTGAACCATGAAAATATTAATAGTTGAGATCGATTGTTAATAAACAATTGAGCTCCATCAATACGTTAGTATATGCATCTTGTTTGGTTAGGATATAGATATGAAATCCATGGAGTATTCCATGTGATTTGGCTTAGAGAACATTAATGCTTGAAGTTATGGCGAATTTTACGAAATAGACGTTAAACGTCGAAAACGTAGAAATTCCGGAATGGTAGTCGAAAGTTGTCGTGAGACTTGAAAACGTTGGTTTTCAATGTCAACACGTGAGATAGGGTGATTAAGAGTTATTGTGAGACCCCGCGTTTTTATGAATAAATATTTAATTTTCTCAAAATAATTTTTAAATATTATGGTGTGGATTTGATATAATGTTATAGTTGTGGGTTATATTTATAAATTTTGCAAAAATACATGAAGTTGTTATATAATATTCGATTGGTGGGAATATTCTTTTTGTCGGGGAATATCTCATGCGACTAAGATACAATCATTGGTGGATCCCATAGAACTGGAATTATTGTCGGATTGAGAAAACGACAAAAATACTTTATATAAAATAACGGCGGAAGTTTTATCGTTAACTCGTTGAAACACCCGATGTTAAAAAATACAATGAATACTGCCGTGGTTGCATAGTAGCACACCACGGTATTGATTATTGATGCTTACGTGAGAAGTCACTCAGTTATACTCAATTATTGCTATAGTAATTGCTGCGTCATATCTTTCATATTATTGATTCAATTATTGTTACAGTATCATCTGCATAATATTTATTATTATTAAATCAATAATTGAGACGGCAAAGTTATTCATATTATTATTTGCAATATTGACAATGTCTAGAAGTTCTGTCAAGGAGAGGTTTGGTCACCTAATTGCGCGCCAATAAAGAGAAATTCTTATCGGAAAGCCCCCTCTTTCCTGGGAACGACCTGGTTGTTAATTATTGTGAGTTATAATATTAATGATGAATGTTATTAAAATTGAAGTTGTGTTCGGAGTTGAATTTGGAGATGCGGATATGATATTTGAGTCCGGAATGATGAAATTAGTAAAAGTAGTCTATAAACACAAAATTTTCCGGGATTCACTATTTGGTCAAAAAGTCAATAGTTGACTTTTTCGAGAAAAGTCAAACTTCAAAATTTCAAAATTTATATTGTTGATAAAAATAGTTTCATTATGTTGGAATTCTTTGTGTTAGTGAAAATCGACATCTATTCCGATGATAATTGATGTATGGGGGTTATATTGATAAATCGGGTAATTTATCGGATAAATGAGCAATTAATTGCAACTAATTCTCATGCTTATATAACTATTTGTTCACATGTGTGTACTATTGAATCACATTCTTGTACTATTAGGGGAGTTGGTGCAAAACTGATAATACTTGCATGACTAAGTTATAGATGGAGGTACTATACTGTAATTATTTTTATCACATGATTAGAACTATTGAGTCACATGATTTACTATTGATTCACATTATTTACTATTAGGGGAGTTGGTGCAAGTTTGATAATACTTGCGGGACTAAATTAAAAGTGAAGAAAAGAAGAAGAATTATTATCTTTGTAATATTTCGAGCCCCAAAACGTGCAATTATCGAAACTATATTTTCCTATAAATAGAAGCTCATTCTTCCTTCATTTCTCACCAATTCACTAAAGCTATAGAGCAATTATTATAGAGAGAAATTATAGAGAGAAAGAAGAAGAGAAGTCTGCTACCTCACTATTCCAGTATCCAATTTTTCTAAGGTAGGGAGTATTATTTCTTTCTTATCCATGAAGAGAACTTCTGTTATTCCATTCTTTATTATTCTGTTGCAATAACCTTTATACGCGGACTACCCTATACTTGGTGAAATTCTCTGTTATTCCATTCTTTATTATTCTGTTGGAATAACTTGTCTATGCGAATTATCTCATACTTGGTGAAATTCTTCTGTTATTCCATTCTTTATTATTCTGTTGGAATATCCTATTCATGCGTTCTCACGCCGACACGGTTCCGCTCTATATTATTCTCATTGGAATATCATGTTCATGCATGCGTTCTCACGTGGGACTGGTTCCGCTCTTTATTATTCTCATGGAATATCCTCACATGCAAGGCGTTCTACTGGCAGAACTCCGGGTTCCGCTTTTATTATTACATTGGAATATCACATGCATGCGTTCTCACGCCGCACTGATTCCGTTATTTATTATTACGTTGGAATTACATATACATGCGGTCTATCGCATGCTCGTGATTTCTTTTGTTATTCCATTCTTTATTATACTCGGTTGGTTAAAGTTTTGACTTATACTCCATAAAATTAGTGGAATATCCATGATATTTGTGCTTCATCCAAAGATCTTTTCATGGAAATATTCTTCTGAGCATTCTTGAATTTTACTCCACAAAGCAGTATTATGTTGACAATTTGGACGTTATTGATTCCTGGATAAATTAATTCTTGAACTTGTTTTATTGGATTATTATGTCATTGTCATCATCCTCATGTTTATATTATGTTGAAAGTCATTTGTGGCCTGTAGTGCATAGATGGACTTGGTATGATTATGACCAGGGATTATTCGGTATAATCATGACCGTAATGTTACAAATGATGTGGAAAAAGTCCTCCTTGGCCCATAGTGCATTGATGGACAGTTTTTGGTATGATTATGGCTATGGATTCTCTTCGGCCAAGGGTGCAAAGATGAATTGTTTTATGGCATGATCAGGACCGTTGATGAAAACACGATTATCTTTGGCCCGTAGTGCATGGATAATTCGTGGTCGTGATACTAAAAGAATATCCTTGGCCTGTAGTACAGGGATGATTTAATGATGTGGATTATTTATTAAGTTGAGTCTCAGCGATAAAAGTGATGAAAAACCTTTTTAAATCATAGAAGATAGTAGATTTTATTCTCTACTTGACTCTTCTAATGGATTGCTTGTTCTGCTGTAGTTAAACTTGATGTTTGTTATATTGTATCAGTTTAACACTGTTGAAGGCTAACGATAATATATTGTGCATTATCTTAGTCATAATATTTCTTACTGAGCTAGTTGAGCTCACCCTTTTACTTTCATTGTTCTCTTCAGGAAATGAGAACGTAGCTGGGACTAGTCGGGGAATAGAGTGATGGTCCTAGATGGTGCATTAGTAGTCCTCACTATTCTGTGAAATAGTGTAATAATAAATGTAATGAGGACTCCATTGAGTGTGGATATTGTCTAGATGACAATATTTGTATTAAAACTCACAGCATATGTTTTGTCGTATTTTACACAACTGTTGTATAATTAGTTTGTATTTGTATTCAGTACCTTGCATTTGGCGACTTAGAATAGGTGATGTATTCCTGTTTTGGGGACCTCACAGTTGTGGGTTCGAGAATCGTCAGATTCCGACTTAAAACGAAGAAAACGAGCATTGAACGCTCATTAACGTTTCCGAACGTCTATAAAATAAACTCAATAGTGAATTTTGAGTTAACGGATTCGAAAGTGTTGAATTCTTATATGAACGCGTAGGGTATGTCATTTATGACGTGTAGGCTTTTGAACGGACCAAATCGGGCTTATAACAAAGAAGTTACGGCCCCGGGAATTTCACAAAGATTTTCAAAACTGTTGAGAATCTGGTACTGAGGTCTGGCGTTGCGGCGCCAGACGTAGTGTAAAAAGCGGCGCCACAGTGACAGTTATGGCCAGGAGAAAATAAAAAAGGTCTGGAGACTCACGCCGCAGCGTGAGAGTTTGTACATGGACTCGCGCTGCAACGCCAAGTTCGAAGCAAAACTGCGGAGAGTGGCCATAGCGGCACCACACTAGAATGTTTAGATGTCGCTACCAGAAGCGAGTTCGAAACTTGTGATAGTAACTTAGGTTTTGAACTTCAATTGTTGCGAGACCTACCTGAGTTGAGTTTATATACTCAATGAATGTACTAAGACTAATCCTATATTACCTATACTAAGGTATATAGTATGAAACTTAGGAATGTAATGCATGTTAACAAGATATGTACGATGAACAAAGTTGGTACCTTATCAATGATGTTCGATGGGCACGCGAGTTTGCCAAAAATATTAAACGTAAATACGTTTAATGAATGAGTGTTGATCAACATAGAGTACTATAGGCTGATCACCTAGAAGTGCTCGTAAGTTATAGGGATGAATGGCCTTAGTGCTGTGGACTCCTTTTCAAGTATGAAAACTGAAAGTTACTGTTCATGGTCTATCGACCGTTTCAGAATTCCTAATCTATTCTATACTTTGGGAATTGATGTTCTGAAATGTTAAAGTATTATTAATTCATAATACTTCATAACTATTGTTCAGTTATGTTGGAATTGTTATATAATTCATGAATGTTGTATTCCTGTTATCCTTGATTAAACTTGCTGAGTTGTCATGCTCACTTCTTGCGTGAATTATATAACTGCAGGTAAAGATGAACGTACTGTGAATGCCAAGAGAGACAAGGGAAAATCTAAGATGGATGCTTAGGCATTGTGTAATAGTTTAGTAAGTTTGTATGTATTATACATTATGAACAATGAACGATGTAACCAGTTTATGAACCTGGGAAGGATTATACTTTGATTGTAATAAGAAGATAGTAATTACCTTCATTTTGTTGTATTTCAATGGAATGATTGTATGGATGTTAGTACAGTGGAGCACCATCTGTCGGGTTGGAAGATACCCGAATTTGGGGGCGTCACAATATTTCCCCAGTACGCGACCAAATTCAAATGAATTGGCAAGGTTTGTTTCACATCAAGTGGACACGGAGGAGGTGAAGGCTCGTAGGTTGGAGCAGGGCCTGAAACCCTAGCTCTATAGTGGGATTTGGGTGATCTAGAGCGTTTCCTATGGGATCATTCAAGAGAAGGTGATTATAGCATAAGGTGATAGTGAGTTGTAGACTCAATACCACAAAGAGAGAAAAGATGAGAGCAAGAGAGAGGGAGGAACCAAGGTAGAGAATGGTAGTGGCAGTATGCCAAAGAGACAGAAATTTTAAACTCCGGGAATACTGAAGTGGGACAAGGGGATCCTAAGTGAAGGATCGAGGTGTGTAAGACATGTGGAAAGACTTATCTAGGAGTCTGTCTGGAAGGGATTATAAATACCTTTAAAACATTAAGATAGAGGAGGAGGATTAATTTTAAGTTAATTATATTCGTGGGAAATGGTTTCATGAATAATAGAAGTAAGCAAGTATCGGTAGATAAGTTCCGATTAATGTCGAGAGGATTTGAGGAAATTCTCGGTATGAATGGGTTGATTATCCATAGAACTATAATAAATTGTTATAAGAAAAGTGTGAACCTTTAGTTTTCTCAGAAAATCTAAGGTAGTAATTTACGGTAATAAAATACCGCGACATTATTATTGTCGAACCATGACGCAAGTTAGGTTGGTGTTAAGGAAGAGGAGGAGTCGTTATGGTTGCGTATCGACTATCGTAGGAGGAATAAGTTAGCAGTTGATAATAAATACCCATGGCCCAGGATCAATGATCTATTTGGTCAGTTGAGAGGGGCAAAGAATTTTTCCAAAGATAGATTTGTACGGGTATAGTCGGTTGGAAGTAAGAAAGAAAGAGGAGGTACCATTAGCGCTTTGAGGATTTAAGAAAAGGTTAATTGCACGGCTTTTGTATTGTCTTTATCGAGATGATACAGAATTTTTTAGTAGTATCTCAATGTTCGCATAGATGACATGATTACGTGCTCTTATAGCATGGCAATGTCATTGTGTATGCATCACGCCATTAGAGGATTATAAGGAGGTATATCCTACTTATGATCTAGAATTGGCGATTGTAGTTTTTGAATTAAAAATCAAAGATAGTAATTATATTTGGGAGAAAAGTGAGATATACAAGGACTCTAAGAGTCTGAGATATATCTCCACACAGAAGGAGTTGAATATGCAGTAGAGAGAGGATTGGGATATCTTATATCATTCAAGGAAGGTAAACGTAGAAGCCGACTCGTTAAGTGGGAAGGGTAAGGAAAACTATTGATGTTAACGACTCAGAATGATTTAATAACGGAGATGGCAGGAGTGGAGTTAGAATTTAAATTACAGAATGAAACGATAGAAATGTTATTCAAAACATAGACTCAATCCACAATAATAGACCGAGTCAATTAAGTAAAATTAGGTAACGAGGAGTACAAGTGAATAAAGAAGATGATGCAGGATAAGTAGAAGACTAAGTATAGTCTTATTTTGAGGGAGGAATTTGAGTTCCATACAAGTCCGAGTTAAAAGGATAACTGAGATGATATAAAGATAGTGAAATGTGTTAGTAAGTGTTTAACTTCCAACTCAAATTGTTAACAGGAAGTGATAAGTCATGTGTGAAAAGATAATACCTTCGATGAAGGTGAAATGGAAGAACCCCAATGTCGAAGAAGCATTGTGGGAACTCGAGATTAAAATAAAGGAAAATTATCCTCTGTGGTGTAGGTATTATTAGTGAGATTCTGGGGACAGAATCCTTATAAGGAGGGAAGAATGTAACACCCGAAAAAATCGGATTTTTGAGAATTAAATTTTTTTTTATTAAATGAATTTAATTGATTATTTATGGAGCAAGCTAATCGAACGTCGTTTTATGACCTAGAAATGTCAGAACATCGTAGGATTTTGGCTACGTGGTAGAATTAAAGTGTTTGAATTTTCAAGACGAAAATAATAGTTTTCCGAGAAATTTTCTAAAAAACACTATTCATGCATTTCTGTTCGGGAATTATTTTTGAACTTCCGAGAAATACGTAACGATAGAATATTGAGGTGAGATGGAATATCTAATAATATTTTAGTTATGGAAAACGTAATATTTCGCCTGTGGACTTAAAATCTAACGTTTAAGGAAAATGATTTACGAGAAGGAAAGGAAATGTGATTAATGAATTAAACAATGATTGTATAATACGTAGGTATTCTACGAGGTAAGGAATACGAATACTATATGAGGTATTATACGAGTACGTATGAATAATGGTATGTCATATATGTGGAATTAGTATACGAGTTAGAATACGAGAATGTTATCACCGCTTGTTGTCACCGCTTCGATGACTGCTCTCATTTGGTTGCGTTGACTCGTTATCGCGCTCCACTAATTGAGCTCTATTTACAACATCTGAATACAAACACAGTTTATGAGAAATAAGATGTTGACGTATCTCAGGTTTCAAACCTCGCAAAAACATTCGCATCATTCGCTCCTCATTATCCACCAAATGGGATTCAAACCGGGACAACTCTGCAAATTTAGCCTCATACTGCGACACGATCATATTATTTTGCTCCAATTTGATGAATTCTACCTCTTTTATATGGCGAATACTTTTGGGAAAGTACTTATCGTTGAATAGTTCTTGGAACTTTTCCCAAGACATCTTCAGTGCGACAGGTTGAGTACGCTTTACCAATTCCCACCAGTAATCTGCCTCTCCTCGCAACATAAAGGCGGAAAAGGAAACCTTTTTCTCCTCGGAGCATCCCAAGACATCAAATATCTTGGTGATCTGCTTTATCCATGCTTCCGCCTTATGTGGTTTTGGCTCTCCAATAAACTCCGGTGGTCCCAGCTCCTTGAACTGTTTAGCGATGACCGTCCGAGAGTTTCCAGTGTTTCCACCTACATTTTGGACAAGAGCCGCTCTCGCCTGCTGTTGCATGAATTGCATAAAGTCTCTGAACATTCCATCATTCATCATTTGGTCAATGTTGTTGTTTGCATGAGGATTTTTGCCTTCCTAATGCACATTATCCTGATTATTGATATGTGGTGAATCAACGGTCGCCTGTGCTCCATTGCTATTCTCAACATTCTCAAACGTCATTTTCAGATACTGCCATAAAACAAAAGGTTAATTGACATGTAACATATTATCCCTTTATTCTGACCGACCAATTAAATACCACAAAAAAAACTTAGGTAGGTCATACTAGCGAAGGAATTCTGCCTCCCCCCTAGTTCTATTCTCACATCTTAGCCAAATGATCATATCCCTAAGCTTTGATACCAACCGTGACGCCCCAAAATTAGGTATACATCACCCATCTTGAGTCGCCAGATACATAGATGGTATGTAATTTAAATACAACTTGTTTGTAGTACAATACGACAAAACATAAACTGTGAGTTTGAATACAAATATTGTCTACTAGAGATTATACAAACTCAAAAGGAGTCCTCATTACAATTATTATCACACTATTTCACAGAATAGTGAGGACTACTAATGCACCATCTAGGACCATCACTCTATTCCCCGACTAGTCCCAGCTACGTTCTCATTTCCTGAAGAGAACATTAAAAGAAAGGGTGAACTCAACTAGCCCAGTAAGAAATATTATGAGGTAAGGAATGATTGTATAATACATAGGTATTGTACGAGGTAAGGAATACGAATACTATATGAGGTATTATACGAGTACGTATGAATAATGGTATGTCGTATATGTGGAATTAGTATACGAGTTAGAATACGAAAATTATACGTATAATATATGTTATAAGGCTTTAAGCCAAAAGAAAGGAATTGGTAGGATTTGTTAAGTATTATGTGAACCCAATTATTGGATGGTTAAGTCCAATGTGAGTTTATTAATTCAAGCCCAATGTTTGTTTAATTACAAGCCCAAAGCAATTTAATGCAAGCCCAAATGATTAGGTTAAGTTAATTAAGTTAAAGGCCCAAGCTATAATTCAATGGGTTAGGGGATGGTTTAAAACCATGGGGCAAACCATGGATAGTCCAAAGTGGTGGACAAGAAATTGATGTGCTAATTAAGTAAACTTAAAGGCTAAGTTAGTGTGGTGATCACACAAAGTGCATATATGTGATTAGCAAGAATACTTAATGATTAAGTAAGTGTGATGATCAAGTGTTGTGGGGAGCAAGATAACTTAATGGCTAAGTGATTTGGTGGACAAGTATTTTGTGTGGAGGCCAAGTTTACTTAGGGGCAAAGCAATGAATAGTAAGGAGGTGATTAAGGAGGTGGAGTGGCTTTATGTCCCTTATACCCTCATCTAGGAATTTCTATAAATAGGGAGCTTGTGCATTCATTTGGAGGTTGTTTCATTTCATCCCACTTATAAATTGAGAGCTTATTTGGTTGAGAGAATAAGTTAGCATAAGTTAGTCTTTCATTATTCACATAAGCAAGAAGGAAGAAGAAGAGTTAGTAAGAAGAAGATCAAAGCTTAGTCAAGTGCTCATTAAGGGTAAGCCATCTTGAACCATGATTCTCTTTCACTTCCATAGATAGAGAAGGGGGTATGGGTAGAACTAATATGCTAAGGAATGATAAATCAAAGGCTTAAGTCTTAATAAGCCGTATACGTAATGAATAAGAAATCCAAACCAAGAATAAGTTATGAATTCATAAGGAACTTATATGAACTTTTCATATGTTCTCTTAAAAAGATGGTCTGATAATAAGAAGCAAGGATGGTGGTTAAAAGATTGAAGCCATAGGAAATCATGAGAAAAGAAGTCATAAGTTATGAGAAATGAAAATATAAGTAATTGATATTTTCATAAGTCATAAATTCACAATGAACTAGTAATAACTTATCATGTTTATAGGTTAACGAAGCATGTATGTCAAGATGATAGTATAATGGATTGAATCCAAGTGAAATGGTTTAAAAATCTCAAGTAACGATGTTTCGCCGGAATTCACACGATTAGACGACGATCGTCGAATTCGTGAAATTCTCGGAATGGAAGTCGAATTTTGATATTGAGCTTGGAAACATTGGTTTTCAAAGGAGACAAGTCATATTTGTCATTATAGAGTTGCGGACTCGAAAATGGTCGGATTCCGACTTAGAACGAAGAAACGAGAGTTGAACGTTCACGAACGTTTATCGTTTTCGTTAAAAATGGACTAATAGGTGGAATTTTGGCAAACAAAATAAAATAGATAAAATTCTTGCATGAACGCATAGAGTACATAATTTGTGACCCGTAGGCTCTTGAACGAGCCAATTCAGACTTATAACGAAGAAGTTACGAAGCCAAGAATCTCACTAAAAGGAAATTTCAAAAAATTCAGTCTTTGAGCCTTTGTAGCCATGCGGCCAGATCAAGGCAAGTAGAAGTTTACCACAGGCACCAAAGTGAGCTTCAGCTTCTGGAGACTCACACCGCAGTAACCTTTAACACAGGGACTCGCGCACAGCCAGCCACGAGTCCTGGCCTCCAAGCCCTAATAAAGCGACAATCACAGTGATGGCACAAAGTGTAATAGTCAGTGGCCATGGCACCAACCCTAAAACTTCGACAATGAAAAATGTTTACAAGTAAGAGATGAAGGGAAATTGGTTAGTAACGAACTAAGGGACTTAATCAAACATTATTAAGTTATAATTAAACCCCAAGTATGATCACTTAGGGTTAAAGAAAGTGAATTGAAGATGAACGTGAACTATACGTAATAAGTACACATAACCAATGACGATCAAGTTTCGATTAATAACGTAAGGACGTTAATAAGCCATAAGGAAAGATGATTAACTCGAACCGAGTTGTATTAATGAAATAATTTCACTTAAGTGTTATAAGAGAACGAAGTTGGTAAGGACGATGTAAAAGAATGACGGAAAGCCGGAACCAATAAATAACAAATCTAATATGGGATTAGATTGAGAAGAAGGGTAAGATTCTTTAGAAACCAAGTATGTTCATTCATGACCTAATAAGGTATGTTATGTGATTATGTGTTGTAGAGACTGTAAAGACTCAAAGGAAACGTAATTATTCGGTAGCAGACGTTGAAGGCAAGTTTTTCTTAAACCCTTGTCTAACCTTCGTGTTAGTCAGGTTTTCAAATGATTCAAGTTATGAGATGCATGTATGGTTTTAAAGTAAGAGTCAATGTCGTTTTAACTCGGCTAGACTAATCTTGATAAGTCGATTGGTTTGTTTACAAGTCTTTCAATATAGAATTGCTAACGCTATCCTATGCCAATTCTTTGGTACGGATTCAAGGTAAGCTTGAATATGTATAAACAAATATATTTTCATCGATTATTCGATGGGCACATGAGGTTGCCACAACTTAAACGTATACACGTTTAATGGATGTAGTGTTGATCAACATAGGGTACTATAGGCTCATCACCTAGATGTACTCGTAAGCTATGCCGGACTTACGGACTTCGTGTTGGGTTGTCCTTTTCAAAGAAACTATAAGATGTTCACATCTTGAACTAGAATTGATGATTTACGGAATATTGTTATTGCAAAACGTTTTGAAGGAAAAGGAAAGCTATTTTGAATTATTGATAGTACTTCGTAACTATCATCCAGTTATTGAAGATATACGATTCCCATGTTTCAAACATGCTTTTAAAAATGAAATTGTTGTACTTGTTGAGCTTGTCATGCTCATACTTGCTAGAACCATATGATTGTAGCTTAGACGATATGACCAACGGATTCGACAAGGATAAAGTGAAGGCTAAAGCGAACTTGTAGCGTACCTATGTAATAGTATAGGTTTGTAATGATAATATTTGATATTATGACAAGAACAAATGTAACGGTTATAAATAACCTGGGGAATGGTAGTATTGTTTTGGAATATATATAAGACAGATTCGTTCTTTTGAGGCTTTTTAAATTGAATGTTTGTGTGCACTGTAGCACCGTGGAGCACCATCTGTCGGGTTGAAAGATACCCGAATTTGGGGGCGTCACAGGTGCCCCGACATGATAAGCACATTTCTGAGCAGCATTGAAACCCCGTCCATTAGGGCTGGCTGGTGGAAGAAGATGCATAATTTTCTTCTGTGTTGTCAGAAGATTGAGAATGTTCTCGAGGGTATCCCCTAAGGGTGTAAACACTCGAGGGCGTTTGACTTCTCCACCTTTTGGTATTGGAGGGTTCGCAGATTGTTCTTGAAAGGGAGTGTAGTTTCTCCTTTGAATAGGCATGTTATGATTGCCTTTTTAACCCTGTAGTATCAGAGAAACATCTTTCTCTTTCTTTTAATGGACCCTCCGGTGGTTGTTTCCGTAATTTCTGGATTGGATGTGATTAGCAACAGCTTTAAGTGCAGCGAGGTCTTGAATTTTTCTAGATTTCAATCTCATCTCAGCCAGCTCCCCATGTTTGACCATTTCAGAAAATGGTTTGCCGATGCCAGCTAAAACTCTTTCATAGAAAGGCGCTTCTTGTATGTCTATGAAAGTCATGACCATCTCTGATTCTGTCATGGAAGGACTAACTTGGGCGACCAGGGCCTCCACCTTTGAGCATACTCTCCGAAAGACTCGTTAGACTGTTTCTTGATCTTGGTAATTTGATACCGATCAGGAGCCATCTGAGATTGAAAGTTGTATTGAGTGAGAAAGCATGTGCTAGCTCTTCCCAGCTATGGATCTTTAAATTGTCTAATCTTGTGTACCACGAACGGGCTTCTCCAGTTAGACTCTTTTGGATCAATTGCATTTTGAGCTTTTCGTCCTCTGCATAAGATCCAAGTTCTCCAATAAACACCTTTAAATGTGTGTAAGGATCTCCTAACCCGTCATATTTTTCAAAGTCAGGAGTTTTAAACTTTTCTAGATAATGAACACCAGGGAAAATGCAAAGATCAGCATATGAAACACTCCCGTGTGTTCCAATTCCTTTGATAGCACGAAGGGTCTCTTCCATTTGGAGGACTTTCTTTTTGATGTCACCAATTCTGGATCTCAAATGGGATGGGCAAAGATCATGAGTTTTGTTGGTCGATCCAACCGCAGCTCGAGTATTAGAATGACTGGGGTTCCCTTTTGTGTGGAGGATTCAGCATGTACGGGTATTTTTGGACCCTGATTGGACTGGTGTAGTTCTTTGAGTAGAACAGCCAAATCTATAATTTGTTTGCTTAATCCGTCGAATTCTTTGCGAGAATGTGGATTAAGTTCAGTCTGGTTGGATGACGACATGGTTGACTGTAGTCATGTAGCCTTTTTGGACTTTGACCAGGTAGTCGGTCCGATTGGTTCCATGTGTAAGACTTGCATAGTTTAGTCTTTAGGGAATGTGTATAATAACATGCTATGTGATGTGTCCATTTTAGGAATTTTATCCTGCAAAACGGATGTCAGCTGTTTGTAGCATGTTTAATTAAAATATGTATGTGTACACATTTCTTCATATTTCTCATTACATGGAGATATATATGGAATGTAATTATAAGTAACTATGTTTACAAGTAATTGAAATGAGAGAATGAAGTGACTTTCCTCCGTTTTGGATTTATCAGAGGCTGACCTATCTTAGGTTACTCTCGTAGTTTTTTGGCATGAAGGTTCCCAAATCATCGCAATCTACTTGACGGGAAATTAATCCGATCTTTCAACTGGAGCGAATTTGGATGGTGCCTTTCCTGAGCCTCGGGGAATTAGTCTTCCCACTAGTCCAGTAATCAAACACCGACGGGAGAGCCTCCTGGTGGAGGGATCACACAACATACATTCACATACATCGCGTCTCACCGTATGAAAATGATGACATGTGCGAAGAACTAATATCACAAGCAGTTATGGTGCGAGGCACTAAGTGCAATAAGGAAATGCATTCGTACACATTCATCATAAATGTAAATGCGACATCCACACACAAGCAGATAACAGTTTTGAAAAGATTGTAATAGCAGCTTAAGTCCTCTTACTGGAGTCCCCAGTAGAGTCGCCACCTGTCGATGTCGGGATTTTTAGATGTCCCTTTCCATTACTTGTTCTTTAGTGTTCTCATTTTAGCTGAGATTTGTTTGAAAAAACAAGTGAAAAAGGTCCGACATGTATAATGTCGACGATGGACTGTTAAGAGTCGCCATTTGGTTTTTTAAATGGTTGTACCAACACAATCGAGAAAAGGTTTGCACATTGACCCAATGATGTGACATCATGCTAAACGGGTCTGTGAAACCGAGATTCATTAGGTCCGGGGACTTGGTTATCTGGAGGGAAGGTGTTAGGCACCCCCGACATCCGTGTTACACAATGACCGCCCTCTTTTCAAGAAACTATTATCTGAATGTGTGTGTGTGTGTGAGGGTCAATGTGCTGTTATTTGGAAGTAGTACGAGGCCTCGTTCGCACCTATATACACAGGGTTTGAATTTACGTAAAAATTCAATTTTAAGCAAGATATGGCAGTGATGTTTTATAAAAGAGGTTTTTCAAACCACGATGCTCACTAGTAAATGAGACCTTTACACTCCCATTTTATTAAGTGTTCTATTGATTGATTTTATTTTACGATGCGAAGCATCCGCATTTAAAATAATGTACAAAATAATGCCGATTTCCTCACGTATGGAAACCATCCGAGGAAATTCGACACCGCAAAATAATTTACAAGCGACTTATAAAAAAAAATGTCCATCACAGAACCTAATCTAGATCCAATGGGCGGATCTATGATCACATGATTCCTAGGCGCAAGAAATCTCGCAATTTGTATGAAATCGGTAGCATGTATATATAAAAGTCAGTAAATATATATACGTACATGATCACCAACCACGAAGCACCTCCATGGGGATCAAAATGTAAATAAAGTCAGTAAAAGTTATCAATCGCCATGGAGGAAACTCCAAAGCGAACGCAACGTAAATAAAGTCAGAATATATACGCCAACCGCCACGAAGGAAACTCCAAAGTGGGACAAAATGTAAAGAAAGTTGTACAAAAGCGATCAACCGCCACGGTAAACTCCAGCAGGACGAAACGTAAAGAAAGTCAGAAAGCGATCAACCACCACGCAAGTGAACTCTGTGTGGATTTAATATATATATATATATATATATATATATATATATATATATTTATAAACGCATCGATGTAAAATTAGTGCTCATCGAATGTTTCGACAACAATTCATATATATGTGAATATATATATATATATATATATATATATATATAAAAGCGAATAAACGCACCGGATGTAAAATCTAGGCTCATCGAACAGAGTTCGACACACAGTTAATATATATAAGTATATATATATATTAAAGTAAGTAAACGCTCCGGATGTAAAATTCAAGCTCATCGAACAGAGTCTGACACACAGTTAATATATATATATATTAAAGCAAGTAAACACTCCATACCGAAGTCTAGGCTCATCGAAAAGAGTCCGACACACAGTTAATATATATAAGTATATATATATATATATATTAAAGTAAATAAACGCCTGCATCAAGTTCAGGCTCATCGAACAAAGTTCGACACATACACATATATATATATATATATATATATATATATATATATATAAAAATAAACGCCTCCGCATCAAGTTCAGGCTCAATCGAGGCATAACTCGATAATGTTAGTCCGAGATATATATATATATATATATATATATATATATATATATATATATAAATCGAATAAAACCACTGAATCAAGTCCCAAATAAATCTGTATAACCACGACTCTCAACGTGAAGAAGGGTGTGTGCAGAGATGAAGAGAAAGGCTTTAAAGTGTGTGACAAGGCTTACAGTTGACTGCCAAAGAAGACTTATATATCTTTAAAGTGGGTAAACACTGGCTTTTGTAGGTACAAAAGTAGCTATATATGAGCTCACAGGTATTTAAAATGAGAAAGTACACTGTATGGGGTGAGTGCAGAGCAAATTGGGCAAGGTTTCCTCGCCATTTTCTCTTTCAAAATGGCCACCCCAAGCCCTCTATTTATAGAGGATGGAACCGCAGGTGTACTTGCGGCTGAGCCTCAGGTGTACCAGAGGCAACCCGGGTGGGCCCAGGTTTCTCGAGTTGGGTCGTCTCGTAGTACGTGCACTCGGGCACTATAATGTCCACTCAAACTTTCAGAAGTGCAATTCGGGCATCCGATTGAGGTATACAGGACCTATTTCGAACCACCGTTGTCGAGAGTTGTACAATGGCATAGGATTAGAGTTTGTACGAAGTCATTGAAGATGGGACGATGCCTCCGGGCCTTCAAGCTTCAAATTATATCCGTTACCCCGCACAATAGTCACTCGGGATTGATTATCCTTTATTCTTGTGGGACATCGTTGCGTAGAGATGTGTATGAAATGTTGAGATGACGTGGCGTGGCATCGTGTTGACGAGATGACGATGTTGCCCCTCACCGGTTGTTATTGGGTTCAAATGATAATAAAGCGACGTTGCTCGGTGCTTCACCGAGATTGGATCATTCTGAATTGTTGAAGGTCCTCAATGTCATCTTTGAGGTGTGCATGTCCACCCGGTGTTATCTCTGGGTTGGTACAGAATATCTCGTTGTGAGCGTCGAGATTGAAGTTGGTCGCATTTGAAACAAGCATTTCTGGGGTTATCGCCGAAAATGCATTCCTTGGGGTTATCACCAAGGTTGGTGGCTATTCTCATGGTTGGAACTGAGACTGGATACCTCGGGGTTATCTCCGAGATTAATCGGTCTTCTCCGGTGTGTGTTTCGGTATTTGATCTGCACGCCTCGGGGTTATATCCGAGGTTAGAATTGTTACTCCCAGAGTGTGCTCCGGGGTTGATGCTGAACTTCCGGTATTATCCGGTATGGATATGGATTGTCTTTCAGGGTTCCCTCTTAAAAGACGAATCTATCCTCCTGCAATGTTAGTGACAGTAGTACAGAAAATTTCGAGTGTCTACAATCCCCTTCAATTAAACTTTTCTCCAACTCTGCGGCCTTTTTTGCCAACTCCTCTGTCTCGCTTCTTCAGGGGGAAGGATCTTGTCTATCTCGCCTTCTTCTATCAGGAAAAGGATCTCGCCTCCTTCGATCGAATCGTCCCCCGTCTTCAGAGTTTGCTTCCCTTGAGCGACTTCGGTGTCTGCTCCCCATGTGCCGAGAATTGTCTGAAAGATGTGTCCTGGATTGATTCCCTGGCGAACGATCCCGTGAGTGGCTTCGGCGCATGCGCCTGCTCCTTTCCCTATAGCGACTTTGGAGTCTGCTCTTAGTGTATCGGGAATCGTCCGGACGATGTGTTTTGGACTGATTCCTTGACGACCGCCCCCGCCTTCTGCTATGGCTGAAGGCACCATCATCATCCCCTATCAGGAGCACCATCTGTTGGTCAATCTCCTTCTTTTGCAATAATAAGGTTTTCAATGCATTATCGGTCTCTCGGGCCTTCTTTGCCAGGATCAACCTCCTCTCATCCCGGCAATCGTTATGAGGTCGTGTTCGAGACGGTGCGTCCCCGACACGGTCTCCTGGTCTCGGATCCTTGCTGGCTGTTGAGAACAACCTCGGCCTAGGGCTCCCCACCATGTCTTTTGATAGGGCCATAGAATTGGCATGGGACCCCAACCATTTAGAAATCGATGGCCCCAACCTATCATTGGCCAAACCCCTTGGTTGATAAGGAGGGGATCCTCCGTCGACTGGTCACGAGCCAAAATTGTCTTCTTATTGTTCACCATGATTACAACAACCGTAACTATTGTGTGATTGAAATTTACGTAGCACTAGAAAGCCCTTCTAGCTAACGCCAAGATTCGTTCACGCGCTTCAATCACCAAAGCGCATCAAATCCTGCACAGAAACAAGGTCACTCCAAAGGTTTGACGGCTTGGGCCGCTGGGAGATATCTCAAGTGTGGGAATAAATACAGGCTGAATAAGAATTAACAATGGAGGTTTTATGCTCTTGTGCTAAAATATAATGAATTGTGTGTACCTGATGATTAGAGTATAGCCATGTATTTATAGTGATCACACCTCCTACCCCGTATAGAGTTAGAATTTCTCATTAGGTAAGATACCTTAATGGGATCAAACAGAATCTCCTTAAAGAAAGGAAGTTGGATCATATCCTAACACTTTACTTAAAGAGTTTGGAAATTAAATGTAATTAGAAATATTTGATTCCTCAAAATACTCAACTGTCCAAACAGGTTCCTAAGTATGGTTAAATACCTCCACGTGGAATTTGGTCCACCATATAATTCAGGCCCAAATAATCATGCCCCAACATGGATAATGATTTATTATATTAGTTTCTAAGATAGTTAATTAAATGTAGAATAAATATAATTATTATTTTGAGAAGATAGTTGTAGTTTTTAAATATTTACTTAAATAATAAATTTTTGGATTATATATGTTAGATTCTTTCGATCAGTTATTGAGCTAAATATTAGAATGAAGTGTAGATTGATTTAGTTACGATTATGAGAAAATAGATTTTTTTAATTTTATTTAAGTTTGTAATGAAATTCTATATTAGTGTTTATATTCAAAAAATTTGTTTAAAATTAAAATCTGAATAGAACTATGAAATTCAACCTTTAATAATTTTTATGACAATTAATTAGTAATGAAGCCGCTACAACTTTTCAACTAATTTTATAATTATTATGTTTCAAAAAAAATACTATTAATACAATTAATCGTGTAATTTGGTAAAATTTCAAGTTTTCATGAATTTAATTTAGTTAGGACATTAATTGAATAATAAATTCTCAAATAATATTAATGTAATTAAATCGCGTGATATGTTAAGAAATATTTTTCGATATCTTAATAAAATAATCTTACATAAAATTTATTAAGATACATTGTCTTAGTAAAAATGGGATAAATTAAAAAGTTGCTTGTAATAAAATTGGCAAAACTAAAAATTATATTTCTTTTAGAAGTTCCTTTTCTTATTAGACATATTGGTAGTACTTGCATGTTTTGTGAACCCTTATTGATTTGATGATACTTTAAAACTAATGTATATTTGTAATGACAAATAAGTTTTGTAAAGTCCTTGAGAAATTTATGTGAAAAGACTTGGTTAGGGATCCAATTTGTTAGGTTGATCTAAATTATAGAGTTAGTATATTTAATCCTTGTAATAGCTGAGTTGTGATTAGAAGACTTTCATAGAACTGAAGGCAAAAGTACTCTAAGATCGCAGAGTAAAGTGAAGTGATTTCAAGATTTCAAGATCACAGAGTAAAGGTCAGTTCGTAAAGCTAGAATAGCAGAGCTACTACAAACGTAGAGTCAAAATAGAATAGTCAAAGTTACTTTACTATTTGTAGATGAACTCTATGATTTCACTACTGGAGCTAAAATCGTAGAGCAAAAACACTCTGACAAGTCAGTGGCAGGTTATGAAATGGGTCATAAACCTTAAACACGCGACCCTCAAGATGATTTTCATGTGTTTGCAATAAGGACATGACGTTTGAAGCAACAACTATATTTACAAGGACAAGAACACGTGTTTGTAACTGCACTGTTCACAGTACTGTAGAAAGCGACTTGAGGTGGTCCCAACAGACAACTATTCTAAGTCAAACTATTAAATATTGACAAGTGTCCAAGACGGAATGGGGCAACAGTAACTTCTCAATGGGAAGATCCTAAGAGAACTTTATAAAAATACTACAGCTTCGAGCATTACAACTAACAATTCATCAAGAAATAAAGTGTTGATAGTCTAAATTCTCAAAACTCCACTCTACGATTCTGAGAAACATTAACTACTGCTAAGTTAATTGAAGAAAGACATAAAGCATATTAGCATCACATCAAATGTAATACCCGAGAATTTCTGAATATTATTAATAAATTAATTAATGGAAGTTGAGTATTTACTCGAGTATAAATAAGTTGAGATCTATATGAGAGCATGGCATTCTGATGAGACTGGTGAAGATCTTAATGTAAAGCTTATAATAATTGCCTAGTGTGGCATAATAAAGGACTGAGAAAATCACTAAGTGAATTAAGAAAGAAACGGTTTAATAAGAAAAAGATTAATTATGTGTAATTGAATAACTCCATGCATGAAATGGATAGGATCTTTAACTAATAGTATTATCGTTTTGGAATTTAATTCATGCTATGTGAAACTATTATGATGATAGAAGTCAGAATTGGCATGAAGCCAAACCAGGTTTGACATCGCCAGGGGTCAAAAATCGCATTTCCTCCTCTCCTGCATAAATCAAGCAATTGCATGCTAGTGGCGAGCTTGAGAAGTTGGTTATTACTATAGGAATTGTATGGAACATTATTGTAATGTGTAACATTATTAAAATCATATGATAGGATTACATTTAATGGTATGAAGTACCAAGTAGCACCATAAAATCATTGGTGACATTTTAATATAGAAATAATTAATTAAATGTGTATCTCAGAAATACGGAAAGGGGTTAAATGTTTTAAAATAGACACTTAATATTGGATAGTGTTATAATATTGATTTATGTGCACTAATAATATCTATGGGGAATACCTGGTCAATAATACCTAACTACACTATTTTATCTGCATTAATTATTAAATTATGTAAACCCAATGTACATGGATTATATGATGTGAGTACATATTTAATCCCTAACTTTTTTATTATGTAGTAACATTTGTACATTAGAATCACATGAGGGAAAAATAAGGGAATTAAATTAACCACAATTGAACCAAATGCTGAGGATTTAAAAGCCTTGTTCCATTTCAATTACCAACCAGTAACCTATACCTTCTTTGCGTAAACTACCGAGCTTGCACATTAGCTATAAGCTAGGTGATGATGGCTAAGCATATGGCTGAGGAATGGTGGTTGAGCAACCCTTTGATATCCATTGTCTTCTTCTTCTACACCATGGATTCCAACCTTAGTGTAAACCCATTAACCAGTTAACCATTGTTCTATAAATAACAACTACATTTTCTTTTTTTCCCGTTGTTGAGAATTAGTTGTGGAATTCCAAATTTGAGAGTGTGAGTACTTGTTAATTAAGAAGGAGTCTAGGATTACAGAAGGGAGGAACTAAGCTAACTAAGCTTCATAGAAGGTAAAATTCTTGTTTGAATCATTAATTTCAAACTTTGGTAAATCATAGAAATTCTACTAAATTCTTGTAAATTTAATTTGGAAATTGTTATCAAAGTGTTTATAAAATTTATATGTATGTATGGAACCTCAGAGAATAGGTTTAAGCATGTTTAGAATATAGAGATCGAAGTTTGATTTGATACTCTGCAGAGCGAGTTCTTTCTGTTTACTCGTCCAGAAGAAATATTCATATTATTCCCCGAACTGATTACAGTTCTGTTGTGCTGTGATGTTTCTAGCATGCAAGTTTGGTTTATATATATATGAAAACAAACCTGATTTGTGAACTTAAGTCCTTTTGTATATCATGTGAACTTTAACTTGTTTTAGTATGCGTTCTTAAAGAGGACTTAGAGTTTTAAAAGAAAAACTTTGATGGAAGTAGTAATGTTTCAATTCTGACTTTGTGGACTTGTAGATATACTCTAAGGATGCATTAGTTATGATTCTAAGAAGTCTTGGTATCACTAGAATGCATGGTTTAAGTTTAAAATGATGTATAAAGATGGATTTGGACTTTTTGCAAACTAATACTTTAGGCATTGTCATGGTCAGTTTCTGCACATCTAAGATTGTATACTAATACCTTAATCATGATCTATGTGTATCCATCTAGTATGACATGACGTAAGATTGTTTAAACATGATTTTATACAAGTTTTCAAAGGATGAACAAGACTAAATATGTGCATATGATGAAGATCTCTGTGAACATGCATACTAACTGATTTCATGACTATCTTATATGTGTACATGGTGAGCATAGTAGTCCTTGTGATGCATGACCTCAATTGGCCAATTTCCTTAGAAATCTCAAAGTAAGACCATGTTGTGTAAAAATGAACTTGGAATGGTCATACATGTATGAAAAGTCCTCTAACATGTATGCATGATAAGTATTAATGTCTTAGTATGATAAATAATGGGACAGAATCAGGAAGTGCAAAGCTCAACTCTGGTCAGACCAAGGGACAGCGCAGTTGCGCCATCCCTAAGCCTAACCAAGGCGCAATTGCGCCACCCTGCAGTGAAGACTGCCTAATCTATTTGTGATCCAAGATATGATGCATGCTCGTATTGTTGTCTTAATCTGTAATACATGTTTAAATACAATATTCAAAGTGTCAATAAGCATGCTAATGATAGAATCATATATTTGATAAGTGTTCATAAATTTTCAAACGTTAAGGCAAAAGATGATTACGAACTATGTTATTTGATTTCATAGTGTCTGACAAACTGATTTTGTGTTATGTGTATGTAAGGTACGTGATGACATATGTATGGAATTATAAGACTAAGTTTGACTCTTATGTATGCATTTAAACTTACATATCAAGTATGAGTATTGAATATACGTAACTAATGAATATCCTATACGTGTAACTATATTATAATAGGATTCGAAAAGTGTTGATAAGCTATACTTTGGTAAACTACGCTTGAGGCGAGTTTCTAACTTACACAACTTTGAATATTGTGCAAATATCTAAACCTTATCTATTTGATGCAAGTTCCTAACCCTATTCTTTATGGAGCATTACTTAAGCTTGTGCTATTATTGGTCGTACAAGTAAACCATTGAAAGTATGATTCATGTCTTATGACTTAATGTTTCGTAGCTTAAAGATAAAGTTGTTTACATTTTTCGTACTTTGATTTTGGATGTGGAACTTATAATTGTTCGTATATACTTTGAAAGAAATCGGTCTAGGCCATTTGATTCGGCTAGTCCTAAATCATGAATTTGAAAACTATCCAAACCAATCGAATTGGTGCGGACTCTTATAATTGACTGAGATGAATAACCCTCTTTGAAGGAGAAACTATATAATTGTCAGGAGACCGACGTGCGCACGTGAGTATGATTAAATGTTATGCATAACGTAGGGTACTTTAGGCTGATCACCTGTTGTACTCGTTTTTGTTGGATTTTCAGTATAATACTTTTAATTCTAATAGAAGTTCACAGTCCTTAGTGGCTGCTTAGTATTCATTATTTTGAAATCTCGAAATGATTAAACATTGAATCTTATTGATATCTTTCAATCCATAGCGACCTTTATTGAGAATTATTGATAATTCTTGAACTATTACTCACTGTCATACCCTTGATATTTGAACTCTATAAATG
This sequence comes from Panax ginseng, assembly GCA_020205605.1. Classification (NCBI taxonomy): domain Eukaryota; kingdom Viridiplantae; phylum Streptophyta; class Magnoliopsida; order Apiales; family Araliaceae; genus Panax; species Panax ginseng. The sequence continues at coordinate 34,953,524 of CM035147.1, forward strand.
ACCATCCTTGTTGCAATATTACTTGCTGGGCAAATTTGTTTCTCATCATTGCTTTCCTTTAAACTTTCAGTTAAGGCAAAACGTGGTGAACCATCGGGCAAGGACAAGGGTGAAGAGAAGGCTTCATAATAGCTTTATTTCTTAGTGTTAGGAATTTACTATTATTATGTTGTATGAAGACTTAGTTACTATGATGTAATAAGTATGTTTAAATTAAGTTGTAATGTTGTAGTAGTGTTGCGAGACCCTGGGACGAGAATAATTATGTTATGACAATATAAATTATTCTATTTTCTGTTGTGTGAAATTTATTATTATTATTAGAATTAGAACGTGGCGAACTAAATTCGTGACGCAAGTGGTCCGAATTTGGGTACGTCACATCAAACAACTACATTTCTTTTAGTGATTAATGATCTTAGTGATCCTCTTTAATCAAGTCTTAATTAGTGACTTGTTTGATTTTTTGCGAATCGTCATTGTTGTACTAGTTCTTAGTGAACATGTGGTTAATTATAACGTCATCCTTACTCTCAGAGTAGAGGAGATGACTAGGAGACTTTTGAGCTCCGAAGCTCTTAAAAAATTTATGTTATCTTTAATATTTGTACTTTTACTTTTCAGTAACTCTACATTTTGTCTCTGTGACTAGTTTCTACAATTTATACTAAATTTAGAACTGAGATTTTCTATTACTCTTTTAAGTGGATTTCAAACATATATTCTGTTGTGTTTAACCTAATAAAATTAACTTGTTTAACTAATTTGGTAATCTACCTTTAAAAATTAAAGTTTAAAGCATCTATTCAACCCCTTTTTATATCTCTTTGTCGGATTCCTTTTGAATAATTTACAAATTTAAATAGTGTTTTATTTAATAAATTTGGATAGTAGTTAATTATACTAATTTGGATACCAAATATAAAAATGAACCAAGAATTTGTAAAACTAAGTTTGTGCTTGTAATTATACAAACTCACCAATCTCGAACGAAGCACGAGCGCATGAATAATGATTTATTATATTGTTAAATGAATAAATATTTAATTAAAATTTTTAGAAGATAATTATCGTTATTAAATTATTAAATATTTGTTTAAACACTAAATTATTGAATTATATATTATAGATTCCTTTGATAAAATATTAAGTTTAACATTTGAATGGAGTGCATATTTATTTAGTTATAATTATGAGAAAATAATTATTTTAATTTTATTTAAGTTTATATTAAAATTCTATATTAGTGTTTATATTGACAAAATTTGCTTTAAATTCTAATATGAATAGAAGTATGAAATTCAAGCTTTAATAAGTTTTAATTTAGTCATGACAATTAATTAGTAATGAATCCATTATAAGTTTTAACAAATTTTACAATTATTATGATTTAAAAAATTCACATATATATTGTTATAACTAATTGTGTGATTTGGTAAAATTTTAAATTTTAATTAATTTAATTTAGTTAGAACATTAATTTATAGTAAAATTCACCACTGATATTAATATAATAAATTGCGTGATATGTTAAGTGATGTTTTCGATATCTTAATACATTAATAAAATTGTAATAATAGAATTATCCTACATAAAATTTGTTAATATATATAATCTTACATAAAACTATGACAAAAAAAATTAAAATAAAATTGATAAAACCAAAAATAAAAATTCTTTTAGAAGTTTCTTTTAGATATAAATTAAGATAAAAAAAATATCTTCCTTTTTCCTAATGTGTTGGGGTTCGTTATGAATAATTTATAAATTTGAATAGTATTTAATTGTTATAATTTTGGATAGTATTTGTTAAGAACTGCATGTTTAAATTTGATGATGTGATATTTCTAATGTATAAGTGTAATAATTTTTGTGAAGTCCTTAATCTATATAATAAAATAGAACCCAATTTGAATTCTATAATTTGACAAAGCACAACAACGTCTCAGGTTCATTCTAACTTAATCTAAAGGCTCACATTTCATCTCACACAAATAAAATTTCGCCCAAATTTACTCCTCTTTCTCTCTCTTCTTCTCCTTCTCTTTCTCTCTCCTATGCTCCTTCCCCATTACTCACTCCGCCTTCTCTCTTTCTCTCTCCTCATAATCCTCTCCCTCCTTTTTTTCTCTCTCCTCTCTCGTCTTTCTCTCTCTCCTCTGCTGTCTCTCTTCTCCTCTTCCTCTATTTACTTAATTAATTAGTATTTTAATATTTTATTTTAATTATAATAATTTTTGAAGTATACATACATTTAAAATGTATAATACATAAAAATATCAATGGTAAAAAAGCAATTATAAAATCAAAAATTAATTTATCAAAAGAATAAATATTAACAAATTAAAAATTGGTTAATTGTTGGCATGATGTGATATCTAAAGTTAATGTGATATATAAGATTAGCTTTATAATTAGAAAATTGGTTAATTCTTAAGTTTGAATTAAAATATAATAATAATAATTACTACTATAATAATAATAATTACTACAACTATAATAATAATAATAATAATAATAATAATAATAGTAATAATTACTACTATAATAATAATAATAATAATAATTACTACTACTATAATAATAATAATAATTACTACTACTACTATAATAATAATAATTACTACTACTACTATAATAATAATAATAACTACTACTACTATAATAATAATAAATAATTACTACTACTATAATAATAATAATAATAATTACTACTACTATTATAACAATAATAATACTAATAATTATAATAATAATAATTATTATTATTATTATTATAGTACTAATAATAATAATAAATAATTATAATAGTACTAATAATTATTATTATTATTTTAATAGTAATTATTATTATTATAATTATATTATTAATATTACTATTATAATTATACTAATATTATAATTATTACTATAATAATAATAATAATAATAATAATAATTATTAGTACTATTATTATAATAATAATAATTAGTACTATTATTATAATAATAATTATTATAATTATAATTATAATTATAATTATAATTATTAGTACTATTATTATTATTATTATTATTATTATTACTATTACTATTATTATAATTACTATTATAATTACTATTATTATTATTATTATTATTATTATTATTATTATTATTATTATTATTATTATTATTATTATTATTATATAGTAGTAATTATTACTATTACTATTATTATTATTATTATAGTTGTAGTAATTATTATTATTATAGTAGTAATTATTATTATAGTAGTAATTATTATTATTATTATTATATTTTAATTACGAAACTTAAGAATTAACCAATTTTCTAATTATAAACGAATCTTATATATCACATCTAGTATTTTAACTTTAGATATCACATCATGCCAACAATTAACCAATTTTTTAATTTGTTAATATTTATTCTTTTTAATAAATTAATTTTTGATTTTATAATTGCTTTCTTACCATTGATATTTTTTATGTATTATACATTTTAAATGTATGCATACTTCAAAAATTATTATAATTAAAATAAAATATTAAAATACTAATTAATTAAGTAAATAGAGGAAGAGGAGAAGAGAGAGACGGGAGAGACAAGAGAGAAAGATGAGAGAGGAAAGAGAAAGAAAGAAAGGGGGGAGATGATTATGAGAAGAGAGAAAGAGAGAAGGAAGAGAGAGAGAGGAGCATAGGAGAGAGAAAGAGAAGGAGAAGAGGAGAGAGAAAGAGAAGGAAAAGAGGAGAGAGAAAGATGAGTAAATTTGAGCAAAATTTTATTTGTGTGAGATGAAATGTGAGCCTTTAGATTAAGTTAGAATGAATCTGAGACGTTGTGCTTTGTCAAATTATAGAATTCAAATTGGGTTCTATTTTATTATAAAGATGTTCAATGTGCTGCTAAATTCATTGAGAGCTTATAGAAAAACTTATCCAAATAAAGATCTCAACATCAAATTCATCAGGGCTCTGGAATGTCAAAACCACTACCACTAGAGAGTCAGAATTTGCATTAAATGACAGTACAGAAACTCTACAATAATCTTCTTACCTATGAGCTAGAGCTAGAGCTAGAGCTAAATCGAATGTCCTAGTCCCCTGTTAGTTTACATGTGCTATATATTACCCCTCTAAAAAATAATAGGAGATGACAAAAAAAACTAAAAAAAATATTCAACTACAAAAATTCTGATTTTTTTCCCCTTCAAAAAGTCTTTTACATGAGTAAATACAAAAAGAGTGATGTAAATCTTTGCCAAAGAAGAAATTACTTCATTAGGTAAAGGATTAACCTACAAAAACCATTCATGGATAAATAACAACAAAACCGGTAAAATTTTAGTAGAAACACCAAATTTATCGCCACAGAACCCAACAAACTAGAATAAACAAAATCTTAAATTAAACTTCAAACAAAAAACAGTCAAATTTATTTTTGCTCAACAAAATCTAACCGGGGAAAATCTATGTACACGGTGAAAATTAAGGTAAAATCTGGAAAGAGAATTGGCCACTTCAGTTGGCAACAAAGAACCCCATAAAGTTCATACCCAAGGTTCTGGATGTTAAACGCATGGCAATGCACAAATCTTGGTGTTCAACTGTACAAACTCTGAAACATCTTTAGGATGCCTCGGTTTCTATTATCTCCATATAAAGATATCCACAACCGATCAACCTCTCACTATTCAATTCGCTGATGAACTAGTTTGACCTGTTTCATCCTCACTAAAACTCGAGGGCACCTCTAAAAGTGACCTACAAAATATATAATGCCATTTTAAGGAGTGGACAGCGATTTATAATAAAAGGTCACACTCAATTCATAGTGTAGTACAAAAGAGATTTAGATATTTCACTGAGGGATCACTATTTTCACACGTATCAATTCATAGGAAAATGCATACATCAGAATGAAATTATGAGGGTTAAAAATCAAATTACACAAAAGATTTATTGAGACTTTGTTCAGTCATTCAGTAAAAATATGGGCAAAGTGAATGGTAGACGACAGATGAAATATAGACCTAAAACGAAAAAGGAATAAAGAGCAAATTGCACAAGAAAATACGTTGAGGCCTTTCTAGTGTTATTTGTTCTTTTACTTTTTATTGTGGACATCATTTATGGTGAATTGTTCAACTACCTTAACTTTTGAATTCTAAGCTCAATAACCAACTACCTATAAGTAGTATTTTTATATTATTTAGATTTTATTAGAAAAAAATAAAGAGGATACAACTTGCAATGTAAAGGCAGAGAAGAAGTCTACCAAAAGAAAATAAAACAGACAGAACCAGCAATGAATAGTATTTCTCTCTTAATGTGGTCGATTTATGCGAACTCTTTTGCAATGAATTCAATCACGGAAATTACGTGGAAGTAGAAATTCCGTAAGTGGAATAGAATGAAGTTTGTGGATGCCGGTAAAGCAACAGATTAAGAGAGGTTATGCCATATAATTGTCGTTTTAAAAATGTGACAAAAAAAGACCTTAACAAAATACAAGCAGACATCTGCACTGGCCAAGCTAAATTAGTTTTGAAAGTATTTGAGATACCAACCCTCTAGATGGATTTGTCCAAGGAGTCATTTCTCCCATTGCGGCTTTCGTAGCATACTTTTGTTGTGAAAAATCCTCCCGAGATCTCTTAGCGGGCTTCATGTTATTGGAAAATATAAGAGACCAAAGTAAATAAAAATATCATAACTAGAAAGCTAACTATATTAGGATTTTGTTAAAAAAAAAATTACCCTAATTTCATTTGCTGAACGAACAGTTAATTTCACCGGATCATGATAATCATCGATTCCTCTCCTTTCTCTGTAGATATCACCTTCCTGTATCTCAGAAATTTTACTTTTACAATTGGAGAATTTGAATAACAGATCATATTTGCAGGCTTAAAGTTTAGATTAGACCTTGGTTGCCCTTCTTGACAGCCCTCTCTCCTCCAAATGAAGAAATTTATTGCGCTTAACTGGCAGGTTTGACGGACTAGATTCAAAGCATTTTTTTTTAGTGATTTTGGCAATAACATCACCATGGTTAATGGGGTCTATTTGTTTACCAGCAAGTTTTCTGCCATACGGGAGCAGATGAGGACTAGAAACAGACTCCTTTGTCTTTCCAGCATCATGTCTTGCCCTCATTTCATAGTTATTGTATATTGGTGCTTCTCCTGCATAATCTTCATTCATTGCCATTGAGGAGAACCGCTTACAAACGGGATTCTGCTGATAAGATAAACTCGATTTTTTCCCAAATGGGAGGTTCCCATCCAAACCAGAATTGTGGGAGCTCATCATGGAATTGTATTTTTCGTATCCCTAATAGAGCATAAAAAGGAACCAAAAAAAATTATTAAATCTAAATGTGAAATTAGTGAGAAGTTAGAGAGTGTTTTTGACACCAACAAAGAGTCCACTTGGAAATTGAATGAAATATAAATCACATGAAAAGAACCACCGAATTTGCTTCGAGAAATAACAAAAATAAAATATTTGCTTTTGTGTAAAATGGAATAATGGTTAAACTCTATCACTTCAGGTCAAGTAACTTAACCAAGTTAAAGGGCAGCCCAAGTGCTGCCAAAAAAAGTTCAGTATGATCAACACTCCAACATATCATATAAATAGTGTGCTCTTAGCCTCAGGTCAGATAGTGATTTAGCTGCTTATCTGGGTTATTCGGTTCTTTTGGAAAGGACAAAAGTGACTTGTATATTTATTTGTAAGAACCTTAACATGAGATACAAAAAGTTAGAAATGTATCGTAATGAAAACAAATTAGTATTACAGAATACGCAGACGGAGGCAAGTGTGCATTAGCACAGTTTTCAGGTCAAGGCAGGTCGGTAAATGGCGAGCCCTCACTCAACTCTACTTCTAAACCCTCTACTTCAAGACAGGTCAGTAATGACAAACTTATTAAATTTGCGTGAATTTCTAATCCACAAGGTGCGTCAGGAAACACGGTACTACATAAAAAATCCTTAATACTCTTCTATAATAATAAAAAAATTAAAAGATCATGCTTCTTACAAACCTTAGTCCTAATAGTATAAATACTTGTGTAGTCTCCTTTATACAACAGAGCTGATTAATGAGAAATTTATATTTTTCTGGGTTTGTAAACCCTCGCAACAATTTTGTGAGATTATTCTTATAATCAGATCTTTTAACCCTAAATATACTCATAAAATTATGTCCTCTTTTTATTAATAGCCTAACCCAGATAATCTAAACCCACAAGAAAACCCTAAGCAAGATTCTCAGGTCACTTACTGTTCATAGTCCTTGAACAGCACCACTTTGACCCCCAAAACCAACATACTAATAACTAATAAACCCATCCTAACACCATACCGTCCCTCTCTGTTGACACCAAAACTCTTTTCTGCTTGCTGCCCAGAATTTATTGCATGCATTCTTCAAAAAATCCAGCAACACAATACTTTCTTTGGATCCGGATCTCATAAGGATTTCTCTATGAGGATCTTGTAAGGGTTTTGTTGTGGGGTTGACAACACATTAAAAAGGAGATACAATGACTCACAACTCTTTTTTTATCTGTGTATCAAAACGACATCGTTTTGATAGGAATTTTTTTTTTTTACAAGTTGACAGAAAATTGGAAGACACTAAACGCCGTTTATTTTTACCAAACAAACGAAGTAAAGTAAAAAGAATACATTTAAAATAGTACTTGAGTTGTGATGATAATTGTCTCCGTTGAGCAGTAGATTAATAGAGGTAAAGTAAAACGATTATTAATAATAAAAAAAGATATAAAGGAATATGTAAATAATAATAATTGATAGGTCTAGAATATTTTTTTGGTTGACCCAGACGGCCCAATGGTTAGAGTAAATAATAATAATATTTTCAATGATGAGAGTAAACTCTTTTTATGGAACAAATAAATACAAATACAAATAATAATAATAATGAATAATGAATAATAATATAAATAAACAAGAAAAACAATAATAAACGAAAAATAACTAAAGCCACATTGAAAACATTAACGATAATTATAACCGATATATTTATTCTTTTTTTTTTAGCCAAGTTTGTAGTTATCCTAATATTAATAGCAAGCTAAGTTATTAAATATAAAAAAAATCATATCAGAATAATCAAGAAATTTAAAATAATTATATGTAAAAATAAACGGCGTTTAGTGGCTTCTAATTTTTTGTCAACTTGTAAAAAAATATCCTATCAAAACGACGTCGTCGTTTTGATACACAAACAAAAAAAAATTGTGAGCCATTGAATCTCCTTTTTAATGTGTTGTCGACCCCACAGCAAAACCTTCACAAGATCCTCACAGAGAAATCCTCATAGAGGATCCGGATCCACTTTCTAATCCTAACCATTATTAACCTAATTCATCTGTGAAACCTATAACCTCTCCTATATCATTGAACCCTACCCCTAGAAGCTTTCCTCAAGTCTAACCCACTAAAAGTAACTTGTAGGCTTATAAATTTCCAAAAGTTGTTCTACATAGCTCATCGAATGCGAAACTATTCTAGACTAGAGAGGCCAATATCCAAACTAACATAAGTTGACCAAATAAGAGCCTTCAACAACAACAGAAAACCCAAATTATTAAATGCAAACAAAATTATTAAATTTGACCAACAGCTTAAATAACCCTATAATTAACTTAATTTGAGGCTACCTGGAATGCAGTTCATTTTGGCTCGTGAAACGGATACGGGTACGTGGTACACTAGAAAAATTTTTTATGACCACTTATAGCTAGGGATTCTCTTTGAATTTAGATGCAATTAAACTAAATCTTGATAGAAAATTTCTAGTTGAATCAACAAGTTGAATGTTTTATAAACAATTTAGTATAAATGTGATGATTGAGCATCAAATACTAAGTTAAAATATGGGCAAAGGGTCAAAAATGCCCCTGATATTTACCCTGATGTCCCACTTGCACCCTAAACTAATTTTTTTTCCAAAAGTACCCTTAACGTTACATTTTTTGGGTCGCCCGTGCCCCTGCCGTTAACAGAAGACAAACGGGGTTAAAATGTGATGACGTGGCAAGCTTAAATATAAAATATATTTTAAATAAAACAATATATATCATTTAATCAAAACAAAAAATTCTAAAATTCAAAATAAAAAAAGCATAACATATTTACATCATTTAATCAAAATAATAAAATTCAAATTATTTTGTTAACGGGTTAAATGCAAAGTCGACTACTGAACTTTTCTGATATTTGGGTATTGAGCCCTTTTCTTCCGGTCAACGCAAATTGAGCCCCTTTCTATTCAAAAATTTGGATATTGAACCCCCAAGCGCCACATAATGCGTTGACTGTGACGACGTATGGCATGCGTAAACATCTCATGGGCACATCTGACGCGACATCTTTAGAATTTTTCCAAAAATTTGTCGCTCCATAGGTTTGAACTCACAACCTCAAACATGAAATTTTAGTCGTCTAACCACTAGAGCACCATAATTAGCTGTTAATATTTTGCAAAGAATAAGCTTTATATCAAAACATATTAAATATATTAATATAACAATAAAGATGGGCATATGTTTAACATCATATAAAGGCAGACTACTATCGCCAAAACGATAGTCGGAAGAAATCTAATGATGATGATGATAATAATAATAATAATAATAATAATAATAATAATAACAGTAGTAGTAGTAATAATAATAATAATAATAATAATAATAATAATAATAATAATAATAATAATAATAATAATTGATTACTAATAATAATAAAAATAAAAATAAAAATAAAAATAAAAATAAAATAAAATAAAATAGTAATAATAATAATAATAATAATAATAATAACGATTTAGTAATTTGAATAATAATAATAATAATAACAACAACAACAATAATAATAATAATAATAATAAATCATAAAAAATAGTAATAATAATAACAATAATAAAAAAAAATAAAAATAAAAATAAAATGCAATATGCATTTGAAGCTCCGTCTGATTAATAATTTCTTAAGCATGAAGTTGAGACATGAACGTTGAGCTAGTACTCATGTCATACCAATGATACAGCTTTTTTGTGTTCAATATGACTAATTTTGCCAAGATTAAAGTATCAACTCATAACATGAAGTTACTTATTTATTTATTATTATTATTAGAATATAATTGAGAATAATAATAATAATAATAAAAATAATAAAAATAAAATAAAAATAAAATAAATAAAATAAAATAGTAATAATAATAACAATATAATACTAATAACAATAATTATAATAACAATAATAAAAATAAAAATAAAATAAATTTTTTTAGTTATAATAAAAATAATTAATTGGTAAGTAAAAATATTAAGGTTCAGCAGTGGTGGGTCTAGTTGTATATTGGATTTGTTCATTTTACTTAATTAATTTATTTTATTGATTTTGAATTGTTAATTAGCTTTTTTGTTTGATTATTTTTTCCACCATCCATGTAGACATATATGTGATATACACACACCCTCTCTCTGACGTGCTATTAATTCCATTAAAAGTCAGTTATTAAGTTATTAGTACAATTATTATTATTGTTATTAAAAATTATTATTATTATTGTTGTTATTATTATTATTATTATTATTATTATTATTTTATTAGTACTATTATTTTTATTAGTACAATTATTATTATTATTTTTTTATTATTGTTATTGTTATTATTATTATTATTATTATTATTATTATTATTATTATTTTTATTTGTATAATTATTATATTAAAATTGTAGTAACCGTGTAGTATTTTAATTTTTTTGGGGGAAAATGAAATATTTTGATATAAAGCTTAGTCCTCGCAAAATATTAATAGCTAACATATGGTGGTCTAGTAGTTAGATACTTAAAGTTTTACATTTGAGGTTGTGAGTTCAAACCTTGGGAGAGACAAATTTTTAGAAAAAATTCTAAAGAAGCCCTATCACATCTGCCACGTGTCAAAAAATGCCGCGTCAGATGTGCCACGTAGGCGCCACGTGTGCCACGTCAGCAGGTCAACGCACATGTGGCGTCTGGGGGTTCAAAGTCCAAATTTTTGAATAGAAAGGGGCTCAGTTTGCGTTGACCGGAAGAAAGGGGCTCAATACCCAAATACCAGAAAAGTTCAGTGGTCGACTTTGCATTTAACCCTTTTGTTAACTAATCAAAACAACTAATAATTTTCTCTATTAATAACTACCTCCTGGCCTGCCTTTGATTTCATATATAGAACTGCATATAATTTTCATACACAAAACCCTACCCTAGATCATTAATATTAACGTACATCACCGTTTTACTTTCACAATTAGTGCATAACAAAAAGAGCTTAGAGACCAGTTGGGAACTTAATTAAGTTGATGACAAAGTGGTTTGGTTTTTTGGCAGATACAAACAAATGGCAAATATATAGTGCAAAATGTTTTACTCTTTCAACTATTCTAACTTTAATCGTGAATCATACGTGCATTATGCTTACATTATGCTAATGACATGCATACGTATTTTTTTATATTTATTTATTTAACAATTAATTAAGTTGTAAATTTATTTATTAAACACAAAGCGAAACATTTTTTCAGTTAATTCCAAAAATCAAAAAACACCCATTTTTTTATTATCAAACTAACAGTCAGTCCGATATATCATTAAGTCTTCTATTAATTATTTATCTAATGCATGTACTGGCATTAGTATAAAGAGGAAGTACAAATTATATTAAATTATGTGCGACAATATTTCGGGTTAATTTACTTGGGAGGTATATACACAAATTTTATTTTACAAAACAATTTTAAAAAATTACGACTCATTAAAGAGTATTGTCATCGTCACAAAAAAGTGCTATATATATATATATATATATATATATATATATATATATATCAGTGTATGTATATATTCTTTGGTCATAATAAGTACATTATGAAAAATAATTACCTCTTTCTTATGTGTTTGTTAATGGTTGGGCTAGCTTCCTTCCACCACCAAGAGGGAGAGATTCAACAATCAAATTGATTCTGCTAGCTAGGCTGTTAATTAATTAGCCAATCAAAAGAAGCTAGCCAACATGCTTAAAAAGTAAGTTTACCAGTATTTTCATTTTTTAAGGCCCAAGGGACGTAATCATCATTCAAATTATTTTCTCTATTAATTAGTTGTTTTGATTAGTTAACAAAATAATTTAAATTTTATTATTTTGATTAAATGATGTAAATATGTTATATTTTTTTATTTTGAATTTTAGTATTTTTGTTTTAATTAAATAATATATATTGTTTTATTTAGAATATATTTTATATTTAAGTCTGCCACGTCATCACATTTTAATCCCGTTTGTCTTCTGTTAACGGCAGGGGCACGGGCGACCCAAAAATGTAACGTTAAGGGTACTTTTGGGAAAAAAATTAGTTTAGGGTGCAAGTGGGACATCGGGATAAACATTAGGGGCTTTTTTGACCCTTTGCCCGTTAAAATATTGATATTTGTGAAACTATAGGTACCACAACTAAGAAATATTCAATACACTAAATTTAGAGATTGGTACGTTAAAGTACCATGTTTGGAAACAGAAGTACCAATACGTTGTTCACTAGATTAATAAAAGTATCCGGTGACCCAATTCTAGACTCAGGTTCGACAATATATGTGACTGTATGTAAGTCTAAATATTCCCTCCTTGTGAATCTTCCTTATCATTTGATATATAAGAGCTCAAGGAAGAGATAACTTCAAAGAAAAAAACAAACTTCCAACATAGAAAATCTTATAAAACCCAATAATCTATAATTGCTAATAACTTGTTTAATCATGTTGCTCCTATGAGCCTAGAATATCGAGTAAACAAGGTGTACCTATAAGCTATCTGGAATTCACTTTTTTCTTTTTCTCTAAAAAGGAACTCACTATAGACGTACATGGTATCAGAGCTGATCCAATTGCTCAAAATTAAGTTGCGTTTGTTCCATCAAACTTGTCCAGAACAGAGCCTTGTTCAAAATAAGTTGGCAGTACTCCGAACTTGTCTCAACCAGTTTTGCTCCTTTATGGTTGTTGTGTCGTGATTTCTTCAAGTTATTTTCTAGTACTCCTTTTTTCCTCCACTGTTTGTAAACGGGTATTTTTTGTTGTTGTCCTCTATTGGTGGTTGTTGCTTGTCTTTTAGTAATTAAAAGTGTTGCAAGCTCTTAAGTATCCTCTTTGAGTTTTTCCTTAGATATTCTTGTTGCACTCATATCTAATATGGCAGAGTCTAGATGATAATAATGCTCTCACTCCTCAGGAAATATCAACCTTCGAACACTTTTGTCCAATCCTACCTCCTCTCACTATTCTCAATTAGGTATACTTTCTCATGCATTCAGTGTTTTCATCCACAAGTACTTCTTGGATTATTGACTCAGGTGCTTCAGAGCATATGAGTGAACCTTCACAACTATTTAACTCTTATACTCCTTGTTCCGACAAAGAAAAGGTTATAGTAGGTGATAGTTCCCTCTCTTATTTCAGGGAGAGGTTCAGTTGTTTGTAATCCAGCTTTATCTTTATCGTCTATTTTCATGTTCCTTTCTTTACTGCAAATCTATTATCTGATCAGCGCATCACCGTCTCTAAATTGCTTAATTAAATTTTTTCCTTCTCATTGTATTTTTTCCAAGACTAGGTAACGAGTCTCTGGCAGTGGCAGTGCATTAGGCGGCCTTAACTATTTTAATGTTCCTCGGGCTAGCCTGCCTTCGATTGAGAAAGGGACTTCCATTCAAACTCTTCAGTCCAGCCTAGTTCTTCTCTATCAGTGGCATCAACGTCTAGGACAGCTTTCGTTTGGTGTTTTAGAATCTTTCTTTCCAAATTTAACTAAGCAGTGCAATAAAAACCAATTTTTTTGTGAACCTTGTGAATTGGATAAACACAGACGGTCTATTTATTCTGCTATTAATAAACGTCATTTTGAACATTTTACTATTATCATACTGGTGTATGGAGACCCTCTCGAGTTATTTCTTGTACTGATCATCGTTGATTTGTTATTGATTGTTATTCTTGTGCTACGTGACTTTATCTCATTCTACGTGACTTTATCTCATTCGTCAAAAAATGAAGTTTTATCTTGCTTCCGCGAGTTTCATAAAATGATACTAACTCAATTTGATGCAAAAATCAAAATCTTACACAATGACAATGGTATTGATTGTGCTTTTGGGTCATATCTATCTTACTGATATCATTCTTCAAACTTCTTGTCCTAAAACCCTAGAACAAAATGGTCGTTGAACCAAAAAACCGTCATTTACTAGAAGTTTCCCTAACACTTATGTTCACTATGAAAACACCCAAATCTCTCTGGGGTCTGGGGTGATGTTGTTCTCATCGATCGGCTTCCTTCCAAAGTCCTTGACAATTGCAGAGCTATCTCACTTCTCAAACACTTACCTAGTCCTTCATTGACCCTACAAGTCTTTGGATGTGTGTGCTTTGTCCATGATAAAAATCCTACTCGACATAAACTTGATCCCAAATCTCTTCGTTGTGTTTTTAGTGGATACTCGCTACTCAAAAGGCGTACAAGTGTTATCATCTTCCTAACCGAGTTTGTTACTCGTATGTTACCTTCTGGGAATCAGAATTGTTCTATTCTTCCTCATCCTCTCCTCAGGGGGAGACTTCAACTAACATGGAGTAGTTGATGTGCCTTGAGCCTAGTTGTTTTGTTCCTCCCTCTTCTAATGTCATTTCTCCTATAGATAATTCTTCTCTGACAAAATGAATAGACATGAGCTAAAGACCAATTCCCGCAAAGATAAGTACAAGATAGACACAAGGTACCTGATGGGGATCGATGATTTAGTTGCCTTGTTTATTTATTTTTTTATTTTTATTTTTTTTAGATGAAAGTTTCTAATGTTATATCATCTACACACACCTTCACTTTCTCACAAAATACTGGATCCCAAAACCAAGTTTCATCTATTACAACATCAAGTTTTAAATGTTTTCCATTGATCATAACTAAAGCCATGGAAGATGTTATCCCCACCCTTTAGATAGATGGAACTTTTGCACATGATTGAAGAACATTAAGCGTTCCCTTTAATGCAAGATCAAGTAATTCTGCCTTTGGGTCAGTGAGTGCAAGGACCACTGGAGATGTTGTATGAAAGACACCATCACAACCTTCAACAACAAAATCAAAAGACCCCTCTTCAAGTAAATTTTCTTCAAACAAGTGAAGTCTTTCCTTAGCTCCATCCAGTGCAAGTAGGTGTTCTGTCTTCCTTGGATCATCTCCCCTGTCCCACACAGACACACGCAACAGCCAAAGAAGAAGGATGGAGAGGTCGGTCGTGCAGTGGCTTCAAGGAAGTCGGGATAGTGACGACGGAAGCGAAGGTAAGCGACAACAGTGATGTTCTCCTTTTCGTTCTTTTTGTTTTCGTCTCTGCTCTTCGTTTCCCTTGTTTTTCCTCTGTTCTGTTTCTCTTCTCTTGTTGGGATCACGGATTGACTTCCAATAGTGATGGTAATGGTCGATCGATGTTGATCGACAATGGTGAGTGTTCTATTATGTTTTGATCTGGGTCGGGTCAGGTCCAAGTTGGGTCATCCCGAATTGATGGTGCAATAATGAGTTTGTTGTTATTGCAGCGACGATGATGGGATTTCGTATGATTGTGGCTGAAGTTGGCTTCTGATTTGATGTTGACAATAGTGCGAGGCTTTGGACGATGAATAGTGATTTTGAAAGCGATTCCCAAGGTTAGGGCTCTGATATCACAAATGATGTAGGACAACTTTATAAGATGAAATTATTATTAATTGATAGATAAATAAATAAATAAAACTAAGATCTAAGCTCTGCGCTTAAATTCTAGGGTTTAGAGTTTCAACTCGACGTCTATTAACTCTAGAAAGATATCTCCACGATATAAAGAAGGCCAATAATAATCTTAATATTCAGAATATGTCCTCTCAAAGAGAATTACATCGGTATTTAAACAAAATAAACCCTAAATTGGACTTGGAGACCAAAAAGACAAAAATATACCAACTAATTAAAACAAGCCCATAATAATGAAATAAGCAAAATAAATAAATGAGGCAACTAAATCATCAATCCCCATCATTTGTAGCATACTGAGATAATTATTTGTAGCAATTAAATTATAACCTACAGCAAATGTAATCGCAATTTCCAAAATATCAATAATCACGACTAAATGATGTCCCACTAGTAGGAATAATGTGCAATTTAAGAGAATAAAACCAAACGACTTTGAAAAATTTTAGTACTACGCAATGTGTAAAGAAAATCCAAGTAATTGAAGTATTTATCCTAAATTTTGCAAAAAAAATTTAGGGAGTTGATGGAGCGTTGTGAGCTTGTAGAGGAGACGAGGTTGACTATCATTAGGTTTAAGGAGGGATTTAGAGATGATATTAAATTCCAGATTTTTTTCAGCTAACTCACTTGCTTATAGATGATGCTTTCCAGGCTGCTTAGATCAGGAATATAATGTGAATAGGGCCAATTTAGTCGACGCAATGTCCCGAAGGGCAGGTCTTTTTCCACTCCTCAAGATACCTCTAGGGAAGGGTACTCCAATACCCAAATCTACAGTCACTAGCAGGGATAGGTGCTTCTCCTGCAAAAAGTTTGGCCACAAGTTCTTTGAGTGCCCTAACAAACATCGAGTGGGAATGGTTCATGAAGGGCAGGGTGAAGAAAATGAGCAGAGGGAAGTTGAAGTGGAAGATGAATATTACACGGAGGATGAAGAAGCGGATGCGCACCTTGAACAAGTTGATCAACCCTTGAATGTTATGAGGTGCATTTTCGCTAGTCCAAAAAAGGAGAAAGATTAGAAATGAACCGCCATATTTTAGACATATAGCAGAGGGGGTGGAATCTCTTCCAAGTTGATCATTGACGGAAGAAGTTGTTTAAATGTGGTTGTCAAAACAATTGTGGAACGATTGAAGCTAAAGGAAGAACCACACCCCCAGTCTTACAGTGTTGCTTGGGTCAATAAGACATTTATTCATGCGACTCATGGGTGTCTAGTACCGATCCACCTCAAGAGATATGAGGAGAAAGTTTGGTGTAATGTCCTTCCGATGCATGTTGCACACATGCTTTTAGGGCGACCTTAGCTATATGATCAAGATGTGACCCATTATGGGAAATCAAATACTTATGTGTTCACACAAGGGGCTGAAGATCACTCTAGCACCTGTGAGGTCCCGAGTGTCTCCCAAAGGTCAACCAAAAGAAACTAATATGCATGTACAAGAAACCAAATTTCTCGTCCTTAATCAGAGGGCATTTGAGAAGAGTGTGAGAGAGAAGGTTGTGTACGTAGTTTTAGCTAGGGAAGTTAGGGACATTCTTGAGAAGAGTAGAATGTCGAATCTAGTGATGTTAAGCAGATTCTCCATGAGTTTGCTGATGTGATACCTAATGAGTTACCTAGCAGACTACCACCTAAGTTAGGGATGTCCAACATGTTATTGACCTCGTACCGGGGTCTTCTTTACCTAACCTACCTCATTATAGGATGAACCCTAAGGACCAAGAGGAGATGAGACGCCAAGTAGGTGATTTGTTGGGTAAGGGTTTTGTGCGCGCGAGAGTCTTAGTCCTTGTGCGGTGCCAGCCTTGGAAGTTTGAGAATGTGTATAGGTTTCCTATATCTAGGCTTGATGACATGTTATATATGATGAATGGAGCTCGTGTGTACACCAAAATAAATCTACGGATGGATATCACCAAGTCTGCATCCGTGAGGGAGACGAGTGGTTAGTCCTACCCTTTGGTCTAACCAATGCACCTAGCACTTTTATGAGTCACAAATGTTGTGGTCTTTTATTGGCAAGTTTATAGTGGTCTATTTTGATGACATCCTCATTTATAGTCGCACTCAAGAGGAACACTTACTTCACTTGCGCCAAGTTTTGTCCGCTCTCCAGCTTGAGAAACTTTATATTAATCTGAAAAAGTGTTCTTTCGTGCAAGAATCCGTCATATTTCTTAGGTTTGTTGTCTCCAAAGATGGGATTTCTGTTGACCCTAAAAAGGTAAAAGCTATTAAAGAGTGGCCAAAACCTTCTAATATACATGAAGCTAGAAGCTTCCACAGACTTGCTACTTTTTATAGGAGGTTCATTAGGGGATTTAGAACCATTATGGCTCCCATCACCGATTGCTTAAAGAAATGGGAGTTTGCTTGGTCTAAATCGGCTGCTAAAACCTTTGTGGAGATCAAGGATAGGATGACACAGGCACTTGTTCTTGCGCTACCAGATTTTAGCAAGGTTTTTGAGGTAGCATGTGACGCTTCCGGCGGAGGTATAGGGGGAGTACTTAGTCAAGAGGGTCATCACGTTGCATTCTTTAGTGAGAAACTAAATGAGGCCCGACAAAGGTATTCTACCTATGATAAAGAGTTTTATGATGCAGTTCAGGCACTTAGGTATTGGCGACATTATTTGTTGCCTAAGGAATTTGTGCTATACTCCGATCATCAGGCACTACAGTATATAAACTCCCATAAGTAGTTGAGTCATCGACACGCTAGGTGGGTTGAGTTTCTTCAGGACTATTCTTTTGTCCTAAAGCATTGTCAAGGGGTAGAGAACAAAGTCGCTTATGCGTTGAGTAGGGTATCTATTCTCCTTAACACTTTGAGTGTGAAGGTTATTGGGTTTGAGCGTATTATCCATGAGTACCCTTCTTGTCGAGACTTTAGAGAGACATATATTGCCTTACATAATTCTAATGTACCACCCTAAGGCGATTTTCGTATCCATGATGGGTATCTTTTTAAGGGCACCCGTTTGTGTATTCCTAGCACGTCTATGTGTGACTATCTAGTTTGGGAGTTACATGCGTGAGGGATCGCAAGTCATTTTGGTCGCGATAAGACCATTGCGATTGTGGAGGATAGGTTCTTTTGGCCTAGCCTCAAAAGGGATGTAACTCGTGTTGTTTTCGAGTGTCGCATGTGTCAAACTGCTAAGGGTTGGAAGCAAAACACAGGATTATATATGCCTTTGTCGGTACCACATGCTCCTTGGGAGGATATTAACACGAATTTTGTCTTGGGGTTACCGCAAACCCCTAGAGGTCATGATTCATTTTTGTTGTAGTGGACTGTTTTTTTAAGACGGCACATTTTATCTCATGCAGTAAAACGGGTTAAATGTTTTTTGATCAACATACTATATGTCGACTTACATTGATAATCGAACTTTTTTTTCTTACGATCGACTCATTTGAACTCGATTTTTCTAACACAAAGTTAAAAAACCGTTAAAAGCTTTGACTTGAACGGAAATTGATAGCTAAGCAGCTGAGTTATCCGTTAAAAAGCTGATGTGGCGCCCTTGTGTGACGTGACAGTGATTATGTGGATTTGGAGGAAATTTTTATAGAAAATGAAAAAAATATTTTAAAGTATAATATAAATTTAAAACGTGTGCCAAAAAATAATAAAATAAATAAAATATATATATTTAATTATTTTGTAATTAATATCAAAAAAAAATTATTTATAATTAAGCCATTTATAAAATATAAATTCCAAAAATATGCTAATTAAAATTAAGGGAATGTGAAATATATTTAGGGGAAATGAAAGAAAATTATAATAAAATCAAAAATTTAGCAAAAAAATACATGGTTGAAATTAAAAAATAAAAAGAGTTATTTAGTTATTTTTGTAATTAATAGAAAATGTTTTTTATATAATTAATAACAAATATAATTGAGGAAATTATAAAAATTATAAAATTAAAAATATTTTCAAATTCGGACATTAAATTTATAATCGAGCCAATTTGGTGATAATTTTTTTTCTTTTCTAACTAGGATAAATAAATTTGTACTTTCACATACAAATAATTTTAAATTTAAATTTTTATTGCAATTTTAATTTTAAAATTATACAAAATTTAAATT
Source organism: Panax ginseng (assembly GCA_020205605.1). NCBI lineage: Eukaryota > Viridiplantae > Streptophyta > Magnoliopsida > Apiales > Araliaceae > Panax > Panax ginseng. The sequence continues at coordinate 34,973,494 of CM035147.1, forward strand.
TTATAATTTAATTTAATCAAATTTAAGAAATAATCATTTTTATTAAAAAGAGCAGGAATAAAAAACATCCAATAACCTCCCCTTTTCCCTCCCTGTTTTAAGAAAGAGAGGATTTATTTTTTTAGGAAATTAATAATAAATATAATTATTTAAGAAATTATAAAATCAATTTACTGTATGCTATCAAATAAATTAACTTCCTAGCCTTAACTGTTCAAATCGTGCAACCCGTTACTAAAGGAAATATTCACATTTTTATATTTGTGTGTATTTGTATAAAAATTAAAATTATTTGATAAATTAAAATAAAAATTATTTAAAATTGACTCAATTACTGTTTATTTAAAATTAATTACTGTTTATTTAAAATTAATTACTGTTTATTTAAAATTGTTCAACTTGTTTATTTAAAATTAATTACTGTTCATATTAAAATTAATTACTGTTTATTTAATTTTAAGATGTACAGTAAATTAATTTTATAATTTCTTAAATAATTATTTGATAAAATTAAAATAAAACTTATTTGCATGTAAAAGTACAAATTTATTTATCCTAGTTAGAAAAGAATAAATTTTTATCACCAAATTGACTCAATTATAATTTTAATGTCCGAATTTGAAATGATTTTTAATTTTATAATTTTATAATTTCCTTAATTATATTTGTTATTAATTATATAAAAAAATATTTTCTATTAATTACAAAAATAATTAAATAACTCTTTATTTTTTAATTTCTACCATGTATTTTTTTGCTAAATTTTCTGATTTTATTATAATTTTCTTTCATTTCCCCTAAATATATTTCACATTCCCTTGATTTTAATTAGCATATTTTTGGATTTTATATTTTATAAATGGATTAATTATAAATAAATAAAATTTGATATTAATTACAAAAAAAATTAAATATATATTTTTATTTATTTTCTTATTTTTTGGCGCACTTTTTAAATTTATATTATACTTTAAAATATTTTTTCATTTTCTTCATAAAAAATTTCCTCCAAATCCACATAATCACTGCCACGTCACACAAGGGCGCCACATCAGCTTTTTAACGGACAACTCAGCTACTTAGCTGTCAATTTCCGTTAAAGTCAAAGCTTTTAACGGTTTTTTTAACTGTGTTAGAAAAATCGAGTTCAGTGAGTTGACTGTAAGAAAAAAAAGTTCAGTTATCCATCAGTAAGTTCACATATAGTACAGTGACTGAAAAAACATTTAACCCGCAGTAAAATGGATGATGCTTCACACATTGCATCAATTTTCTTTAGTGAGGTCGTGAGGCTACATGGTTTGCCTTTGTCTATAGTTTCTGATAGGGATGTCAAATTCACGAGTTATTTTTGGAAAACCCTATGGAAGAAACTAAATACCACACAAGTTTTCCACTGCCCATCACCCACAGACTGATGGTCAAACCGAGGTAGTTAATAGGAGTCAAGGTGATTTGGTGAGATGCCTTATAGGAGATCACGTGTCTAGTTGGCTGAGTTTGCCTATAATAGTTCGGTTAATCGCTCCACTGGGGCGAATCCTTTTCAGATTTACACTAGTTATTAGCTAGGAAACCTATTGACTTGGTCCCTCTTACCTCTACATATAGAGCTAGTGAGTCTGCTGAAACTTTTGCACGACACATTCATGATTTGCATGCTAAGATACGACAGAAAATTAATTTGACCAATGAAAATTATAAGTCTATTGTAGATGTTCATCGCAGGTCCCAAGAGTTCAATGAGAATGACCAAGTGATGCTTCGACACCGTGTCAAGAGGTTGCACATGGAAAAAGGTGTATGTTAAGGGGATGAGAGCATTTCATGTTAAGAAGGTTAGTGTTAATGCTTATGAGTTAGATCTTCCTAGTAATATGGGTATTGATCCTGTATTTAACGTGGCTGATCTTACTCCGTATCATGGACCTTCTAGTCCGTCGACCCCATCTCCTGCTTCTTCATCTAATAACCCTGTTGAGCATGTACCTGTTCCTCCTTTACCTGCTCCACCTGCACCCTCTCTTGTTTCCTCAGTCTACAACAGATGGTATCGAGGATATTTTGGATGACAAGTTTGTGTCAACTAGGCGCGGAGGCTATCACCAGTTTTTGGATAAGTGGCGCGGCAAGCCGGACAATGATGGCACGTGGATTGATAGGAACGAGTTTCAACGTATTGATCCTGCATTGTTGGCACGTTACAAAGATTTCATTTCTACAGAGTTGAATTTTTCCCAGTCAGGGTTTGTTTTGTTTATATACCGATGTAATTCTCCTTGGGAGGACATATTATGAATATTGAGATTATTATTGGTCTTCTTTATATCGTGGAGACATCTTTTTAGAGTTACGTCGAGTTGAAACTCTAAACCCTAGAATTTAAGCGCAAAGCTTAGATCCTAGTTTTATTTATCTATCAATTAATAATAAATTCATCTTACAAAGTTGTCATACATCAGTACCTTATGTGCCTCCACAACAGCCCTGCTCCAATCCTAGTCCTAGTCCTACTCCTTCTGTTGATGTTGCTCTGGACCCTATTGATTTTGATGGTAATAATTGTGATATCCCTACTAATAGTTCTAATTCTGATATTGATCTTGCTATTGCTCTTAGAAAAGGAGTTAGATCATGTACTAGACATCCTATTTCTAACTTTGTGTCCTATGATAATCTATCTACTTCGTATCGTTCCTTTGTCTCTTCGTCTATATCTGTTGCACAGGGGTGGAGAGAAGCAATCAGAAATGAGAAATGGAGAAAAATTATGGTAGAGGAAATGAATGTCTTGAAAAAGTATGACACATGCAAGTTGGTTTATCTTCCCTATAAGAAAAGACCAGTTGGATGCAAATGGATATATACAGTAACAATAAAGTCAGATGGGTCGATTGAAAGACTCAAAGTCAAGTTAATTGCAAAAGGATATACTCAGTCTCATGGGATTGATTATCAGGAAATATTCGCTCCAGTGGCAAAATTGAACTTTGTTCGTACCATTATCTCTAATGCAACAAATTTTAGATGGAGCCTTCAACAGCTTGATGTGAAGAATGCATTTCTTCATGGTAATCTTGAAGATGAGGTTGATGTGGAAGTTCAGCTGAGCTTTACTTCATCAACAACTAAGGGAAAAGTCTGCAAGTTGTGGAAGTTTCTCTATGGACTGATGCAGTCCCCTAGAGCATAGTTTGACATATTCTATAAAGCTATGATAAGGTTTAGGTACAAACAAGGCAGTGTTCTAAAAATTCACGCCTAAGTACGCCTAGGCCCCGCCTAGGCGCTAGGCCACCCTTTGGCGCCCCGCCTAGGTGCTAGGCCCCCCTTGGTGCCTCGTCTAGGCGCTAGGCCCCCTGGCGCCTCACCTAGGCCCAAGGCGGCAAAAAAATCACTCCAGAAAATTAAGCGGGGCCTAGGCGGGGTCTAAACGGAGAGATTTTTTTATTATTTTAATAACTACCCAAACAAGATCTTGATATATTTATTTTTTTAATGATTTACTATATTCATAATACAGGTTGTAGCATATCAAATCACAACAAGAAGTGAACAATATCAAATCAGAATGGATAATTTTATTATAGTTGTAATTTTTTGAACATGTACTAACTTCAAATTATATAAATGATGATATATTTGTAATATTTAGTTTAATTCAATATAATTCTTAAATTTATGTTTAGTTTCTTAAGTTTTAATATTGAATTAAATTCTTGAAATTTTAAATTTTATTATTTAATAGCAATCTAGCTTGTTTATGAATAAAACTAATTTGTTAAAAATATGTTTGAACTTTGAACAATTGCATGATTGTGTTTGAACTTTGACATTAGCAATATGAATGTGTTTGAACTTTAAGCAAATGCATTTATTATAGATTGTTTAGTTTTATATTATTGTTTTGTTTGAATAAATGTAAGATAAAATGTTAAAATTGGCTTAAAATAAAAAATCTCTTGCCACTGCATTCTCGCCAGTTTCTAGCGCTAGGCCCCCCCGAGCCGCCTCGCTTTAGCGTTTTTAGAACATTAAAACAGAATTGAGCAGATCACACTATGTTTGTCAAACAAGGATTTGGTAATATTACAATTATCATTGTTTATGTTGATAGCATTATGGTAACTGGAAATAATGAAGAGAAGATGGCCAATCTCAAGGCTAAACTTGCTAGTGAGTTTGACATCAAAGATCTGGGTCCCTTAAAATACTTTCTTGGTATATAGGTTGCAAGACCTTCTAATGGCATCTTCCTATCACAATGAAAGCGCATGTTGGGTGTAAACCAGCTGATTCTCCTATTGAGGCCAATCACCATCTCACAGGTGGTACTGGACCCATTGTAAATAAGGAGAGAACCAATGTTTAGTGTGCAGGTTAATATATCTTTCCAACACCAGGCTGGATATTTTTGTGGGGATATTGACTCAAATTATGCATAATCCACGGCTTTGTCACATGAAAACTGTCTATAGAATCTTGAGATATTTAAAATCCCCTCTTGGAAAAGGCATATTGTTCTCACCCCATGGACATATGAAGATTGAAGCTTTCTCTGATGCAGATTGGGCTAGTTCTATAAAGGATCGTCATCTAGATATTGCTCATTTGTAGGTGGCAATCTTGTTACTTGGAGCAGCAAGAAATAGTCTGTTGTAGATAGATTTAGTGTTGAGGATGAATATAGAGCTATTGCATTAGGTGTATGTGAATTGATGTGTCTTAGAACATTGTTAGAAGACTTGAGAATAACTACTAAAAAGCCGATGAGATTGTTTTGTGATTATAAAGAAGCAATTAGTATTGCAAATGATCCAGTGCAACATGACAAAACGAAGCATATTGAGATTGACAAGCATTTTATTAAAAAGAAGTTATCTAGTGGCCTCATTTATATACCTTTTGTCAAAACTTTGATATCTTGACTAAAGGTTAGTAAAATGTTTTATCATTTGTGTTTCAAGTTGGTCATGTGCGACATCTATGCACCAACTTGAGGGGAAGTGTTAGAATTGTAAACATTAGGTAGATATTATAGAATATTCTCAGGATATGGTAATTAGGAAATGTATCTAATTGTAGCCTTAATTATAGCCTAGATTGTGGCCTTGATTGTAGTCTCGACTGTAACAGAATATTAGCATAAATAAAATGCTATGATGAGAAGGAAAATTACCACTCATTCACAAATTTTATGTCCTTTCTCTCTAGCCTAATATGGGTTTCTACAAACACTTAATTTAATTTTGTTACAAGCAGTCAAGCACATATATAGGTATGTATGTGCTTAAGAATTAAAAACAGCAAATAAAAAAACTTTAAAATAGATGAATATCTACTTAAAGAATTAAAAACAGTAAATGAAAAATTAATCTCTAAGCAGTAAAGCACATAGCCACATATTGCCAAAATAGAAAAATTAACATAACACAGCTGGCAGCACAAAGAAACTAACATCTATCAGCACCCCACGCTCACTCAATGCTTTCAAACCAAAAGGTTAAGGAAATTTTACTGGCTTAAAGTTGTAAAAGCTAAAGCAACTTGTGAAAGAAGAGAAGAAGTCACAACTTGCAGCAACAAGAAGAAGAAAACCTTGTGGCAGGAGAAAACTAAGTAATCTACAGGAGAAGAGTTAGCGACAGAAGCAATCGCCGGCAGAAGAGGTGCGTCGTGAGCGAAGTCTCTTTTAATTTGAAGTGAAAAAAGCTGAGAATTGTCGATGTCGATGTCGAAGTCTCTTTCTTTAGGGTTCTCTCCCTCTTTTAGTTTTAAGTCGATGGGTCATGGCCCATGGTTTAATTCAATGGCCCTTAGGGTTTTGATCCAGCTGCCAAGGAGCTCGACTTCCAAGTTGACCACTCGCAATGCTGCTTGCTCACCCCCCACGCTCACTCAATGCTTCGAAACCAAAAGGTTAAGGAAATTTTACTGGCTTAAAGTTGTAAAAGCTCACGCAACTTATGAAACAAGAGAATTAGTTGCAACCAGCAGCAGCAAGAAGAAGAAAATCTCGTGGAAGGAGAAAAGAAGTTGTCTGCAGGAGAAGAGTTAGCTGCAGAAGCAGTCACTGACAGAAGAGGTGTGTCGCAAGTCGAAGCCTCTTTTAATTTGCAGCAGTGAGAAAATTGAGAATTGTCAATGTCGAAGTCCCTTTCTTTAGGGTTCTCTCCCTCTTTTAAGTGCCCATGGTTTAATTCAATGGTCCATAGGCGCTCGACTTAGCAGCTGCCCCCAAGTCGACCGCTCGCAATGCTGCTTGCTCACTGGCCACTGCTCACCATGCTGCTTGCTCACTGCCTGGACACCTAAACATCGTCATGGCGAAGCCATGACAACTATGCTCAGCATATTCATGTATCATAAGAAACACGAACAAAGTGTACATTTTGGGTAAAAAACATTTTGTAGTTGCGGAAAATCATAAGAGAGAGTGTACCGTTTGGGTATCCCCTCCACTAGAGAAGAATCGATCAGTATGAACCCTCTAAATATTGCTAGTTATAACTATCGCTATATTTTACTTTAACTGTCAGGCAAGGGTCAACTAGGCAACTAGGGAATAATCAGTATATTAAAATAGGTAGTACATTTTGAGTGAGCATGTGACCACATGGGTAAGTTAGTTAAATTTGAGTGAAGGATAAGAAAAGTAGTGAAGGTTAGGAGATTTTATTTTCAGCATTTGTTCCCTTATAATAGATGTATTGGGAAGAGTATTCCCCAAGTATTGAAATGGTAATTGTGTAATGAAACTAAGGAGCTAAGTTTTCAGTTTCAGCTGCTTCTCCTTATTTTTCTCTCTCTCTCTCACGAACTCGATATGAATTACCGAGTTTTTATCTCCTGTTTCCTCCTTTTTTTCTTTGACTTCTATCTCTACATCTCTATCTATCTCTGTTTCTCTCTATATTTCTAGTTAGGTACCAACAGGGCCTGACAAATTGGTATCAGAGACAAGTTTAACCCAAAACCGTCATCTTCTTCCTTATATTCCTCTGTTTCTTTTTTATCTTCAACCTCTTAAAACTTCTCTCTCCCAATTCTAAACTAAATTCTATCTCTTCTATTCTTTTCTACTCACCAACCACTACCCAGAACCAGCCAAGAAACACCAACAACAACTTCAGATCACAGCCACAAGGCAGCAGAAAACGAATTTACGGTGCTCTGTTTTCTGCCGAACCTTGTTGAAGCATTAAACCACTTGGAACAGGTATAAATCACTTTTATCTTACTCGAAGCAAAGGGAAAACATCCGACCTCGCAACAAAGCAAAAAAGATATGGCATCTACACATCAAAAAATTGCACCCAGTCCAAATCCCGAAAAATACAGGGAAGATTGCACACTTCCTACTCCATTCATGTCCAAACTTAAAAAAAGACTAATTTATCATTGGGGCAGCTCCAGGAAGATAAATTGTAGTCACAAATAAGTGACTTTATTTGCTACATTAATGCATGCAACAAAATTCAAAGTTCATAGTGAATGAAAAGTTTATTGCCATAAATGGCCAATGTTTTGGAAAAAGCTTATACTATAATAAGCTCCCACAATTTAAAGTTTTATATCTCAGGCTTATGGTATTGTCTTCTTTGATAACCGGTTATCGAATTGTGTAGTATGACGCCACACATTACATTGTGGAAGACGTAATTATAAATTAATAAGTTGTATATACAGTTCAGCATGTTTCCGGGATAGCTAGCGAGTACTAATAAAGGTTGATCCGTGACTGCCACCGTTAGAACAATGCAAATGATTGATCAGGGGAAGGTGGCTTGTTTCTTGCTGGATTTGGTCTGAGGACATAGAAAACCTTAACAGAGATTCAATTTGATAAACGAAATTATGTATACTGTACGGGACAGAACACAGAGAGATAACCATTCCTCATTATTTACATCATGCTTATAAGACGCTCATGCTAACCCTATTTTCTGTGAAGACAAAGTCCCCAATATTAGCCAAAAAAGAACAAATATAGTATGAGATGCATTTACCATGCCAGGATGAGGTTGCTTGCAAGTCCTAGAATCATATGGCGAGTGGTGAAATTTTGGTTCATCAACAAAATCAGGTTCTGAAAAAAAAAATAGGAAAGAAAGAATGAGGGAAACAGTTAAGATCACAAAATATGATTAATAAGATTTCATATGACTAAGAGTTTATAGCTAGGAAAAGGAAAATACAAGTGAGCGAATCCTTACTAAGAGAAGGTTGACATGTGCTAAAAAGGAACAGAAGTACCTTTACTGTATCCACTGGAAGGATATTATAATCTCTTCTTACTTTACTACAATTTTCTTATGTTACATGTATCTGCTTTATAGTTGTGGTAGATCAGCAGGATAAACTGCTGACTTACTATGTGTCACTCGACATTATGATTTATGATTATAAAAAAATGTAACAGTTCAAGTAAAATTTGTGTTTGATTACATCTTAATGCATCTTAATAGTTCACCTCTTAATGCATCTTAACAGCCCACAATTTTGTATTAACAGCCCACATTTTTGTATTAAGAAGTGCTCTGAATAGTTTAGACTCATATTTATATCTTAACTATTCAGAGGACCTCTTAATACAAATATGTGGGTTCTTAAGATGCATTAAGAAGTGAATTGTTAAGATGTATTAAGATGCAATCAAACACCAAGCCTTCATATTTGCCTAAAAACAAACATCAAAGCCAAAAATTAGCAAATAAAAGAGTAAAAAGTGGTTGATAACTACTCAAGTAGAGACAACCCCAAGTAGGAACTACTCATGTGCTAAAAAGGAAAAGAAGTGCCTTTACTTTATCCACAGGAAGGATAGTATAATCTCTTCTTACCTACTCATCAGTTCATACATACTATAAATTGCAAGTACCATACAAACAAGCCAAAACATAAACGGATAGATGGATGATGAAAAAAATTGAAACAATTAAGTTGTCCTTATCGAAAAGAAGATCCCAAGTAGTAAAACTAAAGGAACATAAATTCACTGTCAAAACAATACCAGATCTTAATTAAAATGAATCAAGTAACTATAGGCAAAAAGCATATTTACCCGCCTGTGGTCGTCGACTTGTAAGCAATTGACCACTAAACTTTAAAAATATACAATTGCACCATTGTGCTTTCTAAAACTGAAAATTCAGGCCATTCCATCCAATTTCTTGGACGGAAGTCAAATAATTACACACGTGGCATTGAAAAAAAAAACAAATTATTATTATTTTCTTATGTGGCAATACAAAAAAAATCATTAATTATGTGGCAAAAAATGATTAAAATAATAATAAAATTAAAATAAATAATAATTAATTCATTATAAAATAAAATATTTAATTTTAAAAATAAAAATTAAAAATTAAAATAAATATTTAGAATTAATGATTAATAATTAATCATTAACTTGTAAAATGATAATTTTATTTTTATTTTAAAAATTAATTATTAATCATTCGGTTAAAAAAATCATTAACTTGTAAAAAATTATTTTTTCCACATAAAAAATGTGTTTTGTTTTTAAAAACAAAAACAGAATTTTTTTAACTTGTAAAATAAAATTTTGTTTTAAAAAAAATCTGCTTTTTTAAAATTCTGTTTTTGTTACAAAATTCTGTTTTAAAAAAAATCTATTTTAAAAAACAAAAACAGAATTTTTTTTTTAATTTTATTATTTTAATTATTTTATTTTAAAATTAGTTTTTATTTTTAAAATTAATTATTTTATTTTAAAATGAAATTTTTAAAATGAATTAATTATTATTTATTTTAAATTTATTATTATTTTAATCATTTTTTGCCACATAATCAATGATTATATTTTTTAATTTTTTTTTGTATTGCAACATAAGAAAATAATAATATTTTGATTTTTTTTTTCAATGCCACGTGTGTCCGTCCAAGAAATTGGACGAAATGACCTGAATTTTCAATTTTAGAAACAACAGTGGTCCAATTGCATATTTTTAAAGTTCAGTGGTCAATTGCTTACAAGTCAATGACCACAGGCGGGTAAAGGTTTTTGCCGGTAACTATATCAATGAAAAGAAAGACAAGAATAAGGAATCAGTAACAAGGGCAATTTGCATCACTGCATATAGGAGAAGAGCTGTTCCTAGAGATGCCAATGATGTGGCAATCGACAACACCTCACCTGGCACCTGGCCCCTAACAGGTCAGATAAGGGGGACAAGTAAGTGGAATAGGATCAAGGGGGAAATATGGTCAACCTAATTATAAAATTGGGAAGGAATATGTATGGCCACCACCCACCACCCACCACCCACCACCCACCACCCACCACCCACCATTATATAAGTTATTGTATGTACAAATACACATGTAATAAAGGATATAAACTTTAAAGCTTTCTCTATGACATCGCCTTTCTGCAAACCTTGTTGGTAAAAGTAGCATGCCCTCAAACTAATCACATTGGATATGATAAACATTTATTTTGTAATCTTCTTCGTTTATTAATAAAAAAAAATATTCATTTAAAGACATTTATTTATCCATGTTTAATTAGTAGAATTAATTGAGATAAACTCATAGTTTTGAAAAAATACTTTTAGAATCATGATAAGGCCATGCTAATGATATCTAAAATCTACATAGCTCAAAACTAGAACGTTCTTAATCGTTGATCACTAATATGGGGTTACTGAATCCGGATAGATTAGTACACACTATACTTAAGGGGTGTTTGATAAAAACTGAATGAATCTGAATCTGAATCTGAATGAACTGAATCTGAATGGAAAAAATTGTTTGATAATTGACATGTTTGAAACATCTGAATAACATATTTTAATTATTTTACCCCTCTAAAAATATTCAAAATTGTTATAAATTTATTTAATATTACTTAATATAATAGTTAATATTGTAAAAAAAACAAAAAAAAAACTTCATTTAGCCCAAAAAATGACACTAAACCATTTAGCCCAAATCGTCTGAATGACTGACCGATTCAGCCATTCAGTCCTAAACAAATAGCCCCTTACTCTTTTAAAGAGAATCATTGATCTCATAATTATTTGTGTAGAGACACTAAAGCAAGTATGTAGGTGTTTATTGAAAAATAAGTTCACACCTAATGAAGTTTTACTCGCCTGTGAATAAGAGTTCCTATAGTGATAGTAGTACAAGTGATCCTTGGACTTGAAAGCATCATAGTACCTTATGTATTTTGAATTATACTTTGTCATATTCCTTAAAACTCTTAGTAAATAATACGGTATGTTCGGATATAATAAAATGTACATGGAGGTAAGTGAATAATTAACAAATGATCTACTACTTCCAGTAAAGGGAGAGAATGTCATATGTGATTCGATAAATGATAACTTGAAAATTCCTGGCCAGGGTGAATGAAAATTAGAAAGGAGTTTCTAATTTACATTAACTAGAGTTGTGCATTTTAGAATCGAAATGCATATGATTAAATAAAAAAAAAAACTTGACAAAAATTCCATGTTTTATATTTGATCGGGACATTGTATGGTAGAATTATTAAATTGTATGGCAACTATTTACGAAATAGGTTCCTTGTGATTAAACGTTGATTTCATACTATCTGGATAGTCATGATATGTTGAGAGGTGTCACTCATGATGTAGAATAAATATATTTATTTATATTTGAATTAAAGGAGTTTAATTCATTATAAATAATATTAGAATGTTCTAATTTATTTATTCTACTACCAGTATGATATTGAACCTAAAGGGTGTGACCATAAAAGAGAAATATTATTTTAGAAGTAATTGGTTTGATAATAAGAAATTAAGTATATTTAATTTATATCAGGGTGGAATAAATTAAATAGCTTAATATTTATAATTAAATATTTGGAGAAATACTAATTCTGAGTTATACTTTGTCATATTCTTATTATTATAAATTAAATGTGAAACAATACTGGCAGAGATACTTGAAACATCAAACAAGTGTTTATATAAAATAATACTATACTTGAGAACAGAGACAACAGGTGTTCCTGCTTACCTTCAACTGGACGCCTGATCGGAGACTCAAATGCTCCAGGTGGAAGTGGATCAAAATCAATACCAAGTGGTGGACCGTCCTCTCTATAATGTCTTCCTAGTTGCCTCTTAACAGAAGTAATGGCAACATTCTCAACCTGAACCTTCACTTTCAAATATCCTGAAGGCCCAGTCCTGCCTTGTGAACCCTTCACATCTATTGGTACAATGTTACCTTTCTGTGTTAAATTTCTTGATGTCACAACACCGCGAGGATCTGTGCTTTGAGGAAAATAACTATCCTTTAAAGGAGAGCTACTTCCTGAAGAAGTATCATCCGTACCACTATGATTTTGAAAAGAATGATTCCCAAGCTCATTTGATATGTCTGCACCTGGGAATTCTTCTGTAGCAAACCTTCTACTTTCAACTTCCCTAGGATCAAAATGCCTGAGCTCCCCTTGTTTTGTGCTGCCACATGAATCCTGTCTAAGTCCACTGCCACGATCCTGTATAACACCACTTGAACGATCTTGCTTACCATGTGCAGTAGTGTTGTCCTGCGACTTCTTGTCCTTCAACCTTCTGTGGCAAAACCACCCAGAAATTTGTTTTTCTGTCAATCCTACTGACTCCGCGAGTTGTAATTTCAAGGACTCTGTTGGATATTTGTGTTCTAGAACACATAAAAGTAATATTTCACTATTATTTGTGTAAAAAATACGTAATTTAGATGTATACGGCAATAAGAGATATGACATAACAGCTTCCATACCTTCATATAATTTCTCTAAAGCCTCAATCTGGGATGGTGTCTTAACCTTTCGTTTTGGTTTCTTCTCTGGAAGAGTGTTGTTGTCATCAGAATAATTGTCACACGATTCTACTACATAAATTTTTTTAAGGAAAGAAAAAACAATTTTAGTGCTCTGTTGCAGTAGCTATGATAGAAATATAGAATATAAATTCAATTACTTATTTCCAATCTCATCAGCCAATTGACATAACTGACAGCAAGAAACCAACCGATAGTTTTAATATATATAAATGCATGTTGTAACGATAAAGCTTAAAAACTCAGGTACAGGCACATGTCCAAGAATAGCCTTAATCTCCAGGAAGTAAACCATAAAATCATCCACTGGAATAGGTATGGAATGTCGATGAAGGAAAATATTCATGTTAACCACATATCAACATTCGTACATATGAAGATACTGATAAAAAGGCAAAAGATCATGTGTCCCTTGTGAATTGCCACCTAGGGTGTGACAGCTTTGAAGCAACTGTTAGAATCCCAAGTCTCTCCCCTTTGAGAGCCTAAATACATGCCTGTGATGATCCAATCAAGAATAAAAAGAGTAATACACTATTCTAATTTATGTAACTACTAAGTCTTTGTACACATAAATATTTCTTTGGGCTTTCTTATGTCCTCAAATCAAAATACAGCGGAAATAAATGGAATTATAACAAGAGGCACATGATCCATTATCAAACTTGCATCCTTAGCCAGTAAATCAGAATATTACAACGATTCACTTGTTAGAGAACTAAATAAATCCCCGAAATTTTAGATAAATTCTGAAATATTTTTTCACCAACCCACAGATTGACAAAGCTAAGAATCAATTTGCTAACCCCTACGGAATCCGTAACCACACGGATTTGCTCTAGCAGAGCATCGTGACTAATATATGCAATACTAGGAAGAAAATAGTAAATCGAAGAGCATTGCCCAAAGCTAATCAGAGCGCCATAGAAGTAGCTCTCTTCAAAACTACCAAACGAAAGCATACTAACATAAGAAGAAACTATTGTCATAGAGATAATTACATCTACATCATCTACCACATAGTATTTTCCTGTTTCTTTTTTCTATATCTACAATATACTCTATCTAAATGATAATAGAGACAACTATGACTTGACTAGTACAAAATCATAGTAGTTGAACACAAAATTCACATACATGTTGTTTTTGTCTTTTTGCTTAAAGTTAAAAATTTTAGTGGAAGCATTTACCAACACAAAAGAAGTTAAACATCAAAATATTAGTTAGTACATTGTCCGAACCTCTCTGTTTCAACTTTTAAAATTTGAACAGACAGTTTAGTGCAAGTCATCAACAAAAGGGTAAAAGTCTGCTATGGAGGTGTAGCCAGCTTGACCTCTTCATTCCTCTAAAGTCTAAACTCACACTAAAAGGAGAAATTTATTAAATTAGAAAGAACAATATCTTCTATACTTTCCTTTAGATAAAAGAAGTAGAATAGAGAGAGACAATATCTTCTTTACTGCAGATGTAAATTTGTTAAAAGGTCTATAGTTCCACAAAAGAAGAGAAACTCATTTACACAGAGTCTATACAAAGACATAAAAGGGTAGAAAAAGGTAAACCAATTCCCAAACCCAGTCAACCCAAGTAGAACAGCTCCCCTACAAAAACGAACCATCCAAGAAAATACCTACTATCTTAGCTCTGTAAGAAAACCATTTCCAAAAACTCAAAAATTTCATTACCTTATAAACAGAAGGCTAAAGGCACACTACTTATTTGAAAGTCCAAAGACACTACCTTACGTAAACCCTTTATTAATAAGAAACCTACCGTAAGCCTTTGGCATCATTATTTAATGCATATCAATTCTAACTTGTATATACCACATTCAGCTTCCTTCTCTTTCTTTCTTCTTTTTTAGTTCCTTAATAAGTACTTATATCTTGATAGGTACCCAATACATAAAATTACACAACAGGTCCAAACACCAATATCCCCTTTGAACCGCCACTACAACACCCTATACAAACCACCATACTTTAACACAAATTTCTTCATTATGTCTGAGAAAGGAAATAAAGCACACAAATAAGACTCGTGTTGCCAAAAACAAAAAAAGATGAAGACTATCAACCAAACTTGACAAGCTGAAAATGTGTTTCCAAAAAAAATCTCTTATCAAGCTCCTGCCAAATGATCCAGTCAGAATTATATTCCTCTCCAACATTCTGATGCTTTCAAATTCAATTATTACGGGGTTTGACAGCCATAGAAACATCTAAAAGTTTTCGCCAGTTACATATAGAACATGTCAATCAAATAAATAAGTCCACAACCCTTGATGACTCATATCTTACCCTCCAAATTCTCAAAAGCATTTTCATATCGTATGATACAAAACAAAACTACATAAGAACCATTAGCAGATAAGTCTCAAGATGGAATAAAAAAAATTCAAATCCAGTGTGTTTGATTCTGTATAACATGTATAAGCTAGTTCATCACAAACCAATTAAGTAACAAATTCCTTTTGCTTTTGAATTCCAGCAGAGTCATCACCACAGTGCAGATACACTTATCAAATGAATTACTCCAAAACATGAAACAAAACAAACGAAAAAGAGGAAAAATTAGACCAAATTCTTAACAGTCAAACAACATTATCAAAGTCATGCTAAACCCAATTAACCGCATATAAAAACCAGAATAATAGATTATTATCATCAAAAATTGAAAGAGTAAGAATTCACATCCTATTAAAGGGTTTTGTGAGAAAATGAGGGGGGGGGGGGGGGGGAATCTCGTTGTTGTACCTTCCATGGATGTAAAATTTCTAGGGTTTTACCCTCCTCTTCTGTTATTGCACAATTGAATCAGAATGTCAGCTCCATTTGGCGGACAAATCTCGAAATTGTATGTATGAGGCTTGTATTGGAAATCTATAAAGAACAGATATTGGAATTATTCTGGGTTTGTTTACTGGGAAATTTTGCTTTCTGAACTTTGCGTTTGTTTGAAGGCAGTAAATGAAAATTTGATAATTATTTTACTACTAATTTATGAGGAAATGAAATATATGAAACTTGTTCTTCTAATATTTTGTATTATATGTGTTTTCTTTCTTCCCTGGGAGCATGAACCTTTTTGTCGTAACACGGGAATTCTCTTAGTTTTAAAATATAATATTAAAGTTGACTTTTTAAAATTAATGTAATTTAATTTTTTTTTGAAAATAATAAGTAATATAATTAATAGTACTATATATTAATTCAGAATTTTTATAATTATATTACCTAAAGTAAAATTAATTATAATAATTTTTTTTAAAAATATCTCACACTAATTGTAAAAAATAAATATTAGTCCCTATAATTTAAACAGAGTAATATATTATTTCTTCATTTTCTTTAAAGTATTGAATTTGTTGAAGGACAAAAATTAAACTTTTAATAGATTATTCTCTCCATTTTACAAAAAAGATATTCATTTGATTTTTTTAATCACTATAAAAAAATCTTAAAGGTAGACATCTAAAATTTGTGCATTTTTATCTAACAATGAATGGAGGACAAAAACAACATTTCATCCCAAGGCCAAGATGTCCAAGATAAGAATACGAGGCCAAGAACAAGTATTCAAAGCCCTCACGATAACTTTCAAGCAACAAATTACGAAAGGCAAGACAAACGACTAATAGATATTTGTCAAATGTGGGTTTTTTTGTCCTTTTGTCTATATCTACCTGAACCCGGTATAATCAAACTTGACGCCATTGTGTAGTTCTCGAAAAGAGTTTTCCGAAATGGTATGACATCCTTGTTAACTCTTCCCGGTTTAAAAATTGTGAATGTTTCAGCACGCAACACAAAAAAACTGTCATCGCGACACGAAAATCAATGCAGGTGGACCCCACCACAGGCCAACCACAGGTGGACCTACGACAGGCTCTGGGCATATAAGGTAGTTTTCATCTCATTTGTAGAAGAAGAAAAAAGAGATGAAAAAAGGAAGCATTTAGAGAGAGAATAAGTGGTATTTAGAAGGAGAAATAGAGAAAGGAAGTGAAAAATTCCTCTAAATCCAATCTAGATCTTGTTTGTGTCATCAAATATTTTATTAATTTTGAGTCAAACCTTCCATTTCCAAACTCAAAGAGGAAGAATTCATCATTCCCAAGGTGAAAGATTTTACCTTTATGTAAATCTAGCATAAATCTAGCCTAAATCTTTTTCATTTTATGAATTGTTGTATTCAAACTTTGATTGTTGTTACTTAATTTTCATTTTTAGGCTCTCTTTCCATCCTATATCACATCTGAGATGTATGGATCCTATTTTTTTGGATTATGGATTATTAGAGAGGATTTCTCACGGATGTAATTTCCTCCTAATTACCTGATGATATCCTTCTTATGATTTATCAACTTTACTCTGATTTGACTCCTTTTTTTGATTATGTTTCTTGAGAGGAGTTAGTTTCAAGATCACCCCAAAATATCATAGATTCATATTTAGTGGTAAGGGGATCCCATCTTTTGGCCGACAAGAGATTCTAATAAATTGAATCTCCTGATAGCTAATTTGGGATATATTTTCGATTAAATTTTGATCGCGATATTTTCTACATCCATGGGATCTTAGATCTATGAATCTCATTTTCTAAATTCTAAGTATTCTCGATAGATCTCGTCCCTCGTGATATTATTATTTCATTGTGCAATATGTAGATTTAGGGTTTAAACAAATCTTTTCCTAAACTCTAAACTCCTTTTATAGATCTCGATGTATTGTTTATGGTGATTCTGAATCATGTGAGCCTAAAAATGAAGTCAAGGCCCTTAAACATCGTGTTGAACGGGAATTAATGGAATTCCCACGATGGACCTAGTTGACGATTGTAATGTTTGCGATTCGATCATTGTAAATGTAAATGTGGTCCTTAAAACGATGTGATGCCCCTAAATTTGGGTACCTTCTGTAACGCCCGAGAAAATTGAATTTTTAGGAGAATTAAAATTTTATTTTAATATGTGGATTAAATAAATTTAATTGATTATTTATGGGAGCAAGCTAATTGGAGGTCGTTCTATGACCTAAACATATCAGAACGTCGTAGTATTTTGGCTACGTGGTAGAATTAAAGTGTTTGAATTTCCAAGACGAAAATAAAAGCTTTCCGAATTTTTTTTCGAAAAACACTATTCACGCATTTCTGCTCAGGAATTATTTTTGAACTTTCGAGAAATACGTAACGATAGAATATCAAGATAAGATGGAATATCCAATAATATTTCAGTTATGGAAAACGTAATATTTCACCTGTGGACTTAAAACCTAACGGTTATAAGAAAGGGATTTGCGAGAAGGAATTTAAATGCGTATAGTAAATTAAAGCGATAATCGTATAATACGTAGATATTGTACGAGGTAATGAATACGAGTATGATACGAAGTATTATACGAGTATGTATGGATGATGGTATGTCGTATATGTTGACTAAGTATACGAATTAGAATACGGAATTAATGCGTATATAACACGTTCCAAGGCTTTAAGCCATATATGATTATAATTGTAGGATTATGAAGGAAGTGTATAGTTTAATTGGGATTGGGTTAAGCCCAATGTGAACTAATGTTAAAACCAAATATTGGTTATTGTAAAGTCCAAAATGAATTAATGAACAAGCCCAAAGATTTGTTAATAAAAGCCCAAATTGTAAGAAAGCTAATTAAACCTTAAGCCCAAAATATTAATGCAATGGGTTAGGGTGACCCATGGGGCAACCCATGATCACATGGTTGAATGTGATGACCAAGTAAAATAAGTAAGGACCAAGTAAACTTAATGATTAAGTAAAGGAAGTAAGGAGCAAGTAATCTTAAGAGCTAAGCAAGAGATAAGCTAAGTATTAAGCAAATAACTTAATAGTTAAGTAAGTGTGGTGGGCAAACAAAGTGTTTTTATGTGATGAACAAGTAAAGGATAAGCTAGGTGCTAAGCAAGTATACTTAAGGACTAAGTAAGGGTGATGAGAAAGTAGACTTAAGGGCTAAGCAATGGATAACTTAAGTGGTGAGTAAGCAAAAAGTGTGGTGGCCAAGTTAACTTAAGAGCTAGGTAATGAATAGTAAGGAGGTGGATGGCTTAATGACCCTTATGCCCTAACCTAGCAACTCCTATAAATAGCAAGCTTGCATTTCATTTGTTGTTTGTTTATTTCATCCAACACTTTATACATTATAAGTTGAGAGCCTATTGGGTTGAGAGAAAAAGCTAGAAAAGCTAGAGTTTATATTTCAAGAAGCAAGAAGAAGATTAAGGTTTAGCAAGTGATCATCAAAGGGTAAGCCATCTTGAACCATGATTCTCTTTCTCTTCTATTGTTAGAGAAGTGGGTGGTGGTAGAACATGTATGCTAAGAAGGGGTTGGAATAATGAATCAAAGGGCTTAAGTATTAATAAGTCGTAATTAAGTCATGTTGTAAGATAAGCAATTAATGAAGTTATGAACTTAAGAAGAACTTGTAAAAGCTTGTAACATGTTAACATTAATGGAATTAGTTTGATAATAAGAAGCAAGAATGGTGGTTAAAAGATTAAGATCATGATAAGTCATGGAATAATAGTAAGTAATCTATATTATCATAAGGTACAAACTTATAAAGAACAAGTAATAACGTATCATGATTATAAGTTAATGAAGTAAGTATGTTAAGATGTTAGTATGATGAATTGAATCCATTTGAAACGAAAAACAAATCTTAAGTAACGAAGTTTCACCGGAATTCACACGATTAGACGACAATCGTCGAATTCGTGAAATTCTCGGAATGGAAGTCAAATTTTGATATTTAGCTTGGAAACGTTAGTTTTTAATAGAGATAAGTCTTATTTGGCATTATAGAGTTGCGGACTCGAAAATGATCGGATTCCGACTTAGAACGAAGAAACGAGCGTTGAACGTTCACGAACGTTTATCGTTTTCGTTAAAAATGGACTAATATGTGAAATTTTAGCAAACAAAGTCGAATAGATAAAATTCTTTCATGAACACATAGAGTATGTAATTTATGAACCGTAGGCTCTTGAACGAGCCAATTCGGACTTATAACGAAGAAGTTACAAGTCCGAAAATCTCACAAATTTGAAAAAATATCATCAAAATTTACGTGGCTTAGAGTCCGGCATGGCACAAGGCGACTCAAAGCCAAAAGTCCGCGCTTGCATGCCAAAGTAGCCATAGTCCCTATCAGCAAACTCGCATTGCAAAGACACAAATAACAAAGAGACTAGCGCCGCGTGTGCCGAGTCCGGGTTTTTGGGCAATAATGGGTGACGCCAGCAAATGCGACACCACCAGTAATAATAGCCTTGATCCTTGTGACCTTGAACCAAGAACTACATAGTGAAGAATGGTTACAAGTAGAGCTTGAATGGACATTATTTAACAATGAACTAAGAGACTTAATAAAACATTGGTAAGTTATAACTAAACCTCAAGTGTGATCACTTAGAGTTAAAGAAAGTTAATTGAATGTAAAGAGGAACGGTGTACAATAAATGTACATAACCAATGCCGATTAAGTGTCAATTAATAAACGTAAGGACGTTAGTAAACTGTGAGGAAGGATAATTAACTCGAACCGAGTTGTAATAATGGAATAATTTCAATTAAGTTATAGAAAGGAAAGAAGTTGATAAGAATTATGTAAAAGAACGATGGCAAGCCGGAACCAATAAATAACAAATCTAATACGTAATTAGATTGAGAAGAAGGGTAAGATTCTTTAAGAACTATGTATGTTCATTCATGACCTAATGTGGTATGTTATGTGGTTATGTGTTGTAGAGACCGTAAAGACTCAAAGGAAACATAATTATACTATAGCAGACGCTGAAGGAAAGTTTTTCTTAAACGCTTGTCTAACCTTCATGTTAGCCAAGTTTTCAAATGATTCAAGTTATGAGATGCATGTATGGTTTTAAAGAAAGAGTCGAGGCCAGTTTTAACTCGGCTAGACTAATCTTGATAGATTGATTGATTTATTTACAAGTCTTTCAATATAGAATTGCTAACGCTATCCTACGCTAATTGTTTGGTATGGATTCAAGGTAAGCATGAATATGAATAAACAAATGTATTTTCATCGAGTATTCGATGGGCACGTGAGGTTGGCATAACTTAAACGTACACACGTTTAATGGATGTAGTGTTGATCAACATAGAGTACTATAGGCTGATCACCTAGAAGTGCTCATAAGATATGCTGGACTTACGGACTTCGTGTCGGGTTGTTCTTTTCAAAGAAATTATGAAAACGCTCATGGTCTTGGACCAGAATTGGTGTTTTACTGAATATTGTAATGATAAAACGTTTTGAAGGAAAATGAACGCTATTTTGAAATATTGATAGTACTTCATAACTATTATCCAGTTATTGAAGATATACGATTCTTATGTTTCAAGCATGCTTTTTAAATGAAATTGTTGTATGCTGAGCTTGTTATGCTCACTCTTGCTTGAACCATATGAATGCAGCTTAGACCGAATGGACCAAAGGATTCAACAAGGATAAAGGGAAGGCTAAAGCGAACTTGTAGATTACCTATGTAATAGTATAGGTTTGTAATGATAATATTTGATATTATGACAAGAACAAATGTAACAGTTATAAAGAACACAGGGAATAGTAGTATTGTTTTGGAATATATATAAAAGACATATTAGTTCTTTTGAGGCATTTCAATTGAATGTTTGTGAACTCAGTAGCTATGTAGTGGAGCACCATATGTCGGGTTGGAAGAGACCCAGATTTGGGGGCGTCACAGGTTGGTATCAAAGCATTAGGTTATAAAACTTAAGGGAGAAGAACCTTGGGCTAATAACCTCGTTAAGGAAGAGAAGTCAAAGAAAGTAAACTTGAGATTTACTTAAGACGAATGAGTTAATAAGGTATTGAGGAAACTCGATGACACCAAAGATTTAAAAGATGGAAAGTAACCTAAATAAATTAAATGTGATTTGTGCTTATACTATTGTGTGTTATGTACTAATCAACATGTTATGTGTTATTGTAGGATGTCGATCGATAGTTTGATGTATAGAGATATACACGCGTTAAGCGAAGAAATTGTGAACAGAGTGGAGTCTGTACCCATGCCCGTGGCGGAGGTACCATTAGTGATTCTAGAGGAGTCGGAGACAGTGGAGTATTTTTCTGAGGAAGACTACTCCGAGGGAGATGTAGCTTGGACATCATACATGGATATGATGAGCGATGTGGAGGAAGGAATGGAAGTAACATATGTTGATACGGTGGTACCTACACTAGAGTCATCACCTCTAGATGCAATGAGATCATTGTATCTGGCAGAGCTTGACAAGAATGTGCAACTGAGTACAGTGGTGCAAAAACAGAATGAAGAGATTAGTGCTCTTTATATAGCGAAGGAGTTTGCAGAAGCAGATTTTGAGTCAGAGCATGATGAGAAGGTGCTCATGATAAATAAGGCTAGGGATTTTAAGAAGGAGGCCGATGAGCTTCGTAGGGAACTGGGGGAGAAGGATCGGAAGATAGCACGTATGTCTTACATCCATATGAGTGCTCATAAGGATTTGGATTTCAAGCTGAAAGTTGCTTGTTATTCCATAGAGTCGGGACAGACTCGACATACTATTAGTCGGGATACTGTAGCGAAGATTGTGAATGAGAAATATGAGGACGCTGTTATGCATTATTAGAAGTCTAAAGTTATTAATATATGTGTAGTGACGTAAAACCCTCTTTTGTATAAAAGGGTAGTCTTTTTATAAATCCCAACTTTTGTGAAGTTCAATTGCGGGATAGAGATGTAATAGCTTTTGGCTATGGAGAACAAATTGTAAATAGTTTCAAACTATGAAGAAGCATATGAATATAATGAAATTTTCATTTAATATGCTTTGTTACGTATGAGTTGTTATGTGACGAATAATAACGAAGTAAGTAAATAGATAATAATGAAATTTTAGCGAATACGAAGACGACGTAATCCAGAAACGAAATCACATAATGATAATCAAGGGGGTCTGAACAAACATATGCAAGAGTTCGTTAATTTATTAATGGCTGCATTAAATTAAACTGGGGGTAGATTACCCACGGGATCTAGAGTATCCAGAACGACTACCTTTAAAGAGTTTAAAAGCGTAGGTCCGCTGGAGTTCAAAGGAACGACGGACCCATTAGAAACCCAGACATGGGTAAAGGAAATAGAGAAGGCATTTGTTATTACAAACGTAGGTGAGGCGCAAAAGACTTCTTTTGCGACTTACATGATAAAAAGGGAAGTCAACTTTTGGTGGGAGGCTCACCGAGGGGTGAGGCTAGAAATGATCTTGATAACATGGGAACAATTCAAGAAGGTTTTCTTTGAGAATTATTTCCCTACAAGTATGTAAAGGAGGATGGAGATGAAGTTTTTAGAACTTAAATTAGGGAACATGACGGTTCCCCAATACGCGGCCAAATTCAATGAATGGGCAAGGTTTACTCCATGCTAAGTGGACACTGAGGAGAGGAAGGCCCGTAGGTGTGAGCAGGGCCTAAAACCCTTGCTTTATAGTCGGATTTTGACATTCCAGAGTGTTTCTTATGAGACCATTCTGGAAAAGGCGATTATAGCAGAAGGTTGTAGTGAGTCGTTGACTCAATACCACAAAGAAGAGAGGAAGAATAAAAGCAAGGGAGAGGGAGGAACCAAGGCAGAGAATGCAATTGGCAGCATGACAAAAAGAAAGAATTTTAACTCCGGGAATACTAGAGTGGGACAAGGGGATCCTAAGCGTAGGATCGTAGCATGTAAGACATGCGGAAAGACTCATCTTGGATTCTGTCTGAAAGGGAGTATAAGTACCTTAAAACATTAAGATGGAGGAGGAGGAAATAACTTTTGATAATTATATTCTTGAAAATTGTTTCATGAATGATAAAGGTAAGTAAGTATGGGTAGATAAGTAATGTTAATGTTGAGAGAATTAAAGAAATTCTCGGTATGAAGGGGTTGATTAACCATAGAGCTATAATAAATAGTTGTAAGAAAAGTGTGAATCTTCAGTTTTTCAGAAAATCCAAGGTAGTAAATTACGGTAATAAATCACCTGAACATTATTGTTGTCTAACCATGATGCAAGTTAGGAGGATGTTAAGGAAGAAGACGAGTTGTGTGTATATAGACTATCGTAGGAGGAGTAAGTTAGCGGTTAAGAATAAATACCCATGGCCCAGGATCGATGATCTATTTGATCAGTTGAAAGGGGAAAAGAATTTTTCTAAGATAGATTTGCGTACGGGGCATAGTCGGTTGAAAGTAAGGAAGAAGGAGGAGGTACCTAAGATGACGTTCAGAACTCGTTATTGTTATGACAAGTTTCGGGTTATGTCACTTGAGTTGACTAATGTAATGAAGTTAGATTTTCTGTAAGAGGCACCGAGCAAGTCGGTGATAAACAGATAGGTTCTCATGTGAGGTGCTATGGTTGAAGGTACCATTAGCGTCACAGGATTTAAGAGAAAGGTTAAGTAAGACACCTGTATTATCTGTATCAGATGATACGGGGAATTTTGTAGTGTATCTCGATGTTTCGCGTAGATGGCATGATTGTGTGCTCATATAGCATGGCAAAGTCATTGTGTATGCATCACGCCGGTTAAAGGATTATGAGGAGGTCTATCCTACTTATGATATAGAATTGGCAGTTGTAGTTTTTGAATTAAAAATCTAAAGATAGTATTTATACAGGGAGAAGTGTGAGATATACACGGACTCTAAGAGTCTGAAATATATCTCAACACAAAAGAAATTGAATATGAGGTAGGGAAGGTGATTAGAATGGATAAAGGATTACGATTGTGATATGTTATATCATGCAGGGAAGTTAAACGTAGTAGCCGACGCATTAAGTAGGAAAGGTAGGGAAAGCTATCGATGTTAACGACTCAGAATGAGTTAATAACGGAGATGACAAGATCAGAGTTAGAAGTTAAATTACAGAATGAAGGGGTAGAAATGTTATTCACAATGTAGACTCAATCCATGAAATGAAACGAGTTAAGTAAGTACAACTAGGTAATAAGGAATACAAGCGAATGAAGAAGAAGACGTAGGATAAATAGAAGACTAAGTATAGTCTTGTTTTGAAGGAGGAATTTGAGTTCCAAATAATTACGAGTTAAAGGAAGGACTAATAAAAGGAAGATAGCATAATATGTTAATAAATGTTTAACTTCCAACTCAGATTATTGATAGGAAGTGACGAGTCATGGGAATTAAGATAATACCTTCGGTGAAGGTGAAATGAAAGAACCCCAATGTCAACGAAGCATTGTGGTAACTCGAGATTAAAATGAAGAAAAATTTTCCTCAATGGTGCATGTAGTAATAGCGAGATTCTAGGGACAAAATCCTTATAAGGAGGGAAGAATGTAACGCCCAAGAAAATCAGATTTTTAGGAGAATTAAAATTTTATTTTAATATGTGGATTAAATAAATTTAATTGATTATTTATGGGAGCAAGCTAATTGGAGGTCGTTCTATGACCTAAACATATCAGAACGTCGTAGTATTTTGGCTACGTGGTAGAATTAAAGTGTTTGAATTTCCAAGACGAAAATAAAAGCTTTTCGAGAAATTTTCCAAAAAATACTATTCACACATTTCTGCTCGGAAATTATTTTTGAACTTCCGATAAATACGTAACGATAGAATATCAAGGTAAGATGGAATATCCAATAATATTTCAGTTATGGAAAACATAATATTTCGCATGTGGACTTAAAACCTAACGGTTATAAGAAAGGGATTTGCGAGAAGGAATTTAAATGCGTATAGTAAATTAAAGCGATAATCGTATAATACGTAGATATTGTACGAGGTAATGAATACGAGTATGATACGAAGTTTTATACGAGTATGTATGGATGATGGTATGTCTTATATGTTGACTAAGTATACGAATTAGAATACGGAATTAATGCGTATATAATACGTTCCAAGGCTTTAAGCCATATGTGATTATAATTGTAGGATTATGTAGGAAGTGTATAGTTTAATTGGGATTGGGTTAAGCCCAATGTGAACTAATATTAAAACCAAATATTTGTTATTGTAAAGTCCAAAATGAATTAATGAACAAGCCCAAATATTTGTTAATACAAGCCCAAATTGTAAGAAAGCTAATTAAACCTTAAGCCCAAAATATTAATGCAATGGGTTAGGGTGACCCATGGGGCAACCCATGATCACATGGTTGAATGTGATGACCAAGTAAAATAAGTAAGGACCAAGTAAACTTAATAATTAAGTAAAGGAAGTAAGGAGCAGGTAATCTTAAGAGCTAAACAAGAGATAAGCTAAGTATTAAGCAAATAACTTAATAGTTAAGTAAGTGTGGTGGGGCAAACAAAGTGCTTTTATGTGATAAACAAGTAAAGGATAAGCTAGGTGCTAAGCAAGTATACTTAAGGACTAAGTAAGGGTGATGAGCATGTAGACTTAAGGGCTAAGCAATGAATAACTTAAGTGGTGAACAAGCAAAAAGTGTGGTGGCCAAGTTAACTTAAGAGCTAGGTAATGAATAGTAAGGAGGTGGATGGCTTAATGACCCTTATGCCCTAACCTAGTAACTCCTATAAATAGCAAGCTTACATTTCATTTGTTGTTTGTTTATTTCATCCAACACTTTATACATTATAAGTTGAGAGCTTAGCTTGAGAGAAAAAGCTAGAAAAGCTAGAGTTTATATTTCAAGAAGCAAGAAGAAGATTAAGGTTTAGCAAGTGATCATCAAAGGGTAAGTAATCTTGAACCATGATTCTCTTTCTCTTCCATTGTTAGAGAAGTGCGTGGTGGTAGAACATATATGCTAAGAAGGGGTTGGAATAATGAATCAAAGGGCTTAAGTATTAATAAGCCGTACTTAAAGTTATTTATAATAACTCAAATTTTTTTTAAAACATTTATATTACCCTTAAATGATTTTTAAAACATTTAAAATCATTTTTAAATAATTACCATTAATATTAAAATATTAATATACTATTTCTTATAATATTAAAAGTCATCAAGTATAAATTAAAATATTTTAATTCACTTAATATTATTAATCTTGATAATATTTAATTCACCTCTTAATATTATTAGTTCACTAATAATACTTTTATTAAACACTAATATTCTTAACATCTTAATAATATTTTAATACTTTACTAATATTATTAATCCTCTTAATAATATTTTAATCATGCATTAATATTATTACCTTAATAATATCTAACTTATAATACTTTTATTCATTTACCAATAGTATTAATATTTTATTCATTTACTAATATTATTAATTATTTAATAATATTTTATTCCTTTACTAATGTTATTACATTTTTAATAACATTTTATTTAATCTCGAATATTATTATTTAATTAATAATATTTTAATCATCCATAATACTTTAATTTAATATTATTAATCTTTTAATAATATTTTAATCTAAGATTAATTATTTAATAATATTTTAATGAAGCTTTAATCTTAATATTTTTATTTACTTAATAATATCATATTCTAATATTATTAATATCATAATAACATTTTAATAATTTATTTGATCAATAAATAATTTATTCTAATTGTTCACCATTTACAAAACTACTTATTTAATATCCATAAAAGGTCATAAATAATATTTCTTATTATAAATTACCAAAATGCCCTAAAATAGTCATAATATTATATATTTGGAGTATTCAAGCATTAAAATAACAATTTTCTTATTTAAGACATCACTTAACTATTTATTTTCTTTTATTCATAACTTCATCATTTTTAGGAAAAATACCAAACTGATTCCAAAAATTCTTCTTTTACGGTTTTAGGCGAGATATGACCCAAAGAATGATCCCCAAATATTTCTGGAATTTTAGAAAATGATTTACTAATTTTAAAGTGCCCAAAACACTCGGATCTTGCTTCATTTTCATAAATTGAGTTTTGCCCAGAAAACTCTGCAATTTTCAGGGTATACTCTCATAACATATATGAACCTCTCAGTAAACATTTGAATTTTCGATTGTATACGATGAGAAATTCGAGTGTTAATATTTAGGAGTCCTTTACGGAAATAGCCATTACGCACAACCTATAAATCGAAACGCGTCCGTTCTTTTTCCTACACGTAGATAACTTCTTAAGGTAACTCTGTGATTATTCCCAGATTTTTAAAAGACTTGCAACTGACCGAAACAGCCTCAAAAAAAATGGGACAATAGCTATTTTAGGGTTTCACAACCTCAACACACTATGTGGACTATTTTGGGGAAAACAGTCCCCATGTCTTCTATACTTGCTAGATTTGTGTTCTACTACTTGGTTTTACTAGATAACTCATGTATCTAGCACCCCCTTCGACGGATCACAAATCCAAGTTGTAAAACTTGAGTTATACAAGATTTAGTGGAAGAAAAACAAGGTTTCACCCCTTGGAGCACATATGCTCATTTTCTTCCTCTAAGCCTTTGATCTAACACTCAAGATACTTAGTTACATACATGATGATATATAAAACTATGGTATCTTGAGTATTAGTTCATAACCCCAACAAAACTCAAGCTATAATACAAAGTAGAAGACGAAGATGAAGATTAGGTTATACCTTGATTTAGTGGCAACTTTCCTTGATTTACCAAAGTAGTATATAAACTTAGGGTGCATCAAACAAATTAGCACACCTCTCTCACTCTCTCAAAAACTGAACTCTCTCTCTTTCTTTTCTCTCTTGAATGCTACTAGCTTGGGAGAAAAAGATAGAAGAAGAAGAATGAGAGAAAATGAATGTACCTAGCAAATGAATGAGTGATATAACTATTATCCCCCATATTTTTATTGTCCCATGGATAAAAGACTACACCTTATCTCTTCAATTAGCCTAAACATGTGATTAAAGGTGCTAAGTAGATCTTCAACCAATGGGAGCATGACACACTTGTCCTTGTATGTAAGACTTCTACTTATGGAACTTGATTAGCTTAATTTTATTTCCTTAAATGGCCTAATGTGGCCGGTCACTTATGCTCCATTATCTCATCCATTTTGCATTTATTTTAATGCACAAATTTGATTAATCAAAGGTCTAAAATACCCTTAATCAAGTGGGCTAAGTATTGGTTTGTATTTTATTTCTTTTGGGCTTCTCCTTTAATTGTTTTGGGCCATGTAATAAACACAGTCTAACAATTTTAATATATGCTACCCAAATTGTTTATATAGGGTTTCCATTCGCAATCATATGAAATTTAATTACTTAAACATGTGATTTTAACTCATAACCTAATTAGTTTTACTAGAAATAAGTTTAAAATTATTAGTCACTTAAAATAACAAGATTATCCATTTAAGTTAAATACTAACCTTTCCTTATTACCATAACCCTTAGGTTATTTAATTGTTTCACCTAATGTATAATTAGGTTACGAAGCTTTCATTTAGGGTTTTTTAAAATAAAATTAGTTTCTAAAATTTGTAATTAGGGTTTCCTAATTAAGTTAGGTTAACTAACCACCTAGGTCTTGCACAATAGGATTTAACATTTACTAATTATTATAAGAATATAATTTATAATGATCAATAATTCTAAAATAAAATTATTTAAAATTATTCATGTAATATATCACATAAATACATACACACATTATCTTGGCACATATTCCCCATATTTAAAATAAATAAATTAAAATTTATACGCATCATTTCTAATTTATTTGTATAGAAAATATCGGGTGGTTACATTCACCTCCCTTATAAAGATTAAAATCCCCGTAATCACTGTTTTAAAACCTACACATACACATGTATGCGTAGCATATACATCATTGCAAGTAGATCTTGATCATAAATGATCGTACTAATCTTTAACCTAATCACGTAAAAGCTTGTCTATTTGATTAAGCGGAAATTTGATTTCTAAAAGAACTCAAATTCCTTCTTCAAAATTTCTTTATAAAATAATTTACTATATATATGAAAATCATGCATAAGAAAACAAAATTTAAGCGAATAATACACGGAATTGCACCACTATTTGTTATGGTATCACAATCGTCATGTTGTAGACCCTTCTGCTTTGATTTAATCGAAACTGTTGGATGACGTTGGTCCGTGATTGCCAAAGTTCCACTGCCCTTGCCAGTATTCACACTCCCTGCCTCCGTCCTCCTCTTCGGACAATCCTTCACCTTATGCTCGGTCGACCCGCATAGAAAACACCCGTTGTTCATCCTAGGATTGGGGAAGTTGGGAGAGATATGGACCTCCTGCCCGCACTTGATTCGCTTCCCACCAAAAATTTGCCTCACCCTTCATCATATAGGTGGCAAAAGCTGTCTTTTGCTCCTCCGTTATCCTAGCTATCACAAATGCTTCTACAGGGTCAGTTGTTCTTCTAAACCCTGGCGATCCGATTGTCTTGAAGTCTTTGACGTTTTCCGATCAATTATTTGGCTGATTTCCCATGGTTGGTATTCCATTCTGCATATCTCTATCGTCCATATTCGCAAAATTCTATAGCGATGCAGTTTGTCCTCCGACTTTGTTGTGAGTTCTTACGCCCTTTGGTTTCGTGTTTTCGTTTTGGCGGCATTATCATAAATTATTCCTTATTAACTTACATTCTAAGCCTTATCGTATCGTTTAACATATCACACAAAATTTTCAATTCAAATGATCGTGTACTCAAAATATTAGATTTTGAAAACTTTGGTTTCTGATATTAACCAATATTCGGATAAATAATTACTATCTTCATACCAACTTATTTACGTTAATCCAACATAGATCCATATTCATAGCACTTTACATACCATAGCACATACTGCTTTAAACATTCGCTATCCCTTTGTGACTTAAAAGTCGGGATTCATTACCATAACTTATTCAAAATATTACATTACACCTACATACTTATCATATACACAACATAGAATCGGACATATTCAAGTAATTCTAATACTACTTATTTCTTACGCCTTCATTAAGGATCAATTGCTTAGTAATCTATATATTCTCATTATCCTCGATAATCCATTTACACCTAACTATACCTAGTTAAATCGAACTTACAACACATTATGAGTTTAAGAACTCACCACAAACATATGAGTTTAAGAACTCGACATTGACCACATATTCTTTAACTATACTCTACCTATACTGTTATAATATCATTTTTTGAATTAAGTACTATACTTTTAAAATAACCACCTCATTGAGGTAACTTTCAATGTGAGCTTCTATTTCAACTATTGACTTTGATATTGGCTCGAGGATATGGATTTGATCCTTCTTCATGCTATAAGCATATAATAAGCCTTTTCCACCATACATCTACACACATAAATTATCCTGATTAGCATATAGTATATACACGCAGCAAATAATAGTTTTATATAAGTTATCTTTTATTTTGTTTGACGATGGATTTAGTCAATTCATCTCTTTATAAACTCTATATGAGTTATTTATATTTTCAAAGTTTCCCTCTGTTCTAAGGTTATATCCTAAGGTCTATCCCACCTAAGGTTTCTAACCCTAAAGCTCTGATACCAACCTATAAAGCCCCCGAATCCAGGTACTTGAAACCCGAATTCAGTGCTTCACGATACCATTTCTATGAGCAGAATAATACTAATAATAATAACCATAATATAAATAATAAACTTAATTTACATAATTATTAGAGTCTAGCTCCCAAGTACGTAACCTTTAATCATTACTTACAATACATGATAATAAATATATAACATTGTCTTAATAATATTAAACTATTACATAAGATAACATTGAAATCATTTAGCAACCTTTCACTTTCCCTTGTTCTTAGCAGAGCCTTCAGCTTATTCACACTTAGCTGAAAACATTTAAATTAAGCAAGGATGAGCATTTGAGTGCCCAACAAGTAATAACAATTATATATATATATATATATATATATATATATAAAAGCTGGAAGAATTTAAATATTTTCTTTAAACTACCCTTCTACAACAAATCAATAGTTGTGTAGTAATCTGAACCGATAATAATAACATAACAACCCTCTTTAAAATTTCTGAAACTACGTACTGACTATAAATAGGGTTAAGGGGACATACTATGAACATTGTTTTCATTTTTGAAAAGGTTAAGCAGAACTTCATCTGTAAACCGTCGGAACTTACGGGCATGGGGGTGATCAGCCCGTTATACCCTGTATTGATCAATACTACATGCAAGAACGATGTTATCATTCACTCTGTCCACCTTGGGTGCATAAAAGTTTTTCCCGTGTAAGGGATGTTCATACTTGTCGGGATTCCAAACCAAGGCAATTCGGTTGGATAATAATAAGGTTTTATCTTGTTCAACAATAATCTATAATTCAAAATATATATACGGGTATTTAACAAAGGTGTATCAACATGTGGTTAAATGCAATGATTATCCAAGTGGGGACACTTGTATAACCATTTATAGAAATTATCGAACATAATATATATCTGAATTACCATATACTAACATGTTGATAATCAATGAGCGTATATAATATAGGGTTAATAATCTGTACAATAATAATATAATTACGAAACATTCTTACTTTCATGTCCATTGCATAAAGAAAATGCAAAGGTAGGATACTTGCACGATCTTGTTGCTTACAAAATGCAACTTAGTTTTATCTCTTATATCACGACCTATCATTAATCAGATCATTAGTTCGATTAGAACAATATACTATAACATATAATCTTGCATTTCCCAATTAAAACATAACCTAATCACATTATCACACATGTTCAACAATCATTTGCATCACAAATAAACATTAATACGATTCAAAATATCTAAGTCTAAGACTACTATTACAGAACTCAAATATTTGTAAATATCGATTCGTATTATTTTAAATGACTTAATAAATATTTATTAATTTATCATGAATTTTTAAACACAGGAATCATTATTAAATGATTTAAATATCAAACAATTCTATTATCATTTAATTATTATTAAACTATTAATGAAACCGTTGTCAAAATATTAAAGTTATTTATAATAACTCAAAATATTTTTAAAACATTTATATTACCCTTAAATGATTTTTAAAATATTTAAAATCATTTTTAAATAATTACCATTAATATTAAAATATTAATGTACTATTTCTTAAAATATTAAAAGTCATCAAGTATAACTTAAAATATTTTTAATTCACTTAATATTATTAATCTTGATAATATTTAATTCACCTCTTAATATTATTAGTTCACTAATAATACTTTTATTCGCTTACTAATATTCTTAACATCTTAATAATATTTTAATACTTTACTAATATTATTAATCCTCTTAATAATATTTTAATCATGCATTAATATTATTACCTTAATAGTATCTAACTTATAATACTTTTATTCATTTACCAATAGTATTAATATTTTATTCATTTACTAATATTATTAATTATTTAATAATATTTTATTCCTTTACTAATGTTATTACATTTTAATAACATTTTATTTAATCTCAAATATTATTATTTAATTAATAATATTTTAATCATCAAATAATACTTTAATTTAATATTATTAATCTTTTAATAATATTTTAATCTAAGATTAATTATTTAATAATATTTTAATGAAGCTTTAATCTTAATATTTTATTTACTTAATAATATCATATTCTAATATTATTAATATCATAATAACATTTTAATAATTTATTTGATCAATAAACAATTTATTCTAATTGTTCACCATTTACAAAACTACTTATTTAATATCCATAAAAGGTCATAAATAATATTTCTTATTATAAATTACCAAAATACCTAAAATAGTCATAATATTATATATTTGGAGTATTCAAGCATTAAAATAACAATTTTCTTATTTAAGACATCACTTAACTATTTATTTTCTTTTATTCATAACTTCATCATTTTAGGAAAAATACCAAAGCGATTCCAAAATTCTTCTTTTACGGTTTTAGGCGGTATGACCTAGCAATGATCCCCAAATGTTTCTGGAATTTTAGAAAATGATTTACTAATTTTAAAGTGCCCAAGACACTCGGATCTTGCTTCATTTTCATAAATTGAGTTTTGCCCAGAAAACTCTGCAATTTTCAGGGTATACTCTCATAACATATATGAACCTACTGTTAACATTTCGGAATTTTCCAGTGTATACACAGTGAGAGATTCGAGTGTTAATATTTAGGAGTCCTTTACGGAAATAGCCAGTACGCACAACCTATAAATCGAAACGCGTCCGTTCTTTTTCCTACATGTAGATAACTTCTTAAGGTACCTCTGTGATTTTTCCCAGATTTTTAAAAGACTTGCAACTGACCGAAATAGCCTCAAGAAAAACGGGATAGTAGCTATTTTAGGGTTTCACAACCTCAATACACTATGTGGACTGTTTTGGGAAAAACAGTCTCCATGTCTTCAATACTTGCTGGATTTGTGTTCCACTACTTGGGTTTACTAGATAACTCATGTATCTAGCACCCCCTTCGACGGATCACAAATCCAAGTTGTAAAACTTGAGTTATACAAGATTTAGTGGAAGAAAAACAAGGTTTCACCCCTTGGAGCACATATGCTCATTTTCTTCCTCTAAGCCTTTGATCTAAGACTCAAGATACTTAGTTCCATACATGATGATATATAGAACTAGGGTATCTTGAGTATTAGTTCATAACTTAACAAAACTCAAGCTATAATACAAAGTAAAGACGAAGATGAAGATTAGGTTATACCTTGATTTAGTGGCAACCTTCCTTGATTTACCAAAGTAGTATATAAAATTAGGGTGCATCAAACAAATTAGCACACCTCTCCCACTCTCTCAAAAATCGAACTCTCTCTCTTTCTTTTCTTTCTTGAATGCTACTAGCTTGGGAGAAAAAGATAGAAGAAGAAGAATGAGAGAAAATGAATGTACCTAGCAAATGAATGAGTGATATAACTATTATCCCCCATATTTTTATTGTCCCATGGATAAAAGACTACACCTTATCTCTTCAATTAGCCTAATCATGTGATTAAAGGTGCTAAGTAGATCTTCAACCAATGGGAGCATGTCACACTTGTCCTTGTGTGTAAGACTTCTACTTATGGAACTTGATTAGCTTAATTTTATTTCCTTAAATGGTCTAATGTGGCCGGTCACTTATGCTCCATTATCTCCTCCATTTTGATTTTATTTTAATGCACAAATTTGATTAATCAAAGGTCTAAAATACCCTTAATCAAGTAGGCTAAGTATTGGTTTGCATTTTATTTCTTTTGGGCTTCTCCTTTAATTGTTTTGAGCCATGTAATAAACACAGTCTAACAATTTTAATATATTCTACCCAAATTGTTTATTTAGGGTTTCCATTCCCAATCATATGAAATTTAATTACTTATACATGTGATTTGAGCTCATAACCTAATTAGGTTTACTAGAAATAGGTTTAAAATTATTAGTCACTTAAAATAACAAGATTATCCATTTAAGTTAAATACTAACCTTTCCTTATTACCATAATCCTTAGGTTATTTAATTGTTTCACCTAATGTATAATTAGGTTACGAAGCTTTCATTTAGGGTTTTTTAAAATAAAATTAGTTTCTAAAATTTGTAATTAGGGTTTCCTAATTAAGTTAGGTTAACTAACCACCTAGGTCTTGCACAATAGGATTTAACATTTACTAATTATTATAAGAATATAATTTATAATGATCAATAATTTTAAAATAAAATTATTTAAAATTATTCATGTAATATATCACATAAATACATACACACATTATCTTGGCACATATTCCCCATATTTAAAATAAATAAATTAAAAATTTATACGCATCATTTCTAATTTATTTGTATAGAAAATATCGGGTGGTTACATTCACCCTCCCTTATAAAGATTCCGTCCCCGTAATCACCGTTTTAAAACCTACACATACAGGTGTACGTAGCATATACAATCATTGCAAGTAGATCTTGATCATAAATGATCGTACTAATCTTTAACCTAATCACGTAAAGCTTGTCTATTTGATTAAACGGAAATTTGATTTCTAAAAGAACTCAAATTCCTTCTTCAAAATTTCTTTATAAAATAATTTACTATATATATGAAAATCATGCATAAGAAAACAAAATTTAAACGAATAATACCTGGAATTGCACCACCTGCTGTTATGGTATCCTGAATCGTCATGTTGTAGACCCTTGCTGCTGATTTCGTCGGCTTGCTGGATGACGTTGGTCCCGTGATTGCCAAAGTTCCACTGCCCTTGCCAGTATTCACACTCCCTGCCTCCGTCCTCCTCTTCGGACAATCCTTCACCTTATGCTCGGTCGACCCGCATAGAAAACACCCGTTGTTCATCCTAGGATTGGGGAAGTTGGGAGAGATATGGACCTCCCTGCCCTTGACTTGATTAAGCTTCCCACCAAAAATTTGCCTCACCCTTCATCATATAGGTGGCAAAAGTGCATCTTTTGCTCCTCCGTTATCTAGCTATCACAAATGCTTCTGAAATTGATTGTTCTTCTAAACCCTGGCGATCCGATTGTCTTGAAGTCTTTGACGTTTTCCGATCAATTATTTGGCTGATTTCCCATGGTTGGTATTCCATTCTGCATATCTCTATCGTCCATATTCGCAAAATTCTATAGCGGTCTGGTTGTCCTCCAGCTTTGTTGACAGGTTCTTCTGCCCTTTGGTTTCGTGTTTCGTTTTGGCGGCATTATCATAAATTATTCCTTATTAACTTACATTCTAAGCCTTATCGTATACGTTTAACATATCACACAAAATTTTCAATTCAAACAGTCATGTACTCAAAATATTAGATTTTGAAAACTTTGGTTTACAGTATTAACCAATATTCAGATAAATAATTACTATCTTCATACCAACTTATTTCGTTAATCCAACATAGATCCATATTCATAGCACTTTACATACCATAACACATACTGCTTTAAACATTCGCTATCCCTTTGTGACTTAAAAGTCGGGATTCATTACCATAACTTATTCAAAATATTACATTACACCTACATACTTATCATATACACAACATAGAATCAGACATATTCAAGTAATTCTAATACTACTTATTTCTTACGCCTTCATTAAGGATCAATTGCTTAGTAATCTATATATTCTCATTATCCTCGATAATCCATTTACACCTAACTATACCTAGTTCGTCAAACTTACAACACATTATGAGTTTAAGAACTCACCACAAACATATGAGTTTAAGAACTCGACATTGACCACATATTCTTTAACTATACTCTACCTATCTGTTATAGTATCATTTTTGGGTCCGGTACTATACTTTTAAAATAACCACCTCATTGAGGTAACTTTCAATGTGGGCTTCTATTTCAACTATTGACTTTGATATTGGCTCGAGGATATGGATTTGATCCTTCTTCATGCTATAAGCATATAATAAGCCTTTTCCACCATACATCTACACACATAAATTATCCTGATTAGCATATAGTATATACACGCAGCAAATAATAGTTTTATATAAGTTATCTTTTATTTTGTTTGACGATGGATTTAGTCAATTCATCTCTTTATAAACTCTATATGAGTTATTTATATTTTCAAAGTTTCCCTCTGTTCTAAGGTTATATCCTAAGGTCTATCCCACCTAAGGTTTCTAACCCTAAAGCTCTGATACCAACCTATAAAGCCCCCGAATCCAGGTACTTGAAACCCGAATTCAGTGCTTCACGATACCATTTCTATGAGCAGAATAATACTAATAATAATAACCATAATATAAATAATAAACTTAATTTACATAATTATTAGAGTCTAGCTCCCAAGTACGTAACCTTTAATCATTACTTACAATACATGATAATAAATATATAACATTGTCTTAATAATATTAAACTATTACATAAGATAACATTGAAATCATTTAGCAACCTTTCACTTTCCCTTGTTCTTAGCAGAGCCTTCAGCTTATTCACACTTAGCTGAAAACATTTAAATTAAGCAAGGATAAGCATTTGAGTGCCCAACAAGTAATAACAATTATATATATATATATATATATATATATATATATATATATATATATATATATTTGGAAGAATTTAAATATTTTCTTTAAACTACCCTTCTACAACAAATCAATAGTTGTGTAGTAATCTGAGGCAAATAATAATAACATAATAACCCTCTTTAAAATTTCTGAAACTACGTACTGACTATAAATAGGGTTAAGGGGACATACTATGAACATTGTTTTCATTTTGAAAAGGTTAAGCGAGAACTTCATCACAAAACAAGTGGAACTTACGGGCATGGGGTGATCGGCCGTTATACCTGTATTGATCAATACTACATGCAAAACGATGTTATCATTCACTCATCCACCTTGGGTGCATAAAAAGTTTTTCCCGTGTAAGGGATGTTCATACTTGTCGGGATTCAAACCAAGGCAATTCGGTTGGATAATAATAAGGTTTTATCTTGTTCAACAATAATCTATAATTCAAAATATATATACGAATTATTTAACAAAGGTGTATCAACATGTGGTTAAATCAATGATTATCAAGTGGGGACACTTGTATAACCATTTATAGAAATTATCGAACATAATATATATCTGAATTACCATATACTAACATATTGATAATCAATGAGCGTATATAATATAGGGTTAATAATCTGTACAATAATAATATAATTCTGAAACATTCTTACTCATGTCCATTGCATAAAGAAAATGCAAAGGTAGGATACTTGCCTGATACGCTGCTTACAAAATGCAACTTAGTTTTATCTCTTATATCACGACCTATCATTAATCAGATCATTCGTTCGATTAGAACAATATACTATAACATATAGTACTGCATTTCCCAATTAATACATAACCTAATCACATTATCACACATGTTCAACAATCATTGCATCACAAATAAACATTAATATAGTCAAAATATCTAAGTCTAAGACTCTATTCTGTAACTCAATATTTGTAAATATCAGTCATATTATTTTAAATGACTTAATAAATATTTATTAATTTATCATGAATTTTCAAACACAGGAATCATTATTAAATGATTTAAATATCAAACAATTCTATTATCATTTAATTATTATTAAACTATTAATGAAACCGTTGTCAAAATATTAAAGTTATTTATAATAACTCAAAATATTTTAAAACATTTATATTACCCTTAAATGATTTTTAAAATATTTAAAATTATTTTAAATAATTACCATTAATATTAAAATATTAATGTACTATTTCTTAAAATATTAAAAGTCATCAAGTATAACTTAAAATATTTTTAATTCACTTAATATTATTAATCTTGATAATATTTAATTCACCTCTTAATATTATTAGTTCACTAATAATACTTTTATTAAACTTACTAATATTCTTAACATCTTAATAATATTTTAATACTTTACTAATATTATTAATCCTCTTAATAATATTTTAATCATGCATTAATATTATTACCTTAATAGTATCTAACTTATAATACTTTTATTCATTTACCAATAGTATTAATATTTTATTCATTTACTAATATTATTAATTATTTAATAATATTTTATTCCTTTACTAATGTTATTACATTTTTAATAACATTTTATTTAATCTCAAATATTATTATTTAATTAATAATATTTTAATCATCAAATAATACTTTAATTTAATATTATTAATCTTTTAATAATATTTTAATCTAAGATTAATTATTTAATAATATTTTAATGAAGCTTTAATCTTAATATTTTTATTTACTTAATAATATCATATTCTAATATTATTAATATCATAATAACATTTTAATAATTTATTTGATCAATAAACAATTTATTCTAATTGTTCACCATTTACAAAACTACTTATTTAATATCCATAAAAGGTCATAAATAATATTTCTTATTATAAATTACCAAAATACCTAAAATAGTCATAATATTATATATTTGGAGTATTCAAGCATTAAAATAACAATTTTCTTATTTAAGACATCACTTAACTATTTATTTTCTTTTATTCATAACTTCATCATTTTAGGAAAAATACCAAAGCGATTCCAAAAATTCTTCTTTTACGGTTTTAGGCAATTATATGACCCAAAGATGATCCCCAAATATTTACGAATTTTAGAAAATGATTTACTAATTTTAAAGTGCCCAAAACATTCGGATCTTGCTTCATTTTCATAAATTGAGTTTTGCCCGAAAAACTACGCAATTTTCGAGGTATACTCTCATAACATATATGAACCTCTTTATTAACATTTGAATTTTCCGGTGTATACACGGTGAGAAATTCGAGTGTTAATATTTAGGAGTCCTTCTGGAAATAGCCATTACGCACAACCTATAAATCGAAACGCGTCCGTTCTTTTTCCTACATGTAGATAACTTCTTAAGGTACCTCTGTGATTTTTCCCAGATTTTTAAAAGACTTGCAACTGACCGAAATAGCCTCAAGAAAAACGAGATAGTAGCTATTTTAGGGTTTCACAACCTCAATACACTATGTGGACTGTTTTGGGAAAAACAGTCTCCATGTCTTCAATACTTGCTGGATTTGTGTTCCATTACTTGGGTTTACTAGATAACTCATGTATCTAGCACCCCCTTCGACGGATCACAAATCCAAGTTGTAAAACTTGAGTTATACAAGATTTAGTGGAAGAAAAACAAGGTTTCACCCCTTGGAGCACATATGCTCATTTTCTTCCTCTAAGCCTTTGATCTAAGACTCAAGATACTTAGTTCCATACATGATGATATATAGAACTAGGGTATCTTGAGTATTAGTTCATAACCCCAACAAAACTCAAGCTATAATACAAAGTAGAAGACGAAGATGAAGATAGGTTATACCTTGATTTAGTGGCAACCTTCCTTGATTTACCAAAGTAGTATATAAAATTAGGGTGCATCAAACAAATTAGCACACCTCTCTCACTCTCTCAAAAACCGAACTCTCTCTCTTTCTTTTCTTTCTTGAATGCTACTAGCTTGGGAGAAAAAGATAGAAGAAGAAGAATGAGAGAAAATGAATGTACCTAGCAAATGAATGAGTGATATAACTATTATCCCCCATATTTTTATTGTCCCATGGATAAAAGACTACACCTTATCTCTTCAATTAGCCTAATCATGTGATTAAAGGTGCTAAGTAGATCTTCAACCAATGGGAGCATGTCACACTTGTCCTTGTGTGTAAGACTTCTACTTATGGAACTTGATTAGCTTAATTTTTTTTTCCTTAAATGGCCTAATGTGGCCGGTCACTTATGCTCCATTATCTCCTCCATTTTACTTTTATTTTAATGCACAAATTTGATTAATCAAAGGTCTAAAATACCCTTAATCAAGTGGGCTAAGTATTGGTTTGCATTTTATTTCTTTTGGGCTTCTCCTTTAATTGTTTTGGGCCATGTAATAAACACAGTCTAACAATTTTAATATATGCTACCCAAATTGTTTATTTAGGGTTTCCATTCCCAATCATATGAAATTTAATTACTTATACATGTGATTTTAGCTCATAACCTAATTAGGTTTACTAGAAATAGGTTTAAAATTATTAGTCACTTAAAATAACAAGATTATCCATTTAAGTTAAATACTAACCTTTCCTTATTACCATAACCCTTAGGTTATTTAATTGTTTCACCTAATGTATAATTAGGTTACGAAGCTTTCATTTAGGGTTTTTTAAAATAAAATAAAATTAGTTTCTATAATTTGTAATTAGGGTTTCCTAATTAAGTTAGGTTAACTAACCACCTAGGTCTTGCACAATAGGATTTAACATTTACTTATTATTATAAGATATAATTTATAATGATCAATAATTCTAAAATAAAATTATTTAAAATCATTCATGTAATATATCACATAAATACATATACACATTATCTTGGCACATATTCCTAGGGATACACAACAGGGGCGGCTGGCACGGTCCGGACTAAACTTTGCCGGCCCTTAGCCAGATTGACCGAGCTAGGTCGAATATGACTTTTAGCTGCGAGGCCGGGCAGGTTTTGAACAAAAAAATGTGACATGTGAGGCCTACGAGCCAGGCCGGGCCAGGCCTCATTAGTCCAACGTAAGCCCATTGCTCTTTGCTTAAAATTTTAACTCAGCTTTTCTCCTCCATTTATTAAAGAGAGGCGGGGCAAACAACCTTGTACTAGACTATGTGGGACTAGCTAAACTTAGCCAAACCTCCATTTATAGAAAGGCAGGCACAAAAAACATTTTATTAGACTAAGTGGGACAATGCTATGCTTAGCCAAACCCAACAAGCATTAAAATTTTTGTACTTACCTCTCCTCTATTTATAGAAGACAAGTAGGGACAAGAGATGTTAACTAGACTATGTGGGACTTTGAGACAAATGCAATTGAACTAAATGCCTCTCATTCTTATAGTTTGCTAGTATTAAACTATGTGGGACTTTTTACTAATCTTTACATCCTTGCTTTGAGTTACACTTCATCAATGCAACCTTGCATAATTGTTAGAGCTGCACAACTGCGATGTTAATAACGCGCGCATTATGAATGATAACCACGTATAATTAATGGAGACAATGGAGTAATGGAGGAAACGTACATAAATATGGAGGAAACATACATAAATATCCACCAGTTCAATCATTTATAGGCTTATATTCTGGCCTATGAACTGTAGTCTGTGATTATTGTGCTTATCTGCATTGATGATAGCATCTGTAATGTGCATGCATATTGCATATACAAAGATGCATTTTTTTTTTGGAATCAAGGCCATCCTAAACTCTTAAGAGCATTCGCCTAATTCCTAGGCAAAATATCCACTCAACAATAGCAAAAATGCATGTTATGCACATCTAATTTGAATAGTGGGACAATATTGACATGTAAAATTTTCTTACAAACATTGGCTATTTGGTGATTTGCGGTATTTTTGTTGTTTCTGAATGTTCCTAGAATTCTTGACCTGTGATACGATTTTTAATTTCTTTATGTTACTGAATTGGTACTTATGAAAAACCCTTATTTTTTCTCTACTGAATTGTTGTGTTACCAAGTTATTCATACCTTCTCAGGCAAGTATTGAATTGAACTAAAAGCTGCAAATAATTTGGCAAAAAACTTACATCTTCTGAAGTTATAAATGACGTGACCAACTTCAAATGGAAGTTCTTCTTGCAACAAATATCAATTTTTACCAAACCCATGAAAATAATTTGGTAACCCAACAATCAATACAAGTGGTGCTGATCAAATTAGTAATAAATTGGTACGCATTATGAATGATAACCACTTTGCATAATGGAGACAATGGAGTAATGAACAGGGTACATAATGGAGACAATGGAGTTTGGGAAGTCCATGTTTTAACATTTGCCAAAAATATGAACTTCATTAAAAATCAAATAACCAACTAAACCAAGTAATAATGGCTTTTGGAAAGTCCCACATCACCTATCCACCAAATTTATGCTAGGCCTTGGCAGTATAATAAGACATGCATATTCTTTATAACAAAAATTACCTTGTTGGGGCTTTGATTAAGCGGTAAGACTGTCACATTTAGCTAAGTAGAGCTTAAGTAAGACTATAGTTGTAAACCATGTCGGTAGGACTTTTGGTTTGAGCAAGGCCGAGGCCAGATTTTGTCAATAAATTCAAGGCCTTTTTGCGACTATCGGGCCGAACTGTCCACCAGAGCTTTGACCAGCCTACATTTGACGGTAGGGTCTAGTAAAGAATCAAGCCATGCTTGAGCCCTCTCAAGTAGTTGTACATGCCTACATATTCCCCGTATTTAAAATAAATAAATAAAAAATTTATACGCAACATTTCTAATTTATTTGT
Source organism: Panax ginseng (assembly GCA_020205605.1). Taxonomy (NCBI): domain Eukaryota; kingdom Viridiplantae; phylum Streptophyta; class Magnoliopsida; order Apiales; family Araliaceae; genus Panax; species Panax ginseng. The sequence goes on from CM035147.1 coordinate 35,017,247, forward strand.
ATAGAAAATATCGGGTTGTTACAGAACTCTCGAAAAGGCTTAAGTTATTCAAACCCTAATCCTTAGGTTTCGTCGGATGAATAGTGCCTATTTCGTCTTTTTTCCCAGAAATATTTTTATTTTCGGAATTTTTTTATTTTCGTCTTGAAAATTCTTACTCATTCAGTCTAGCTTGTAGCTATAATCCTCTCATATTGTAATCTTCCTAGGTTATAGAACGATTAATAAACACATAGTACAGAATATTATTAATAGAAATTCATTTTATTAATAACTAATTCTTTAAACTTATATTCTGGACAATTCGATTTTCTAGGTTGTCACATTCTTCCCCCCTTCAAAAAATTCCGTCATCGGAATTTCTTAAAACCACACCTATACACGGGTCCTCACATTTACCCCTTTTATGACGCCCCTAAATCCCGGTACTTCATTACCTCAAGATTTGATTCACTTAATCAAAACATTCATATCTAACTATCCAATCATAATAAAATTGAATAATAAACCTTCCCTTAAGGGATTACATTAATAAAATCTCCCAGGATATCTAACCTTTAAATACAATCATTCAAATGCGGAAATTAAATAAATACTTCATTACATCAATCAAATTTAAAATTTGATAAATAACTGTCAACATATTACAAGTCTTCAATACTTGTTCATCTTCCCCTTTCCCTTACTGGTGCTAGGTACATCTACCTTCTCATCCTTAGCTGTAATAGTTATATAAGCAAGAGTGAGCAAAAAAAGCTCACTTGAAATAAGAATGAATAAACTTTACAACATTTGCCAAATAATAGGTTCAATAGAACTGAATGATATGTTCTATCAACATTCTGAAATATACTACTAAGGGTCTAATGACCACGAACCATGTCCACAGTTATAAGTAATCTTTCAACTTTAACTTTAACAGTCATAAGACTATAAGGACTCCACGTACTTAGGGGATCGACCCTTCATAACGATATCTTTGTGCACAACCATTTCAACGCTAAGCGTAAACCCCTAATAATAGGGTTGTTCATCTTAGTATTTAGATTACAAGTCAGCACCAAAGTAAGTTTGGTTTGGATACAATTTCAAGGTAATTTGGATTTCACGAACATCAACTAAAGATTAGTTGAATAAAACTTTCATAACTGAATACTAAGGTCATGCTTTAGGAATAAGTTGAAAGCATAAACATTGAATAATTATAATGTACCTTGCTTGAACAATATTAAGTCAAGGTTATTTACAGTTGAGTACTAAGCATGCATAACAAATAGAAATTTGAACGATGAAATTGGTTCAACATTGGTATACTAGAATATATAAACTTGCATGCTAAATAACAAGTTAAAGCCCAGAATAACTTGTTCAATATAAAAATAGGTTTAGAAAACTTGCGTAATGTATCTCGAGATAGAAACAATAACTTGTTCAATGAAACAATAGATTTAGAGAACTTGCAACATTATGAACAACTAGATACAATAAATTTGCTCAACAAAAAGGAACTTTACTAAACGAAAGTAAAATTTGCTCAACGAATTATAGAGTTAGAAACTTGCATAAACATAACAAATTAACTCAACGAAAGTATGGAGTTAGAAGACTTGCCTTGAGTGTAAGCTAAAGCGTAACAACTCGAATTACAATACCCTATATATGTATGTCATTATGACATAATTAGTCACTACCACATTATATATATAACTAAGTACATACATCATGTAATATTTGATTGTTAATCACATAATCAAATTACATTAGTAGTAAAACTAGTTAATCGTTAATAACACGTTCATTCTTAGTATAGAAATACTGAAATCATAATTTAGCAGTCCTACTATTAACACATAACAATTTTTTTTTAGACTTTTGTGTAAATAAATTACACTGTTTGACCATTCTGCTTTAACTTCGCGTTCTTGGCATACGATTTACACTATGGGCATTGTTTGTCTTTAACTTTCTTATAGTGAGACACGAGCCAAAAGATTGGCTATTATGGCATGGTAGCCGTGATTGCTAAGCAAAACTTACACTATTGAGAACATGACTGCTATACAGACTCAGAACTTGGCGACCGACCTCGGCAACAACATGAACAAAAAATCAATTTGGCCTACAAGCTCCTTTCTAACAAACTAATTGACATGTAATACATACAGAGATTTCATGTAAACATATTGTAAAGACTCTTAACATTATTCTACCCATAAAACAACATAAACATCAAATTTAAAACACCCAATTTTATTGTTTTTGATAAAACTTCTCTTTTTGACATTTTTAATGAAAATCATCACTATAACTTTTTTTTTCAATCAAAATAGTTAATTCAACATATCATGTTTATGTTTATTCATCCTCTTACAAATTCAATAGTCAAATTACAATTTAAACAACTACTTAATCCCTAATTTTACTTTAAACTAAGCTATATTCATATAAACTCACTGTAATATATTTTCCTTCACAAAATACATACACACATGACTTAGTTTATCTATAATCATATATAAACTCACGAAACCATCTTATAACCAACAATTTATCATATGAAACCATATACCACATACAATTTATCCTTCACAAAATTTTTTTTTTACAAAGAATTTTAGAAGAGGAGAAACTAAACTTTAAAAATAAAAGGATTAAGATGATACCTTTGTTTAAGAATGTGACGAACGAGATTTTTGTAATTTAATTTTAATATTTATTGAAGTAAATAAATATTTTCGATGATTTAATTATTAGATTAAAGAATTAATTGATGCAATTGTGGTAGATTAATTTAATTATATGTGTTATATTTATTAAATTAATGTGGAGAATTTTGTTATTCAAGTATGTCATTATGTGAGCTTATTGTATTAAAAGAAATATTTAATAAGCCTAATGTTATTTTAATTAATTTATTTATTAATTAGAGATTTAATAATTTGACATTATTATTAAATGAGAAATTTAAGTATGTGACTATGTGAATTAATGAGAAATTATTATATTTTATTTAAGTTAAATTAAATAAGATATTTGAAATGGGTGTGACATTATTTTAACTATATGATAAAATGTTTTATTAAAATAAAGAGTTTTGAACCTAGTTTGCTAGACAAATGAGGCCTTAGGAGGAGTTGGGGGCAGTTAAACCACGAATGGAATAACTGACCTCAACTCTACGCATAAAGGCTCAGTTGAGTTTAACTTACGTATTCTTCATTTGAGTTAATTGAGAGCCAAAGAGATTTCAGAGAGAGTTTGAGAAATCTTTGAGAAAGATTAGAGGGTAATTGTCATCCTTTTCATCTACGCTTGGATAATTCTCTTGAACCCAAATATTTATTTTACGTCTTTTAAAGTTTTCATGAATATGGCTTTCATTCTTTCTGTGAATCTCTGTAAATTGGGAAATTATGTTAGGGATATATGTAATAATTTGAGTAGTATAGCATGTTTTAATATATATTGTATATGATTCCATATCATAAGTTTCATAACATTATGACTTGTTATTTCAAAAATTTACAGAGTACGTTATATGGCCATATGGCCCTTATACGTAACTTTAATATGTCAACCATAAATTTTTCTACAAAATTTCCACTTATATGTGATTATGCATGATAAAATGAACAAAACGAAATTTGAATGGTTGGATTTGGTTTTATAACGAATCCGTGGCGTTGAATTTTAGGAATTAATGTTCAACACTTCAAGAACAGTACAATTTGCATAATTTAATTCTGTGATTATGTGTTCTAATGGGTTAAAATCACTCTATAAATGTTGGATATTGATTATATATGAATTCTAACATGTGGGTATGTTTAATTTGGAGAATTAATGATTATGTAGTGTTTATTTATTTGAATTACGTGTTCTTGTGCGAATGGGAATTGATGTCCTGAATGTCGCTAGTGTGAGCCAACTCCTAGTTCATTTCCGCACTTTTCTCGGCCATCACATGGCCATGCATGATGCCACAGCGTCATGGCCTTGGCCGTCTTGCATATTGAAGTTCCAGTCATGCGCCAAGACCCGATAAAAGTGGTGGCGCAAGCATTTCCACTTAGCGAAAATGTCCGAAAATGCATTTTTAATGTTCAAGTATAGAAATGTGTTAGTAACCTACACTACTACAAAATAGTAAATAGACAACACTTAAACCACAACGTTTTTATAAAAAACATTGTGGTTTTTTTTTCCACAACGTTTTTAAAAAAAACGTTGTAGATATATATGCAAAAACGTTATCTATTTAAAAGGACATTTTTTTTGTTTTAATTAGATAACATTTGTTTTAAAAACGTTTTCTATGGAGAAAAACACGGAGCTAAAAATCTTTATCAATTTAAAGAGTTTACTTTTCTTTTCTTTTTCTCACTCTATCAGCCTTCGCATCTCTTCCTTCTTTCTCATCCCTCCATCCTGTCTCACAAATTCCTCCAGCTTCCCAGATTCAAAATCATTCTCTCCCCTTCATTTTCATGGCGGATTTTACTGACTCAAATTCGTTCTGCATTTAGGGCTCGATTTTGACCTAGATTTGGAACCCCAAATCACCGTCGGAAAAGATTCGTCACCTAAACCAATTTCGACAACCTTCAACTTTATGTAAATCTGCTCCCTACGATCGACAATTGGGCGGCGATGATTTTGAATCACCCACGGTGAGTCCGAGTCCGAAGTTTGGACCCTCCTTGGACACTCAGCGCCTTGGCATGGGGCCCACACCGGGTTGCCTAGAAGCGAGCCGGTGGTGTCTTGGTGTAAGGTAGATGATGAGATTGAAGAGTTCTCTTCTTAGGAGGATAAGTGTAGAGGTAAATTTTAGTGGGAACTTGTTATTGTTTTGTTTTTGTGCTCTAAATTTGGTCTTGTTATTTGTTTGGTCCCAAGATTTCGATGAAGAAGAAGAACCAGTCACCGAAGAGTCGAGAATACGTGACGATAAAGAGAAAATGGAGAACCTACTCCGTCGATGTGACGCCCCCAAAATAGGTATACATAACCCAAGGTTTAATTAAACAATTTAACATATCACATAATATCCCTATATCATGACTGACCAACAAATAAGCTTAGATATGACACACTAGCGAAGGATTTACTCATCTCTCCCCTCCTAGTTCTATTCCCGATCTCCGCCAGAGACCATATCCCTAAGCTTTGATACCAACTGTGACGTCCCCAAAATAGGTATACATCACCCATTCTGAGTCGCCAAATACATGGTACAAAAATAAATACAACTTCAGTAATATAATTGTAAATGCGAGAATACGACAACGCCTATATCTTATAAGTTTGAATACAAATATTGTATACTAGAGTATACAAACTCAAAAGGAGTCCTCATTACAATTATTCAAACACTATTTTACGAAAATAGTGAGGATTTGCTAAAACATCTTTCTAGAACCATCACTCCGTACCCCGACTAGTTCCTGCTATGTTCTCACCTCCTGAGAAAAATGGAACAAAAAGGAAAAGGGTGAGCTCAACTAGCCCAATAAAGAATATTATTACTAAGATAATATACAACAAATTATCGTTAGTCTTCAACAGGGAAAAATCAGATAAAATATAATAGACAACAATTTTTAGAACAACAACTGCAGCGGAAACAGCAATCCATTAGAAGAGTCAAGTAGATAATGAGTTCTACTATCTTCTAAGATTTAAAGTCCATCATCAATATTTTATCCCTGTAACAACAATCAATATACATCTTTAATCAAATATTCATCTTTGCACTTTATGACCCAAAGATATTCATTTTGTATCGCCAGATTGGTCATGTTCATCTCAACACTGTTCATCTTTTGCACTACGGGCCAAAGATATTCATCGATTAATCATTTATCTTTTTACTACTGGCCAAAGATATTTAGTAATATCATCATTTAGGACTGAGGATGATGAAAAATATTTTAAAGAAAATGAATCCAGTGAAACAAAATAACAAATATTAGAGATTTGTATTACAGTTTATCCAAGATCAATAATACTCCCTAATAACCAATTTCAAAGCAAAATTCAAGAATAAAGATCAAAATATGGATACAATCAAAGATAGTAACCATAATAGACATCTTGGACAAAAAGGAGAAAATTTCATTTTTTTGATTGAATAGTCTTGAATCATCGTGAATAGTCTTAGTATCGTGAATAGTAATCCCGACACAAAAAGTTCTAAATTTGATAAAAAGTTCATTCCAACATTTCGGTATAATGATATTGAAGAAAATATCATTTTAAGAATAATATAACACCCCTTACCTCAAAATATCAGTACTTCTGATCGAAATATCGGTATAAGGCTGAAGGAAACTTGCACTGATGAATAGAAACTCACAAAGTATCTAAATACTCACAAAATACACTTAATAATCTAGAGAAAAAGAAAACTTGTTTACGGTGTGATTTTCAATTCTAACTTAGCCCTCTATTTATAGGAAAATGTTAGCACCAAGGCGGACTTAACTCTGCAACTTTGATGGCTTTACACTACTATTCCCACCCACAACATTTGAAATAAAATTTAGCACATTTCTTCACTAACCAAAAGTGGGGCCCACCAATTCTAGAATTTTCCACCAAAATAATAAATTCTGAAAATTCAACAATTTCTGAACCAGTCACCTCTTAAAATTCATAACAAATCATACGTTCATTTTTAACGGTTCAAAATTTGTGGACATATACTCAACTTATATATGTATAACATATCCAAAAATCACAACGATCCAACGGTCGGATTAAAAATTATAACTCACGAAATATATCTCAAAAACACTGGTTTAATTTTTAATACCTCCATTCCGACAAAAATACTGATAAAACACCTCAACATTAACTCCTTCATTTTTAACCACAATAAATATATCCAACATTTATATCCACATAAAATAAATATTTCCTTATCATATGAATCAATAATTAATTATTCACAAATAATATTACGAAATCACATTTATAATGACCGGTAGTTCCGGAAAGAGGGGCTTTCAATAAAATTTCTCCTTCTTCTTGGTGCAATTAGGTGAACAAACCTCTCCTTGTGAGTACTTTCTAGACATTGCCAATAATGCTATCTAATAATATTATTCAAATAATATGAATTATTGATCGATAATAGAAAATCTTGTGCAGTGACAATTATTGAAACAACAATAATATAAAATATCAACGCAACAATTATTGAATCAATAAAATAAAATATTGAACAGTAACTACTTGTAACAATTATTGAGTAGTGCTTTCTTACGTAAGATCAATAATTCATCAATACTGTGCATCCATGCGTATTACTGTATTTTAACCACCGGGTATTCCAACAGTGTTAACGGTAACAACTACGTCGTTATTTATAAAAACTCAAACTTGTCATTTTCTTCATCCGATAGTTATTCTGTTATGGGGCCCACAAATGACTGCGCCGTCGTACGAATATTCCCCGACAACAAGAATATTCCACGACCAAATGAATATTCCCCGACAACAATGATTATTTTATAACCACTTGCATATTTTGCAAAATTTGCACATTTCACCCATAACCAGAGAATTATATCAAATTAATACCTTATTATTCACAATAATAATTAGAGGAAATTTGATTTTATTTATAATAAGTTGGGGTCTTACAACCTCCCCTCCTTATGAAATTTCATCCTCGAAATTGACATACGTACCTGGTGTTTCGAAAAGGTGAGGATACCTCGCTTTCATTTTTGATTCCAACTCCCAGGTCATTTCTTCAATAGCATGGTTTCTCCACAAAACCTTAACTTGTGGTATAACCTTGGTACGTAGGACATGCTCTTTCCTATCCAAGATCTTAACAGGCACTTCTTTGTACGTTAAATCTTCGGCTATCTCATCTGGTTCTAACGCAATAATATGGTTCGGGTCTTTCACATATTTACGAAGCATGGATATGTGAAAAACATTATGAACACGAGATATACTTGGAGGTAATGCGAGTCTATAGGCCACATTTCCTATTCGGTCAAGAATCTCAAATGGACCAACAAATCGTGAATTGAGCTTTCCTCTCTTTCCAAATCTTGTAACTCCCTTCCATGGAGCAACATGTAACAATACATGATCTCCAATATTAAACTCCACGTCCTTTCTATGAAGATCAGCATAACTCTTTTTATCGATCTTGTGAGGTTTGAATCGTTGTCGAATCATTTGGATCTTTTACGTAGTCATGCGTACTAATTACGGTCCCAACAACGTTGCTTCTCCCACCTCGTCCCCAAAGATCTTTGGAGAATGACACTTTCGTCCATACAACGCCTCAAATGGAGCCATGCCTATACTTGCTTGATAAGCTGTTGTTGTAGGAGAATTCCACCATGGCAAACTTATCCCAACTTCCTTTAAAATCTAGGACACAAAGTCTTAATAGATCTTCAAGGGTTTGAATAGTCCTCTATGATTGTCCGTCCGTTTGAGGATGGTATGTCGAACTGAATCGTAAATCCGTGCCCATAGCTTTCTGCAAGCTAACCCAAAATCGTGAAGTGAATCTTGGGTCACGATCCGAAACTATGGATACTGGCATGCCATGTAATCTCACAATCTCATTCACGTACATGCGAGCAAGACGTTCAAGGGAATAAGTCTCACGTATCGGTATGAAATGGGCAGACTTGGTTAATCTATCAACAATAACCCAAATCGCATCTATGCCTTGAGAAACTTTGGGAAGACCTGTAATGAAATCCATAGTAATGTGTTACCACTTCCATTTTGGAATCTCAAGTGGTTGTAATGGACCCGTTTGCACTTGATGCTCCGTCTTTACATGTTGACAAGTTAAACACCTCGAGATAAACTCCGCGATCTCTCTCTTCATATTGTTCCACCAAAATGTATGTCGAATATCATGATACATTTTGGTACTCCCAGGATGGATTGCAAACGGGGTGTTGTGTGCCTCCATCATGATTCTATGCTTCAAGTCAAAATCGTTAGGAACACAAAGTCTGGAGTTGAATCTAAGTATTCCTTCTTCATCGATTCTCGCTTCTGGAATAGCTCCTTCTTGCACTTTCTTCTTCATACGTATCAGCTCCAGGTCCGTAGCTTGAGCATCTTTAACTTTATCGATTAAAGTCGGTTCTACTCGTATATTCGCAATCATCATGTGGGTCCCTGGAGTCTTTAATTCTACCTCCATCCTTTACAAGTCATACAGAATGGGCCTTTGCATTGACAATATCGCTTTTCGTGCTCGCATATGATCTTCTACTTTCGATAAATACCTACTACGTTAAGCTTTTCTAGGATGATATTGAATAGTGTGATCGTAATATTTCAATAGTTCAAGCCAACGTCGTTGCTGCATGTTGAGTTCTTTTTGGGTGAAGAAATATTTGAGGCTTTTATGGTCCGTATAAATCTCCACTTTCTCCCCATAAAAGTAGTGTCTCCAAATTTTCAACGCGAATACGACTGCTGCCAACTCTAGATCATGAGTAGGATAATTCCTCTCATATTCTTTGAGTTGTCGTGAGGCATAAGCTAGGACTTTCCCATGTTGCATGAGAACGCATCCTAACCCTTTGCCTGAAGCATTGTTGTATATAACAAATCCATCCGTACCAGATGATATTGCTAGAACAGGTGCCGAAATGAGTCTCCTCTTGAGCTCTTGGAAACTCTTCTCGCATTCCTCGCCCCATACAAATTTTGTATCTTTCTGAGTCAGCTGAGTTAACGGAGTAGTGATTCGAGAAAATCCTTCCATGAATCACCGATAATAACCAGCTAAGCCCAGAAAGCTACGCACTTCGGTCACCGACTTTGGTTTCTCCCAACTTTGTAATGCTTTAATCTTCGCCGGGTCAATAGATACTCCATGTTTTGACACCACGTGCCCAAGGAATGCTACTTCCTCAAGCCAGAACTCACATTTCTTCAGCTTGGCATAAAGCTTGTTTTCACGAAGCCTTTCAAGTATCAGCTTCAAATGGTGCTCATGATCTTCACGGCTTTTGGAATAGATGAGGATGTCATCAATAAAGACAACAACAAAGCGATCCAAATATTCCTTGAATACCACGGTTCATCATATCCATGAAAGCGGCGGGAGCATTAGTCAATCAAAAGACATGACTAAGAATTCATAATGCCCATCTGGGTTCTAAAAGCGGTCTTTGGAATATCCTCGATTTTAATCTTGATTTGATGATATCGAATCGAAGATCGATCTTTGAAAAGAATTGTGCTCCTTGCAATGGTCAAATAGGTCATCAATGCGAGGTAGCGGATACCTATTCTTGATGGTGACATGGTTCAATTCTCATTAGTCAATACAAAAGTCGCATACTCCGCTTTCTTCTTCTTTACGAGTAAAAGCAGGAGCACCCCAAGGAGATGTACTAGGGGCCGAATGAAACCGATGTCTAATAACTCATGTAGTTGGACTTTTAACTCCTGAAGTTCTATAGGAGCCATTCGATATGGGGTTTTAGAAATGGGTTTTGTACCCGATTCAAGGTTAATAAAGAATTCAACATCACGTTCTGGGGGTAGACCGGGAAGTTCTTCAGGAAATACATCAGGAAATTCTCTAACAATGTAAATATTATTAAAATCGACTTGTCTTTGTTCAAATCCATAACATGGGCTAAGAAAGCTTGACATCCGTTTTTCAATAAGCGAATAGCTTTATGGTTTGATATGATAGTGGTGATTTTAGTGGTTTAGTTGTTTGAATTAATGTATAATGAGTTGGTTAGGAATATGAAAACTAACACCTTTACGAAAATAATCAATTTTGGCATGATGAGTGGTTAACCAATCAATTCCTAAAATCACATCAAAAGCAAGTATCTTTAAAGAGATAAGATCAGCGGTAATGTGATAGTGCCAACTTGGATTAAGCAAGATTTATAAACGAGTGGATGTAACGAAAGTTTCACCCAATGGAGTCTCCACCGATAAATCAAAGTCTAATTTCTCTGAGTCAAGTTTAAGCGTTGAGCACAAGCGGAGAGATAAAAGAATGGGTAGAACCGGTATCTAGTAAGGTATAAACTTCGCAGAGTTCAAGATTAGCTTACCCGTAATCACCTCGTTCGGGTTTCTCGCGTTTTGGCGATCCACGACAAACGCTCTTCCGAGAACCGTGATTTCGACTTATCCGGACAATGACCCTTGAGTCACCATCCCAGTTGAACTTGGTTTTGCTCTGAGAACAATCCCGAGCTATGTGGCCTTCCTTTACTGGTTGTAACATACCTTGGATTGTTGTGGATAGTTTGGGCTGATATGTCCCTCTTTCCCACATTTGTAACATCTAACTGGCGGTCGTTCTCCTCCCCTTGAATTTGTTGTTGGTGCTAGTGCTGCTACTGATGTCTTCCCGTCATTGTTGAATATCCTCTTTCTGAAATTTCCACTTAACTCACCTCTCCTATTATCATGTCCACGATGACCACCTGAGTGGTTACCGCCTTTATTCGTATTTTTCCCTCCTCATTGGTTATCATCGCTCTGATGAATGCTGTCACCGGTATGACCCTAGTTGTGGTCCCTCGGTTGCACATACTCATTATCTCGCTCTAATAATTGATCCCTGTTTACAACATCTGAATATAAAGAAAATTTATGAGATATAAGATATTGCTGAATCTCGGGCTTTAGACCTCTCAGAAACATCCTCGTCATTCCTTCCTCATTTTCGACCAAATGAGGTGCAAACCTGGATAACTCTACAAACTTCGCCTCGTATTGGGACACCGTCATGTTATTTTGTTCCAGTCTGATAAACTCTACCTCCTTCATATGACGAATACTTTCAGGAAAGTACTTGTCATTGAATAGTTTCTGAAACGTTTCCCAAGACATGTTGAGTGCAATAGGCTAGGTACGCTTCACAAACTCCCACCAGTAGTCTACCTCACCGCAGAACATAAAGGTGGCGAATGGAACCTTCTATTCCTCCGTGCATCCCAAGACATCGAATATCTTGGTAATTTGCTTGACCCACGTTTCCGCCTTGATCGGATCCGACTTTCCATTAAATTCTGGTGGCCCCAACTCCTTGAACTGCTTGGCTGTGACAGATCGCACGTTGGTATCACTTCCACCCGTATTTTGTACACGAGTCTCCCTCATCTGATTTTGCATGAACTACAAAAAGCTCCTAAACATTCCATCATTCATCGTTTGCTCGGTAGTGTTGTTTACAGGAGGATTATTGCCTTCCCTGCACGCGTTCTCTGGTTTTTGTAACTAAAGGTTGTTCCACAGTCTCATTCACTCCATTGTTAACGTTCTCAGCAGCCATTCTTAAATACTGCCATAAAACAAGGGTTAATTAAACAAATTAACATATCACATAATATCCATATATTATGACTGACCAACAAATAAGCTTACATAGGACACACTAGCGAAGGATTTACTCATCTCTCCCCTCCTAGTTCTATTCCCGATCTCCGCCAGAGACCATATCCTTAAGCTTTGATACCAACTGTGACGCCCCCAAAATAGGTATACATCACCCATTCTGAGTCGCCAAATACATGGTACAAAAACAAATACAACTTCAGTAATATAATTGTCGTGTAGAATACGACAACGCCTATACTGTAAGTTTGAATACAAATATTGTATACTAGAGAGTATACAAACTCAAAAGGAGTCCTCATTACAATTATTCAAACACTATTTTACAGAAATAGTGAGGACTGCTAAAATATCTTTTTAGAACTATCACTCCGTACCCCGACTAGTTCCTGCTATGTTCTCACCTCCTGAGAAAAATGGAACAAAAAGGAAAAGGGTGAGCTCAACTAGCCTAGTAAAGAATATTATGACTAAGATAATATACAAAAAATTATTGTTAGTCTTCAACAGGGAAAAATCTGATAAAATATAATAGACAACGATTTTTAGATCAACAACTGCAGCGGAAACAACAATCCATTAGAAGAGTCAAGTAGAGAATGAGTTCTACTATCTTCTAAGATTTAAAAGTCCATCATCAATATTTTATCCCTGTAACAATAATCAATATACATCTTTAATTAAATATTCATCTTTGCACTACATGCCAAATATATTCATTTGTATCACCACTTGGTCATGTTCATCTCAACACCTGTTCATCTTTGCACTATGGGCCAAAGATATTCATCAGTTAATCATTTATCTTTGCACTACAGGCCAAAGATATTTAGTAATATCATCAGTTAGGACTGAGGATGATGAAAAATATTTTAAAGAAAACGAATCCAGTGAAACAAAATAACAAATATTAGAGATTCGTATTACAATTTATCCAAGATCAATAATACTCCCTAATAACCAATTTCGAAGCAAAATTCAAGAATAAAGATCAAAATATGGATAAAATCAAAGATAATAACCATAATAGACATCTTGGACAAAAAAAAGGAGAAAATTTCATTTTTTCGTTGAATAATGCCGTATACGTGAATAGTAACCCCGACACAAAAATTTCCAAATTTGATAAAAAGTTCATACCAACATTTCGGTATAATGATATTGAAGAAAATATCATTTTAAGAAGAATATAACACCCCTTACCTCAAAATATCAGTACTTCTGATCGGAATATCGGTATAAGGCTGAAGGAAACTTGCACTGATGAATAGAAACTCACAAAGTATCTAAATACTCACAAAATACACTCAATAATCTAGAGAGATAAAGAGAGAAAACTTGTTTCTGGTGTGATTTTGAATTCTAACTTAGCCCTCTATTTATAGGAAAATGTTAGCACGCCGAAGCAGACTTAACCTGCAACCTGATGGCTTTACCTGCTACTATTCCCACCCACCACATTTGAAATAAAATTCAGCACATTTATTCACCAACCAAAAGTGGGGCCCACCAATTCTAGAATTTTCTACCAAAATGATAAATTCCGAAAATTCAACAATTTCTGAACCAGTCACCTCTTAAAATTCATAACAAATCATACGTTCATTTTTAACGGTTCAAATTTTGTGAACATATACTCAACTTATATATGTATAACATATCCAAAAATCATAACGATCCAACGGTCGGATTAAAAATTATAACTCACGCAATATATCTCAAAAACATCGGTTTAATTTTTAATATCTCCATTCCGACAAAAATACTGATAAAATACCTCAACATTAACTCCTTTATTTTTAACCATAATAAATATATCCAACATTTATATGCACATAAAATAAATATTTCCTTATCATATGAATCAATAATTAATTATTCACAAATAATATTACAGAATCACATTTATACAATGACAACGGTAGTTCCCGAGGAAGAGGGGCTTTCCAATAAGAATTTCTCCTTTACGGCGCCAAGAATTAGGTGACCAAACCTCTCCTTGACAGAACTTTCTAGACATTGCCAATAATGCTATCTAATAATATAATTCAAATAATATGAATTATTGATCTGATAATGGGAAATACTGTGCAGTGACAATTATTGAAACAACAATAATATAAAATATTAACGCAGCAATTATTGAATCAATAAAATAAAATATTGAACAGTAACTACTGTAACAATTATTGAGTAGTGCCTTCTTACGTAAGGATCAATAATTCATCAATACTGTGCATCCACGTGTATTACTGTATTTTAACCACCGGGTATTCCAACAGTGTTAACGGTAACAACTACGTCGTTATTTATAAAAACTCAAACTTGTCATTTTCTTCATCCGACAGTTATTCTGTTATGGGGCCCACAAATGACTGCACCATCGTACGAATATTCCCCGACAACAAGAATATTCCACGACCAAACGAATATTCTCCGACAACAATGATTATTTTATAACCACTTGCATATTTTGCAAAATTTGCACATTTCACCCATAACCAGAGAATTATATCAAATTAATACCTTATTATTCACAATAATAATTAGAGGAAATTCGATTTTATTTATAATAGGTTGGGGTCTTACAGTCGACTCACGTCAGAGAGAGTTTCGCTGCGAGTTCACGACGTTTTAATTAAGGGAAACACCAAGACGAAGGACCAACTCATCTAAGCCCTAAAAATTGATCGTTGCGAGTCCGCTCCTAGGTATGTTTTAATTGATTTGTATTTCTCTATTGTAAATTTTTTAATTTTGTTTGTTTGTCATTTCCTTCCTGTATGCTAGTCGATCACTAAATTGAAAACTTTTTTTTTCCATTAGGAATTTAAACATCAACTTGTTCAAGAGCTCTTCTTCAGAGAACACCTTGTGAGTTTCTTTTTCTAATTGCTTCTCTAAAATTTTTATGTTTAAATTTTGTTGCTGAAATGTGAGGGAGAATTTTTCTTCAACATAAGGGGAATTCTTCCTTGTGAGAAAGATTTCATCTGTCCTAAATGTAAGTTTGTTCGTGAACTTTGAAAGTCTTTACATGATCAATCAATCTATTAATTTGTATCATGTGGCGGCAGATGGGTGTTCTTTACATGTTAATAGCGGGGGAGACGATTTAAAGACGAAAGAAATTAGTAATGGAAATGTTGTAGCGTATGAAGGAGATGGAAAAATTGAAGGTGGTGCAACAACATATTACAGAAGTAAGAATTACTGGAGATTTAGTAGCACTGGAGACTTCATGGATGATAGAAATCATGAAAACACATATTTTATAGAAACTTTATCTAATTATTCATCATTAAACATCCCTCAAACGTATACAACAACACGCCTCTCTCCACTCTCTCTTACTTATTTCTGTTATTGCTTGGAAAACGGGAGTTATGTTGTAAATCTACATTTCGCCGAAATACAATATACAAATGGCAATACATTTAGCAGTTGGAGGCGGGTATTTGATATTTATATTCAGGTAATTAATTATTTAGTTATGTTGTGAGTAGTAGTTTTTTAAATTACATGAAACTGATCCTCCACTATGCATGCATGTTTCAGGAAGAATTAGTTCGAAAGGATTTTAATATTCTAGACGAGGCTCGTGGGGCACAACGGCCAGTGGTCATACCATTTAATGCAAGTGTGACAAATAATATCTTAGAGATACGATTTTATTGGGCTGGTAAAGGGACTACACACATTCTTAAAAGAAAAGTTTATGGTCCAATTATATTGGCTATTTCGGTTACTTCCAGTAAGTATTTTCTTTTTCTCCATATAGAAATCAAAGGAAATTGCTTTTAATGTGTTTTTAGGTATATATATGACATCAGTCACTACTACAAAATAATAAATAGACAACACATCTTTTAATGTGTTTTTAATGGAAATGCAGTTAATAATTTCTTGGGGATTTCGCACTGCCATTGCTGGTGATTGTATTAGTGATGGCAGGATTTGTGCAGTAGAGTAAGGGGCGTAGTTGTGGTAACACTTTCTTCTCTTCACTAATACAGATGATTCCTTACAGGGCAGCAGTTGCTCCCTTTAGTCCCATCCACCCAAGTGAGGCTTGCTACGCTGCCATCAAATCTCTCGGCCAGCCTTGTCCATGCGTGCTCGTGAATGGCCCTCCGATTTCTGGCGTTGATCGCAACATGGCATTGCAGCTTCCTAACAAGTGCACTGCTAATTTTCAACCATGTAATGAAGACTGAACTTGTTCTTTATGTTTTGATAGACACACTCTTTCTTTTATATTTATTTATTACTATATATTATTTATATAAGTCTGGTCTGATAATTTGATTGCTCTTGTTGCAGGTGAAATTCTGAAGTAAAAGGATGTTATTGTGGGGCAGAGAAGAATTTTAGGAATAAATGTGTGTGGAGAGCTGTTCTAGGCCTGTCCATACAATTTCTAGTGCTGCTAAACATAAAGTTTTCCCTTATGTTTTTAATGGAAATGCAGTTAATAATTTCTTGGTATGTCCATACAATTTTTAAGCTTTTAATGTGGGCTGTTTGTTGGAGAGGCTAAATTGCGGCAGGTGGTCAGTGGTCTGGCCAAACATTGCAGTCCAGATCAGTTGACGATATGAATATTTAGTTAGTTACTTATCATTTTCTTTAGTTTGGAGGCACAATTTTACTCTTGTAAACAGCCTCCTATTGTACATTCAGTTTATCACAATACCATGATCAGGATATATTACTTTATTAGTTGTTTTTGCTCTTATTTACCTTGCAGAACCGCCATGTGGTACTTATCACTAACGTGAAACCTGGAAAACTAAGAGATGTGATGTGATGCCAGAGTTTGTCATTTTGAAGTTACAGGCCAAGTCATTGTTGATGCTGGTTTGCCTAGGCTTTTTTGCACATGCTTTGGTAGTAGCTTAATTTTATGAATAGTTTGGTTTATTGTGGTTTATTTTATGGATTGAAAAGTGAATTTGAGATGTATATATTGATATTTTGGTATATATTTTTTGGATGTAGTAATTTGAAACTGTAAACGAATAGTATTATTGGGATGTATTTTGAATGGTTGATACATTTTGGCTATATATCATGGCATTAGCATATTGCAGGTGCATTGGTAATATAGGTGAACCACATCTATTTTTTTCTTTTTTCTTTTTTATCTAAAACGTTTAAAAAACGTTGTCTGATATACTAAACAACAACATTTTTATCCAAAAAATGTTGTGGAATCATACCTTCTACAACATTTTTAAGCATCTGCTAATTTTTGGAAAACAAATCTACAACGTTTTTTCCTAAAAAGCGTTGTATTATGTCTTAACTACAACGTTTTAAAAAGCGTTGTGTAAGGGTGTCAAATAGACAACACCCTTAACCACGACGTTTTTCTGACTGAAATCACAACGTTTTTTCCGCGTTGTCTATTTACTGTTTTGTAGTATTGCTAGTCTAATGAACATAAAAATTTGTTAGATATATAATGAGATATTAAAATGAGTTTTTACCAAGTCAAGAAGACAATTACATGTTGATTGAATTGTTGATTATATACTTAGCTTGTTGTTCGTATAGTGTAATATTATGTGAAAACAAGTATGGTAATATGACTAAGTATAGTCCTGAATTCGAGTTAGACAAAGAATAAACGTGTGATGTTTAGTAAGTTATAATTGATTGGTATTGTGAACGTAATTGATATGTAGGAGTTAAATCAAAGAACGAGTTTAGTTAAAGTGTAATCTACGCACGAGGCAAGTTTCCTAACCTTACTTGTTATCATTATTGAGTTATTCTCATTATTATTAATCAAGTTCAATTGTTATATTAAAGATTGATTATCTTTTCAAAGCATGATTCTGTTATACAATAATTGTCATATTGTATACCTATTGAGATTATTATTCAATTTAATTATCATTATTGTTGAACCTTATTAGACTCTGTGACAACCCGAGAATTTAGAAAATTTTAATTAATTAATTTAAGGTTCGATATTAGAACCTAGACAGAAAATAAGTGTATGCGTTTGATATTTTTAAGATGGAATTTTGAGGATTTCAAAATTCTGTGAAGGATTTAGATGAATTATTCAGGATTAAGGGTATACGTGAATATGTTCTGTGTATTTGGTCATTTATGTATTCAATATGTGGTTAAGGGTCAAGGGTTGACCAGATAAATGATATCTGTAACAAACCCTAAGTATATATTAAGAACTTCAACGTTCGGTTAGAAAACCTTAACGATTAACACGAAACCCTAGAAACCGGTTCTGAAAACCCTAATTTCAGTTCTGGAAATCCGAAACCCTAATTCAGAAAGTTAAAACCCTAATCTGGGAACTTAAAGGATAATTATTTGGCTTAAGTGCTATATATTATATTATTAATTAGGGTAAAGCTAATTAATTATTTAGCAAACCCTAATTTCAAATTTTTAAACCCTAAATTTTGGGATTTGAAACCTTAATTTTATAATTAGGGAAAACCTAAGTGTTAATTTAATACTTTTAGTGTTAATTAAGATATATTAATTCTAATTTTCAAGTTATAGTAATTAGAAAACCCTAATCTAATTACGAAATCTAATTTTTAAATTAGAAATTTATTTTATATTAGAAACCCAAATTTTTGGATTGTAAACCCTAATCCGTGATTTTGACCCTAATGGCTAAATTAGCAATTTTAATTAGGAATTATTAATCCTAATTAGCAATATTTAAATTATGATTAAGAAATTTTAATATAATTAGAAAATTCTAATTATAATTTAGAAATATTAATTTTCTATTTTTAAAACCTAAATTGGAAATTTTAGAAAATTAAATTTGTAATCCCTAAGACTTTCAAACCCTAAACCCTAAATTTTCCAAACCCTAAACCCTAAACCCTAAGGGTTTGGGCATTTACTAAAATGTCATTAATTTTGTGTGCAAAATGACATTAATGCCCTTTGTGCATTATTAGTATGTTGCTTGTAGATCTAGCCCTAAAGGGTTGGTGAACCAACCCTAAACCCTAGCATTTGACAAATTACCATCAATCAGCCATCTAGCCAGCCACATACCTTGCATTATTACATAATATAAATATATTAAGAAAGAGAAAAGGTTCACTTTATTTTCATTTTTGTCCAAGCCCATTCTCTCTCTAGAAATTCGGGACTTAGTGTGAGAGAGAGTAAGAATCAAAGCTAGGATCAGTTCTTAGACTTCCAATAACAGATCCAAGAGTCAGAAATCAAAGATCATGGCATCAAAGGTATAAAACCCTAAAATTTTGAAAATTTATGATCTGATGTTTGATGTTGTTATTTGTTGTTTAGAACAGTGTTAAAAGATGTCATTTAGTGATCTGGGTTGTTAAAACCCAGATCCATAACATCCAAGTGCACGAAATGGCAAAATTTTCGAATCTGGAAAAGTTGAAAAATAAGGCCTGACAGTCAAATGACAGGGCCTCTAGATATATATGTGTTAGCAGTTTTGTGTGTTTTATGTTTTGAATTTGTTCTCTGACATGAGGAGCGTAGACTGGAAGTGGAATCACATCTATATCAAGTCTAGATCTCCAGATACGAGAGGCCAAATCTCGTTGACCGTCCACAGAAATGAAATTCTGGGCAGCCCAAAATTTCAGAAGCCATCTGACAAGATGTTCAAGGTCATAAATCTTGCAGTAGTTTAATCTTTTTGGCCATGTTGTAGTTTATTTATTGTAGCCGGACATGTATACTATATGTTGAATTCACTAGATCACTTAGATCATCACTGTAATGAAGGATAATCTCGGTCAAACCTACGTTGACCAACCGAGCCGGATGAATTTCTAGAAAACCCAGAATTCACCAAGAACAGGTTTTGTCAAGTACTTTGACCGGCTTAAAACTTGGGTTGATGATGTTGTTTGACTGAAATAATGGTATATAAATGTTCAATGACATAATTACTATAGGTTTGAACCTTAATAACACTAATATAATGACCAGAACTAAGCTAAATAAAAACCACAAAGTGGTACCTCGCGACTGCCTGGGTTTCTATGTAAGACCCCGAAATTTTTTTAAATAAAAAGGAATTTCCTTTATTTATTATTTTGAAATAGTAAGGGTGGATTTGATTAATGTGGTTAGTTATGGGTAAAATGCGCAAATATTTTAAATAAGCAAGTGGTGATATAATATTCATTATTGTTTGGAGAATATTACGTTTGGTCGTGGAATATTCGTCTTTGTCAGAATATTAAATGCGACAAGCAGCCCATGTGTGGGCCCCATAAACTAAAGCGATTGGAGGAAGAAAATGACAAAAATAAGTTGTTTAAAAATAACGGTGTAGTTATTACTGCTTTACATCGTTGGAATACACAGGGGTTAAAACACGATGTCTGCGCGTTATTGCACAAGATGACACGGTATTGCACCAATTATTGATTCTTACGTAAGAAGGCACTACTCAATAATGGTTACATGTAATTCTTTATTCGAGATTTTATTTTATTGATTCAATAATTGTTGCGTTGATATTTTATATTCTTTGTTGTTTCAATAATTGTCATTACACGATTTTTCATTATCGAACCAATAATTCATATTATCTGAATAATATTATTAGATAACATTATTGGCAATGTCTAGAAAGTTCTGCTCTAAGGAGAGGTTTGGTCACCTAATTGCGGCGCCATGAAGAGAGAAATTCTTATCTAAAGCCCCTCTTTCACGAACCGCACAGTTGTCAATATTGTGATTACAGAATATTATTTGTGAATAATTAATTATTGATTCATATGATGAGGAAAATATTGATTTTATGTGGATATAGATTTTGAGAAAATTTTATAGTGACAATTGTTGAAAATTAATATTTTATCTTTTATGATAAAATAATTCATTTAAATATATTATTTTAATAATATATTAACGATGATATTTTTACGATGAATGTGGGATATATGAGTATATGTGGAGGAAGAGTATTTTTGTTACCAAAAATGTTTAAAACATATTAAACATGTCGGTGGACCCCATTTATAGACTGAAATTTGATTATAGCCTGTAAAATTGCCCATTTGTGGATTTCGGTCAATTTCTTTTTGGAATTTGAAAAACTTTCTTACAGTAAAGTTGTAGAGAATTGAATTTCCTATAAAAAACGCTTGAGATTTGAATTTTACGGCAAAAGGGCTATTTATTGTGAATTATGGAAGTTCAAGTTCAAAATAATTGATTTTGGAAGTTTAAATTATTTTAAATTAGAAAAACGTTTTTTTTATTTTTTTCTAGAAGGTTGGCATGTGTGAATTCTTTGAGATTAAGATTTCAAGGAATACGTATAATATTTTTATATATATTAATATTATATTAAATTTTACGCTTTGTGTTCTAAGCAATTTTTATAAATAAATAGCTTAGGTTAGAATTGAAAATCACACCGTAAACTGAAGTTTTCTCTCTATATTATCGAGCGTATTCTTGTGAGTATTTTGAGTATACTTTGAGTATTGCTATACGGTGCAAGTTTAAGTTATAGTCTATATCCGATGTTTCAACTAGAAGTACTGTCTTTCGAGGTAAGGGATGTTCTTTTCTTCTCAAATGATATTATTTCTTCAATATCATTATGCTGAAATATTGGTTGGAACTTTTTATCAAATTTGGAACTTTTTCATGTCGGGTTACTATTCATGAGTTACTATTCATGAGTTACTATTCACGAGTTACTATTCATTTCTACTATTCACGAAGCGTGAAGATGTTTTTTTGTGAAATTTCTATCTTTTGGTGTCTGAGTTACTATTCACGATACGGCACTATTCACGATATCTGACACCATTCACGTATCATGACTATTCACGAATCTGGCACTATTCATTTAAAAATGAAATTTCTTCTTTTTGTCCAAAATATCTATTATGGATACTAGCTTTGATTGTATCCATGTTTTGATCATTCTTGAATTTTACACCACTATGATTATTTTTGAGGTATTTTTGGGCGTGGATAAAACAAAGTACGAATCCTTAATCCTTAATCCTTGTCATTATTCAATCGGATTCGTTTCTTTAAAAAATATTTTCATCATCCTCGGTCTTAAAAGATGAATGATTTACGATGAATATCTTTGGCCCGTAGTGCAAAGATGAATGATTTCTCGATGAATATCTTTGGCTGTAGTGCAAAAGATGAATGATTTCGATGAATATCTTTGGCCGTAGTGCAAAGATGAACAGGTGTTTAGATGAACATGACCAATCGGGTGAATGTCCTTGGCCTGTAGTGCAAGGATGAATATTTGATCCCAGATATATATTGATTGATGTTACAGGGATAAAAATAGACGATGAACTTTAAAATTCATACATAGAAGATAGTAGTTTGCATTCTCTACTTAACTCTTCTAATGAATTATTATTTCCGCTCTGTAATATTGATTTAAAACTTGTTGTCTATTGTATTCTATTATATTTTTTCCCCTGTTGAAGACTAACGATAATTTGTTGTATATTATCTTAGTCATAATATTCTTTACTGGGCTAGTCGAGCTCACCCTTTTCCTTTTTGTTCCATTTTTCTTCTCAGGAGACGAGAATGTAGCGAGTACTAGTCGGGGTATGGAATGAAGGTTCTAGAGAGTTGTTTAATAGTCCTCACCATTTTGTAAAATAATGTATCAATAATTATGATGGGGATTTATTTGTGTATGTATATTGTCTAGAAGACAATAATTGTATTTAAACTCACAAAGTATATATGTTGTCGTATTTTTGCACAACAAATGTATTAATAAAGTTGTAGTTATTTACATACCATGTATTTGGCGACTCGAATGGGTTGGATGGAATGGACCTATTTTGGGCGTCATACGGTTGATATCGAGCTTAGGGATATGATCTCTGGCGGAGATCGGGGAATAGAACTAGGAGGGAGAGGCGAGTAAATCCTTCCGCTAGTGTGTCCTACCTAAGCTTATTTGTTAGTTGGTTAGTATATAGGGATATTATGTGATATATTGATTTCCTTAATTAACCCTTGTTTTATGGCGATGTTTGAGAATGTCGATTTGAGAATATTAACAATTGGAGTGAATGAGACCGTGGAGATGCCTGTATTTACCAACGAGGAGAGCGTGCAACAGTGGCAATGTACCTCTGTAAACAACACCAATGAGTAGACCCAGTAACGACGGGATGTTTAGAAGCTTTTGCGCTCATGCAAAATCGCACGAGGAGACTCGTGTTCAAAACATAGGAGGAAATGATAGCAATTCACGGGTTATCATCACAAATGCAGGCTTCAAAGAGTTGGGACCACGAATTTAAGGAAAGCTTTGATCCGATCATGGCGGAAGCGTGGGTCAAGCAAATCACCAAGATATTCGATGTCTTGGGATGCACGGAGAAACAGAAGGTTCCATTCGCCACCTTTATGTTAAAATGGCGAAGCGGACTCATGGTGGGAGTCTGTGAAGCGTACCCATCCATTTGCGCTCGATGTCTTGGGAGACGTTTGAAACTATTTAATGACAAATACTTTCCCGAAAGTGTTCGGTCATATGAAGGAAGTGGAGTTTATTAGGCTGGGCGAGAACAACATGATGGTGTCTCGGTGATGAGGCGAAGTTTATGAGTTGTCCAGGTTTGCACCTCATTTGGTGGAAAATGAGGAAAGAATGACGCGTATGTTTCTGAGGGGTCTAAAACCCGAGATTCGACAATATCTTATCTCTCATAAATTTTCTTTATATTCAGATGTTGTAAACAGGGCTCAATTATTAGAGCGTGATAACGAGTATGTTCAACCGAGGGACCACAACCAGGGTCATATCGGTGACAGCAGTCATCAAAACGATGATAACCAGCGGAGAAAGAAGAATACGGACAAAGGCGGTAACCACTCTGGTGGTAATCGTGGCCATGAAAATAGAAGAAGCGAGTCAGGAGGAGATTTTAAAAAGAGGAGATTCAACAAACGACCATGTGAAGACGTCAGCGCCAGTAGCAACTGGTTCCAAGGGAGGAGAAAGACCACCGGTCGTATGTTACAAATGCGGGAAAGAGGGACATATCATTGGCAACCCGCCTGAACAGTTTAAGGTATGCTATAATTGTGGAAAGGAAGGACATATAGCTCGAGAGTGTATACGGTGGCGAAACCAAGTCCAAATAGGGGATGGTGACTCAAAAGGATGTCCCGGAAAAGTCAAAGACAACGGTTCCTAGAAGAGCGTTTGTCGTGGCCCATCAAAATCTGAGGAACCCGAACGAGTTTAGCACGGGTTAGTTAATTATAAATTCTTGCAAAGTTTATACCTTACTAGATACACAAGTTCTACCCATTCTTTTATCTCTCTTGCTTTGCGCTCAACGCGTTTGAATTTGACTACGGAGAAATTAGACTTTGACCTATCTGTGGAGACTCAGATTAAGAGAAACTTTTATTACATCCGTTGTTTAGAAATCTTGCTTGATTCAGTTGGCACTATCACATTACCTATTAACCTTATTTCTATAGAGATATTTGTTTTTGATGTGATTTTAAGGTTAACTACTCATCATGCCAAAATTGATTGCTTTCGTAAGGTTGTTAGTTTTCATATTCTTAAGCAACTTTGTTATTCAATTCAAGCAACCAAACCATTGAAGTCAAACTCTTTCTTATTAAATTATAAAGCCATTTGTTTATTGAAAAGCGAATGTCAAGCTTTCTTAGTCCATGTTATGGATTTGAATAAAGACACGTCGATTTGAATAATATTCTGTTGTTATTGATTTTCCCCGACGTATTTCTGAAGAATTTCTTGGCCTACTCCCAGAGCGTGATATTGAATTTGTATCGACTTTAAATCCGGTACAAAACCCATTTCTAAAATCTCATATCGAATGACTCCTATTGAACTTCAGGAGTTAAAAACCCAACTGTGGAAGTTGATACCCGAGCCTCTATCTGGTGACTTCCTTTGTGGAATGCACCGAAGCCAGACTCTCCGTAGGGGACACCATATTCGTGCGATAGTAAACTGATAGGTGTCATTGTAACGTGCTATCCAAGATTGGGATGTGAGTCACGATTGAGAACAACCTAAGTCGATGAATCGAAATATGTAGCTTTCTAGGCTTAGTTGGTTATTATCGGAGATTCGTTGAAGGATATTCTCGAATCGCTATTCCATTAACGCAACTGACTCGTAGAGATACAAAATTTGAATGGAGCAAAGAATGTGGGAAGAGCTTCGAAGAACTCAAGAGGAGACTCATTTCAGCACATGTTCTGAACATGCCATCCTGGAAAAGCTAACGTGGTAGCTGACGTGTTGAGTAGAAGATCGTATACAAGTACGAGTACGATATTGTCAAAAACTAATTTCGTATAATTTACAAATAATAGAGATGGAGATGAAAACTCTAGGTACCCACGTGATGATATACGAGTATAATCGACTTTAATCGATAAAGTTAAAGCTGTTCAAGCTACACACCGGAGCTGATGAATTTGAAGAAGAAGGTGCAAGAAGTTGTTATTTCAAAAACGAGAATCGGTGAGGTGAGGAAAACTCAAACCTTCGATTTATTAATCCATTTGAAATTCTCGATCGAATAGGAACTGTGGCCTATAGACTCGTTTTACCGCCAAGTATGACGCGTGTTCATAACGTTTTTCACGTATCGATGTTACGTAAATATGTGGACGACCCGAACCACATTATTGAGTTAGAACCAGACGAGATAGCTGAAGACTTAAGTACGAGGAGGTACCTGTCAAGATCTTGGATAGGAAAGAACATGTCCTATGTACCGAGGTTATACCACAAGTTAAAGTTTTGTGGAGAAACCATGCTATTAAGGAAATAACACACTCGAGTTGGAAACGAAAATGAAAGCGAGGTATTTTCATCTTTTGAAACACCGTAGTGCGTCGTCAATTTCGAGGACGAAATTTCATAAGGAGGGAGGTTGTAAGACCCGAATTTTTTTAAATAAAATGAATTTCCTTTATTTATTATTTTGAAATAGTAAGGGTGGATTTGATTAATGTGGTTAGTTATGGGTAAAATCATGAAATATTTTAAATAAGCAAGTGGTGATATAATATTCATTATTGTGGAGAATATTCGTTTGGTCGTGGAATATTAAATCTTTGTCGGGAATATTCGTGCGACGCAGTAGCCCATGTGTGTGGGCCCCATAACGGAAAGCGATTGGAGGAAGAAAATGACAAAAATAAGTTGTTTAAAAATAACTACAGAAGGTTATTCTGCTTACATTTGTTGGAATACCCGGGGTTAAAACACGATGTCTACGCGTTATTACACAAAGATGATACTGCAGTATTGCACCAATTATTGATTCTTACGTGAAGGCACTACTCAATAATGGTTACAGATAATTCTTTATTCGATATTTTATTTTATTGATTCAATAATTGTTGCGTTGATATTTTATATTCTTTGTTGTTTCAATAATTGTCATTACACGATTTTTTCATTATCGAACCAATAATTCATATTATCTGAATAATATTATTAGATAACATTATTGGCAATGTCTAGAAAGTTACATCTAAGGAGAGGTTTGGTCACCTAATTGCGCCAAAGAAGGAGAAATTCTTATCGGAAAGCCCCTCTTTCTGAGAACCGCACTGGTTGTCAATATTGTGATTACAGTAATATTATTTGTGAATAATTAATTATTGATTCATATGATGAGGAAAATATTGATTTTATGTGGATATAGGCGGAGAAAATTTTTATAGTGACAATTGTTGAAAATTAATATTTTATCTTTTTATGATAAAATAATTCATTTAAATATATTATTTTAATAATATATTAACGATGATATTTTTACGATGAATGTGGGATATATGAGTATATGTGGAGGAAGAGTATTTTTGTTACCAAAAATGTTTAAAACATATTAAACATGTCGGTGGACCCCATTTATAGACTGAAATTTGATTATAGCCTGTAAAATTGCCCATTTGTGGATTTCGGTCAATTTCTTTTTGGAATTTGAAAAAACTTTCTTCTGTAAAGTTGTAGAGAATTGAATTTCCTATAAAAACGCGCGAGATTTGAATTTTCTGGCAAAAGGGCTATTTATTGTGAATTATGGAAGTTCCGAAGCTCCGAAATAATTGATTTTTGGAAGTTTAAATTATTTTAAATTAGAAAAACGTTTTTTTTATTTTTTTCTAGAAGGTTGGCATGTGTGAATTGCTGAGATTAAGATTTCAAGGAATACGTATAATATTTTTATATATATTAATATTATATTAAATTTTCTACTTTGGTGTTTCTAAGCAATTTTCTATAAATAGGTGCTTAGGTTAGAATTGAAAATCACACCGTAAATGAAGTTTTCTCTCTATATTATCGAGCGTATTCTTGTGAGTATTTTGAGTATACTTTGAGTATTGCTATACTGATGCAAGTTTAAGTTATAGCCTATATCAGGTGTTTCAACTAAAATCTTGTCTTTTCGAGGTAAGGATGTTCTTTTCTTCTCAAATGATATTATTTCTTCAATATCATTATCTTTGAAATATTGGTTGGAACTTTTATCAAATTTGGAACTTTTTCATGTCGGGGTTACTATTCATGAGTTACTATTCATGAGTTACTATTCACGAGTTACTATTCACGAGTACTATTCACGGCGTGAAGATGTTTTTTTTTGAAATTTCTATCTTTTGGTGTTTGAAGTTACTATTCACGATATCGGCACTATTCACGTATCTGACACTATTCACGATATCGACACTATTCACGAATACGGCACTATTCAATTTAAAAATGAAATTTCTTCTTTTTGTCCAAAATATCTATTATGGATACTAGCTTTGATTGTATCCATGTTTTGATCATTCTTGAATTTTACACCACTATAATTATTTTTGAGGTATTTTTGGGCGTGGATAAAACAAAAGTACGAATCCTTAATCCTTAATCCTTGTCATTATTCAACGGATTCGTTTCTTTAAAAAATATTTTTCATCATCCTCGGTCTTAAAAGATGAATGATTTACGATGAATATCTTTGGCACATAGTGCAAAGATGAATGATTTCGATGAATATCTTTGGCTTTGTAGTGCAAAGATGAATGATTTCGATGAATATCTTTGGCCCAGTAGTGCAAAGATGAGCAGTGTTTAGATGAACATGACCAATGGTGAATGTCCTTGGCACAGAAGTGCAAGGATGAATATTTGATCCCGGATATATATTGATTGATGTTACGGGATAAAATAGATTTATGAACTTTAAAATTCATACATAGAAGATAGTAGTTTGCATTCTCTACTTAACTCTTCTAATGAATTATTATTTCATTGCGAATATTGATTTAAAACTTGTTGTCTATTGTATTCTATTATATTTTTTTTCTGTTGAAGACTAACGATAATTTTGTTGTATATTATCTTAGTCATAATATTCTTTTTTGGGCTAGTCGAGCTCACCCTTTTCCTTTTTGTTCCATTTTTCTTCTCGGAGGCGAGAATGTAGCGAGTACTAGTCTGGGTATGGAATGAAGGTTCTAGAGAGAGTTGTTTAATAGTCCTCACCATTTTGTAAAATAATGTATCAATAATTATGATGGGGATTTATTTGGGTATGTATATTGTCTAGAAGACAATAATTGTATTTAAACTCACACAGTATATATGTTGTCGTATTTTGCACGACAAATGTATTAATAAAGTTGTAGTTATTTACATACCATGTATTTGGCGACTTCGAGAATGGGTTGGATGGAATGGACCTATTTTGGGGCGTCACATTCTAAAGTTACCCGAAAAACCCAATGTGATGTCGTGACAACTGAATTTGGCGAATCAGATGTTCTTGTTGTGGTATGATATGACCAAGACGATGGTTTCATATTGTAGTGTTACATTTCGACTACAAGATCAAAGTCTTAACAAGCCTAGAACCTTTATACCCAAGAGGTTATAATCGGTCAAACCACCCATCTCGTTAACTGGCGATGAAGCTCAAGAACACTCAAGAATAAAGGGCCGAAAACACTATAACGACCAGATGTCATCGTTATTGGACCCTTTAGCGACGGTTTCTATTTTATTTAAATTTCTGATTTTCCGAAAAATATTTAAAAATAGAAAAAAATGGTTTTTAATTATTAAAAATACAAAATAAATTCTAAAAAATTATTTTAAATTCTGAAAAATAGATTTTAATTATTTTAAGTATATTTCATAAATATTTAATATTTTTGGAATATAATTGGTATTTAATTTATTTAATTACAATATGAAATAAATTATTTAAAAATGATTTTAATACATGAAAAATCATGAAAAAATAATATTATGGTGTAAGAAAACATTTTAAGTTATTTTTAGTGACTTTTAATATTTTGTGATGAATTTCATTAATTAATTAATATTAATGATAATTAGTTTATTTAATAAATATATTAAATAAATTATGAAAAAATAGAATTAATGATTTATAAATCATATAAAAATGATTTAAGTGTTATAAAAATATTTAAGTTATAAAATATAATTTTTGATATTTTGCCATGAAAATATTAATATTTTAATATTAATATTAATTACCGGATCTTGAATTTAAGTGTTTAAAATCATATAAATATGATTTTAAAGTATTAAAAATACTTTGTGATATTATAAAATATATTATAATATTATGACATGTATTTCATTAATATTTGATATTAAATAAATATTAATGATAAAAGAATTAAGTGATATTTAATTCATTTAAATACGTTTTTAATGATTGGAAAATCAAGATAAATAGTAATAATTATTTAATTTACGAGCTTACGAAAAATATTTCGACTGTTAATAAAATTATTTAGATAATGGTTAAGTGTTTAGACAGAGTTTAATTGAACTTAAACTCAAAATTTTGTCCATTAGGCCTGGCTTGGGATGTTAGAATTTTGTCGATTTAACTTCGGACTTAAATAAATCGACTTAATGCTAAGTTTTGTGTCTTTGAATAGTGATATAGGTTATGTGTTATGTGTTTAGGTTATTCTATGTATATCTATATATATAATAGTATTATATTGTGATGATATTATTCTAATATTGGAGATCTATATTACTAATATTAGGTCTTCGGATAAAGCGATATAAATTGTGTAGCGGTAATCAACGGTTGAGGCAAGTTTATTTTTTTTACTTAACTCTAATAAGAGTTGTTTCATTCGGATAAGCTTATGGTTAATCATTGTTGGTTGCCATGAATTGTACTCTGTACATATTGCATGTATAGGTCAGGTATGAAAGGCTGATCACCTTCATTACCAGTTGGTTCAGATATATTTGTTCATGTATAATACTTGTTCAGTCAAAATTTTGTTCCTGCTAGTTCACAATTATATTGTTGAATTATAGCTTGCTTATTATTCAGACTCTTTCAATCATGATATATCGTTATATTGTTGAACTTAAACTTGCTGGGCAATCCTTATGTTCACCCTTGCTATATCATGATAAACATTGCAGATTAAGACGAACGCGTTGGATACAAGGAACTGTTAAAGACAGTTCCAGCTTAAAGTTTACGTATGCGATTAGATTTGTAATAGTAATGTATGATGATAATGTTATGTATTAAATAAGTTATGTATTGTGTATTAAGTTAAGGTTACTCAACCTTGGGGAAAAGTGTGTAAGTTTAATGTATAAACAATTTATGTTTATATCTTCCGCAAATAGTAATAGTTGTATAGAATGATCGAACCAGATCCGCGGTGATTTGGGACCTCGGATTCGGGGCCCTCACAGTTGGTATCAAAGCTGTTGGTTATGAAGCTTAGGTATGAATACCTGAGACTAATAACCGCAGTGATTAGGATAAGATCTAACTCACATAGAGTTAGTTGGTTTGTAAGATTCAAAGACGAATCTCGGCGAGTTATAAGATACAGAGTTCCCTAACTCTGATAATAAAGTTGAACAGTAGTGGTGAATAGATCGAGTCTAAAAGACTAAAAGTACAGTGATAGGAGATTGTAAAACAAAACGATCAAGATATAGAAATAAATCGTAATATATACGATGAGATCACTCCGTGATCGGATAAGGTTATAGTATGAAGAAGGATCAAGCGAATGATTGAAAAGTTTACTGACAAGATTCTTTGGGTGTCGGTTTGTACTATGAATTGGTACAGTTCGAGAAAGGATTATGAATACGAGTTAAATGAATTTCAGTATTGAGAAGGGAGTTAGTGTTAGGTGGGGATTCAATTGAGGATTCATGCCATTGACTAAGTTGTATGATTCTTCGTTATGGGAGCTTTGAATTGTACATGGTGAAAAAACTACTTAGTTTCGCAAATGATAATCATTGAAATGTTTGTGTCGCTATTTGCTATATCGTGTTAAGAGGGTGATTCCTTTCTCATGTATAACAAATAGATAGGTCATAGGTAGAGGATATAAGGTTAAGTACGAATTCTTAAAACTCATACTTATGTGACATACTTGATTCATAGTTATATGAAATGTTTATGAACCCCTCAAATGTGACAGGGCGCGCCAAAGGTCGACTAGGATAAGTTCTTAAACTCATATGATTGTGGCAATTTATGGACTCATAAGTGTGGTTTTACGAACTGGGTATAGTTGTGTGTAAATGGAATATTGAGGATAATAGGAACAGATAGATTGTTAAGCAAATGAATATTAGTGAAGAATTAAGTTTTCCAAAACTCCTAGCTATGCTAGACTTCGAAATGTTGACATCAAGCTAAATACGCACTATGTGCTTTTGAAAAAAAAAATGTAGACTCGTAATCATTTTTAAAACGGTTTAAAGTATAGTCTATGCTACTTATTTCAGTTAGACGCAAATGATTTGAAATATCAAAATTTATTTTATTTATCACTCATGTACTATGTAACCTGGTGCAGAGATGATAAAAGTTGATAGAGTTGTAAATACAGGAAAACTTAGTGCGAATTCGATCTGAAAATCATTGTTCCACTGTTGTATGATGTGTTATGACAAAGTCATATAATGACGGCATCCTCAAATGGACAGTTAATACAGTATATGGCATCATGACGTCATTCTCAAAAATATTTTCAAAAAATTATAATTTGCCAACGGGGTTTGGCTACACTTAAATAATTCGATTGAATTGAATTATTGATATGGGTCTATGCTATTCGATTCAGCTAGACTAAATTTATGAAAACACTAAGTGTTCATTGAAGAAATTTCTCGAACCAAATTGTTTTGGTGCGGAATCCAATAAGACTGAGGTAGAATTTTTGTGCCCATGGCAGAGACGAGAAACATAGTCGACCAGCAGTACTTAATAAGTACAGGACATACTGGATTAATTACCCACTATGTCCGTAAGTTATGACGGTTAGCGGATGAATTTCCTATAACCTTTACGAAAATGACAGACAATAGTCTGTAAATCCCCTCAGCACAATTTCAAAATTTTTATTATTGTGAAGAATGTATTGGGTAGCATGTGATAATGTGTGTGAATGGTGTAAGCTGTATGGTGTAAGGTTTAAGGTAAATTTCGGGGACGAAATTTTTAGAAGAAGGGGTGAATGTGACAACCCGAGAATTTAGATAATTTTAAAAATTTTAATTAATTAATTTAAGGTTCGATATTAGAACCTAGACAGAAAATAAGTGTATGCGTTTGATATTTTTAAGATGGAATTTTGAGGATTTCAAAATTCTGTGAAGGATTTAAGTGAATTATTCAGGATTAAGGGTATACGTGAATATGTTCTGTGTATTTGGTCATTTATGTATCCAGTATGTGGTTAAGGGTCAAGGGTTGACTAGATAAATGATATCTGTAATAAACCCTAAGTATATATTAAGAACTTCAACGTTCGGTTAGAAAACCTTAATGATTAACACGAAACCCTAGAAACCAGTTTTGAAAACACTAATTTCAGTTCCGAAAATCTGAAACCCTAATTCGGAAAGTTAAAACCCTAATCTGGGAACTTAAAGGATAATTATTTGGCCTAAGTGCTATATATTATATTATTAATTAGGGTAAAGCTTAATTATTTAGCAAACCCTAATTTCAAATTTTTAAACCCTAAATTTCAGGATTTGAAACCCTAATTTTATAATTAGGGAAAACTTAAGTGTTAATTTAATACTTTTAGTGTTAATTAGGATATATTAATTCTAATTTTCAAGTTATAGTAATTAGAAAACCCTAATCTAATTACGAAATCTAATTTTTAAATTAGAAATTTATTTTATATTAGAAACCCAAAATTTTGGATTGTAAACCCTAATCCGTGATTTTGACCCTAATTGCTAAATTAGCAATTTTAATTAGGAATTATTAATCCTAATTAGCAATATTTAAATTATGATTAAGAAATTTTAATATAATTAGAAAATTCTAATTATAATTTAGAAATATTAATTTTCTATTTTTAAAACCTAAATTGGAAATTTTAGAAAATTAAATTTGTAATCCCTAAGGGTTTCAAACCCTAAATCCTAAATTTTCCAAACCCTAAACCCAAACCCAAACCCAAACCCTAAAGGTTTGGGCATTTACTAGAATGCCATTAATTTTGTGTGCGAAATGACATTAATGCCCTTTGTGCATTATTAGTATGTTGCTTGTAGATCTAGCCCTAAAGGGTTGGTGAACCAACCCTAAACCCTAGCATTTGACAAATTACCAGCAATCAACCATCTAGTCAGCCACATACCTTGCATTATTACATAATATAAATAGATTAAGAAAGAGAAAAGGTTCACTTTATTTTCATTTTTGTCCAAGCCCATTCTCTCTCTAGAAATTCGGAACTTAGTGTGAGAGAGAGTAAGAATCAAAGCTAGGATCAGTTCTTAGACTTCCAATAACAGATCCAAGAGTCAAAAATCAAAGATCATGGCATCAAAGGTATAAAACCCTAAAATTTTGAAAATTTATGATCTGATGTTTGATGTTGTTATTTGTTGTTTAGAACAGTGTTAAAAGATGTCATTTAGTGATCTGGGTTGTTAAAACCCAGATCCATAACATCCAAGTGCACGAAATGGCAAAATTTTTGAATCTGGAAAAGTTAAAAAATAAGGCCTGACAGTCAAATGACAGGGCCTCTAGATATATATGTGTTAGCAGTTTTGTGTGTTTTATGTTTTGAATTTGTTCTCTGACATGAGGAGCGTAGACTGGAAGTGGAATCACATCCATATCAAGTCTAGATCTCCAGATACGAGCGGTCAAACCTCATTGACCGTCCATAGAAATGAAATTCTGGGCAGCCCAAAATTTCAGAAGCCATCTGACAAGATGTTCAAGGTCATAAATCTTGCAGTAGTTTGATCTTTTGGCCATGTTGTAGTTTATTTATTGTAGCCGGACATGTATACTATATGTTGAATTCACTAGATCACTTAGATCATCAACAGAATGAAGGATAATCTCGGTCAAACCTCGTTGACCAATCAGAGCAGATGAATTTCTGAAAACCCGAAATTCACCAAGAATGAGTTTTGTCAAGTACTTTTTGGCCAAGCTTAAACTTGGGTTGATGATGTTGTTTGGTCAAATAATGGTATATAAATGTTCAATGACATAATTACTATAGGTTTGAACCTTAATAACACTAATATAATGACCAGAACTAAGCTAAATAAAAACCACAAAGTGGTACCTCGCGACTGCCTGGGTTTCTAGGTTACCCAGAAAACCCAGGTGATGTCTGACAACAACTTTGGCGAATCGGATGTTCTTGTTGTGGTATGATATGACCAAGACGATGGTTTCATATTGTAGTGTTACATTTCGACTACAAGATCAAAGTCTTAACAAGCCTAGAACCTTTATACCCAAGAGGTTATAATCGGTCAAACCACCCATCTCGTTAACTGGCGATGAAGCTCAAGAACACTCAAGAACAGGCCAAGAACACCTATAACGACGGGTCTGTCGTTATTGGACCCTTTAGCGACGGTTTCTATTTTATTTAAATTTCTGATTTTCCGAAAAATATTTAAAAATAGAAAAAATAGTTTTTAATTATTAAAATACAAAATAAATTCTAAAAATTATTTTAAATTACGAAAAATAGATTTTAATTATTTTAAGTATATTTCATAAATATTTAATATTTTTGGAATATAATTGGTATTTAATTTATTTAATTACAATATGAAATAAATTATTTAAAATGATTTTAATACATGAAAAATCATGAAAAATAATATTATGGTATAAGAAAATATTTTAAGTTATTTTTAGTGACTTTTAATATTTTGTGATGAATTTCATTAATTAATTAATATTAATGATAATTAGTTTATTTAATAAATATATTAAATAAATTATGGAAAAATAGAATTAATGATTTATAAATCATATAAAAATGATTTAAGTGTTATAAAAATATTTAAGTTATAAAATATAATTTTTGATATTTTGTCATGAAAATATTAATATTTTAATATTAATAGTAATTACCGAATAATGAATTTAAGTGTTTAAAAATCATATAAATATGATTTTAAAGTATTAAAAATACTTTGTGATATTATAAAATATATTATAATATTATGACATGTATTTCATTAATATTTGATATTAAATAAATATTAATGATAAAAGAATTAAGTGATATTTAATTCATTTAAATACATTTTTAATGATTGGAAAATCAAGATAAATAGTAATAATTATTTAAAAATTATTACGAGCTTACGAAAAATATTTCGACTATTAATAAAATTATTTAGATAATGGTTAAGTGTTTAGACAGAGTTTAATTGAACTTAAACTCAAAATTTTGTCCATTGTAATCATTTGGGATGTTAGAATTTTGTCAGATTCAACTCTGACTTAAATAGTCTGACTTAATGCTAAGTTTTGTGTGCTGAATAGACTGATAGGGTTATGTGTTATGTGTTTAGGTTATTCTATGTATATCTATATATATAATAGTATTATATTATGATGATATTATTCTAATATTTGATCTCTATATTACTAATATTAGGTCTTTGGATAAAGCGATATAAATTGCGTAGCGGTAATCAACGGTTTAGGCAAGTTTGTTTTTACTTAACTCTAATAAGAGTTGTTTCATTCGGATAAGCTTATGGTTAATCATTGCTAGTTGCCATGAATTGTACTCTGTATAAATTGCATGTATAGGTTAGGTATGAAAGGCTGATCACCTTCATTACCAGTTGGTTCAGATATATTTGTTCATATATAATACTTGTTAAGTCAAAATTTTATTCCTGCTAGTTCACAATTATATTGTTGAATTATAGCTTGCTTATTATTCAGACTCTTTCAATCATGATATATCGTTATATTGTTGAACTTAAACTTGCTGGGCAATCCTTATGCTCACCCTTGCTATATCATGACAAACATTAAAGATTAAGGCGAATGCGTCGGATACAAGGAAAGATTAAAGACAGTTCCAACTTAAAGTTTACGTATGTGATTAGATTTGTAATTGTAATGTACGTATGATGATAATGTTATGTATTAAATAAGTTATGTATTGTGTATTAAGTTAAGGTTACTCGACCTTGGGGAAAAGTGTGTTAGTTTAATGTATAAACAATTTATGTTTTTATCTTCCGCAAATAGTAATAGTTGTATAGAATGATCGAACCGGATCCGCGGTGATTCGGGACCTCGGATTCGGGGCCCTCACACTAGCGAACCCTTATTGGTTCGACTAGCCCATAGTTGATGAGCGTTCTAAATTTCAGAACCCTTATTGAATTATCTAAACCAAACTTCCTTTGGTGCGGACTCGAATGTCAAACTGAGATGAACAACCCTGCAAAGGGATTTACTTATACGTTAGCGTTAAGATATTATGCACAGTATGGTACTAAGGGCTGATCCCCCTAAGTACGAGTAAAAAGGTCCATAGTCTTATGACTGTTAAAGGTTTCAAGTATAACCCTTGATAACCTAGGACATAGTTCAAGGTCTTATGACCCTCAAAAATCTTTTGATTCTTGTTATTCATTCTTGATTCAAAAGTTGAGCTTTTATTTCAGAAGTCTTTGATTCACTCGCATGTTATTATACATTATTATTTCATTATTTTACTTGTGGGCAATAGTGCTCACTCTTGCGTAATAATAACATTGCAGTTAAGAACGAAAGGTCCGACGAGCCTTCTACTAGCAAAGGCAAGGGCAAGATTAACAAGTGATGAAGACTTGTTGCTTTATTTGATGATGTATTTCTATTTAAGACTTAAGTTAATGGTGTTGTTTAAGACTTATTTGTTTATGTTTCCGCACAGATGTTTAAGGTTAGTTTAACCTGGGATTGTATTTATTATTTGGATGTTGTAACCCCATAAGGGGAGGGTTTTTATTTCTATCTATTGCATGGTTTGCATTTATTATGGGTAAATAGATAGATGATATTTGTACAGTGAACACCAAATCCCGTGGAATTGAAGTACCCGGATTTGGGAGTGTCACAAAGAAGATGATACCCTTCCCTTTTGATCAAGAACTTTCTTTTTCCCAATTCTTCTCACAAAACTTCTTTAGAATTCTCTCAAGTTTTCTCTCACTTTTTCTCTATGTTCTTCTTCTTCTTTTTCTCCTCCTCTTTTCTTCTTTTGACTATAACTTACATACTAACATATAACGTATAATAATAATATATGTATTAATTATATAATATAAATATAGATATAACTGATATCAGTTATCTAAGTTTTGAAAATCAAAAGCCATAAGGTTTGTTTGGCTAGCTCACTAAAAATTAACCCATTAACTCTCACAGCTTGTTTGGTAAACCTAATTCAAATAAATCAATTAATCCTTATACTTTATTTTGTAAAACACACTTAGACTCCTTTAATTTATTTTAATAACTCCTTTATAGTAAGGTTATTTGTCACACTTTTATATAATTAAATTTTAACAATCAATTTAATAAATTCTAATACTAATTTATCAAATTACTTTAACACATAAATCAATACCACACAATTATAATTTCCTTTATAATTATAACTTTATTTAATCAATTAACACTTTATTTTAATTACAAATTGAAATCAAAACATAATAATTCATTTAATTATTATAAACTCTCTAACTTAATTATTAAATTAAATTAGTATATTACCTCATAACAATTAATTTTCTTAACTCCTTAATTACTTACTTAACACATAATTAAGTAAATCAAATCAAATCAAATTGAACAATTATTTATTCAACAATAAACACATCCATTAAATATTTATATAATTCAAATTAAATATTTATATAATTCAAATTAAATATTTATATAATTTAATAAATATTTAATATTATAATTAAAATTCTGGAATGTTACATCATTCCCTCCTTACAAGGATTCTGTCCTCAGAATCACAATTAAAACAATCAAATCGTCACATTCTTCCCTTCTTACAAAGATTCTGTCCTCAGAATCGAAAACATAGATTAAACAAATAACTCCAGGTAATCATTCATCATTTTATCCCCGAGTTCCCACGTAGCTTCTTCAGCATTGTGGTTCCTCCATACCACCTTCACGGAAGGTATCACTTTATTCCTGGGCACTTGTTCTTTCCTGTCGACTATCCAAATAGGAACCTCTTCATAGGACAAGTCTTTATCGAACTGCAATGGTTCGTACTCAATCACGTGTTTGTAATCAGGTTTATATGGTCGTAACACTGAAACATGAAAAACATTATGGACGTTTTCCAATTCTGGAGGTAGAGCTACCTCATAAGCCACTTCTCCAACTTTTCGTAGCACTTCGAAGGGTCCAATAAACCTCGGGCTTAGCTTTCCCTTTTTATCAAAACGAATTTTCCCCTTCTAAGCGGAAACTTTAAGGAATACATAATTCCCTACGTTGAATGCACGATCTTGTCGGTGTTGATCAACATACTTTTTCTGTCTGTCTTGAGCTGCTACCAATCTTGTCCTGATGAGTTTGAAAATCTCAATAGTTTGTTGTACCAGTTCTGGTCCTAACAGTTGACGTTCACCGACTTCATCCTAGCACAGTGGAGTTCTGCACTTTTTGCCGTATAATGCCTCGTAAGGCGGCATGCCGATGCTCGCGTGGTAACTGTTGTTGTAGGCGAATTCCACCAATGGTAAATGTTCTTCCCATCTCCCTTTGAAATCCATGATGCATGCTCTCATCATATCTTCCAACGTTTGGATTGTTCGTTCGCTTTGCCCGTCGGTTTGCGGATGGTATTCTGTACTCATTCGCAATTGTGTTCCCATACATTCTTGTAGTCTCTTCTAGAAGTTTGACATAAATCGTGTATCTCTATCTCGATTAATAATTGATCTTCGCACTCCATGCCTCGAAATGATCCCTTTAACGTCAATCTTGCCAACCGATCAGACCAACTGCCTCTTTTCGCTTCTAACAAAAAAGAGCTCTAACTCATGCAAGCATACATGTGTCAACAAATAATACTGAGTAAGTAAAAAGTCGATCCCACGAGAGAAAGTTATCTAATTTAAATCACTATGCATCAATTAAATCACTATATTTATATGCTCAAACTAATGAATATGATTGGTGAATTACTCTAATTGCAAATAACAACTAAAACAAGAATAAAATGTAATAAATCAAATCAGAAAGTAATGGGATCCTAACTTCATTTAATATTTCATCTAATCACCACTATCATGCAAGACTTGTTCATATATCACAGGAAAGTAACCAAGAGCACTAATAGAGTCATAGCCATTTTTCAATGTACTATGACCTACTTATACAGCATCCACAAGTGATACACTCCATGTAATCATCAATATAACCAAAATCACTATATGTCTATGTGAAATTGCAACCAAATTGAATTTAAGCACAAGCCCTTATTCTAACTCATACGGTGAAACAATATATGTCTATCTCGGTTCACGAAAATACACAAATCATACAAACAAATTTCCATATACGTATGTTATCATGATTACAATCCATACTTGCATGTTCATTGTCAATTCCATACAAGTACTAAAAATGAATGGTGATCAAGCATTCATACATGCAAAACAACCATGATAGAAATCCCATAGGATATGTAAAACAGTCCAGCATTCAAGCATGCAACTAAACTACATATTAAAATCCGTTAGAATCCCATAATGGAGATTAGTTCATGACTGAACCAAAAGCCATTATGGGATCAAAGCTAAACATGGCTAACAAGAAAATAATTGAAAGATGAAGGATAGAAACGATCAACCCAATTGCTGATTAAAATCCACTAGTAATATTCAAATCCTCATAAAAATCTAGCAAAATACTAATAATTATCCACAGTGATAGAGAATCCCAAGAAGAATTAGAAAATTTGGAGTTAAGGCTTCGTTCTACGTTGGAATCTCTCTCAGAATGTAAACCCTAGTTACGATATGAAAAATACGTAAAAAC
The DNA here is from genome assembly GCA_020205605.1 of Panax ginseng. Taxonomy (NCBI): domain Eukaryota; kingdom Viridiplantae; phylum Streptophyta; class Magnoliopsida; order Apiales; family Araliaceae; genus Panax; species Panax ginseng. Next base: position 35,058,028 of record CM035147.1, read on the forward strand.
TGAATAATGATACGTCGACGACACCAAATCGTAATCGTTTTAATTAATACAACCCTTAAAATGAGAAATTAAAATAAATATTTCAACAACATCGGGGCATCGCGGCATCATACCCCCTCCTTTGCAATCCTCGCATGGCGCGCAAGCAACTTGCGATGTCTAATGTCTTTCCAACTAGGTGCTTTCATGCAGCGGTGTGCGCGTCCTAAAGCTTATTCTATCGCGCGCTACATGCTTCTGTAACTCAAATTACGGTTACTTTACTCGCGATCGATCGTTACGCTGTTCATTCTTTTGTCCATCCATGCTTAATTTCTTGCTCCAATTGATCCTCATGCCATTTATATCACCAAATCATGCCATCTCCTGCACTTTTACACTAAAGGAGTTTTAAGTAAATGCAATGCAAAATAACATGAAATGCACTAAAAACACACTAAAATATACTTGAGATGGGCCTAGTTCGCGTGAATTAATATCCAACAAGTAGTTATAAAACCCACTTATCAAATACCCCCAAACTTGAACTATTTCTTGCCCTCAGGCAATGCATACTAATGAACAATGAAAAAATAGCTATATTACTATGCAACTAAATTATGATGCAACTAGTCTCACATTGTTCCAGCTATCACAAAAATTCAGTCCAAAATGCATCAGCGAATTTTTCCAGATTCAAGAATACAGATTCAAACCAAACTGTAGGCATAATGTCGTACACTCAGATAATTTATAAATGCTATAGATATGCTGTGTGTGTTATGTTCACCAAAACTTGATTTCAGCAAAGAATACACATACTAAATTGCTCAAAACATAAAATTATAGTTTAAATTAAGACTCATGTATACATATGCAACGAAGACTATTCCAACATATCAAAACAAACTAAGGTACAATAATGGGCATAATTGCTTTATTTTTACTCACGAGGGTAATTTTACTTTCCGCATGATGTTTATTGCTATTTTTCTTTTCTTTTTTTTTTTTTTTTTTCATGGACTGTGCAATGTCTTACTCCATTAGGCAACACTGCTACCCCTTAGAGAGCTTTCAACCAACGACTCCCAGACCATGAAAGACCTTAGGGTGCTAGGTGTAGAGACAATCCCCTCGGGCGTACTTACTCAAGTAGCCAGGGCCCCGAACTAAGACTAGCCACGTTATAGCTATTTTTATTTTTTATTTTTTTTTATACACATAGCATACCCATGTTTTCCCAAAGTTTGAATGTCAATGTTTTGCAAGTCTACATCCATGTTTCATATAATTCTCTTTTTGACACTACATTTTCTATCGAGCAATACAACACATACTTCTTATACCTACAAGTGATTGTGAACACATTAAATGCAAACCGAAAAGCATTTAAACAAAGACATATGAATTTCATCGTGTAAAACATTATAGCTAGGTTCATGTTATCCAACATACTCAAAAATCTTTCAAAATTCACTATCATCATCGGCTAGACAAAAATTTCATAAGAAGAAGAGACATGCATATTAAACATGAGACATGAAAATAAATGCAACATATGCAACATGATGCAAAAATAAACAATCATGCTAAATGCAAAACTAAACTAATCCAATGCAAAAATAAACTAATCATGCAAAAACTATACTATACTACTACCCCAATACCCCCAACTTATAATATTCAATGCCCCATTGAATGAAGGTAAAGGGTAACAAAAACTCCCCTAATGATCGGTGGTACCACCACCCCCGGGGGTGGTGAATATGGTGTGGTGGATATGGCATTCTTTGTCCCGAATCGAGGCCACTCTAGCATCGTTCCTTCTTGCAAGAAAAAGCCTCGGCCAAGGCCCTCGTGAGTCCGTCGTAAATGTTCCAAAATTATCATACATGGCATCGACTTTTTTCTCCAACCTTCAGAGCTGGCGATCACCATGAGCAGCAGGTGCTTGCGTGGATGGGCCTGCCTCATCTGTCTGAGGGGGCTACTGTGATGGCTCTGGGAAAGTAGGCTGAATGATAAAACTTAATCCTCGCGGATGCGGTTCACCACCCGTCCAATCCTTGAACTTGGCAATATTAGCATGAGTGATGTCGTGGCTCGGGTTCTGCAGTTGCTTATTGTTCCATGGGACTCCTTGTTGGGTACAGAGCATGGCTGCCACAGATGCATGCGGAATACACCCAGTAGTGCTCCCCCGTATATAACGCCGCATGTTTTGATTAATTAAATGGCCTACATCAATGTACTTGCCTTTGATGATGCCCCACAAAATAATAGCATGCTCAGTGGTTATTTCATTCTGGTGAGATGACGGAACTAGCTTGGCATAGATAAACAGATTCCACGCTTTGGCATATTGATTCAAGGCGAATGACTGAAAAGATTTTGGCTCGATTGTCCTCGCTTTATAATTCCATTTGGTGCCCGAATACACAATTCAACAATCACTACCGCCAGATCCATTTCTAAATGTGCACCTTCTACCCAATTAGCCAGACCCGGTGGGTGGTGCGTCATATATCTTGAAAACCTTTCTACGATCATTTGGAGGTCAAAAATCCACATGCACTCCTCGAACCAAATAATATCCCTCGCTTTATCATCTCCTTAGCATTCGCGTAGAATTCTCGAACAATCCCCATGGGAATAGGCATAGGAGTTGCAGCCAAGCCAACCCAGCCTCTTTCTCGTATCATATACCATAGTTGTCCGTCTTGCTTCTCAGGTTTAAGTCCCCGTTCCTTCACAAAAGATTTGGCCACAATCCGATAATATTCCTGCTGGGCCTCCAAAATGATAAATTTCATGTGGTCCACGACATCTTCTTCTTGGTTATTGGAGGAAGATGCTGATGAGGAAGAGATGGAGATTGAGCGTGCTCTTTTTGGACCCATGTGCAGATACTAGAGAGAATGCAGATGAATTGCCTGATGAGCGTACCCCCAAACTTCTTTTTGCCTGACAAGCGAAACCCTAGATTTATACCAAGGAGAGATTCATGGGTATGAACTTTGATGAGAGCGAGGAGTCTTATGATTATGGGAGAAACGAAGAATACACTTCTATTATGTCAATTGAGAGAACAAATAAACCACGACTCGGTTTTTTAAACTTTAAAAACTTTTTCCACGCTTTGATGTCGCGCGGTGGTCGTCGCGCTACCTTGATAATGGTTTTCGGTAGCGGGCACAGAGTGGCATTACTTGTTTGAGATGTGTAAGGCGCCTGTGGTGCGCTGTGGTCTTGTCTTTGTAGTCATTCTTGTGGCAGACTGCGACCACTTTCTCACCTTCTTGAGTTTACTCCTAAACTGCCTAGTAGTGAGATTTCACTTGAAGATTCCTACATCACACAATTTACCCGTATCAATGTGTGAACTCCGAAATAAGCATAAATGAACAAGTAAATTCTATACAATACTACAACAATATCCAATGCAGACTCTATTACACACTAACTTATGCGCAACATAGCCATCTATTAAGAATGAAATAAAGATGAACTAGCTAAATACCCTCTTGAATAAATAAAAAAAAATAGAGATAGAGATAATGGGTTGCCTCCCCATCAAGCGCTATGTTATAGTCAAGTAGCTTGACTGTCTCGGATTCTCATGTCGAAGAAAGAATTGAGGCGACTTTCTGTCTGTCTACCTCACCACCAAAGTAATGTTTCAAGTGTTGTCCATTCACCTTAAAAGGCTTGTCTGGCAATGTATCAAATACTTCAATTGCACCATAAGGAAAAACAGTCTTCACTGTAAATGGCCCTGACCACCTCGATTTCATCTTCCCGGGAAAAAGTTTAAGTCTGGAGTTATAAAGCAAAACCCTTTGTCCCCGTTCAAATGCTCTCTCAATGATTTTATGGTCATGCCATTTCTTCACCTTCTCCTTGTACAGCTTCGAATTCTCATATGCCTATAATCTGAATTCATCCAACTCATTGAGTTGGAGTAGGCGTTTCTCCCCGATAGCTTTCAAATTAAAATTGAGCTTTCGAATTGCCAAATATGCCTTATGCTCTAACTCCATAGGAAGGTGGCAGGCTTTTCCATACACGAGCTAAAAAGGTGACATACCCAACGACGTCTTATATGTCGTCCTATAAGCCCATACTGCATCATCCAACTTTAACGACCAGTCCTTCCTCGTTAGATTCATAACTTTTTCCAGGATTCTCTTAACTTCTCTATTCGACACTTCAGCTTGGCCATTCGTTTGTGGGTGATACGTTGTAGCAATGCGATGGTTCACCCCATTTTTAGCCAACAAAGTCAGAAAGCGCATGTCTGCGAAATATGACTTAAATCATGATGATAGCCCTTGGAGTCCCAAACCTCGTGAAGATACTTCTGTGTAAAAATCTGAGGACGACCTTGGCATCATTTGTCGGAAGAGCTGCCACTTCTACCCATTTTGAGATATAATCCACGGCGAGCAAGATGTAGAGATTTCCGCAGGAAGAAATGAAAGGCCCCATGAAATCAATTCCCCACACATCAAAAATTTCTACTTCAAGGATTGTATTCAATGACATTTCATTCCTTTTGGAGATGTTCCCCACTCGCTGACATCTATCACACCGCTGGACAAAACTATATGCATCCTTGAAAATTGACGGCCAGTAGAATCCTGCTTGTAGTACTCTAGCCGTTATTCTTTCACCACCATAGTGACCTCCATACACAGTAGAGTGAAAATCCTGTACAATCCCCTCGGTCTCGCTATACGGAATACACCTTCTTATCACTTGATCTGAACACTGTTTAAACAAATAAGGCTCATCCCATATATACGATTTGACATCATGCAGAAATTTCTTCTTTTGATAACCCACCAAGTCAGAAGGTACCATCTTACTCACCAAATAGTTCGCGTAGTCTGCAAACCATGGCACTTCCCCTTTCACCATAAACAACTGCTCACCTGGAAAGGATTCATTGATTAAAACCTTGTCGTCTGGCTCCCTTTCCGGATTCTCAAGTCGCGATAAGTGGTCCGCCACTTGGTTTTTAGTGCCCTTCCTATCCTTGATCTCCAAATAAAATTCCTACATTAATAAAATCCATCTGATCAACCGGGGCTTTGCATCCTTCTTTGCCACTAAATGTCTAATTGCTGCGTGATCCATATACACTATCACCTTCGTGCCAATCAAATATGCTCGAAATTTGTCAAAGGTATACACCACCGCCAATAACTCTTTTTACGTGGTGGTGTAGTTCAATTGTTCATCTATAAGGGTCTTCTTTGGCATAATAAATCACATGAAAAAATTTCTCTTTCCTCTTCCCCAAAACAGCCCCTACAGCGTAATCACTGGCATCACACATCAGCTCAAATGGCAAATCCCAATCTGGTGCAGTAATCACTGGTGCTGAAGTTAATTTTCTCTTTAAATGCTCAAATGCAGACACGTAATCCTCATCAAAATCAAACTGTGCATCCTTCTCCAATAGACTGCATAATGGTTTAGTTATTTTGGAGAAGTCCTTGATAATTCTGCCGTAGAAACATGCATGTCCCAGAAAACTTCGAACACCTTTTACTGAAGTAGGTGGTGGAAAGTTTTCAATCGTATCCATCTTCGCTCTATCCACCTCAAGACCCTACTTCGATACCTTGTGTCCTAGTATGATTCCTTCTTGTACCATGAAATGGCACTTCTACCAGTAAAGCACTAAGTTCGTCTCAACACATCTTTTCAAAACCATAACTAGATTCTCAAGGCATAAATCAAACGAGTCCCCGAAGACTGAGAAGTCATCCATAAATACCTCCACATTCTGCTCCACCATGTTTGAAAATATAGCCATCATGCATCTCTGAAAGGTGGCTGGAGCATTGCACAATCCGAAAGACATCCTTCTAAAAGCAAAAGTGTCGTATGGACATGTGAAGGTAGTCTTTTCCTGGTCTTCTAGAGCTATCATAATCTGATTGTAGCCTGAATACCCATCCGTAGCGGCAATAATACTCATGACCCGCTAACCTGTCCAACATTTGATCAATAAATGGGAGAGGAAAATGATTTTTCCTTGTATCTTTGTTAAGCCTGTGGTAGTCCATGCAGACTCTCCACCTTGTCACTGTTCTTGTTGGAATCAACTCATTCTTCTCATTAGTCACTACTGTCATACCACCCTTCTTCGGTACACACTGCACTGTGCTCACCCATGAGCTGTCTGAGATCGGATAAATTATGCCTGCATCCAGCCATTTCAGTACCTCTTTCTTGACCACCTCTTTCATTATCGGATTAAGTCTTCTTTGGTGTTCAACAGACAGCTTACTAGCATCTTCCATCAGGATCTTATGCATGCAAAACGAAGGGCTAATCCCTTTGATATCTGCTATGGTCCAGCCAATAGCTTATTTGAACTCTCGAAGCGCTCGTAGCAGTTTTTCTTCCTGAAAAGATGTTAGTGCAGAAGAGATAATCACAGGTAGCTTTGAATTTTTATTTAAAATGCGTACCTGAGATGTTCTGGAAGTGGTTTTAATTCAAGTTCTGGAGGTGTCTCAAGAGATGGCTTTAATTTTACTAAGGATTCTCCAACTGTTGTCAATGGCTCGACAGGTGTTTTGAATTTTTTGACTTGTGGAGTGGTGTCCAGATATTGCACAAGTTCGTCAAGTTCCTCGTCATCCACATCTGAATTTTCAGTAATTACACTCCTCAAAGGTTCAACATCCACTAAATTCTGTACTTCATCATTTACGACCTGATCCACCAAATCAACCAGAAAACATTCCTCTTCATCTGCTGGAAACTTCATAGCTTTGAAGACATTAAAGGTGACCTCTTGATCATAAACACGCATAGTGAGTTCCCCCTTCTACACATCTATCAAAGTCTATCCTGTGGCTAAGAATGGTCTCCCCAGTATATGAGTGGTATATTTTTATCTTCCTCGTAATCCAAAATGATGAAGTCAGCCAGAAAGATGAATCTGTCCACCTTCACTAATACATCTTCAACAATTCTCCGTGGATACGTGATGGATCTGTTAGCTAGCTGCAAAGAAATGTTTGTTGGCCTTGGATACGGTAATCCCAATTGGTTGAACAATGACAAGGGCATTAGATTAATACTTGCCCCAAGATCATACAAACATTTTTTCAAAATTCATCTTCCCAATTGTGCACGGGATTGTGAAACTTCTCGGATCCTTCAGTTTTGGAGGTAATTTCTGCTGAAGCACTGCACTGCATTCCTCTGTCAAGGCTACTATCTCAAATTCGTCTAATCTCCTCTTCCTTGACAGTATACCCTTCATGAACTTTGCATAGCTTGGCATTTGCCCCAATGCCTCGTTGAAAGGTATATTGATTTGCGGCTTTTTAAAATCTCCAAGAACTTGATGAATTTCTTATCTTCCCTCTGCTTATTCAATCTTTGTGGATCTGAAACTTGAGGGTGAATTGGTGGTAATGAACTCACGGGTTTCTCAATTGCCTTCTTTTTATCTTTCTCTTCTTCTTTGACCTCGAAATTTTCCAGATTTCTTTCTTTAGCGATCATCGATCTGCCTCATGGCGGCCGTGGCACCTCCTTGTAAAATAAAGCGCGGGCCAGACGACTTGCGATGTCTGCGCAATATTCTTCCCAGATCTTAATATGATTGCTTGACACTGTTCTTTCACGTCTCTTCTAGGATTTGATTTTGTATTACTTGGAAAAGAACCTTGGGGCCTATTGGTAAGCATGTTCGCCATCTGCCCCATCCGAGTTTCCAGATTCTTAATAGCCATTGCTTGGCTTTTAATCATAACCTCTCTGTGTGTTTGCCATGTATTTCATCATCATCTCTTCCATTTCTGATTTCTTTTCTTGCTGAGGTGCAGCTGGAGTGTGATGTTGTTGTTGCTGAGAAAATCCTGGCGGAAAAGGTGGTCTAGGATTAAACCGTATTTGTTGCTACCGGTGGTGACCTCAAATCGATTATTTGTTTGAAACTGATTCTGCTGATTCCCTTGGTTATTTGACCAACTAAAGTTTGGATGATTTCGATTGTTGGGGTGGTATGTATTCTGAAACTGTCCTTGATCTTTCATGTAGTTGCTCACATACTGTACCGACTCCGAACTAATAGCACATTGATCTATCGAATACGACCCCACACAGATCTCACATACAAATGCAACCGTCTTTATTTTACCTTCTGTTAATGTATCTATTTTCTTTGCCATGGCTGCCATCTGTGCCGACAACTGAGTAATAGCATCTACTTTCAACACACCTGCAACCTTGGGTTGTGGCATTCTAGATGTAAGATTTTGAAAATCGGTTGATGCCATTGTCTCGATAAGGTTATAGGCTTCCTCATAACTTTTTGCCCATAATTCCCTTCCTGCAGTTGCATCTACAATAGGTCTCGACTGCCATCCCAATCCATTATAAAATGTGTTGATCACCATCCAATCTGCCATACCGTGATGTGGACACTTCCTCAGCATCTCTTTATATCTCTCCTATGCTCCATATAAGGACTTGCCCTGTTGTTGCTCAAACTGAGAGATAGATGTCCTCATCTTTGTTGTCTTAGCCATTGGGAAAAACTTGGCTAAGAATTTCTGTGCTAAGTCCTCCCATGTAGTTATAGATCCTGCTGGCAAAGAATGTAGCCAACTTCTTGCTTTATCCCTCAATGAGAATGGGAATAGCCTAAGTCTGATAGCATCCTCTGTCACCTCGTGATATCTGAACGTGTCACATATCTCAATGAAACTCAACAGTGTTCATTCGGATCATCTTTAGTCAACACCCCCAAACTGTCATCAATTTTGTACCATCCGAATAGTTCCGCTTTTAACTTGAATGTATTGGTTTATATCGTTGGTCTAACTGCTGCTAGACTCGTAATCCATTAATATTGGACATGGAATATTCTTTCAGAGCCCTATGCTCCTCTCTTTGCTCTTCTCCTTGTCCCTCGGCTGCCATATTAGTTGTAGTACTTTCTAACTGTGCTTGTAAATTTCTACGAACACTCGCTTTCCAGCCTCTCCCGTTTATGTTGTCCTGAACAGGTGTTAAGTCAGGGTTGGATGACCGCGTGCGCATAAAAATTTATACAAGTTCCTGAAACAAAAACAAAAAAATGGAAATGAGATAAGATTAGATTTGTCTAAGTGATACAATATAGTTTAAAACTAATGATAATAATAATAATTTAAACGCCTTTCCCCGAAAACGGCGCCAAAAACATGTTGCCTCTTTTTCAGTTCTAACAAAAGAGATCTAACTCATGCAAGCATACATGTGTCAACAAGTAATACAGAGTAAGTAAAGTATCGATCCCACGGAGAAAGTTGTCTAATTTAAATTACTATGCATCAATTAAATTACTATATTTATATGCTCAAACTAATGAATATGATTGGTGAATTACTCTAATCGCAAATAACGACTAAAACAAGAATAAAATGTAATAAATCAAATCAAAAGTAATGGGATCCTAACTTCATTTAATATTTCATCTAATCACCACTATCATGCAAGACTTGTTCATATATCACAGGAAAGTAACCAAGAGCACTAATAGAGTCATAGCCATTTTTCAATGTACTATGACCTACTTATACAGCATCCACAAGTGATACACTCCATGTAATCATCAATATAACCAAAATCACTATATGTCTATGTGAAATTGCAACCATATTGAATTTAAGCACAAGCCCTTATTCTAACTCATAAGGTGAAACAGTATATGTCTATCTGGTTCACGAAATACACAAGCCATACAAAACAGCCCCATATACGTATGTTATCATGATTACAATCCATAATTGCATGTTCATTGTCAATTCCATACAAGTACTGAAAACGAATGGTGATCAAGCATTCATACATGCAAAACAACCATGATAGAAATCCCATAGGATATGTAAAAGCAGTCCGAAGATTCAAGCATGCAACTAAACTACATATTAAAATCCGTTAGAATCTTATAATGGAGATTAGTTCATGACTGAACCAAAATCCATTATGGGATCAAAGCTAAACATGGCTAATAAGCAAACAATTGATAGATGAAGGATAGAAATGATCAACCCAATTCTTTGATTATAATCCACTAGTAACATTCAAATCCTCATAAAAATCCAAAGAAAAATACTAATAATTATCCACAAAGTGATAGAAATCCCAAGAAGAATTAGAATAGTTGGAGTTAAGGCTTCGTTTCTATGTTGGAATCTCTTTCGGAGTGTAAACCCTAGTTACGATATGAAAATACGTAAAAATTGAATGATAAATCGACACCAATCGTAATCGTTTTAATTAATTACAACCCTTAAAAATGAGAAATTAAAATAATCTGAGTAACAATTCCAACCTCGGATGTAACCCCGAGGCCTACAGATACAATACCGGATCATACACCGGGGAAGACCGATTAATCTCTAAGATAACCCCGAGGTATCCAGTCTCAGTCCCAACCATGGGAATAGCCACCAACCTTGGTGATAACCCCAAGGAATATAGTTTCGGCGATAACCCAGGAAATGCTTATTTTAAATGCAACCAGCTTCAATCTCGGCGCTCACAACGAGATACACTGCACCCCAACAATAACATCGGGAAGACAGGCACACCTCAAAGGTGACAATGAGGACCTTCAACAATTGCAAGGTCAGATCTCAATCTCAAATCGGCGAGCAACGTCTTTATCATCCCCAATCCAAATGATAACACCGGTGAGGGGCAACATCATCATCTCGTCAACACAATGCCACGTCACGTCTCTACGCAACGATGTCCCACAAGACTAACCAAACCCGAGTGACTATTATGCGGGGTAACGGATGAAAGTTGAAACTTGAAGACCGGAGGGCATCGTCCCATCTTCAATGACTTCGTACAAACTCTAATCCCATGCCATCGTACAACTCTCGACAACGGCGGTCCAAAATAGGTCCTATATACCTCAAACGGATGCCCGGATTGCACTTCTAAAAGTTCGAGTGGATATTATAGTGCCTGAGTGCACGTACTTCGACCCGACCCGACAAACCAGGGCCCACCCGGGTTGCCTCTGGTACACCTGCGGCTAAAATGCCTATAAATAGAGGGCTTGGGCAGCCCATTTTACAAGAGAAAAAGGCGAGGAAGCCCTGCCCAATTTGCTCTGCACTGACCCCATGCAGTGTACTTTCCCCTTTTAAACACCTGTGAGCTCATACATAGCCCTTTTGTACCTACAAAAGTCAGTGTTTACCCACTCTAAAGATACAAAAGTCTTCTTTAGCAATTAGCTGTAAGCCTTCTCACACACTTTAGTGTCTTTCTCTTCATCTTTGCACACACCCTTCTACACGTTGAGAGTCGTGTTGCTTGCTTTTGCGGGACTTGGTTAAATGGTTTCATTTCATCAGATATATATATATATATATATATATATATATATATATATATATATATATATATTTATATATATATGACTAACATTATCGAAGTTATGCCTCGATTGAGCCTATACTTGATGCTGAGTGTTTATTTGCTTTAATATATATATATATATATATATTAGCGTGTAATGTCGAACTTTGTTCGATGAGCTGAGACTTGATGCAGGAGCGTTTATTGCTTTAATATATAAATATATATTTACATTTATATATATTAACTGTGTGTCGAACTTTGTTCGATGAGCCTAGACTTCGGTCTGGTGCGTTTATTGCTTTAATATATATATACACTTATATATATGAACTGTGGTCGGACTCTGTTCGATGAGCCTGGATTTTACATCCGGTGCGTTTATTCGTTTATATATATATACTTATATATATGAACTGTGGTCGAACTCTGTTCGATGAGCCTGGATTTTACATTCGGTGCGTTTATTGCTTATATATATATATATATATATTTCGTCCCACGTGGAGTTTACTTCGTGGTGGTTGATCGCTTCTACAGCTTTCTTTACGTTTCGTCCTACCTGGAGTTTTCTTCGTGGCAGTTGATCGCTTTACAACTTTATTTACATTCTCATCACTTTGGAGTTTCCTTCGTGGCGGTTGACCATATTCTGACTTTATTTACGTTTTGTCCCTTTGGAGTTTCCTCCGTAGCGGTTGATAGCTTTTTAACAACTTTATTTACATTTCGATCCCCATGGAGGTGCTTCGTGGTTGGTGATCCTGCTCAGATATATATATATATATATATATATATATATATATATATATATATTCTGACTTTTATATATATATACCGCTATCGCTTTCATACAAATTAAGGTATTACATACACTTAGGAATCATGTGATCACAGATTCAGCCTATTGGATCTAGATTCGGTTCCCATGACGGACATTTTCAGCTGTAAATAGCTTGTAAATTATTCTGTGGTGTCTGAATTTCCTCAGATGGTTTCCATACCCACGAGGAAGTCGGCATTATTTTGTACATTATTTCATACGGATGCTTCGCATTCGTAAAATAAAAATCAATCAAGCCGTGCACTTAATAAAATGGGAGTGTAAAAGGTCTCAATTACTATTGAGCATCAGGGTTTGAAAAACCTCTTTTATAAAACATCACTATCATATCTTGCTAAAAATTGTATTTTTACATAAATTCAAACCCTGTGTATATAGGTTCGAACGAGGCCTCATACTACTTCCAAATAACAACACATTGACCCACACACACACACATTCAGATAATAGTTTCTTGAAAAGAGGCGGTCACCGTGGTAACACGGATGTCGGGGGGTGCCTAACACCTTCCCCCCGCATAACCAAGTCCCCGGACCCTAATGAATCTCGGTTTCACCGACTCGTATAACAGTGTCACATCATTGGGTCAATGTGCAAACCTTTTCTCGGTTGCGTTAGTACAACCATTTAAAAAACCAACTGGCGACTCTTAACAGTCCATCGTCGACATTATACATGTCGGACCTTTTTCACTTGTTTTTTCAAACAAATCTCACCTAAAATGAGAACACCAAAGAACAAATAACGGAAAGGGACATCCAAAAATCCCGAGGTCGACAGGTGGCGACTCTGTTGGGGACTCCAGTAAGAGGACTTAAGCCGCTATTACAATCTTTTCAAAACTGTTATCTGCTTGTGTGTGGATGTTGCATTTACATTTGATGAATGTGTACGAATACATTTCCTTATTGCACTTTGTGCTTCGCTCTATAACTGCTTGTGATACTAGTGCTTCGCACTATAACTGCTTGTGATATTAGTGCTTCGCACCATATCTACTTGTGATATTAGTGCTTCAAACATGTCATCATTTTCATACAGTGAGACGCGATGTATGTGAATGTATGTTGTGTGGTCCCCCACCGGAGAGGCTATCCGTCTTGGTGTTTGATTCTTGGACTCGTGAGAAGACTAATCCTCCGAGGCTCGGAAAGGCACCACCCAAATTCGCTCCAGTTGAAAGACCTGGATTAACTTCCCGCCTAGTAGATTGTGATGATTTGGGAACCTTCATGCCAAAAAGCATGAGAGTAACCTAAGATAGGTCACCTCGATAAACCCAAAAGCGGAGGAAAGTCTCTTCATGCTCTCATTTCAAATTACTTGTAATTACATTCCATATCTATCTCCATGTAATGAGAAATATGAAGAAATGTGTACACATACATATTAACATGCTATAAACAGATGACACCACAGCGGATAAAAATTCTAAAATGGACACATCACATAGCATGTTATTGTATACATTCCTTAAAGACTAAACTATGCAAGTCTTTCGCGAGGAATCAATCGGACCTACTACCCCATTCAAAGTCCAAAAGGCAACAGTTCAAGATCGATCATGTCATGTCATTATCCGATTGAATGAACTTAATCCAGTTTCTTGCAAAGAATTCGACGGATTAAGCAAACAAATTATAGATTTGGCTGTTCTTCTCAAAGAATTACACCAGCCTACACAGGGTCAGAAAATACCCGTACATGCTGAATCCTCCACACAAGGGGGAATTCCGGTCATTATCATACCTAAACCACATTTGGATACAACTAACAAAACTCTTGATGCTGCCCATCCCACTGGAGATCCAGACACTGGTGACATCAAAAAGAAAGTCCTCCAAATGGAAGAGACCCTTCGCGCTATCAAAGGAATTGGAACACACGGAAGTGTTTCATATGCTAATCTGTGTATTTTTCCTGGTGTTCATTATCCAGAAAAATTTAAAACTCCTGACTTTAAAAAATATGATGGGTTAGGAGATCCTTACACACATTTAAAGGTGTTTATTGGAGAACTTGGATCTTATGTAGAGGACGAAAAAGCTCGTAATGCAATTATTCCAAAAGAGTCTAACCGGAGAAGCCTGGATTAAGTGGTACACAAGATTAGACAACTCCAAAATCCATAGTCATTTGGAAGAGCTAGCACATGCCTTCCTCACTCAATATAGCTTTCAAACTCGATGGCTCTCGATCGGGTATCAAATTACCAAGATCAAGAAACAATCTAACGAGTCTTTCAGAGAGTATGCTCGGAGGTGGAGACGATTGGGTCGCCCAAGTTAGTCCTTCCATGATGTAATTAGAAATGGTCATGACTTTCATGTACATACAAGAAGCTCCTTCTATGAGAGAGTTTTAGGCGGCATCGGCAAACCATTTTCCGAAAATGGTCAAACATGGGAGATGGTGAAAAATGGGATTGAAGTCAAGAAAGATTCAAGTCCTAGTCACACTCAAAGTCATTCTTGCTGATCACATCCAATCTGGAAATTATGGGAACAACCCCCGGAGGGTCCATAAAAAGAAAGAAGAAGATGTTTCCCTGATACTACAGGGGCAAAAAGGCAATCAAAACATGCCTATTCAAAGGAGAAACTACACTCCCTTTCTAGCACAGTCTACAAACCCTCCAATACCAAAAGGAGGAGAAGTCAAACGCCCTCGAGTGTTTACACCCTTAGGGGATACCCTCGAGAACATCTTAAATCTTTTGACAACACAGAAGAAAACTACACATCTTCTTCCACCAGCCAGCCCTAATGGACGGCGTTTCAATGTTGCTAGGAAATGTGCTTATCATGCCGGGGCACCTGGACATGATACTCAGGATTGTTGGGCCTTGAAACACAAGATCCAGGACCTGATAGACAACGGAGAGATCGTGGTCACCAAACCAGATCAACCTCATGTACAAGACAACCCTCTTCCTCAACACAAAGAAGAAGAGGTCAACATGATCAATTGGAGTAGCGAACAGAGTTCCAACTTCAGCTGTGAATCTTCCCAGGCCCTCAAAGACGGTGATGACAGATGGGATTAGACCAAGTTCCAATTCACAATGGAAAGAAAGATGAAAGCTCTCTGCAGACAAATTGAGCAATTGGCGGAACTGGTGACTTATCAGCATCAAGTGACTCGTCAGTTAATCAGCCAGGAGCATGCCAGTCTCCTACTTATTGTCATGAATATTCCCTCGTCACTTTCAGAAAATGAAATGCTGGAAGACAAAGTGACAAAGAGAGCAAATGCCAAAGCCCGTCGGGATTTCGCCAACAAAAGGGAATTCACCTATTTGGGCCAACCCATGGAGGAAATTCTTCATATGTTAATCATTGAAGGAAGGATCAGTTCCCTTCTACCTACAATCAACCCCCGTTCGGGACGGTACAACTCTGAGGGAGTATGTCAATATCACTCCTAGTCTCGCAGTCACAGCACAGAAGAATGCTGGGCACTCCGCCACCTTATTCAAAATCTAATCGATAGTGGTGTCCTGCGCCTAGCAGACGACGATACTGTGTTACGTGCAAGTGAGGATGCAGGCCCTACTAAGTGGAAAAGTGTGGTAGAACTTATATCCACTAAAACTGATGGGATTAATACATTGCTCACAACGCCAACAATTCAACTCAAGGGAGGCAACAATCCTTTGAAAGTGGCCGCTCCCGAGCCAATCAACTCGACTTAAGCAGCGAGCACAATATCCTATTGTTAGCTTGCACACAATTCCGTGGAATTATGGAGAAGGTGAAGGATCCACCTCACATACAACTGCTACAGTGTCGAAGGAAAATCCACTGTATCTTCCCCAATGGGTGATGAAGCCTACCACCAAATCAAAGAGGAAAATACCCATGGAGAAGATTGAAAAATTCCTCCGCGTTGTGGGTCATAATGAAGCTACGATGGTTTTAAGCTTGAAAGAAGCTCCACAACAAATATCAATTTTGGACTTGGTCCTAACTTCCGAGAATCACCGGAAGGTCTTGTTAAAGGTTTTAGAAGAAGCCTATCTCCCGACATCAGTGGTTATGGAAAAGTTTCAACATCTTGTTGATCACATTTTCAACAACAATGTGATATCCTTCATTGATGATGACATACCGCCCGAAGGGACCGGTCATTGCAAGCCGTTGCACATTACGGTCTTGTCCTCTGGATATGTGGTAGCTGGAGTCTTAATAGATGGAGGTTCCTCGCTGAATATCTGCCCATACGCTACCTTGGTGAAGATGAATATCAATCTCAACCGAATTCGGAGTAGCTATACTATCATCAAAGCTTTTAATGGAGCCCGAGCGAAATTCGGTCGAGTAATTGAGTCGCTAATCGAAATTGGTCCTCACACATTCTCAGTATCTTTCCATGTGCTCAAGATAGATTCGGGATACAACCCGCTTCTTGGGGCGACCATGGATTCACATGGTCAAGGCGAGATCCTCCACCCTTCATCAACAATTGAAATACATTATCAACAATAGCACAGTGTCACCATTAACGCCGAACAGAAGATTCCTCAAAGACGAGACATGCCATTCATCAATGCCAATGCGGATGTAGAACCAATCAACTTTCATGCTTTGAAATAAGCAACACCCAATACCATGCTATTGGAGCACCATTGCTTCAACCAAGATTTCTGCCGAGGTAATGCTTACTTACTCAAGAAATGATGTCGTTGGGTCATAAGTCGGGACAAGGGTTGGGTAAAGATTGCCGTGGTATCAAGTACCCAATTAAACTTAACCAGTGCAACCGGAACAATGGGCTAGGCTATTCTACCGCCTTCTAGTCACAGGAATCCTCATAAACATCAGCAGATTCCTTCAGCTTCAACCATGTGGCGTTTATCTTCGCCTTCAAACTCTGAGTCCGCACAACCTCTTGTAAAGGTGCCAACCAATGTGATGGCTATGTTATTTCCCAAGCCGGTACCGATAAAGGAGAAAGAAATCTTTGTTCCAAATCCCGCAGTGGAAGAAGAGGAACGAAGGATCAAGCGAGACGTCATACGGATGATGTCCGACATATGCATCATCGTTCATGATGAACATACCAACAGATACACCCCAGACGATGATTGCCCAGACGTAATGGCCATCATTCGGGATAGGGAGGATGATGACAATCCCTCCATCACTGCGGTCCACCCGGACTTTGCCCTTGCCAATGGGAACAACATTCCTTGTATTGGTCGTCAAGGGTAAAACGGGTAAAAAATCTTTTTGCCCAGTAGATATAATAACTGCTTACTTTTCTGTACAGTATTAGCAGTTTATTTTGCCAGTATATGCTAACACTGTGTATGATCAACACATTTCATATATACTAAGTGAAAGTATTTTGTTTTAGGACTCTGAACTTAGATGTGCCTGTACCTGCGGATACGATGCCTCTCCTACATAGGGATTGTACCTTTGATGTAGAGATGAATTCAGCCTTGATGGATATACATGATGACATTGAGGTGCCTCCAGAAATTCAAGAATGGGTCAAAGACAAACCCAAACCCAACCTTGATTAAACCATTTCTTTCAATCTCGGAACCTTAGAAAGCCCTAAGTTAATCCAGATTGGTTCAGACCTTACCCCAAACCAACAGAATGACATGGTTACGCTATTAACCCAATTCCAGGATGTGTTTGCATGGTCTCATGAAGACATGGTGGGCTTGTCCACTGACATTGTCCTTCATCGCCTTCCCATTAAAGAAGGATTTAAGCCAGTCAAGCAAAAGCTCAGGCGATTGAAACTTGAATGGAGTTTAAAGGTTAAAGAAGAAATTATGAAACAATTTCAAGCTGGCATCATCATGGTGTCTACATATCCTGAGTGGATATCCAACATTGTGCCCGTGCCTAAACCTGGAGGGAAGGTGCGAGTTTGCATGGATTACCGGGACTTGAACAAAGCTTGCTTAAAAGATAGCTTTCCCGTGCCATTTATCCACATTTTCATTGACAATACTGCGCAATACGACATGTACTCCTTTGCTGATCACTTTGTGGGGTATCATCATATTATGGTTGCCGAGGAAGATCGTGAGAAAACTGCTTTCATCACCCTTGGGGAACTTTTTGCTATAGACGGTTGTCATTCGGCCTCATCAATGCCGGAGCCACCTATCAACGAGCTATGATGGCTCTTTTCCACGACTTAATGCATAAAGAGATCGAGATCTACATGGATGACATCATTGTCAAGTCCCGGAAGGAGGATGACCATATAGACCTTCTCAGAAAGTTGTTCAACAGGTTGCGTAAGTACAACTTGAAGTTGAATCCAGCTAAATGCGCCTTTGGCATTAAATCAGGCAAGTTGTTAGGATTTCTAGTCAACCACAAAGGGATTGAGCTGGATCCTGCCAAGATCCAAGCCATCACCAAAATGCCCATTCCTCAGACAGAGAAGGAAATACATGGATTTTTGGGAAGAATCAACTTCATCAGCAGGTTTATCTCCCAACTCACAGCAACCTGTGAGCCAATATTCAATCTATTAAGAAATAACTCCTCCATGAAATGGAATGATGAGTGTCAAAAGGCCTTCCTCACAATCAAGAAATAGCTAATCAAAGCTCCCGTCTTGGTACCACCCATGGATGATGTTCCCCTATTTATGTACCTGTCCATAAGTGACAATGCCATGGGCTGCATGCTGGGACAGAAGGACGATAGAGGCCAAGAATGAGCTATCTATTACCTCAAAGAAAAGATTCAAAGAAGAAGAACACAAATACACTCTGATCGAAAAGACGTGTTGTGCTTTAGCATGGGCTTCCATGAGGTTACAACATTACCTCCATGGTCACACAACCCATCTCATATCCCGCGTGGATCCTCTTAAGTACGTGTTCAATAAACCCATATTAAATTGTTCATCATCCGGATGGCGCTTGATCCTACAACAATTTGACATCGTATATGTGACTCAAAAGTCCATCGAGGTCAAGGAATCGCAGATCAACCGCCGCCACAACTTCAGTGGGATTTCAAACCCTTGAAACATATTTTCCTCGATGAAGGAGTAATGAAAGTACAACAACACCATCGATGCGATACGCTACCAATCATGGAAGATGTATTTTGATGGAGTCATTAATATGGAAGGTTCTGAGCTGGAGCGCTTCTAGTATCTGATGCACGGAGCGATATCCGCTTGTTGCCAAATTATAGTTTGTCGGCACCAACAATACGGCTGAGTATGAAGGCTGTCTCATGGGGCTAAAACTTGCCCGTTTAATGGGCATCAGGCGGTTAACTGTCCTTGGAGATTCAGAGCTGGTAATCATACAATCCATCGGAATCTATGAAACCAAGGAACTACATTTGCTGCCTTACCATCGACAGGTTTTGAAGATGGCTTTGGAGTTCGAAAAAATCTCCTTTCTACACATTCCTCGTAATAGGAATGACTTTGCGGACGCAATAGCAACTTTGGCCTCCTTGATTCGCATATCAGACAAGGAACACTTGCCGAGAGTCGCGATCTCCCAGCACAAGGCCCCAGCCTATGGGAATTACGTTGGAGAAGTATCGAATGAGCTACCTCCCATCCAACATCCTTGGTATCAGTATATCAAGGAATATCTACGAGATGGATCTACACCCGCTGAGGCGACCCTGACTGAAAAAAGGCGGATCCATCGACTTGCTATGAAATTCTACCTGAGTGGAGATGCGATCTACAAAAGAGATGCAGGACTAGGAATCCTCAGATGTTTAGACAAAGATCAAGCCCAGAGGCTTATGGATGAAATCCATGGCGGAGTCTGTGGCCCCCTCCTTGTCAAGAAAGTCCTCAGGATGGGACATTACTGGCTATCTCTCAAAGCTGACTGCAATGATCATGTTAGGAGATGCTATCAGTGCCAGATTCATGGGAATGCTATACACGCCCCTCCACGGGAACTCCACAATATGGGGAATGGACGTTATCGGGCCCATTGAGCCTAAAGATAGTAATGGTCATCGATTTATCTTCACCATGATCGACTACTTCACCAAGTGGGTAGAAGCAGCCTCCTTCCCCAGGGTTACTAAAGAAGTCATCATTGCTTTCATCAGAAATAATGTCGTTGGTCGATATGGACAACCAGAGGTGATTGTGTCAGACAATGCCAAGAACCTCAACAACAAAATGATGGAGGAATTATGCAGTAAATTCCACATCAAACACCTTAACTCTGTCATCTATCGTCCGAAGATGAACGGTGCTATTGAAGCGGCTAACAAAAACATCAAGAAGATTATGCAAAAGATGTCCGCCAACCACAAAGATTGGCTTGACCTATTGCCTCGACTCATAAGCATACGTAACCTCAATGTGTACTTCCACCGGGCAACCCCTACGCGATTAACCTATGGGATGGAAGCAAGATTCTCCCATAGAAGTTGAAATGGAATCCCTCGAGTGTTGATAGATGCTCACCGGATGAAGACCAATGGGTACAAGACAGGTGTCACCAATTGTCTCTAATAGACGAAAGGTGAACCGCGTCTATCTTCCATGGTCAGTTATATCAGCATAGGATCGCCAGATCCTACAACAAAAAAGTCTGGATACGGCGGTTTAAACAACATGACTTGGTTTTGAAGAAGATTCTTGACAACCAAGATCAGGCTAAAGGAAAATTCGCTCATAACTGGGAAGGCCCGTTTATTGTCAAGGAAGTATTGACAAGAGGCGCTCTCAGATTGCAAGAAATGGACGGCGATGAATTTCCACAACTCATCAACTCAGACACCGTGAAATGGTACTATGTCTAAGGTTTCCATCAAGCAAACATCTTGGTGCATAATCATCAGGTCACCAGTCATTCCGGTTCTTTAACCCTTTACCACCTACAACTTCTCCACACTTTGCCCCTCAGGGAAACATACATTTCAAGCCAAGAACTGGCTTTCTCCATTAAGTTCTCCTACAACTTAGGTCATCCCACCGCGGATTGATCCTCTTGCGTTTACAGTTTGGCTACCCATTCCTAGGATTAAACTTTCTCATCCTCGCACTCTAACCTGCACATGGGATTACGCTTTTCATCTCGCCCTGAGGGGCAAACTACATCGACCTGATCTCCTCTTCAATAGGAGTACGTAGGCAACCATGTCACATGGCCCGGTCGCAATAAAACAAAAACAACAAAAACATTTCTACCCTTACAATAAAACAAAAACAACAAAAACATTTCTACCCTTACAAAAACAAAAACAACCAAAAACATTCCTACACCATGTCAGCCATATACCGCGTTGAACCTCTTACACCAGGTTCGAACTACGCAGACCTGATCTCCTCTTCAATAGGAGTACGTAGGCAGCCATTTATGGTGCGGTCCCACCCCCTACTAAAACACAAACCCTTGTCAATTGGTACTGGGATCATCCTTCAATCCACTACATTTCATTGGCTTCAGACCAAAGGGATGGAATTACTTGAACTCCTCCCAAATAGGAGATTCAGCGACCATCTAAGCTGCGGTCATACCTTGAAGAGCAATACCAATCCATAAGAGGTGGAATTAACTAGGCTTCTCCTAAATAGAAGTGCTGGCGACCATCTGTGGTGCGGTCAATCTAAGAGAGGAAATCCACACTCCTCTCAACATTTCCATCTAGAAACCATTCCCAAGACACCAAAGATGGTAGGGATACATAGATCGATGATCCATTCTGAATTATCCAGAGACAACTCAATGTCCATCCACCCAAGAGGAATTCAGAATACATTAAGATCACAAGCCCTGACGCAGCATTCAAAATATCAAGCAAATAGCAAGGCATATCTAAAAGGGAAGTGATCCAAAAATATATTTCCCTGTCATATATATAATGCTGTTTGATATATACAATGGAAACTGTACATGACAAAATGGCTAAGCTAGTCTATGCAGGTAAATGCAAGCTCATCTACAAGTCAGGGTATATGCATGCTAACAAGCCCAACATGGCGTCCCTCTCCGAAGATGGAGGTGAAGCTGTGGTCTCCTGTACGAGAATATCCACACGACCTAAAAGATCTGTAGCCATCTGCATAGTGACCATATGATCATTGATATATGCGCTCATCTCTGCAATCATGCTAGTGGTAAGGGACCTCACTATAGTACTATCTGTGACAGCTACATCCCGGGCAGATATAGCACTATCCCGCTCAACTATCACTGCATCTATGGCTGATCTGGCCTCATCCCGCTCAACAACAGCGACATCTCGGCGAGCTAATGCCTTGTCTCTCTCTAACAGAGCTGCTTCTCTCCCATCAAGGGCAGTCAACATCATAGACCGAGCCTAATCTCTCTCAAAGGTCATCAGATGAAGACTCTGCTCTAAGTACTATGCCGAGTGCTTAATCACAAAAGTACTAGTACTAGGAGAATCCAGAAGAAATTCTGGCAACCCAGCAGCGGGCTCCTCCTCGATGTAGGTATCAATGTCCTCCATGGGCTCTACATCGTCTGACTCGTTATCCGGTACTACAGATATTGCTGCAGCCGACAAAACCTCTGTCTCCATCTATGCGGAATACTCTGCAGAACTACCTGGATGATTGACAGAAAAAGAGGCTATCTCACACTGATCCCAACAAGAATACACACGGGATCGGTCCTCTATTGAGAGATATCGAGAAGCTGAACGCTGACCTATCGCCCCATCAAAAGAATAGAAATCCTGGAACTGGTCGAACTGCGACATCACGGCCAGTGGGTGATAAGTAGTCACGCCCCTCAAGCCAGCCAGAGGGAGAAAATCCATGCCCGGAGCATGAGTAATGAAGCTGTATGGTGAGCAAAGCCCCAAACACGGCAATATGCTGAATGGATCTCTGATATCTGCCAAAAATGCGGACCAAGACTGAGCATCTATACACTCCGACGGCTGAAAGGAATATGACATAGCCACATAATGGGAAAAGCAATACCCATGTTGTCTAAGGGTACCAACCGGTCTCAAGTGTGACATAAACCACACGTACAACATGACTGAACTCCCAGTGAACACTCCTATAGGATACGTACAACAATAGGATGCCAATGCGCAGGTCTCTGCTACAATCATAGGTACAATGGCGACCCTCTCTAAGAGCTCTCACGGCCATAATGACACCAATGTCTATCTCGTCCATATATATCGTGGCATATAGACATACGACGAAGACACATAACATCGATTACATCAACTCGAAAAACGCCATGGTGGTCCTCCGGTCAAGGTGAAATCCCTGGAATGTCGCAAGTAGCTATCCTCTGAGCCAAATCTGTCGTACAGAAAATGCTGGGATATCACGTGGCTAGATGTCAGCTCGTCCTGCACTACTCTGCGCCGCAATCCTGTGAGAGTCATGAACCGTCTACTCATGTCTCCCAAAGCTAGATGCACACAAGGTGCATGCTAAAAGGCAAAGATCGCCAAACGTGCATACTCCTCAAGAGTAGGAGTCAACTCATGGGTGCCAAATCGGAATACCTGCCTATCTGGTAGCCAATGCTCTAGCATCCTGTCTACAAATCCTGCGGGAACCTAAAAAGGTAATAAAGTCATGGTATGCTGCAACAACTGATCTACGGTCACCCTATCTGGTGGTGACATGCTATCATACCACGATCGCATACCCAATGCCACCAATGATGGTGGGATATGATTTGTACGGGTAACTGTCGAAGAAGACATCTGTGCGGGTCGTGTCATAAGACCATCCAGGGATCAATGCCGAATATCTCTGGACATACATACATATGCATAACATGATACATGCATAACAGATAATGGATGGCAATATGATATAGGGAATAAAAAAAATGGTGCATACATTCCTAAGTATATCATCATCTAATACATCAGCTCTGTATAGCTACAAATACAGGGAAATGGGGCACAACCGCCCTACTACTAACAGAGTCCTATAAAAAGATATAGCGAGAATGGGGAACAGCCACCCAATATCTAACAGAGGCCTATCAAAAGATATAACGAGAATATACATCAAGAAAAAACCAGGGTCTCGATGTTCACGCCCTCAATCTGTCCACCGATGTAACTCCTCCCCGAGTCATTTGATCTCTATCAACAGGGATGTCGAAGCCTATAAAGAGGAGGATCTGCTACAAAGAAACCGAATGGGTCGTCGAGGGGCCGCCACCGAGCTGGAAGGAACAAATGGCTCACCTCTCTTCGGATCTCTACCAAATGCTTGGGATAAATATATGTGCCTGATCCAACTGCCGGGTTAAGCTATCAATCTGGGTCATATGAGTTGGAGCTCGGACACAAGCTACCCAACCCAATCCATCATCATCAAGGATCCTGGAACCATATCCCCCATAAACTGTGTGGCGCGGGACTGGGCTCCAATAGTGAGAGGGAACCACCATCGCTAGAACGTCTCCTAAGTACATGGACCCTCTAATAATGCAAAACCATCAACCCCCAACAATGGGATATCAGTGATGGGTGACTGTGATACGGGCCAATGACGCCTGGAAGGAGGCAAGATCGGTATACGGATCTCCCCTGTGATGCTCTTAATAGCACACTCTCCTAAATAGAGCTCCCAACCTCCATCAGTGAAGAGAGAAACTCTCCTGGTGGAAATCAAATACTCGACTCCGGTCGGATGTCCATCCTCAAAACCGATGGTCAAATGCTCCCCTGAATAGGGAATCCATGTAATGGTACCCACCGTCAAGAACTCCAAATGACATCACAAGGTGGAGTGAATCCTCACCATGTGGGGACCTCCGACAAAATAGAATGGTGCCATCGTCGTCCTCGTGGATAGGTATCTAAACCTAACACACTCATATGATGCAAACATGGGAGCCTCTCATAGGCCCAAAACTGCCAATACAATGGAATACATCTGCTATCAATAAACACTCTTAACCTATGAATGGGAAAAGACAAGAGAAATACTCACCAGCAGAAATGGGTAAAATCCTAGCCAAGCCTCAGTCAAACCCTGTGAGCGCATGCGCATGCCCCGGAGGAAATAGGCAAAGGTATAAGAACCCCAATCATACTCTCCAATACGGTCCACATCACGTGTGGCGCTGATCAAAGCAAAGGATACCGTAGAAGAGTTATTCACTATGAAAGCGACCTTGAATGATCATCGAGAACAATCGCAGAATGCGATCCCCGATCCTCGACATCATCGTGCATGGGCTCACTCAAAAGCCCACTCATAGCATCTACGCTCAAAGGACCTGAACGGATAGTCCTGCCTTTGAGCGCCTCCGCCGAAACTCCTAATAATGAGCGAACGGCAGTAGGGGTGATATTCGCCATGCAAGGCACTGGCTCCCCTCCAAACTCCATACCTGTGATAAATCGGCAGTCCATAGGCGTCATCATCACCTCGCAATCCAGCAGATAGAGTGACTGAGACTGATGAAACCATCGCTCAGACAATGCCCTGAGGTAACCCCATGGGCAAAGACGGGGAAAGATGGAGAAGAATGCCCCAAATCCCCACTCATGCACTATCGCTCTATAGTCAGAATGAAGCGCCTGGTACATGGAGTGAATGCTAAACCGCCTCCTCGAGGTCATGTGTAAAACCGAAAACCCGCATGAAATGCAAATCAACATCAGAACCCTTTAATCCTCATCAATAGGAAAGAAGGAAGATCAAAGTCTAACACCATACCTCGTTAGCATGCAAGTACATCGATGGATGTCTACTCAAATCACCCAGCAACTCTGGGTTTGCCACCTGAATGCTCGGAAGCTCCCTACGAGGGACATGTGCAGCAGGAACGGGATCCTCCATCGGAATATCCGCCTCCTCGTCCTCGACGTCTGGCACATCTACCCGGATAGGACGAATCATGGCCTCCACCAACCGACGATGCTGTCTGACAGAATGGGGACGAGGCACTTCGAAATCCCTCTGCCGTACGCCAGAAGTGGTCCTATAGGAACTGCTCGGCTGATCCGGATCCATAATATCTGGACAACAAGTCTCTAAATCACCTCAGAAAGGGTGTGGTATTTCCTTACCTGGAGATTTTTAAATGCATTTATGACTATATGCATGCATTTACTTTAACATATAATAGAGTTAAAATGCATGACTACCCAATGCCTACATTTGGAAATTTTTTTGCCATAGTCCCCTTTGAAAATAGGACTATCCACATGCACACAGGCATGTCTAGGTGGCCATTCAGTAGCACACCTTCCCCAAAGTCATATACATAATACATGTATTCAAAATCAAAATCATCATGAAAAAGACCAACCTCAATTCTAGGAGTACTTTGCCTTTCTACCTTTGCTCATTGGACCTCAAATAGGACAAAAAATAGCAGAAAAAGGTGCCAATTTGACTGTCTCAAAAGTTAAATTTTTTCACATCATTATGTTCAGCATGGTTTAATACTAACCATTACTATGTTGAATATTTTTTATCAAGTCATTTGTGCATACATAATCACTACTGTGTGTTTAGATGCATTTCATGTGATAACTCACAATCCAACGGGTAAAAACTGGAAAAATACATGCATACATTACCAGGATGGTGTAGAACACTTGTACGGTGACAGAATTTGCAGAAAGCAGCCCGAACTCAGCAGATCTGAAGATGGCTCGCGGTTTTCTCTATGCAAAGCAAGTTAAAAGTGACTTGTGAAGACCAACCTGCAGGATTTATGATCCACGATTGGCCGCAGGCTCACCTGCGGCTGCAGCAGGTGCACCTACATCACCCCTATGTGGGTTCCACCCCTCCGGCTCAGTCCAGTTTGAGTTGAAAAGGAGTTCTTACGGACTAGAAAGGTCAAATCGAGAATAAAAATGCCACGCGATTGAGCAAAACAACATACAATCCTGGTTTTCTCGGATGAGACTTTGAATCTGTACATCGCCCATTGGTAGTCACCCAAACACGAGGTATACCCTGCCAATGATCTCATTTGTCACAAATCACATCCGGCAATACCTCGTACAGGTCTGATGCCGCCAACTCTGGGTCGTTACCCTAAATGAGTCCCCGACGGGGGTTACAACGTAAATCCCCGGTGGGGGTTGCAACACGTTCATCCATTGACATGTCTATCAACGAAGGTCAAGCAGCCTTGACGTTATTTCAGCCGATGGCAAGTAAACCCATCGAAGCATTGAGGACTGTTCGATAGTTGCGTACGTACTCATGAGTCCCTAGTAGATCTCGACGGGGATTAAATATATATCTCCCATGGAGTAATAATGCATGCTCACGGTAGACATTGACACACATATCAACGAAGGTCAAGCAACCTTGACGCGTCATTTCACCGATAACGTTTAAACCTATCAGAGCTCTAGAGCTATTCGAGGTTTTCATACCCAACTGCTTGTATTCCCCAGCGGATCCCCGGCGGGGGTCACAACGCAATGCTCCGTTGATCTACACGACAACGAAAGTCAAGCAACCTTGACAATTTACTCATAGAGCCTCAACCACTGATTCACGCATCAGCGAAGGTCAAGCAACCTTGACAGCATATCCCACATGATTTTTCAACCATTGATTCACATATCGGTGAAGTACACGACAACAAAGGTTAGGCATCCCTGATAGCATTTGCTGTTGGCAGCAAATCCAACAGAATCCTAACATGTCCTGGCGATACCAACCAGGAAAGTTCAAAATTATCAAAGAGGATAGATGATGGAATATGTTATACACATCCTTAAAACAGACTAAGCTTTATCCCCACAGATCTCTTACACATAAGAGGTACATCTTCAGGATCAAGTCATTATCAAGAACACATGAATTTGGTGATAACTACAACATCAACATCCTAACAGATTCGACTTACACATCGAAATCTGGTCAGTATTGCCAATCCCCGGTTGAAGCAACAGGGATCCAGCAATCATCCCCAGCATGTTGGGCTACAACCCCATACATATGCATCACACATTTGCATCATTTTGCTACCCCTATTACCACGTTCGTCTTGTTGCATTTCAAGTGTCTAGGATTCTTTATCCTACCCATGCATCACCATGCATGAGTATGATAAAGAGGGGCATATTTAGACACTCGAAATTTTTTGTACCACTGTCACTAACATTGCAGGAGGACAGATTCGTCTTTTAAGAGAAAACCCTGAAAGACAATCCAAATCCATACCGGATACTACCGGAAGTTCAACATCAACACTAGATCGTAATCTAGGAGTAACAATTCCAACCTCGGATGTAACCCCGAGGCCTACAGATACAATACCGGATCACACACCGGAGAAGACCGATTAATCTCGGAGATAACCCCGAGGTATCCAGTTTCAGTCCCAACCATGGGAATAGCCACCAACCTTGGTGATAACCCCAAGGAATGCATTTTCGGCGAGAACCCCAGAAATGATTGTTTCAAATGCAACCAGCTTCAATCTCAGTGCTCACAATGAGATACACTGCACCAACCCGACATAACATCGGGAAGACAGTCACACCTCAAAGGTGACAATGAGGACCTTCAACAATTGCAGTAGTCCAATCTCAGTGAAGTCTGAGCAACGTCTGCTTTATCAGCCCAATCCGACGATAACACCGGTGAGGGGCAACATCGTCATCTCGTCAACACAATGCCACATCACGTCTCTACGCAACGATGTCCCACAAGATTAACCAATCTCGAGTGACTATTGTGCGGGGTAACGGATGAAAGTTGAAGCTTGAAGACCGGAGGGCATCGTCCCATCTTCAATGACTTCGTACAAACTCTAATCCCATGCCATCGTATAACTCTCGACAACGGTGGTCCGAAATAGGTCATGTATACCTCAAACGGATGCCCGGATTGCACTTCTGAAAGTTCGAGTGGACATTACAGTGCCTTAGTGCACGTACTTCGAGACGACCCGGCAAACAAACCCGGCCCACCCAAGTTGCCTCTGCACACACTGCTGCTCGATCAGCGGTACACTGCTGCTAAATGCCTATAAATAGCGGGCTTGGGCAGCCCATTTTGCAAGAGAAAAAGGCGAGGAAGCCCTGCCCAATTTGCTCTGCACTCACCCCATGCAGTGTACTTTCCCCTTTTAAACACCTGTAAGCTCATATATAGCCCTTTTGTACCTACAAACGTCAGTGTTTTATCCACTCTAAAGATATAGAAGCCTTCTTTAGCGTTTAGTGGTAAGCCTTCTCACACCCTTTAGAGTCTTTCTCTTCATCTTTGCACACACCTTCTACACGTTGAGAGTCGTGTTGCTTGCTTTTTTGCCTTATCTTGATCCGTGGTTTCATTTTAGTCTGTATATATATATATATATATATATATATATATATATATATATATATTGACTAATATTATCGAAGTTATGCCTCTATTGAGCCTAGACTTGATGCAGGCGTTTATTTACTTTAATATATATATATATATATATATATTTATATATATTAATCATGTGTCAAACTTTGTTAGTTGAGTTTAGACTTGATGCAGGCGTTTATTGCTTTAATATATATATATATATATATAAAAAAGCAATAAACGCATCTAATCAAGTTCAGGCTCATCAACAAAGTTCGCACCGAATGTAAAATTCGTGCTCATCGAATGAGTCCCACCACGGTTCATATATATAAGTATATATATATATATATATATATATATATATATATATATTAAAGCAATAAACGCACTGCATCAAGTCTAGGCTCATCAAACAAAGTTCGACACACGCTAATATATATATAAATGTAAATATATATATATATATATATATATATATATATGTCATCCCACCGAGTTTACTTACGTGGTGGTTGATCGCTTTCTGACTTTCTTTTACGTTTAAATCTCGCTTGGAGTTTTTTCGTGGCGCTTGATCGCTTTACAACTTTATTTACATTCTGTCCCTTTGAGTTTCCTTCGTGGCGGTTAACCGTATTTACAGCTTTATTTATGTTTTGTCCCACCTGGAGTTTCCTCCGTGGCGGTTGATAGCTTTTAACAGCTTTATTTACATTTCTGATCCCCCATGGAGGTGCTTCGTGGTTGGTGATCCTGTCTGTATATATATATATATATATATATATATATATATTTGCAAACTTGTATATATATATATATACCGCCATCGCTTTTATACAAATTATGGTATTACATGCACCTATGAATCATGTGATCATCATGATTCACTTTTCGATCTAGATTTGGTTCCCGTGATGGACATTTTCAAATCAGTAAATGACTTTGTAAATTATTCTGCAGGTCTCGAATTTCACGATGGTTTCCATACCCACAAGGAAGTCGGCATTATTTTGTACATTATTTTCATACGGATGCTTCGCATTCGTAAAATAAAAATCAATCAAGCCGTGCACTTAATAAAATGGGAGTATAAAAGGTCTCAATTACTATTGAGCATCAGGGTTTGAAAAACCTCTTTTATAAAACATCACTGTCATATCTTGCTAAATATTGAATTTTTACATAAATTCAAACCACAATATATATAGTTCTAACGAGGCCTCGCACTACTTCCAAATAACGAAGACATCAACCCACATACCCACACATTAGGATAATAGTTTCTTGAAAGAGGCGGTCATCACTGTGGTAACACGGATGTCTGGGGTGCCTAACACCTTCCCGCGCATAAACCAAGTCCCCGGACCCTAATGAATCTCGGTTTCAATCGACCAGTATAACGATGTCATCATCATCGGTCAATGTGCAAACCTTTTCTCGATTGCATTGGTACAACCATTTAAAAACCAACCGGTGACTCTTAACAATCCATCGTCGACATTATACATGTCGGACCTTTTCACTTGTTTTTTCAAACAAATCTCACCTAAAATGAGAACACCAAAGAACAAGTAACGGAAAGGGACATCCAAAAATCCCGACGTCGACAGTATGCAATGTCTGTCCATCCGGGTGCTCACGCGGGCGCGCGTCCTCAAGTTTATTCTGCCGCGCGGCTTTTGCAACTCTGAATTTTGGTTCTGCTGCTGCAACTGATCTGTTCTGCCGTTCATTCTTTTGTCCATCCATGCTTAGCTTCCTACTCCAGTTGATCCTCATGCCATTTATATCACCAAATCATGCCATATCCTACACTTTTACACTAAAGGAGTTTTAAGTAAATGCAATGCAAAATAACATGAAATGCACTAGAAACACACTAAAATATACTTGAGATGGGCCTAGTTCGCGTGAATTAATATCCAATAAGTAGGTGTAAAACCAACTTATCACTTCTATCTGGAATAGTCATTCGTCGGATTCTTCTGGAAATTTTATTTCCAACTCTAGCTTTGCCATTGCTGATATAAGCTCCTCCTGAGTTGTTATCAACATCAATTTTTCTCGACCTTTCCTGCTCAATGCATCTGCAACCACATTCGCTTTGCCTGGGTGATAAAAGATCTCATAATCGTAATCTTTTATCAATTCCATCCATCTTCTTTGATGCATGTTCAGGTCCTTTTGTGTGAAAATATACTTTAGACTTTTATGGTCTGTGTAGATCTCACATTTTTCTCCATAGAGATAGTGTCTCCATATCTTCAGAGCAAATACTACTGCAGCCAATTCCAAATCATGAGTCGGATAACCTTTCTCACAATCCTTCAGTTGTCTTGACGCATATGCAATTACTTTGCCGTTCTGCATAAGAACACAACCCAACCCTTTATGTGAGGCATTACTAAACACCACAAAGTTTCCTATACTATCCGGTAATGACAACTCAGGTGCCACACTTCACATTTCTCCGTCCAAACAAATTTTACCACTTTCCTTGTCAAATTTGTTAGCGGAGTGGCTATCTTAGAGAAATCTTGAATAAATCTTCTATAATAACCGGCCAGTCCCAAGAAACTCCTCACCTCCGACGGTGTTCTTGGTTGTTCCCAATTAATTACAGGTTCCACCTTTGATGGATCCACTGAAATCCCATCTTTGTCAATAACGTGCCCAAGGAATTATACACGTTCTAGCTAAAATTCGTACTTAGAAAATTTTGCGTACAACTTTTCCTTTCTTAGTGTTTCCAATGTCAAACGTAAGTGTTCCACGTGTTCTTCTTGAGTTTTGGAATACACCAGAATGTCATCGATAAATACCACTACAAACTTGTCTAAGAATGGTTTAAACACCCTGTTCATCAAATCCATGAATGCAACAGGGGCATTGGTTAAACCAAAAGACATCACCAGAAACTCGTAATGTCCATACCGAGTTCTGAATTCCGTTCGAGGTATATCCTCCTTTCTTACTTTCAATTGGTGATACCCACTTCTCAAATCTATTTTCGAGAAGTATTTAACACCCTTCAATTGATTAAACAAGTCATCTATTCTTTGCAATGGGTATTTAGTCTTAATAGTGACTTTGTTCAATTCCCTATAATCAATGCAAAGACGCATCGATCCATCCTTATTCTTCACGAATAACACAGGTGCTCCCCACGGTGATACGCTCGATTAAATATACTTCTTATCTAACAATTCTTGCAATTGTACCATCATCTCCTTCATTTCTACTGAAGCCATTCTATACGGGGCCTTCGATATTGATGCTGCTCTCGGTGCTAAGTCGATCATGAACTCAATTTCTCTGTCAGGCGGAAGTCCTGACAAATCCTCTGGAAACATGTCCTTAAATCCCCTCACCACTGGTATCTCTTCCAGTTTTACACTCTTCATCTGAGTATCGACTATGTAAGCCAAATAGCCCACACAGCCTTGACTCAACAATTTCTTGGCCTGCATAATCGTCAGACATTTCATTTGTCTAGGCAACTTGCTACCATAGAATACTACATTTGATGGGGTCATAAAGTTTACACACTTCTTTTGGCAATCAATTATCTCTCCATATTTGAATAGCCAATCCATTCCCAAAATAACATCAAACTCTCCAAGTATAATTGGAATCAAATCTACCATCAAGATATTCTCCTTAATGTTCACCCTACAGTTCTTGTATACGAATCTAACATGGATTACTTCCTTATTCGCAATTTCTATGTTCAAAGGAAAATTCAGTTCTTCACTAGGCAATCCTAATCTCTTAGCAAATTCATCAGATATAAACGAGCAAGTAGCACCCGAATCAAATAATACATAAGCATTTATATCATTGATTGGGATAATACCTGACACCACATCTTTTGACTGCACAACATCTTGCACAGTCACGTTGAAGGTTCTAGCTGTGGGTTTGTTTGATGCTTTAGTTCAGCGATCACCTCGATCTGTTGTTCTTTCTCTCCTTCTGTGTGTACTAGCTTCTCCTCGACATTAGTCAGTCGTTCCTCATGATCCTGGATCTCGCCGTCTTTCTGTGTCATTGCAGTCTGTTGTTCAGCTACTATCTCTTGCAATTCCTCGACTGTATCCTGAAGTTCCACGTTACGGTAGTAGATTTCATCGTACATACGAGCGGCTATCGAGGTTAGTGGAGTCTCTTCCTCCTCGTCCTCGTCATCCTCCTGTGGCAACTCAACGGGATCCTCCTCATCCATTTCCATGTCATCATCCTCATCTTCAACCATCTTTGTGACCAACGGGTCAACTCGTGGCGATGAGTCGCCCCCTAAACAACTTTGAATGTCGCGAGACTCCTCCTCTATAGGCATCTGAGGTCCCTCCTCCCTAGCCTGACTAGATTCTCCGAAATTAGTCATTCTGACAACAAAATTTTAAGTTTTAATTATTAATCATTACTACTCGACACTCACGAGCACATAAGTTATAAACACATAAGCACATAAGTGTTTTATTACTTCCTCCTTAAAACTCGATAAGAGTTAATCACCACTATTTTTTCAAAGGTTACTTCCTAAGGCTTTTCCCCACCTAAGGTTCATAACCTAAAACTTTGATACCAACTTATGACACCCCAAATCCCGGTACTTCATTACCTCAAGATATGGTGTTCACTTAATCAAAACATTCATATCTAACTACCTAATCATAATAAAATTGAATAATAAACATTCCCTTAAGGGATTACATTAATAAAATCTCCCAGGTTATCTAACCTTTAAATACAATCATTCAAATGTGGAAATTAATAAATACTTTATTACATCAATCAAATTTAAAGTCTGATAAATAACTGTCAACATATTACAAGTCTTCAATACTTGTTCATCTTCCCCTTTCCCTTACTGGTGCTAGGTACATCTACCTTCTCGTCCTTAGCTGTAATAGTTATATAAGCAAGAGTGAGCAAACAAAGCTCACTTGAAATAAGAATGAATAAACTTTACAACATTTGCTAAATATTAGGTTCAATAGAACTGAATGATATGTTCTATCAACATTCTGAAATATACTACTGAGGGTCTAATGACCATGAACCATGTCCACAGTTATAAGTAATCTTTCAACTTTAACTTTAACAGTCATAAGACTATAAGGACTCCACATACTTAGGGGGATCAACCCTTCGTACAATGTATTGTGCACAACCATTTCAACACTAAGCATAAACCCCTAATAATAGGGTTGTTCATCTCAGTATTTAGATTACAAGTCCGCACCAAAGTAAGTTTGGTTTGAATACAATTTCAAGGTAATTTGGATTTCACGAACATCAACTAAGGATTAGTTGAATAAAACTTTCATAACTGAATACTAAGGTCATGCTTTAGGAATAAGCTGAAAGCATAAACATTGAATAATTATAATGTACCTTGCTTGAACAATATTAAGTCAAGGTTATTTACAGTTGAGTACTAAGCATGCATAGCAAATAGAATTTTGAACGATGAAATTGGTTCAACATTGGTATACTAGAATATATAAACTTGCATGCTAAATAACAAGTTAAAGCCTAGAATAACTTGTTCAATATAAAAATAGGTTTAGAAAACTTGCGTAATGTATCTCGAGATAGAAACAATAACTTGTTCAATGAAACAATAGATTTAGAGAACTTGCAACATTATGAACAACTAGATACAATAAATTTGCTCAACAAAAAGGAACTTTACAAAACGAAAGTAAAATTTGCTCGACGAAGTATAGAGTTAGAAACTTGCATAAACATAACAAATTAACTCAACGAAAGTATGGAGTTAGAAGACTTGCCTTGAGTGTAAGCTAAAGCGTAACAAATCAAATTACAATACCCTATATATGTATGTCATCATGACATAATTAGTCACTACCACATTATATATATAACTAAGTACATACATCATGTAATATTTGATTGTTAATCACATAATCAAATTACATTAGTAGTAAAACTAGTTAAATCGTTAATAACACGTTCATTCTTAGTATAGAAATACTAAAATCATAATTTAACAGTCTTACTATTAACACATAATAATTTTTTTTCAGACTTTTGTGTAAATAAATTACACTTTGTCGACCATTCTCTAACTCAGATCATGCGGCGCCACAGCTTTTACACTATGGTAGGTCTTCTTTACTTATTTTTTCTTGGCCATTGAGACACATGCCAACGATTGGCATCATGCATGCGGCGTAACGCAACGTTGCGACGAAAACTTACATCTTCTTTGGTAGCTCATGCACAATGAACTCGATTTCTTGACCGAAATTTCAAGAACAACATGAACAAAAAACCAATTTGGCCTACAAGCTCCTTTCTAACAAACTAATTAACATTTAATACATACAAAGATTTCATGTAAACATATTGTAAAGACTCTTAACATTATTCTACCCATAAAACAACATAAACATCAAATTTAAAACACCCAATTTTATTGTTTTTGATAAAACTTCTCTTTTTGACATTTTAATGAAAATCATCACTATAACTTTGTTTTTCAATCAAAACAGTTAATTCAACATATCATGTTTATGTTTATTCATCCTCTTACAAATTCAATAGTCAAATTACAATTTAAACAACTACTTAATCCCTAATTTTACTTTAAACAAAGCCATATTCATACATATTTATATAAACTCACAGTAATATATATTTTCCTTCACAAAATACATACACACATGACTTAGTTTATCTATAGTCATATATAATCTCACGAAACCATCTTATAACCAACAATTTATCATATGAAACCATATACCACATACAATTTATCCTTCACAAAGATTTTTTTTTACAAAGAATTTTAGAAGAGGAAAAACTAAACTTTAAAAATAAAAGGATTAAGATGATACCTTTGTTTAAGAAGATGATACCCTTCCCTTTTGATCAAGAACTTTCTTTTCCCCAATTCTTCTCACAAAACTTCTTTAGAATTCTCTCAAGTTTTCTCTCACTTTTTCTCTGTGTTCTTCTTCTTCTTCTCCTCCTCTTTTCTTCTTCTGACTCTAACTTACGTACTAACATATAACGTATAATAATAATATATGTATTAATTATATAATATAAATATAGATATAACTTATATCAGTTATCTAAGTTTTGAAAATCCATAAGGCTTGTTTGGCTAGCTCACTAAAAATTAACCCATTAACTCTTACACCTTGTTTGGTAAACCTAATTCAAATAAATCAATTAATCCTTATACTTTGTTTGGTAAAACACACTTAGACTCCTTTAATTTATTTTAATAACTCCTTTATAGTAAGGTTATTTGTCACACTTTTATATAATTAAATTTTAATAATCAATTTAATAAATTGTAATACTAATTTATCAAAACCACACAATTATAATTTCCTTTATAATTATAACTTTATTTAATCAATTAACACTTTATTTTAATTACAAATTCAAATCAAAATATAATAATTCATTTAATTATTATAAACTCTCTAACTTAATTATTAAATTAAATTAATATATTACCTCATAACAATTAATTTTCTTAACTCCTTAATTACTTACTTAACAAATAATTAACTAAATCAAATCAAATCAAATTGAACAATTATTTATTCAACAATAAACACATCCATTAAATATTTATATAATTCAAATTAAATATTTATATAATTCAAATTAAATATTTATATAATTCAATAAATATTTAATATTACAATTAAAATTCTGGAATGTAACACCTTCTTCACAGAATTTCGTCCTCAAAATTTTAGTTTACTCTTCTTCTCAACTTCTCCTCAAAGAAGTTCTAATCTTTCAAACATTCCCTTACCTTCATAACGTATCAAGAATTATGAAGTAGAATGAATAACGAGTAGTATAAGAATTCCTTTAAAACATTTCATACTTTTGTTGAGGGGTCAAATCGACCATGAACTCTTACTAGGTTTAACAACATTTCACCGTTAAGCCTTCTATCATGGTTAGTTTACAATCACAAAGAAAGTAAACTACCTCTTCCATACGTAGGTGATCACCCCATCATATAACCCTATTTCGGGGTATTTTCACCTCAGACTTATTCATCAGATTCCGCACCAAAACAATTTGGTTTGGTACAGCTTCTTCAAAGAAAGCTCGATTTTCTTTTAAACCTGACATACCATTTGTCTTAGCCAAATCAAATAGCTTAGACCATACCAATAAATTGGACATCAACTTGAAACATTCGTCTAGTCAAATCAATTGACATCAACTACTTCTTTAAATTCTTTCACAATACATCAAAACGTATTATGACATCATGATACCGTACTTTTCAAAGTACGTTGAGGACTTCGTCAGTTTATGACTTCGTTATTATACATCATACCATAGCGGGTTGTTGATCATAAGATCACATCCAACACTAGGTTCAATTGCATTAACATCATTTTAGCATCTTTGCATCAAATGCACTGATGATATCAAATTCATTTTGATATTTCAAATCAATTTCTGTCTAGCCGAAACAATTAGCATAGACATATAAAGAATAGGTCTTTTAAAATTCGTTGGTTCCAAAATTTGAACCAATTCTTTCCTTTTCAAAACGCACACATAGGCACGATTTTAATAAACTTTGAAATCTAGTATAGCTAGATGACTTGTAATATCCTATTTCTCCATCTTCCTTCATTGTCTTACTTGCGACAATACTTAATCTTCTCTAGCACCTCAAATGCTAAGTCTACTGAAAATAACTTATTTTCAGTCTAACAATTCCTATACCCTAGTATAGTCCATCAACTTACCACACTTTATGTGTTTAGGAACTTTCCACAATCATATGTGTTTAAGAACTTATCTTCATAATATGTAATCCAAGAAAAAATCAAGGACTA
Source organism: Panax ginseng (assembly GCA_020205605.1). Classification (NCBI taxonomy): domain Eukaryota; kingdom Viridiplantae; phylum Streptophyta; class Magnoliopsida; order Apiales; family Araliaceae; genus Panax; species Panax ginseng. The sequence goes on from CM035147.1 coordinate 35,096,365, forward strand.
TCCATATGCTCAGGGTTCAGAAACATGGCATATAACTACGAGTCACAAACTTTTCATAAGTATGAGTTTCAAGAACTCGCATCTACCTTATCATTCTCTACCTATCAAGTATATACATGAGAAAAGATTCACCTTCTCACCATATACATATTGATAGCGCGACATTACCATTCTTACTTTGTCTTTACTTAATACGAATTTTTTTTAATTCGTATGCTATCTTTTACAACTCAATTTGAGTTATTCTTCCCGTACTACTTCATAGTAACATTCATTTATAACATTAGTTGTAAATCATCCATCGTTTAACAGAACAACTGTTATTACGATTCAATATGATCACGTGGCGATCTTATTCCTTAATCGTTTAACTCAACGATATTCTTATCATTCTCTCTACGATTATAGTCTTAGGTACTCATACCTAAGATTTAAAACCTATCAGCTCTGATACCAACTTGTAACACCCCAAAATCTGGTCTATCTTCACACCCGGATTCCGTGTATCACGAGTACATCTCCTTCCAAACATACATCATTATATAGTTAAATATAACAACATACATTCTCAAATCCCAGGTTCTATTACCTTATAACCTCGTTCATTACAAATAATGATAATTATATTATTCTTTCCATCTTACAAGAGTGACTTTTATCTGCCACTAAGGATACATAACAATTCATTAAACTAGTCTATAGTTTAATTAAACTATTCTACATTACAAGTCTTCACTTGATCTTCATGCTCATTCATATAATGAATGGCACTTCATCTGGACACTGATCAACTTGATCTTTACGTGATCCTTAAGTTCTTCTACTCGTACGCTGAAAATGTTTTTTATTTAAAGCAAGTGTGAGCATTCAATTACCCAGCAAGTCATAGCAATTGAATAAACAACTTCAAGAATTTAAACATTCTTTTAAGACTTCAATAACCGAACAAAGGTTATGAAGCACCTTGAATAATAGGAATAATCTCTATTCCTATCAATTTAAAACATTAGTCATATTCACTTTGAAATACTTTCATTATTCTACCTTTTTCATACATATCTTGTCTGGCTAGAATCATTAGCACAGACTTAACAATAACGGTTCATGTATAAACAGAACATACTCATATTGAACAGTTCAATCACAGAACAGTTCATCTCATAGAAACACCAAAGTGTTCCAATTGTGGCACAAGGCCTCATATACCCTACCACCTTGTACAAATATCGCACATTTATACATAGACAAAACTTCTCATGTTCAACATCTGAGAAAGTTTAAGAAATTAGCATTCATTTAAAATATGAATGAAGTTAGAAAACTTGCCTTACGCACAACTACAGCTTAAAGTTTACACTGAGCTGCTCAATCTAAACCCTATATAACACATAAGGAAATAACACATACACCAAGGGTTATAAGACCTTGAACTATGTCCTAGGTTATCAAGGGTTATACTTGAAACCTTTAACAGTCATAAGACTATACAGGGTTGTTCATCTCAGTTTGACATTTGAGTCCGCACCAAAGGAAGTTTGGTTTGGATAATTCATCAAGGGTTCTGAAATTTAGAACGCTCATCAACTATGGACTAGTCGAATCATAAAGGGTTCGCTAGTCTAACAAGGTTTAACAGTAACTGAATATTTAAATTGAATAAAATCTCAAAAGGTATACAATAGAATAAGTATTGTATAAAATCATTATGCTTGAAAGATTAATAGGCTTTAATATAACAAAACAGACTTGATCAATAATAATGAGAACTTGCTCAATGTAGAAATGTGAATTCATCACTTATATAATGATAACAAGTAGGGTTAGGAAACTTTCCTCGTACGTAGATTACACGTTAATTAAACACGTTCCTTGGATTTAATCCTACATATCATTTCCATTCACAACTCTAGTTAATTATAATGTAAGTAGTCATCATAAGTTTATTCTCTTTGTCTAACTTTGATTATGACTATACTTAGTCAATTTATCACATTCATTGTCACATAATTTACACTTTACGAATAACAATCTAATTATGTATTCAATAATTCAATCTACATGCAATTATGTTATTTACATGCTAAGCATCTATTTTAACATCTCATTATACTTCTAACATATTTCTATGTTCTTTAAATTAAGTTGTTATCACATTACTAAACTTGGACATTTTTAAAATTCATTTCAAGATATTTGATGTTATGCCATGGCGCCACTTTTTTTTATACTTCTTTCTTAGCGCTTACGGTACGCGATGGCGCTATGGCGTGGTCTTTAATGCAACTGGCTGGCATTGGCGTCACATGGCCATGAAGTCATAAGGCACGAGTCGCCACAAGAAGACTCGATTTTCAGCTCTGCAATTCGCGAAAATTGCAGAACATGGCCAAAAAAACTCCAATTAAATTATTACTACACGAATTTAATCATACCCACATGCTAGAATTCATACATAATCATTACCCAACATTTATAGAAAATTTTTAACCCATTAAAACACATAATTACAGAATTAAAATATGTAAATTTCACTGTTCTTGATGTTCTTGAAGGTTTTGAAAACAAAACATGAAAATTATCACTACTGATTCGTTATAACAATCAATCCGTTCATTTAAAGTTTGGTCTCTTCGTATCAACATGCATAATAACATACAAGTGTAAATTTTACAAAAAAATTTAGGTTTGACATATTAAATTTACGTATAAGGGCCATATGGCCATATTCTATACTCTGTAAATAATATACGTTATAAATTTATGAAATTGATGATATGGCTTATATAATATATATAATCAAATACGATATGATACATCATAACACATACACAGCCCATAATCATTATTCCTTTCCCAATTACAGAGGTTTAAACAAAAACTTTGAAAGCCATTTTCATGAAATCTTAATGACGTAAAAAGAAAAATTGGGTTTGGAGAATTTACCCAGAGTATAAAGTGTAGATTTGTAGGCTTAGATACTTTCTTCAATCACTCATTCTTAATCTCCTTCTCAATATCATAATATCTCTCTGACAAATTATCTCTGTATTTCTTTGCTAGGCTTAGAAAAAATGAAGAAATAAAGAAGACGTCGTATATATCAAATAAACTGACGCGTTGTGGAGGTTAGTTACCCATCATGGGTTAACTGCCCTCAACTTCCACTAATGCCATGTTTGGCTAGCCTTAAAAAGGCTTATACTCACTTAATTTAATTAAACTTTTATAATATAGTTTAAATCATGTCATACCCAATTCAAATATCTTATTTAATTTATTTTAAATAAAATATATTAATTTCTCATTAATCCACATAGTCACATAATTAATTTCTCATTCATTAATAATGTCAAATTATTAAATCTCTAATTAATTATTAAATTAATTAAAATAACATTAGGCTTATTAAATATTTCTTTTAATTCAATAAGCTCACATAAATACATACTTGAATAATAAATATTCTCCAAATTAATTTAATAAATATAACACATATAATTAAATTAATCTATCACAACTTCATCAATTAATTATTTAATCTAATAATTAAATCATCGAAAATATTTATTTAATTCAATAAATATTAAAATTAAATTACAAAAATCTCGTTCGTCACATACGATCATCATCTTTGATGATTTACATTCTTATCTTCTTCTTATAACTCTTCTAGGACTCAGAACACATCGCGTCTCTGCTAGCAGTCCATATGGTACTTTAAGTGGTTTCCCACAAACAACCAACAAACAAGTTTCTGTCTCATCTACACTGTCTTTCACAATGAGTTAGATCGGTTGCTAGTTTCGTATATACCTCCGCTCCCTGAAGGAATTGTTTAGCCCAGCTCCCATATGTCAGCCATCAAAGATTACAATTGTACCACAACCTAAACTTATCTGAACCATTAAACTATAATGTTTGTTAAGTCAATTTCTTATTCCTTATGGCTTTCTAGCAACTAAATGCCATACCTCAAGATTCATTCTCATCGTCCAAGTTATAAAGTCTTTTGTATACTTAGAACAATCATTCCATATTAATTCTATGCATTCATAACGTTAAGCATTTTACGTTACCTTATTCATATCTTACAACGTCCGGTTCATTCGACCCGGAACATCCTCTAAGTTATCATTATTAACTCATCTTCTTAACGTTATACGTCATTGTCTTTAATTCAGTTTCTTCATGCTTCGTAGGTTTAATCATTACTCGTTATTGTCTTACGGTCAAACCATACACGGAGTGTAGGTTCTTCCCATTTAATATTCGTGTACACTCAACCCTCACGTCGGCTAAAGTGTTTAACGCTTACATTTCATCATAACATTCTCTATCCGACTTACCCTCGAACTTTCATTATTCTTATTTCTGTTATTTACGACTTTCTTGATAATTCATATCTTACTTACTACTTTCATCAACGTCTAAGTAATATAACAAATGTATACTTAGAACATTCGTCCGACGCGAATACTATTCACGAGGATCGTTTATGTATTCTGCGTTCACGTTGATCATCTCTTAATCTCTCATTCAACCTTTATTACATGAACCCTACATTCATTATTCTTTCGTAATGTCGAAGCCATACGGTTTGTTGTATGCTAAGAACGATTATTCATCGCAACTACGTTGCGTTCACAGCGTCTATACGCTTTACACTTAACTCTCATTACGACATCATAATATCAAAATGTTATACATCATCCTCATCACTCAACATCTAAGGAATCACAATCATAGCAATCCCACACGTTCATTTTATCGCGACTACGGTCCCCGGATATCGGTTACGTAATTTAGTGTTTATATTCTTTACCTTTTAATCCCGTTAAATCTTTCTGTTCAACCTTTACTAAAGGTTTAAATCACTTGTTTAAGTGTTACATTACTTGAACTAAATGTTCATTATTCTTTCTTACACATCCCCCAAGAATTGAGCAATTAAACTCTCTTCACTGGTTCTTTCCTGCCGCACGGCCAAGCAAAGACCGGGTCCTTCCTTCTTCCTCATGTTTGCAACGCCACTCAAGCGATATGAGGTTGCCGGGTTGGCCCGTTGCTGTACGTACCTCCCTAAGGCTTGATCATTTCTTTGTGACATCCCCAAATCCGGGTACTTCATTTCCACAATATTTGGTGTTCACTTGATAAAAACATTCATGTTTAACTACCCAATCGTAATAAAATTGAATAATAAACCTTCCCATTAAAGGATTACATTAATAAAAATCTCCCAGGTTATCTAACCTTTAAATCTAAACATCATATGCAAAAAAATTAAATAATTTCATTACAATAATTAAAATAAAGTCTGACAACAAAAATGTCAACATGTTTACAAGTCTTCAATACTTGTTCATCTTTCCTTTCCCTTTACTGGTGCTAGGTACATCGACCTTCTCAACTTTAACTGTAATATTTATATAAGAAAGAGTGAGCAAATAATGCGCACATGAAATAATAAAGAATAAAACTTTACAACAATTGCCAAATAATAGGCTTAATAGAACTGAACAATAGGTTCTATCAATGATAATGAAAATCTGAATCATATATTTGAGGGTCATAAGACCACGAACTATGTCCATAGTTATAAATAATATTTCAACCTAAACTTTAACAATCATAAGACTATAGGGACTCTTCGTACTTAGGGGGATCAGCCCTTCGTACAATGTATTGTGCGTAAACATTTCAATGCTATGCGTAAAATATCCCCTAATAATAGAGTTGTTCATCTCAGTATTTAGAATACAAGTCCGCACCAAAGTAAGTTTGGTTTGGATACGTTTCAAGGTAATTTAGGTTTAACGAACATCAACTAAGGATTAGTTAAATAAAAAGGTAATAACATTATGCTTATAGAATAAATCATGAGTGAATCAACATTGTATACTAAAGTCATGCTTTAGGAATAATCTAATAACATAAGCATGGAATAACATAACATACCTTGCTTGAACAATATTAAGCTAAGGTTATTTAGAATTACGTACTGAGCATGCATAACAAATAGTAATTTGAACGATAAAACTTGTTCAACTTTAGTATATCATAATGTAGAAACTTGCATGCTAAATAACAAGTTAAAGATTAGAGAAACTTGTTCAATATCAAGAAGTAATGTCTTAAGAGCTTGCACAATATAAATTGAGTTACGAAACTTGCTCAACGAAATTTTAGAGTTAGAAAACTTGCATAATCATAAACAAACTAGATACAAGAAACTTGCTTAATATAAGAATAAGGTTTAGGAAACTTGCGTAATTGTAATTGAGATATGGTAAGTAAATTTGCCTTGAGTGTAAGCTAAACCGTAATAACTCAAATCATAATACCCTATATACATGTCATCATGACATAATTAGTCATTACCAACACTCTATATGTGACGCCCCCAAAATTAGGTATACATCACCCATCTTGGGTCGCCAGATACATGGTACAGAATTCAAATACAATTTACTAATACAACCGTCAGTATACAATACGACAAAACATAACTGTGAGTTTGAATACAATTATTGTCTACTAGAGATTATACAAACTCAAAAGGAGTCCTCATTACAATTATTAACACACTATTTCACAGAATAATGAGGACTACTAATGCTATCCTCTGGACCGTCACTCCGTTCCCCGACTAGTCCCTGCTATGTTCTCATTTCCTGAACAGAACATCAAAAGAAAGGGTGAGCTCAACTAGCCTAGTAAGAAATATTATGACTAAGATAATGTAGAATAAATTATCGTTAGCCTTCAATAGTGTTAAACTGATAAAAATATAACAACAACAAGTTTAACTGCAGCGGAACAAGCAATCCATTAAAAGAGTCAAGTAGAGAATAAAATCTACTATCTTTTATGATTTAAAAGGTTTTTCATCACTTTTATCACTGGGACTCAGCTTAATAAATAATCCACATCCTCGAATCACCCCTGCACTACGGCCAAGGATATTCTTTAGTATCACGAACACAAATTATCCATGCACTACGGGCCAAGGACATTCGTGTATTCATTATTGGTCATGATCATGCCAACAACTGTCCATCAATGCACTACAAGCCAATGAGGACTTTTATCACATCATTTGTAACATTACGGTCATGATTACACCGAACAATCCCTGGTCATAATCATACCAAGTCCATCTATGCACTACAGGCCACAGATGACTTTCAACAAAATATAAACATGAGGATGATGACAATGATATAAGAATTCAATAAAACAAGTTCAAGAATTAATTTATCTAGGAACTGATAACGTCCAAATTGTCAAAATGATACTGCTTTGTAGAGTAAAATTCAAGAATGCTCAGAAGAATATTTTCATGAAAAGATACTGGATGAAGCGCAAATATCAAAGATATTCCACTAATTTCATGGGTATAGAAGTCAAAGTTTTAACCAACTGAGTATAATAAAGAATGGAATAACAAAAGAAAACACCATGCATGCGATAGACCGCACAGGCATGTTATTCTAACAGAATAATAAAGGATGGAACCAGGTTTGGCGTAAACGCACAGACAAGATATTTCGACAGAATAATAAATAATGGAACCAGGTCCGGAGTAAACGCATTACGCATATGATATTCCGGCGAATAATAAATAATAGAATAGAACCGGTCCCAAGCAGAACGCATGCATGGGATATTCCGAAGCGAATAATAAAGAACGGAATATTAAAAGAATATCACCATGTATAGGGTAGCTCAGCGTATCAGTTATTCCAATGAATAATAAATAATGGAATAACAGAAGTTTTCTTCATGAGTACAACAAATAACATCCCTTACCGTAAAAGAAACTGAATATAAGAGTAGGGAAGTAGCAGAATACTTTTCTATAGGTTCTCTTGTAATTCTCTCTCTAGAGTTTCAGTGAATTCGTAAGAAATAATGAAGGAATGAGCTTCTATTTATAGAAGAATGGATTGCATAGTAACTAATCCATGAACGGTCCAGATTGATTTACTTTTATACGGACGATCTAGATTGGTTTACTATTAAAACCTCAAACAACGGTCCATACTGATTTACTATTAAAACTTTAAACCAGCGATCAATATTGATTTACTATTATATCTTCAACCAACGGTCTGAAAAATTAGCACATCTCCTCATGGAATAATTTTGTACCCAAATACCCGAATGCACAATACTAGAGTGAATAGTAACCGAGTGAATAGTAACTCATGAATAGTAACTCATGAATAGTAACTCATGAATAGTAACTCATGAATAGTAACTCGTGAATAGTAACTCCAACACGAAAAGTGTCCCGAATACCCAATTGAACAATATATCCTCCAGACATGAATTATACTAACACAAATAAGTCCAACACAATGGAACTATAAAATTCATCTTTAATCAACATGAACTTATTCATCATTAATATTATAATTCACAATATTTAACAACCGTGTCGTTTCCGGAAAGAGGGGCTTTCCGATAAGGATTTCTCCTTATTGGCGCGCAATTAAGTGACCAAACCTCTCCTTGACAGAACTTCTAGACATTCTCAATATTGCAAATAATAATATGAATAACTTTGCCGTCTCAATTATTGATTTAATAATATATCATATAATGTAGATGATCTTTGTAACAATAATTGAATCAATAATATGAGAAATATGATGCAAAGAATTCATCGTAGCAATAATTGAGTATAACTGAGTGACTTCTCACGTAAGCGTCGATAATCAATACCGTAAAGCTCTTGTGCAACTACACGTACATCGTACTTTTTACTACTGTAGTTTAATAACGGTTTTAACGGTAACACCTCATTATTATTTTCATAAAGTATTTTTTGTCATTTTCTCGATCAAATGAATAATTCCGTTGTAGGGTCCACCAATGATTGTGCTTGGTTGTATGAATATTCCTGTTAAAATGAATATTCCCCGACCAATCGAATATTATATAACAACTTGCGTACTTTGCAAAATTTATAAATATTACCCACAACTATAACATTATATCAATCAATACCATAATATTCAAAAATATAATTCAAAAAAAATTATTCTTTATTCATAAAAGTTGGGGTCTTACAACCTCCCCTTCTTCTGAAATTTCATCCTTGAAATTAGGGTACATAGCTGGTATACCTTGACTTCATCTCAGATTCTATCTCCCAAGTCATTTCCTCCACATCGTGGTTTCTCCACAAAACTTTGACTTGAGGTATAACCTTGGAGCGTAGAACATGATCCTTCTTATCCAATATTTTAACAGGTAACTCTTCATACGTTAAATCTTCCTCTATCTCTTCTGGTTCTAACTCAATAATGTGGTTTGGGTCTTTCACATATTTACGTAACATAGATATGTGAAAAACATTATGAACACGAGACATACTTGGCGGTAAGGCGAGTCTATAGGCTACAGTTCCCACTCGCTCAAGAATTAAAAATGGGCCAATGAACCGAGGATTAAGCTTTCCTCTCTTTCCAAATCTCGTAACTCCTTTCCATGGAGCAATACATAACAACACATGATCTCCAATATCGAATTCTACGTCCTTTCGATGAAGATCAGCATAACTCTTTTGTCGATCTTGTGAAGTTTTTATACGTTGTCGGATCGTTTGAATCTTTGCTGTAGTCATACGTACCAACTCTGGTCCCAATAATGTTGCTTCACCCACCTCATCCCAGCATACTGGAGAACGACACTTTCTCCCATACAACGCTTTGAATGGAGCCATGCCAATACTTGCTTGATAACTGTTGTTGTAGGAAAACTCCACCAATGGTAAAAACTTATCCCAACTTCCCTTAAAATCAAGGACACAGATTCTTAATAGATCTTCAAGAGTTTGAATAGTCCTCTCCGACTGTCCATCCGTCTGAGGATTATATGCTTGAGCTAAATCAGAAATCGTGCCCATAGCTTTACTCGCAAACTAACCCAAAATCGTGAAGTGAATCTTGGGTCTCGATCGAAACTATGGATATCTGGCATACCATGCGATCTTACAATCTCATTTATGTACATACGAGTAAGACGCGTTCAAGTGTATAAGTTTCCAGATAGGTAAGAAGTGAGCGGAGACTTGGTCAATCTATCAACAATGACCCAAATTGCATCTATGCCTTGAGAAACCTTGGGAAGACCAGTAACGAAATCCATGGTAATGTGCTCCCACTTCCATTCTAAAATTTCAAGTGGTTGCAATGGACCTTTTGGTACTTGATGCTCCGCCTTGACTCATTGACAAGTTAAACACCTTGAGATAAACTCCGCTATCTCTCTCTTCATATTTCTCCATCAAAATGTATGTCGAAGATCATGATACATTGTGGTACTCCCAAGATGGATTGCAAACGGTGTGTTATGGTCTCCATCATGATTTTATACTTTAAATCAGGGTCATTAGGAACACAAAGTCTGGAGTTGACTCGAAGTATTCCTTCTTCATCGATTCTTGCTTCCGACATAGCATCTTCTTGCACTTTCTTCCTCATACGCATCAGCTCCGGGTATGTAGCAATGAGCAGCTTTAACTTGACCAATTAAAGTCGATTCTACTCGTATATTTGCCATCATCACATGGGTCCCTGGAGTTTTTAACTCTATCTCCATCCTTTGCAAGTCACACAAAATGGGCCTTTGCGTTGACAATATCGCACTCGTACTTGTATATAATCTTCTACTCAATGCGTCAGCTACCACGTTCGCTTTTCCAGGATGGTATTAGATGGTATGATCATAATCTTTCAACAGTTCAAGCCAACGTCGTTGTCGCATGTTGAGTTCCTTTTGAGTGAAGAAATATTTGAGGCTTTTATGATCCGTAAAGATCTCCACTTTCTCCCTATACAAGTAATGCCTCCAAATTTTAAGTCTTGAAGACAATAGTCATGCTAACTTTCTAGATCCCGAGTAGGATAATTCCTTTCATATTCTTTGAGTTGTCTTGAGGCATAGGCTATGACTTTCCCATGTTGCATGAGAACACATCCCAACCCTTTGCTGAAGCATCACTTGTAGATGACAAATCCCTCCGAGCCAGATGGTATTGTCAGAACAGGTGCTGAAATGAGTCACCTCTTGAGTTCTTGAAAACTCTTCTCACATTCTTCGCTCCAACCGAACTTTGTATCTTTCCGAGTTAGCTGAGTTAATGGAGTAGCAATTTGAGAAAATCCTTCCATGAATCTCCGATAATAACCAATTAAAACCGAGAAAGCTACGTGACTTGGTCATCGATTTAGGTTGCTCCCAGCTTTGAATAGCTTCAATCTTTGCCGGGTCAACAGATATTCCATGACTTGATACTACGTGCCCAAGGAATGCTACTTCCTCAAGCCAAAACTCACATTTCTTTAACTTGGCATAAAGCTTGTATTCAAGAAGCTTTTGGAGTGTCAGCCTCAAGTGTTGCTCATGATCTTCATGACTTTTGGAATAAATAAGGATGTCATCAATAAAGACGACCACAAAGTGATCCAAATATTCCTTGAATACTCGGTTCATCATATCCATGAAGGCAGCAGGAGCATTAGTCAATCTGAATGACATGACTAGAAATTCATAATGTCCGTACCGAGTTCTGAAAGCCATCTTTGGAATGTCATCGGTTCTAATCTTCAATTGGTGATATCCTAATGAAGATCAATCTTTGAAAAGAATTTGGCTCCTTGCAATCGGTCAAACGGGTCATCAATACGTGGCAATGGGTACCTATTTTTGAAGGTGACATGATTCAACTCCCGATAATCAATACAAAGTCGCATACTCCCATCTTTCTTCTTCACGAATAGAATAGGAGCACCCCAAGGAGACGTACTAGGACGAATGAAACCAATGTCTAATAATTCCTGCAATTGGGTCTTTAACTCCTGAAGTTCAATAGGAGCCATTCGATATGGGGCTTTAGAAATGGGTTTTGTACCAGGTTCAAGGTCGATACAAAATTCAATTTCACGCTCTGGGGGTAGGCCAGGAAGTTTTTCAGGGAATACGTCAGGAAATTTATTAACAATAGAAATATCGTTCAAAACTGACATATTTTTGTTTAAATCTGTGACATGAGCTAAGAAAGTTTGACATCCGTTTTTCAATAAACGAATAGCTTTATGGCTTAAAATGACCGTGATTGATTTTAATGGTTTGGTCGCTTGAATTCGCATAATAGGTTGATTAGGAATATGAAAACTAACAACCTTATGAAAACAATCAATTTTTGAATGATGAGTAGTTAACCAATCAATCCCTAGAATTACGCCAAGCATGCAAGTATTTTTAAAGAAATAAGATTGACGGTAATATCGGATTCTGGATTTGAACCAAACAAGACTTATAACCAATTGGATGTAATGAAGGTTTTTCCCAACGGAGTTTCCACAGATAAGTCAAAGTCTAATTTCTCCGGAGTCAAATTTAATCGTTGAGCGCAAGTAGGAGAAATAAAAGAATGGGTAGAACCGGTATTAAATAAAGTATAGACTTCGCTAGAGTTTATGATAAGCTTACCCGTGATGACCTCATTCGGGTTCCTTGCTTTCTGGGAGGTCACAACAAACGCTCTTCCTTACACTACCGGCTTTGACTTTTCTGGGACGACCTTTGGTGCCTCCATCCTAGCTGAACTTGTCTTCGGTGAATGACAAAATCGGGCTAAGTGACATTCTCTTCCACAATTATAACATGCTTTGGACGACATCGCATAGTTTAGACTGATGTGTCCCTCCCCTCCGCATTTGAAGCATATGATAGGTGGTCGTTCTCCTTCTTTAACAACGGGTGCTGGTGCTGACGTCTTTCCATCATTGTTGAATCTCCTCTTCTTGAAATGTCCAATCTTATTATTTTGTCCCTGTTTACCACCGAAGTGGTTACCATTTCTGGCCTGTTGATTCCCTCAACGCTTGTTGTCACCGCTTCGATGACTGCTCTCCTTTGGTTGCGTTGACTCGTTATCGCGCTCCACTAACTGAGCCCTATTTACAACATCTGAATACAAACACAATTTATGAGACATAAGATGTTGATGTATCTTAGGTTTCAAACCTCGCAAAAATATTCGTATCATTCGCTCCTCATTATCCACCAAATGGGATGCAAACCGGGACAACTCTGCAAATTTAGCCTCATACTGCGACACGGTCATATTATTTTGCTCCAGCTTGATAAACTCCACCTCTTTTATGTGACGAATACTTTTGGGAAAGTACCAGTCGTTGAATAGTTTTTGGAACTTCTCCCAAGACATCTACATCACGGCGGGTTGAGTACACTTCTGGATTTCCCACCAAGTCTCCTCTCTCCTCGCAACATAAAAAGGCGTGAAAGGGAACCTTTTGCTCATCGAGCATCCCAAGACATCAAATATCTTGGTGAACTACTTTATCCATGCTTCCGCCTTTAGTGGTTTTGGCTCTCCAATAAACTCCGGTGGTCCCAGCTCCTTGAACTGTTTAGCGGTGACCGTCCGAGAGTTTTTAGTATTCCAACCTACATTGTGGACAGGAGCCGCTCTCGCCCGCTATTGCATGAATTGCATAAAGCCTCTGAACACTCCGTCATTCATCATTTGGTCAGTGTTGTTGTTTGCATGAGGATTGTCGCCTTCCTGATGCACATTATCCTGATTATGTGGTGAGTCAACGGTCGCCTGTGCTCCATTGCTATTCTCAACATTCTCGGATGTCATTTTCAGATACTGCCATAAAACAAAAGGTTAATTGACATGTAACATATTATCCCTATATTCTGACGGACCAATTAAATACAAAAAAAACTTAGGTAGGTCATACTAGCGAAGGAATTCCCCGTCTCTTCCCTCCTAGTTCTATTCTCACATCTTAGCAGGATCATATCCACGAGCTTTGATACTAATGTGGCGCCCCAAAATTAGGTATACATCACCCATCTTGGGTCGCTAGATACATGGTACGTAATTCAAATACAATTTACTAATACAACTGTCGTGTACAATACGACAAAACATAACTGTGAGTTTGAATACAATTATTGTCTACTAAAGATTATACAAACTCAAAAGGAGTCCTCATTACAATTATTAACACACTATTTCACGAAGAATAGTGAGGACTACTAATGCTATCCTCTCGGGCCACGCACTCGTTTCCCCGACTAGTCCCTGCTATGTTCTCATTTCCTAAAGAGAACATCGAAAGAAAGGGTGAGCTCAACTAGCCTAGTAAGAAATATTATGACTAAGATAATGCAGAATAAATTATCGTTAGCCTTCAATAGTGTTAAACTGATAAAATATAACAACAACAAGTTTAACTACAATGAACAAGTAATCCATTAAAAGAGTCAAGTAGAGAATAAAATCTACTATCTTTTATGATTTAAAAGGTTTTTCATCACTTTTATCATTTGGGACTCGACAATAAATAATCCACATCATCGAATCAATACCACTTTACCTGGCCCGAGGATATTCTTTAGTATCACGACCATAAATTATCCATGCACTACGGGCCAGGACATTCGTGTATTCATTATTGGTCATGATCATGCCAACAACTCATCCATCAATGCACTACTGAGCCAATGAGGACTTTTATCACATCATTTGTAACATTACGGTCATGATTACAATCAACAATCCACAGTCATAATTATACCAAGTCCATCTATGCACTATAGGCCACAGATGACTTTCAACAAAAATATAAACATGAGGATGATGACAATGATATAAGAATTCAATAAAACAAGTTCAAGAATTAATTTATCTAGGGCCGATAACGTCCAAATTATCAACATGATCTTGCTTTATAGAGTAAAATTCAAGAATGCTCGGAAGAATATTTCCATGAAAAGATACTGGATGAAGCGCAAATATCAAAGATATTCCACTAATTTCATGGGTATAGAAGTCAAAGTTTTAACCAAGTGAGTATAATAAAGAATGGAATAACAAAAGAAATCACCATGCATGCGATAGGCCGACAAAGTGAGTTATTCCAACGAGAATAATAAAGGATGGAACCAGTCAAAGCGTAACGCATAGATAAGATATTAAACGAATAATAAATAATGGAACCAGTCCAACATTAACGCATGAACATGATATTCCGGCGTAATAATAAATAATGAAACCAGTCCGGCGTAGCGCGCATGCATGTGATATTAAACCGAATAATAATAAATAATGGAACCCGAATCCCAAGAACGCAGAGATGTGGATATTCCGACGAGAATAATAAAGAACGGAATATTAGAAGAATGTCACCATGTATAGGGTAGCTCATGTACTGAGTTATTCCAACGAAATAATAAATAATGGAATAATGAAGTTCTCTTCATGAGTACAACAAATAATATCCCTTACCGTAAAAGAAACCTGAATATAAGAGTAGTAGAAGTAGCGAATACTTTTCTATAGGTTCTCTTGTAATTCTCTCTCTAGAGTTTCAATGAATTAAGTAAGAAATAATGAAGGAATGAGCTTCTATTTATAGAAGAATGGATTGCATAGTAACTAATCCATGAACGGTCCAAATTGATTTACTTTTATACGGACGATCCAGATTGGTTTACTATTAAAACTTAAAACAACGGTTCATACTGATTTACTATTAAAACTTTAAACCAGCGATCCATATTTATTTACTATTATATCTTCAACCAAAGGTCTGATATATTAGCACATCTCCTCATGGAATAATTTTGTACCCAAATACCCGAATGCACAATACTAGAGTGAATAGTAACCGGGTGAATAGTAACTCATGAATAGTAACTTATGAATAGTAACTCATGAATAGTAACTCATGAATAGTAACTCGTAAATAATAACTCGTGAATAGTAACTCATGAATAGTAACTTGTGGATAGTAACTCCGACACGAAAAGTGTCCCGAATACCCAATTGCACAATATATCCTCCAGACATCAATTATACTAACACAAATAAGTCCAAAACAATGGAACTATAAAATTCATCTTTAATCAACACGATCTTATTCATCATTAATATTATAATTCACAATATTTAACAACCAGGTCGTTCCCAAGAAAGAGGGGGCTTTCCGATAAGGATTTCTCCTTATTGGCGCGCAATAAGGTGACCAAACCTCTTCTTGACAGAACTTCTAGACATTGTCAATATTGCAAATAATAATATGAATAACTTTGTCATCTCAATTATTGATTTAATAATATATCATATAATGCAGATGATACTGTAACAATAATTGAATCAATAATATGAGAAATATGATGCAAAGAATTCTTTGTAGCAATAATTAAGTATAACCGAGTGACTTCTCACGTAAGCATCAATAATCAATACCGGTATTACTCTTTAGTGCGACTCTGGCATTATTCTTGTACTTTTACTACCGGGTAGTTCAACAATTTTAACGAAACACCTCAAATCGTTATTTTCATAAAGTATTTTTGCCATTTTCTCAATCCGACAATAATTCCATTGTGGGGTCCACCAATGATTGTGCCGTTGTACGGATATTCCCTGTTAAAACGAATATTCCCAGACCAATCTAATATTATATAACAACTTGCGTACTTTGCAAAATTTATAAATATTACCCACAACTATAACATTATATCAATCAATACCATAATATTCAAAAATATAATTCAAAAAAAATTATTCTTTATTCATAAAAGTTGGGGTCTTACAACTATATATAAATAAGTATCTACATCATGTATGGTTTGATTTTTAACCATATAGTCAAGTTATATTAGTAATAAAACTCGTAGCATATTAATAATATGCTCATTCTTAGTATAGTAATACCAAAATCACATCTTAACAGTCATACTATTTAACTTAATCAACTTTTTCAGACTTGGTGTAACTAAAACACACTGTCTGACCATTCTGCTAACTTCATGATTGCTATTTACATAGTTTACATCGTGGGATGTCATTGTCACATGAAATCACAAAGTTAACATTTTGCATTTGGCAAGATATATGGTATTTGGCTGACATATGACATATGGCGCAGAAAATTGCCTTCTGCGAGGCGCGTTAATGCCAGAACTACGATCCCCATGATAAACTTCTAAGAACAACATAACCAAAGCCAAATTTGACCTACAAGCTACTTTCTAACAACTAAATTAACACATAATACATATATAAACTTCACACAAACATAATTTAAGGTCTCTTAACATGATTTTACCCATATAACAATATAAACATCGAATTTAAAACCTCTAATTTCACTATTTTTGCTAAAACTTCACTTTTTGACATTTTAAGTGAAAATCATCACTGTGATTTTGTTTTTCAACCAAAACAGTTAATTCAAAATACTTTGTTTTAGTTTCTTCATCTACTTTCAAAATCAATAGTCAATTTATATGTTATACAAAGAATTAAACCTCAATTTTTACTTTAAACTTAGCCATATTCATATATATTCATACCAATTCACTATAACATAATTTCTTTCACAAATAAATACATAACATGAATTAATTTACTATAATTCATCTATAATCTTATAAAATAAATTTTATAACAACCAATTATCATATAGAAACTATATAACACAAATAATTCAACCTTCACAAAGTTTTACAGAGGATTTTGGAAGAGAATAAAACTACAACTTTAAAAAAAATTAAAAGGGTACGATGATACCTTTGTTTTTTAGAAGATGATAGCTTTTCTTTGATTAACAAGCTTCCTTCCCACAATTTCTCTCTCCAAACCTCTCTAGAATTCTCCCAATTCTCTCCCAATTTTTCTTCTTTTTCTTCTTTTGTGTTCTTCCTCTCTATTCCAAACTTACGTATTAAAAATATAATGTATATGATATAATATGTATTAATTATATAATATAAATATATGTATAACTGATATCAGTTATTTTATTTTTGAAAATCAAAAGCCATAAGGCTTGTTTGGCTAACTACTTTTTAAAATTAACCCATTAAATCCTTATGCCTTGTTTGGTAAAACATTTTCAAATTAAAGACTTAACATTCATTAAGCCTTGTTTGGCAAAACTGAATTAACCTCCCTTAACTTATTTTAATAACTCCTTTATAGTATAGTTTATGGTCACACTTTATTTAATTAAATTTTAATATTCAATTTAATTAATTCTAATAATAATTTATTAAATTAATTTACCACATAAATCAATTCAACATAATTATATTTTTCTTTATAATGATAATTTTATTTAATAAATTAACACATCATTTTAATTAAAAATTCAACTAAAATTTCATTACAATAATTCATTTAATCATTATAAACTCTCTAACTTAATTAATTAATTTAAATTAGAATACTATCTCATGATGATCAATTTTCTCAACTCATAAATTATTTATTTAACGAATGAATAATCAAATCAAATCACCTTAAACAAATATTTATTCGATCAATAAACACATCCATTAAAATATTTATATAACTCAATAAATATTTTGAATTACAATTTAAAATTCTGGATTATTACATCATTCCCTCCTTACAAGGATTCTGTCCCCAGAATTACAACTCAAACAAATCATTCATCACATTCTTCCCTACTTATAAAGATTCTGTCCCCAGAATCGAAGACACAGATTAAGCAAATAACTCAGGATAATCCTTCATCATTTTATCTTCGAGTTCCCATGTAACTTCTTCAGCATTGTGGTTCCTCCATATCACCTTCACATAAGGTATTACTTTATTCCTGAGCACCTGTTCTTTCCTGTAAACTATATGGATATGAATCTCTTCATAAGACAAGTCTTTATCAAACTGCAATGGTTTGTACTCGATCATGTGCTTGTAATCGGGTTTATACGGTCGTAACACCGAAACATGAAAAACATTGTGAATGTTTTCCAACTCTAGAGGTAGAGCTACCTCGGAAGACACTTCTCCTACTCTTTGTAGCACTTCGAAGGGTCCAATAAACATCGGGCTTAGCTTTTCCTTTTTACCAAAACAAATTTTCCCCTTCCAAGGAGAAACTTTTTAAGAACACATAATTTCCTACGTCAAATTCACGATCTTATGCATGTTGATCGAAGATACTTCTTACATGCATCTTGAGAAGCTACCAATCTTGTTACGATGAGTTTGACAACCTCGGCAGCTTTGTTGTTGCCGATTACGGTCCTAATAGTTGGCATTCATCGACTTCATCCCAAAGACAAGGGAGTTATGCGCCCCGCTGCAGATAATGCTTCATAGGGCGGCATGCCGATGCTTGTATGGTAACTGTTATTGTAGGCAAATTCCACCAATGGTATATGTTCATCCCAGCTCCCTTTGAAGTCCATGATGCATGTCCTAAGCATATTTTCCAATGTTTGGATTGGTTGTTCACTTTGGCCATCTATTTATGGATGATATGCCGTACTCATTCTCAATTGTGTTCCCAAACATTCTTGTAGTCTCTTCCAGAAGTTTGACGTGAATCACGGATCTCTATCTGACACAATTGACACTGACACTCCATGCCTCGAAACGATCTCTTTAACGTATAATCTTTCCAATTGATCAAGATTGAACCTAATCTTTATTAGCAAAAAGTGTGCTGATTTTGTTAGTCAGTCCACTATCACCTAAATCGCATCGCATCCTCTCTGAGTAGTTGGAAGACCCACCGCAAAATCCATTATGATGTGTTCCCACTTCCATTCCGGTATTTCCAACGGTTGAAGTAATCCGCTTGGTCTTTGATGCACGGCCTTGACTCTTTGACATGTCAAACATTTTGCGAGACATTCTGCGACATCTCTTTTCATGTTTGGCCACCAAAAATGACGTCGTAAATCTTGATACATCTTTGTACTTCCTGGATGAATCGAGTATCTTGAATTATGAGCTTCAATCAAGATTTCTTCTTTAATATCTAGTACAACTGGAACCCAGATTCTTCCCTCGAATCTTAGTAACCCTTTGGTATCGATCTTGTATTTCACTTCACTACTCTCAACCAATTTCTCTTTGATCTTTCCACATTCTTCATCTTGTAGTTGAGCATTCCTTACCTTGACCAAAGTTGGACTAGCTTCTATTTGAAATAGTCGTTCATCAGATTCTTTTGGAAATTTTATTTCCAACTCTAGCTTTGTCATTGCTGAAATAAGCTCCTTCTGAGTGGTTATTACATCAACTTTTCTCGACCTTTCCTGCTTAAAGCATCTGCAACCACATTCGCTTTGCCTGGATGATAAAAGATCTCATAATCGTAATCTTTTATCAATTCCATCCATCTTCTTTGATGCATGTTCATGTCTTTCTGAGTGAAAATATACTTCAGACTCTTATGGTCTGTGTAAATCTCACATTTTTCTTCATAGAGATAATGTCTCCATATCTTTAGAGCAAATACTACTGCAGCTAACTCAAAATCATAAGTCGGATATCCTTGCTTATAGTCCTTAGTTGTCTTGATGCATATGCAATAAGTTGTCTTGATGCATATGCAATAACTTTGCCATTCTGTATAAGAACACAACTTAATCCTTTATGTGAGGCATCACTATACACCACAAAGTTTCCTGTATTATCTGCTAACGACAACACAGGTGCCACACTTAACTTCTTTTTTAAGTCTTGAAAACTCTCTTCACACGTCTTCGTCCACACAAATTTTATAGCTTTCCTTGTCAAATTTGTTAACGGAGTGGCTATCTTGAAAAAATCTTGTATAAATCGTCTATAATAACCGGCCAGTCCCAAGAAACTCCTCACCTCCGAAGGTGTTCTTGGTTGTTCCTAATTGATTACGGCTTCAACTGTTGATGGATCTACTGAAATCCCATCTTTGTCAATCACATGTCCCAAAAATTATACATGTTCTTCTTGAGATTTGGAGTACACCAGAATGTCGTCGATAAATACCACCACAAACTTGTCTAAGAATGGTTTAAACACCCTGTTCATCAAATCCATGAATGCAGCAGGGGTATTGGTCAAACCAAAAGACATCACCAGAAACTCGTAATGTCCATACCGAGTTCTGAATGTCGTTCTAGGTACATCCTCCTTTCTTACTTTTAATTGATGATACCCACTTCTCAAATCTATTTTGAGAAGTATTTAGCACCCTTTAATTGATTAAACAAGTCATCTATTCTTGGCAACAAATATTTATTTTTAATAGTGACTTTGTTTAATTCCATATAATCAATGCAAAGACGCATTGACCCATCCTTCTTCTTCACGAATAACACCGGTGCTCCCCATGGTGACACACTTGGCTGAATGCATTTCTTGTCTAACAACTCCTGCAGTTGTACCATCAGTTCCTTCATCTCTACTGGAGCCATTATGTACGGAGCCTTCGATATCAGGGCAGTTCCTGGCGCTAAGTCGATCACGAACTCAATCTCTCTATCAGGCGGAAGTCCCAAAAAATCCTCTGGAAACACATCTACGAATTCTCTAACCACTGGTATCTCTTCCAGTTTCACACCCTTCTTTTGAGTATCGACTATGTAAGCTAAATAACCCACACAGCCTTGACTCAAAAACTTTTTGGCCTGCATAATCATCAGACATCTCGCATGTCTAGGCGATTTGCTACCATAGAAAACTACCTTTGGCGGAGTCATAAGGTTTACACATTTCTTTTGGCAATCAATTATCGCTCCATAATTGCACATCCAATCAATTCCCAAAATAACATCAAACTCTCCAAGTTTAATCAGAATTAAATCTACCATCATGATATTCCCCTTAATATTCACCCTAAAATTCTTGTATACGAACCTAACAGGAATTACTTCCTTATTTACAATTTCTATTTTTGAAGGGAAATTCAATTCTTCACTAGGCAATCCTAACCTCTTAGCAAATTCATCAGATATAAACGAGCAAGTAGCACCCGAATCAAATAATACATAAGCATCTATATCATTGATTGGGATAATACATGACACAACATCCTTTGATTGCACCGTATCTTGCACAGTCATGTTGAAGGTTATGGCTATTGGTTTGTTTTGATGACGTTGGTCCAGTAATTGTCCATGTACCTCCACTGCTACCTCCTTTGCTTCCTGTTGTCTCCCCAGCTTTCTTCTTAGGGCACTCATGAGCAAAATGATCCTTTGACCCGCACGTGAAGCAAACGTTCTTCTTGGGTTGATTGAAATTTGGGGCGATGTGACCTTCCTGGCCACAGTTAAAGCATACATGTTTCCCCATTAAGCATATACCCTTGTGAAACTTCCCGCATGTAGCACATGCTTTGACCTTCTTATTCTGCTGGTTACACTGCTGATTTCCAGCAGTCACATTTCCATTCCATTTTCTCTTCAGGTTATTGTTACCATTTCCACTACCACCACCACCATTCTTAACCTCCACTTCATTCTTCTTCTTTCTTTGTTCTTGATTAAACTTTTTTACCGCCTCGCCTTCACCTTCAGCGAGAATGGCCTTCTTCTTTACTGCTGCGAATGTCTTCAGCTGGAACAAGGAGACCCTACTGTACAATCAGGGTTTTAGTCCCTGCTCAAACCTCTTAGCCTTGCGCTCATCTGTGTTGACTTGATATGGCACAAACCTCGCCAACTCATTAAATTTTACGGCATACTCTGACACCATCATTGATCCCTGCTTCAGTTCTAAAAACTGCACCTCCATTTGATTCTTCAAACTCTCTGGGAAATAAGTTGTTGACCTAGTCATATTTTATCCTTAAGTTTTGATGATGAATTATTCGTATGCTAAATTATTTTATGGCATTTCAGGTATCTGATGATAAGGAACATTTATTGGATTGAAGAGTTTTTCTTTTCTTGGAAAACCAAATGTAAGGTTAATTGCATAATAATTGATTTTTCATTTAAAGGCTCTAGGACATATCTGAAGGGGTTTCGATACATAAACGCACAGCGGAAATTAAAATTTTAAAGCAATTTTGAAATCCTAAACAAGATCCATGCGAAAATCAATTAACTCAGTGTAAAGAGATTATAACGAATATGAAAATGCTTCTGAAACGCTTCGAATCTTCAACGCAATTCCTCACAAAACTACGTCTCTATGGTATCCACACAAACGTCGCACAAACCGTCGCACGATTCTGCAATAAAGGGACTTGCGGTACTAGCCACGAAAGGAACATGATTTTTCGAAAGGTTTTCTCTCTAGTCTCTCTCTAAGAGCGTCTAGGGTTTTGAAGTTATGATATATCCCTAAGTGGCTGCTATATATCATATATATAGTTGTTAAAAGGTATTAATCAACACCTAATTTCATAAAATTTGAATTTATATATATATATATATATATCTTAATTAAGTCTTACTTAATTAATATACATATATACAAATTATCCTTTTAATTTAAATTCATGATTTAAATACTATTAATCATATTAATATATTTAAATCCTTCAAATTTAAATTAATTCCCTTTTAAATTACGTTCTATGTGTGTGACCCTATAGGTTATTATTACGTTGGCAATAATTTTAAAATCATATTATAAATTTATAAACAGTGAGCGGCATCTAGTAATGCATCATTGCTACCCAAGTAATAATAAGATCGATGATTCGATGCAACCTTTTCGTGACCAATGTTTCAATGTAATTTAATCCTTTTAACCTGAATATCTTCGATTAAACTCGAGTCATGGAATGTGTCATACTCTTAATAATTTAATCTGAGTTTTTCTTGATCAATGAGTAGACTATATGAAACAAATCACTATTTGAGCATGGCCATGCATTTCATAGTCCTACTCAATCAAGATGCCTATGGATATCACCCCTAATATATAGGATGGTTAAATTCCATCTAGATCACTCATATTCCTCACACGATTCATGATGTACCCAATAATCACCTTTATAGTCCACCCTATTAAAGGTGACATTTGATGATATCAAAGTACATAAAGTCTCGTGTAGAAATATAGTGATTTCAGGTCAAAGGACCATTACATCATTGTCACTATGAGAATTTCTAATGACACTTCGCATAATGCTCCACATAGAATTCTCATGGCGGGTCTGTCCAGTACATCGTTCTCTAACATGTACCTATGATACCAATGAGATTTGGTCATCAGTCAATCCACATACTAGTCTTAATGCATCATTGTTGTCCCATAAACAATGATACTCGACTAGGGACATTTAAGAACAATGATACTAGTTGTAATTATATAATCTCATGTTCAAGTCACATACTTGAAACTATATAATTTGTATCAATATTCTAAGGATTTTTATTATGTTAACATTTATATAACGCAGTAAATAAAACCATAATAAAATTATTCATTTATTCAATAAAATATAATATCAAAACGTTAAGCAATTATATCAAATAATTGGCCTATAGGGCATAAACTCTAAAAATATCATTTGTTTAAAAATGTTATCAAGTACAAAGAGTTTTAAATGAATTATTTTATAGAATGTTAATTGAAATATGTTACATGTGTATATGACTTGATATATGATTTGCATGTATACTTGGGTTAGATAATGATTCTTGCTATACGTGTAGATATATATTCCTAGAAGCTAGAAAGGATGGTAGCATTGTGATATGTGTGCACGGTTTACAATGATAATGATTATAAGTCTTGGGACTCTAATATGTTATTGGAGTTATAAAGGACACACCACTTTTTATGCATAACGTCACTTTACTTGTTGCATACACTTTTATTGGAAAGATAAATGAAGTTTAAAAGTTTAATGTCACACACCACCTTTTATGCTACGTCACTTTTATGAGAGATAAAAATAAAAGTTGTTATCTAAATGGGTTATCTTTTTAAATGGGTCTTCAAAGTTATCCAAACAATATAGATAATAAGAGGTTCAGTTGTTAAACTGGATAAAAATTAAAGATACATTGTTTACCGTTGTGAGGTATCTCCATATATCAAGTCGATTATCTTGTGGATTATTGGAACAGATCAGTTTGGAATTAACGGTAACTTGATTATGGGGCTATATAAATGGTGTTTCTTGTACAGAAATCGATAGAACTCACGAATTTAATATTGCACTAATTATTGATATATCGAGCATCTTTATTCTATACCTTGAGCAGCTAAGCAATTTATTTTTGATATCTTTGAGCTGGTATTTGGTAAGAAATTAATTGTTTATCTTTTTGTGTTAATTGATCATTGCATATAGTTGAGCCTTTAATTGTTAAATTGATTATTCTTGCATTGATCATAGACCTCTATATTTGTATTGAATTTTCTGTTTAGACTAAGAGTAGTCTAAAGGCGTTAATTTTAGTGGATTAGAGAAAAGATTTACAAACAGGTTCAAGGAAGCAAAGGTGCTTGAAGAGTGCATAGGTGCACAAGGAGCAAGAGTGCTCAAGAGAAATTAATTGTTAATTAATTTTTGTAAGAATCTGTTTTGTAATCGGTGTTTATTAATAAAGATATAAATAAAGTGAGTCTCCAATACTAGTTGGTATTGGACATGGACTAGGCTATTATTATAGAGAGTAATAGCTGAACTACGTAAAAAATCTTGGTGTTGATTTTATTGCTTGCTCTACTTTAATTACTCACGTAAGTCATTTAATTATCTTAATAATTAAAATTTGAGTATTTGCATTATATTAAGATAATTCTGTAACACCAAGTATTTTATTTAAGTTATAAATTCAAGAGGATATTTAGTCAATTCAAGAGACTATATTAATTCAAAGAAACCTGAATTAATCAATATAGTAACTTGAATTTAATAAATTTGATCTAAAGTTTAAAAATTTGTCATAGATTGCTCCCACACTTATTCAACCCCCCCTTCTAAGTGTGCCTAGTTAAATTTCATTTGTTATCAAAGCTTGGCTCTACTTATCTTGGTCTTAAAGGTGACTTGTAGGGAAAAATTCTGACATGGCACAGTTCGGAAACAACAATCAAGATGGTCAATCAACCAATATACCTCCTTTGCTGTTTGGAACAAAAAATTACAACTTCTGGAAATTCCGAATGAGGATCTATCTTAAAAGAGATCCTTGGGAATTGTGGGTTGTGGAGAACGGACCAGTTGTTCCACGAAGAGATGATGGGACACCAAAGATTCTGCTAGAAATGGATTCAACCAAAATTTACACGGTCTCATATGATTCAAATGCTATGAACATACTTCTCAGCGGCATGGTACAATCCGAGATAGATAAAGTCTCTTCATGCAACATTGCCAAAGAGATGTGGGATATTTTAGTGGTAAGTCATGAAGGTACTTCAAAAGTACGAGAAGTCAAGCTAAGCATTCTTATGCACGATTATGAAATGTTCAAACTCGAAAAAGATGAAACCATCAAGCTAGCTAAAACAAGATTTCTAGTCCTTATAAACTCCTTGAAATTGCTGGACAAGACTATTCTTCAAAGTGAGATCAACCGTATGTTGCTTCGGGCTATGCCCAAAAGGTTTGCTTCTAAAATCACTACTCTTCAAGATTCTGCTACTATTTCTTCCATGGATACTTTATCTTTGTTTGGTGAATTAGAAGAATATGTGCATCAGTTAAAGAGATATGATGATGAGGAGGAAACTCCTCGAAGAAAGGTCTTAGCTCTTACTGCAGATAATGAGGAGGAACTTGATGATAACTCTGATGATGAAATAGCTATGATGTCAAGAAAACTCAAGGGGTTACTACAAAGGAAAAAAAAGAGGAGAAACACTTTCAATTCAAATAAAATCAAAGGAAAGCAAAATGAAGAAACGTGCTTCGAATGTGGACGTCCTGGTCACTTCAAGAAAGACTGTTTTCAACTAAAGAATAAAGGGAAGACAAACTACAAAGACAACAAGAAGAACACATCCTTTATTACTTTGAGTGATGAAGAATCCGAAGTGGAGATCGATGCTAAAGATGAGATAGCACAAGTATATTTCGTGGGAGTTGAAGGTGAATCTAATAAGGTATCTCTTAATGAACTAAATTCTTTAGAATAAGAAAATAAGAAGTTAAGAGAAAAGAATGCATGCTTAAAAGGATTAGTTAGTACATTAATGGATGAAATAGATTCATTAATAGATGAAAAGAAAGAAATTGAAAAGAAATCCACATGTAAAGAAGAAAAATTTGATTGCAAAGATTGACTATTTAGACAATTTTAATAAAATACTTTTCAATAAGGTAAAATTCTTAAATAATGAAGTCCAAAAATTGACTAATGAGTTAAAAATGAGGGATGTGTGTATTGATGCATTTAGTGATAAATCTCTTATTAAAACATTTCCTAATAATGAACTTCAAAAAGAAATAGACTCACTAAAACCATCTCTTTCTAAATTTGTTCAAGGTGAAGAAAATCTAAATGTCATATTAGGTAAACAAAGGCCTAGTTTTGAAAGACATGGAATTGGATTTAATTCTATGCATAAAAAGAGTAATATGAAAATGTTAAAATCCAAATCACGTTTTAGGTTAAATTATTGCTCTCCTTTCACAACATGTAAACATTGTGGTATTAAAGGTCATTTAGATATAAATTATTTCAAGAAACGAAATAAGGTTAAAAAGGTATGGATTAAAAAGAGTGATTCACTTGCTACTAACATAAATGGACCCAAAAAGATATGGGTACCAAAAGATGAAATATCTTTTCTTGACAGGTATGTTTAAAGGCAAGAGTTCCATCTCAAAAATGGATTCTTGATAGCAGATGTTCTCGTCACATGACAGGTGATAAATCAAAGTTTATGGAACTAGACATCAAGAAAAAGAATGGAACGATTACATTTGGAGATAATAAAACCTGTGAAATCATCGAAAAATGTAAAATTGGAAATGGCAAGGTAAGTATAAATAATGTTCACCTGGTTAACGGTCTTGAATTTAATTTAATAAGCATAAGTCAATTAATGGATAATGGTCATCAAGTTAATTTTGAAAAAGATACATGCACAATATTTCATGGTACTAACAATACTACTCTAGTTGCACAAAGAGAAGGAAATATATATACTATTGATTTTGAGCAATAGGATGAAGAACTATGTCTTACTTCAGTACAAGATGAGGCTTATCTATGGCATAAGAGAATGGGACATGTTCATATGGATCTAATCAAAAAGTTATCTGTAAGAAATCTTGTAAGAGGACTGCCAAAAATAAGGTTTAAAAAGAAAGGAATATGCATTCCTTGTCAACTGGGAAACCAAGTAAGAACTTTGTTTACGGCAAAGAATATGGTATCAACCTCTTCTCCCTTGCAATTACTTCATCTTGACTTATTTGGACCAGAAAGACATTCTAGTATTAATGGTAATTTTATGCATTTGTAATAGTTGATGATTTTTCTAGATACACATGGGTATTATTCTTGAGAACTAAGGATGAAGCATTTAAAGAGTTTGAAAGATTAATAAGAAAACTTGAAACAAAATATAGTTACAAACTCATTAGAATTAGAAGTGACCATGGCACTGAATTTCAAAAAGATTTTATAACCTTTTGTGATCAAAGAGGTATTAGCCATGAATTCTCAGCACCAAGGACTCCTCAACAAAACGGGGTGGTGGAATGGAAGAATAGGACTCTACAAGAGAGAACTAGAACTCTATTACAAGAAAGTAAGCTTCCAAAGAAATTTTGGGCCGAAGCAGTAAGTACATCTTGTTATGTTTTAAATAGAGTACTCAGTCGTCCTATTATTTTGAAAACACCATATGAGCTTTTAAATAATAAAATTCCCAACATAAGTTATTTCAAAATATTTGGTTCTAAATGTTTCATTTTAAATACAAATGACAATTTGGGTAAATTTGATGCTAAATCATATGAAGGAATATTTATTGGTTATTCTCAAAATAGTAAGGCTTATCACATTTTCAATATTAGAAAGTCATGTGTAGAAGAATCTGTTCATATCACTTTTAATGAGACTAACAATAATCTTCCAAAAGAAAGTGAAGATGATGCAGGAAATTTGGAGACGGTCAATATTTCAGCAAACCGAAACGAACAAAACAGGAGACCAAATGAACAGATTCAACAAATTGAAATAAATGACCAGCATGAACGTGAACCTGAAGATTTGCAGGATGCTAAAGATGAGTCTAATGATCATGAGGAAGTTATGCACAATATCCAAATGCCAAGAACAGCTAGATACATCAAGAATTATCCTCCAGAAAATATCATTGGAGATATCAATAAATGTATAACCACACGAAGAGGTTTACAAAATCACTGTGCATTCTCTACATTTTTGTCATAGGTTGAGCCAAAGAATGCAAAGGATACAATACTTGATGAGAACTGGCTATTGGCCATGCAAGAAGAACTTTAACAATTTGAGAGATGCCAAGTGTGGGAACTTATGTCTCCTCCAAAAGAGGTTTCCATCATTGGTACTAAATGGGTCTTCAAGAACAAGCTTGATGAGCACAGGACAATCATTCGTAACAAAGCAAGGCTGGTAGCTCAAGGATACAACAAACAGGAGGTGATAGACTATGAAGAAACTTATGCACCAGTAGCAAGGCTGGAATCAATCTGAATTCTGTTAACTTTTGCATGCTATAAAAAGTTTAAGCTTCATCAAATGGATGTAAAAAGCGCGTTCCTCAATGGGTACATCAATGAAGAAGTGTATGTCAAATAGCCTTCTAGATTCGAGCATGAAAAGTATCCTAATCATGTATACAAGCTAAAGAAAGCTCTTTATGGCTTGAAACAAGCTCCAAGGGCTTGGTACGAAAGGTTAAGTAAGTATCTCTTATCAAATGGATTTGTTAGAGGAAAAATAGATTCTACATTGTTTATTAAGAATAAAAATATCGATATCATTATTGTTCAAATATATGTAGATGATATAATATTTGGTGCTACTAATGATTTCCTTTGTGAGTGGTTTTCCAAGTGCATGCATAAAGAATTTGACATGAGCTTAATGGGAGAGCTTAATTACTTCTTGGGACAACAAATCAAGCAAACAAAGGAAGGAATTTATATCCATCAAACCAAATACACAAAAGAACTACTCAAGAGATTTGGCTTTGAAGGATCTAACTCGAAAGGTACACCAATGAGCACATCAATAAAACTCACCACTGATGAGAAAGGTATTGATGTTGATATAACAAAATATCGAGGTATGATTGGATGTTTACTATACTTAACTGCTTCTAGACCAGATATAATGTATAGTGTTTGTATGTGTACAAGATTTTAGGCTAAACCCAAAGAATCACACTTAAATGCTGTTAAAAGAATTTTAAAATATTTAAGTGGAAAAATTAACTTAGGGTTATTTTATCTGATTTGCAATAACTTTGAACTAATAGGTTATTCAGATGCTGACTATGCAGGATGTCAAATTGATAGAAAAAGTACGAGTGGTGCTTGTACTTTCTGGGGACAAAGTCTCGTGTCATGGCATAATAAAAAGCAAACCTTAGTGGCTCTTTCAACTACTGAGGGGGAATACCTAGCTGCAGGAAGTTGCTATTTTCAGATTTTATGGATGAGACAAACATTATGTGATTTTGACATATTATGTGATTGAGTGCCTATCTATTGTGATAATTATAATGCTATATATGTGACGCCCCCAAATCTGGGTATCTTCCAACCCAACATATGGTGCTACACGGTGCTACAGTTCACATAAACATTCAATTGAAATGCCTCAAAAGAACGGATATGTCTTATATATATATATCAAAAGAATATTTACATACCCCAGGTTCTTTACAACCAATACATTGTCTTGTCATAATATCAATATTATTCCTTACAAAACCTATACTATTATATAAGCAATCTACGGGTTCGCCTTTGCTTCCCTTTATCCTTACCGGATCCATCGGTCCGTTCTGTCTTAGCTGCATTCATATGGTTCAAGCAAGAATGAGCCTAACTAGCTCAACAAGTACAACAATTCTAGTAAAATAGCATGTTGGAAACATATGAATCGTATATCTTCAATAACTAGACAATAGTTACAAAGTACTATTGAGAATTCAAAATAGCACTTCTTTTTATTCAAAATGTTTTACAGCTACAATATTCAGTAAAACATCAATTTCGGTTCAAGACCGTAAGCATTTCATAATTACTTTGAAAAGGACATCCCAGCACGAAGTCCATAAGTTCGGTATAGCTTACGAGCACGTCTAGGTGATCAGCCTATAGTACTCTATGTTGATCAACACTACATTCATTAAACGTATATACGTTTAAGTTGTGGCAACCTCACGTGCCTATTGTTTGACGACAAAACAATTTGAACATACACAATCTACCTTTGAAAAACCACAACAATATTAGTTCGGTTATCAACACTTGATAGAATAACATAGCATACGTTTAGCCGAAAGGATTGTCTTTTACATTCCTCAAATACTAATTCATGTGAAGAATTTATGCATCACAAAGACTTACCCAGATCGAACTGGAACAAGGGTTAGAGTACTTGCCTTTAGCGTCTGCTACAAATTATAACACGTGCACTGTACGTCTTTAAGGTCTCTACATTAAATGATAGCATAACATAGAACAATAGGTCATGAATGATCATACATGGTTCCTAAAGAATCTTACCCTACTTCTTAATCTAATTACGTATTAGATTTGTTATTATCGATTCCGACTTTCTGTAAGATCATTCTTTCATTCATTTGCAATTGATTTAACTAAACCCTAAGTGTTCATACTTAAGGCTTAATTATGTCTTAACAATGTTTCATTATAATCCTTGCCCAATTGGTTATCAACTACTAACCATGTTCTATATGTAAACCTTCATTATTGTCTTGGTCTTGAGGTCAAGGCCATGGCTATGGCTTTTACACTTGGTCTTTACTTACATTGGCATCACCTATTGCTACCTAGAACCCGGACTCGGCGCTGCGGCTCGAGTCTTAGTGTTAATGGCCACGCTTCGACATGACTCTCCAAAAGGTTAAGGTCACTTTAGTATTTGAAGTTAGTTTTTATTGCCTTGGGGCGGCTCATGGCACCCTTCATGCACCGAAACTTTGGATGATTTTTCAAAAGTTGAAATTCCCGGACTCATAACTTCTTCGTTATAAGTCCGAATTGGCTCGTTCAAGAGCCTACGGGTCAAAAATTACATACTCTATGCGTTCATTCAAGAATTTTCTCTATTTAACTTTGTTTGCTAAAATTTCACCTATTACTCCATTTTTAACGAAAACGATAATCGTTCATGAATGTTTAACGCTCGTTTCTTCGTTCTAAGTCGGAATCCGGCCATTTTCGAGTCCGCAACTCTACAATGCCAAATATGACTTGTCTCCATAGAAAACCAATGTTTCCAATGTCAAACACAAAATACGACTTCCATTCCGAGAATTTCACGAATTCGACGACTATCGTCCAATCGTGTAAATTCCGGCGAAACCTCAATACTAATCATTTTAAGTGGATTTTAATCAACATGTAGACATTACAAGTTACTTATTACCCCAACTTATTATCAAAGTAGGTTTTAACTTATTCTCATACATTAATGACTTACTTAACTTATGAACTCAAATTCTCATGCTTATGACTTATTATGAATTTAAGTCCATCAATCAATGTTCTCATACTAAATTGATCATATGAAAAACATATGACAAGTTGTGTACAAGGTTATCAACTTATTTAGGTTCAAGTTGCTTATTCATCTTATTCGGCTTAAGTCAATTGCTTATCCATTTCTCTTATGTGCTTAACATCTAAGTTCATTAGTTACACTTCTCTTATCAACCTACCATGATAGAGATAGAAGAGAAAAGATCAATTACCTTTGAAGATTACTTCTCTTGCTTTGGAAATCTACAAATGATAAGTTAAGCTCAAAGTGCTTATTTGCTCTAACAAATAAGTTGTTTATGAGAGAGTTTTGTTGGATGAAATAACAAGCAATAAATGACAAATGAGGTAGCTATTTATAGAAGTCTCTAAGCTAGGGTATAATGGTCATAAAGCATCCCACCTCCTTAATTAACCTCCTTACTATTCATTACTTGTTGCCCACAACTCTTATCCCTTCCTTGGTCATTACTTAAAGTTCTTGCTCAATACTCCAAGTTCTTGGTTACCACTTCACCCATGGGTTGCCCCATGGATCTTGCTTTACCCATTGGATCATCCTTTGGGCTTAGTAGTTAACTACTATGGGCTTCATGTCATTACTATATGGGCTAAAGAATAATCTCACATAGGTTTACACCTTAATCTTATTAGACTATATTTCATACAAAGTTACCTTAATTCATTTCATTAGGTTTTAATACCTATATTCCCAAATTAAGTCCGCATGCGAATTATTGCGTTTTCCATACTTAGATTATTATTACATAATCCATCTCGCCTTGAATTTCTAACGTTACGTATTCCTCAGAAGATCAATATAATTCCCGAGCTATAATTGGTGAATAGTATTTTTCGTAAACGTTCTCGAAAAATATTTATTTTCGTCTTGGAAATTCAAACACTTTAATTCATTCACATGGTTCAAATACTACGATCTTCCGATATTTCTAGGTTATAGAACGACATACATCTTATTAACACATATAATAACAAATAATATTATTTTATTCATTATTAAATTCTTTCAAGTCTTTTACAAAGGATCCGAATTTCTCAGGCGTTACAATATATATATCTAAAAATCCTGTGTTACACTCACGTACAAAACACATTGAAGTGAGACATCATTTTTTACGTGATAATGTATCAAAAGGTTTTATTAAATTAATTTTTATTCCTACTGAAAACCAAATTGCAGATATTTTTACAAAACCATTAAGTGAAGATAGATTTTGTATGCTGCGAAGAGAACTTGGGATGTGTATCGCTTAAATGTTTTTAAATTTGCATCATCGTTATGTTATCCTATTATGCATGCTTATCTTAATAACTGCTAAAATCTTGGATATTCGATATTGTGAGTTTTCGGTTGGTCATTAAATGTCCTTAAATCATGGACACGATATTCTAAATATTTTCTATAATGAGTTTTTTGAAATTCGAAAAGACAAGTCTGCTGAGTCTCTTGGGAGACGTAGGCGTGTAGGGATGTACTACATACATGCATCTGATTTTTTTATCTCTCTCATCTCATTATGAGTTTAAATTTTTGTCTTCTTAAATAATGGACGCAAGATTCTAGGCGTCTCTCATAATGGTTTTGAAAAGCGAAAAGACAGGACGGCAAAGGGTGTCTCGAGAGACGTAAGCGTGTTTGAAGTTATATATATGCATCTATTCTTTTTATTTATCCTTCATTCTTCATTCTCCTTACATTTCATAATTTCTTCTGATTCTCTCTTACTTTTTTTTCTCATCGTGTTCTTCATCTGCAAATTTCAATCACTATGAGAACTCGAACTCATAAATAATCGTTGATCGATTCTGATGATGATCAAACGCCGATTCCTCCCCAATCCACTGCCATACCTTCACGAAAGCAACGCAAACTGAAGAAGGTCGTGTCTAATGAAACAGAGTATTTGGACTCTTCGTCTTCTGACGAGTCCACTTTCAGTCCCTCCCTGCCAAAATCATTTGGACCCTCTCGGCGATGACAGTCAACCATCCCATCTTGTAAGACTGAGTTCACACCTCCACCAGTTTTGGTAAACCCTAACCTTTTCTCTGACCTTCCTGAAAACTTCTTTAGAAGTAATGCCTATGAGGTACGGTTTAGAACTATCATTTTTCCGAAACAATTTGTTTATGAAAAATCTGTGGACCAAATTTGTTATCAAGATTCTCCTTTGAAAAATCTATTTGAATCTCGTGGTATGTCTTCCATGCTTTTTCCACCTTCAGTTGCATATCCTAGACTTGTGCAACAGTTTTATACTAATCTAGAATGCCATAGGGAATTTTACACCTCTTTTGTTAAATGAAAGTCTTTGTCTTTTACTGTTATGGATTTCAGTAGTATTTTAAACATCCCATTCATTGGTGATTGTCCATATACACGAAAAGGGGTTGTCCATTCTCCATTCACCCCTTTGGAAAAATTTTAGAGTGTTATGGATAACCCTTTGTTGATTGATGTTTTTACTCCAAAAACCGTAGATGTCTCTCCTATTTCCTGTGTTCTTCATTATTTAATTCAGTTTAATCTTTTGCCCCATTTAGGTGGAGGGGCTGATTTTACTTATTAGGATTTTATTGTTGTTACTATGCTTTTAAAAGGTGTGTCATTCAATGTGTCTCAATTGATGCTTCATCAAATGATGAGCTATTTGCAAAAATTTAAAACTTGTCTGCCTTACAGTGCTACTCTCACTACTTTCTTCAATCATTTTAAATTTTCTTTTGAAAATGAAATTTCTGTTGTGGTGAATGATTCTTTCAGTGTTCATACTCTCAAGCAGTCTCATATTAATTTGATTGATGGTCAGTTTGTTTGTGTCCATTCTGATAATTCTATTCCTACAATCTCAATTCCATCTTCACCTGTTCATCCCCCCACAGAATCTTCTCCTGAAATTATGGATATGTTGAAGGTTATTCTTA
This sequence comes from Panax ginseng, assembly GCA_020205605.1. Lineage (NCBI taxonomy): Eukaryota > Viridiplantae > Streptophyta > Magnoliopsida > Apiales > Araliaceae > Panax > Panax ginseng. The sequence continues at coordinate 35,131,818 of CM035147.1, forward strand.
GTAATCAAGAGAAAATGCAAATTGAAATGTCTGCTCTTCACAACCGTATGTCTCTGTTGGAAAAAGGCAAGTTGCCTTTAGGAGCGCCTAAAATCAATAAACTTTATCACAACATTGAAGATGAGTTTATAGATTTACAAGCCCGTTTTGAAGTGCAAACTACTGCTTTGGCTGAGGTAATGCAACGGAGACTTAATCGAAATTCTTGTCAGTTGAGTCAGGAGATTAAGTTCGTCAGTAATCAGGTGGGAGAGTTAGCTGATTTCATGGCTGTGAGGTTCAACAATGTGGGCTCTAAACTACATCTGCAGCGTAAGCACTCCACTGTTACGGAGTGGGTGCATTGCAACTCGTTAGCCGAATATCAATGTGAATTTCTTGACGTGCCAATCATCGCCCTTACTTCACACAGAGGGACGCTCAACGTGTAGCAGTGGTAGAACTCGAGTGATGGATCTTTCCCTTTTTGTTTGATGACAAAGGGGGAGAAATTTTGGGGGTTTATTTTTTAGACTGAAAAGACTTGGATTTATGATTCACCAGACTTTTGTTTAAGTTTTAGTTGATATGTTAGTAGTTTGAAATATTTGATAATATATGTTGAACTAACATGATTGCAGGTACATGCCCAGAGAATAGGGTTATTTAAAAATTTTAGGTTTCTGAAATCGAATTTCAGTTAGTTATTATGCGATTCCTGAAGTGATATTGATGCATGAATTTAGGGGAACTAATTATATTATATGCATGAACATAGGGGGAGCTAATGGGAATTAAAAGGTTTTTTGGTTGTCATCATCAAAAAGGGGGAGAATGTTGACCTATTCATATTTTATCCTTAAGTTTTGATGTTGAATTATTCGTATGCTAAATTATTTTATGACATTTCAGGTATCTGATGATAAGGAACATTTATTGGATTGAAGAGTTTTTCTTTTCTAGGAAAACCAAATGAAAGGTCAATTGCATAATAATTGATTTTTCATTTAAAGGCTCTAGGACATATCATTTGTTTAAAAATGTTATCAAGTACAAAGAGTTTTAAATGCATTATTTTATATAATGTTAATTGAAATATGTTATATGTGTATATTGCTTGATATATGATTTGCATGTATACTTGGGTTATATACTGATTCTTGCTACACGTGGAGATATATATGCCTAGAAGCTAGAAAGGATGGTAGCATTGTGATATGTGTGCCCGGTTTACAAGGATAATGATTATAAGTCTTGGGACTCTAATATGTTATTGGAGTGATAAAGGACATGCCACTTTTTATGCATAACGTCACTTTAGTTGTTGCATTCACTTTTATCGGAAAGATAAATGAAGTTTAAAAGTTTGATGTCATACACCACCTTTCATGCTACGTCACTTTTATGAGAGATAAAAGTCAAAGTTGTTATCTAAATGTGTTATCTTTTTAAATGGGTCTTCAAAGTTATCCAAACAATATAGATAACAAGAGGTTCAGTTGTTAAACTGGATAAAAATTAAAGATACATTGTTTACCGTTGTGACGTATCTCCATATATCAAGCCGATTATCTTGTGGATAATTGGAATAGATCAGTTTGGAATTAACGATAACTTGATTATGGGGCTATATAAATGGTGTTTCATGTACAGAAATCGATAGAACTCAGGAATTTAATATTGCACTAATTACTGATATAGCGAGCAACTTTATTCTATTGGTGCAAACCTTGAGCATCTAAGCAATTTATTTCTGATATCTTTGAGCTGGTATTTGGTAAGAAATTAATTATTTATCTTTTTGTGCTAATTGATCATTGCATATAGTTGAGCCTTTGATTGTTAAATTGATTATTCTTGCATTGATCATAGACCTCTATATTTGTATTGAATTTTCTGTTTAGACTAAGCGTAGTCTAAAGGTGTTAATCCTAGTGGATTAGAGAAAAGGTTTACAAACAGGTTCAAGGAAACAAAGGTGCTTAAAGAGTGCATCGGTGCACAAGGAGCAAGAGTGCTCAAGAGAAATTAATTGTTAATTAATTTTTGTAAGAATCTGTTTTGTAATCGGTGTTTATTTATAAAGATATAAATAAAGTGAGTCTCTAATACTAGTTGGTATTGGACATGGACTAGGCTATTATTATAGAGGGTAATAACTAAACCACGTAAAAAATCTTGGTGTTGATTTTATAGCTTGCTCTACTTTAATTACTCACGTAAGTCATTTAATTATCTTAATAATTAAATTTTGAATATTTGCATTATATTAAGATAATTCTTTAACACCAAGTATTTTATTTAAGTTATAAATTCAGCAGGATATTTAGTTAATTCAGTAGACTATATTAATTCAGCAAACTAAATTAATCAATATAGTAGCTTGAATTTAATAGCTTGATCTAAAGTTTAAAAATTGGTCATAGATTGCTCTCACACTTATTCAACCCCCCTTCTAAGTATGCCTAGTTAAATTTCATAAGTCTCGAAGAATATCTCCTTAAATCTATCCCAGGTTATTACCCCTTGTCCTCTTCGAGTTTTATTGGCCTGCCACCAATAACTAGCCTCTGCTTTCAATATGAATGTTGCAAAAGCAGTCTTCTGATTTTCCCCTATTCTCGCAACATCGAACACCTTCTCTATCTCCATGATCCAGGTGTGTGCCTCAACTTGATTCATGGACTCACGGAATTCTGGTGGTCCATCCGCCTTGAAGTCCTTAAATGTCACATCTTGATTCTGCAGTACACCCGTCAGTAACGTCACTAACTGCTGAACTAGGTTAGCTTCGGCGTTTTTATTGTTGGTAGATCCCTCAGGGGTCCTCTGTCATGGTTGACGTCTCTAAGGCATTTTCTGTTAAAATATACTCATTAGATTATTACTCAACTCCTTTAAATATTTTCTACTTAACTTGCACCCCATAAAAGAAATCATCAGATAACACATAACACTTTGAATAAAATAAAATAATAACTTTAATTTATTCATTCATAATCTTTTTGAAAACATAAGAACAATAGCATCACTGCTATTTACATTACTTTCCTGAACTACTAAAGTTTCAGGACACCATCAACATCATATCCCATTGATTATATATCACCAGGGATTTACATATTCTTTATCATTTTATTAATCACATATTAGGTACATTCTCTACGATGTCCTACTAAGATGATGCGTAGCCTTACGGCGCTCTTCCTCCATAATACGGAACATTGTTCGGCGATCTAATATGTACGGCGGCAGTGTCTCGAACTGAATCAGATAACCCATGACCCAATCTTGAGCTCGATTAATCACGGTGTTTAATACGTTATTCATCTCCTCCATCTTCATCCTCTTTGCTTGTGCGTCTCTCTGCTATCCCGGTTCGTTGATAAGCTTCCTCGTACGTGTCTTCGACTTATTCCCTCTTAGTAGATTCTTCTTTCAACTTGTTCTTCAGCTCTGCAATCTCTGATGTCATTTGTTCATTCTCTTCTTCAGTGTGGACCAGCTTCCCTTCGACATTGTTCAGACGTTCCTATAAATCTTGGATCTCATCGTCCTTCTGTGCCATTGAGGTCTGTTGTTCAGCTACTTTCTCTTCCAACTCCTCGACGGTATCTTGAAGTTCCACATTGCGGTCGTATACTTCATCGTACATACGAGCCACGATCGAGTTTAGTGGAATCTCTTCCTCCTCGTCCTCGTCATCCTCATTCGACTGTGGCAGCTCAACGGGATCCTCCTCATCCGTTTCTACATCATCATCCTCATCAGGTAAACCCTCCTTCTCAACCACTGTGACCAATAGAGCTGACTCCCGTGGAAGTAGTTGTTCCCAAACCACCTGAATGTCACGAGACTCCTCCTCTCTAGGCATCTGAGGTCCTTCCTCCCTATCCTGACTGGATTCTCTTATGTTAGCCATCCTGACAACAAAATTTTTAAGTTTTAATTACTAATCATTACTACTCGACACTCACGAGCACATAAGTTGAAATCACATAAGCACATACGTGTTTTATTACTTTTCCATTAAAACTCGATAAGAGTTTATCACCACTATCTTTTCAAAGGTTACTTCCTAAGGCTTTTCCCCACACCTAAGGTTCATAACCTATAGCTCTGATGCCAACTTGTGACACCCCCAAATCCGGGTACTTCATTCCCACAAGATTTGGTGTTCACTTGATAAAAACATTCATGTCTAACTACCCAATCATAATAAAATTGAATAATAAACCTTCCCATTAAATGATTACATTAATAAAAATCTCCCAGGTTATCTAACCTTCAAATACAAACATCATATTCGGAAAAAATAAATAACTTCATTACAATAATTAAAATAAAGTCTGACAACAAAAATGTCAACATGTTAACAAGTCTTCAATACTTGTTCATCTTTCCTTTCCCTTTACTGGTGCTAGGTACATCGACCTTCTCAACTTTAACTGTAATATTTATATAATCAAGAGTGAGCAAACAATGCGCACTTGAAATAATAAAGAATAAAACTTTACAACAATTGCCAAATAGTAGGCTCAATAGAATTGGACAATAGGTTCTATAAATGATAATCAAAATCTAAATCATATATTTGAGGGTCATAAGACCACAAACTATGTCCATAGTTATAAGTAATCTTTCAACTTAAACTTTAATAGTCATAAGACTATAGGGACTCCTCGTACTTAGGGGATCAGCCCTTCGTACAATGTATTGTGCACAAACATTTCAACGCTATGCGTAAATTATCCCCTAATAATAGAGTTGTTCATCTCAGTATTTAGAATACAAGTCCGCACTAAAGTAAGTTTGGTTTGGATACGTTTCAAGGTAATTTAGGTTTAACGAATATCAACTAAGGATTAGTTGAATACAAAGGTAATAACATTATGCTTATAGAATAAATCATGAGTGAATCAACATTGTATACTAAGGTCATGCTTTAGGAATAATATAATAGCATAAGCATGGAATAACATAAACATACCTTGCTTGAACAATATTAAGCTAAGGTTATTTAGAATTGAGCACTGAGTATGCATAACAAATAGTAAATTGAACGCTAAAACTTGTTCAACTTTAGTATATCATAATGTAAAAACTTGCATGCTAAATAACAAGTTAAAGATTAGAGAAACTTGCTCAATATCAAGAAGTAATGTCTTATGAGCTTAAATAGAGTTACGAAACTTTCTCAACGAAAGTTTAGAGTTAGAAAACTTGCATAATCATAAACAAACTAGATACAAAAAACTTGATCAATATAAGAATAAGGTTTAGGAAACTTGCGTAATTGTAATTGAGATAGGGTAAGTAAACTTGTTTTGAGTGTAATCTAAACCGTAATAACTCAAATCACAATACCCTATATACATGCCATCATGACATAATTAGTCATTACCAACACTCTATATATAAATAAGTATCTACATCATGTATGGTTTAATTTTTAACCACATAGTCAAGTTACATTAGTAATAAAACTCGTAGCATATTAATAATATGCTCATACTTAGTATAGTAATACCAAAATCATATCCTAAGAATCATATTATTTCACTTAATCAACTTTTTCAGACTTTGTGTAACTAAAACACAATGCTTGACCATTTTGCTAAATCGCGTTCTTGGCCCACGATTTACACTATGGGGCGGTCTTTGCGTCATGGCCTTGTATTTAAGCGTTCTTCTGCGTGAGTCACATGCCAACATTTGGCACTGCGGCTAGAATTGTATTGCGAGGCCGCGCTACGGCGCCGTACTACAGTCCCCGACGATAAACTTCGGCAACAACATAACCCAAGCCAATTTTGGCCTACAAGCTGCTTTCTAACAACTAAATTAACACGTAATACATATATAAACTTCACAGAAACATAATTTAAGGTCTCTTAACATGATTTTACCCATATAACAATATAAACATCGAATTTAAAACCTCTAATTTCACTATTTTTGCTCAAACTTAACTTTTGACATTTTCAGTTAAAATCATCACTGTGATTTTGTTTTTCAACCAAACAGTTAATTCAAAATACTTTATTTTAGTTTATTCACCTACTTTCAAAATCAATAGTCAATTTATATGTTATACAAAGAATTAAACCTCAATTTTTACTTTAAACTAAGCCATATTCATATATATTAATACCAATTCACTGTAACATGATTTCTTTCACAAATAAATACATAACATGAATTAATTTACTATAATTCATCTATAATCTTATGAAAACAATTTTATAACAACCAATTATCATATAGATAATTTACTATAATTCATCTATAATCTTATGAAAACAATTTTATAACAACCAATTATCATATAGAAACTGTGACAACCCGAAAATTTAGAAGATCCTGAATGATTAAATTAAAGGTTAAAATTAAAAACCTAGAGTGAAAATAGATGATTTATTTAAAATTTTTAAGAAAAAGCTATACGGTTTAATAATTGAAAGAGATTATGTAATAATATATATGACAAGCCATATAAAGAAGGCTTATTGAATGTAACAAGTCATATTAAGTTGTTTAATAGACATTAAAATAAATTTTAGTCTAATATATGAATATTGGTGTTAAATTAATATTTAATTGAAGACATGAAATAAAATATGTGTTTAAGGTTTAGGTGTGATGAGATAATTATATACCTCATTGTGGGTGTATTTTTAATTAAAGAATAAAAAGGAAAGGCCCTGTGATTTAATTACACGGGCGGTGAGTCGAGATTAATTATTGATTAACTAACCTAATGAGCCTTTACAAGCTAGGGTGAAGTTGAATTAATTAAGTAAGTACTTAAATAATATGTAATGGAATATTATACAATATTATATTGGAGGATGGTTTTAAGTTAAATAATTCATAAAGGTATGAACATGAATTTAATTAAATTACATGTAAAGTGACTTAAATCTAAGTTATTTATTTATATAACTTAAATATTAGCTATGAGAGCTAGGTGAAATGTTTTAATTAATGAAGCATGAGACTTAATTATTTTATCATGTAATAATGTTTAAGATTATTTTACAAGGTTACATGATTTATTAAACGATGTGACTGTGACATCCCAGATTTTTAGAAATTATAAATGAGAATTTTATAAATAAAAGTATTATTTATGAGATATGTTGGGTGTGAGTATGTGTATGTCATATATTGTAGAATATGTGAATTGATGTGAAGAGAATGTTATATATTAATTTTAATATATATAAATATTTAATTGAATTATTTATTGAGTTAAATAAATAAATTTTGTTTTGATTATAGAGTAATGTAATTAAGTGTAGCAGATTAATTAAATGAATATTTAGTATTTAATTTAATTAATATAATAATTTTATGTTATAGTTCTAATTTAATTGAGATAATTAAATTAGATGAGTTATGTGATGATTGTTACACAAAATTATAATTAACAAGTAAATATAATTATGTAATAATTTGATGAGATTGATTGATGTTAAGCTATTGATTAATTAAAATAATGAGTATTTGCCAAACATGGTCTTAGGCTTTTCAAGTTCAAATTAGTGTAACTTTATGTATTAACCAAAGAATTAGTATATCTAATAATTACTAGGAGTTACATATATTATATATTACTAGTTTTGTATATTATATGTATATACTACTAAGTTAGTATGTTAGTTTTAGAAAACAAACCAAAGAAAGAAGAAGAGAGTTAGAGAGAGTTGTAGGAGAAGAAGAAGAGGAAGAAGAGGAAGAAAAAGAAGAAGAAGGGAAAGCTTTGAGAAGACAAAACAAGCCTCATCATCATAATCTCCATCTCTCTCTTAAATTCATACTAATAAAGTTATAATCTAAATTCCTTGTTTTAATTATATTTTTATGTTCTTCATAATGTAGATAATTGTTATGTAGAAGTTGTATTGAGAAATTGAGAGAGATAGAGAGAAATAGAGGAATTGAGATGAGCTAGAAGAAGAAGAAGAAAAAAAAAAAGCTAGAAGAAGGTAACTTCTAAACTCTTATTTAATCCTTGATTTTTTTTGGTAGATTTATGTTCTAGGGTAGTAGATCATGCTTAATCTATTTGTATTGGTTTAATCTTGGATTATCAAGAATCAAACAAGAGGATTCAAGAAAGAAAATGAAATGGAAAGAAAATTTGAAGAACAAAATTCGTAGGTTTTTAGTAATTGTGGACATATCTTGTGAAATTCATACCTCTTTGGGTATAATGAGTTAGAAAGTGAGCCTTATTTCAAATCGAAGATATGGAAGTAAGGTATATTCTGAAAGTGGAATCACATAAAAACTCTTTGTAGATTTCTTTCAATGTCTATTTTAGTAAGGCTGGTCCCAAGGAAAATAATCATCCGTAAAATCAAAACTGTTACGGTTTCTGACTTTGAAAAATTCATATAAATTCGTGTGTTTTGAATATGAAGAAACTTAAACCTGCAAAGTTGTCGATATGGAAGTTTACTAGCTAGATTCACGAGATTGAGCCATTTTATGGACCGGATCATGTCCGAAATAAATTGTTTAGTAAGGATGTCCAGAAAATGAAATTTTCTAGACTAGTTGATGAATTGATGAATTACAGAATCTGGTTTAGATGGATAAGGGTCTGACTTTAAGGCCTAAATGAGGTTGTAGTACACTGAGTAAGGGTTAATTCTATATAAAAAGGAACAAAAACGGACATGTAATGAACGAGTTACGTTAAAAACGAAAACAACGTTTTGTTAAAGAAATTGTGAAGATGAGTTTTATAATTCTGTTTGAATTAAGATTTTGGGTGATGATATATTTTGATGATTAAAAATATGTTTTGACATATGTAATGAGTATAGATATGTGTTATCATATTCTATGCATAATTAACCATTTAAGATTAAGAGTTGAGATAAGTTAATGTGTGCACATAACGTGCTCGATAAAATGCCTAAGAGTAATAGTGTTTTCTAAACTTTGGTATAAAAAGTGTCTAACTAATGGCTAATATTGGATATCTAAGTATGAAAAGATGATAATACAAGAATAATAATGGAAAGAAATCGAAAAGGGTAAATTTTGATTTATGAAAGAAAATTAAACATGTAAACAATGTGTTGAATATGCATTTTTGAAACCAAAGTGGTATAATAAAATGGTGTGATATACGCACATTAAACTACAAGTGTGATAGTCTAGCATATGTGGTGATGAAAATGAAAAATAAAACCTAGTTGCATATAAAATAGTTAGATGTCTATAATGACATTATAAAGGATAATAAGATAAAGTAAGGTCTTAGAATAAATTTGAGCATGAGATTGAGTATTGATTTTATTTATTATCAATCACACATACAGTGTAGGTTGTGCAAGGACGCGAAGTATTAGCGTGTTGGTAAAACACCGGTAAAGGCAAGTCTTTCAGTTCATTTTTGCTATGTGAACTTGATGATGAACTTCTTTAAAATTTTAGTGTATGATGTATTGTATATATCAAAAGTATGAAATATAAAAGTCAATCTATGACTATGATGATTGAGCTATGAATGATGATTGAGTAAGGAACTCAATCTTTATAGTTGTTATGTGAACTACAACATATATGCTATGTTTGTTTTATAATTATTCTTATATGTTGAGCATGTTATTATGTGATTTATGATGCATGAAAACTGTTAGATTTTGCTGGGTTGTCGAGCTCAACCTTGCAAATAACCATTTTTGAAGGTCAAGGATTGAAGGTAACATTATGTCCTACTTGAATGACGTGGATCAGAAATAATACACGGAGATTAATATTTTAACAAAAGTTGTTATTTCTTTATACCATGATTAAGATTCATGAGATGTACTAAATGTTTTATGATGTATAATTTTATGTTGAATTGTAAAGCTAAAGTTAGAGTTATCTGATATATAAAGGTTATCGGATTGAAATGTAAAATTTTATATAATAATAGTGATAAAGTGAATCATAAAATAAGATTGATTCAAAGACATGTAGATGATAAAGGTTTGATTCAGGGAATTAAAGTAAGAAGACATAAAAGTTTAAATTATTCCGTATTTTATAATGTTTAGCATCGAATAATGATGTAAAATCAGAAGGTAGATGTGTTATTAACGACCAAAGTTGAGAATTAAATTGTATGAATTTTGGGGTCATTACAGTGACCACCCGAATTTTTCGGGAATTATTCTGATAAGAATTTAATAAATAAAATTCGTATTATGAGACGAAGGAGGTTTGAATATGTATGTATATATGTGTTATATATATATTGGTATCGAGCCAATGAATTAAATTAATATCAAATGAGGGTTAAGTATAGTAAATAAATAAATTTATTGTGTGAATAAATTGTTTATAAAACAATTTATGGAATGAACAAAATTTAATTTAATTATACAATATTAATTGTATAAGTTTATTTAAAATAATTAATGAATCAAATAATAATTATGTGATGTAATGGTTCGTTACACTAAAAGTAATAATTTTATTATGGATTAATTCCATAATTAGTGGGATGATATTATACATAATTATAAGTTTATAAATTACCAAATTAGGTATTTTTTATATAATACATTTAATGTTATAATGAGGTATGTGTAAGTGTGTAAGTGTGTAAGTATTGATATACTGAGTTTGGTTAGTATGATGAATGAGTAATCTTTTAAGCCTAAGAGAGATTTTTTCTAGGGGGCAACTAGAGGCATATATGGGGTATTTAGGAGCATAAATGATAGGTCACGTAGGGCAACCTATAGCCAATTGATAGGGGCCAAAGATGATGGATAGAAATCGTGTAGGGGAGACCTATAGGGTCATTAATAGTAGAGAGAGATAGGAGCTAAGAGTTTATTCTACCTCATTCTCATCTTTTCCACATCTGTTCCTTTTTCCTCTCTCATTACCTAGACCATATTTCTCTCCAATTGCTAAGTTTTTATGCTTCTATAGCTACAAAAACCACAAAAGTTCATCCAATTCTCAAAAACGTGAAGTAGCAAATTGTTTTGGGAAGGGATTTCAAGCAACAACAGTAAAGGAAGAGTTCATAAACTAATTTCTAAAACTAAAACTTCTTCAAATCAAGGTTATTTCAAGGTAAGTTATATGTTTATAATTATGTTCATAAAAATTTAGCTGAATAAGGATTTATGTTGCAATAACTGTTATGTTGGGTTGATATTTAGTAAGAAGGGAATTAGTTGTTGTTATAAGGGAGACATTTTTTGGGTTTAAGCATGTATAAACATGTTTGAATTATGTCCCTTAAGCTAATGCACTTGTTGTGTTCGATAAATTGTTTCTTAGATACTAATAAGCTCAAATTGGACAACTATGAGACTGTTTTGGACCAATTCATGTTGTGCTCTGAAACTGAAATATTAAGTTCCAGGATGATGTGTGGTACTCTTATGAGTTATGAACACAACCCAATTGGAACAAGGGAAAAATCCGTTGTAACGAAATCATGACGGATTTCCTAGTAAACATGTAAAACGAATTAATTAAAACTGTTTTTGGGGGTTGTTCTTGAGCAAATATTTCATATATGAGTCCCACATGGGTTGCCCAATGGGTTTTACTCACCCGGTTACCCAACGGTTCGATCTACGGGTTCGGTTCTTAGTTCGGGCTTAAGTTTAATTACTTTGGGTCTAACATTGGGCTTGCATTATTAATCTTTGGGCCTTAACATAGTTTCATTTGTGCTTGCACAATTCCTTATTGCATGATCCTTAATTCGGGCCCATATATCAAAGTTGAAGTATCCAGCTTCATAGCCTTGATATTGTTGAGCAGATTTATTGTGGTCATCTTCACCACATTTAGCCTTTCATTTCCAAGGTTAACCCATTTTACTGGAAGTACATCTAGTGGGTCATCATAAACTTCCACCACTATTCTTTTCTTGCGATGAACAGGACAAGGGACATGAAATTCTTCTGGCATCTCATCCTCAGAACTAGAATCTTCTTCACTTTCTTCTTGTCCTGACTGAGAGTCAGATTGGTGCAGATTTTCTTCAACTGACTCATTAGAATATTCCTGCATTTGATTATTATCTTTAGTAGAGCCAGTCTTTGTAGATCCACTAGACACTTCGTGCTCTACATTTATCAGTCTATTTCTACTAGCCTTTGCAGATATTTCCCTTCTTTTTCCCTTAGCATTTTCTTCTTTGGATTCAGACTCCTCATCACTTAATTCAATTATTGCTGTAGAAGATTCTCCTTTCTTCTTTAGGAAAGATCTAGCAAGCAATCTGTTACTCTTTCTTTTCCTTGGAGATTCAGCTATAAGAGATTCAGTCTTTTATTCATCTTCAGATTTTGAAGCCTTTGAATCATTAGATGAGCTTCTTTGGGAAACTGAATTTAACTTCTTCATCACCTTTGTTTTCTTCTTGAATGGCCTTTTAGACTTGGATTCTGGAATGATTCAATCCTCATAGTGTGATAGCTTCTCCTCCATATCATTTTCTTTCCTCTTCTTATAAGTGCTCTTGCTGCTGCTGCTGCCATATGTCACTAACCTTTTGTTTTCCATTGTATTCTTCTTCCAATTATCAAAAAATTATGGGGATAGCACCTTCTGACTATTTAGAACTTCACCCTCATCATCCTTAATTGTATTCTTCAGCTTCATCTTCAGAATAATGCTTAGAAATCTCCCATGGAAAACCTTTGTAAGTGGTTTGTCTGTTAACTTCTTCTTTTTTGCATTGTCTAGCCACTCAGACATTAAGTCCAACAATATGACACTAAAATTGATTTTCTTTGTGAGAACAATGGCAATCATTATTCTCAATTGATGATCACTTACTGTATCATGAGAAGTATCTTTGCTCAGCATGCACTTTCCTCCTATCTCAGCAAGAAACTCGTATTCTTCAGGAAACTCCTTCTTCTTCATATTCTTCAAAATAGGGTTTCTTTTGTAGATCATAGCTTTCTTCCCTTCTTCAATGTTGACCTCTTCAAGGTTCTTCAGACTTAAGTCTGGAAGACCTAAGCATTGATTAATGTCTGTAGGCTTTAACTTCATGATTTGGCCTTTGACCTTAGTCGATAGAGTTCCAGAACTCGTAGTTGCATTTGAGTAGAACTCTCTCACAAGATTTGAGTAGATTCAGGTGCTTGATTCCAAGCATTCAGAGACTCTGACCTTCTTTACCAACTGAAGAATATCTCTAAACTTCTTCTAAGATTTCTCAAACTTCTTAGTTCCGAGTTAAATACCTGTGATTACACGCACATCTTCCATTTGAAGAGTTAGGGAATTCTGAATTTATGTCTTTGTGATAGTATTGTGAGATATCAGGAAGCGAATTGAGTATAGATGGTTGTTTGAGAGGATTTGACAGTTCAGAGGTGTTTAGGTTTTGGCTTGAGAAAGGAGTGTATGGATTAGACATGCTTGCAGCTTTTGATGAACTCTCAAAAGTATAAATGCCATTTATTTGAATTTTCCCTCTTGTAACTGTTACCTCCACGTTTCTTAGTGGGACAGTTGTAAGACTTTGATAGGTCACAGTCTGTAACTTCTTCTAACACGTCAGTTTATCAGATTTGACTTATCTTCAGTTACCTATTGACTTCTTCAGTTCGTTGAGTGGCCTTATGACTTAGCTTAGTACTCCACGACTTCTTAGACTGATCTACAACCATTGTGCCTTCTTCGATGATCGTAGTCTTTGGGTATGCTTCAATAGAAAACTTCTTCATTAGACTTCAAGAGAGTGGCAATACTCATTTTCAGTTTGTATTCTTCTAAGGAGTTACTGCTTTCTTCAATATAGATTCTTGTGATGCCAGATAATTTATGCATTTCTTCAGGATTAAGGTTACTGAGGAAGGGCCAACCACTTAGTTAGTTACTAAGGATCAGGTTTGTCCCTAAGGCGCTTATCAGATGAAGAGCTTTATAAAATGGTGGCTACAATGACATCACATTGGTCTTTTCTGCTTAAGAGTTTATTTATCAACTCTAGATACTCTTTGGTGTTGGTATTTGTTTAGGATAAAATAGTGGTGTCACCATGCTCTTACACTACGATCATTGAGACTGATCGAAAGTACTCCACGATTTGAGTGTTTGGTTAATATGGTTACAAGTAGCACGTTTTGGGACGTTATTACTGACTATGGATCCTCATTTGGTTCATCAGTCACAGAGTTTTGGGACCCTTAAACTGGGACATTTCTGTTTGGGTTAGCTCCTATCTCTATGATCTTGACAGGAGTGGACTTGATATTTGTGGAGAGGTTAATAGGCATTTACCCTGGTTAGCCTATCCTTCAAGCTTATCTCAGATCTTCTTGCAAGTATTCCACATCTTCATCATTTGCATCTAGAACTTTCTCAGACTGATCAACAACTTCAGGCTGAAATCATCATGAATGTATAAACCTAAATGAGTCATAGGAAGGCATCATCAGAGATGATCACTCCACGATTGTTGACAAGACTACGAACGTATTCTTTCTCATTCAGGCTTCAGTATCTTTTGTACTTGTGAAGGTTTTCTTCAGTGGTGCATTCCTCATCATTAGTTTAATGATCTTTTGATATGAACTTTCTGGATGTTCCCTTTGGAATGATATGTTTTGCATGGATAAGACCAATAGATCTCTTTTATCTCGGTATGAATAGCCTGCTTTCATATGAAGATCATCTATTGTGCGATTCTTCATTAATGGGGACTCAACAAGTCTTAAAGAACAATCTTTGTTCAGGCTGAGATACCGTTGCAGCATCCACCTCTGATGGGTTGGCAAGTCTGGACTCTACGATCGGTAGTGACTCTACTATCGATATGAGTGAAGACTTCTTTAATTTATGGTTGTGTTTTCCCTTCTTAAGCAGCTGACCTTGCTGCTGGTTAAATCCTTGTGACTAAAGCTTATCTACTTTAGTATTCCTTGTTTAGTCAGATAGATCAAGTTCTTGCAGGTTAGATAAGTTTCTATTTTTGGTACCCATGATTGTTTGGGTCCTGCTAGACCAGTTTTCTCAAGATCTCAATCCCTCATATTCTTAAATTTATGTCACATTCGCATTAATAATCACATTTATACATATATCAGATTTAGATATGATATTTATGATCCATGATGATGAGTGTGTGAATGATTAAGTATTTTGATAGGACATTATTTTTCTTTGACTATTTCACTCTTTGCTTGGTTGTGTTCACAGATCTTAAATGTTCTCAGAGTAGAAATCACTCTTTTGTTTATTTGCATCTGGTTGATTCATGGAGATGATCAGTTTCTAAGAATCTTCAAGATACTCCTCTAGTGTTGATCATACTCTATATTTTATCAAGAACACATAACATTGGTTTTATATATACATATGCATACATACCAATCCTTTAGCAAGAGTTAATCCACTTAAGTTTAGTTAGATTTAAATTAACTTACGACATACTCCATATTTCTTTCAAGATGCTATCTTCAACCTAAACTTTGGGTGGAAAGAGAGTTTGTTGACAATTAAGTTTCCAACCTTAATGTACTCTCTCTCTCTTCCCCTTTTCAAAAATAGTATGGTTTCTTGATAGAGTATTGTTGTAGTACATAAGGTGATGCAACATAATGTTCATTTATGTGTTAATGAAGAACCGTACCTTTACACTGTCAGTTCTTGACAGTCATTTGTCTTGCTAGAATGATGTTGGGCATTGGGGAGTGCTACGGCTTCAACCCATTTTGATATATAGTCAACCGCAAGAAAGATGTACTGATTACTGAAGGATGATGGAAATGGCCCCATAAAATCAATGCCCCAAACATAAAAAATTTCAACTTCCAAGATAGTTTGTAGTGGAATCTCATTCCTTTTCGATATGTTGCCCACCCTTTGACATCTATCGCAGCTTTTTACGAATTGGTGGGCGTTTTTAAATATTGTAGGCCAATAGAACCCTTCTTAAAGAATTTTTGCTACTGTTCTCTCACTTCCATAATGTCCTCCGTATGCAGACAAATGACACTCGTGCATTATATTCTTCACCTCGCTATAGGGCACACACCTTCTAATCATCTTGTCGGCGCACTTTTTGAATAGGTATGGCTCATCCCACATATACCACTTGACATCATATAGGAGTTTCTTTTTCTACTGTCTTGTAAGATCAAGGGGAAGGATGTTGCTCACCAGATAGTTAGCAAAATCCGCATACCACAAAAATTCTGCATTGATTCTAAACAGTTGTTCATCCGGGAATGACTCGTTAATTACACACTTATCTTCTTCATTTTTACCTAGATTTTCCAGCCTCGATAAATGATCTGGAACTTGATTCTTCGTCCCCTTTCTATCCTTTATTTCAAAATTAAATTCCTATAGGAGGAGGATCCATCTGATAATTCGAGGCTTGGCGTCCTTCTTTGAAATTAAATACCGAATTGCCGAGTGATCCGTATACACCACAACCTTTGTCCCAATTAAATACGCTCGAAATTTGTCAAAGGCATATACTACTGAAAGTAACTCCTTTTCTGTAGTTGTGTAGTTCAATTGTGCATCCGTAAGGGTTTTACTTGCATAGTATATGGCGTGGAATGTCTTCTCTCGGCGTTGACCCAAAACAACCCCTACCGCAAAGTCACTTGCATCGCACATTAACTCAAATGGCATATTCCAGTCTGGTGTGACAATAACTGGAGCTGTGGTTAATTTCTTCTTCAATAACTTAAATGCTAACTTACACTCCTCATCAAATTTGAAAACTGAATCCTTCTCTAAGAGACTGCATAATGGTTTTGCAATCTTAGAGAAGTCTTTTATGAATCTCCTATAGAACCCGGCATGTCCCAAAAAACTTTGGATTCCCTTAACTGACGTTAGCTGTGGAAGATTTTCAATCATTTCCAACTTTGATCTATCAACTTCTAATCCCTTTACCGAAACCTTGTGCCCCAAAATTATTCCTTCTTCGACCATAAAGTGGCACTTTTCCCAGTTAAGCACCAAATTAGTATCTACACATCGCTTTAACACCATGACTAAGTTTTCTAAATAGACATCAAAACTATCCCCAATGACCAAAAAATCATCCATGAAGACTTTCATATTTTTCTCCACTATGTCTGAGAAGATATCCATCATACACAGTTGGAAGGTTGCAGGTGCATTACACAAGCCAAATGACATTCTCCTGAATGCAAATGTGCCGTATGGGCACGTGAAAGTTGTTTTCTCTTGATCTTCAGGAGCTATGACTATCTGATTATATCCCGAATACCCATCCAATAAGCAGTAAAATTCTTGCCCTACCAATCTATCCAACATCTGATCGATAAAAGGCAGAGGAAAGTGATCTTTGCGGGTTGCCTTATTCAGCTTCCTGTAGTCCATGCAAACCCTCCAACTGGTCACTGTCCTCGTCAGGATTAACTCATTGTCGTCGTTCTTTACTACGGTCATTCCGCCTTTTTTCGGCACACATTGAACATGACTAACCCAAACACTATCTGAAATTGGGTAGATGATTCCCGCATCCAACCACTTCAGAATCTCTTTCTTCACCACTTCTTTCATGATAGGATTGAGCCGTCTCTGTTGCTCCACTGTTGGCTTTGAATCCTCTTCCATTAGATTTTTTTGCATGCAGAAGGATGGACTGATTCCTTTGATGTCTGCAATTGTCCATCCTATAGCTGATTTGTATTCTCTAAGCACCCTCAGCATCTTATTTTCCTGCATTTCGTTAAGAGCAGAAGCAATAATAACAGGTAAAATATTAGAATTGCCTAAGTATACATACCCGAGGTGTTTAGGAAGTGGTTTTAACTCAAGTGTAGGTGGCTCCTCCAATGAAGGTTTCATCCTTGCCGTGGCTTTCTCATCCATGTGTAATGGCTCAAATGGTGATTTGAATCTACTAACTCGTGGAAAGGAATCCAGTATATTCAAAAAATCTACAAACTCCGGATCATCCAAATCTTCATCCCCCAGTAGTGTAGTTTCCGATGGATCATTAGCCAAACTTTTAGCCATATCTTCGTTGATTATCTGATCGATGACATCCATCCTGAAACACTCCTCTTCATCTGTAGGGAACTTCATGGCTTTGAATACGTTGAACTTTATTTCCTGATATTGGACCCTCAAAGTTAGTTCACCTTTTTGCACATCAATAAGCGTCCTACCTGTAACCTAAAACGGTTTTCCTAGGATGATTGTGATGTTCTTATCTTCCTCAAAATCCAGAATTATGAAATCCGCGGGGAATATAAATTTATCTACCTTGACTAGAATATCTTCAACAACGCCTCTTGGGTACGTGACTGATCTATCTGCCAACTGTAGAGATATGTTGGTCGGTTTCGGAGCTGGTAAACCCAATTCAGTGTATACGGATAATGGCATAAGGTTCACACTTGCTCCTAAATCATATCAACATTTGTTGAACGCCATGTTCCCAATCGTGCATGAAATAGTAAAACTCCCTGGATCTTTCAACTTTAGCGGTAACTTTCACTGTAAAACTGCACTGCACTCCTCTGTTAATGCCATAGTTTCAAAATCCTCCAACTTCTTTTTCCTGGACAGAATTCCCTTCATGAATTTAGCATAACTAGGCATCTACTCTAAGGCTTCTGCGAAAGGGATGTTAATATGAAGTTTCTTAAAAACTTCTAAAAATTTCGCGAACTGCTTATCCAATTTCTATTTTTGGACTCTCTGCTGAAACGACAGTGGAGGATACACAACTGGCTTGTCATTCAACTTTGTCTGTTCAACTTGCTTTTCCTCTCCCTGTTTCTCTTTAACCAGTTTGTTGTCATCCATTTTGTCATCTTTTGTAATTAAATTTTCTGCACTTTCCCTATCTAGATGTTTTCCGCTTCTCAAGGTGATTGCCCGACACTGCTCGTGATTTCCTTTCAGATTCTTTTCGGTGTCACTTGGTAGAGTCCCTTGTGGTCTATTGTTCAATGCTAAGGCCAGTTGTCCCATCTGATTTTCTAGATTCTTGATGGCTACTGCTTGTGACTTCATAACTGCCTCATTACTCGTTATATACTTCGACAACAACTCTGTTGTTTATTGATTCTGATTCTGGAACCCCGGGGGATAAGATTTTCTTGGAGCTTGTTGATTTTGATTGTTGCTCCATGATAAATTGGGATGATTTCTATTCCCCTGGTTGTAGGCATTTTGATACATATTCTGTGGCGGTATCCTATTAAAGCTGCCCACAAACTGAACCGATGCTAGGTTGATGGCGCATTGCTCTATAGGATGTTCTCCAATACATAATTAGCACACATACGCCACCTGATGTGGTTGTGCACCCATCATGGTGTCCATTTTCTTTCATAAGGCAGCAATATGTGCTGCCAACGCGGTCACTCCATCTACCTCTAAAATCCCACCCACCTTCAGTTGTGTCATCCTTGAAGTAGACCACTGGTAGTTGTTAGCCGCCATTGTCTCAACTAATTCATACACTTCCTCATATCTCTTAGCCATAAATGCTCCACCCGAAGCTGCATCGATACTTGTCATGAGATTTCCATTTAACCCATTGTAGAATGTGTTTATCTGCAGCCATTTTGGTAATCCATGATGTGGGCATTTCCTAAGCAACTCCTTGAATCTCTCTCATGCCTCATATAACGATTCTCTGTGCTGCTGTTCAAACATAGTAATCTCATTCCTCATTTTTGCAGTCTTTACTGGTGGGAAGAATTTGGCTAGAATTTTTTGCGCTAGGTCCTCCCATGTAGTTATTGAGCCTGACGCTAGTGAGTGTAAACAACTCTTCGCCTTGTCCCGCAGAGTGAATGGGAACAAGTGAAGCCTGACAGCTTCATCCGACACCCCATTATACCTGAAAGTGTCACATATCTCCAAAAGGTTGATCAAATGTTCATTCGGATCATCATTTGCAAGTCCCCCAAACTGTATCGAGTTCTGAATCATCTGAATAGTCCCATGCTTGATTTTAAACGTGTTTGCAACAATTGCTGGCCTGGTGATACTCATCTAAAGCTTAGTCACCTTAGGTGTAGCAAAATCTCTCAACACTTTCTAGTCTTCGGCATCCATTACTTCTTCTTTTTCAGAATTCCCATAGTCTTCCCTCGTGTCTTTAATCCACTTACTTAACCTCTGAAACCGTTTCTCGATATCATCCTCCAAAGGAAACAAGTCTAGGTTTTTGGACCGAGTTTGCATAAACCGACTTCAAGAACCTGAAATAAAAAAAAACAAAAAAAAAATTGTTTAAGTAAAATTGCACTAATTAAACTGATATTGCAAAAATTATTAAAATCTATACTAGTTGGGTAAAATCTATATACGCACAACACGCAAGTATATGTGGTTAACAAGTCATATAATGATAAGTTAAGTATCGATCCCACAAAGATTAGCAAGAAATTAACCCTCATAATTACCAATTTTCTATTAATCTAAATTTTTTTAAACTAACCAATTTCAAGATTATAGTTAAAAATATTAAAAATACTAAAATTACCAAACAATCAACAACCCTAAAAACTAAATTTTCAAATAAATATTGGAGAATTAGGCTTACAACTTCACTCTAAGCATCACCCTGATTATTACACCTTATTCCAGTTTAATTCACTATCCCAGTTTATTAATCAAGAACATGCAAGTAGAACTAGCCACCTCTCGATGCACTAATACTGTATTAACTCAAATCCATAAATTAGATAGAATTAAGTTAAACACCTTAATTAACTATCACACTATATCTCTATGTGAATTACAATCAAAGAAGGTTTAAGTTCAAGTTCTCTATCCGATTGCATGCGATGTTAAGCATATCTCTACCCTAACATTCATTAATATTCCATTCATTCACAGAATTCAAGAACACGTGATATATTGACTAAGTCTAGACTCGTATTTCATCTCTCGAATTCATACAAGTCCACATAAAATTGGTGATAAGGCAATTCATAAATTTAATCATAAATCAATATAGATAATCTGAATAATAACTTATTAAACTGAAAACCAAAGTTTACATAATCATCATTCCACTCAAAGATCCGTTATAGGCCTAATAAAGAATTTAGTTCATCATCAATGAATTAAATATTGTATTAATTAAAGTAAACATCATCCCAATTACAAATATTAAACTAAAGAAGAAGAATAAATCCAGAACCACCCTTCTCTCTAGCTTCAATATGCAACTATGGTGAAATTGTCTTCAAAGTAATCCTCCAATGCTCTTGCTCAAAAAAACTATCCTCAATGATGTATTTGCTTTTATGATATCTTGATCTTGTGTTTGTTGTATGTCTTATATGCCAAGCCATGAATTCAGACTATAATTCCATAGATAGGTGAGTCCCAAGCCAAAGTGATCACTAGTCTCCCATTTGATTCAACATTTCAAAAGCAATCAGGACTCCTCTTTCTCGTACTCCCGCCCCGGCGGGGGTTTTGCCTTGAAATGGGTCCGCCTCGACGGGCATGCAAACTGTTAACTCGTATTGCCACCCCCACCCTGGCGGGGGTTATACTGCATGGAAAGCCCACCCCAGCGGGGGTCCTTTATGCTAAATGCTAACTTTAACTCCAAATCTTGCCCATTTTTGCCATGATTTTGCTCTTTTAGTCCAATAGCCACGCCACCACACCTAAACATGTAATTACACTAAATAACTAAAAACCAAACATAAACATAAAGAATTAACACCGTTTAAACTCGAATTAGACGTTTATTCATAGGTATAAAACCCACATGTCAAAGCCTTGTATTGGAAAATAATTAATCCAAAGATCTTACATTTATCTCCTTGGACTCAATATGACTTCCATCCTTCAATAACTTCAAGTCTTTATGTTATCCTCAATGTTCCTGTAATGCCATTTCCTTTCCTGAAATTTTGTAGAGCATGATTAACAATATAATATTGTCATCATCAAAACATTTAGGATAGAGTATGACATAAGTCAACATTCTCCCCCTTTTTGATCATGACAACAAAATAATTATGACTCCCCCTAAATTCATGCATATCTCAAAAATAACTCCCCCTAAATTTATGCATATCGCAAAAATGGCAAATATAAAATCAATCACTTGGTTTATACTTTCTACAAATTTGCAGTTTTAATGCGCCTGCAATAAACCATTAGAATAACCCCAATAATCCTCATACTACAGTAGTAGCATTAAATTATTAACCATAAATCATCCCAACAACAGAAATTTAAAATATAGTCTTTAAACATGCTTACCTAAATTGCAAGAAATCAGTCATGAACATCATAATTCTTCTCCCCCTTTCGCATCTATCAAAAAAAGGAATTATAGAGAAAAAGGGGAAAAAGAGCAAAGTCCTAGTCATCCTCCTCGTTAATCTAAACATTATTGGGCTGCCGAGTAGTGAAGTACGAACGGTGCAGCCGACGATGTACAATTTCTTCAAAGGACATAGTATCTATAAAGCGTGGAGGACGAAGAATGAAAGTGGGAGGAGGTAGAGGAAGGTCCAGAAAGTCGCCTTGGTATTCAACCAGCCAGTTGCATTGGGGCCACTTAGGAATACGCGAGTTAACTGTGTTAGCCTACAATTCTTCACTTAAATCGTGCATGCGCCATTCAGTGAATCTGCCAAAGGACCCAATATGGTTACAGATGAACTTGAGTTTGTTTCTCAGCTGGCAGGCGTTCTGGTTCATTTTCGTTTGAAGAGCTTACACCATGGCATTGGTATATAACTCGAATCCAGCCTGCAGATCAATGAATTCATCTTCAACTGTGCGGAAGAGAACATGCAGTTCTGCTCGTCTGATGAGAAGTTTACCCTTTTCTAACACAGAAAGTCTGTGTTGGATGTCCTTCACATCAGCATGTAGAGTGGCTTGATTTGTAAGAAGTGTGTTAAGGAGTTCAGAAGAGGGGGGTTGTGGAGCAGATGGGTTGGGAGTAGGGTCTGTAGGAATAGAGGGAATATCAGGAATAACCCGAATGAACTGGCCATCGACGAGAGTGATATAAGAACTTTTGAGATTCAAAGAATCAATGGATTCAATTATGGTGATTGAAGCTTCATTATCGAGGGAGATTTGAAAATGATTGAAAAGTTTTGTGAGAAAACAATTATAGGGGAGACACTTTTTTGAATGTTTGATGCAATTGATCATGTGCTTCAACATCATAAGAGAAAAGTTAAAAGGTTTCCCTTTTAAAAGCAAAACAACTAATACCAAATCCTGATAGGTAAAGTCAGCACCACCACTGATACGAGTTAAGAGATTATACCTCAATAATTTGTGGAGGACCATAGCAGTGGGGGACACCTTAATAGTTTTGGGGAGAATCACAGTAATCAAAGTGGGATCATCCATCACCTTTGACAAAGGAGGTATAACAGTAACCATTATGCTCGAGGTTTGTATAAAAATGTTGGACCAACTAAGGATAAGCTATAGATGTGAGACCCCAAAATTTAAGAAATAAAAATATTCAATTTTTCTATTTTGGTAAATAATTAAATTGATAAAAGTTTAAAGTTAAGGGTAATATGTGAAAATTTTGCAAAGTAAGCAAGTTGATATAAAATATTCGTTGTGTCGGGGAATATTTGATTAGTCGGGGAATATTCTTTTTGTCGGGGAATATTCATACGACGGTAGAATCATCATGGACCCATTAACGGAATTATTGTTTGATTGAGAAAACGACAAAAATATTTTTTATGAAAATAACGGCGGAAGTTTTACCGTTAAAACCGTTGAACTACTCTCGGTAGTAAAAGTAAAGCGATGTCTACGCGTGGTTGGATAGTAGCCCACGATATTGGTTATCGATGCTTACGTGAGAGTCACTCACCGCTTTTGTTCAATTATTACTACAATAATTGCTTTGCATAGTATCTCTCACGTTATTTGATTCAATTATTGTCAATATTTTATATATTATTAAATCAATAATTGAGATGACAAAGTTATTAAGATTATTATTTGTAATATTAACGATGTCTAAAAGTTCTGCAAAGGAGAGGTTTGGTAACCTAATTGTGCGACAATAGGGGAAATCCTTATTGGAAAGCCCCCTATTTCCTGGGAACGACCTGGTCGATTAATAGTGAGAATAAAAATAATGATGACGGGTTTTGTTTTATTAGTATTATTAATGTAATAAAACAGAAAAGCTTTTTATATAAAACAAAATACTTTTATAAAGTTATTTATTTTATTAGACTATAAATAGAATATATGATATTCTATTATGCATAGTGTTGCATAGTGTCTGTATAGTATTTGCATAGTAAAATCTTTTTATATAAAATAGAATACTTTTAGAAAGTTATTTATTTTATTAGACTATAAATAGAATATATAATATTCTATTATGCATAGTGTTTGCATAGTGCCTGCATAGTGTTTGTATAGTAAAATCTTTTTATGTAAAACATAATACTTTTATAAAGTTATTCGTTTTATTAGATTATAAATATAATATATTATATTTTATTTAAAATATTTTGTTTTATTAGAATATTTTATTAAATCAATATGGACCATCCGATTAAAAGTAAATCAAACTGGATCGTTCATGAATTAGTTACTATTCAGTCCATTCTTCTATAAATAGAAGCTCATTCCTTCATTATTTCTTACGAATTCATTGAAACTCTAGAGAGAGAAACTATAGAGAAAGTTCTTCTTATGTAATCTCGAGCGTATTTCTTTAGAGTTTAAGAAAGATTTGAGCGTAGAAGATAGTGAAAGTTTTCTTCAAGTATATTCCCGCCCTACCAGTCGAAATACTTTTCTTTTTAAGGTAGGGGATATTATTTGTTGTACTCGTAGGGGATATTATTTGTTGTACTCGTAAGGGATATTATTTGTTGTACTCGTAAGGGGTATTCTTTCTTTCTAATTCATGAAGATAACTTCTGTTATTCCATTCTTCATTATTCTGTTGGAATAACCTGTATACGCGGACTACCGTATACATGGTGAAATTCTTCTGTTATTCCATTCTTTATTATTATGTTGGAATAACCAGTCAATGTGAAGTACTACATACATGGTGAAATTCTTCTATTATTCCATTCTTTATTATTCTGTTTATATCCTCATTCGTAAGTTAACGCATGACCGGTTCCATTATTTATTATTCTCGTGGAATAACTCGTCATGCATGGCCCTATCGCATGCCCGGTGAATTCTTCAGTTATTCCATTATTTATTATTCTGTTGGAATATCCTGTCTGTGCGTTTACGCATGACTTGGTTCCAATTTTTATTATTCTGTTGAAATAACCTGTCTATATGGATTACCGCATGCATGGTAAATGATCCTTCGTATTCATACGAATAATATTTTCATTAAAAAGGGGTTTCTGCCAGGGGCAGTTTCATAATTTTTCTGACCCTCAAAAATTCTGGAAATATTTGAAATGATAATTTGATGTGTTTTCTAGATTGTGTCCAAAAATGGCGATTTTTAGATGTATAGATTATGAGTTATGGATTTTATGAGAAAAGACTAGTTTAAAAGAAAACCCTTATAACTCCTTGTGGTTAACTCCAAAATTGGTGAACTTTTTATTGAGAGTACATGTATATAACATGAGTATACCCTGTAAATTTCAGAATTTTTGGACAAAAGTACAATTTATGATAAATGTCTAAATATTCGGCAGTTTTAGCCATATGAAAAATAGTAAATGAATTCTAAAAATTCTGAGAAAAATATATGTTCAAGATGGGAATATATTCTGCGAAATTCCAGAAAAAAAAATATTTTTGGGACTGATTTGGTATTTTTCATGAAAATGAACTAGTTATGAGTAAATGAATTAAATATGTTATGTGAAGTAATAAAATAGGAAAATAGGATTTTATGGCTTGGGAATCCTATATAGAGTATATGCAGATTTTTGATGAGGGATTTGATCATTGATGATGAAATCTTATGAGTATGACATTTTTGAATGATTAAATGCATTATTTGATAAAGTGTAAACAATTGAAATAAATTGTTTATAAGTTTAAGAAATTATTAAACTATTGTTATAATATTAATGATATTAGATTATGAGATTATTAAGTGATTGATAACATTTGGTTATTATTGAACACAGGATAAATTGTATTATAAATGTTTAATATTTATCCTTTATCTCATTTGATTGATTCTTATATCATTGTCATCATCCTCATGTTTATATTGTGTTGAAAGTCATCTTTGGCCCATAGTGCATAGATGTACTTGGTATGATTATGACCAGGATTATTCTTATAATCATGGTAGTAATATTACAAATGATGTGGAAAAAGTCCTCATTGGCCCGTAGTGCATTGATGGACAGTTTTTGGTATAATTATGGCTATGGATTCTCTTCGGCCAAGGGTGCAAAGATGAATTATTTTATGGCATGATCATGACCGTTGATGAAAACACGATTATCTTTATCCCGTAGTGCATGGATAATTCGTGGTCGTGATATTAACGAATATCCTTAGCCGTAGTGCATGGATAATTTAGTGATATGGATTGATTATCGAGCTGAGTCTCAGCGATGAAATATAAATTCATGGATGTAATATTAACGAATATCCTTGGTAGTAGTCTGTGTGGGTGATTCGATGATGTGGATTATTTATTAAGTCGAGTCTCAAATGATAAAATATTTATTATACACTTTTAATTCGTAGAAGATAGTAGATATCATGTTCTACTTGACTCTTCTAAAATACAGTTGTATGTCTTTGGCATATAGTGCAAAGACGAATTGTTAATGAATATCTTTAGCCGTAGTGTAAAGATGAATTTATTAGTATGATTATGAGCAGGAATTCTGATTTGGTATAACCATGATTTTTGATGTTTCAAGTGAAGATAGGTGATGAAAATTATCTTCGTCTTGGTTGCGAAGAGGAATTTAGAACCACAATTATGATTATAAGTTATTCATATGATTGTGGACAGGAACTGTTGATTTATTTTACAGGGATAAAACATTGTTTGTGGACTTTTAACATGGAGAAGATAATAGACCTTATGGTCTATTTGACTCTTCTAATGGATTGCTCGTTCCGCTGCAACTATGGTTGAAAAGTTTTATCATCTACCATATGTTCTAAATCTCTGATTTATTAATGATGAAGGATATTGATGATGTAAATTAGTTTTAGTCATGATATTCTTTACTGGGCTAGTTGTGCTCACCCTTTCTGCTTCACAATTCCTTTCAGGTAATAAGAGTGTTGTTGGGTCGAGCGGGGATAACAAGGGAATAGAACAGTGGTCTCTAGCTGTGGAGGTTCTCCCTAAACAGTATAGAAAAGTGTGTTGTATTCTATACATCATTTAGTAGTTATATTTGGTGAATCAAATAGGGTGAGGCGAACCCAACTTTAGAATGGTGTTTTGCCACTATCATACAAGATGTCTAATGACATACAACCTCGTGTTCTCATAAGACATGGTTGTGCACATCCACTTGCTGAATATATCTACGAGCACTACCTATATGATCTTGGAGTATATTTGAAATATAATTTTCACTTGGAGACAACGGAGATAATTATATGTCAAGAGAAGACTCACAATTGGAAAGAAGATGATAGTAATATTCTTATTTTTCTTTGTGGACTTTTGGGTCAACCAAGGATAATTCTGTGGACATATGATATCTATCATAACCTCGGACGCATGGCCTCCCATGCATCTGAAAGGTTTCTTGAGCATTTCCCAAAGATTTTAGTTTCTAAAATAGTTTTTGACTGTATTTTTATGTAAAGTACCATTGTAAGGTACGTAATGGTCGAGGCACCATGAGAGAGTTACATACATTTGTATTAAAACTCACATGCTTAACTCGTGGTCGATTCTATATGACAGATTCAACAAAATTGTATAAATGAAGTTTGTATTTGATTTTTATAGTGTGATATCTGGCGACTCAGAATGGGTTGTGTGGACCTATTTTGGGGGCTTCACAAATGGTATCAGAGCTTAGGGATATGGTCGCTGGCGGAGATAAGAGTCTAGAACTAAGAGGGGAGAGACGAGTTATAAACTTCGCTAGTGTGTGACTTACCTAAGCTGAAATTTTTACTTGATAAGTTGACAAATTGTGATATTTCAATTAACCTTTGTTTTGAAGCTATATTCTAGAATGATATCTAAAATACAGGAGATGAAAAATGGGAAAATCATGATAGCGAGGAAATTACCGGGAAGGTACAATCTGAAAAGAAAGCAAGGTATTCTCATCTCTTTGAATATCAGGTACGTACATAAATTTTGAGGGCGAAATTTCATAAGGAGGGGAGATTGTGAGACCCCGAATTTTAAGAAATAAAAGTATTCAGTTTTTTTATTTTGGTAAATAGTTAAATTGATAAAAGTTTAAAGTTAAGGGTAATATGTGAAAATTTTGCAAAGTAAACAAGTTGATATAAAATATTAGTTGTGTCGGGAAATATTCGATTAGTCGGGGAATATTCTTTTTGTCGGGGGAATATCCGTACGACGGTACAATCATTGGTTGAACCCACAACGGAATTATTGTCGGATTGAGAAAATGACAAAAATATTTTTATGAAAATAACGGCGGAAGTTTTACCGTTAAAACTGTTGAACAACTCGCTAGTAAAAGTACAGTAATACGCGTGGTTGGATAGTAGCCCACGGTATTGGTTATTGATGCTTACGTGAGAAGTCACTCAGTTTTGTTCAATTATTGCTACAGTAATTGCTGCATAGAATCTCACGTTATTTGATTCAATTATTGTCAATATTTTATATATTATTAAATCAATAATTGAGATGACAAAGTTATTAAGATTATTATTTGCAATATTAATGATGTCTAGAAGTTCTGCCAAGGAGAGGTTTGGTCACTTAATTGCGCGACAATAGGGGAAATCCTTATTGGAAAGCCCCCTCTTTCCTGGGAACGACCTGGTCGATTAATAGTGTGAATAATAATAATGATGACGAGTTTTGTTTTATTAGTATTATTAATGTAATAAAACAGAATTTTTTTTTATATAAAACAGAATACTTTTATAAATTTATTTGTTTTATTAGACTATAAATAGATTATATGATATTCTATTATGCATAGTGTTTGCATAGTGTTTGTATAGTGTTTGCATAGTAAAATCTTTTTATATAAAACAGAATACTTTTATAAAGTTATTTGTTTTATTAGACAATAAATAGAATATATAATATTCTATTATGCATAAAATGTTTGTATAGTGCACTATAAGTGTTTGCATAGTAAAATCTTTTATATAAAATATAATACTTTTTTAAAGTTATTCGTTTTATTATATTATAAATAGAATATATTATATTTTATTTAAAAGATTTTGTTTTATTAGAATATTTTATTAAATCAATATGGACCGTCCGATTAAAAGTAAATCAATCTGGATCGTTCATGAATTAGTTACTATTCAGTCCATTCTTCTATAAATAGAAGCTCATTCCTTCATTATTTCATACAAATTCACTGAAACTCTAGAGAGAGAAACTATAGAGAAAGTTCTTTTTATGTAATCTCGAGTGTATTTCTTTAGAGTTTAAGAAAGCTTTGAGCGTAGAAGATAGTGCAAGTTTTTTTCAAGTATATTCCAGCCCTACCAGTCGGAATACATTTCTATTTAAGGTAGAGGATATTATTTGTTGTACTCGTAGGGGATATTATTTGTTGTACTCATAAGGGATATTATTTGTTGTACTCGTAAGGGGTATTCTTTCTTTCTTATTCATGAAGAGAACTTCTGTTATTTCATTCTTCATTATTCTGTTGGAATAACCTGTATACGCGGACTACCGTATACATGGTGAAATTCTTCTGTTATTACATTCTTTATTATTATGTTGGAATAACCAGTCAATGTGAAGTACTACATACATGGTGAAATTCTTCTATTATTCCATTCTTTATTATTCTGTCGGAATATCCTGTCTGTGCGTTAACACATGACCTGGTTCCATTATTTATTATTCTGTTGGAATAACCTGTCTGTGCGGTCTATCGCATGCCTGGTGAATTCTTCTGTTATTCCATTATTTATTATTCTGTTGGAATATCCTGTCAGTGCGTTTACGCATGACTTGGTTCCAATTTTTATTATTCTGTTGAAATAACCTGTCTATATGGATTACCGCATGCATGGTAAATGATCCTTCGTATTCATACGAATAATATTTTCATTAAAAAGGGGTTTCTGCCAGGTGCAGTTTCATAATTTTTCTGACCCTCAAAAATTCTGGAAATATTTGAAATGATAATTTGATGTGTTTTCTAGATTGTGTCCAAAAATGGTGATTTTTGGATGTATAGATTACGAGTTATGGATTTTATGGGAAAAACTAGTTTAAAAGTAAACCCTTATAACTCCTTGTGGTTAACTCTAAAATTGGTGAAATATTTATTAAGAGTACATGTATATAACAGGAGTATACCCTGCAAATTTCGGAATTTTTGGACAAAAGTACAATTTATGATAAATGTCTAAATATTCGGCAGTTTTAGCCATATGAAAAATAGTAAATGAATTCTAAAAATTCTGAGAAAAATATATGTTCAAGATGGGAATATATTCTGCGAAATCCCAGAAAAAAAATATTTTGGGACTGATTTGGTATTTTTCATGAAAATGAACTAGTTATGAGTAAATGAATTAAATATGTTATGTGAAGTAATAAAATTGGAAAATAGGATTTTATGGCTTGGGAATCCTGTATAGGGTATATGCAGATTATTTATGAGGGATTTGATCATTGATGATGAAATCTTATGAGTATGGCATTTTTGAATAATTAAATGCATTATTTGATAAAGTGTAAACAATTGAAATAAATTGTTTATAACTTTAAGAAATTATTAAACTATTGTTATAATATTAATGATATTAGATTATGAGATTATTAAGTGATTGATAACATTTGGTTATTATTGAACGCTGGATAAATTGTATTATAAATGTTTAACATTTATCCTTTATCTCATTTGATTGATTCTTATATCATTGTCATCATCCTCATGCTTATATTGTGTTGAAAGTCATCTTTGGCCCGTAGTGCATAGATGTACTTTGTATGATTATGACCAGGGATTATTCGGTATAATCATGACCGTAATATTACAAATGATGTGGAAAAAGTCCTCATTGGCCCGTAGTGCATTGATGGACAGTTTTTGGTATAATTATGGCTATGGATTCTCTTCGGCTAAGGGTGCAAAGATGAATTATTTTATGGCATGATCATGACCGTTGATGAAAACACGATTATCTTTAGCCCGTAGTTCATGGATAATTTGTGGTCGTGATATTAACGAATATTCTTAGCCGTAGTGCATGGATAATTCAATGATATGGATTGATTATCGAGCTGAGTCTCAACGATGAAATATAAATTCATGGATGTGATATTAACGAATATCCTTGGCCGTAGTGCAGGGGTGATTCGATGATGTGAATTTTTTATTAAGCCGAGTCTCAGCGATAAAATATTTATTATACACTTTTAATTCGTAGAAGATAGTAGATATCATGTTCTACTTGACTCTTCTAAAATACAGTTGTATGACTTTGGTATGTAGTGCAAAGATGAATTGTTAATGAATATCTTTGGCCGTAGTGCAAAGATGAATTTATTAGTATGATTATGAGCAGGAATTCTGATTTGGTATAACCATGATTTTTGATGTTTCAGGTGATGAAAATTATCTTCGTCCTGGTTGCGAAGAGGAATTTAGAACCACAATTATGATTATGAGTTATTCATATGATTGTGGAAAGGAACTGTGACGCCCCCAAATCCGGGTCTCTTTCAACCCGACAGATGGTGCTCCACGGTGCTACAGTTCACACAAACATTCAATTGAAAAAGCCTTTAAAGAACGAATCTATCTTATATATATTCCAAAACAATACTACCATTCCCCATGTTCTTTATAACCGTTACATTTGTTCTTGTCATAATATCAAATATTATCATTACAAACCTATACTATTACATAGGTACGCTACAAGTTCGCTTTAGCCTTCACTTTATCCTTGTCGAATCCTTTGGTCATATCGTCTAAGCTGCAATCATATGGTTCAAGCAAGTGTGAGCATAACAAGCTTAGCAAGTACAACAATTTCATTTTTAAAAGCATGCTTAAAACATAGGAATCATATATCTTCAATAACTGGATGATAGATACGAAGTACTATCAATAATCCAAAATAGCTTTCCTTTTCCTTCAAAACGTTTTGCAATAACAATATTCCGTAAATCATCAATTTTAGTTCAAGACGTGAACATCTTATAGTTTCTTTGAAAAGGACAACCCGGCATGAAGTCCGTAAGTCCGACATAGCTTACGAGTACATCTAGGTGATCAGCCTATAGTACCCTGTGTTGATCAACACTACATTCATTAAACGTGTATACGTTTAAGTTGTGGCAACCTCACGTGCCCATCGAATACTCGATGAAAATACATTTGTTTATACATATTCAGGCTTACCTTGAATCCGTACCAAAGAGTTGGCATAGGATAGCGTTAGCAATTCTATATTAAAAGACTTGTAAATAAATCAATCACTCTATCAAGATTAGTCTAGCCGAGCTAAAATTGGCATCGACTCTTTCTTTAAAACCATACATGCATCTCATAACTTGAATCATTTGAAAACCTGGCTAACACGAAGGTTAGACAAGCGTTTAGGAAAACCTTGCCTTCAGCGTCTGCTACCGAATAATTGCGTTTCCTTTGAGTCTTTACAGTCTCTACAACAGATAATCACATAACATACCACATTAGGTCATGAATGAACATACTTGGTTCCTAAAGAATCTTACCCTTCATCTCAATCTAATCCCGTATTAGATTTGTTATTTATTGGTTCCGATTTTCCGTCATTCTTTTACATCGTCCTTACCAACTTCGTTCTCTTATAACACTTAAGTGAAATTATTTCATTAATACAACTCGGTTTAATGAAATTATTTCATTTACGTCCTTATGTTATTAATCGAAAGTCGATCGTCATTGGTTATGTGTACTTATTACGTATAGTTCACGTTCATCTTAAATTGACTTTCTTTAACCCCAAGTGATCATACTTGGGGTATAATTATAACTTAATAATGTTTGATTAAGTCCCTTAGTTTGTTACTAACCAATTTCCCTTCATCTCTTACTTGTAAACATTTTTCATTGTCGAAGTTTTAGGGTTGGTATTTGCTACGCCAACTTATTGCACTCTATGCTTGCTACTGGCTTCGCTTTATTAGGGCTTGGAGACCGCCTCGTACATGCGGTGCGAGTCTCAGTGTTAAAAGTCGCGTTGCAACGTGAGTCTCTAGAAGTTGAAGCTCACTTTAGCGCCAAGCAAGCGATGACTTACCTCCTTGATCAGCCATAGTCACCAATGCTCAAGACCGTAAAAATTTACGAAATTTTCTTTTAAAGTGTGATTCTGCCAGTAACTTCTTCGTTCTAAGTCCGAATTGGTTCGGTTCACAAATCACGTACTCTGCGTGGTCAAGCAAGAATTTTATCTATTCGACTTCATTTGCTAAAATTCCACCTATTAGTCCATTTTTAACGAAAACGATAAACGTTCGTGAACGTTCAACGCTCGTTTCTTCGTTCTAAGTCGGAATCCGGCCATTTTCGAGTCCGCAACTCTATAATGACAAATATGACTTGTCTCCATTGAAAACCAATGTTTCCAAGCTCAATATCAAAATTTGACTTCCATTCCGAGAATTTCACGAATTCGACGATCGCCGTCTAATCGTGTGAATTCTGGCGAAACTTCGTTACTTGAGATTTTTAAACCGTTTCAAAAGGATTCATTCCGACATACTAACCTCTTGACATACATACCTCATTAACTTATATTCATGATAAGTTATTACCTATTCTTGATGATTTTGCAACTTATTAAAGTATAAAAATACTTATTTTTCTATTTCATGACTTATGTCTTATTTTCATATGACTTATTAATGAGTTAAGTCCTTTAATAATTATTCTTACATCTTATTAATCATACTAATTTTATTAAGATAAACATGGTACAAATTCTAACAAACTCTTACACTTTCATTAGAAGTTCATAAATTATTTACGAATGAATTTCTTATTCATGACTTATCCGACTTATTAAGACTTAAGCCCTTTGATTCATTATTCCAACCTCTTCTTAGCATGCTTTTTCTACCAATACCCCCTTCTCTATCAGTGGAAGATAGAAAGAAACATGGTTTAAGATCACTTACTTTTGAATAACACTTGGTAAATCTTTAATCTCCTTCTTGATTTTTGAACTTCAAAGGTTAACTTCCTAGCTTATTCTCACTTACTCTCTCTAACCAATAAGCTATAAGTTATTAGTGGAATAGCTTAACAAGGAAAGTCTAATTTTATAAGTTCTTATTCTCTCAACCAAATAAGCTCTCAACCTTAAGTTGGATGAAAATATAACAACCAAAAAATGAAAACAAAGCTTGCTATTTATAGAAAATCCTAGATGAGGGTATAGTTGTCATAAGGCCACTCCACCTCCTTACTATTCCTAACTTAGGCATTAAGTTAACTTGCTCTCCAAATAAATTACTTGGCCATCACAACACTTAGCCCTTAAGTCTCTTTACTTGGCCACCACAACACTTAGCCATTAAGTTATCTTGCTCCCCACACTTTTTGCTTTGCCATTAAGCTACTTGTTTATCACTTTGGATCATCCATGGGTTTTCTCCATGGTTCGTACCCATTGGATAATTACTTTGGGCCTTAGCTTAATTAACTTACTTAATCATTTGGGCTTCTAGCATAATTTTACTTTGGGCTTGTAATTAAACAAACATTGGGCTTGCATAATACTTAACAAATCCTACCAATTCCTTTCTTTTGGCTTAAAGCCTTATAACATATATTATACGTATAATTCCCGTACTCTAATTCGTATACTTAGTCAACACATACGATATACCATAATTCATACGTACTCGTATAATAACTCATATAGTATTCGTATTCCTTACCTCGTACAATACCTACGTATAATATAATCATCGCTTAGTTCATTACATCCATTTAAATTCCTTCTCGAAAGTCACATTTCATAAACGTTAGGTTTTAAGTGCACAGGTGAAATATTACATTTTCCATAACTGAAATATTATTAGATATTCCATCTCACCTCAATATTCTATCGTTACGTATTTATCGGAAGTTCAAAAATAATTCTTGAGCAGAAATGCGTGAATAGTGTTTTTCAGAAACTTTCTCAGAAAACTTTTATTTTCGTCTTGAAAATTCAAACACTTTAATTCTACCACGTAGCCAAAATCCTAAGATGTTCTGACATTTCTAGGTCATAGAACGACGTTCGATTAGCTTTCTCCATAAATAGTCAATTAAATTCATTTAATAAAAATAAAAATTTAATTCTCAAAAATCCGATTTTCTCGGGCGTTACATTTTTCCCTCCTTATGAGGATTCTGTCCCCAGAATCTCACTAATAATACCTACACCACAGAGGATAATTTTCCTTTTTATTTTAATCTCGAGTTCCCACAATGCTTCTTCGACATTGGGGTTCTTCCATTTCACCTTTATCGAAGGTATTATCTTTTCACACATGACTTATCACTTCCTGTTAACAAATTTGAGTTGGAAGTTTAACAGTTACTAACACATCTCGCTATCTTTATATCATCTCAGTTATCCTTTTAACTCGGACTTATCTGGAACTCAAATTCCTCCCTCAAAATAAGACTATACTTAGTCTTCTACTTATCCTGCATCATCTTCTTCATTCACTTGTACTCCTCGTTACCTAATTGTACTTAATTGACTCGGTCCATTATTGTGGATTGAGTCTATGTTTTGAATAACATTTCTATCGTTTCATTACAGAATTTAAATTCTAACTCCACTCCCGCCATCTCCGTTATTAACTCATTCTGAGTTGTTAACATCGATAGTTTTCCTTACCCTTCCTATTTAACACGTCGGCTTCTAAGTTTCCCTTCCTTGAATGATATAAGATATCCCAGTCCTCTCTCTACTGCATATTCGACTCCTTCTGTGTGGAGATATATCTCAGACTCTTAGAGTCCTTGTATATCTCACTTTTCTCCCCGTATAATTACTATCTTCAGATTTTTAATTCAAAAACTACAACTGCCAATTGTAGATCATAAATAAGATAGACATCCTCATAATCCTCTAACTGGCGTGATGCATACATAATGACATTGCTGAAAGTAGTATGCATACAAGCCAATCATGTATGATGATAAAGCATATACTTTGTAATCAATCTTATTTATTTATTAATAAAAGAATTATTTATTAAAGGCATTTATTATCTACATGGTGTTGTTTTAATAATATGTGATAAATCCATAGTTTTAAGCAATGCTTTTAGAATCATGATGAGATCATGCTAATGAGATCTAAATTCTTAGATAGCTTAAAACTAAAATGTTCCCAATCAATGGATTACTAAAAAGGGGATTAGTGAATCCGGATAGATTGGTACGTGCGTTGCTTGCTCATTGGATGAGGATGATTGATCACATGATCATTTGTGTGGAGACACTAAAGAAAGTATGTAGGTGCTTATTAGAGAATAAGTTCACTGAACGTGACTCGCTAAGGAATACCTAATGGAGTTTTACTTGCCTATCAATAGGAATTCCTGTAGTGATAGTAATACAAATGATCCTTAGACTTGAGATCATCATAGTATCTTATATATAATGAATTACACTTTGACTTATTCCTTAAGACTCTTAGAGTATATCAAAGGGTATGCTTGGGTGTAATAAGTTATATATGAAGGTATTGAATGATCAATAAAGAATCTACCACTTCTAGTAAAAGAAGAGAAATGTCCTATGTGATTCGATAAATGACAACCCAGGAATCCTTGGCCAAGGTGGAATGAAATTAGAAAGTAGTTTCTAATTTACATTCATTAGGAGTTGTGCATTTAGGAATCGAAATACATATAATTAAATAAAATAAGACTTGATAGTAATTTCATATCTTATATTTAATTGGGACATTGCATGGTGGAAGGATTGAATTGTACGATAACTATTAACTCAAAGGTTCTTTTATGATTAATGTTGAAATATATATTATCTGGAAAGTCGTTGATCGTTAGGGAGGCTTATCTCTATTGTAGAATAAATATTATTTATTTAAATAAATTAATCGTTTAATTTATTTATTTAAATAAGATTAGAATTGTTCTAATTGATTTATTCACAATCGGTTTAATATGGAGAACCTAAACTAATACACACCATAAAAGGAAGAATAATTGTTTAAGAAGTTAATGGCATAATCGTAATAATATATTAAGTATATTTAATTTAATCTATGGTGATAGAATAAATTAAATAGCTTAATATTTATTATTTAATATTTTAGAAATATTAAATATAAATTAATAAGAGGAGTCTTATTAATATTATTATAATTATTATTATTTTAATTTCTAAAAGAGTTTAGGAATTAATTTAATATAAGTACTCTGATTTATTCCTAATAGGATTAGGAGAGAA
The DNA here is from genome assembly GCA_020205605.1 of Panax ginseng. Classification (NCBI taxonomy): domain Eukaryota; kingdom Viridiplantae; phylum Streptophyta; class Magnoliopsida; order Apiales; family Araliaceae; genus Panax; species Panax ginseng. The sequence continues at coordinate 35,169,362 of CM035147.1, forward strand.
AATTAGTTAAAGGAGTTTAATTAATTATCCCTAATAGGATTAGGGAGCCCATTTAATTAAAATAGTTTAATTAAATGAATAATACCTTATTTTAATTAAAATAGGGTTACCTGATATCTTTATAAGAGGAGTCTTATATCAGATATCAAAAATACGTAATTCTAATAGTTGGAAAGTACGCCCCTTTCTCATATAGAGATAGGAAAAACTAGGGTTTTAGCCAATACACCATTCTTCTTGAAAATTCTTCTTCCTTGGTGGATCACCTCTAGAGGCCACACACTTGGGTGGCTAACATTGATCAAAGAAAAGAATCTACACGGAGATTCAAGGAGATTGCGGAGAAGTAGGAGTTGAACTCGTACCTGTGGAAGCTCGTATCTACAAGGGTATGATTTCATAATTTCTTGTTCTTTGTTTTAATTAATAATATGCATAAAGGATGATCCGGGTAAATGGTTTGTGAAAAATTTTAAAATCTGATTTTATCATGCTTCCGTTATTTTTGCAATTTGATTGCTACTTTAATTTTTACAAAACCTAACAGTGGTATCAGAGCCAAACTTTATGCGAATTATTAATTATTTTGATTCCATATATGTATGGATATGTATTTAAAATAATTTTTTGGGCATAATTTGTTGTATAAAATTATTATTTTATGAAAGAAAAAAAATATTTTTTTGCCGAAAATTGTTTTCGGAAAAACTTTTTTTTTTTTATTGAATCCGTGGATGTTCAGTGTTGCTTTTCAAATAGAGATCCGAACTTCCTAATTCTATAAGAAAGTAACCATATATATATTATTATATAATTTCTATATATGATATATATATATATATAAAGCTTCTGGTCACGTGAACATGAATCAGCAAGATGGCAGGTAACGTTTTTAGGATGCTTTACAAGATTATATATATATATATATATATATATATATATATATATATATATATATATATATATATATAGTAATCAATTATATTTAGTTATATATATATGTAATACTTCTAATCGGTTATTCAGGAAGGATCAACAGTTTTTTTTCACCATTCGGTTAAATTGAATATTATAATATATAATATTATAAATAATTTTATAATTAAAATAAATAGTTTATTTTAATCTTGAAATTAGATTTCATGCAACATAAAATTGCCCATTAAATGATACTCATATATACATGGAATGATTTTATTTATTGATACATATGATGATATGTTTGATAATAAATGAGATTGATTATGGACTATTGACTAATATGATTGGATTTATTTTAGTTGGATGTTTGAATGAATGAGTTTTATTAAATGAGGTCTGCGTACCTCGTCTTTTCTGTTTTTCTTCTTGATGTAAATTCTATCTCTCTCCTATGTACTTCCCCTTGACTGCTGATCAAGGTTTCTATTTAAATTAAATAGTTTAATGTAATAGGATTAGTTAGAATTTTTTTGAATAACCAGAGATCAAGGAGCAAGGAGCGCTTGAAGACCCTTTTGTAATGGAGCCCGGGTTTAAATGTAATAGTTATATTTAAATGTTTATTCTTTGCACCCTAGGGTTTGACCTTTTGGTTCACTTGGTGGTTGTAGTGAACCAAACTAGAATAAAAGTCCATAATCAATCCAGATAGAATATAGTATTCTATATGTGCATGCTAGTATTATATATATATTATATATTATGCAAATATGCTTCGCATGTTTAATAATATGACACGTATTTTATATATATATTTGCATGCGCGCTAAACAAGATGAGACAAATAATAACAAATCCCTCAAAGTTTTTATATATTAAGTCTTAAGCGTTCAAAGATATTTAGAATATCAAATGTCGCCTTCTAGCATGATAAAATTAATAGAGTATTAAATATTTAATATGTGTTTGTTGTGTCACCACAAGACAAGTATTAAGTATTTAAGATGTTAATTTACCACATTTGATGCTTATAAAGAAAATTGAACAATATTGTTTTGTTGTGTCACCACAAGGACAATATTTTTCTTTTTTGAATATATGGAAGTGCTAGGTTTGACTTAACTTAGACAATTTTGATTCGGATGTGCCACCACTTGATCAAAATAATCTAAGAGGCAAAATATAAGGAGTTACATGATGATGTAATTGACAAGGAGTTGTCTACCTATTTATTTATATATAGTTTGTTGTGTCACCACAAGGCTATATATATTTGAAATCGGATCCTTATTCTCACTAGCAAAAACTTTAATTAGATTTTGCCGAACTATATAAATGAGGGTAATATAGTTTGAAGAAAATAGTGAGAGATACCAATATAAAATAAGACCTAATTTATTTTGGTAATTAATTAAATGAATGTTTGCTAAAATATTGTCTTTTTACATGCAGAATTTTGAAAATGTCACATTCACTAATTTCACTGTGTAGCATACTTGATGCTAACAAACTGACCGAACCGAATCAACTACTACTGAATTTGGTTAAGGAATCAGAAATTGTTCTTCTACTTTGAAAAGATTTCTTATGTCCTAAATTCGCCTGCATACAAAAAAAGTTGCGAGAGGCGATGACCTCTGTGGAAGAGATTGCTACTTTTAAATAGTGGCAAGATGATGCATCTATGACTCAATGCATCATGCTCGCATCCATGAGTAACGAGCTTCAGCGTCAGCATGAAAACATGGATGCTCCTACTATGCTACTGCACCTTCGTGAGTTGTATGATGAGTAAAGTAAGATTGCTAGATATGAAATATCTAAGGAGCTCTTCCGATCTCGGATGAACGAGGGCACTACTGTTGAGACTCATGTCTTAAAGATGATCAATCTGATTGAACGTCTTGGACAGCTTGGGTTCGTCATGGATGGGGAGTTGAGTCAAGATTTGATCTTGCAGTCACTCCCTGACACCTTCTCACAATTTGTTGTGAATTTTCACATGAATAAGTTGGACGTCAGCTTGCCTGAGTTACTTAACATGTTGAAAACTGCTGAAGGTTACTTCCCATCCAAGAAGAACCATGTCTTACTGGTGGATGATTCTTCCAAGAAAAGGAAGAGGCCCAAGGTATCTTTTGAAAAGAAGAAATCCAAGAAGGCTAAGGGAAAGGTGAAAGTGAAGGATCAAAAGAAACCTGATCCAGCTAGCAAAGGAATTTGCTTCCATTGCAACAAGTCGGGTCACTGGAAGAGGAACTGCAAGGATTATCTTGCGTAACAAAAAGCGTAAGAAGCTTGGAGAAGCTTGAATCCTAATCAAGGTTTGTTTATGATTGAAGTTAATTTTTCCGAAAAGTCAATCTTCTACTTGGGTATTGGATACCTACCGTGGTTCTCACATATGTAATAATATCGCAGGACCGGTCAAGTAGAAAGTCGAGCAAGGATGAGGCCGCCCCTACGAGTGGGAAATGGAGCAAAGGTTGCCGTTGCATTAGTCGTAGGGACTTATTATTTAGCACGCTATGTGCAAGTTCATTAATTTAAATAATTGTTATTTTGTTCCAAATATCATTAGAAACATTATTTCTATCTCTCTCATATTGGATATGGATGGTTTTAATATTATAATAAAGAACAACGGTTGTTCTATTTATAATGATAATGTTTTATATGGTGTTTGTAATTTGCGAAATGGACTTTATATACTTAACTTGCATGAAAATATACTTCAAATTGAACAAACTAAGAAAAGGAAAAGAGATGATGTTAATTATACCTTCATGTGGCACTTTGTAGACTCTACTATATTAATGAAACAAGATTATCCAAGTTGCACAAAGATGGGCTCCTAGAGCTATCAGATTATGAATCATATCCAACTTGTGAATCTTGTCTCATGGGAAAAATGACTAAATCTCCTTTTAGTGGAAAAGGAGAAAGAGTTACAGAGTTGTTAGCATTCGTACACATAATGCATGTGGACCTATGACAACGACTGCACGAGGAGGGTATTCTTATTTTATTACATTCACTGATGATCACTCAAGATTTGGATATGTATATTTAATGAAATACAAATCTAAATCATTTGAAAAGTTCAAAGAGTTCAGAAGTGAAGTAGAGAAGCAAACTGGTAAGAGTATTAAGATTCTTCAATCTGATCGAGGAGGAGAATACTTAAGTGGTGAGTTTCTCAATTGTCTTAAAGAAAATGGTATAATCTCACAATGGAGTCCACCAGGGACGCCACAGATGAATGGTGTATTTGAAAGGAGAAATCGAACATTGTTGGACATGGTTCGATCCATGATGAGCTTTACCGACCTCCAGTTTCCTTCTGGGGATATGCCCTAGAATCGATTGCATACCTACTTAACAAGGTACCTACAAAATCCGTCCCCAAGACCCCATATGAGTTATGGACAGGGAGGAAACCAAATCTTAAGCATGTTAAGACTTGGGGTTGTCTAGCTTATGTCAAAAAGTTTGAAAACGATAAGCTACAGACTAGATCTGACAAATGTAGATTTGTGGGATACCCTAAAGAAACATCGGGGTATTATTTCTATCATCCAACTGATCAAAAGGTGTTTGTTACGAAACATGCTGCCTTCTTGGAAAAGGAGTTTATCCTTGAAGGGGTTAGTGGGAGTAAGATATATATTGAAGAGGTTCAAGAACCACAAAATGCTACAGATCAAAGTGAGGTACCTAACCAAGTAGAGATTCCTTCTGTACAACACCCTATTCGTAAATCTGGAAGAGTACCAAAGATACCTGATAGGTATGGACTTGTCATAGAGGATAACGATGAGGTACGCATCATAGATGATGATGATCCATTGAATTATGAACAGGCTATGAGTAGTAAAGACTCAGAGAAGTGGCAAGATGACATGAAATCTGAGATGGACTCCATGTATGAAAACCAAGTATGGACTTTGGTTTCACCACCTGAAGGCATTAAGCCTATTGGGTGTAAATGGGTCTTTAAAAGAAAGGCTGGAGTAGACGGAAAGGTAGAGACCTATAAGGCCCGAAACCTTCTCACCAGTAGAAATGCTCAAGTCTATTTGGATTTTACTTGCGATTGCAGCTTAACATGACTACGAAATCTGGCAGATGGACGTGAAAACGGCCTTCCTCAATGGAAGACTTGAGGAGGATGTGTATATGACACAGCCAGAGGAATTTGTTTCAAAGGTTGGAACAAATCAAGTCTGTAAGCTACAACGATCCATTTATGGATTGAAGCAAGCTTCTCGTAGGTGGAACATCCGTTTTGATGAGACAATCAAAGAGTTTGATTTTATCAAAAATGAGGATGAACCATGTGTGTACAAGAAGGTTAGTGGGAGTGTTTTTTCATTCCTCGTATTATATGTTGATGATATATTACTGATAGGGAATGATATTCCTATGCTACAATCAATTAAAATATGGTTATCTAAACACTTCTCCATGAAGGACTTGGGAGAAGCATCCTATATTTTGGGGATAAAGATCTATAGAGATAGATCTAAAAGGATGCTTGGCTTGTCCCAAGGAACGTACATTGACTCGATGCTAAAAAGGTTTAGCATGGAAGATTCCAAAAGAGGTCTCATGCCGATGAGCCATGGAATACATCTCTCCAAGAAACAGGCCCCAAAGACACCTGAGGAGAGAGACCGTATGAGTAAGATTCCTTATGCTTGAAAGAATAGGATCTATCATGTACTGATGTATGATATGTACTAGACCAGATGTCGCCATGCACTTAGTGTAACAAGAAGATATCGACGAATCCAGAGAAGAAACCGAAGGGGCGTTGAAAAATATCCTAAAGTACTTAAGAAGAACTAAGGATGTATTTCTTGTCTACGGTGGGTCTGAATTAAAACTAGACGGCTTCACAGACTCAAGTTTTCAAACGGACCAAGATGACGGTAAATCCATTTCGGGGTATGTGTTTACCTTGATTGGTGGCGCAGTGAGTTGGAAAAGTTCCAAACAACAAAAAGTTGTCTTGATTCAAAGGATGTGAGGCAGAGTACATAGTTGCAAGTGAAGTCGCAAAGAAGAAGTCGTTTGGATGAAGAAGTTCATTCTACCAACTTGGTGTGGTTCCTAGCATTACAGACCAAAGACCTTTATTCTCTCGACAACACTGGAGTCACATTGCACAGTGCTAAGGAACCTGTGTCTCATCGTAAATCCAAACATGTGTTGCGGCGGTTTCATTTAATCAGAGAGATCATTGAAAGAGGAGACGTCACCCTGGAGCGTGTGGACTCTCAAGATAATATTGCAGATCCATTTACTAAAGCGTTAACACAACAACAGTTTGATCGTCACTTAGAGAAGATGGGTATGAGATACCACGGCGATTGGCTTTAGTGCAAGTGGGAGATTGAAAGTAGTATGCATACAAGCCAATCATGTATGATGATAAAGCATATACTTTGTAATCAATTTTATTTATTTATTAATAAAATAATTATTTATTAAAGGCATTTTTTATCTACATGGTGCTGTTTTAATAATATGTGATAAACCCATAGTTTTAAGCAATGCTTTTAGAATCATGATGAGATCATGCTAATGAGATCTAAATTCTTAGATAGCTTAAAACTAAAATGTTCCCAATCAATGGATTACTAAAAAGGGGATTAGTGAATCCGGATAGATTGGTACGTGCATTGCTTGCTCATTGGATGAGGATGATTGATCTCATGATCATTTGTGTGGAGACACTAAAGCAAGTATGTAGGTTCTTATTAGAGAATAAGTTCACTGAACGTGACTCGCTAAGGAATACCTAATGGAGTTTTACTTGCTCGTCAATAGGAATTCTCAGAGTGATAGTAGTACAAATGATCCTTAGACTTGAGATCATCATAGTATCTTATATATAATGAATTACACTTTGACTTATTCCTTAAGACTCTTAGAGTATATCAAAGGTTATGCTTGAGTGTAATAAGTTATATATGAAGGTAGTGAATGATCAATAAAGAATCTACCACTTCTAGTAAAAGAAGAGAAATGTCCTATGTGATTCGATAAATGACAACCCAGGAATCCTTGGCCAATGTGGAATGAAATTAGAAAGTAGTTTCTAATTTACATTCATTAGGAGTTGTGCATTTAGGAATCGAAATACATATAATTAAATAAAATAAGACTTGATAGTAATTCCATGTCTTATATTTAATTGGGACATTGCATGGTGGAAGGATTGAATTGTACGATAACTATTAACTCAAAGGTTCTTTTATGATTAATGTTAAAATCTATATTATCTGGAAAGTCGTTGATCGCTAGGGAGGCTTATCCCTATTGTAGAATAAATATTATTTATTTAAATAAATTAATCGTTTAATTTATTTATTTAAATAAGATTAGAATTGTTCTAATTGATTTATTCACAACCAGCTTTAATATGGAGAACCTAAAGGGTCACACCATAAAAGGAAGAATAATTGTTTAAGAAGTTAATGGCATAATCGTAATAATATATGTTAAGTATATTTAATTTAATCTATGGTGATAGAATAAATTAAATAGCTTAATATTTATTATTTAATATTTTAGAAATATTAAATATAAATTAATAAGAGGAGTCTTATTAATATTATTATAATTATTATTATTTTAATATCTAAAGAGTTTAGGAATTAATTTAATATAAGTACTGATTTATTCCTAATAGGATTAGGAGGAAAATTAGTTAAAAGGAGTTTAATTAATTATCCCTAATAGGATTAGGGGCCCATTTAATTAAAAGAGTTTAATTAAATGAATAATACCTTATTTTAATTAAAATAGGGTTACCTGATATCTTTATAAGAGGAGTCTTATATCAGATATCAAAAATACGTAATTCCAATAGTTGGAGAGTACGCCCCTTTTTCTATAGAGATAGGAAAAATTAGGGTTTGAGCCAATACACCATTCTTCTTGAAAATTCTTCTTCCTTGGTGGATCACCTCTAGAGGCCACACACTTAGGTGGCTAACATTGATCAAAGGAAGGAATCTACCTGGAGATTCAAGGAGATCGCGGAGAAGTAGGAGTTAAACTCGTACATGTGGAAGCTCGTATCTACAAGGGTATGATTTAATAATTTCTTGTTCTTCGTTTTAGTCTATAATATGCATAAAGGATGATCCGGGTAAATGGTTTGTTAAAAATTTTAAAATCTGATTTTATCATGCTTCCGCTATTTTTGCAATTTGATTGCTACTTTGATTTTTACAAAACCTAACAATTGCCATGCTATAAGAGCACGCAATCATGTCATCTATGCGAACATCGAGATACACTACAAAATTCCCCGTATCATCTGATAAACACAATACAGGTGCCGCAATTAACCTTTCTCTTAAATCATGTGACGTTAATGGTACCTCCTCTTTCTTTCTTACTTCCAACCGACTATACCCCGTACACAAATCTATCTTTGGAAAAATTCTTTGACCCCTCTCAACTGACCAAATAGATCATCAATCCTGGGCCATGGGTATTTATTATTAACTTCTAACTTATTCCTCCTACGATAGTCGATACACAACCGTAACGACTCCTCCTCTTCCTTAACACCAACCTAACTTCAAGGCCATGGTTTGACAATAATAATGTCGCGTATTTTATTATCAGTAATTTACTACCTTAGATTTTCTGAGAAAACTAAAGGTTAACACTTTTCTTATAACAATTTATTATAGTTCTATGGTTAATCAACCCATTCATATCGAGAATTTCCTCAAATCCCCTCGACATTAATCGAAACTTATCTAACGATACTTGCTTACTTCTATTATTCATGAAACCATTTCCACGAATATAATTAACGAAAATTAATCCCTCCTCCTCTATCTTAATGTTTTAAAGGTATTTATAATCCCTTCCAAACAGACTCCTAGATAAGTCTTTCCACATATCTTACACACCTCGATCCTTCACTTAGGATCCCTTGTCCCCACTTCAAAGATTTTCTTGAGTTAAAATTTACATCTCTTTGGCATACTACCACTACCATTCCCCACATTGGTTCCTCCCCCTCTCTTGCTCTCATCTTTTCACTCTTTGTGGTATTGAGTCTACAACTCACTATCACCTTATGCTATAATCACCTTCTCCAGAATGATCCCATAGGAAACACTCTAGATCACCAAAATTCCACTATAGAGCTAGGGTTTCAGGCCCTGCTCCAACCTACGAGCCTTCACCTCCTTCGTGTCCATTTGATGTGAAACAAACCTTGCCAATTCATTTGAATTTGGTCGTATACTGGGGAAATATCATATCCCTTTGCTTAAGTTCTAGGAATTCAATCTCTATTTACAATTTGTTTTCATAGATAAAAGCTATTACATTTTCTATCCTGCAATTGAACTTCACACAAGTTGGGATTTACAAAAAGACTACCCTTTAAAAGAAGGTTTTACGTCACTACACACATATTTATAACTCTACACTTCTAATAATGCATAACAGCATCCTCGTGTTTCTCATTCGCAATCATTGCTACAGTATCCCGACTAATCATGTGACAGGTTTGTCCTGACTCAATGGAATAACAAGCAACCTTCAGCTTGAAATCCGTATGTGCACTCTCATGGATGTAAGACATTCGTGCTATCTTCCGGTCCTTCTCCCCCAGTTCTCTACGAAGCTCATTGGCCTCTGCCTTATAATTCCTAGCCTTCTCTGCCATAAGAACTTGCTTATCATGCTCTAACTCAAAATCTTCTTCTGCAGACATCTTAGCTTCATGGAGATAACTAATCTCTTCACTCTGATTCTGTACAACTGTACCCAGTTGCACATTCCTGTCAAGAGCTGCCAGATACAATGCTTCCATTGCATCTGGAGGTGATGACACCAGTATAGGTACCACTGTAGTAATCGATTTTACCTCTCTTTCTTCCTCCCCATCATTCATCATACTAAGATATGACGCTATATCCATCTCTCCCTCGGAGTAGTCTTCCTCAGAAAAGAACTCCTCTGCCTCCAACTCCTCTAGAATCACTAATGGTACCTTCGCCAACAGCATTGGTACAAGCTCTACTTGGTTCACAAGCTCTTTGCTCACCACGTGCATATCTCTATACATCAAACTATCGATCGACATCCTATAATAACACATATGTTGATTAGTACATAACACATAATTGTATAAGCACAAATCACATTTAATTTATTTAGGGTTACTTTCCATCTTTTAAATCTTTTGATACTGAGTTTCCTCAATACCTTATTGACTCATTCAACTCAAGTAAAACTCAAGTTTTTTCTTCCTTTGGACTTCTCTTCCTTAACGAGATTATGAGCCTAAGGTTCTTCCCCCCTTAAGTTTTATAACCTAATGCTTTGATACCAACTGTGACGCCCCCAAATACGGGTCTCTTTCAACCCAACAAATGGTGCTCCACTACATATATCTACCACACACAAAACATTCAATTGAAAAAGCCTCAAAAGAACGAATCTGTCTTATATATATTCCAAAACAATACTATCATTCCCCAGGTTATTTATAACCATTACATTTGTTCTTGTCATAATATCAAATATTATCATTACAAACCTATACTATTACATAGGTACGCTACAAGTTCGCTTTAGCCTTCACTTTATCCTTGGCGAATCCTTTGGTCATATCGTCTAAGTTGCAATCATATGGTTCAAGCAAGTGTGAGCATAACAAGCTCAGCAAGTACAACAATTTCATTTTTAAAAGCATGCTAGAAACATAGGAATCACATATCTTCAATAACTGGATGATAGTTACGAAGTACTATCAATAATCCAAAATAGCTTTCCTTTTCCTTCAAAATGTTTTGCAATAACAATATTCCTTAAATCATCAATTCTAGTTCAAGACGTGAACATCTTATAGTTTTTTTGAAAGGGACAACCCGGCACGAAGTCCGTAAGTCCGACATAGCTTACGAGTACATCTAGGTGATCAGCCTATAGTACCCTATGTTGATCAACACTACATTCATTAAACGTGTATACGTTTAAGTTGTGGCAACCTCACGTGCCCATCGAATACTCAATGAAAATACATTTTTTTTATACATATTTAGGCTTACCTTGAATCCGTACCAAAGAGTTGGCATAGGATAACGTTATCAATTCTATATTGACAGACTTGTAAATAAATCAATCACTCTATCAAGATTAGTCTAGTCGAGCTAAAACTGGCATCGACTCTTTCTTTAAAACCATACATGCATCTCATAACTTGAATCATTTGAAAACCTGGCTAACACGAAGGTTAGACAAGCGTTTAGGAAAAACTTGCCTTCAACGTCTGCTACCGAATAATTACGCTTTCCTTTGAGTCTTTACAAATCATACAACACATAATCACATAACATACCACATTAGGTCATGAATGAACATACTTGGTTCCTAAAGAATCTTACCCTTCTTCTCAATCTAATCCCGTATTAGATTTGTTATTTATTGGTTCCGGCTTTTCGTCATTCTTTTACATTGTCCTTACCAACTTTGTTCTCTTATAACACTTAAGTGAAATTATTTCATTAATACAACTCGGTTCGAGTTAATCATCTTTCCTTACGGCTTATTAACGTCCTTACGTTATTAATCGAAACTCGATCGTCATTGGTTATGTGTACTTATTACGTATAGTTCACGTTCATCTTCAATTGACTATCTTTAACCCTAAGTGATCATACTTGGGGTTTAATTATAACTTAATAATGTTTGATTAAGTCCCTTAGTTTGTTACTAACAAATTTTCCTTCATCTCCTACTTGTAAACATTTTTCATTGTTGAAGTTTTAAGGTTGGCGCTTCGGTATTACGGCTTATTACACTTTCTGTCTTGCACTGCTGTCGCTTATTATTAGGGCTTGGAGATCGGAATCGGCCTTTGCATGGCGCGAGTCCTCATGTTAAAGGTCGTGACTGCAGTATGGAGTCTCCGTAAGTGAAGCTCACTTTGGCTTCGTGAGATTCCGAATTAGTAACTTCCCAGCTTCGTAACTTCTTCGTTATAAGTCCGAATTAGTTCGTTCAAGAGCCTACGGTTCACAAATAACGTACTCTATGTGGTCAAGCAATAATTTTATCTATTCGACTTCATTTGCTAAAATTCCACCTATTAGTCTATTTTTAATGAAAACGATAAACGTTCGTGAACGTTCAGCGCTCATTTCTTCGTTCTAAGTCGGAATCCGGCCATTTTCAAGTCCACAACTCTATAATGACAAATATGACTTGTCTCCATTGAAAACCAATGTTTCCAAGCTCAATATCAAAATTTGACTTCCATTACGAGAATTTAACGAATTTAACGAACGCCGTCTAATTGTGTGAATTCCGGCGAAACTTCGTTACTTGAGATTTTTAAACCGTTTCAAAAGGATTCATTCCGACATACTAACCTCTTGACATACATACTTCATTAACTTATATTCATGATAAGTTATTACCTATTCTTGATGATTTTGTAACTTATTAAAGTATAAAAATACTTATTTTTCTATTTCATGACTTATGTCTTATTTTCATATGACTTATTAATGAGTTAAGTCCTTTAATCATTATTCTTACATCTTATTAATCATACTAATTTTATTAAGATAAACATGTTGCAAATTCTAACAAGCTCTTACACTTTCATTATAAGTTCATAAATTATTTACGAATGAATTTCTTATTCATGACTTATTCGGCTTATTAAGACTTAAGCCCTTTGATTCATTATTCCAACCTCTTCTTAGCATGCTTGTTCTACCAATACCCCCTTCTCTATCAGTGGAAGAGAGAAAGAAACATGGTTTAAGATCACTTACTTTTGAATAACACTTGGTAAATCTTTAATCTCCTTCTTGATTCTTGAACTTCAAAGGTTAACTTCCTAGCTTATTCTCACTTACTCTCTCTAACCAATAAGCTATAAGTTATTGGTGGAAAAGCTTAACAAGGAAAGTCTAATTTTATAAGTGCTTATTCTCTCAACCAAATAAGCTCTCGACCTTAAGTTGGATGAAAATATAACAACCAACAAATGAAAACAAAGCTTGCTGTTTATAGAAAATCCTAGATGAGGGTATAGTTGTCATAAGGCCACTCTACCTCTTTACTATTCCTAACTTAGGCATTAAGTTAACTTGCTCTCCAAATAAATTATTTGGCCATCACAACACTTAGCCCTTAAGTCTCTTTACTTGGCCACCACAACATTTAGCCATTAGGTTATCTTGCTCCCCACACTTTTTGCTTACCCATTAAGCTACTTGTTTATCACTTTGGATCATCCATGGGTTTGCTCCATGGTTCGTACCCATTGGATAATTACTTTGGGCCTTAGCTTAATTAACTTACTTAATCATTTGGGCTTCTAGCATAATTTTACTTTGGGCTTGTAATTAAACAAACATTGGGCTTGCATAATACTTAACAAATCCTACCAATTCCTTTCTTTTGGCTTAAAGCCTTATAACATATATTATACGTATAATTCCCGTACTCTAATTCGTATACTTAGTCAACATATACGACATACCATCATTCATACGTATTCGTATAATAACTCATAGTATTCGTATTCCTTACCTCGTACAATACCTACGTATAATACGATCATCGCTTAGTCCATTACATCCATTTAAATTCCTTCTCGAAAGTCACATTTCCTAAACGTTAGGTTTTAAGTCCACAGGCGAAATATTACATTTTCCATATCTGAAATATTATTAGATATTCCATCTCACCTCAATATTCTATCGCTCGTATTTCTGAAGTTCAAAAATAATTCCGGCGTAAATGCGTGAATAGTGTTTTTCTAAACTTTCTCGAGCTTTTATTTCCATCTTGGAAATTCAAACACTTTAATTCTACCATGTAGCCAAAATCCTACGATGTTTTGACATTTCTAGGTCATAGAACGACGTTCGATTAGCTTGCTCCATAAATAATCAATTAAATTAATTTAATAAATATAAAAATTTTAATTCTCAAAAATCCGATTTTCTCAGGCGTTACAGGAACTGTTGATTTATTTTACAGGGATAAAACATTGTTGGTGGACTTTTAACATGGAGAAGATAATAGACCTTATGGTCTATTTGACTCTTCTAATGGATTGCTCGTTCCATTGTAACTATGGTTGAAAAGTTTTATCATCTACCATATGTTCTAAATCTCTGATTTATTAATGATGAAGGCTATTGATGATGTAAATTAGCTTTAGTCATGATATTCTTTACTGGGCTAGTTGTGCTCACCCTTTCTGCTTCACAATTCCTTTCAGGTAATAAGAGTGTTGCTGGGTCGAGCGGGGATAACAGGGGAATAAAACGTTGGTCTCTAGCTGTGTTGTATTCTATACATAATTTAGTAGTTATATTTGGTGATTCAAATAGGGTGAGGCGAACCCAACTTTGGAAGGGTGTTTTGCCACTATCATACAAGATGTCTAATGACATACAACCTCGTGTTCTCATAAGACATGGTTGTGCATATCCACTTGCTGAGTATATCTACGAGCACTACCTATATGATCTTGGAGTATATTTGAAATATAATTTTCACTTGGAGACAACGGAGATAATTATATGTCAAGAGAAGACTCACCATTGGAAAGAAGATGATAGTAATCTTCTTGTTATTCTTTGAGGACTTTTGGGTCAACCAAGGATAATTCTGTGGACATATGATATCTATCATAACCTGGACGTATGGCCTCCCATGTACGAAGGTTTCCTTGAGCACTTCCCAAAGATTATAGTTTCTAAAACAATTTTTGACTGTACTTTTATGTAAAGTACCATTGTAAGGTTGTGGTCGAGGCACCATGAGAGTTACATACATTTGTATTAAAACTCACAGTTAATTGTGGTCGTATTCTATACGACAGTTCAACAGTTGTATACATGAAGTTTGTATTTGATTTTTATAGTGTGATATTTGGCCACTTAGAATGGGTCGTGTGGACCTATTTTGGGGGCTTCACAATAGATTGGGGAAAAATCAAGGATGATAAACCACATGATTCAAGGAGATGTTGTAGAGGAGAGTTTTGATAGTAAAACATATCAATTGTTTTCTCATAAACAAATGATTTTTTGACAAATTGATGATTTAAAAAGCAGTTCGAAGTTATGTCCTCTAAAAAAGTTTTTAGGAACATCATGCAAAGAAAAGGATAAGGGAATTATCAACATAAGAGGGGATCTTGGTGTTGATTCTTTGATTCGACGATGTTTTGGCACATCAAATGTACCAACCGGTGGAGGAGATGGAATACTTGTGTCAGATTCTTCAAAGAAGTAAGAGTCGCCAGAGATGGTGGTTATCATTGGTTGCTTCTGTTTTGGTTTTCGTGAGGAGCATACGGGAGACCAAGAAGGAGGAGAAGGCAGAGGTATCTCGTCGTTAGATTCATCTTGTAGGCATTTAGCAAGTCGGGTTCGCATTGTGATAGAGAGGGTTTGAGAGAAAGAGCCAGTACTGGAATGATTGGAGAATCGAAGAAGGTATGAGAGATGGAAGAGACGAAAGAGTAAAGTAAGAGTCATATTTAAAGTGTGCGCATGTTACCGAAGTCTAGGAAGACGTGGAGCCGTGTTCGGTAATAAGGATCTGAATAGATTTTTATCTTATTTAAGGCAGCAAATCATGCATTTATATTTTTTATGTATGTCTGATTTCCTTAAAACATACAGACCATATATATCTATACTAGACATATACCAAGTTCTCTTCGTAGAGTACAAAATCTTTCTTCACCCAGAGGTTTTGTAAATATGTCTGCTAATTGATGCCCAGTTGGGATAAAGATTAATTTTATTGAACCTTTGGACACATTGTTCCTAAGAAAATGGTGTCGAACTTCTATATGTTTTGTGCGTGAGTGCAGAACTGGATTTTTGGAAATATCAATGGTGCTCGTATTATCACAATATATAGGAACATTTTCACACACAATATCAAAGTCACATAATGTTTGACACATCCATAGAATTTGGGAACATCAACTTCCTGCTACTAAATATTCACCCTCGGTGGTGGATATGGCAACTGATGTTTGCTTATTACTATGCCATGAGACAAGACTTTATCCCAAAAATATACAGGCACCACATATACTTTTTCTATCTATTTGACAACCTGCATAGTAAGCGTCTTAGTATCCCATTAGATCAAAATTATTGCACTTTGGATAAAATAAATCTAAATTAGTAGTACCACTAAGATATTTAAATATTCATTTAATAGCTTGTAAATGTGAATCTTTAGGTTTTGCTTGAAAACGAGCACATAGACATACACTATACATTATATCAGGTCTGGACGCAGTTAAATATAATAAAGATCCAATCATACCTCTATATTTTGTTATGTCTACATCCATACCTTTATCATCTGCTGTGAGTTTTATCGATGTGCTAATTGGTGTAGCTTTTGAATTGGATTTATCAAATCTGAATATCTTGAGTTGTTCTTTTGTATATTTGGTTTCATGAATGTAGATACCTTCCTGATTTTGCTTGATTTGGGGGCCCATAAAATAATTAAGTTCTCCCATTAAGCTCAAATCAAACTCCTTGTGCCTCTTATGAAGCCATTTGATAGGAGGTACTTACTCAATCTCTTATACCAAGCTATTGGAGCTTGTTTGAGTCCATAGAGTGCCTTCTTTAGTTTGTATTCGTAATGTTAGAACTTTTCATGCTCGAATCCAGGAGGTTGTTTTACATATACTTCTTCATTTATATAGTTGTCGAGGAAGGCGCTTTTGACATCCATTTGGTGTAGCTTGAACTTTCTGAAGCATGCGAATGCTAACAATATCCGGATAGATTCCAACCAAGCCACAGGGGAAAATGTTTCTTCATAGTCTATCCCTTCTTGTTCGTTGTATCCTTAAGCCACGAGTCTAGCTTTGTCTCTTGTAATTGTTCCAAACTCGTCAAGCTTGTTTTTGAACACCTATTTAGTTTTAATAATAGATACATCTTTTGGAGGAAGCATTAACTCCTAGACTTGACATCTTTCGAATTGTTGTAGCTCTTCTTGCATTGCTAATAACAAATTTTCGTTAAGAATGGCTTCTTTGGCATTCTTTGGTTCAATTTGTGATAAGAATGCTGAAAACAGACAAATATTTTATGCTTTTCTTCTTGTGATAACTCCTTCATTTATGTTGCAATTGATGTTCTCTGGAGGGTGATTTTTGACGTATTTTTCTAATTTTGGCAATTGAATGTCATGAATTATTTCTTCTTACTGAAGATTATTATTATGGATTGATTCCTCCAGGTTTGAAGTAGTTGTTGGTTCATGACCTTGCTGTTCGTTTAATCCAGCTTGCTGGATAGGTTGGATTTGCAGTAGTCTCTAGATTCCCTGCATCTTCTTCTCTATCTTTTGGAAGATCATCGTTAAACTCATTAAATTTAATATGTATAGATTCTTCAATGCACATCTTTTGAACATTATATATGCGATATTCTTTACTATTTTGAGAGTAGCCAATGAAGATTCCCTCATATGATCTAGCATCAAATTTACCAAAGTTATCACTGGTGTTAAGGATAAAATATTTAGATCCAAAGACTTTAAAATAGCTTATATTTGGAATTCTATTGTTTAATAGTTCATAGGGTGTTTTCAAAATAATAGGACGAATGAGTACTCTATTTAGTACATAACATGATGTGTTTACAACTTCGGCCCAAAATTTCTTTGGAAGTTTACTTTCTTGAATTAGGGTTCTAGTTGTCTCTTGTAAGGTTCGATTTTTTCTTTCTACCACTCCATTTTGTTGAGGAGTTCTTGGTGCTAAAAACTCGTGACTAATTCCTTTTTGATCACAGAATATAACAAAATCCTTTTGAAATTCAATACCATGATCACTTCTGATTTTTATGAGTTTAAGGCTATATTTTGTTTCCAAGTTTCTTATTAGTTTTTCAAATTCTTTAAATGCTTCATCTTTAGTTTTAAGAAATAATACCCATGTGTATCTAGAGAAATCATCAACTATCACAAATGCATAAAATTTACCATTTAGACTAGCATGCCTTTTCGGTCCAAATAAATCAAAATGGAGTAATTGTAAAGGAGAAGAGGTTGATACCATGTTATTGGATGTGAATGATGTTCTTACTTATTTTTCGAGTTGACATGGATCACATATACCTTTTTTTCAAAGTTTATCTTGGGTAACCCTTTTACTAGATTCTTTGAAGACAACTTTTTGATCAAATCCATATGAACATGTCCCATCCTTCTATGCCATAGATTTGATTCATCTTCAATTGTGGCAAGACATAGTTCTTCCACTTGTTGCTCAAAAGCAAGAGTATATATATTCCCTTCTCTTTGTGCAACTAACGTAGCATTGTTAGTACCATGAGAAATTGTACATTTATCTTTTTTCAAATTTTACTTGATGTCCATTGTCTATTAATTGACTAACACTTATAAGATTAAATTATAGACCATTAACAAGATGAACATTATTAATATTAACCTTACCATTCTCGATTTTACCTTTCCCGACTATTTCACATGACCGATTGTCTCCAAAAGTGACAATTCCAAGTTTCTTTTTGAGATTTAGCTCCACAAACTTTGATTTGTCACCCGTCATGTGGCGGGAGCATCTGTGACAACCCGAACAATTAGATTGTTCAAAAATTAAGATTTAAAGAATTAATTATTAATAAAAGGATTTTTTATTAATAACATTATGTGCTATGTGTTTATTAATCGTTCTAGAACCTAGGATGATTATAAATCAGGAGGATTCTTGTAATAACCAGATATTTTCTATATAATTAAATTAGAAATTTTGCATGATAATTTTTTATTTATTTTAAAGATGAGGATTTGTACAAGATAAATAGTATGTATTTATGTGATAAATAAAATATATTTATTACATGAATAATTTTAAATCATTTGATTTTAGAATTATTGATTATTATAAAGTATATTCTTATAATAATTAATTTTGTAGTAGAAATGTTTTTATTATTTATTTTCCATGAAAATATAATTATATATTATTGAAATAATATATGAAATAATTTTTTAGAATTATTATAATAATTATTTATTTTATTAAATGAATTTATGTTAGATTAATTAAGTTAATTATTTTTAACTTAAATAATAATGTTATATATGAAGAATAAATCATATATGGAGTCCAAACCCTAATTTTGGATTTTTATCAAGGAATGAGAATAATAATATTATATTATTATTTTCAGTGTTATAAATATGTATGTTATGTGTGTAAGGTTAATCCGGGGAGCAGTTTTATTTTACCCTGCAAAACCCTAATTTTACTAACAAACCCTAGTTTTGAAGTCAAATGAGACTTTAAAATCTGTCTAGTGATTATGTTATGTGGTATATGATATGTATTATAATAATTTAATTTTAATTAGGAAAACCCTAATTATTATGTGGAAAACTCTAATTAGTAATTTAAAACCCTATTTTCTAAAATTAGAAACCTTAAATAATAATTAGCTAATTGCTAGATGGAAACCCTAATTTGAAACTCAATTATGAGTTCGAGACTGTTATGTAATTATGTTAAATGAATTATGTTACGTATTATAGAATTTAATGTTAATTAGAGAAACCCTAATTAACATTTAGAAGTATTAATTTCTAGAAACCCTAATTGGGATTTGGTAACCCTAATTATCATAATAGTAAACCCTAATTGTGACGCCCCCAATTCGGGTATCTTCCAACTCGACAGATGGTGCTCCACTGTACTAACATCCATACAATCATTCCATTGAAATACAACAAAATGAAAGTAATTACTATCTTCTTATTACAATCAAAGTATAATCCTTCCCAGGTTCATAAACCAGTTACATCGTTCATTGTTCATAATGTATAATACATAAAAACTTACTAAACTATTACACAATGCCTAAGCATCCATCTTAGCTTTGCCCTTATCTTTCTTGGCATTCATAGTACGTTCATCTTTAACTGCAGTTATATAATTCAAGCAAGAAGTGAGCATGCCAGCTCAGCAAGTTTAATCAAGGATAACATGAATACCACATTCATGAATTATATAACAATTCCAACATAACTGAACAATAGTTATGAAGTATTATGAATCAATAATACTTTAACAGTTTATAACATCAATTCCCAAAGTATAGAATAGATTAGGAATTACGAACCTATTGATAGACCTCTAACAATAAATTTAGGTTTCATACTTGAAAAGGAGTCCACAAAGACTAAGGCCGTTCATCCGTATAACTTACGAGCACTTCTAGGTGATCACCTATAGTACTCTATGTTGATCAACACTACATTCATTAAACGATATATCGTTTAATATTTTTAACAAACTCGCATGCCCATTGAATAATCGATGAAAAATACTTTTGTTTGTTCATGACAAACCTTACCCTCACGTCCGTACCAAATACTTGGCATAGGATAAGCGTTAACATTTCTATATAGAATGATATGTATGATAATTAATATATATATTACGAATAGTCGTAGAGTTAAAATCGCATCGAATTCTTTCTTTAAAACAAGTCTTGCAATTCAGTTCAACGAATCACATAAAACTTGGCTAACATGGAAGTTAGACAAGCGTTAAGAAAACTTGCCTTTCAGCATCTTCAAATAACTTACTTGACTGACCACAGCCTTTACAGAATCTACATGATATGTTCATATAGCACACTGTAATTAGCTATCAAACAACTATTCACATTGTTCCTACAAGCTTCTTTCTCTTCTATGTCTGTGTTAACTTAATATCTTTATTAAAGTCAACATGACTTATTACCCTTCGTCCCGGTTTATTACTCTATTAACGTTTATTAACCGGACTCAAACATCGTTGATACGGTACCAACTTTGTTCATTGCACATATCTTGTTAACATGCATTACATTCCTAAGTTTCATACCCTATACCTTAGTATAGGTAATATAGGATTAGTCTTAGTACATTTATTGAGTATATAAACTTAACTCAGGTAGGTCTCTAAACAACTGAAGTTTAAAACCTAACTTGGTCAACACTTTCGAATCCATTAACTCGGAATTTAGAGACCTACCTGAATTCCTACATGTCAGGAATTACATCCTTAATTTGTTCATATAAGAATTCAACACTTTCGAATCCGCTAACTCAAAATTTAGTATTGAGTTTATTTTTATATACGTTAAATAGCGTTAATGAGCGTTCAATGCTCGTTTTCTTAGCTCTAAGTCGAATCAGATGATTCTCGAACCCACAACTCTTAATTACCCTATCTCACGTGTTGACATTGAAAACTAACGCTTCCAAGTCTCACAACAACTTTCACTACCATTCCAAAATTTCTACGTTTTCGACGTTTAACGTCTATTTCCATAAAATTCGCCATAACTTTGTTACTAATGTTCTCTGAGCCAAATCACATGGAATACTCCATGGATTTCATATCTACATCCTAACCAAACAAGATGCATATACTAACGTATTGATGGAGCTCAATTGTTTATCAACAATCGATCTCAACTATCAATATTTTCATGGTTCAAAAACTATATTAAACCTTATTATTTTTATAATCTCATGACTTATAGAGATTGAATCTGTGGTAAGTCATCTTTAAATCCTCACTCATGACATATACCACCCCTTCATGATTCTCTAAAATGAAAGAAAATCTAAAAGAGATGGAGATGAAAGGTAAGGATTATACCTTAAGAACTCTTGGTTTTCTTTCTTGGAAAACTTTAATATCAAGATTCCAAAGTGTATGTTTTGCAAGTATATCTCTCTTTCTCTCTCAAATAATCTTGGTTGGCAAGTTAAAAACTCTCAAATAAATTAACCTATCTTCTTATTTATAGAAAACTAGAATGGAGGGCATAATTGTCAAAGAACCATCACCTCCTTACTATTCATGTGTGGTCACTAAGTAAAACACTTGGTGAACAAGCCTTATACTTGGCTTCCACACCAAGGTGGTAAACCCCTCCTCCTTTTTGTGACATCCCATGGGTTGCCCCATGGGTTTTACCCATTCGGTGACCCACCGGTTTGACACACGGTTCGGTTTTAATGAATTGGGCTTAACTAAATTAACATTGGGCCTTGGTCATTCAAATGATTGGATTAATTAATAATCCAACTCAAATGAATTAGTCATTAAGTCTTAACTTAATTCTATAATACGAATCGTATCACATACGTACAATTTACGTATTATCTCCGTATACTACTCGTATAATAATCGTATTGTACTTCGTATTTACTCAACGTATTATACATATATAATAAATAGTATCACCAAAGGCAAAACACTCGCCTTAACCCTAACGCCATTCCTTCTGCGCATATTATTTCCTCCTCGGAAATCAATATACTCAACCCTTAGGTTTTAAGTCCGCAGACGAAAACTGCGTTTTCCATAAATGAAATATTATCAAATATTCCAACTCATCACGATATTCTATCATTACGTGTTTCCTGGAATTTCAAAATAATTCCCCGAACAGAAACGGATGAATAGTGTTTTTACAGAATTTCTCGGAAAACAATTATTATCGTCTTGGAAATTCCAAACAACAATTTCTAACACGTAGCCAAAATACTAACCCCGTTAGCACATTTTAGGTCATAGAACGACCTTCACATAGCTTACTCACAAAGAAATCAATTAAACTCATTTAATTCACATAATCAAATAAAAATTTAATTATCATAAAAATCCGATTTTCTCGGGCGTTACATTCTCTCCCCCTTATAATGATTCTGTCCCCAGAATCTTATCTTAGAATTATATAAACAAATGAGGAAAATCTTCCTTCATTTTACTTTCGAGCTCCCACGTTGCTTCTTCAGCATTGTGGTTTCTCCATAACACCTTCACTGAAGGTATTACCTTATTTCTTAAAAGTTGTTCTTTCCTATCAATAATTTGAATTGGAAGTTCCACATAGGACAAGTCCTTCTCTATCTGAATAGATTCATATTCTATCACGTGTTTATAGTCCAGTTTATAAGGACGCAAAATTGACACATGAAACACATTATGAATGCATTCCATCTTTGGAGGTAAGGCTACTACATAAGCTACCTCCCCTATCCTTTTTAAAATCTCAAAAGGACCTATAAACCTTGGACTTAACTTCCCTTTCTTTCCAAAACGTATCTTCCCTTTCCAAGGCGATACTTTCAGAAAAACAAAAGATCCTACATCGAATTCTCTATTCTCTCTGTGAGGATCTGCATACTTCCTTTGTCGGTCTTGAGCCGCAACTAATCGAGTACGTATTAACTCTACCATGTCTGCCATCTGCTGAACCATCTTAGGTCCCAACATTCGACGTTCACCCACCTCATCCCAACATAATGGAGTTCGGCAGTTCCTCCCATACAACTCTTCGTAAGGCGGCATGCCTATACTAGCGTGAAAACTATTGTTGTACAAAAATTCCACCAACGGTAGATATTCATCCCAACTCCCTTTGAAATCCATAACGCAAGATCTTAACATATCTTCAAGCGTTTGAATTGTTCGCTCACTCTGACCATCCGTCTGAGGATGATACGCCGTACTCAATCTTAACTGCGTTCCCATTTGCTCTTGTAAACTTCTCCAAAAGTTCGATGTGAATCGTGGATCACGATCTGACACAATCGAAACAGGCACTCCATGTCTGGAAATAATTTCATTGACATATAGCTTAGCTAACTGATCTAGGTTATACCTAACTCCTATTGGTAGAAAATGAGCCGATTTAATTCAATCGATCCACTATCACCCAAATAGAATCGTATCCTTTTCTTGTTCTTTTGAAGTCCCACCACAAAGTCCATCGTGATTTGCTCCCACTTCCACTCTAGAATTTCTAGCGGTTGTAACAACCCGCTTTCGATCGTTGATGTTCAAATTTTAACTTTTGACAAGTTAAGCACCTACTAACATATTCTGCTATCTCCCTCTTCATATTCGACCACCAAAAGTTCTGGCGAAGGTCTTGATACATCTTCGTACTACCGGGATGTATCGAGTACCTCGAACTATGGGCCTCCATCATAATTTCTTCTTTTAATTCGGGATCATTAGGAACCCAAATTCTTCCCTCAAAACGAAGTAATCCCTCCTTATCGAGGTTATACTCAGTCTTTTCTTCGTCTTCTATCCTCTTTTGCATCTACTTGCACTCCTCATTGTTCAGTTGATAATTTCTCCCTACCCTTCCTACTTAGCGCATCAGCTACTACATTTGCTTTCCCCGGATGATATAGAATATCACAGTCATAATCTTTTATTAACTCTAACCACCTTCTCTGTCTCATGTTCAACTCCTTCTGTGTGAAGATATATTTCAGACTTTTGTGGTCCGTGTATATCTCACATTTCTCACCATAAAGATAATGTCTCCATAACTTTAGGGCAAAAACTACAATTGCCAATTCTAGGTCATGAGTAGGATAGACCTTCTTATAATCCTTCAATTGACGTGACGCATACGCAATGACTTTGCCATGCTGCATGAGCACGCAACCCAGTCCTTTATGCGACGCATCGCTATACACTACAAAATTTCCTGTATCGTCTGGTAAGGACAATACAGGTGCCTCACTTAACCTCTTCTTCAACTCCTGAAAACTATTCTCACATTTTTCAGTCCACACATACTTCACCGACTTTCTTGTCAGATTTTTTAACGGAGTAGCTATTTTAGAAAAGTCCGGAATGAACCTTCTATAGTATCCTACTAACCCTAGAAAACTCCGAACCTCAGTTGGCATTTTCGGTTGCTCCCATTCGTTAACTGCTTCTACTTTTTTTCGGATCTACGGAAATGCCATCCTTATCAATAACATGCCCTAGAAACTGCACCCTCTCAAGCCAAAATTCACACTTTGTGAATTTTGCATACAACTTCTCCTTCCGTAGTGTCTCCAACACTATTCTTAAATGTTCAAATGATCTTCCGGCGCCTTTGAATAGACTAGAATATCATCAATGAACACTACGACAAACTTGTCCAAATATTGTTTGAACACTCTTGTCATCATATCCATAAATGCGGTACACATTATTATTGTCAACCCAAACGACATTACCAGAAACTCGTAATGACCATAACGAGTTCTGAATGCCGTCTTAGGTACATCTTCCTTCCTCACCTTTAACTGATGATACCCCATGCACAAGTCTATTTTAGAAAAATACTTTGCCCCTTTCAACTGATCAAATAGATCATCGATCATGGGCAAAGGGTATCTATTCTTAATCGTTAACTTGTTCAACTCTCGATAGTCGATACAAAGTCTTAACGACCCATCCTTCTTCTTTACAAACAACACTGGTGCTCCCCAAGGAGACACACTTGGTTGAATGTACTTCCTGTCTAATAGTTCTTGTAATTGAACCATTAACTCCTTCATTTCGACTGGCGCCATTCGATATGGTGCCCTTGAAACTGGTGCCATTCCCGGTAACAGATCAATTACAAACTCCACCTCCCTGTCCGGTGGTTTACCCGGTAACTCCTCTAGAAATACATCCACGAACTCTTGCACAACAGGTATCTGATCCAAGGATGTTCCCACTCTTTGGGTATCCACCACATGGCATAGATAACCTACACACCCTTTTCTCAAAATCTTCCTAGCTTGTGTCATAGACAGACAACAAGAGCATCTCGGTGAATTACTACCGAAGAACACTACCTTTGTTTTCTTAGAAAGCCGAAGGTTTACACTTTTCCTATGGCAATCTATAATCGCCTTATGGTTCACCAACCAATCCATACCAAGAATTGCGTCGAATTCTTTTTGCCTTATCGGTACCAAATCTACCGATAACTTATTCCCTCTAATTTCCATGCAACAATCCTTATGAATATGTTCAATGGGGATTATCTCCTCGTTTGCTACCTTAACGTCTAAAGGTATAGGTAACTTCTCAGGGATTAAACCTAATCGTTTAGCAAATTCACATGCTATAAAAGAACAAGTAGCACTCGAGTCAAATAACACATAAACATTTATCTCATTGACCGGAATGATACCTGCTACCACATCTATTGATGCAACCGCATCTTGAACAGTTATATTAAACGTACGAGCTGAGGGTCTACCCACTGATGGTGTTGGTCCAGTAATGGCTAATTTACCACTCCCAGAACTCTTTTTCCCCTCTACACCCTTCTTCGGACAATTCCTTGCCATGTGGTCCATTGACCCACAGACAAAACACCCCTAGTTCTTCTTAGGGTTAGGACAGTTGGGTGACAAATGCCCCTCCTGCCCACAGTTGTAGCATACTGCTTTCCCTTTTAAACAAACTCCCATGTGAGATTTTTTGCATGTCTTACATGCTTCCGTTCTCCTTTTGGGATCTCCCTGCTTTACCCCGGTATTCCCAGGGTTAAAACTCTTCCTCTTGGGCAAGTTGCCATTTCCGCTGGCAACTTCAGCCTTATTACCTCCTTCTAACTTACTCTTAATCTTCCGCTATTTGTGGTACTGAGACAAAGCCTCACCACCACCTTCAACTATTATCGCCTTCTCCAGAATGGTCCCATAGGAAGCACTCTGGAAAACCGATATCCTACTATAGAGCCAGGGTTTTAAGCCCTGCTCAAATCACAGCCTTTCTTTCTTTCCTGTAGATCCACCGATGTGGAGCAAATCTCGCCATTTCGTTAAACTTGGCGGCATACTGGGGAACTATCATATCCCCCTGCTTAAGTTCTAAGAACTTAATTTCCATCCTACCCTGCATGCTAGTAGGGAAATAGTTCTCGAAGAAAACCTTCTTAAACTATTCCCACGTAACAACCTCTGTCCTAGCCCCACCCTGGTGAGCTTCCCACCAGTAGTTGGCTTCCCCTTTCATCATGTAAGTCGCAAAAGAAGTCTTTTGCGCCTCACCTACGTTTGTTATCACAAATGCCTTTTCAATCTCCCTAATCCATGTTTGGGCTTCTAGTGGATCCGTTGTTCCTCGGAACTCGGGAGGACCCACACTTTTAAAGTCCTTAAAGGTAGTTGTTCTTGCTACCCCAAGAGCTACAGGAATCCCACCCCCCACTTGGTTAAATGAAGCCGTTAATAAATTAACAAACTCTTGCATAGGGTTGTTAGGACCCCCTAATTTTCATTATGAGACTCGGCCTCTTGGTTCCGTTGTCTCCTTCTCGGTGGCATAATTCTGATTAAATAAATAAAGCTTCGTTATTATATATTTAACTACTCGGTTATCATTTTAAATTAACAACAACCATTCATACCACAACAAGCATGTTAAATAAAAACTTCATTATATAAATATGCTTTCATAGTCAAAACTATTTACATTATGTTCCCTTAGCCAAAAGCTATTACATAATATCCCGCGATTACCTTCTACAAAAGTTGGGATTTACAAAACGACTACCCTTAGTTATACAAAAGAGGGTTTTAAGTCACTACTTATATACAAAAAGATCTAATGATCTATTAACACTATTGAACGACATTCTCATATTTCTGATTTGCCAGAATCGACACTATATCTCGGCTTATGGTTTGTAGAGTCTTCCCAAACTCAATAGAATAACAAGCAATTTTCAGCTTGAAATCCTCGTGAGCGCATTCATGGATGTATGACATCCTATTTATTTTCTGGTCTTTCTCAACCAGTTTCTTTTGTAGCTCAAGGACCTCATTCTTATACTTACGAGCCTTATCAGTCATAAGCACTTTTTCATCATGTTCTAACTCAAAGTCTGCCTCTGCAGATTCTTTCGCCTCATATAAGGCAGTTATTTCATCAATCTGTACCTCTACCTGAGTACGCAAATGCACATTCCTATCCAACACTGCCAGATACAATGCTCTAGTTGCATCCAGAGATGCTGGCTCCTGAGTAGGTAACACCGTGTTAATCGATGTCACCTCCATTTCCTCCTCTATATCTAGCATCTCGTTATGGTATAATGCTAATCCCATAGTCTCCTCAGAGTATTCCTCCTCAGAGATGTACTCCTCAATGTCTGAGTCTTCTAGTACAACTATCGGTACCTCTGCCACTGGCATTGGTACAATCTCAACTTGCTTAACTGAGTCCTCACTTATCATTTCCACGTTTCTAAACATCAAGCTATCGATTGACATCTACAACCACATAACACATTGATTAGTACATAATACACAATAGTATAAGCACAAATCACATTTAATATCTTTAAGATTAATTTTCATCTTTTAATTCTTTCAATACTGGGTTATCTCAATATCTTCTTAATTCAATGGACTTGAATTTCATTCCTCAGACTTTACCTTCCTTACGAGGTTATTAGCCTAAGGTTTTCCCCCCCCTTAAGTTTTATAACCTAAGGCTTTGATACCAACCTGTGATGCCCCCAAATTCGGGTATCTTCCAACCCGACAGATGGTGCTCCACTGTACTAACATCCATACAATCATTCCATTGAAATACAACAAAATGAAAGTAATTACTATCTTCTTATTACAATCAAAGTATAATCCTTCTAAGGTTCATAAACCGGTTACATCGTTCATTGTTCATAATGTATAATACATACAAACTTACTAAACTATTACACAATGCCTAAGCATCCATCTTAGCTTTGCCCTTATCTTTCTTGGCATTCACAGTACGTTCATCTTTAACTGCAGTTATATAATTCAAGCAAGAAGTGAGCATGACAGCTAAGCAAGTTTAATCAAGGATAACAGGAATACCACATTCATGAATTATATAACAATTCCAACATAACTGAACAATAGTTATGAAGTATTATGAATCAATAATACTTTAATAGTTTATAACATCAATTCCCAAAGTTTAGAATAGATTAGGAATTTTGAACCGGTCGATAGACCCTGAACAGTAAATTTCAGTTTTCATACTTGAAAAAGAGTCCACAACACTAAGGTCGTTCATCCGTATAACTTACGAGCACTTCTAGGTGATCAGCCTATAGTACTCTATGTTGATCAACACTACATTCATTAAACGTATTTACGTTTAATATTTTTGGCAAACTCGCGTGCCCATCGAATAATCGATGAAAAATACTTTTGTTTGTTCATAGACAAACCTTACCTTCACGTACGTACCAATTACATGGCATAGGATAGCGTTAACATTTCTATATAGAATGATATGTATGATAATCAATCTATATATTACGAATAGTCTAGCCGAGTTAAAATCTGGCATCGACCCTTTCTTTAAAACAAGTCTTGCAATTCAATTCAACGAATCACATAAAACTTGGCTAACATGGAAGTTAGACAAGCGTTAAGAAAACTTGCCTTTCAGCGTCTTCAAATAACTTACTCGATCGACCACAACCTTTACGTAATCTACATGATATATTCACATAAAGACAATCGTAATTAGCTATCAAACAACTATTCACACTGTTCCTACAAGCTTCTTTCTCTTCTATGTCTGTGTTAACTTAATATCTTTATTAAAGTCAACATGACTTATTATCCTTCATCCCGGTTTATTACTCTATTGACGTTTATTAACCGGACTCAAACATCGTTGATAAGGTACCAACTTTGTTCATTGCACATATCTTGTTAACATGCATTACATTCCTAAGTGTCATACCCTATACCTTAGTATAGGTAATATAGGATTAGTCTTAGTACATTTATTGAATATATAAACTCAACTCAGGTAGGTCTCTAAACAACTGAAGTTTAAAACCTAACTTGGTCAACTTTTTTTTCCATCAAGCAGATGCTATGACAGCATCCTTTTGTATTTTAGTATAACATACAAGGAGTTAACAGGTACTTTCGGTAGAAGTCAAGCGCCATGCAAGTGCCACCACTTTGTACTAGTTTTGGCGCTGCGGCGCAGAGTCTATGCACCAGTTGGCCAAACCAATTTTAGTTTTCTAATGAAACTCCCGGCTTCCTAATTTGTTCGTTTTACATCCGAATTGACCCATTCGAATTCCTACAAGTCAGGAATTACATCCTTTACGTGTTCATATAAGAATTCAACACTTTCAATCCATTAACTCGTAATTCACTATTGAGTTCATTTTATATACGTTAAGTAAACGCAATGAGCGCTCAATGCTCGCTTTCTTCGTTCTAAGTCTGAATCCGACGATTCTTGAGCCCACAACTCTTAATTACCCTATCTCACGTGTTGACATTGAAAACTAACGTTTTCAAGTCTCACGACAACTTTCGACTACCATTCCAGAATTTCTACGTTTTTGACGTTTAACGTCTATTTCTGTAAAATTCGCCATAACATCGTTACTAATGTTTTCTAAGCCAAATCACATGGAATACTCCATGGATTTCATATCTACATCCTAACCAAACAAGATGCATATACTAACGTATTGATGGAGCTCAATTGTTTATCAACAATCGATCTCAACTATCAATATTTTCATGGATCAAAAACTATAGTAAACCTTATTATTTTTATAATCTCATGACTTATAGAGATTGAATCTATGGTAAGTCATCTTTAAATCCTCACTCATGACATATACCACCCCTTCATGATTCTCTAAAATGAAAGAAAATCTAAAAGAGATGGAGATGAAAGGTAAGGATTATACCTTAAGAACTCTTGGTTTTCTTTCTTGGAAAAATTTTAGATCAAGCTTCCAAAGTGTATGTTTTGCAAGTATAGCTCTCTTTCTCTCTCAAATAATCTAGGTTGGCAAGTTAAAAACTCTCAAATGAATCAACCTAGCTTCTTATTTATAGAAAACTAGAATGGAGGGCATAATTGTCAAAGAACCATCACCTCCTTATTATTCATGTGTGGTCACCAAGTAAAACACTTGGTGACCAAGCCTTATGCTTGGCTTCCACACCAAGGTGGCCGGCCCACCTCCTTTTGTGACATCCTATGGGTTGACCCATGGGTTTTACCCATTCGGTGACCCACCGGTTTGACCCACGGTTCAATTTTAATGAATTGGGCTTAACTAAATTAACATTGGGCCTTGGTCATTCAAATGATTGGATTAATTAATAATCCAACTCAAATGAATTAGTCATTAAGTCTTAACTTAATTCTATAATACGAATCGTATCACATACGTACAATTTACGTATTATCTCCGTATACTATTCGTACAATAATCGTATTGTATTTCGTATTTACTAAACGTATTATACATAGATATTAAATAGTATCACCAAAGGCATAACACTCGCCTTAAAACAAGTCTTGCAATTCAGTTCAACGAATCACATAAAACTTGGCTAACATGGAAGTTAGACAAGCATTAAGAAAACTTGCCTTTCAGCATCTTCAAATAACTTACTTGATCGACCACGACCTTTTTGAATCTACATGATATGTTCATATAGCACACTGTAATTAGCTATCAAACAACTATTCACATTGTTCCTACAAGCTTCTTTCTCTTCTATGTCTGTGTTAACTTAATATCTTTATTAAAGTCAACATGACTTATTACCCTTCGTCCCGATTTATTACTCTATTAACGTTTATTAACCGGACTCAAACATCGTTGATACGGTACCAACTTTGTTCATTGCACATATCTTGTTAACATGCATTACATTCCTAAGTTTCATACCCTATACCTTAGTATAGGTAATATAGGATTAGTCTTAGTACATTTATTGAGTATATAAACTTAACTCAGGTAGGTCTCTAAACAACTGAAGTTTAAAACCTAACTTGGTCAACACTTTTGAATCCGTTAACTCAGAATTTAGAGACCTACCTGAATTCCTACATGTCAGGAATTACATCCTTAATTTGTTCATATAAGAATTCAACACTTTCGAATCCGTTAACTCAAAATTTAGTATTGAGTTTATTTTATATACGTTCGTAAACGTTAATGAGCGTTCAATGCTCGTTTTCTTCGTTCTAAGTCGGAATCCGATGATTCTCGAACCCACAACTCTTAATTACCCTATCTCACGTGTTGACATTGAAAACTAACGTTTCCAAGTCTCACAACAACTTTCGACTACCATTCCGAAATTTCTACGTTTTCGACGTTTAACGTCTATTTCCATAAAATTCGCCATAACTTTGTTACTAATGTTCTCTGAGCCAAATCACATGGAATACTCCATGGATTTCATATCTACATACTAACCAAACAAGATGCATATACTAACGTATTGATGGAGCTCAATTGTTTATCAACAATCGATCTCAACTATCAATATTTTCATGGTTCAAAAACTATATTAAACCTTATTATTTTTATAATCTCATGACTTATAGAGATTGAATCTGTGGTAAGTCATCTTTAAATCCTCACTCATGACATATACCACCCCTTCATGATTCTCTAAAATGAAAGAAAATCTAAAATAGATGGAGATGAAAGGTAAGGATTATACCTTAAGAACTCTTGGTTTTCTTTCTTGGAAAACTTTAATATCAAGATTCCAAAGTGTATGTTTTGCAAGTATATCTCTCTTTCTCTCTCAAATAATCTTGGTTGGCAAGTTAAAAACTCTCAAATAAATTAACCTATCTTCTTATTTATAGAAAACTAGAATGGAGGGCATAATTGTCAAAGAACCATCACCTCCTTACTATTCATGTGTGGTCACCAAGTAAAACACTTGGTGAACAAGCCTTATACTTGGCTTCCACACCAAGGTGGCCGGCCCACCTCCTTTTGTGACATCCCATGGGTTGCCCCATGGGTTTTACCCATTCGGTGACCCACCGGTTTGACACACGGTTCGGTTTTAATGAATTGGGCTTAACTAAATTAACATTGGGCCTTGGTCATTCAAATGATTGGATTAATTAATAATCCAACTCAAATGAATTAGTCATTAAGTCTTAACTTAATTCTATAATACGAATCGTATCACATACGTACAATTTACGTATTATCTCCGTATACTACTCAGATAATAATCGATTGTATTCGTATTTACTCAACGTATTATACATATATAATAAATAGTATCACCAAAGGAAAAACACTTTAACTTTAACCCTAACGCCATTCCTTCTGCGCATATTATTTCCTCCTCGGAAATCAATATACTCAACCCTTAGGTTTTAAGTCCGCAGAAGAAAACTGCGTTTTCCATAAATGAAATATTATCAAATATTCCAACTCATCACGATATTCTATCATTACGTGTTTCCTGGAATTTCAAAATAATTCCCCGAACAGAAACGGATGAATAGTGTTTTTACAGAATTTCTTGGAAAACAATTATTATCGTCTTGGAAATTCCAAACAACAATTTCTAACACGTAGCCAAAATACTAACCCCGTTAGCACATTTTAGGTCATAGAACGACCTTCACATAGCTTACTCACAAAGAAATCAATTAAACTCATTTAATTCACATAATCAAATAAATATTTAATTGTCATAAAATTCCAATTTTCTCGGGCGTTACACTAATTGTAAGAATTAGGAAGGTTAATTATAATTAGTAAATAATACCCTAATGTTCATGTATAAGGTAAATAAAGACCTAATCTAAATAAGGAAACCCTAATTACAAAATTGAGAAACTAAATTTTTATTTTGTATAAATTAACGCTAATTGGAAATCCTACAAATTCTTTATGCTAACCTTAGGGTTAAACCCTAAGGGTCAAACCCTAAGGGATTGCCAAATGACCAAAGTGCCATTAAAATTATATTACAAAAGACCAAAAAAGCCCTTTTTCATTTATTTATTTAGATAACTTGTCAATCTAGCCAAAATGTGGGTTGATAACCAAATAATGTTGGCAAATTGATGTATATCTCAACAAATCAGTCCATTATTGCTAGCAATATCAGATCATTCATTGCACCAATTTATTATATAAGTTATAAGAGAGAGAAAGTAACTAAACTTGGTCCATTTCTTTCCAAAGCTCTCACCAACTCTCTTTCTAACCTACGAAATTTAGTAGTTTATCAGTCCCCAATTAAAGCTCCATGATTACCATTAACAGACCTAGAAGCCAGAATCAAAGCTTGTTCATATAAGGTATAAAGCTAACCCTAGAAATCTGATCATATATGCTATGTTAGATGCGACAACCCCAAAATAGGTCCATCCCATCCAACCCATTCTGAGTCGCCAAATACATGGTACAAAAAACAACTACAACTTTATTACAACAATTGTCGTACAAAATACAACAACATAAATGCTATGAGTTTGATACAAATATATACCAACTTTGACTCATGTCCCAACCTTGGATAACACGTCACAATGACACCTTACATAAAGGTACAGTCAAAAACTGTTTTAGAAATTAGAATCTTTGGAAAGTGCTCAAGGAAACCTTCGTACATGGGAGGCCATGCGTCTAGGTTATGATAGATATCATATGCCCACAGAATTATCCTTGGTTGACCAAATAGACCCCAAAGAAAATGAGAAGATTACTATCATATTCTTTCCAATGGTGAGTCTTCTCTTGACATATCATTATCTCCACTGTCTCTAATTGAGAATTATACTTCAAACAAACACCAATATCATATAGGTAGTGCGCGTAGATATACTCAGCAAGTGGATGAGCAGAACCCTGTCTTATGATGACACGAGGTTGTATGTCATTAGACATCTTGTATGATAGTGGCAAAACACCCTTCCAATGTTGGGCTCACTTAACCCTATTTGATTCACCAAATATAACTACTAAATGATGTATACAACACTTTTCTATACTGCTTAGGGAGAACCTCCACAGCTAGAGACCACCGTTCTATTTCCCCATTACCCTCGCTCGACCCAGCTACACTCTTATTACCTGAAAAGGAATTGTGAAGCAAAAGGGTGAGCACAACTAGCCCAGTAAAGAATATCATGACTAAAGATAATTAAATTATCAATAGCCTTCATCAGTAATAAATCAGAGATTTAGAACATATGGTAGATGATAAAACTTTTCAACCATAGTTGCAGCGGAACGAGCAATCCATTAGAAGAGTCAAATAGACCATAAAGTCTATTATCTTCTCTATTTTAAAAGTCCACCAACAATGTTTTATCCCTGTAACATCAATCAACAATTCCTGTCCACAATCACGTGTATAACTCATAATCGTAATTGTAGTTCTAAATTCCTCTTTGCACCCAGGACGAAGATAATTTTCATCACCTGAAACATCAAAGATCATAGTTATACCAAATCAGAGTCCCTGTGCATAATCATACTAATAAATTCATATTTGCACTACAGGCCAAAGATATTCATTAACAGTTCATCTTTGCACTACAGGCCAAAGATATTCAACAATAGGTCATCTTTGCACTATGGGCTAAAGATATTCAACAACAGTTCATCTTTGCACTACAGGCAAAATAAATTCATCAACAGTTCATCTTTCCAATACATGCCAAAGATATTCATCAACAGTTCATATTTGCACTACAGGCCAAATATATTAATATCTCAAAGAAATATATAATCATTTCAAAATCTATATAAACCATAATTATAACCATGTTGATCAATTCACCTTTGCACTTAAGCTAAAAATATTCAATTGTAAATTCAATGGTCATGATCATACCAGTCAACGATTCAACTTTGCACTACTGGCCAAAGAGAACCCATAGTCATGATCATACAAATAAACTACCCATCTTTACACTCAAGTCAAAGAGAAATTTCTTCACCATAATTATAAAAATGTTATATATGATAATAAAAACAATATGATCAACAACTGTATTTAATTTCAAGAGTAAGATTCATAAATCAACGATAATTTGATCAGAAAAAGAAACCAACTTTGTCGTGAATAGTACCCGTGAATAGTAACTCGTGAATAGTAACTCATGAATAGTAACTCGTGAATAGTAACTCATGAATAGTAACTCGTGAATAAAAATTCATAAATAGTAACTCGTGAATAGTACTATGTATTCATACATAGTAACGTATACGTAAAAAAATGTCATATACATGAATAATGTCGTATACGTGAATAGTACCGTATACGTGAATAGTAAACCTGACACAAAAAGGTAGAACATCCACAATAAAATCCATACCAATATTTCAGTATAATGATAATGAAAGAATAACATCATTATGAAGAAAATAACATCCCTTAATATCCCTTACAATCCTCTACCTCAAAAGAGTAGCACTACTAACTGGATATCGGATATGACGCTGAAGGAATCTTGCACTGATGAATAGGAACTCACCAAGTATCTAAATACTCACAAAATACACTCGATAATCTAGAGAGAAAAAGAGAGAAAACTTATGAATTCTGATGTAATTTTTAATTCTAACTTAGCCCTCTATTTATAGGAAAATGTTAAGACGTCAAGCAGGACTTAACACTCAACTTTGATGGCTTTACTCGCTACTATTCCCACCCACCACATTTGAAAATTCAATTGAGCACATTTCTCACCAACCAAAAGTGGGGCCCACCAATTCTAGAATTTTCCACTAAAATCATTTATAACCTAATTTTTGAATCACCACCTCCTCTTAAAATTCATAACAAATCATTCGCTTCATTTTAATTCGCTCAAAATTTGTGAACATATACTCAACTTATATATGTATAACATATCCAAAAATCACAACGATCCAACTACGATTAAAAAATTATAACTCACACAATAAAGTCAAAGAACAATCGATTTGATCTTTTAATACCTCCAATCCGACAAAAATATCTTGATAAAATACCTCAACAATAATTCTTTCATTTATAACCACATAAATAAATCCATCATTTATATCCACATCAAATAAATATTTCATTATTATATAAATCAATAATTAATTATTCACAAATAATATTACTGAAATCACAATAATGACAATCATTCAGTTCTTGTGGAAAGAGGGGCTTTTGAATAAAATTTCTCCTTCTTGTAGCGCGCAATTAGGTGACCAAACCTCTCCTTGATGAACTTTCTAGACATTGCCAATAATGTTATCTAATAATATTATTCAAATAATATGAATTATTGATTTGATAATGGGAAATACTTAGATGCGATGATAATTATTGAAACAACAATAATATAAAATATCAACGCAGACAATTATTGATTCAATAAAATAAAATATTGAACAGTAATTACTGTAACAATTATTGAGTAGTGCCTTCTCACGTAAGAATCAATAATTGAAAAAATACTGTGCAACTACGCGTATTACTGTATTTTAACCACCAGGTATTCCAACAGTGTTAACGGTAGAAACTATGCCATTATTTATAAAAACTCAAATTTATCGTTTTCTTCACCCTATAATTATTCTGTTATAGGGCCCACAAATGGCTGCGCTGTCGTACGAATATTCCCCGACATAAAGAATATTCCACGACTAAACGAATATTCCCCGACAACAATGAATATTTTATAACCACTTGCGTATTTTGAAAAAAAAAATTCATATATCTCCCTTATCTTTAACTTTTATCAATTTAACAATTTACTGAATATTAATTTTAAGAAAAATTGAATACTTTTATTTCATAACATTCGGGGTCTTACATAGAAGTTACGATTTTGTGTTGTAATATGTTGTAAAAGGTGTTAATCAATGATCTGGGTTGATAGATGTTGGATCCATAACATCTATAAGCTCATATTTGAAGATTTCAAGAATCTGGAAATTTTTATTTTTGTGTCTGACAGTCAAATGTCAGGCCTTATAGATCTTTGTGTGTTTGT
Source organism: Panax ginseng (assembly GCA_020205605.1). NCBI lineage: Eukaryota > Viridiplantae > Streptophyta > Magnoliopsida > Apiales > Araliaceae > Panax > Panax ginseng. The sequence continues at coordinate 35,206,965 of CM035147.1, forward strand.
GTTTTTGGTCGTTTGAATGTTTGAACTTATATTATGGTATGAGATCTTTGATCTGGAACTCGAATCAGGGTCGGATCTGGTGTAAGTTTTAAGTTAGTCATGGTTAAAGGTCGTTGACCGAGCATGACTTTTCAAACCTGGGTAACCCAGAATTTTTCCAGACGCCTGACAACGATTTTGCAGGCGCTTGATCTTGCTTCTGTTAAGTGTTATGATCATGTTGTTGTTATATACTTGTAAACTGGCATGAGTACTACATATAACTTCCTTTATATTAGCCATATACTTAACAAAATTGAATTTAGAGATGGTCAAACATAGGTTGACGAAATTGGTCAAGAACATTTCTGAAAAACCCAGAAATGTTCAAGAACAGTTCCGGGAAGGTACTTTGACCGGCCATGATCTCTTATATGTTTTATTGTTATGATGATCAGTTAATAGATAAAAGTTCCCTGACATCCGGACTACAAGATAGAACCATTACATAATACAAAGTAAACTTGGAAAGCATTGATTTAAAGGCTCAAAGTAGGTACCTTTAATTCTGGAAATTTCAGAAATTGAAGAACTCGCCTGACATGATTTTTGGAGGCTCAGATCTCTTTTGTTTCATGTTGTTTGTTCATGTTTGTGGTTGAAACTTGTAGTCTTGCACGATTACTACAAGATCCGACAAAAAGTATGCCCAGAATCATCACAGTTTAAAAACTATTGATGGTCAAACCGGGTAGCTTGGCCACTGACTTGCATTTCTGGGTTTGGCCCAAAAACGCTCAAGAACACCTATAGCGACAGTTTCGTCGCTATAGGACCCTTTAGCGACAAATATTTTTGGAAATTAATTATTTTAATTAAATAAATAGAAAAAAATAGTTTTAAATTACTAAAAATACATATTAAATTATTAAAAATTATTTAAAGTCTGAAAATTAGTTTTTAATTATTTTAAGTATATTTTATAAATATTTAATATTTTTGAAATATTAATGGTATTTAATTTATTTAATTATAATATTAAATAAATTGTTTAAAAATGATTTAAATACTTGAAAAATCATTTAAAATTATATTATGGTATAAGAAAATATTGTAAGTTATTTTTAATATTTTGTGATTAATTACATTAATAAATTAATATTAATGGTAATTAAGTTATTGAATAAATGAATTAAATAAATTATGAGAAATAGAATTAATGATTTAAAAATTATATAAAAACGATTTAAATGTTATAAAAATATTTGAAGTTATAAAGTATAACTTTTGATATTTTGTCATAAAAAATAATAATATTTTAATATTAATAATATTAGATTTATGTAATAAGTATATTAAATAAATTAGTTTAAAATGATTTTAATATTAAAAAATCATTTTAAGTGAAAATAAATAGTTTAAAAATAATTTAAGTTATAAAATATATTTTTAATATTTAAAGGTAAATTTCATAATTAATTATTATTAATGATATTAAAGTTATTTAATAACTATATTAAATAAATTAGTTTAAAAAAAATTTTAATATTATAAAAATCATTTTAAATAAAAATAAAGTGATTATAGATATTTTAAGTTATAAATATAAATTTTAATATTTAAAGGATAATTTCATTAATAATTTAATATTAATGATTATTAATTTAGTATTAATGATATGAAATTTATTTAATAATTGTATGAAATAAATAGTTTAAAAATGGTTTCATGAATTAAAAATATTTTAAGTTATACGTAATTACTTTTAATATTTTGATGAATGATATATTAATGTTTAAATATTAATGGTAATTATTTAAAAATAATTTTAAATATTTTAAAAATCATTTAAGGGTAATATTAATACTTTAAAATATTTTGAGTTATTATAAATAACTTTAATATTTTGGCAATGGTCTCATTGATAGTTTAATATTAATTAAATATTAATGATAATAGAATTTTTTAATATTTAAGTCATTTAATAATGATTCCGATGTTTGAAAATTCATGATAAATTATAATAAATGTTTTAAAAATTATTATAAGTCATTTAAAAATAATATGACTGATACTTATAGATGTGGAATTACATGATAGAGTCTTAGACTCGATAATTATCCGATAAAGTTGTCGGTACACCGACATGTTTCAGAAATTGATCTGGACTTAGATATTCTGACTATATTAATGTTTGTTTGTGATTCAATGACTGTTGAATATGTGCGACAATGTGATTAGGTTATGTGCTGACTGCAATAAGCAGTATTATGTGTTACGATATGTTATTCTAATCAGTAAAATGATCTTATTACTGATATGTTGTTATACAAAAGATAAAAACTAAGTTGCGTACTATAAGCAGCAGACCATGCAAGTATCCTACCTTTGCATTTCCTTTATGTAATAGACATGAGTAAGAAAGTTTCAGATTTATATTATTATTGTACTAGATTATTAAACCTATTATCGTATATATTATATCCGATCATTGTTTATCAACATGATATTATATTATATAACTCATATATATATTTTATTCGTTAATTTCTAAATATGGTTATACAAGTGTCCTCATTTGGATAATCATTGTAGTTAAACACATGTTGATATATATATATATATATATATATATATATAAGCCGTCTAAGCTATTTGACCAGCGAGACACAAATTTAGAAATATCGTTGAATATGATAAAACCTTTTTGTATCCAATCAAATTGTTTTGGTTCGGATTCCTGACTAAGTATGAACATCCCGATCAAAGGAAAACTTTTATGCGCCCAAGACGAACAGAGTGAACGATAACATCATTCTTGCATGCAGTATTGATCAATATAGGGAACATGGGAACTACAACCTCGCGCCCGTAAGTTATGACGGTTTGCAGATGAAGTTCTGGTAAACCTTATCGAAAATTTAAAACAATGTTCATAATATGTCAACTTAACCCTATGTATAGTTAATACGTAGTTTCAAAAATTTGATATAAAGTTGTTATGTTATTATTATCGGATCAACTTACTTCACAACTATTGAATCGTTATAGAAATGATGCATAAAGAAAACATTTAATTCTTTTAGCTAATTATATTTATAATTGTTATTACTTGTTGGGCACTCAAATGCTCATCCTTGCTTAATTTAAATGTTTTCAGCCAATCGTGATCAACCTGAAGGGTCATGCAGAAACAAAGGAAAAGGAAAGCAAACAAAATAAGATTTTTGGTATTCTATGTATTAGAATGACTTTATTAAGACAATGATAACTATTAAGTATCATGTAAATGAATGTTTAAAGGCCGCGTACCTGGGAGTAGACTCTGATGCATATGTAAATTAAGTTTGATATTCATATCATTCTTATTATTATTAGTATTATTCCGCTCATAGAAATGGTATCGTCAAGCACCGAATTCGGGTTTCAAGTACCTGAATTTGGGGGCATTACAAGTTGGTATCAGAGCTTTAGGGTTAGAAACCTTAGATGGTGTAGACCTTAGGCTATAACCTTAGAATAGAGGGAAACGTTAAAAATATAAATAACTCATATAGAGTTTAAAATGAGATTCATTGGATAAATTCATCGTACAACAAAATAAAAGATAACTTATATAAAACTATTGGTTGTTGTGTGTATAAACTATATGCTAATCAGGATAATTTATGTGTGTAGATGTCAGGTGGAAAAGGCTTATTATATGCTTATAGCATGAAGAAAGATCAAGTCCATACACTCGAGCTAATATCGAAGCCAATAGCTGAAATAGAGGCTCACAATAAAACCAACTCGGATGAGGTGGTTATTTTGGAAAACATAATATCAGATTCGGAAATGGTGGAGCTAACAGATAGTGATTTAGACACCGAAGTTGGAGCTGATCAAGCATCAACGAAAGTGCAGAATTTGAGGAACCAGGTTACCTCTCTGGAAAAGCTGTGGGAAATAGAAAAGCTGCTAAATAGTCAATTGCGAAAAGCCTTAATAGAAACAATGGAAGAACAAGATAAGCTTAAAATCCAAATTGATCAGATGGGAGCTAAAAGCAACATATCGAGTGCAGCTCCGAGCAATAAGGGGAAAAGAAAGATGAAAGACCACGACTTAGGAAAATCCAATAAAAACCAAGGGAAAAAGATATGTTATATTTGCGGCCATGAGGGACATACCTCTCCTCATTTTTCCGACTTTAAGCGAGGTGCATGTTTTATTTGTGGATTGGAAGGTCATTGGGCGAAAGATTGTCCAGAATCAGGAAAAAGGTGTAGGAATAATTATGATTAGTAGTCGATTATATATGTTTGATAATGTGCGTGTGTAATATAATATTCTCAACTTTTGTATTAGTTAAGACTGTAAATCCTGACTTTTATGGTCACAAAGGGATAGCTGATGTTTAAAGCATTATGTGCTAGGTGTAGACACTCGAAGTTTTCTGTACTACTATCACTAACATTGCAGGAGGACAGATTCGTCTTTTAAGAGGGAACCCTGAAAGACAATCCATATCCATATCAGATACTACCGAAAAATTCAACATCAACCCTAGATCATATTCTGGGAGTAACAATTCCGACCTTAGAGATAACCCCGAGGCATACAGATCCAATACCGGAACACACACCGGAGAAGACCGATTAATCTCGGAGATAACCTTGAGAGTATCTAGTCTCAATCCTAACCATGGGAATAGCCGCCAACCTTGGTGATAGCCCCAAGGAATGCAGTTTCGGCGATAACCCCGAAAATGCTTGTTTCAAATGCAATTAGCTTCAATCTCGGCGCTCACAACGAGATATACTGTAACAACCCGTCGATAACATCGGGAAGACAAGAACACCTCAAAGATGAGAATAAGGACCTTCAACAAATTATAGCAATCCAATCTCAACGAAGCCTGAGAAACGTCTGCTTTATCAGCCTAATCCGGCGATAACACCGGTAAGGGGCAACATCGTCATCTCGCCAACGTAATGCCATGCGACGTTGTCTCAACATCTCTACGCAACAATGTTCCGCAAGACTAACCAATCCCGGGTGACTATTGTGCGGGGTAACAGATGAAAGTTGAAGCTTGAAGACCGGAGGGCATCGTCCCATCTTTAATGACTTCATACAAACTCTAATCCCATGACATCGTACAACTCTCGATAACGGCGGTCTGAAATAGGTCCTGTATACCTCAAACGGATGCCCAGATTGCACTTCTTAAAGTTCAAGTGGACATTACAGTGCCCGAGCGCACGTATTTTGAGACGACCCGACCCAAAAATCCCGGGCCCACCCGGGTTGCCTCTGGTACACCTGTGGCTAAATCGTCTATAAATAGAGGGCTTGGGATGCCCATTTTACAATTGAAAACAGCGAGGAAGCCCTGCCCAATTTGCTCTGCACTCACCCCATGCAGTGTACTTTCTCATTTTAAACACCTGTGAGCTCATATATAGCCTCTTTTGTACCTACAAAAGCCAATGTTTACCCACTTTAAAGATATAGAAGTCTTCTTTGGCAGTCAACTGTAAAACTTCTCACACACTTTAGAGTCTTTCTCTTCATCTCTGCACACACCCTTCTTCACGTTGAGAGTCGTGTTACGCACATTTGCCCGGACTTTGGTCCATGGTTTTGTTTCAGCTTGTATATATATTAACTGTGTGTCGAACTTTGATCGATGAGCCTAGACTTCGGTCTGGAGCGTTTATTTGCTTTAATATATATATATATATATATATATTAACTGTGTGTCGAACTTTGTTCGATGAGCCTAGACTTCGGTCTGGAGCGTTTACTCGCTTATATATATATATATATATATATATTTATATATATATGAACTGTGGTCGGACTCTATTCGATGAGCCTAGATTTTACATCTGGTGCGTTTACTCTGCTTTTATATATATATTTATATATATGAACTGTTGTCAAACTCTGTTCGATGAGCCTGGATTTTACATCCAGTGCATTTATTGCTTATATATATATATATTCGTCCTTCTTGGAGTTTCCTTCGTGGCAGTTGATCGCTTTTACAACTTTATTTACATTTCGTCCCGCCTGGAGTTTCCTTCGTGGTGGTTGACCATATTCTGACTTTATTTATGTTTTGTCCTTTGGAGTTTCCTCAAGTGGCGGTTGATAACTTTTAACGACTTTATTTACATTTCGATCCCCCATGGAGGTGCTTCGTGGTTGGTGATCATGTATGTATATATATATATTTACAGCTTTTATATATATACCTACTTACTACTTTCATACAAATTGCAGTATCATGTGATCATATTCCCTCGTCACTTTCAGAAAATGAAATGCTGGAAGACAAAGTGACAAAGAGAGCAAATTCCAAGGCCCGTCGGGATTTTTCCAACAAAAGGGAATTCACCTATTTGGGCCAACCTATGGAGGAAATCCTTCATATGTTAATCAATGAAGGAAGGATTAGTTCGCTTCTACCTCAAATCAACCCCCGTTAAGGACGGTACAACTCCGATGGAGTATGTCAATATCACTCCCAGTCTCACGATCACAACAAAGAAGAATGCTCGGCACTCCGCCACCTTATTCAAAATCTAATTGACAGTGGTGTCCTGCAATTAGCAGACGACGATACTGTGTTACGTACAAGTGAGAATACAGGTCCTACTAAGTGGAAGAGTGTGGTAGCCGTCATATCCACTGAAGCAGATAGGATTAATCAATCGCTCACAATGCCAACAATTCAACTCAGGGGAAGCAACAATCCTTTGAAAGTGGCCGCTCCCAAGCCAATCAACTTGCCGTACAGAGCACAATATCCTATTGTTAGCTTGCGTAAAGTCCGTGGAATTATGGAGAAGGTGAAGGATCCACCTCACATACAATTGCTACAGTGTCAAAGGAAAATCCATTGTATCTTCCCCAACGGGTGATGAAGCCTACCATTAAATCAAAGGGGAAAATACCTATGGAGAAAATTGAAAAATTCCTCCGCACTATGGGCCATAACGAAGCCACGGTGGTTTTAAGCATAAAGGAAGCTCCACAACAAATATCAATTTTGGACTTGGTCCTAACTTCCGAGAATCACCGGAGGGCCCGAGGGGACCGGTCATTGCAAATCGTTGCACATTGCGGTCTTGTCCTCCGGATACATGATAGTTGGAGTATTGATAGATGGAGGTTCCTCTCTAAATATCTGTCCATATGCTACCTTGGTGAAGATGAATATTAATCTCAACAGAATTCAGAGTAGCCATACTATCATCAAAGCTTTTGATGGAGCCCGGCGAAATTCGGTCGAAGTAATTGAGCTGCCAATCGAAATTGGTCCTCACACATTCTACGTATCCTTCCATGTGCTCAAAATAGATTCAGGATTCAACCTGCTCTTGGGACGACCATGGATTCACATGGCAGGGGCAGTCCCCTCCCTCTTGACCAACAGTTGAAATACATTATCAACAATAGCTTGGTCACGGTCAATGCTGAACCAGAGATTCCTCAGCACGAAGACATACCATTCATCAATGCCAATGCAGATGTGGAACCAGTCAGTTTTCATGCTTTTGAAATAAGCAATACCCAATACCATGCTATTGGAACGCCATTGACCGAACCCAAGATTTCTGCCGAGGTAATGTCGGCTACCCAAGAAATGATGGCATTGGGTCATAAACCGGGACTAGGGCTGGGTAAAGAATGCCAGGGTATCAAATACCCAATTCAATTAACCAAGCAAACTGGAACAGCTGGACTAGGCTATTCTTCTAGTTCTAGTCATAGGAATCCTCAAAAGCATCAACAGATTCCTTCAGCTTCAACCATGCGGCGTTTATCTTCGCCTTTAAACTATGAGTTCGCACAACCTCCTGTAAAGGTGCCAGCTAATGTAATGGCTATGTTATTTCCCAAGCCGATGCCGGTAAAGGAGAAAGAAGTCTTTGTTCCAAATCCTGCAGTGGAAGAAGAGGAACAAAGAATTAAGCAAGACGTCATTCGAATGATGTCAGGCATACGCATCATCGTTCATGATGAACATACCAATAGATACACCCCAGACGATGATTGCCCAGATGTAATGGCCATCATTCGGGACAAGGAGGATGATGACAATCCCTCCATCACTGCGGTCCACCTGGACTTTACCCTTACCAATTGGAGCAGTATTCCTTGCATTGGTCGACAAGGGTAAAATGGGCAGAACTCTTTCTGCCCTGTAGATATAATAACTGCTTACTTTTCTGTACAGTACTAGCAATTTATTTTTCCAATATATGCTAACAATGTGTATGATCAACACATTTCATATATACTAAGTGAAAGCATATTTTATTTCAGGACTCTGAATTTAGATGTGCCTGTACTTGCTAATATGGTGCCTCTTCTCCACAAGGATTATACCTTTGATGTAGAGATGAATTCAGCCTTGATGGATATACAGGATGACATTGAGGTGCCTTTAGAAATTCAAGAATGGGTTAAAGACAAACCTAAACCCAACCTTGACCAAACCACTTCTTTCAATCTCAGAACCTTAGAAAGCCCTAAGTTAATCCAGTTGGTTCGCACCTTACCCTGCACCAACAGAATGACATGGTTACGCTTACTAACCCAATTCCGGGATGTGTTTGCATGGTCTCATGAAGACATGGTGGGTTTGTCCAACGACATTGTCCTTCATCGCCTTCCCATTAAAGAGGATTTAAGCCGATCAAAGCAAAAGCTCAAAGCGATTGAAACCCGAGTGGAGTTTAAAGGTGAAAGAAGAAATTGTGAAACAATTTCAAGTCGCATCATCATGGTGTCTACATATCCCGAGTGGATATCCAACATTGTGCCCGTGCCTAAACCTGGAGGGAAGGTACGAGTTTATGTGGATTACCGGACTTGAACAAAGCCCCGCTTAAAAGATAGCTTTCCGTGCCATTTATCCACATTCTCATTGACAATCTTTAAGTAATACGACATACGCTCCTTTCTTTGATTGCTTTGTGGGGTATCATCAGATCATGGTTGCTGAGGAAGATCGTGAGAAGACTACTTTCATCACGCCTTGGGGAACCTTTTGCTATAGAAGGTTGTCATTCGACCTTATCAATGTCAGAGCCACCTATCAACGAGCTATGATGGCTCTTTTCCAAGATTTAATGCACAAAGAGATTAAGATCTACGTGGATGACATTATTGTCAAGTCCCGGAAGGAGGATGACCATATAGACCTTCTCAAGAAGTTGTTCAACAGGTTGTGTAAGTACAACTTGAAGTTGAATCCAGCTAAATGTGCCTTTGGTGTTAAATCAGGCAAGTTGCTAGGATTTCTAGTCAGTCACAAGGGGATTGAGCTGGATCCTGCCAAAATCCAAACCATCACAGAAATGCCCATTCCTCAAATAGAGAAGGAAATACGGGGATTTTTGGGAAGAATCAACTTCATTAGCAGGTTTATCTCCCAACTCACAGCAACCTGTGAGCCAATCTTCAAGCTATTAAGGAAGAACTCCTCCATGAAATGGAATGATGAGTTTCAAAATGCCTTCCTCACAATCAAGAAATAGCTAGTCAAAGCTCCCATTTTGGTACCACCCAGGGATGATGTTCCCTATTTATGTACCTGTCCATAAGTGACAATGCCATGGGCTGCATGCTGGGACAGAAGGATGATAGAGGCCAAGAACGAGCTATCTATTACCTCAACAAAAGGTTCAGCAGTAGTGAACATAAGTACATTCTGATTGAAAAGACTTGTTGTGCTTTAGCATAGGCTTCCGTGAGGTTACAACATTACCTCAATGGTCACACAACCCATCTCATATCCCACATGGATCCCCTCAAGTACGTGTTCAATAAACCCATGTTAAATTGTCGGCTGTCCAGATGGTAGTTGATCCTACAACAATTTGACATCATATATGTGACTCAAAAGTCCATCAAAGGTCAAGGAATTGCGGATCAACTAGTCGCCGCACCTTCAGGGGATTTCAAACCCTTGGAAACATATTTCCCAAATTAAGGAGTAATGACAGTGCAACAACACCATCAGTACGATACGCGCCAATCATGGAAGATGTATTTTGATGGAGCGGTTAATATGGAAGGTTTTGGAGCTGGAGTAGTTCTAGTATCTGGTACGAGGGAGTAGTATCCCATCGCCGTCAAATTGCAGTTTGTCATCACCAACAATACGGCTAAGTATGAAGGCTATCTCATAGGGCTAAAACTTTCCCGTTCCATAGGCATCAGGCGGTTAACTGTCTTTGGAGATTTAGAGTTGGTAATCAGACAATCCACCGGAATCTATCAAACCAAAGAACTACATTTGTTGCCTTACCATCGGCAGGTTTTGAAGATGGTTTTGGAGTTTGAAGAAATCTCCTTTGTACACATTCCTCGTAATAGGAATGACTTTGCGGATGCGTTAGCAACTTTGGCCTCCTTTATTCACATATTAGATAAGGAACACTTGCTAAGCGTCACAATTTCCCTGCACAAGGTCCCAACCTATAGGAATTACAATGGAGAAGTATTGGATGAGCTACCTCCCATCCAACATCCTTGGTATCAGCATATCAAGGAATATCTACGAGATAGATCTACACCCGTGGAAGCGAGCCCGACTGAGAAAAGGCGGATCCATCGACTTGCTATGAAATTCTATCTGAGTGGAGATGCGCTCTACAAAAGAGATGCAGGAATAGGTCTCCTCAGATGTTTAGACAAAGATCAAGCCCAAAGGCTTATGGATGAAATCCATGGCAGAGTCTGTGACCCCCACATGAGTGGCCCCCTCCTTGTCAAGAAAGTCCTCAGGACGGGACATTATTGGCTATCTCTCAAAGCTGATTGCGATGACCACGTCAGGAGATGCTTACAGTGCCAGATTCATGGGAATGCTATACACGCCTGAAATTTAAATAGATACACTTAGAAGGGGGGGGGGTTGAATAAGTGCAGGCACAAACTATGTTCAATTTTTATTTTTAATGCAGCAAGCTGGATTACCAAATTAGGATATTATTGAGTTAGCTGATTATACTAAGGTAGGCAGCTAGATAGAAAAGAAAAATAGACTCACAGAAAGCAATCACACCAACACCAAAATTTTTACGTGGTTCAACTACTACCCTCTAGAATAGTAGTCTAGTCCAAGAACAATACCAACTAGTATTGGAGACTCACTTTTATTAAACTCTTCCAATTACAATACAAGTTCCAATAACCTGAACACTTGTGTTCCCTGTGCACCTATGCACACTTAAGCACCTATGCTTTCTTTATACTTGATTGTAAGAAATCAGCAATTCAAGACAGATTTATATGTAATATTTACTGAGATAGGAAATGAAAAATACACACTAGAGGTCTAATGATCAAGCAATATATTACTCACCAACTCAGGGCTCTAGTATAAAATGATATGCAAGATGAATGTTACCGGAATATTTTAGCAGCAACAACTTTGTTAATCAATGTCTATCTCAATGAAAAACAATCTCGTATCTTGTAAGCTTATCAGTTTATGTGTATGTTTTTCGTGTCTGTATTTGTTAAAGAGCTCAGTTTATATAGACGTCTCCCAAATAGTTCCGTTGCTAACATTTTACATGAATCTTAATGTCCTTCGTGAATCATGATATACTTAATCTGTTTTCCATCACAGAGATTCTGAGATATCATGCTATCAGTGACTTTCGGCTAAATGATTTCTATTTGCGGATTTCTACGGTCCAATTTCTAAAATGCCGAAAGTCAACTTCTAGGATTACCATAAATATTCGCTGGCATGTTCCCATATTACTGAGCATTCATTGGGCCGTTAGATTTGGCCAATTGGATTTCTTAAATCATGACCCATGATTTCTGCAGAGTCTGTTGATACACGCACCTAAATTAATTTCCTAGAATTAAGATGCTTAATTTATGAGCATGATCTGTGCAGCGTGAATTAATAGAGAATCTATAATGTCATTGATTTATGCTTACCTTTTATACCTGCTGGCCGGTGTCCACATCTAACTATATATTTTCGCCCAAGTGAATCACTAGAATTTATGGGGAGAGATTTATGGAGCATGATTACTGCTATATAATTTGTGGAAAATTATTCAATCAACTTGTTTCTTTAGTCAGTTCGCATGATTTAAGATATGTCAAGATGATTGTATGATATTTACTAAAATCAATGGGATACCGACCCATTATATTAGTGCAAGTGACTTAGCACGTGGTACTAAGTGTGAGAATGCAATTTATGTAATGCACATGTCCAAGAGCCTTATTTTGGAAAACAATAAATGCTAAGATCTTACATATATTCCTAGGACTCAAATTTGCTTTTCTTTATTCAAGGATGTCTTGGCTTTGTAATTTCTTCCTTGATGTTTTCTGAAGTTCCATATCTTTCCCTGAAATAATATAGACTTGATTCGAAATAATCGAGTCATCATCAAAACATGGAGTGTGACATAAGTCAAAATCTCACCCTTTTTGATGATGACAACACAATAAATATAGCTCCCCCTAAGACAATGCACTTCAGGAGAGTTATGGCTCCCCCTTAGTTCATGCATACCATGTACTGCATATGTGCAGTATTTTGATCAACCCTGCAAGTACTGGTTAGGCCTCAACACGTTAAGTAAAAAATGCAGTAATGAAAAACATCCATCATCCATCAAATAACAAGTTTAAAACTAATAGTCTTAATAGCAAAAATTTTTAAACCATAGTCAAAACAATTGTCTTTGGGGCAGGGGAAGGTTTAAACTTTAAACTGGAAGTCTTCTCCCCCTTTGGCATCCATCAAAAAGGAGGGTCGGGAATGCCAAAAAGGGAAAGTGAAACTAAGAGTTGACCTCCTCAAGGTTGACATGATTGGCCTCGCGAGCTGTGAAGTAGGGGCGGTCAAGTCGGCGGTGCATGATCTCTTCCAAGGACATGGTATTGGAAAAATGGGGTGGGCGAGCAATGAAGGTGGGAGGAGGTAAGGGCAGATTCAGAAAGTCGCCTTGATATTCAGCCATCCAATTGCATTGGGGCCATTCGGGTATGCGCGCTTTGATTTGGTCTGCTTGCAGTTCCTCACTCAGGTCATTCATGCGTCGCTCGGTGAACCAGCCCAGAGTCCCAACTTGGTTGCTGATGAACTTGAGTTAACATGGCCTGGAGATCATTACACCGAATTGACAGTTTTCCTTTTTTAAGAACCGAGAGACGGAGTTGGATGTCTTTGACATCCGAAGTGATTTGGGCTTGATTATCTGCTATTGTGTGAAGGAGAGTCAAAATTTTAGGGGAAGGAGGCAGGGAGATAGGAGGTATGGGTTTAGGTGTATCAGGAACCAGACGGATGAATTTTCCCTTAAGCAAGGTGAGATGAGCCCCTTTGAGATAGTTTGAGTCTATGGAATCAGTTAAGGTGATACAACCTTCATCATCGAGTGGGATTTGGAAATGAGTGAAGAGTTTAGTAAGTAAACAACTGTAAGGCAGACATTTTTTGGAGTGTTTAACGCAATGGATCATGTGTTTTAGCATTATGAGGGAGAAGTTAAAAGGCTGGCCAGTCATTATTAATGCCACGAGGACTAAATCTTGATACGTGAAGTCTGCTCCACCACCAAGATGGGGGAGGAGATTATAGCGTAAGAGTTTGTGAAGGACAATGGCAAGGGGGGACACTTCGATGGTTTTTGGAAGAGTGACAGAGGAGACTGTTGGGTCATCCAACACAATGCAAAGCTGGACTAAGGGAGACAAGGGAGTAGAGATTGTTCCTTTGAGAGTAAAGGGGAAGTCACCGGTGTAAGGAATGGATAGAATACTACCTAAGTCCATGGCTGTAAAAAACAGAGATTTCCCTTTCACAAAGGAGGTGTAGCAATCACCATTGTTCTCAAGATTTGTATAAAACTGTTGGACTAATTTTGGATAAGCGACCGAAGGAGGAGTGCTTAAAGAGGATAGACCACATGACTCAAAAAGGCGGTGCAGGGGTGAGTTTTGATAGTAAAACATGTCTATTGATTTTTCATAGACAAAGGTTTTGTGACATATGGATGACTTAAACCTAAGTTCAAAGTTGTGACCTCTAAAAAAATCATCAGGGATATCATGCAGTGAGACAGGGATAGGGTTTACCGTCAGAGGAGGAGAGCTACAGGACGGATCCTTGATTATTCTTCGTTTAGTGACCGTGGAGGTCCCAATCGGTGGAGGAGAAGGTAGACTAGCCTCAGATTCAGCCGGAGAGGAGTCGCCTGAGATGGTTTGGACCGATGACTGCTTCCTTTTCAGACGTCGAGAAGTAGTGGGATGAAGGGGTTGCGACGGTAGAGATATCTCGCCCTCTGAGTCGTCATGTATTTGTCTGGTTCGTCGTGTTTTCATCTTTGTGGTTGGGGTTAGGGAGACGGGAAAGAATGTGATGAGGCAGACGACGAAGAGAGGGATAACTTGAATTAGTAAAGTAGAGTTTCACCTTTTAAAGGACGTGTGTTACCGAGATTTTGGAAGTCGTGATGTCGTGTCTTGGGAATGAAGATCTTAGGCAGATTCAATGAACGTCATTATGGCCTATAGATATGTCGTGACTGTCTACTTTCCTTAAGTCATGCAGATTGTGTATATATCAGACACATCCCTAGTTCTCTTCTTAATGTATAGAACCGGTCTTCTCCTAAAGGTTTTGTAAAGATATCTGCTAATTGATGTTCAGTAGGAATGAATATTAATCTTATTAAACCTTTGGACACATTGTCTGTAAGAAAATGGTGACGTACTTCTATGTGTTTTGTGCGGGAATGTAGTACTGGATTTTTTGAAATATCTATGGTGCTAGTATTATCACAGTATATGGGCACACTTTCATAAGTAATATCAAAGTCACACAATGTTTGACGCATCCATAAGATTTGGGAACAACAACTTCCTGCTGCTAAGTATTCCCCCTCTGTAGTGGATAGAGCAACTGACGTCTATTTCTTGCTATGCCATGAGACAAGACTTTGGCCCAAAAATGTACATCCACCGCTTGTGCTTTTTCTATCTATTTGACAGCCTGAATAGTCAGCATCTGAATTGCCCATTAGATCAAAATTATCGCATGTTGGGTAGAACAATCCTAAATTTGTCGTATTACCACTCAAATATTTAAAATTAGTTTAATAGCACATAAAGTGAGATTCTTTGGGTTTGGCACGAAACCAGAGCACATAAAAGCATTAATGAGATTATATCGTGTCTAGAAGCGCTTAAATAAAGTAGGGATCCAATCATACCTCTGTATTTTGTTACCTCTACATCCATACCTTTCTCATCTGCTGTGAGTTTTATTGATGTACTCATTGGTGTGGACTTTGTGTTTGAATTGTCAAATTCGAATCTCTTTAGTAACTCTTTTGTATACTTGGTTTGATGAATGAATATCCCTTCATGATTTTGCTTAATTTGAAGGCCCGGAAAGTAGTTGAGTTCTCCCATCAAACTCATGTCAAATTCCTTATGCATGCATTTGGAAAACCACTCACAAAGGGAATTATTAGTAGCACCAAATATTATATCATCTACATATATTTTTACAATAATAATATCTTTACTTTGACGTTTAATAAACAGAGTGGAGTCGATTTTACCTCGTATGAACCCATTTGATAAGAGAAACTTACTTAATCTTTCGTACCAAGCCCTTGGGGCTTGTTTGAGTCCATAGAGTGCCTTCTTAAGTTTGTATACGTAATGTGGGAACTTGTCATGCTCAAATCCAGGTGGCTGTTTTATATATACTTCCTCATTTATGTATCCGTTGAGAAAAACACTTTTAACGTCCATTTGGTGTAGCTTGAACTTTCTGAAACAGGCGAATGCTAGTAGGATACGAATAGACTCCAAGCGAGCTACTGGAGCAAATGTTTCTTCATAGTCTATTCCTTCTTGTTGATTATATCCTTGAGCAACTAATCTCGCTTTGTTTCTCGTAATTGCTCCGTATTCGTCAAGCTTGTTTTTGAATACCCATTTAGTTCCGATAATGGACACATCTTTTGGAGCAGGCATCAATTCCCATACTTGACATCTTTCAAATTGTTGAAGCTCTTCTTGCATAGCTAAAAGCCAGCTCTCATCGAGTATGGCTTCTTTGGCGTTCTTTGGCTCAATTTGGGATAGGAATGCTGTGAAAGCACACATGTTTGGTGCTTTTCTTCTTGTTATAACTCTGTCGTTTATGTTTCCAATAATGTTCTCAGGTGGATGGTTTTTGATATATCTTGCTGACTTTGGAAGTTGAATATCATGTATGACTTCTTCAGTAGATTCAGAATTGTGGTCTTGTTGTTCATCCATTTCAGCTGGCTGGATATGCTCCTGATTCTCATATTCAGCTTGCTGGATAGAGTCTAGGTCCTGCTGCTCTTCTATTTCCTCTTCCTGGATTGACTCCATGATCTTGTTATTTTTCTTTATCTGGTAGGCTGGATTGGCAGCAGTTTCTAATTCTCCTGCATCTTCTTCTTTTTCATGTTTTTAGCTATGAATGACGTTCTTACTTGTTTTCCAAGTTGAAAAGGTTCGCAGATACCTTTCTTTTCGAAATTCATTTTGGGTAATACTCTTACTAGGTTCTTTGTTGACAACTTCTTGATTAGATCCATATGAACATGTCCCATCCTTCTATGCCATAGATTTGCTTCATCTTGAATGGTTACAAGACATAACTCTTCTTCCTGTTTGTCAAAATCAAGCGTATATATATTCCCTTCCCTTTGGGCAACTAGAGCAGCTTTGTTAGTACCATGTGAAATTGTACATTTATCTTTTTCAAACTTTACTTGATGACCATTATCCATTAATTGACTAACACTGATAAGATTGAATTATAGACCATTAACAAGATGAACATTATTAATGTTGACCTTACCATTACCGATTTTACCTTTTCCAATTATTTCGCATGATCAATTATCAACGAATGTAACAGTTCCATGTTTCTTGTTGACATTTAGTTTCACGAACTTAGATTTGTCTCCCATCATATGGCGTGAACATCCGCTATCAAGGATCCACTTTTGAGAAGATACTTTGGCTTTAAGGCAAATCTGTATGAGAGAGATACAATTTATATTTTTGGTACCCATATCTTTTTGGGTCCACTTGTGTTAGTTGACATCAAATCACTTTTCTTAATCCATACGGTTTTACTTAAATTTTTCTTTCTTGAGCAGTTTATCTCTAGGTGTCCTTTAATGCCACATTTTTTGCAAGACGTAAAAGGTGTGCAGTAATTCAATTTGAATGATGATTTAGATTTTATCATTTCAACTTCTTTCCTATGAGTTGAGTACCGTAGCCTATGCCTTGTTTATTATAATCGGGTCTTTGTTTTCCTAGCATAACATTTAAGTTTTCTTCCCCATGAACGAATTTAGCTAGAGAGGTTTTTAAAGACTTTATTTCCTTCTGTAGGTTATTAGTCGGAGGAGTTTTATTACTAGATTCATCGCCAAAAGCATCAATGCACACATCTCTCATCTCTATCTCCTTCTTTAATTTTTCAACTTCATTATTTAGATGTTTAACCTTGTTAAACAATATTTTATTGAAATTTTCTAAATAATCATTTTTTGCTGATAAAATCTTTTCCTCATTCGTGTGTGTAGATTTTTCAAAATCATTCTTTTCATCTATGAGTGCCTCCACTTCGCTCATTCGTGTGTTTACTAGATCTTTTAAGTACATGTTTTTTTCTTTTAATTTTTCATTTTCTTGTTTCAAAGTAATACTATCATAAAGAGGTACCTTACTAGATTCACCTTCAATTCCCATAAATCATATTTGCGCTAGTTCATCGTTTGCATTTATTTCCACTTCGAATTCTTCATCATCACTCCATGTTAGAAATGCTTTGTGCTTTTTGAACTCATTGTTGCCTTGCTTTCCTTTATTTTTTAGTTGGAAGCAATCCTTTTGAAATGACCTGGTCGTCCACACTCGAAACATGTTTCCTCGGTTGGCTTTGGTTTGTATTTGTTTGTGTTGAAAGTATTTTTCTGTTGATTCTTCCTTTGAAGTAGCCCCTTAATTCTCCTTCACATCATGGCTATTTCATCATCCGAGTTATTTTTGAGTTCTTCTTCAATTCCTGCATTTAGAGCTAACACTTTCTTTCGAGGAACTTCTTCCTCGTCATCATATATTTTCAATTGATGTTCATATTCTTCTAGTTCACCAAAGAGAGTTAATGTATCCATAGAAGAAATATTGAGGGAATCTTGAAGAGTGGTAATTTTAGATGCAACACTTTTGGGCATGGCTCGAAGTAGCTTACGATTGATTTCACTTTGTGGGATTGTCTTGTTAAGTAGCTTTAAGGAATTTAACAGTACTAGAAATCGTGCTTGGGCCATTTTGATCGTTTCCTCTTTTTCCAGTTTGAACAATTCGTAGTCATGCATGAGCATACTTAGCTTGACTTCTCGTACTTTAGACGTTCCTTCATGACTTACAACTAAGGTGTCCCAAATCTCTTTTGATGTGTTACATGATGACACTTTATCTATTTCGGATTGCACCATGCCGATGAGGAGAGTGTTCATTGCCTTTGAATCATATGACAACATGTAAGTTTCGGTTGAGTCCATCTCGAGTAGAGTTTTTGGAGTACCATCATCTTTCCTTGGGATTATCGGTCCATTCTCTACCACCCACCATTCCCATGGGTCTCGTTTTAGATAAATCCTCATCCGAAATTTCCAGAAGTTATAGTTTTCAGTTCCAAAGAGTAGTGGAGGTCAGTTTGTTGATTGTCCCTCGTGATGAGCGCTTCCAAGTTGTGCCATGTCAGAATCTTTCCCTACAAGTCACTTTTAAGACCAAGATAAGTAGAGCCAAGCTCTGATACCAAATGAAATTTAAATAGATACACTTAGAAGGGGGGTTGAATAAGTGTCGGCACAAACTATGTTCAATTTTTATTTTTAATGCAGCAAGCTGGATTACCAAATTAGGATATTATTGAGTTAGCTGATTTTACTAAGGCAGGCAGCTGGATAGAAAAGAAAAATAGACTCACAGAAAGCAATCACACCAACACCGGAATTTTTACGTGGTTCAACTACTACCCTCTAGAATAGTAGTCTAGTCCACGTCCAATACCAACTAGTATTGGAGACTCACTTTTATTAAACTCTTCCAATTACAATACAAGTTCCAATAACCTGAACACTTGTATTCCCTGTGCACCTATGCACACTTAAGCACCTATGCTTTCTTTATACTTGATGTAAGAAATCAACAATTCAAGACAGATTTATATGTAATATTTACTGAGATAGAAAATGAAAAATACACACTAGAGGTCTAATGATCAAGAAATATATTACTCACCAACTCAAGGCTCTAGTATGAAATGATATGCAAGATGAATGTTACCGGAATATTTTAGCAGCAACAACTCTGTTAATCAATGTCTATCTCAATGAAAAACAATCTCGTATCGTGTAAGCTTATCAGTTTCTATGTATGTTTTTCATGTCTGTATTTGTTAAAGAGCTTAGTTTATATAGACGTCTCCCAAATAGTTCCGTTGCAAACATTTTGCATGAATCTTAATGTCCTTCATGAATCATGATATACTTAATTTATTTTCCATCACAGAGATTCTGAGATATCATGCTATCAGTGACTTTCGGCTAAATGATTTCTATTTGCAGATTTCTACGGTCCAATTTCTAAAATTCCGGAAGTTAACTTCTAGGATTACCATAAATATTCGCTGGCATGTTCCCATATTACTGAGCATTCATTGGGCCGTTAGATTTGGCCAATTGGATTTCTCAAATCATGACCCATGATTTCTGCAGAGTCTGTTGATACACGCACCTAAATTAATTTCCTAGAATTAAGATGCTTAATTTATGAGCATGATCTGTGCAGCGTGAATTAATAGAGAATCTATAATGTCATTGATTTATGATTACCTTTTATACCTGCTGGCCGGTGTCCACATCTAACCATATATTTTCGCCCATGTGAATCACTAGAATTTATGGGGCGAGATTTATGGAGCATGATTACTGCTATATAATTTGTGGAAAATTATTCAATCAACTCGTTTCTTTAGTCAGTTCGCATGATTTAAGATATGTCAAGATGATTGTATGATATTTACTAAAATCAATGGGATACCGGCCCATGTATATTAGTGCAAGTGACTTAGCACGTGGTACTAAGTGTGAGAATGCAATTTATGTAATGCACATATCCTAGAGCTTTATTTTGGAAAGCAATAAATGCTAAGATCTTACATATATTCCTAGGACTCAAATTTACTTTTCTTTCTTCAAGGATGTCTTGGCTTTGTAACTTCTTCCTTGACGTTTTCTGAAGTTCCATATCTTTCCCTGAAATAATATAGCCTTGATTAGAAATAATCGAGTCATCATCAAAACATGGAGTGTGACATAAGTCAACAACGCCCCTCCAAAGGAACTTCACAATATGAGTTCACCTTGGCCCTTCTCAATGTGGGGAATGGACGTTATCGGGCCCATTGAGCCTAAAGCCAGTAATGGTCATCGATTTATCTTCACCATGATCGACTACTTCACCAAGTGGGTAGAAGCAGCCTCCTTCCCCAGGGTTACTAAATAAGTCATCGTTGCTTTCATCAGAAACAATATCGTTTGTTGATATGGACAACCAGAGGTGATTATGTCAGACAATGCCAAGAACCTCAACAACAAAATGATGGAGGAATTATGCAGTAAATTCCACATCAAACATCTTAACTCTGTCATCTATCGTCCAAAGATGAACGGTGCTATTGAAGCGGCTAACAAAAACATCAAGACGATTATGCAAAAGATGTCCGCCAACCACAAAGATTGGCCTGACCTATTGCCTCTGACTTTGTTAGCATACAGAAACTCAATGCGCACTTCCACTGGGGCAACGCCGTATGTATTAACCTATGGGATGGAAGCAGTACTCCCGATAGAAGTTGAAATGGAATCCCTTAGAGTGTTGATAGACGCTCAGCTGGATGAAGACCAATGGGTACAAGACATGTATCACCAATTGTCTCTAATAGACGAAAGACGAACCGCGGCTATCTTCCATGGTCAGTTATATCAACAAAGGGTCGCCAGATCCTACAACAAAAAAGTTTGGCTACGGAAGTTTAAACAACATGACTTGGTTTTGAAGAAAATCCTTGACAACCAAGATCAATCTAAGGGAAAATTCGCTCCTAACTGGGAAGGCCCATTTATTGTCAAGGAAGTATTGACAGGAGGTGCTCTCAGATTACAAGAAATGGACGACGATGAATTTCCACAACTCATCAACTCAGACACCGTGAAACGGTACTATGTCTGAAGTAATTCGCAAACACCCTTGTGTGGAACCATCAGGTCACCAGTCATTCTGGGTTTTCTTTAACCCTTTACCACATACAACTCTTCTACACTTTGCCCCTCAAGGAAACATACTTTTCGAAGCCAGCAGCCTGGCTCTCTCTCTTGCGTTCCTACGACTTAGGTCATCCCACTGCGGATCGAACCTCCTGCGTTCGCAGTTTGGCTACCCATACATGGGATCAAACTTCTCCTACCTGCAGTTTATCCTCAACCTAGGATTAAACTTTTTCCTCCCCGCACTCTGACCTGCACATGGGATTACGCTTTTCATCTCGCCCTGAGGGGTAAACTACGTCGACCTGATCTCCTCTTCAATAGGAGTATGTAGGCAACCATTTTATATGGCTCGTTCGCAATAAAACAAAAACAACAAAAACATTTCTACCCTTACAAAAACAAAAACAACAAAAACATTCCTACACCATTTATACCGTATACATCGTTGAACCTCTTACACCAGGTTCGAACTACGCAGAGCTGATCTCCTCTTCAATAGGAGTACGTAGGCAGCCATTCATGGTTTGGTCTCACCCCCTACCAAAACACAAACCCTTGTCAGTTGGTACTGGGATCAAACATCAATCCATTACATTTCATTGGCTTCAGACCAAAGGGATGGAATTACCTGAACTCCTCCTAAATAGGAGATTCGGTGACCATCTAAGTCATGCACATACCTTGAAGAAAACACCAATCCATAAGAGATGGAATTAACTAGGCTTCTCCTAAATAGAAGTATTGGCGACCATCTGTGGTGCGGTCAATCTCAGAGAGGAGAGCCACACTCCTCTCCACATTTCCATACAGAAACCAGTCCCAAGAAACCAAAGATGGTAGGGATACATAGAGATCGATGATCCATTCTGAACTATCCAGAGCCAACTCAATGTCCATCCACCTGGGAGGAATTCAGAATACATGAAGATCACAAGCCCTGAAGCAGCAGGCAAAATATCAAGCAAGTAGCAAGACATATCTAAAAGGGAAGTGATCCAAAAATATATTTCCCTGTCATATATATAATGTTGTTTGATATATACAATGTAAACTGTACATGACAAAATGGCTAAGCTAGTCCATGCAGTAAATACAAGCTCATCTACAAGTCGTAGTATATGCGAGCTAACAAGCCCAACATGGCGTCCCTCTCGTAAGAAGAAGGGCTAAGCCGTGGTCTCCTGTACGAGAATATCCACACGACCCAACAGATCTGCAGCCATCTGCATGGTGACCATATGCTTGTCAATATATGCGTTCATCTCTGCGATCATGCCGGTGGTAAAGGACCTCACTAGCAAGATTATCTGTGATGGCTACATCCCGGTAGATATAGCACTATCCCGCCAACTATCATCGCATCTCCGGGCCGATATGGCCTCATCCCGCTTTCAACAACAATGCAATGATCATCTCACGAACTAATGCCTCATCTCTCTCTAACAGAGTTCAAGTCTCTCCCATCAAGGCGGTCAACGTCCAAAGATCGGGCATGATCTCTCTCAAAGGTCATCGATGAAGACTCGCTCTAGGTATTGTGTCGAGTCTTTGAATCACAACAAGATCGTGATCGGGAGAATCCAGAGGAAATGCTGGCAACCCAGCAGTGAGCTCCTCCTCGATGTATGAATCGATGTCCTCCATGGGCTCTACATCATCTGACTCGCTATCCGGTACTGTAGATACTGCTACAGCTGATAAAATCTCTATCTCCATCCATGCGGAATACTCTGCAGAACAACCTGGATGGCTCATAAAAAAAGCAGCTATCTCCCGCTGATCCCAACAAGAATACACACGGGATCGGTCCTCTGCTGAGAGATATCGAGAAGCTGAACGCTGACCTATCACCCCCTCGAAAGAATGAAAATCCTGGAACTGGTCAAACTGTGACATCACGGCCAGTGGGTGATAAGTAGTCACACCCCTCAAACCAGCCAGAGGGAGGTAGTCCATGTCCGGAGCATGAGTAATGAAGCTGTATGGTGAGCTAAGCCCCGAACACGACAATATACTAAAAGGATCTCTGATATTTGCCAAAAATGTGGACCAGGACAGAGCATCTATACACTCCGATGGCTGAAAGGAGTATGACATAGCTACATCTTTGGTGAAGCAATATCCATGCCATCTAAAGGTACCAATCGGTGTCAAGTGTGACATAAACCACACATACAGCCTGACCGAACTCCTAGTGAACACTCCTGTCGGATAAGTGCAGCAGTAGGATGCTGACCGTATGGTCTCTGCTACAATCATATGTACAATGGTACGACCCTCTCTAAGAGCTCTCACAGCCATGATGACACCAATGTCTATCTCGTCCATGTATCGTGGCATATAGACATACGACAGTATGCATAGCAACAGTACATCAACTCTGGCTAAACGCCAATGATCCTCCGGTGCGGTAAAATCCCCGAAATATCGTGAATAGCTATCCTTCGAGCCAAATCTGTCATACAGAAAACACTGGGATATCACGTGGCTAGATGTCAGCTCATCCTGTACTACTCTGCGCCGCAATCCAGTGAGAGTCATGAATCGTCTACTCATGTCTCCCAAAGCCAGGTGCACGTATGGTCTGTCTAAAGGCAGCATCGTAAATCGTGCATACTCCTCTAGAGTAGGAGTCAACTCGTGGGTCCCGAATCAGAAAACCTGCCTATCCGGTATCTAGTGCTCTAGCATCCCATCTACAAACCCTGCGGGAACCTGAAACATCAATAAAGTCATGGTATGTTGCAACAAATGATCTACAGTCACCATGTCTGGTGGTGACATGCTATCATACCACAATCGCATACCCAATGCCACCAATGATGGTAGGGTATGATCTATACGACTAACTATCGAAGAAGACATTTGTGCAGGCCGTGTCATAAGACCATCCAGGGGTCAATGCCAAATATCTCTGGACAATACATATATATTCATAACATGATACATGCATAACAGATAATGAATGGCAATATGATATAGGGAATGGAAAAAACTGTGCATACATTCCTAAGTATATCATCATCTAATACATCATCTCTGTACAGCTACAAATACAGGGAAATGGGGCACAGATGCCCTACTACTAACAGAGGCCTATCAAACGATATAGCGAGAATGGGGCACATCCACCCAATATCTAATAGAGGTCTATCAAAAGATATAACGAGAATACACATCAAAAGAAGATAATGGTGTCGATGTCCACATCATCAATCCTGTCCACCTGATGTAACTCCTCCTGAGTCACCGGATCTCTATCAACAGGGATGTCAGGCCTATAAAGAGGAGGATCTGCGCCGGCAAAACTGAATGGGTCATCTGAGGGGCCAGCGCCTGAGCTGGAAGGAACAAATGAAGCCGTCTCTGCTGGATCTCTGCCCAAATACCGGATAAATATATGTGCCTAGCCCAACTGTCGGGTTAAACTATCACTCTGGGTCATATGAGTCGGATCTCGGACACAAGCTATCCAATCCGTCATCATCAAGGATCCTGGAACCATATCCCCCATAAACTGAGTGGCACGGGACTGAGCTCCAATGGTGCGAGGAGACCACCACCGCTGGAACGTCTCCTAGGTACATGGACACTCTGAAAATGCAAAATTGTCAACCCCTAACAATGGGATATCAATGATGGGTGACTGTGATACAGGCCAATGACGCCTGGCAGGAGGCAAGATCGGCATGCGAATCTCCCATGTGGTGCTCCTAATAGCACGCTCTCCTAAATAGAGCTCCCAGCCTCCATTTGTGAAGAGAGGAACTCTCCTGGTAGAAATCAAGTACTCAACTCCATTCGGGTACCAATCCTCAAAGCCAACAGTCAAGTGTTCCCCTGAATAGGGAATCCATGTGATGGCGTCGACTATCAAAGAACTCCAACAAGATCTGACGGTGAGTGAAGCCCTCAGCTACAGGGACCTCTAACAAAATAGAATGGTGCCATCGTCGTCCTCGTGGATAGGTATCTAAACCTAACACACTCATAGGATGCAAGCATGAGAGCCTCTCATAGGCCCAAAACTGCCAACACAATGGCAAAATATCTGCTATCAGTAAACACTCTTAACCTCTAAATGGGAAATGACAAGAGAAATACTCACCAGTAGAAATGGGTAAAAGCCTAACCAAGCCTCGGTCAAACCCTGTGAGTGCATGCGCATGCCCCGGAGGAAATAGGCAAAAGTATAGGAGCCCCAATCATACTCTCCAATACGGTCCACATCACGTGTGGCGCTGATCAAAGTGAAAGACACCGTAGAAGAGTTATCTGCTATGAAGCAGCTTCGAATGATCATCAAGAACAATCGCCGTAGAACGCGATCCCTGATTCTAACATCATCAGGCATGGGCTCACTCAATAGCCCGCTCATAGCATCTACGGTCAAAGGACCTGAATGGACAGTCCTGCCTTTGAGCGCCTCCGCCGAAAATCCTAACAATTATCTGACGGCAGTAGGGGTAATATTCTCCATGCAAGGCACTGGCTCCCCTCCAAACTCCTTACCTGTAATAAATCGCCAATCCATAGGCGTCATCATCACCTCTCAATCTAGTAGATGGAGTGACTAAGTCTGATGAAACCATCGCTTAGACAATGCCCTGAGGTAACCCCAGGGACAACGACGGGGAAGGATGGAGAAGAATGCCCCGAATCCCCACTCATGCACTACCGCTCTATAGTCAGGATGAAGCGCCTGGTACATGGAGTGAATGCTGAACCAGTTCCCTCGAGGTCGTAAAACCTTTAACTGCGCATGAAATGCAGATCTACATCAAAACCCTTTGCTCCTCATCAATAGGAAAGAAGGAAGATCAAAGTCTAACGCCATACCTCGTTAGCATGCAAATACATCGATTGATGTTTGCTCAAATCACCCAGTAGCTCTGGGTTTTCCACCTGAATACTCGGGATCTCCCTATGAGGGACATGTGCCGCAGGAGCAGAATCCTCAATCGGAATATCCGCCTCCTCGTCCTCAACGTCTGACACATCTATCCGGACATGACGAATCACGGCCTCCACCAACTGACGAGGCTGTCTGACAGAACGGGGACGAGGCACTTCAGAAGCCCTCTGCCGTACGCCAGAAGTGGTCCTTTGGGAACTGCTCGGCTTATCCGGATCCATAATATCTGGACAACAAGTCTCCAAATCACCTCAGAAAGGGAGTGGTATTTTCTTACCTGGAGTTTTATAGAATGCATTTTATGACTATATGCATGCATGCATTTACTTTAACATACAATAGAGTTAAAATGCATGACTACCCAATGCCTACATTTTGAAAATTTTTGCCATAGTCCCCTTTGAAAATAGGACTATTCACATGCACATAGGCATGTCTAGGTGGCCATTCAGTAGCACACTTGCCCCAAAGTCATATACACAATATATGCATTAAAAATCTAAATCATACATACATAAGGTTAACCATAATATCAGGAGTACTTTGCCTTTCTACCTTTTGCTCATTGGACCTCAAATAGGACAAAAAATAGCAAAAAAAGGTGCCAATTTGACTGTCTCAAAAGTTAAATGTTTTCACATCATTATGTTCAGCATGGTATAATACTAACATTTACTATGTTGAATATTTTTTATCAAGTCATTTGTGCATACATAATCACTACTATGTGTTTAGATGCATTTCATGCGATAACTCAAAATCCAACGAATAAAAACTAGAAAAAAATACATGCATACGTTACCAGGTTAGTGTAGAACACTTGTATAGTGATAGAATTTGCAGAAAATAGCCCGAACTCAGCAGATCTGAAAGAGGCTCACGGATTTCCCAAGGCTCTCACCAACTGCTTGGATTTTATCATCCACGGTTGGTCACAGCTCACCTGCTACCGCAACACGTGCACACGCAAGCACTTCCTATGTGGGTCCCACCCCTCTGGCTCGGTCCAGTTCTATAAGACCCCAACTTATTATAAATAAAATCGAATTTCCTCTAATTATTATTTTGAATAATAAGGTATTAATTTGATATAATTCTCTGGTTATGGGTGAAATGTGCAAATTTTGCAAAATATTCAAGTGGTTATAAAATAATCATTGTTGTCAGGGAATATTCGTTTGGTCGTGGAATATTCTTGTTGTTTGGAATATTCGTGCGACGAGTATGATCATTTGTGGGCCCCATATAAGAATAACTATCGGATGAAGAAAAGCGACAAGTTTGAGTTTTTATAAATAATTACAGTAGTTATTACTGAATTAACACTTTGTTGGAATACCCGGTGGTTAAAATACAGTAATATGCGTGGATGCACACTATTGATGAATTATTGATCCTTACGTAAGAAAGCACTACTCAATAATTATTATACGATGAATTCTTGCTCAATATTTTATTTTATTGATTCAATAATTCTTTGCGTTGACATTTTATATTATTGTTGTTTCAATAATTGTCATTGCACAGTATTTCCCATTATCAGATCAATAATTCATATTATTTGAATAATATTATTAGATAGCATTATTGGCAATGTCTAGAAATTTCTGTCAAGGAGAGGTTTAGTCACCTAATTGCGCGCCAATAAGGAGAAATTCTTATTGGAAAGCCCCCTCTTTCCTGGGAACGGCCTGATTGTCATAAATGTGATTCTGTAATATTATTTGTGAGTAATTAATTATTGATTCATATGATAAGGAAATATTTATTTTATGTGGATATATATAAATGTTGGATATATTTATTGTGGTTAAAAATGAAGGAGTTAATGTTGAGGTGTTTTATCAGTATTTTTGTCGAAATGGAGGTATTAAAAATTAAACCAGTGTTTTTGAGATATATTGCGTGAGTTATAATTTTTAATCCGACCGTTGGATCGTTGTGATTTTTAGATATGTTATACATATATAAGTTGAGTATATGTCCACAAATTTTGAACCGTTAAAAATGAATGTATGATTTGTTATGAATTTTAAAAGGTGACTGGTTCAGAAATTGTTGAATTTTTGGAATTTATCATTTTGGTGGAAAATTCTAGAATTGGTGGGCCCCACTTTTGGTTGGTGAAGAAATGTGCTGAATTTTATTTCAAATGTGGTGGGTGAGAATATAGCAGGTAAAGCCATCAGGTTGCAGGTTAAGTCTGTTTCGGTGTGCTAACATTTTCCTATAAATAGAGGGTTAAGTTAGAATTGAAAATCACACCAGAAACAAGTTTTCTCTCTTTCTCTCTCTAGATTATTGAGTGTATTTTGTGAGTATTTAGATACTTTGTGAGTTTCTATTCATCAGTGCAAGTTTCCTTCAGCCTTATACCGATATTCTGATTAGAAGTACTGATATTTTGAGGTAAGGGGTGTTATATTCTTCTTAAAATGATATTTTCTTCAATATCATTATCTTCAAAATGTTGGTATGAACTTTTTATCAAATTTGGAACTTTTTGTGTCGGGGTTACTATTCACGTATACGTCCTTTATTCACATATACTTGATTATTCAATCATAAAAAATAAAATTTTCTCCTTTTTTCCAAGATGTCTATTATGGTTACTATCTTTGATTGTATCCATATTTTGATCTTTATTCTTGAATTTTCTTTGAAATTGGTTATTAGGGAGTATTATTGATCTTGGATAAACCATGTCTGAATCTCTAATATTTGTTATTTTGTTTCACTGGATTCATTTTCTTTAAAATATTTTCATCATCATCCTCGGTCCTAAATGATGATATTAGTAAATATCTTTGGCACATAGTGCAAAAGTTAAATGATTAATCGATGAATATCTTTGGCCCGTAGCAAAAGATGAGCAGTGTTGAGATGAACATGACCAATCGGTGGTGATACAAATGAATATCTTTGGCCTGTAGTGAAAAGATGAATATTTGATTAAAGATGTATATTGATTGTTGTTACAGGGATAAAATATTGATGATGGACTTTTAAATCTTAGAAGATAGTAGAACTCATTCTCTACTTGACTCTTCTAATGGATTGTTGTTTCCACTGCAGTTGTTGATCTAAAAAGTGTTGTCTATTATATTTTATCAGATTTTTTTCTTGTTGAAGACTAACGATAATTTGTTGTATATTATCTTAGTTATAATATTATTTACTGGGCTAGTTGAGCTCACCCTTTTCCTTTTTGTTCCATTTTTTCTTAGGAGGTGAGAACATAGCAGGAACTAGTCGGGGTATGGAGTGATGGTTCTAGAAAGATGTTTTAGCAGTCCTCACTATTTCTGTAAAATAGTGTTTGAATAATTGTAATGAAGACTCCTTTTGAGTTTGTATACTCTCTAGTATACAATATTTGTATTCAAACTTACAGTATAGGCGTTGTCGTATTCTGCACGATAATTATATTACTGAAGTTGTATTTGTTTTTGTACTATGTATTTGGCGACTAAGAATGGGTGATGTATACCTATTTTGGGGGCGTCACAGTTGGTATCAAAGCTTAGGGATATGGTCTCTGGCGGAGATCGTGAATAGAACTAGGAGGGGAGAGATGAGTAAATCCTTCGCTAGTGTGTCCTATCTAAGCTTATTTGTTGGTCAGTCATAATATGGGGTTATTATGTGATATGTTAATGTGTTTAATTACCCCTTGTTTTATGGCAGTATTTAAGAATGGCTGCTGAGAACGTTAACAATGGAGTGTATGAGAATGTGGAACAACCTTTAGTTACAAACCAGGAGAACGTGCAACAGGAAGGCAATAATCCTCATGTAAACAACACTACTGAGCATACGATGAATGATGGAATGTTTAGGAGCTTTTTGCAGTTCATGCAAAATCAAACGAGGGAGACTCGTGTACAAAATACGGGTGGAAGTGATACCAACGTGCGGTCTGTCACAACCAAGCAGTTCAAGGAGTTGGGACCACCAGAATTTATTGGAAAGCCGGATCCGATCAAGGCGGAAACGTGGGTCAAGCAAATTACCAAGATATTCGATGTCTTGGGATGCACGGAGGAACCGAAGGTTCCATTCGCCACCTTTATGTTCCGTGGTGAGGCAGACTACTGGTGGGAGTCTGTGAAGCGTACCCAGCCTACTGCACTCAACATGTCTTGGGAAACGTTTCAGAAACTATTCAATGACAAGTACTTTCCTAAAAGTATTCATCATATGAAGGAGGTAGAGTTTATCAAACTGGAACAAAATAACATGACGGTGTCCCAGTACGAGGAGAAGTTTGCAGAGTTATCCAGGTTTGCACCTTATTTGGTCAAAAATGAGGAACGAATGACGAGGATGTTTCTGAGAGGGCTAAAGCCCGAGATTCGGCAGTATCTTATATGTCATAAATTTTCTTTATATTCAGATGTTGTAAACATGGCTCAATTATTAGAGCGAGATAATGAGTATGTGCAATCGAGGGACAACAACCAGGGTCATACCGGTGACAGCATTCATCAGAGCGATGATAACCAATGAGGAGGGAAAAATATGAACAAAGGCGGTAACCACTCAGGTGGTCATCGTGGCCATGATAATAGGAGAGGTGAGTTAAGTGGAAATTTCAGAAAGAGGAGATTCAACAATGATGGGAAGACATCAGCAGCAACACCAGCACCAACAACAAATTCTAGGGGAGGAGAACGACCGCCAGTTAGATTTACAAATGCGGGAAAGAGGGACATATCAGCCCAAACTGTCCACAACAATCCAAGGTATGTTACAACTGTGGAAAGGAAGGCCACATAGCTCGGGATTGTTCTGTAGCAAAACCAAGTTAAACGGGGATGGTGACTCCAAGGGCTGTCCCGGATAAGTCGAAATTAGCGGTTCCTAGAAGAGCGTTTGTCGTGACTGGCCAAAACGCGAGGAACCCGAACGAGGTGATTACGGGTAAGCTAATCTTGAACTCTTACGAAGTTTATACCTTACTAGATACCGGTTCTACCTATTCTTTTATCTCTCCTGCTTGTGCTCAACGTTTAAACTTGACTCCGGAGAAATTAGACTTTAATTTATTAGTGAAGACTCCGTTGAGTGAAACTTTCGTTACATCCACTGTTTATAAATTTGCTTAATCCAAGTTGGCACTATCACATTACCTGTTGATCTTATCTCTTTAAAGATACTTGTTTTTGATGTGATTTTAGGAATTGATTGGTTAACCACTCATCATGCAAAAATTGATTGTTTTCGTAAGGTTGTTAGTTTTCATATTCCTAACCAACCTGTCATACTAATTCAAACAACTAAACCACTAAAATCAGTCACTATCATATCAAGCCATAAAGCTATTCGTTTATTGAAAAACGGATGTCAAGCTTTCTTAGCCCATGTTATGGATTTGAACAAAGACAAGTCAGATTTGAATAATATTTCTGTTGTTAGAGAATTTCCTGATGTATTTCCTGAAGAACTTCCCGGTCTACCCCCAGAACGTGATGTTGAATTCTTTATTGACCTTGAACCGGGTACAAAACCCATTTCTAAAATCCCATATCGAATGGCTCCTATTGAACATCAGGAGTTAAAAGTCCAACTACAGGAGTTATTAGACATCAGTTTCATTCGTCCTAGTACATCTCCTTGGGGTGCTCCTATTTTATTCGTAAAGAAGAAAGACGGGAGTATGCGACTTTATATTGACTACCGAGAATTGAACCATGTCACCATCAAGAATAGGTATCCGCTACCTCGCATTGATGACCTATTTGACCAGTTGCAAGGAGCACAATTCTTTTCAAAGATCGATCTTCATTCTGGATATCATCAACTGAAGATTAAAACTGAGGATATTCCAAAGACTTCCTTTAAAACTCGGTACGGGCATTATGAATTCTTAGTCATGTCTTTTAGATTGACTAATGCTCCTGCTGCTTTCATGGATATGCTGAACTGTGTATTCAAGGAATATTTGGATCAGTTTGTTGTTGTCTTTATTGATGACATCCTCATCTATTCCAAAAGCCGTGAAGATCATGAGCACCATTTGAAGATGATACTTGAAAGGCTTCGTGAAAACAAGGTTTATGCCAAGCTGAAGAAATGTGAGTTTTGGCTTGAGGAAGTAGCATTCCTTGGGCACGTGGTGTCAAAACATGGAGTATCTGCTGACCATCGAAAGATTGAAGCGAAGACAAAGTTAGGAGCAACCAAAGTCGGTGGCCAAGTGCGATCTTTCTAGGCTTAGCTGGTTATTATCGGAGATTCATGGAAGGATTTTCTCGAATCACTACCTCGTTAACTCAGCTGACTCGGAAAGATACAAAATTTATATGGAGCGAGGAATGCGAGAAGAGTTTCCAAGAGCTCAAGAGGAGACTCATTTCTAAGACTGCTTTCGCAATACCATCCGAATACGGATGGATTTGTTATATACAGCGATGCTTCAGGCAAAGGGTTAGGATGCGTTCTCATGCAACATGGGAAAGTCATAGCCTATGCCTCACGACAACTCAAAGAATATGAGAGGAATTATCCTACTCATGATCTAAAGTTGGTAGCAGTCGTATTTGCGTTGAAAATTTGGAGACACTACTTGTATGGGGAGAAAGTGGAGATTTATACGGACCATAAAAGCCTCAAATATTTCTTCACCCAAAAAGAACTCAACATGCGGCAACGACGTTGGCTTGAACTATTGAAAGATTACGATCACACTATTCAATATCATCATGGAAAAGCGAACGTAGTAGCTGACGCATTGAGTAGAAGATCATATGCGAGTACAAGTGCGATATTGTCAATTCAAAGGCCCATTCTATATGACTTTAAAAGGATGGAGGTAGAATTAAAGACTCCAGGGACCCATATGATGATGGCAAATATACGAGTAGAACCGACTTTTAATCGATAAAGTTAAAGTCGCTTTCAAGCTACGGACACCGAGTCGATACGTATGAAGAAGAAAGTGCAAGAAGGAGCTATTCCAGAAGCGAGAATCGATGAAGAAGGAATACTTAGATTCAAATCCAGACTTTTTGTTCCTAACGATTCTGACTTGAAGCATATAATCATGATGAAGGCACACAACACCCCGTTTGCAATCCATCCTGGAAGTACCAAAATGTATCATGATATTCGACAAACATTTTGGTGGAACAAGAGAGAGATTGCAGAGTTTATCTCGAGGTGTTTAACTTGTCAACGTGTAAAGGCGGAGCATCTAGTGCCAAAGGGTCCATTACAACCACTTGAGATTCTGAAATGGAAGTGGGAACACATTACTATGGATTTCGTTACAGGTCTTCCCAAAGTTTCTTAAGGCATAGATACGATTTGGGTTATTGTTGATAGATTAACCAAGTCTGCCTATTTCTTACCGATACGTGAGACTTATTCCCTTGAACGTCTTACTCGCATGTACGTGAATGAGATTGTGAGATTGCATGGCATGCCAGTATCCATAGTTTCAGATCGTGACCCAAGATTCACTTCACGATTTTGGGTTAGCTTGCACAAAGCTATGGGCACGGATTTACGATTCAGTTCGGCACACCATCCTCAAACGGACGGACAATCAAATAGGACTATTCAAACCCTTGAAGATCTATAAAGACTTTATGTCCTAGATTTTAAAGGAAGTTGGGATAAGTACTTGCCACTGGTGGAATTCTCCTACAACAACAGTTATCAAGCAAGTATAGGCATGGCTCAATTTGAGGCATTGTATGGACGAAAGTGTCGTTCTCCAGTATGCTGGGACGAGGTGGGAGAAGCAACGTTGTTGGGACCAGAGTTAGTACACATGACTACAGAAAAGATCCAAATGATTCGACAACGTATTCAAACCTCACAAGATCGACAAAAGAGTTATGCTGATCTTCATAGAAAGGACGTGGAGTTTAATATTGGAGATCATGTATTGTTACGTGTTGCTCCATGGAAGGGAGTTACAAGATTTGGAAAGAGAGGAAAGCTCAATCCATGATTTGTTGGTCCATTTGAGATTCTTGACCGAATAGGAAATGTGGCCTATAGACTCGCATTACCTCCAAGTATGTCTTGTGTTCATAATGTTTTTCACATATCCATGCTTCAGAAATATGTGAAAGACTTGAACCATATTATTAACGTTAGAACCAGAGACGAGATAGTCAAGATTTAACGTCACGAAGAAGTACTGTTAAGATCTTGGATAGGAAAGAGCATGTCCTACGCACCAAGGTTATACCACAAGTTAAGGTTTTGTCTGCGAAAACCATGCTATTGAAGAAATGACCTAGGAGTTGAATCGAAAATGAAAGTGAGGTATCCTCACTTTTTTGAAACACCAGGTACGTATGTCAATTTCGAGGACGAAATTTCATAAGGAGGGGAGGTTGTAAGACCCCAACTTATTATAAATAAAATCGAATTTCCTCTAATTATTATTGTGAATAATAAGGTATTAATTTGATATAATTCTCTGGTTATGGGTGAAATGTGCAAATTTTGTAAAATATGCAAGTGGTTATAAAATAATCATTGTTGTCAAGGAATTTTCGTTTGGTCGTGGAATATTCTTGTTGTCGGGGAATATTCGTACGAAGGGGCAATCATTTGTGGGCCCCATAAAAGAATAACTATCGGATGAAAAAAATGACAAGTTTGAGTTTTTATAAATAACGGCGTAGTTGTTACCAAGTATCTTTGTTGGAATACCCTATGGTTAAAATACGATGTCTGGCGTGGATGCACAATGATTGATGAATTATTGATCCTTACGTAAAAGGCACTACTCAATAATTGTTACAAAGAGTTACTATTCAATATTTTATTTTATTGATTCAATAATTGCTGCGTTGATATTTTATATTATTGTTGTTTCAATAATTGTCACTGCACATTATTTTCCATTATCAGATCAATAATTCATATTATTTGAATAATATTATTATATAACATTATTAGCAATGTTTAGAAATTTCTGTCAAGGAGAGGTTTGGTCACCTAATTGCACGCCAGTAAGGAGAAATTCTTATTGGAAAGCCCCCTCTTTCCTGGGAACGGCCTGATTGTCATAAATGTGATTCTGTAATATT
The DNA here is from genome assembly GCA_020205605.1 of Panax ginseng. NCBI lineage: Eukaryota > Viridiplantae > Streptophyta > Magnoliopsida > Apiales > Araliaceae > Panax > Panax ginseng. The sequence goes on from CM035147.1 coordinate 35,242,304, forward strand.
ATTTGTGAATAATTAATTATTGATTCATATGATAAGGAAATATTTATTTTATGTGGATATATATAAATGTTGGATATATTTATTGTAGTTAAAAATGAAGGAGTTAATGTTGAGGTGTTTTATCAGTATTTTTATCGGAATGGAGGTATTAAAAATTAAACCAGTGTTTTTGAGATATATTGCGTGAGTTATAATTTTTAATCCGACCGTTGGATCGTTGTGATTTTTAGATATGTTATACATATATAAGTTGAGTATATGTCCACTGAACCGTTAAAAATGAACGTATGATTTGTTATGAATTTTAAGAGGTGACTGGTTCAGAAATTGTTGAATTTTTGGAATTTATCATTTTGGTGGAAAATTCTAGAATTGGTGGGCCCCACTTTTGGTTGGTGAAGAAATGTGCTGAATTTTATTTCAAATGTGGTGGGTGGGAATATAGCAAGTAAAGCCATCAAAGTTGCGAGTTAAGTCTCCTTGATAGCTAACATTTTCCTATAAATAGAAGGCTAAGTTAGAATTGAAAATCACACCAGAAACAAGTTTTCTCTCATTCTCTCTCTAGATTATTGAGTGTATTTTGTGAGTATTTAGATACTTTGTGAGTTTCTATTCATCAGTGCAAGTTTCCTTCAGCCTTATACCGATATTCCGATCAGAAGTACTGGTATTTTGAGGTAAGGGGTGTTATATTCTTCTTAAAATGATATTTTCTTCAATATCATTATACCGAAATGTTGGTATGAACTTTTATCAAATTTGTAACTTTTTGTGCTCGGGAGTTACTATTCACGATACAAAGACTATTCACGATACTACTTCTATTCACCAAAAAATGAAATTTTCTCCTTTTTGTCCAAGATGTCTATTATGGTTACTATCTTTGATTGTATCCATGTTTTGATCTTTATTATTGAATTTTGCTTCAAAATTGGTTATTAGGGAGTATTATTTATCTTGGATAAACTGTAATACGAATCTCTAATATTTGTTATTTTGTTTCACTGGATTCGTTTTCTTTAAAATATTTTTCATCATCCTTAGTCCTAAATGATGATATTACTAAATATCTTTGGCTTGTAGTGCAAAGATAAATGATTAACTGATGAATATCTTTGGCCCGTAGTGCAAAGATGAACAGGTGTTGAGATGAACATGACCAATTGGTGATACAAATGAATATCTTTGGCCTGTAGTGCAAAGATGAATATCTAATTAAAGATGTATATTGATTGTTGTTACATGGATAAAATATTGATGATGGACTTTTAAATCTTAGAAGATAGTAGAACTCATTCTCTACTTGACTCTTCTAATGGATTGTCGTTTCCGCTACAGTTGTTGATATAAAAATTGTTGTCTATTATATTTTATCAGATTTTTCTCTATTGAAGACTAACGATAATTTGTTGTATATTATCTTAGTCATAATATTATTTACTGGGCTAGTTGAGCTCACCCTTTTCCTTTTTGTTCCATTTTTTTCTCAGGAGGTGAGAACATAGTAGGAACTAGTCGGGGTACGGAGTGATGGTTCTAGAAAGATGTTTTAGCAGTCCTCACTATTTCTGTAAAATAGTGTTTGAATAATTGTAATGAAGACTCCTTTTGAGTTTGTATACTCTCTAGTATACAATATTTGTATTCAAACTTACAGTATAGGCGTTGTCGTATTTTACACGACAATTATATTACTGAAGTTATATTTATTTTTGTACCATGTATTTGGCGACTCAGAATGGGTGATGTATACCTATTTTGGGGGCGTTACAAGTTCAAGTTGCAAAGGAGTTCTTGCGGACTAGAAAAGTCAAATCGAGAATAAAAACGCCACGCGATTAAGCAAAACAGCATACAATCCCGACCTTCTCAAGTGGAACTTTAAGTCTGCACATCACTCACTGGTAGTCACCCGAACACGAGGTATACTCTGCTAATGATCTCATTAGTTACAAACCACATCCGACAATACCTTGTACAGGTCCGATGTCGCCAACTCCGAGTCGTTACCCTAAATAGGTCCCCGACGGGGGTTACAACGTAGATCCCCGGCGGGGGTTACAACGCATGCTCATCCGTTGAAACACAAATCAATGAAGGTCAAGCAGCCTTGACATCATGATAACCATTAGAAGCAAACCCAACAGAGCATCGAAAACCATCTGATGACCAGCCGCCACTACACACATCAGCGATGGTTACAACGTGGAGCCCCAGCAGGGGATTACAACGCGGATTTAAGCCGTTGGCACACATATCAACAAAGGTCAAGTAACCTTGACGTTATCTTAGTCGATAACAATTAAACCTATCAGAGCCCCATAGCTATTCGAGGATTTCTTGCTTGATTACTCATATTCCCCCAGTGGATCCCCGGCGGGGGTCACAATGCAATATTCTGTTGATTCACATGTCAGCGAAGGTCAGGAAACCTTGACGATCTACTCACGGAGTCTCGGCCATTGATTCACACGTCAGCGAAGGTCAAGCAACCTTAACAGTATATCCCACAGGATTTTTTCAGCCGTTGATTCACATGTCAGTGAAGTACACGTAAACGAAGGTTAGGTATCCCTAACAGCATTTGCTGTTGGCAGTAAATCCAATAGAATTGTGACATATTCTGGCGATACTAACAAGGAGAGGGCAACGTTATCAAAGAGGATATGTGATGGAATACGTTATACACATCCTCAAACAGATCAAGCTTTATCCCCACAGATCTCTTACACATAAGAGGCACATCTTCAGGATCAAGTCATTATTAAAGACACAGGAATTTGGTGATAACTCCAACATCAACATCCTAACAGATTCGGATTACACATTAAATTTGGTTAGCATTGCAAATCCCCAGTTGAAGCAACAGGGATCCACCAATCATCCCCAGCATGTTGGGCTACAACCCCGTACGCATGCATCATACATTTGCCTCATGTTGCTACATATAGTATCATGTTTGTCTTGTTGCGTTTTAAGTGTCTAGGAATTTTTATCCTACCCATGCATCGCCATGCATGAGTATGATAAAGAGGGGCATATGTAGACACTCAAAATTTTTTGTACTACTGTCACTAACATTGTAGGAGGACAAATTCGTCTTTTAAGAGGGAACCCTGAAAGACAATCCATATCCATATCGGATACTACCGGAAATTCAGCATCAACCCTGGATCACATTCTGGGAGTAACAATTCCAACCTCGGAGATAACCCCGAGGCATGCAGATCCAATACCGGAACACACACCGGAGAAGACCGATTAATCTCGGAGATAACCCCGAGAGTATTGTCGACGTCGGGATTTTTGGATGTCCCTTTCCGTTACTTGTTCTTTTGGTGTTCTCAGTTTAGGTGAGATTTGTTTGAAAAAATAAGTGAAAAAGGTCCGACTTGTATAATGTCGACGATGGACTGTTAAGAGTTGCCAGTTGATTTTTTAAATGGTGGTACCAACACAACCGAGAAAAGGTTTGCACGTTGACCCAGTGATGTGACACTGCTATAATGGTCGGTGAAACCGAGATTCATTAGGGTCCGGGGACTTGGTTATGCGGGGGGAATGTGTTAGGCACCCCCCGACATCCGTGTTACCATGGTGACCACCTCTTTTGAAGAAACTATTATCTAAATGTGTGTGTGTGTGGGTCAATGTGCTATTATTTGGAAGTAGTACGAGGCCTCGTTCACACCTATATACACAGGGTTTGAATTTATGTAAAAATTCAATTTTAAGCAAGATATTACAGTGTTGTTTTATAAAAGAGGTTTTTCAAACCCTGATGCTCAATAGTAATTGAGACCTTTTACACTCCCATTTTATTAAGTGTTCGGGTTGATTGATTTTATTTAACAGATGTGAGGCATCCGTACGAAAATAATGTACAAAATAATGCCGACTTCCTTGTGGGTATGGAAACCATCTGAGGAAATTCAGACACCGCAGAATAATTTACAAGCTGAAATCTGTGATCACATGATTACTAGGCGCACAGAATACTACAATTTGTATGAAAGAAGTAAGTGGGTATATATATAAAAGCTATATATATATATATATATATATATATATATATATATATATATATATATATACATGATCACCAACCACGAAGCACCTCCATGGGGGATCGTAAAAGTAAATAAAGTCATAAAAGCTATCAACCGCCACTTGAGGAAACTCTAAAGTGACAAAACGTAAATAAAGCTATAATACGGCCAACCGCCACGAAGGAAACTCAAAGTGGGGACAAAATGTAGATAAAGTTGTACAGCAATCAATCGCCACGAAGTAAACTCCAGCAGATTTAAACGTAAAGAAAGTCAGTAAGCGACCAACCACCACGTAAGTAAACTCTGTGTGGGATAATATATATATATATATATATATATATATATATATATATATATATATATATATATATATATATATATATATATATATATATAATAAACACATCGGATGTAAAATCGAGGCTCATCGAATGAGTTCGACCACGATTCATATATGTAAGTATATATATATATATAAAAGCGAATAAACGCACTGATGTAAAATCCGGGCTCATCGAATGTAGTCGACACACAGTTAATATATATATATATATATATATATATATATATATATATATATATATATATATATATATATATATATATATATATATATATATATATAGAGCAATAAACACACACGCATCAAGTTCAGGCTCAATCGAGGCATAACTTCGATAATGTTAGTCAATATATATATATATATATATATATAGATCAATGAAACCACTGGATCAAGTCCGGGTAAAAAGCAAGCAACACGACTCTCAACGTGTAGAAGGGTGTGTGCGAGAGATGAAGAGAACGACTCTAAAGTGTGTGAGAAGGCTTACGGTGGTTTCGCAAAGAAGGCTTCTATATCTTTAGAGTGGGTAAACACTGACTTTTGTAGGTACAAAAGGGCTATATATGAGCTCACATGTGTTTAAAAGGGGAAAATACACTGCATGGGGTGAGTGCAGAGCAAATTGGGCATGGCTTCCTCAACTTTTTCTCTTTAAAAATGGCAGCCCAAGCCCTCTATTTATAGGCAATTTAGCCACAGGTGTACTTACGATTGAGCCGCAGGTGTACCAGAGGCAACCCGGGTGGGCTCGGGTTTTTCAGGTCAGGTCGTCTCGAAGTACGTGTACTCAGGCACTGTAATGTCCACTCGAACTTTAAGAAATGCAATCCGGGCATCCATTTGAGGTATAGAGGACCTATTTCGGACCGCCATTGTCGAGAGTTGTACGATGGCATGGGATTATAGTTTGTACGAAGTCATTGAAGATGGGACGATGCCCTCCGGTCTTCAAGCTTCACCTTTCATCCGTTACCCCGCACAATAGTCACTCGGGATTGGTTAGTCTTGTGGAACATTGTTGCGTAGAGATGTTGAGACGACGTGACGTGGCATCGCGTTGGAGAGATGATGATGTTTCCCCTCACCGGTGTTATTGCCGGATTGGGCTGATAAAGTAGACGTTGCTCAGGCATCGCTGAGATTGGACTGCTGCAATTTGTTGAAGGTCCTCATTATCACCTTGGAGGTGTGCCTGTCTTCCCGATTTTATTATCGGGTTGGTACAATGCATCTCGTTGTGAGCGCCGAGATTGAAGCTGGTCGCATTTGAAACAAGCATTTTCGGGGTTATCGCCGAAACTGCATTCCTTGGGGTTATCACCAAGGTTGGTGGCTATTCCCATGGTTGGGACTGAGACTGGATATCTCGGGGTGATCTCTGAGATTAATCGGTCTTCTCTGGGGTGTGTTCCGGTATTGTGTCTGCAGGCCTCGGGGTTATCTCCAAGGTTGGAATTGTTACTCCCAGATTGCGATTCGGGGTTGATGCTGAACATCCGGTGGTATCCGGTATGGATATGGATCATCTTCTAGGGTTCCCTCTTAAAAGACGAATATGTCCTCCTACAATGTTAGTGTCAGTAGTACAAAAAATTTCGAGTGTCTATAGATGCCCCTCTTTATCATACTCATGCATGGCGATGCATGGGTAGGATAAAGAATCCTAGACACTTGAAACGCAACAAGACAAACATGGTACTATGGATAGCAACATGATGCAAATGTATGATGCATGTGTACGAGGTTGTAACCCAACACGCTGGGGATGATTGCTGGCTCCCTGTTGCTTCGACTGGGGATTGGTAATGATGACCAGATTTGATGTGTAATCTGAATCTGTTAGGATGTTGATGTTGGAGTTATCACTAAATTCCTGTGTCTTTGATTATAACTTGATCCTGAAGATGTACCTCTTATGTGTAAGAGATCTATGGGGATAAAGCTTGATCTGTTTGAGGATGTGTATAACATATTCCATCATCTATCCTCTTTAATAACATTGACCTTTCCTGGTTGGTATCGCCAGAATATGTCAAGATCCTGTTGGATTTACTGCCAACAACAAATGTTGTCAGGGATTCCTGACCTTCGTCGACGTATGAATCAACGACTGAAACTCTGTGGGTAGATTGTCAAGGTTGCTTGACATCCGATGTCATGTAGATCACCAGAACATTACGTTGTGACCCCCACCAGGGATATGCTGGGGAATACGAGCAGCCGGGTGTGAAAACGTTGAATAACTCTAGAGCTCTGATAGGTTTAATCGCTATCGGCTGAAATAACGTTAAGGCTGCTTGACCTTCGCTGATTTGTGTGTCAACGGATGAGCATACGTTGTTACTCCCGCCGGAGATATACGTTGTAACCCCCGTCGGGGACTCACATTGTAACCACCGTCGGGGACATACGTTGTAACCCCTGTCGGGGACATTTAGGGCAACGACCCGGAGTTGTCGGCATCGAACCTGTACAAAGTATTGCCGGACGTGTTTTGTAACAAATGAGATCATTGGCAGAGTATACCTCGTGTTCGGGCGACTACCAATGAGCGATGGTTTCATCAGACTCAGTCACTCCATCTACTGGATTACGAGGTGATGATGACGCCGATGGATTAACAATTTATCATAGGTATGGAGTTTGGAGGGGAGCCAGTGCCTTGCATGGCGAATATTACCCCTATTGCCGTCAGATCCTTGTTAGGAGTTCCGGCGGAGGCGCTCAAAGGCAGGACTGTTCGTTCAGGTCCTTTGAGCGTAGATTCTATGAGCGGGCTTCTAAGTGAGCCCATGCCTGATGATGTCAGAATCAGGGATCGCGTTCTGCGGTGATTATTCCTGATGATCATTAGAGGCTGCTTCATAGCAGATAACTCTTCCACGGTGTCTTTCGCTTTGATCAGCGCCACACGTGATGTGGACCGTATTGAAGAGTATGATTGGGGCTCCTATACCTTTGCCTATTTCCTCCGTGGCATGCGTATGCGTTCACAGGGTTTGACCGAGGCTTGGCTAGGGTTTTACCCATTTCTGCTGGTGAGTATTTCTCTTGTCTTTTCCCATTTATAGGTTAAGAGTGTTTACTGATAGCAGATGTTTTGCCATTGTGTTGGCAATTTTTGGCATACGAGAGGCTCCCATGTTTGCGTCCTGTGAGTGTGTTAGGTTTAAATACCTATCCACGAGGATGACGATAGCACCATTCTATTTTTCCGGAGGTCCCTGTAGCTGAGGGATTAACTCACTGCCGTATGTAGCTGGAGTTGCTGACAACTGATACGATTACATGGATTCCTTACTCAAGGGAACATTTGACCATTGGCTTTGAGGATGGACACCCGACTGGAACATTTCCACCAGGAGAGTTTCTCTCTTCACAGATGGAGGTTGGGAGCTCTATTTAGGAGAGCGTGCTATTAGGAGAACCATAGGGGATATCCGTATACCGATCTTGCCTCCTGTCAGGCGTCATTGGCCTGTATCACAGTCACCCATCACTGATATCCCATTGTTGGGAGTTGACGGTTTTGCATTATCAGAGGGTCCATGTACTCAGGAGATGTTCTAGCGGTGGTGGTCCCCTCGCACTATTGGAGCCCATCCGCGCCACCACGCTTTATGGGGATATGGTTCGAGGATCCTTGATGATGACGGATTGGGTAGCTTGTGTGTCCGAGTCCCACTCATATGACCCAGATTGATAGTTTGACGGGAAGTTGGACCAGTGCACATATTTATCCGAATTTGGGTAGAGATCCAAAGAGAAGCGAGTCATTTATTCCTTCCAAATTTAGGCGTTGGCCCCTCGATGACCCATTTGGTTTTGCCGGTGCAGATCTTCCTCTTTATAGGCCTGACATCCCTGTTGATAGAGATCCAGTGACTCAGGAGGAGTTACATCAGGTAGACAGGATTGATGATGTGGACATCAACACCATGGTCTTCTTCTGATGTGTATTCTCGTTATATCTTTTGATAGGCATCTGTTTGATATTGGGTGGCTGTTCCCCATTCTCGCTATATCTTTTGATAGGCCTCTGTTAATAGTAGGGCAGCTATGCCCCATTTCCCTGTATTTGTAGCTGTACAGAGCTGATTTATTGGATGATGATATACTTAGGAATGTATGCACCATTTTTTCCATTCCTTATATCATATTGCCATCCATTATTTGTTATGCATGTATTATGTTATGCATATGTATCTATGTCCAGAGATATTCAGCATTGACCCCTGGATGGTCTTATGACACGGCCCGCATAGATGTCTTCTTCGACAGTTAGCCGTATAGATCATACCCCAACGTCAGTGGTGGTATTGGGTATGTGATCGTGGTATGATAGCATGTCACCACCAGACAGGGTGACTGTAGATTAGCTGTTGCAACATACCATGACTTTATTGCCTTTTCAGGTTCCCGTAGGGTTTATGGACGGGATGCTAGAGCATTGGCTACCGGATAGGCAACTATTTCGATTTGCCACCCATGAGTTAACTCCTACTCTGGAGGAGTATGCACGGTTGACGATGCTGACTTTAGACAGACCTTGCGTGCATCTGGCTTTGGGAGACATGAGTAAACGGTTCATGACTCACTCACATGTGCGTGCGGGCAGAGTAGTGCGAGACGGTGACATCCGCCACGTGATATCCCAAATTTTCTCAGATGATGATTTGGCTCGGAGGATAGCTATTCACGACATTCCGAGGATTTCACCGCACCGGAGGACCATTGGCGTTTGGCCAGGGTTGATGTACTGATGCTATGCGTATTGTCATCTGTCTATATGTCGCGTTACATGGATGAGATAGACATTGGTGTGATCATGGCCGTGAGAGCTCTTAGAGAGGGTCGCACCATTGTACCTATGATTGTAGCAGAGACCCTGCGGTCAGCATCCTACTGCTGTACTTACTTGACATTAGTTTTTACGGGTAGTTCGGTCATGTTGTATGTGTGGTTTATGTCACACTTGAGACTGATCGGCACTCTTAGATGGCATGGGTATTGGTTCACCCATGATGTAGCCATGTCATACTCCTTTCAGCCGTCGAAGTGTATAGATGCTCTGTCTTGGTCCGTATTTTTGGCAGATATCAGAGATCCATTCAGCATGTTGTCGTGCTCGGGGCTTTACTCACCATACAGCTTCATTACTGACGCTCCGGGCATGGACTTCCTCCCTCTGGCTGGCTTGAGGGGCGTGACTACTTATCACCCACTAGTCGTGATGTCGCAGTTCGACTAGTTTCAGGATTTTCATCCTTTTGAGGGGGCGATAGGTCAGCGTTCAGCTTGTCGATATCTCTCGGCAGAGGACCGATCCCGTGTGTATGCTTGTTGGGATCGGCGTGAGAGATCTGCTTTTTCTATCAGTCATCTCGGTTGTTCTGCAGAGTATTCTGCATGGATGGAGACATAGATTTTATTGGCTGCAGCAGTATCTACAGTACCGGATAACGAGTCAAATGATGTAGAGCCCATGGAGGACATTGATACCTACATCGAGGAGGAGCCCATTCTTTGGGTTGCCAAAGATTTCTTCCGGATTCTCCTAGTACCAAGATCTTGTTGTGATTCAAAGACTTCGACACGATTTCTTAGAGCAGAGTCTTCATTTGATGACCTTTGAGAGAGATCAGGCTCGATCTATGATGTTGACTGCCCTTGATGGGAGGGACGCAGCTCTGTTAGAGAGAGACGGGGCATTAGCTCGCCGAGATGCCGCTGTTGTTGAGCGGGATGAGGCTAGATCAGTCAGAGACGCAGTGATAGTTAAGCGGGATAGTTCCATATCTGCCCGGGACGTAGCCGTCACAGATAGTACTACCGTGAGATCCCTTACCACTGGCATGATTGCATAGATGAGTGCATATATTGATGATCATATGGTCACCATGCAGATGGCTGCAGATCTGTTGGGTCATGTGGATATTCTCGTACAGGAGACCACAGCCTCGCCTCCGTCTTCTGAGAGGGATGCCATGTTGGGCTTGTTAGCTCGCATATACCCTGACTTGTAGATGAACTTATACTTACCTACACATACTAACTTAGCCATTTTGTCATGTACAGTTTACATTGTATATATATCAAAGAACATTATATATATGACAGAGAAATATATTTTTGGATCACTTCCCTTTTAGATATGCCTTGCTATTTGCTTGATATTTTTCCTGCTGCTTCAAGGATTGTGGTCTTGATGTATTCTGAATTCCTCCTGAGTGGATGGACATTGAGTTGTCTCTGGATAGTTCAGAATGGATCATCGATCTATGTGTATCCCTACCATCTTTGGTGTCTTGGGGACTGGTTTTACAGATGGAAATATGGAGAGGAGTGTGGCTTTCCTCTCGAGATTGACCGCACCACGATATGGTCGCCATGATTCTATTTAGGAGAAGCCTAGTTAATTCCATCTCTTATGGATTGGTGTTGCTCTTCAAGGTATGACCGCAGCTTAGATGGTCGCCGAATCTCCTATTTGGGAGGAGTTCAGGTAATTCCATCCCTTTGGTCTGAAGCCAAATGAAATGTAGTGGATTGAAGTTTGATCCCAGTACCAACTGACAAGGATTTGTGTTTTGGTAGAGGGTGAGACCGCACCATGAATGGTTGCCTCGCACTCTATTGAAGAGGAGATCAGTCTGCGTGGTTCAACTCGTGTAAGAGGTTCAACGCTGTATATGGCTAAAATGGTGTAGGAATGTTTTTTGTTGTTTTTGTGAGGAGAAGATGGTAAAAATGTTTTTGTTGTTTTTGTTTTATTGCGACCGGGCCACATGAAATGGTTGCCTACGTACTCCTATTGAAGAGGAGATTAGGTCGACGTATTTCGCCCTTCAGGGCGAGAAGAAAAGTGTAATCCCATGTGCAGGTCATAGTGCGGGGAAGAAAAAGTTTAATCCTAGGTTGAGGATATACTGTAGGTATGAGAAGTTTGATCCCAATTATGGGTAGCCAAACTACAAATGCAAGAGGTTCAATCCGCGGTGGGAAGACCTAAGTTGTAGGAATGCAAAGGAGAAAGCCAGGCTGGTGGCTTTGAAAAGTATGTTTCCCTGAGGGGAAAAGTGTAAAAAAGTTGTATGTGGTAAAGGGTTAAAGAACCGAAATGACTGGTGATCTGATGGTTCCGCACCAGGGTGTTTGTGAATTACTTTAGACATAATACCGTTTCATGGTGTCCGAGTTGATTAGTTGTGGAAATTCATCGCCGTCCATTTCTTGCAATCTGAGAGCGCCCCCTGTCAATACTTCCTTGACAATAAACGGGCCTTCCCAGTTAGGAATGAATTTTCCCTTAGATTGATCTTGGTTGTCAAGGATCTTTTTCAAAACCAAGTCATGTTGTTTAAACTGCCGTAACCGGACCTTTTTGTTGTAGGATCTGGCTATCCTTTTTTGGTATAACTGACCATGGAAGATAGTCGCGGTTCGCCTTTCGTCTATTAGAGACAAATGGTGATACTGTATTGTACCCATTGGTCTTCATCCAGCTGAGCATCTACCAATACCCGAAGGGATTCCATTTTAACTTCTATGGGGAGCACTGCTTCCATCCCATAGGTTAAAGCGTAGGGGGTTGCCCCAGTGGAAGTGCACATTGAGGTTCTGTAGACTAACAACATCTGAGGCAATAGGTCGGGCCAATCTTTGTGGTTGGCGGAAATCTTTTGCATAATCTTCTTGATGTTTTTGTTAGCCGCTTCAACCGCACCATTCATCTTTGGACGATAGATGACAGAGTTAAGATGTTTGATGTGGAATTTACCGCATAGCTCCTCCATCATTCTGTTGTTGAGGTTCTTAGCATTATCTGACACAATCACCTCTAGTTGTCCATATCGACAAATGACATTGTTTCTGATGAAAGTAATGATGACTTCTTTAGTAACCTTGGGGAAGGAGGCTTCTTCTACCCACTTGGTGAAGTAGTCGATCATGGTGAAGATAAATCGATGACCATTACTGGCTTTAGGCTCAATGGGCCCGATAACGTCCATTCCCCACATTGAGAAGGGCCAAGGTGAACTCATATTATGGAGTTCCCGTGGAGGGGCGTGTATAGCATTCCCATTAATATGGCATTGATAGCATCTCCTGACGTGGTCATTGCAATCAGCTTTGAGGGATAGCTAATAATGTCCTGTCCTGAGGACTTTCTTATGAAGGAGGGGGCCACTTATGTGGGGGCCACAGACTCCACCATGGATTTCATCCATAAGCCTTTGGGCTTGATCTTTGTCTAAACATCTGAGGAGACCTAGTCCTGCATCTCTTTTGTAGAGCGCATCTCCACTCAGGTAGAATTTCATAGCAAGTCGATGGATCCAACTTTTCTCAGTCGGGCTCGCCTCAGCGGGGGTAGATCCATCTCGTAGATATTCCTTGATATGCTGATACCAAGGATGTTGGATGGGAGGTAGCTCATCCGATACTTCTCCAATGTAATTCCCATAGGCTGGGGCCTTGTGCAGGGAAAGTGTGACGCTTGGCAAATGTTCCTTGTCTGATATGCCAATCATGGAGGCCAAAGTTACTAACGCGTCCACAAAGTCATTCATATTATGAGGGACATGTAGAAGGAGATTTTTTCGAACTCCAAAGCCATCTTCAAAACTTGCCGATGGTAAGGCAGCAAATGTAGTTCCTTGGTTTGATAGATTTTGGTGGATTGTCTGATTACCAACTCTGAATCTCCAAGGACAGTTAACTGTCTGAATCCCATTGAACGGGTAAGTTTTAGTCCCATGAGAAAGCATTTATACTCAGCCGTATTGTTGGTGCTTACAAACTGTAACTTGACAGCAACGGGTTACTGCTCCCCCGTACCAGATACTAGAACTGTTCCAGCTCCAGAACCTTCCATATTAACAGCTCCATCAAAATACATCTTCCATGATTGGCGCGTATCGTATTGATGGTGTTGCTGCAATGTCATTACTCTTTCATCAGGAAAATATGTTTCCAAGGGTTTGAAATCCCCTGAAGGTGCGGCGGCCAGTTGATCCGCGATTCCTTGACCTTTGATGGACTTTTGAGTCACATATACGATGTTAAATTGGTGTAGGATCAACTGCCATCTGGACAGCCGGCAATTTAACATAGGTTTGTTGAACACGTACTTGAGAGGATCCACGCTGGATATGAGATGGGTTGTGTGACCATGGAGGTAATGCTATAACCTCATGGAAGCCCATGCTAAAACACAACACGTCTTTTCGATCAGAGTGTACTTCTGTTCACTGCTGCTGAACCTTTTACTGAGGTAATAGATAGCTCGTTAAATGGCCTCTATCCTCTTTCGTCCCAAAGATGCAAATTCATGGCATTGTCACTTACTGGACGGTACATGAGCAGGGGAACATCATCCACAGGTGGTACCAAGATGGGAGCTTTGATTAGCTGTTTCTTGATTGTGAGGAAGGCATTTTGACACTCATCATTCCATTTCATTTTGCTCTTTTCCTTTTTTTTTTTTTTTAATTTTTTTTCACATGGTACAATGTCTCAATCCATTAGGCACACTTCTACCCTTTAGCGAGCTTTTCAACCAATGACTCCCAGCACCATGAAAGACCTTAGGTATTTGGTGTGAGAGACAATCCCCTCGGTGCTTTACTCAAGTAGCAGGGGCCCAAAATTAAGACTAGTCACGTTATTGCATATATATATATATATATATATATATATATATATATGCAATAACGTATTTTATACACAGCATACCCATGTTTCCCCAAAATTTGCACCTCAATGACTCTACAATCTACAACACTTTCCTCATGTTTCTCATTTTAAATCTACATGTTCTAGTGAGCAATGCAAGACACACATCTTAGACTTACAAGTGAATATGAACACAATTGTGCAAACCGAAAGCATATAAACAGCCACATGAATCGCATTGTGTAAAACATTATATCCACATTGTGTTATGCAACATATTCTGTAATCGTTCACAATTCACTATCATCATTGGCTTAGGCAAAATTTTCTATTTATACCCAAGAATTTATGTGAGACATTAAACTAAACATACTATCAATGAATAAAAAATAAAAAATTTATGCTAAAATTTAACTAACACATATTCATGCAAAATTTTAACTAACACATATTCATGCAAAATTAAACTAAACATGCTAAAATACAATGCGACTAAACTACAATGCAAGTACACCAATACCCCCAAACTTAAAATGTTCAATGTCCTCATTGAATGAAGGTAAAGGGTACTAGAAAACTCCCCTACTGATTGGCATGACCACCCTCCTCGGGTTGTGAATCTAGTGGTGGATACGCCACGGTGGTCCCAAACTGGGGCGATTCATGCATGGTTCCTTGGTGAACGAATGCTTCGGCCAAAGCCTTGGAAAGTCCCGTAGCGAATGTCTTAAGATTATCATACAGTGCGTCGACTTTGCGCTCCAACCTTCGGAGGTGTCGATCGCTAGAGACAGGCTATGCTCGGGTGGATGCACACTTCATCACCGAGCATGTGAAATTTCTTGGGGTGGCTCAGGAAAGGTAGGTCGAAGAATGAATCCTTGCCCGCGCGGATGTGGCTCGCCACCTGCCCAGTCCTCAAATTTGGCAATTGTGGAGTGCGTTATGTCTTGGCTGGGATACTGTATTTGCTCGTTACCACCAACGAACCCCTTGATGCGCACATAACATGGCTATTACCGAAGCGTGTGGGATGCTTCCCGTGGTAGTTCCCGTCAGATACTTCACCATGTTTTAATGGATCAAATATCCCACGTCAATATACTTGCCAATTATGATGCCCCACAGTAGTATGACTCTCTCTGCTGTGATTTCATGTTGATGGGAGGATGACAGTAACTTAGCACAAATGAACAAATTCCATGCTTTGGCGTACCGATTCAATGCGACTGCTGGGAAAATACGAGGTAAGGTCGTACCGACTCTTTGTAAGTCCACCTTGTGCCCGGAATGCACAGTTCTGCGATGACCTGCTCCAAGTTTGTTTCCAAATGAGCTCTTGTGATCCAATTGGCCACCCCTGTTGGTGGTCTAGCGGTGATCCTCAGCACATTTCTGATGGCAGCGGGTCGGTAGTCTACCTCTGTGCTACGAACCATAGAGGAATTGTTCATAGTAACCTTGGCATTTGCGTAGAACTCCCGCACTATGCTCATTGGAATCGGCGTGGGTGCGGCAGTCAGTCCTCCCCATCCACGTTCACGAATCATTGCACAAAGCTCTCCATCCTGGCCCTCGGGTTTGAATCCTCTCTCCTTAATGAATGTCTTTGCCACAATTCGATAATATTCTTGATGAGCCTCCAAACATAGAAATTTGTTGTGGTCAACAATATCCTCCTCGTGGCCACCGGAGGATGATGAAGAGGAGGACGCTGCCCTTACTCTCTTTGGAACCATGTGAGATAGAGATAGCAAATGAACTTACTGAAGGAACGAATGTATTTGTAAATTGATGAATTACACTCTTGCTTGTGCTATGCCAATATAGAGCCCTAGCTTTATATCATGAAGGATATGGGGATGAACATGGAATCATGGAGGAAATCGTGGAGATTTGATGGAGAGAAATACGCCTCAATCTGTAACTGATAGAGAGATAGCGACGTGAGTTAGGGAGAGTGGGAGATTTCCGCTTCTGTTAATATCGCACATAAGAGTCCAAATGATTCCAACTTCTGTTTTGAACTTTTTTATCCAAATGGGACCGAGTCGCATGCGTTGCTTTGCATGATGATACGCTTTCTTGGGTGCGCGGTATGAGACTTACGAAAAAGGCTATTGAATTAAGCGGCTGAGCAGCGGTAGCCATGAGTTAATCTTTCTTGCTTGGGCAGTAGCGTGATACCTGATTCTTGCCGGTTATCTTTGATCTCACTCTTCCATCAATAATGCACTCTAAACATTGAACCTGCACAGATACTAATTTACATGAATACGGTAGGCAATAGTAGTGACGAGATGCAAAATTAATATCATTTGTTACTCGTTACGCATATACGCTCGCTTACTCATAACTTGTTAACATTAAACTTGAAATACTAATTAAAATAATCACAAGGAAATAACGACACTAAATGAATTCTTGGGTAGAGAATCGATGGGTTTCCTCCCATCTAGCGCTCGGTTTATAGTCTGTTAGTTGGACTCTTTTCTTGACACCGCTATCCAATTCCTCTACGATAAGATAAGAACCCTCCATCCATTAGAACCGCTATGTGTTTTGCTAGGTTCCCCATCATGAGAGTCTTCGGATTGAAGCCACCTAGCATATTTCCTGTACATGATGTCCCTAGTTCCATTGCATAGCTAGGTGTCTCATCCGTTGTATTTGGGAATAAATTATTGCATCGAGGCATAGAAAGTACAATGGACTTGTCCTCTTTAATTTTCTCTTCCTCAGCCCACCATGGTGTATACAAGGCCTCTTTATCATGCTGATCATTTCCTTGGATATGACTACCTATGGGACATGGGTGTGCAAAACTCACTGGATTTTTCAAATCTAGTTGAGAAGGAACTTGGGGTAGAATACAGGTGATCTGATATTCTTCATTTTCTGAACCCCCAGTTGTCTCCTCAATGTCCACTCCTTTAAGTTCATCCAATGGCATGTGCACTTCTGGCTCTCCATCGATTTCATCATCCATGTCATAGCACCAATTGTTTTGAGGGCGATTGTTTAAGGCTTCGAACATTTGATCCATATGATTCTGAAGCTTTTGAATTGACCTCTCTTGCTCAATCATCTTCTCCTCAGTTGATGCTACAAATTTGAACCTCAAATCCTCCAATCTTGAATTATCTTGTTCACTTTTGAAATCCATGTATTGAGGACCATCCATTGATGAACTAATGAGTTGTTCCATCTTTTTGTTAAGATTTTGGCTTGATAACTCCTGACTCATCATCATCTCCTCATGGTCTGCTATGCTTTTTGACATGAATTCCTTCAACTCTGAATTTTCTTCTTGTTGTACTAGAGGTGGATATGAGAAATCTGGTGGATGTGTTGGACTTGGGGCACAGTATTGGTCTCGATAGTTATAACTCCATTCAGAATCTGGGTGATACCCCCAATCTTGAGGATAATTGGGATAAACATAGTTGTTGAGGTAATCACCCCCAAACTGTACTTGTCCAACTCTGACATTGAGTCCTTCAGTTCTTATGTCCCTTGGTTGAATCCTATTTGTATAAGGCCCTTGATAAGAAAATCCACCCATGGTACCTACAAATTCCAATAAAACAAAAAATAGAAATGAGAAACGATCAGATTTGTCTAAGTCATACAATACAGCTTTAAACTAATGATAATTATCTAAATTAACGCCTTTCCCTGGCAACGGCACCAAAAACTTGTTGCCTCTTTTATAGTTCTTATAAAAGAGCTCTAACTCATGCAAGTTTACATGGGTCAACAAGTAATACAGAGTAAGTAAAGTATCGATACCACAAAGAACGTTGTTAACTTAGAGTACTATGTACTAGTCACTCACTATATTTATATGCTGAGACTTTAGACTAAATTGTTGATTTGAATAAATTATAATTACCAACTAAAAATAAGAATATAAACGAATTAAATATGATGTGGAAACAATGGGATCCTAACTTCATTCAATATTTCATTCAATCACCATATGTCATACAAGAAGTGTTTACATATCACATGATAATAGCCAAGGGCTTAAAAACAAGTTATAACCATTTTCCAATGCACTATAACCAACTCACATATCATCTACAGATGTTAGAATCCATGTAATCACCAATAACACCACAATTACCATATTCCTATGCGCAATTGCAATCCTATTGATTTTAAGCACAACCCTTACTCTAGCTCATACGGTAAAATAGTATATTCCTATCTGTTTCACAAAATATGCAAGACTTACTCTAGCCCCATATTCGCATGCTATCACGATTTCATCCATATTCATATGTTCATTTCCAATTCCATACAAATACTAACATGAAGATTATTAGTCATTCATATATACAAACCAACTATGACAGATAACCCAATGATATGCAAAACAAATATAACACTTAGATGTGCAACCAAACTATATATTAAAATCAGTTAGAATCCCAAAATGGAGTTTAGTTCATGGCGGAACCAAAAGCCATTATGGGATCGAGACTAAACATGATCAATAATCAAGCAAATAAGAGTAAGAAGTCGAGAACAATCAAACCCAAACGCTGAATAGTAATCAATGATTAACTATGAAAACCCCAAAGAATTCCATTCAATAATAATAAAAATCCACAATGGTTAAGAACTCCAAGAAGAAGAAGAGAATAAAATGTTGCAGCTTCGTTCTCCGTTGGGATCTCCCCCCACTATGTTAACCCTAATTCTAATATAAAAATACATAAAATAATGTCAAGTCCCCTCTCTGACAGACGTCAGAATCGTTTTATACCAATTACACATCATCAAATTGCTTAATTAAAAATAAAACAAATTACAAGACGCGACATCGCAGCCATGACTCTATTATATCGGTCTCATGGTGGTGAGACTTACATATCTTTCGGTGCCTCCAGGCGTCTTAAAGTGCGTGATGCAGCTCCTACCTCTCATGGCATCTTATTTGGGTCTCGCGAAGCCTTGTGGTCCTTGCCTCGCGGGCGCTTAACTTGCAGAATGCTCCTTATATCCAGCCCTACACTCGCGTGGGCACGCAAGCCTGCCTTTGTATTATCGCACGGCCGCACGGCCTGTGTCCTGCAAATCCTGAGTCTGGTTTATGCTTTTCTACTGCTGCTACTTGTTTGCTCATGCCTTAACCTCTTGCTTGCTTGATTTCCATGCCTCATTATGATCCCATGCCGTGCACATCCTTGCCTTTCCACTAGCCTACACACATACGCTCACCGATGCCTTAATTTCCACCAAAATAAAGCCAATTCCTGCACGTATTCACTAAAAGGAGTTTTAAGTATATGAAATGCAAAATAACGTGAAATGCGACTAAAACAAAATGAAATGTACTCAAGGTGGGCACAATTCGCATGGATTAATATAAAATAAGTGAGTAAAAATATCACTTATCAAATACCGCAATCTATTAAGACTCCAGCTACCATATATCCAGAGGACAAGAACGCAATGTGCAATGGCTTACAATGACCGGTCCCTTCGGGCGGTATGTCATCATCAGTGAAGGATATCACATTGTTGTTGAAAATGTGATCAACTAGATGTTGAAACTTTTCTGTATCGACTGATGTTGGAAGATAAGCTTCTTCTAAAACTTTCAGCAAGACCTTCTGGTGATTATCGAAAGTTAGGACCAAGTCCAAAATTGATATTTGTTGTAGAGCTTCTTTCAAGCTTAAAACCACCATGGCTTCATTATGACCCATAGCGTGGAGGAATTTTCAATCTTCTCCATGGGTATTTTCCCCTTTGATTTGATGGTAGGCTCCATCACTCGGTGGGGAAGATATAGTGGATTTTCCTTCGACATTGTAGCAGTTGTATGTGAGGTGGCTCCTTCACCTTCTCCATAATTCCACGGAACTGTGTGCAAGCTAACAATAGGATATTATGCTCTGCACGGTAAGTTGATTGGCCCGGGAGCGGCCACTTTCAAAGGGTGGTTGATTCCCTTGAGTTGAACTATTGGCATTGTGAGTGATTTGCTAATCCCATCAGTTTTATTGGATATGACTGCTACCACACTCTTCCACTTAGTAAGGGCTGCATCTTCACTTGCACGTAACACAGTATTGTTGTTTGCTAGGCGCAGTACACCACTGTCAATTAGATTTTGGATAAGGTGGCGGAGTGCCCAAAGATTCTTCCGTCTTTGTGTGCCATGAGGTCGGGAGTGATATTGACATACTCCATTAGAGTTGTATCATCCTGAACGGGGGTTGATTGGAGGTAGAAGGGAACTGATCCTTCCTTCATTGATTAATATATAAAGAATTTCCTCCATAGGTTGGCCCAAATAGGTGAATTCCCTTTTGTTGGCGAAATCCCGACGGGCTTTGGCATTCGCTCTCTTCGTCACTTTGTCTTCCAGCATTTCATTTTCTTAAAGTGACGAGGGAATATTCATGACAAGGTATAAGAGGATGGCATGCTCCTGGCTGATTAACTGATGTGTCACTTGATGCTGATAAGTCACCAATTCTGTCAATTGCTCAATTTGTTTGCAGAGAGCTTCATCTTTCGTTCCATTATGAACGGAAACTTGGCATAATCCCATCTGTCATCACCGTCTTTGAGGGTCTGGGAAGATTCATAGCTGAAATTAGAACTCTGTTCATTGCTCTAATTAATTATGTTGACCTCTTCTTCTTTGTGTTGAGGAAGAGGGTTGTCTTGTACGTGAGGCTGATCTGGTTTGGTGACCACGATCTCCCCGTTATCTATCAGGTCCTGGATCTTATGTTTCAAGGCCCAACAATCCTGAGTATCATGTCCAGGTGCCCCGGCATGATAAGCACATTTCCTAGCAGCATTGAAACCCCGTCCATTAGAGCTGGCTGGTGGAAGAAGATGCATAATTTTCTTCTTTGTTGGCAAAAGATTTAAAATGTTCTCAAGGGTATAAACACTCGAGAACCTTGGTGATAGCCCCAATGAATGCAGTTTTGAAGATAACCCCGAAAATGCTTGTTTCAAATGCGACCAACTTCAATCTCGGTGTTCACAACAAGATACACTATACCAACCCGGCGATAACATCGGGAAGATAGACACACCTCAAAGATGACAATAAGGACCTTCAACAAATTGCAAGGCGATCCAATCTCAAAGAAAGCTTCGAGCAACGTCATTATCATTAATCCGTGATAACACCGGTAAGGGGCAACATCGTCATCTCACCAACGCGCGCAATGCCACGCCACGTCGTCTCAACATCTCTAAGCAACAATGTCCCACAAGACTAACCAATCCCGAGTGACTATTGTGCGGGGTAACGGATGAAAGTTGAAGCTTGAAGACCGGAGGGCATTGTCCCATCTTCAATGACTTCATACAAAGTCTAATCCCATGCCATCGTACAACTCTCGACAACGACGGTCCGAAATAGGTCCTGTATACCTCAAATGAATGCCCGGATTGCACTTCTTAAAGTTCTCACGACATTCACGATTGCTGAAAGTGCACGTGCTTGAGACGACCCTAATCCAAAAAATCCAGGGCCCACCCAGCAGTACACTGCGGCTAAACCATCTATAAATAAAGGGCTTGGGCTTCCCATTTTGCAAGAGAAAACGGCGAAGAAGCCCTGCCCAATTTGCTCTGTACTCACCCCATGCAGTGTACTTTCTCATTTTAAACACCTGTGAGCTCATATATAGCCTCTTTTGTACCTACAAAATCCAGTGTTTACCCACTCTAAAGATATAGAAGTCTTCTTTGGCAGTCAACTGTAAGCCTTCTCACACACTTTAGAGTCTTTCTCTTCATCTCTGCTCACACCATTCTTCACGTTGAGAGTTGTGTTGCGCACATTTGCCCAGACTTTGGTCCACGGTTTTGTACCATATATATATATATATATATATATATATATATATATATATATATATATATATATATATATATATATATATATATACATTTATGTATATTAACTGTGTGTCAAACTTTGTTCGATGAGCCTAGACTTGATGCAGGCGTTTACTCGCTTTATATATCTATATTTATATATATGAACTGTGGTGGGACTATGTTCGATGAGCACAGATTTTACATCCGTCGTTTACTCTGCTTTTATATATATATATATATATATATATATATATATATATATATATTCATCATGCTGAGTTTCCTTCGTGGCGATTGATCGCTTTTATAGCTTTATTTACATTTCATCCATGAGTTTCCTTCATGGTGGTTGGCCGTATTTACGTACTTTATTTACGTTTTGTCCTTTGGAGTTTCCTCCGTGGCGGTTGATAGCTTTTAACTTTTTATTTACATTTTGATCCCCCCATGGAGGTGCTTCGTGGTTGGTGATCATGTACGTATATATATATTTACAACTTTTATATATATACCTGCTACGCTTTCATACAAATTGTAATATATATAATATATATATATATATATATATATATATATATATATATATATATATATATATATATATATATATATATATATATAATAAGCATGTGTCAATTTGTTCGATGAGCCTAGACTTGATGCAGAGCATTTATTTGCTTTGATATATATATATATATATATATATATATATATATATATATATACATTTATGTATATTAATCGTGTGTGTCGAACTTTGTTCGATGAGCCTAGACTTGATGCAGAGCGTTTACTCGCTTTTATATATCTATATTTATATATATGAACTGTGGTCGGACTATGTTCGATGAGCACAGATTTTACATCCGATCGCGTTACTCTGCTTATATATATATATATATATATATATATATATATATATATATATATATATATATATTCATCCTCACACAGAGTTTCCTTCGTGGCAGTTGATCGCTTTTATAGCTTTATTTACATTTCATCCCGCCAGGAGTTTCCTTCGTGGTGGTTGACCGTATTTAAAGCTTTATTTACGTTTTGTCCCGCCTGGAGTTTCCTCCGTGGCGGTTGATAGCTTTTAACAGCTTTATTTACATTTTTGATCCCCCATGGAGGTGCTTCGTGGTTGGTGATCATGTTTGTATATATATATATTTACAACTTTTATATATATACCTGCTTACTGCTTTCATACAAATTGTAGTATCTTGTGCGCCTAGGAATCATGTGATCACAGATTCAGCCTATTCGATCTAGATTCGGTTCCCGTGATGGACATTTTTCAGCTGTAAGCAGCATGTAAATTATTATGCGATGTCTGAATTTCCTTAGATGGTTTCCATACCCACGAGGAAGTCGGCATTATTTTGTACATTATTTTCATATGGATGCCTCGCATCTATAAAATAAAATCTATTAAGCCGAACACTTAATAAAATGGGAGTGTAAAAGGTATCAATTACTATTGAGCATCAGGGTTTGAAAAACCTCTTTTATAAAACATCACTGCCATATCTTGCTTAAAACTGAATTTTTTACATAAATTCAAAGCCTGTGTATATAGGTGCGAACGAGGCCTCGCATTACTTCCAAATAAAAGCACATTGACCCACACACACACACACATTCAGATAATAGTTTCTTGAGAAGAGGCGGTCACCGTGGTAACACGGATGTCGGGGGGTGCCTAACACCTTCCCTTCGTATAACCAAGTCCCCGGACCTAATGAATCTCGGTTTCACCGAGGCTTGGTTTAGCGATGTCACATCATCGGGTCAATGTATAAACGCTTTTCTCGGTTGTGTTGGTACAACCATTTAAAAAACCAACTGGCGACTCTTAACAGTCAATCGTCGACATTATACATGTCGGACCTTTTTCACTTGTTTTTTCAAACAAATCTAACCTAAAATGAGAACACCAAAGAACAAGTAACGGAAAGGGACATCTAAAAATCCCGACGTCGACACTAGGCTATGTCAAGTATTCATTAAATGAATATGAATCTATGTTTAAGTAATGAAACAAGTTTAATATATTAAACTTATATGATAAGGCTTATAATGTAAGTTAATAAAGAATAATTTATGAGAATGTCGCCGAGACGAAAAACGAAACTAAAGGATAGAAGAACCTATCAACAAAACCGGAGAATAAATAGACCCGATACAGAATTTCTCGAATGTGATCGCTCAAGCTATGTAGAATGGAATACCAGTCGCGGGAAACCAGTCAAATAATCGATCGGCAAACTTCAAAGGCTTCAAGGCCGTCGTACTGCCAGGATTTAGAAGATCAACTGACCCTGTGGACGTATTTGTGATACCTAGGGTAACGGAGGGACAACAGAAAGTTTGTGTCACCTATACAATGAAATGAGATAATTTTGATGATACCGGAATTAGGCCGGGAATGTGTTTAAAAAGAAAGTTTATGTGCTATAAGTGTGGGCAGAATGGACATGTCTCTCCCAACTGCCCAATCCAAGAATGTATAGTGGGTGTATTATTTGCGAATCAATGAAACATAAGGTGAAAGAATTGTCAAAGATGGAGAAGGGAGGAAAGGAATGCGAATACGAGGAAAGGCAGCAGGACATTGGCGACAACGGGACCAACTTCAACAAACGAACCAACAGAATCAACCGCAAGAGTCTTCAACATGACTGTTCAGGATTCAGTAGCAGTCGAGGATGCAACTCCAGGTATTATTCAAACAAGATTTATTTTCTTATATATAGTAAATTATTTATAAAGATGTTTTGAAGGAGTAATTTGAGTTCTCTTATAAACCAAATTTCCATTTAATAAGATAGATAAGCTTTTTGCTGAATAGTTAAAGATCGGTTCGATCAATTATGATCGAGATCTACTTATAATGATTGTGTATGCTATGTACCCTAGTATGTATAGGTTTTAAAATGGTGATTCCGGGGACGGAATCTTTATAAGGAAGGGTGAATGTAATAACCCGATATTCTCTATATAATTAAATCAGAAATTTTGCGTATAAATTTTTTTTATTTTAAAGATGAGGATTAATTTGTACAAGATAAATAGTATGTATTTATGTGATAAATAAAAATATATTTATTACATGAATAATTTTAAATCATTTGATTTTAGAATTATTGATTATTATAAAGTATATTCTTATAATAATTAATTTTATAGTAGAAATATTTTTATTATTTATTTTCCATGAAAATACAATTATATATTATTGAAATAATATATGAAAGGATTTTTAGAATTATTATAATAATTATTTATTTTATTATATGAATTTATGTTAGATTAATTAAGTTAATTATTTTTAACTTAAATAATAATGTTATATATGAAGAATAAATCATATATGGAGTCCAAACCCTAATTTTTGATTTTTATCAAGGAATGAGAATAATAATATTATATTATTATTTGTCAGTGTTATAAATTTGTATGTTATGTGTGTAAGGTTAATCCAGGGAGCAGTTTTATTATACCCTGCAAAACCCTAATTTTACTAACAAACCATAGTTTTGAAGTCAAATGAGACTTTAAAACCTGTCTAGTGATTATGTTATGTGGTGTATGATATGTGTTATTATAATTTAATTTTAATTAGGAAAACCCTAATTATTACGTGAAAAACTCAAATTAGTAATTTAAAACCCTATTTTCTAAAATTAGAAACCTTAAATAATAATTAGCTAATTGCTAGATGAAAACCCTAATTTGAAACTAAATTATGAGATTGAGACTGTTATGTAATTATGTTAAATGAATTATGTTACGTATTATAGAATTTAATGTTAATTAGAGAAACCCTAATTAACATTTAGAAGTATTAATTTCTAGAAACCCTAATTGGGATTTGGTAACCCTAATTATTAAAATAGTAAACCCTAATTGCAAGAATTAGTAAGGTTAATTATAATTAGTAAATAATACCCTAATGTTCATGTATAAGGTAATTAGAGACCTAATCTAATTAAGAAAACCCTAATTATAAATTTTAGAAACTAAATTTTTATTTTGTACAAATTAACCTTAATTGGAAATACTATAAATTCTTTATGCTAAACTTTAGGGTCAAACCCTAAGGGTTTGCCAAATGACCAAAGTGCCATTAAAATTATATTACAAAAGACCAAAATGCCCTTTTTCATTTATTTATTTAGATAACTTGTCAATCTAGCCAAAATGTGGGTTGGTGACCAAATAATGTTGACAAATTGATGTATATCTCAACAAATCAGTCCATAATTGCCAGCAATATCAGATCAGTCATTACACCAATTTATTATATAAGTTATAAAAGAGAGAAAGTAACTAAACTTGGTCCATTTCTTTCAAAGCTCTCACCAACTCTCTCTCTCTCTCTCTCTAACCTACAAAATTTAGTAGTTTATCAGTCCCCAATTCAAGCCCCACGATTACCATTAACAGATCTAGAAGCCAGAATCAAAGCTTGTTCATATAAGGTATAAAGTTAACCCTAGAAATTTGATCATGTATGCTATGTTAGAAGTTACGATTTTGTGTTGTAATATGTTGTAAAAGGTGTTAATCAATGATCTAGGTTGATAGATGTTGGATCCATAACATCTATAAGCTCAGATTTGAAGATTTCAAGAATCTGGAAATTTTTATTTTTGTGTCTGACAGTCAAATATCAGGCCTTATAGATCTTTGTGTGTTTGTGTTTTTGGTCGTTTGAATGTTTGAACTTATATTATGCTATGAGATCTTTGATCTGGAACTCGAATCAGGGTCGGATCTGGTGTAAGTTGTAAGTTATTCATGGTGAAAGGTCGACCGAGCATGACTTTTCAAACCTGGGTAACCCATAATTTTTCCAGACGCCTGACAACGATTTTGCAGGCACTTAATCTTGCTTCTGTTAAGTGTTATGATCATATTGTTGTTATATACTTGTAAACTGACATGAGTACTACGTATAACTTCCTTTATATTACCCATATACTTAACAAAATTGAATTTAGAGATGGTCAAACATAGGTTGACGAAACTGCTCAAGAACATTTCTAAAAAACCCAGAAATGTTCAAGAACAGTTCTGGGAAGGTACTTTGACCGGCCATGATCTCTTATATGTTTTATTGTTATGATGATCTGTTAATAGATAAAAGTTCCCTGACATCCGGACTACAAGATTGAACCATTACATAATACAAAGTAAACTTGGAAAGCATTGATTTAAAGGCTCAAAGTAGGTACCTTCAATTCGGGAAATTCCAAAAATTGAAGAACTCGTCTAACATGATTTTTGGAGGCTCAGATCTCTTTTGTTTCATGTTGTATGTTCATGTTTGTGGTTGAAACTTGTAGTCTTGCACGATTACTACAAGATCCGACAAAAAGTATGCCCAGAATCATCACAGTTTAAAAACTATTGATGGTCAAACCTTGGCCACTTACTTGCATTTCTGGGTTTGGCCAAAGAACGCTCAAGAACACCTATAACGACAGTTTCGTCACTATAGGACCCTTTAGCGACAAATATTTTTAGAAATTAATTATTTTAATTAAATAAATAGAAAAAAATAGTTTTAAATTATTAAAAATTATTTTAAAGTTCAAAAATTAGTTTTAATTATTTTAAGTATATTTCATAAATATTTAATATTTTTGAAATATTAATGGTGTTTAATTTATTTAATTATAATATTAAATAAATTGGTTAAAAATGATTTAAATACTTGAAAATCATTTAAAATTATATTATGGTATAAGAAAATATTGTAAGTTATTTTTAATATTATGTGATTAATTGCATTAATTGCATTAATATTAATGGTAATTAAGTTATTTAATAAATGTATTAAATAAATTATGAGAAATAGAATTAATAATTTAAAATTATATAAAAATGATTTAAATGTTATAAAAATATTTGAAGTTATAAAGTATAACTTTTGATATTTAGTCATGAAAAATAATAATATTTTAATATTAATAATATTAGATTTATTAAAATATAACTTTTAATATTTAAAGGATAATTTTATTAATAATTTAATATTAATGATTATTAATTTAGTATTAATGATATTAAATTTATTTAATAATTATATTAAATAAGTAGTTTAAAAATGTTTTTATGAATTAAAAATATTTGAAGTTATACTTAATGACTTTTAATATTTTGATGAATGATACATTAATATTTAAATATTAATTATAATTATTTAAAATAATTTTAAATTTTTTAAAATCATTTAAGGGTAATATTAATACTTTAAAAATATTTTGAGTTATTATAAATAACTTTAATATTTTGGCAATGGTCTCATTGATAGTTTAATATTAATTAAATATTAATGATAATAAAATTGTTTAATATTTAAATCATTTAATAATGATTCTGATGTTTGAAAATTCATGATAAATTATAATAAATGTTTTAAAAATTATTATAAGTCATTTAAAAATAATATGACTGATACTTACAGATGTGGAATTACATGATAGAGTCTGAGACTTGATAATTACCCGATAAAGTTTTCGGTACACCGATATGTTTCAGAAATTGATCTGGACTTAGATATTTTGACTGTATTAATGTTTGTTTGTGATTCAATGACTATTGAATACGTGTGACAATGTGATTAGGTTATGTGCTGACTACAATAAGCAGTATTATGTGTTACGATATGTTATTCTAATCAGTAAAATGATCTTATTAATTGATAGGTTGTTATACTGAAAAGATAAAAACTAAGTAGCGTCTTTGTAGGCGTGAGACAGAATAAGTATCCTACCTTTGCATTACCATTATACAATGGACATGAGTAAGAAAGTTTCAGATTTATATTATTATTGTACTAGTTTATTAAACCTATTGTCGTATATATTATATTCGATCATTGTTTATCAACATGATATTATATTATATAACTCATATATATATTTTGTTCGTTAATTTCGAAATATGGTTATACAAGTGTCCTCACTTGGATAATCATTATAGTCAAACACATGCTGATATATATATATATATATATATATATATATATATATATATATAAGCCGTCTAAGCTATTTGACCTACGAGACACAGATTTAGAAATATCGTTGAATATGATAAAACCTTTTTGTATCCAATCAAATTGTTTTGGTTCGGATTCCAGACTAAGTATGAACATCCCGATCAAGGGAAAACTTTTATGCGCCCAAGACGGACAGAGTGAACGATAACATCGTTCTTACATGCAGTATTGATCAATACAGGGCACATGAGAAGTGTGACACCCCCAAATCCGGGTTACCTGACCCCCCGAGTTTTGTGCTCATGATCCACAATATAATAACATCTAACTACCCATTCATATAGAAATAGTAATATATATCACATTAACATATGATGTTAATAGATTAGTCCCAGGTTCGCTAACCTTAACATTACAAACATACCCCTTAGATATATAAAAAGGGTTTACAATTATAACATATTCACAATGTTTATAAAAACTAATCCATCAGTTTGCCTTTGCCTTTGCTTTTCTTCGACCCGCTGGCCTCTTCGTTCCTAGCTGAAATATTTTATTTAGCAAGGGTGAGCAACAAGTTTGCCCCGCAAGTTAAGACATACAATAAAGGTATAGAATTTAATATCAAGTCTTCTCACATTCTCCGCAACAATAATCTTATAATGAAAGAGTACAATGCTTTCATGGTTTTCTACGATATTCAAAGGAATAATCAAGAATTAATTCTACGAAAATAGAAAAGTGGAATGTTTTCCGTTGGATCTTGAACTTCTCTTCTCGGGTATATATTAAAATTTTACTTTTACATATACGCAGGTGTATTAGATAATCATAAAGATTAAATTATACCCCTCAGCAAGTACTTAGAGCCGGCCAACTCTTTGTACCTTATATTATGCATAATACTTAGGTCGCGCGCAATGGTCGAATATACGACTTAAAAAATGTTCCCTTCTATATAAAAGGTTGTTCTTCTCAGTCTCAGAATCAAGATTTGATTTAACAACGAAATTCAATGATTTTAATTTCTATTTACTTATCGATCTAGCCGAAATAATTGTCATCGATCTATCAATAACAATTGAATTCTCTTCTCAAATTTATCAAGTTCTAACAAATATTTGTCTAAGACATTTCTCAACATAATTTGACAATAAACAGGAATTATGTGTGTTGTCAATTCTATCTTCTACGAATATGAATATCCAACAACAGTTATTCTACAATTGTATATTCTCCGAATCAGTAATTTAATTTGAATTATTAAACATGCACTAACTGCGAATAATCAACAATAAATTCTTGGACGTGGTATAATCAGCAATAATTAACCACTATAATAATTGAACAATATTAACTCAAGGTTGAGTTAGAAAACTTGCCTCTTCCACAGTTTACAGCTACACAATAAACTTATCTACGTTTGAAAGACCTATAACCAATTATATCGGTCTCACAATTAGCACAATATTTTATAACACGTAACACTGTATTCTACAATCAAACTTCTCCTAGGAACATTACCACATAGCCACATTAGTGTTTATAACCTATATAAACACTTAACAAGTCTAACTAGTTCGGTCTAGTTGGACTTTAGTCTCATCTCAGTGTTCTGGTCACCCTATCCGACAATTAACACATTGATTGTCAATTAAACTTGGTCTCTAAGCTTAAATACTATTTAAGATAAGTTAATTATAATTAATAATACTTTGCAGAAGCTTTTAACAATTTATAAATAATTATTATAATTTATAATAATTTTTAAACACTTAAATCATTTTTTTAAATAATTTAATTATCATTAATATTTAATAATATAAAAAATATTAATGTTATACTTGTCAAAATATTAAAGTTATTATTAATAACTTAAAATATTTTTAAATCATCAATATTCTACTTAAATGATTTTTAAATTAATAAAAATATTTTTAAATCATCACCATTAATATTTAAATATTAATGTAATTATTATCACAATATTAAAAGTCATTAATTATAACTTCAAATATTTTTAAAACATTTTTCTCATTTTTAAATGATTTTTAAATTAATAAAATCATTTTTGATTCATTTAATTAATATAATAATTAAATAAATATAACATCATTATTATTAATTTATTAATGAGAATTCTCCAAAATATTGAAAATTATATTTTATAATTCAAAATATTTTCTAACACTTTATTCTTATTTAAAATGATTTTTAATTCAATAAAATAATTTTTAACTTATTTATTTAATAAATCTAATATCATTAATATTAAATTATTAATGAAAATTCTCTAAAAATATTAAAATGATATATTATAATTCAAAATATTTGTAAATACATTATTCTTATTTAAAATGATTATTCATAATATTAAATCATTTTCTCTAATTTATTTAATATACTAATTAAATAAATTAAATATCATTAATATCCAATTAATTATAAATATTAATGAAAAATTTCCCAAATAATTAAAAGTTTTTTTTCAAAATTTAAAATGATTTTTAAAACCATTTTTTAGTAATTTTTATAATTTATTTCTATTTTTAAATAATTTCCGGAATATTCAGAAAATAAAATAAATAAAACCGTCGCTATAGCCCTTTAATGACACAAAGCGTCGATGTTGGTGTTCTTAAGCTCAAGAACACTGATAGCTTCGTTAGTAGTCTGCCTTGTTTGACCAGCTTAAAGTCTCGATTTAAAATCGTTTCTGGGCTAAGTTATGTTTCAATATCATAGTACACATGTAGCACTACTACTATTAATCATTAACAGAGTCACAGCGTAACAATATAGCAAGATCTGACCCTTCAAAAGTACTGTCAGACAGCTCTTGGGCTTTCTGGGTAACCCAGAAACCCAGGCAGCTTCAGGGTACTACTTTGGGCTCAATTAATTCTTAGTTCTGATCGTCGAATAAGTTATGTTATGGTCTAAATATATAGAACTAGTGTCAAGGTACAGTAACATAACAACATCCAAGTTAAAAAACATCCAAATCGCCAGATTTATTTCGGTCAAACGCTGTCAGAAAACGTGTTCTTCATTTTTCTGGAAAATTCCCATAAATGCAAATCAGTGCAAGTGGCCTACTTTGACCACCTGTCACGATCAATTTATTGACTGTTTTAATGTTCTACAAGCATTGATCTATAGTCCATCTTATAGGCTCCAACATGGTTACAAACAAAACATCAAACAGTCTAACACCTGTCAGATCCAGCCCTCACAAAAAGTTGTCAAACGCTGTAAAAGGTTTTCTGGGTTACCCAGAAAGGTTATGGTCATGCCCGGTCAACGAGTTTTGACCATGAATTACTACAAATATAGACATCTGATGGATGTACTACAACTTCCAGATTAAAGACAACATAACAGACTACCTATCTAAAATATCAAACAACAAAAATCATAAACGAGCAATGATATGTGGCCACTGACATTAGGTTGTCAGACCACTTTTCGAGCTCAAGAACAATTTTGAAAAATCATCAATTTAAGGTAGTTTGGTGCTATGGATATATGTTTTTTCATCATAGATCAGCATAAAACATCCATTAGCAAGATTCAAAACACAAAAACACAAAACTTATCTAAGCATACAAGATCAAAATAAAAATTAGCTTCATACCTTTCTTGTCCAATGTTTGATCTCAACTCTCCAGATCTGACCTTGTTGTTCTAATAGCTGTTAATGGGACTGATTCACTTAAGGAATTCGGAGGTTAGGAGAGAGAAGGGGTTGGTGAGAGCTTAGATAGAAAATAAGCCAAATGTAGTAACTTTCTCTCTCTAAATCTCTTATATATTGCTTTATATGTTGCTTGAATCTGATTATTTTGGCTGAGTTGTTGAATTTCTATGTCACAAGGTCAATTTAGTTGCTCACCTACTAAAATTGCTAGCATTTTTACATGTTATCATTTAAAGAAAATGAAAAAGGGTATTTTAGTCATTAGTAAATTAATTTTAATGGCATACTTGGAATTTGCACAAACCCTTAGGATTTAACCTATAGGTTTTAACCCTAAGGTTCTAATCCTTAGGTTTTAAATCACTAACTTTCTAGGATTTTCTAAATTAGGGGTTTAATTTTGAAAATTAAAATTTTGAAACTAAAATTAGTTTTTCCTGATTAAATTAGGTTTTCCTAATTAAATTAGGTTTTCTTGATCATATTAGTGTTTAATAAACACATTACGCTCGCCAATTAGGATTAGGGTTTCTTAATTAGGGTTTAGGATTCCCAGATTTTAAATCAGGGTTACCCGACGTACAATTAGGGTTTTTAACTGTACATTTGGTTTTCTAAATATGAGATTAGGGTTTCTAATCCCTTACTAGGGTTTATTACATTTGTACCCTACCCGATCAATCATTGATCAAAATCTCTATACAGTACAAACACGTACTTATCAAAATAATTATTTTAATTATATTTTCTATCGAATCCTTTTCCAAAAATTAGGGTTAGGGTTTCTAAAGCTTGTTAAGCATAACTCTACTCTAAATTTATTAGTCAATACACAAATTGACCTTCTCGAGACTCGTATCACAGATAATTGTCACAAAATTGATAATTAATATTAATATTAATTAAAAAAAATTTATTCGTAAAATTTTGAATATTCGAAATCTCGGGTTATCACATTCACCCCTCCTTAAAAGGATTCCATCCTCGGAATCATCGCTTTCTTATTATCTAGAATTTTTTACAGTTGTATCATCAATTCATTTTATCAACACAATATTAATTTGTGTTTCAAATTCTAACGTGTGACTCGGATCTTTTAAAGAAAACAATTCACAGAGATATCTAACTCATATTACTCATATAATTAAATTACTAAACGAAATCATTA
This sequence comes from Panax ginseng, assembly GCA_020205605.1. Lineage (NCBI taxonomy): Eukaryota > Viridiplantae > Streptophyta > Magnoliopsida > Apiales > Araliaceae > Panax > Panax ginseng. Next base: position 35,276,135 of record CM035147.1, read on the forward strand.
CCTGTTGCCACCTCCTGAGTAGCCACTGCATCCTGCGTCGTCATGTTGAATGTATGGGTTGTTGGTCTTCTTGGCTGTGAAGGTCCTCGAATTACCAAGGTTCCACCACCGGGTCCCTTGTTGACACTTTCCTTCTCCGTATTCTTCTTCGGACAGTTCTGAACCAAATGATCAGTCGATCCGCATGCAAAGCAACCTTGTATCTTCTTCGGAATGGAACAATTGGGCGACATGTGCCCCTCTTGCCCGCAGTTATAACAAACTCCCTTCTTCTTCAGGCAAACTCCAGCATGGTTCTTCCCACAATTCGAACATGACTGCCTTACTTTCCTATTATCTTCTGTCTTATTACCCGACTGGGTATTCTCACTCCACTTCATCTTATAAGGGTTACTACCACCACTGCTTCCTCCGTCATTGGCCTTCTTTTTCTTCTCTTGATGGAATCAAGATGCAGCTTTGCTCCCTCCTTCAGCAATTAATGCTTTCTCCATCAAATCCGCGAACGTATTGATCTGCAATACTGCTACCTTGTTGAATATCCCCGGCTTCAGTCCGTTCTAGAATCTTCTTTCCTTTCTCGCCTCTGTGTCCACCTGAAGAGGTGCAAATCTAGCCAACTCGTTGAATTTGGCAGCGTATTCAGAAACAGGCATATTTTCCTGCTTTAGTTCTAGAAACTTGACTTCTATTCGAGCTTGCATACTCGTTGAAAAGTAATTCTCAAAGAATAGTTCCTTGAATCTTGTCCAAGTCACTATGGTTATACCAGCTCTCGCTTGGTTCATCTCCCACCAGTAATTAGCTTCTCCCTTCATTAAGTATGTCACAAAAGCTGTCTTTTGCTCTTCTGCCACTCGCGCAACGACGAGTGCTTTCTCAATCTCCTTCACCCAACTTTGGGCTTCAATTAGATCTGTGGTTCCCTTGAATTCAGGAGGTCCTACCGCTTTAAAGTCCTTGAAGTTAGCCAATCTGTTGGCTGGCTGATTCCTCGCTCTTCCTCTTGCAGCTGGAGCTCTATTATCTATAGCTTCGGCTATCATATTTGCAAAGTTTTGCATCGGGTCAGCTTGACCTCCTTCATTATTTACCAACTTCTCTTCTCTTTGATTTCGATTATGTCGTCTAGGCGGCATAATCTGATTTAAATAAAAAATCTTACATTAATTCTCTTTCTCTACACAAATTCTTAACACAATAAGAATTCAACACATAATTCTCATATATAAACAAATATTTATTCACATAATTAATAGAACATTTAGTACTTAACACATATTACTATCCCTTTTTAAATCATTTCAGGATTAACAACACAACTTTACACAAAAAGTTGCAATTCTCCATTTACAAATTTATTCCCCAGTTCGTCAAACTTACCACACTTATGAGTTCAGGAACTTGCCACAATTATATGAGTGTATGAACTTATCCTAGTCAGACCTTTGGCGTCCATTCGCTGAGGGGTTCAAAACATTTCATATAATTATGAGTCATTAACTTTCCATAAGTATGAGTTTTAAGAACACACAAATTAATCTTAATCTTATATTCATACAGAAAATAAAGATTTCATTCATACAAACATATTTATATTATATATGCTTAAACATCATTCTCGATATTACAACTGTAACACCTCCTTTCCAAAATAGAAAGAGAGGTTACTCAAACACAACAAAACTGACGAATAAAAAAAACTCTGATCCACAAAAGAATAATCTCATACTGATTAAATGTCTTAAGACAAACCATAATAAATGCCAAATTATCTCAAACCACACTCTAAAATAATTATTACAATTCTGAACAAACTAATGTATCACAACCTAAACATAATATATCTAAATCATTTGGATAAAACGGAGCTCTCGTCACACTTGCCCTTGATTCCCCTGATTACCTGCCGAAAGAAAAACACAGCATGAGCCAAATGCCCAGTACCGATATAGAATACAAATAATGAACCAAAATAACTAACTCAATTAAATGAAATGAAACGAAACGAACTAAAACGAAACAAACTGAAACGAAACGAACAAAACTAACACAAGGAAATGATAGGCTGAATCAAATGGCTAGGTGTTATTTCATACCGAGCTCAAAATAAATAGTAATATACCTTGCCACACAAGCAAGTCAAATAATGCCACAAAGGCAATCAAAATAATGTCACACAAGCAATCACACATCAGACTGTGCAATCCAGATGCGTGCAAAATCAGAAGGCGTGTTTGGCACAAACATCACCACTTTGTAGAAACGAGCGAGCAGAAAAACTAGGGTCGCACCCATCGCCTCCCACAACAAAAAAACATCAAATGGCCAACTCCCACCGAGCACAAAGCGGAGCACGTGGATCGATCACACCGCCACGGAAAGTGTCATGCCTTGGTGCCAAGAGAACATGCATGTGGTACCCCGACAGGTGGTTATAGCTCAGGTATACCCTACGATATTCTAACAAAATATAATGTCACAACACATGCAACAAAATATCAACACAAAGGGGTTCTAACGTGTACATGTTAAATCGAACAAATCATCAACACAAATCTCTAAAAATATAATAACATGTACATCACTATAAATATCAAAATAAAATTTAGACATGATACACTAGTCTAAAGAGTACAAATATGAGTTCTAATACAACACCAAAACAAATTTATCACAATCAATTGACAAAGAATAATTATGAGAGGCAATACTAATTTTTGAAATGAATAACGAAACGAACAAATCAAAAACAAAAGAGTCTCGCTGAAAGAGTACGGAATCCGTACCTGGATTAAACAATGTAATACCCAAAGTATATTCCAAAAACTCGTTTAGACTCTCTTCGTTCAATCTAAATAATTTAATAAGATTTTATTACAATCCCATCATTAATAACATAATACTATTAAATTTATTATTAAATAAATTTATAACTATGTCAACAAAATTAATTAATTTAAATTAATATACGTAACTTCAATTTGATTTACTAATTTAAATTTTTAAGTTTCATGGCCAAATACTTATTAAAATATAAATATATATATATATATATATATATATGTGTGTGTGTGTGTGTGTGTGTGTGTGTGACTAAATCAGCGGCAGTAGTATACAACCAATGTGATATCTATATGTATATATAATTTATATATATAACATAATCATTGCTTGCAACCAACTTCTAACAATCAGTAACTTATTTTACTAAATCAATTTACATCACTCCTCTTATACACATCCGATAACGGTTATCAAAATTTAGAAATATAAATGACTACAACTATTTCCAATTAATTCTCCTCTATTAATTTATTAATTAACCAAACCTTTTTGTTTTTGTGCAATTGAAACTAGTGAAAAACAATAGAATTGATGAGAAGAATGTGGGGTCATATGCTATGATTTCATTCGAATCTAGTCTACCATTCATGAATAATATTTAAGGCATATGGTATGGAAGGAGGAGTAATAATACTACCTTAATTGCAGGAATTTTCTCCTTTTTCTTTATTGTTCTTCCACTGCCGCTGCTTCCTCTTTTCCTCTTTTCTTTCAGTTACGAACTAAATGAATTGTTTAAGTAAATTTGGTTTAGCTATGTAATTATTTATTAATAGGTTTTATTACTTCTCCTAATTATAATAGGATTTAATATTATCCACGGATATAAATTAAACCCAAATAAATTTTAAGGCCCACTTTTACAAATTTAATATATCCATCACCTACTAATTTTTATTAGCCCACATAAATTAAATAACTATTTTGACCAAAAAATATACAAAGTCCAATTTATACGTTTTAAAACAAGATAATTTTTATTAGAAATATATATATATATATATATATATATATATATATATATATATATATATATATATATTTCCGGGTATTACATCACCTACCCCTTAAAAAGGATTTCGTCCCCGGAATCAAAAGAATGGAACGTACCTAATTTTCAAAGAGATGCGGATACTCCGCTCGAATAGACTCCTCCATTTCCCAAGTGGCTTCCCGCTCAGAATGATTCCTCCACAGAACCTTAACAAACGGAATAGTCTTCCTCCTCATAATCCTTTCTTGACGATCCAAAATTGCCTCAGCTTGCTCCTCACAAGTAAGATCATCCCGAATCTTATCGAATGGATATTGCACCACATGCAACGGATGATAATGATAACTCCTCAACACCGACACATGGAACACATTGTGCATATGGGCTAGCTGTGGAGGCAAAGCTAACTAATATTCAACTTCACCAACCCTCTCCAAAATCTCAAATGGACCGATATATCGCGGACTAAGCTTTCCTTTCAACCCAAATCACTGAATTCCCTTCCAAGGAGAAACTTTTACAAACACATGCTCACCAGGTTCAAACTCTAAAGTCCTCCTATACTTATCCGCATAACACTTTTGCTGTGATCGAGCCGACTTCAATTTTCCTTAGCCACCGTTACTTTCTCCGTAGTGATTTGTACTAACTCAGGCATTTCTATGGCCCTTTTCGCCAACCTCATCCCAACAAGGTTGGTGTCCGACACTTTCAACCATACAATGCCTCAAACGGAGCCATTTCAATACTTGAATGCCAGATGTTGTTGTAAGAAAACTCAACTAGGCTCAAATAATCATCCCAATTACCAGACCACTCAAGTGCACAAGACCTCAACATGTCCTCCAACGTCTGAATAGTTCTTTCAGATTGCCCATCAGTTTGCGGATGGAAAGAAGTACTGAAGTTGAGCCGAGTACCCCAAGCTCATTGAAACCCATTCCAATACCGTGAAGTGAACCGTGGGTCCCGATCTGAGACAATAGACACCGGAGTACCATGAAGTCTAACAATCTCTTGCTGAAAGATATGTGCCAACCTATCCACCGAGTAACCCTCATAGATAGCCAAAAAGTGTACCGATTTGGTCAGTCGGTCCACCACTACCCAAATGGCATCATTCTTCCTGAAAGTCTTCGGCAAACCCGTCACAAAATCCATCGTGATATCTTCCCACTTCCACACTGGAATGTCTAACTGTTGCAGCAAACCACTAGCTCGTTGATATTCTATCTTCACTTGTTGACAAGTAAGACACTTCCCAACATATTCAGCCACGTCTCGTTTCATCCCATTGCACCAAAAAATCTTCTTCAAATCCCTATACATCTTTGTAGAACCATGATGAATAGAAAATGGCAAACTATGAGCCTCAGCCAACACAACCTCTCGAATGATTGGATCCGACGGTACACACAACCGTTCACCCAACCAAATCACACCATGGTCATCAATACGAAACTCGGACTGCTTCCCCTCCTCTAGATTTTGCGTCATACTCCACAACTCCCCATCTTCTTTTTGAGCTTCTTTAACTCTCAAGATAAGAGAGGGCTCCACTCTCATACTCGCCAAATGCCCATCTGAACCTCGTACATACAACTCCAACTCGAGCCGCTCCATATCTGAAATAAGCTGAGGTTCTGTAATAAGGGCTGCTACACTCCCAAAACTCTTTCTGCTAAGAGCATCTGCAACCATATTTGCCTTTCTCGGGTGATACTGAATCCTTGCATCATAATCTTTTAGAAGCTCCAACCAATGCCTTTGCTTCATATTGAGCTCCTTCCGAGTGAAAATGTATTTAAGACTTTTATGATCGGTGAAGATATCACAAGTCTCTCCATACAAATAGTGCCTCCAAATCTTTAAGGCAAAGATCACCGCTGCCAACTCCAAATCATGAGTGGGGTAGTTCACCTCGTAAGGTTTAAGCTGCCTAGAAGCATAAACAATCACTTTACCATGTTGCATCAAAATACACCCCAAGCCCTTCTTAGAAGCATCACTATAAATCTGGTAACTTGCAGTCCCTGACGGCAATTCAAGTATAGGAGCTGTCACAAGTCGTTTCTTCAACTCCTCGAAACTCTTTTAACGTTCCTCATTCCACACAAACTTCGTGCCTTTTCTCATCAACTGAGTCAATGGTAAGGCAAGCAAGGAAAACCGTTCCACAAACCGCCTATAATACCCTGCCAAACCCAAGAAACTCCTAATCTCTGTCACCGTAGTAGGTATTGGCCATTTAGTGATAGCCTCAACCTTCGCATGATCCACCTTAATGCCTTCAGCAGAAACAACATGTTCCAAAAATGCGATCTATTCCAACCAAAACTCGCATTTAGAGAATTTAGCATACAATTTCTCTTTCTACAAAATCCCCAATAAAGATGTTCCTCATGCTCTTCCTTAGACTTGGAGTAAACCAAAATGTCATCAATAAAGACAATAACAAATTGGTATAAGTACTCCCTCAACACCTGGTTCATCAAATCCATAAACACCGCCGGAGCGTTAGTCAACATGAATGGCATCACCAGAAACTCGTAATGCCCATATCGAGTGCGAAAAGCTGTCTTAGGGATATCCTCATCCCTCACCCTCAACTGATGATAGCCCGACCTCAAGTCTATCTTCGAAAATTTTTTTACCCCTTGAAGTTGGTCAAACAAGTCATCAATCCTCGGCAATGGATGCCGATTCCTAATGGTGATCTTGTTCAACTCTTTGTAGTCTATACACAACCTCATATACCCATCCTTCTTCTTTACAAACAAGACCGGAGCACCCCACGGCAAAACACTCGGGCGAATCACACCACGATCTAACAGTTCCTGTAACTGCTCTTTCAAATCTTGCAACTCCAATGGTGCCATCCGATACGTCGCCTTAGAGATAGGCTCCGCACTAGGAACAAGCTCAATAGAAAACTCAGCTTCCTGCTGCGGTGGCAACCCTGATAACTCCTCAGGAAACACATCAGAAAAATCACAAACAATTGGAACATCTTCAATACGAGACTCACCCTTAGAGGTATCTTTCACAAACGCCAAATACCCCTCACAGCTCTTTGCCACCAACTTTCCAGCCTTCAAAGCTGAAATTAACTTCACCACTCTACTTGGCTGTGAACCCTGAAACACGAATTCTGGAGACTTCACATCTCCAAATATAATGTTCTTTGCTTGAAAATCGATAGTGGCCTGGTGCTTATCCAACCAGTCCATCCCAAGAATGACATCGAAATCGTGCATACTCATTGGAACAAGATTAGCCCTACGAATATTATCCCCAAAACTTATCGGACACCCTCGAAACAAATCAAAAATAACAATAGAAGTCCCCATCGGGGTAGCAATAGACATAACAGAATTTAAAGACTGAGATGGCACACCCAGGTGCCGAACAAAAGACTGAGCAACAACGGAATGAGTAGAACCCGTATCAAACAAAATAGACGCCTCACGATTGCCAACTAAAAGAGTGCCAGAAAATAATACCTGGTGCACCTGCCACCTGGTTATATGTCAAAGAAAACACTCGACCACCCTGATGCTGACCTCCATTGCCACCATTGTCACCACCTCCACCATTACCACGTGGACCGGTACAATCCCTAGCAATATGACTCATCTGTCCACACAAGAAGCATACACCTGTGAGTCTGTGGCACTGCTTCCTCAGATGATTTGCCCCACAAGTAGCACAAGGAGTTATCAGAATAAGGTTTGGGTTACCCCCACCAGCTGGTCCCGGATAACAACCCTGATTCTGTCCCTACTGACGATTCTGCCACTACGGATGATTTTGACCATTCAAAGGTAGCTGAAGCTGATGATTTTGCCCTTGCTAAGGCATCTGCTGATAACCCTGCTACGATTATGGCCACGCCATCGCTTCTTTCGCCGCCACCACGGCCCTATTCAACCCGACCACCTGACTTCTCCCATGTTGAACTAAAGTTTGACCCTGTTGGTGATCATCTTTGTCCCTCTTTCGACTCCCTTTCGGATTAGAAGACCAAAAATCATGTCGTTCCATCTCAATATTTTTGGCTGCATTAGCCATTGCTTACACATCTGCAAACTTGTTATTAATAAGATGCTGGCGATACCTATAATTAATCCGCCACTTGAACTTCTCTGCATGTTCCGCTGAAGTCCCTGCAGAAGTTCCCGCAAAGCCTGCCAACCTAGTGAACCTCGTCATAAAATCTGTGATGGACTCATCATCTTTTTGTCGAATAGATAGATACTCTCTGGCATAGGCCTCTTTATCAGCAGCTGGAAAATACTATTGATAAAAGACCTCACAAAACTTGACCCAACCAAGTGTTTCAACATAACCATCACCCTTTGTTGTTTTCATCGCTTACCACCACCTATGTGCATCCCCTTCCAGCTTGTAAGCAGCTAGCAACACTTTCTGATTATCTGAGCACCCCATCACGTCAAAAATCTTCTCTAGGTGGGCAATCCAATTCTCTGCCTCAATTGGAGTCGGAGATAAACTGAATGCATGTAGTTTCTACTTCTGAAACTTCTCCAACCATAAATACATCGGAACCACCTGCTGATCAAGACCATCTGTATTCCCTTCCTCAACATTTGTTTCCTGACCATTATTTCCCGGATTCCCTTGCTCAAGAATTTCTGGTGGTAGCTGCTGCATTGCCTGTACAACCTGTGCCACCAACTGAGGTAAAGCCTGATTCACCGCCTGATTCACCAAGGTAGCCAATTAAGCATTCATCTGATCATTAGGTTGCTCAATGGGCTGACCCTCACCTCTTCCCCTATTGTTACCTCGCCTCCCAACAACTCTGGCGGATCTACGAGCCATCTAAGAAAGTGATAACGATTATAAACAAAGAAGATTAGAGACAAATTAGAATATAGCGGATATGATAGTTGAACAAAAAGTCAAACAAAATAAAAACCTAACCTAGAAGTCTACCCATAACTCACAGGTCAAACCTAAATAGGTTTTCTACAAGAAAGAACCTAAGCTCTGATACCAACTCTATAACACCCCCTTTCCAAAATAGAAAGAGAGGTTACTCAAACACAACAAAACTGACGAATAAATAAAAAAAACACTAATCCACAAAAGAATAATCTCATACTGATTAAATGTCTTAAGACAAACCATAATAAATGCAAAATTTTCTCAAACCACACTCTAAAATAATTATTACAGTTCTGAACAAACTAATGTATCACAACCTAAACATAATATATCTAAATCATTTGGATAAAAGGGAGCTCTCTTCACACTTGCCCTTGATTCCCCTGATTACCTGTCGAAAGAAAAACACAGCATGAGCCAAATGCCCAGTACAGATATAGAATACAAATAATGAACCAAAATAACTAACTCAATTAAATGAAATGAAACGAAACGAACTGAAACAAAACGAACAAAACTAACACAACAAAATGATAGGCTGAATCAAATGGCTGGGTGTTATTTCATACCGAGCTTAAAATAAATAGTAATATACCTTGCCATACAAGCAAGTCAAATAATACCACAAAGGCAATCAAAATAATGCCACACAGGCAATCACACATCGGACTACGCAATCCAGATGCGTGCAAAATCAGAAGGTGTATTTGGCACAAACATCACCACTCCGTAGAACAGAACAGAACAAAAAACTAGGGTCGACCCATACGCCTCCCACAACAAAACACCAAATGGCCAACTCCCACCGGAGCACAAAACGGAGACGACGTGGACTGATCACACCGCCACGGAAAATGTCATGCCTCAGTGCCAAGAGAACATGCTCGTGGTACCCCCACAGGTGGTTATAGCTCATGTATACCCTACGGTATTCTAACAAAATATAATATCACAACACATGCAACAAAATATCAACACAAAGGGGTTCTAACGTGTACATGTTAAATCGAACGAATCATCAACACAAATCTCTAAAAATATAATAACATGTACATCACTATAAATATCAAAATAAAATTTAGACATGATACACTAGTCTAAAGAGTACAAATATGAGTTCTAATACAACGCCAAAACAAATTTATCACAATCAATTGACAAGGAACAATTATGAGAGGCAATACTAATTTTTGAAACGAATAACAAAACAAACAAATCAAAAACAAAAGAGTCTCGCTGAAAGAGTACGAAATCCGTACCTGGATTAAACAATGTAATACCCAAAGTATATTCCAAAAACTCATTTAGACTCTCTTCGTTCAATCTAAATAATTTAATAAGATTTTATTACAATCCCATCATTAATAACATAATACTATTAAATTTATTATTAAAAAATTTATAACTATGTCGACAAAATTAATTAATTTAAATTAATATACGTAACTTCAATTTGATTTACCAATTAAAATTTTTAAGTTTCATGGCCAAATACTTATTAAAATATAAATATATATATATATATATATATATATATATATATATGTATATGATTAAAAATCTACAGCAAAGATGTCAACCAATGTGATATCTATATGTATATATAATTTATATATATAACGTAATCATTGCTTGCAACCAACTTCTAACAATCAGTAACTTATTTTACTAAATCAATTTACATCACTCCTCCTATACACATCCGATAACAGTTATCAAAATTTAGAAATATAAATAACTACAACTATTGCCAATTAATTCTCCTCTATTAATTTATTAATTAACCAAACCTTTTTGTTTTTGTGCAATTGAAACCAGTGAAAAACAATAGAATTGATGAGCAGAATGTGGGGTCATATGCTATTTTGAGAACCCGAATTTTATGAAATAAAAGTATTCAATTTTTTTTTCTATTTTGGTAAATAGCACGGTATTGATTATTGATGCTTATGTGATAAGTCACTCAGTTTTGTTTTATTAGTATTATTAATGTAATAAAACAGAAAAACTTTTTATATAAAACAGAATACTTTTATAAAGTTATTCTATAAATAGAATATATTATATTCTATTATGTATAGTGTTGCATAATGTCTCGCATAGTATTTTGCATAGTAAAATCTTTTTATATAAAATAGAATACTTTTATAAAGTTATACATTTTATTAGACAATAATTAGAATATATTATATTTTATTATGCATAGTGTCTCAGATAGTGTTTTGCATAGTAAAATCTTTTATAAAGTTATTCGCTTTTATTAGATTATAAATAGAATATATTATATTTTATTTAAAAGATTTTACTTTAAATATGGACCATCGATTAAAGTAAATCAATCTGACCGCTTCATAAGTTAGTTATTATGCGTACCATTTTTCTATAAATAGAAGCTCATTCCTTCATTATTTCGCAATTCATTCAACTAAACTCTGTAGAGATAAACTATAGAGAGAAAGAAGAAAGTATTCTGCTACTTCACTACTCATATATCCAGTACACTTCTTCTTAAGGTAGGAAATATTATTTGTTGTATTCGTAAGGGGTGTTATTCTTTTGTATTCATGAAGAGAACTTATGTTATTCCATTCTTTATTATTCTGTTGAAATAACTTGTATACGCGGGCTACCCTATACTTGGTGACATTCTTCTATTATTCCATTTTTTATTATTCTGTTGGAACATCTTGTCTGTGCATTTTACGCCGGACCTGGTTCCGTCTTTATTATTCTGTTGGAATATCCTGTCTGTGCATTTACGCCGGACCTGGTTCCATTATTTATTATTCTGTCAGAATATCCTGTCTGTATGTTTACGCCGGACCTGGTTCCATTATTTATTATTACATTGGGAATAACTCATTTGTCTTGCAATCTATCGCATGCATGGTGAATCCTTCTATTATTCCATTCTTTATTATTACATTAGAATAACCTGTCTGTGTGGATTACCACATGCATGGTGAATGATCCTTCGTATTAATACGAATAGTATTTTCATTAAAAAGTGGTTTCTGCCAGGGGAAGATTCGTAATTTTTCTTACCCTCAAAAATTCTGGAAAAATTTGAAATAATAATTTGATCAGTTTTCTAGATTGTGTCCAAAAATGGCGATTTTTGGATGTATAGATTAGGAGTTATGGATTTTATGGGAAAGACTATTTTAAAAGTAAACCTTTATAACTCCTTGTGGTTAACTCCAAAATTGGTCAAATTTGTATTGGGAGTACATGTATATAACAGGAGTATACCCTATAAATTTCAGAATTTTTGGACAAAAGTACAATTTATGATAAATGTCTAAATATTCGGCAGTTTTATCCATATGAAAAATAGTAAATGAATTTTAAAAATTTTGAGAAAAATATATGTTCAGGATGGGACTATATTCTGCTAAATCCCAGAAAAGAAATATTTTTGGGACTGATTTGGTATTTTTCATAAAAATGAACTAGTTATGAATAAATGAATTAAATATGTTATGTGAAGTAATAAAATTGAAAAATAGAATTTTATTGCTTGAGAATCCTATATATGGTATATGCAGATTTTTGATGAGGGATTTGATCATTGATGATGAAATCTTATGAGTATGTCATTTTTGAATGATTAAATACATTATTTGATAGTGTAAACAATTGAAATAAATTATTTATAAGTTTAAGAAATTATTAAACTATTGTTATAATATTAATGATATTAGATTATGAGATTATTAAGTGATTGATAACATTTGATTATTATTATCGAACGGCCGGATAAATTATATTATAAATGTTTAATATTTATCCTTTATCTCATTTGATTGATTCTTATATCATTGTCATCATCCTCATGCTTATATTGTGTTGAAAGTCATCTTTGCCCGTTGTGCGTAGATGGACTTAGTATGATTATGACCAGGAATTATTCGGTATAATCATGACCGTAATTTTACAAATGATGTGGAAAAAGTCCTCATTGGCCCGTAGTGCATTGATGGACAATTTTTGGTATGATTATGGCTATGGATTCTCTTCGGCCAAGGGTGCAAAGATGAATTATTTTTTAGCATGATCAGGACCGTTGATAAAAACACGATTATCTTTGGCCTGTAGTGCATGGATAATTTGTGGTTGTGATACTAATGAAAAAGTCCTCATTGGCCCGTAGTGCATTGATGGATAGTTTTTGGTATGATTATGGCTATGGATTCTCTTCCGCCAAGGCTGCAAAGATGAATTGTTTTATGGCATGATCAGGACCGTTGATGAAAACACGATTATCTTTGGCCCGAAGTGCATGGATAATTCGTGGTCGTGATACTAAAGAATATCCTTGGCCTGTAGTGCAGGGATGATTCGATGATGTGGATTATTTATTGAGCTGAGTCTCAGCGATAAAATATTGGTTATACACTTTTAATTTATAGAAGATAGTAGATATCATGCTCTACTTGACTCTTCTAAAATATAGTTGTATGTCTTTGACTTGCAGTGCAAAGATGAATTTTTAATGAATATCTTTGGCCGTAGTGCAAAGATGAATTTATTAATATGATTATGAACAAGAATTGTGATTTGGTATAACCATGATTTTTGATGTTTCAGGTGAAGATATGTGATAAAAAATTATATTCGTCTTGGGTGCGAAGAGGAATTTAGAATCACAATTCTGATTATGAGTTATTCATATGATTGTGGACATGAATTATTGATTGATGTTACCGGGATAAAATATTATTGGTGGACGTTTAACATAGAGAAGATAATAGATCTGATGGTCTATTTGACTCTTCTAATGGATTTCTCGTTCCGCTGCAACTATGGTTGAAAAGTTTTATCATCTACCATATGTTCTAAATCTCTGATTTATTATTGATGAAAGTTATTGATAATTTAATTATCTTTAGTCATGATATTCTTTACTGGGCTAGTTGTGCTCACCCTTTCTGCTTCACAATTCCTTTCAGGTAATAAGAGTGTTCTTAGTAAGAGTGTTGTCGAATTGACGAGGATAACAGGGGAATAGAATGAGGTCTCTAGCTGTGGAGGTTCTCCTTAAACAGTATAAAAAAGTGTGTTGTATTCTATACAACATTTAGTAGTTATATTTGGTGAATCAAATAGGGTGAGGTGAATCCAACTTTGGAAGGGTATTTTGCCACTATCATACAAGATGTCTAATGACATACAACCTCATGTTATCATAAGACAGGGTTGTGCGCATCCACTTGCTGAATATATCTACGGGCACTACCTATATGATCTTGGAGTTGATTTAAAATATAATATTCACTTGGAGATAGTGGAAATAGTTATATGTCAAGAGAAGACTCACCATTGGAAAGAAGATAATAGTAATCTTCTCGTTTTTCTTTGGGGTCTATTGGGTCAACCAAGGATAATTACGTGGCCATATGATATCTATTATAACCTGTATTTGGGCCTCCCATGTACGAAGGTTTCCTTGAGCATTTCCCAAAGATTTTAGTTTCTAAAACAATTTTTGACTATAATTTTATGTAAAGTACCATTGTAAGGTTGTGGTCGAGGCACCATGAGAGTTACATACATTTGTATTAAAACTCATAGTTCACCGTGGTCGTAATCTATACAACAGCTCAACAGTTGTATAAATGAAGTTGTATTTGACTTCTGTACCATGTATCTGGCGACTCAGAATGGGTGATGTATACCTAATTTTGGGGGCGTCACAGCTATGATTTCATTCGAATCTAGTCTACCATTCATGAATAATATTTAAGGCATATGGTATGGAAGGAGGAGTAATAATACTACCTTAATTGCAGGAATTTTCTCCTTTTTCTTTATTGTTCTTCCACTGCCGATGCTTCCTCTTTTCCTCTTTTCTTTCAGTTGCGAACTAAATGAATTGTTTAAGTAAATTAGGTTTAGCTATGTAATTATTTATTAATAGGTTTTATTACTTCACCTAATTATAATAGGATTTAATATTACCCACGGATATAAATTAAACCCAAATAAATTTTAAGGCCCACTTTTACAAATTTAATGTATCCATCACCTACTAATTTTTATTAGCCCACATAAATTAAATAACTATTTTGACCCAAAAAAATACAAAGTCCAATTAATACGTTTTAAAACAAGATAATTTTTATTATATATATATATATATATATATTTTTCCCGGGTATTACAGCAACACTTAATATCATAGTCTTCTACCAAAAGCTACTAACACTTAAACATAAGCTATCTACCGTCCACTCCCTTCACCGGTCTTCTTCTTCTTGGGACACTTGTTAAATTTGTGACCCGTTCTCCCACATAAATAATATTTCCTCATATTCGGCTAAGGACAATGTAAGGAAGTATGTCCTTCTTGCTTGCAGTTTAAGCACACGTTCTTCCACATCATGCATTCTCCCACGTGAGTCTTCCCACACTTGCTACATGCTTGCTTCTTCTTCGGGTTTGACTCTTCAGAATTAGGGCTATCGTTGTCCTTCTTTCTCTTTTTCTTGTCTTTCTGCTGCTTGATTGTCCCTTCAGATGATCCACCACCTTCAGTCTTCATCCTTTCCACCTGCGCTTTGAGCTCGTTCTGTTCTTCAGTCATTTCGCGTAACGCTCGCTCTGTCTTCCACAACTCCTCCAAGAGAAATGCCTTACTCCAGAGTTCTTGAACTTCTGCAGCTAGTTGATCTTGTTCTTCAACTTTAGTCTTATTCTTTAACTCTACCTTAGCTGGCTCAGACTCTACCTCCTCATCTCCACTAAGATACATCTTAGGATAATCATCATGATTGCTCCCCAGATTGACCACATGTTCATCTTCTCCCACCTTCTCAATTGATTCGCTTTGCGCTAGTACCTTGGCTATTGTCATTGGTGCAAAAGCCGTTATCATCTCCGCACTCATTTGATCTTCTCCAGACATCCTACAATCAGTTTCAACAACTTGATTAGTACTTCACCAGTACAAATCCATACGACTTTGATACCAACTTGTGACACCCCCAAATCCGGGTTACCTGACCCCCGAGTTTGGTGCTCACGATCCACAATATAATAACATCTAACTACATATTCATATAAAAATAGTAATACATATCACATTAACATATGATGTTAATACATTAGTCCCAGGTCCGCTAACCTTAACATTATAAACATACCCCTTAGATATACAAAAAAGGGTTTATAATTACAACATATTCATAATGTTTATAAAAACTAATCC
This sequence comes from Panax ginseng, assembly GCA_020205605.1. NCBI lineage: Eukaryota > Viridiplantae > Streptophyta > Magnoliopsida > Apiales > Araliaceae > Panax > Panax ginseng. The sequence goes on from CM035147.1 coordinate 35,292,097, forward strand.
ATCAGTTTGCCTTTGCCTTTGCTCTTCTTCGACCCCCTGGCCTCTTCGTTCCTAGCTAAAATATTTTATTTAGCAAGGGTGAGCAACAAGTTTGCCCCGCAAGTTAAGATATAAAAAAAAGGTATAGAATTCAATATGAAGTCTTCTCACATTCTCCGCAATAATAATTTGATAATGAAAGAATACAACGCTTTCAAGGTTTTCTACGATATTCAAAGGAATAATCAAGAATTAATTCTACGAAATAGCAAAGTGGAATGTTTTCCAGATTTATGCTGAGCGATCCGTTGGATCTTGAACTTCTCTTCTCGGGTATATATTAAAGTTTTACTTTGACATATGCTGTGTGTATCGAGATAACCATAAAGATTAAATTATACCCTCTCGCAAGTACTTAGAGCCACCAACTCTTTGACCCTATATTATGCATAATACACAATTCATGCATGATGGTCTAATATACGACTTAAAAAATGTTCCCTTTTATATAAAAGGTTGTTCTTCTCAGTCTAAGAATCAAGATTTGATTTAACAACGAAATTCAATGATTTCAATTTCTATTTACTTATCGATCTAGCCAAAATAATTGGCATCGATCTATCAATAACAATTGAATTCTCTTCTCGAATTTATCAAGTTTTAACAAATGTTCGTCTTGCCAGAATAATTAGCTAAGACATTTCTCAACATAATTTGACAATAAACAGGAATTATCTATATTGTCCATTCTATCTTCTACGAATATGAATATCCAACAACAGTTATTCTACAATTGTATATTCTCCGAATCAGTAATTCAATTTGAATTATTAAACATGCACTAACTGCGAATAATCAACAATAAATTCTTGGACGTGGTATAGTCAGCAATAATTAACCACTATAATAATTGAGCAATATTAACTCAAGGTTGAGTTAGGAACCTTGCCTCTTCCGCTGTTTACAGCTACACAATAAACTTATCTGCGTTTGAAAGACCTATAACCAATAATATCGGTCTCACAATTAGCACAATAATTCATAACACGTAACACTGTATTCTATAGTTAAACTTCTCCGGTCTGGTTGGACTATAGTCTCATCTCGGTGTTCTGGTCACCCTATCCGACAATTAACACATTGATTGTCAATTAAACTTGGTCTCTAAGCTTCAATATTATTTAAGATAAGTTAATTATCATTAATAATATTTTTTGAAAGCTTTTAATAATTTATAAACAATTATTATAATTTATAATAATTTTTCAACACTTAAATCATTTTTAAATGATTTAATTATCAAATAATCTTATTATCATTAATATTTAATAATATAAAAATATTAATGTTATACTTGTCAAAATATTAAAGTTATTGTTAATAACTTATAATATTTTAAATCATCAATATTCTACTTAAATGATTTTTAAATTAATAAAATCATTTTTAAATCATCACCATTAATATTTAAATATTAATGTAATTATTATCACAATATTAAAAATCATTAATTATAACTTCAAATATTTTTAAAATATTTTCTCATTTTTAAATGATTTTAAATTAATAAAATCATTTTTAATTCATTTAGTTAATATAATAATTAAATAAATCTAACATCATTAATATTAATTTATTAATGAGAATTCTCCAATAATATTGAAAATTATATTTTATAATTCGAAATATTTTCTAACATTTTATTCTTATTTTAAATGATTTTTAAATCAATAAAATCATTTTTAACTTATTTATTTAATAAATCTAATATCATTAATATTAAATTATTAATGAAAATTCTCTAAGAATATTAGAAATAATATTTTATAATTCAAAATATTTTTAAATACATTATTCTTATTTAAAATGATTTTTCATAATATTAAATCATTTTTATCTAATTTATTTAATATACTAATTAAATAAATTAAATATCATTAATATCCAATTAATTATAAATATTAATGAAAAATTTCCCAAATAATTAAAAATTATTTTTTCAGAATTTAAAATGATTTTTAAAACTATTTTTTAGTAATTTTTATAATTTATTTCTATTTTTAAATAATTTCCAGAATATTCAGAAAATAAAATTAAAAAAACTGTCGCTATAGCCCTTTAGCGACACAAAGTGTCGCTGTTGGTGTTCTTGAGCTCAAGAACACTGACAGCTTCGTTATTAGTCTGCCTTGTTTGACCAGCTTAAAGTCTCAGTTTAAAATCCTTTATGGGCTAACTTATGTTTCAATATCGTAGTACACATGTAGCACTACTACTATTAATCATTAACAGAGTCATATCGTAACAAGATAGCAAGATCTGACCCTTCAAAAAATCTTGTCGAATGACTGACTCTTGGGCTTTTCAGGTAACCCGAAACCCGAGGCGACTTCAGTACTACTTTGGGCTCAATTAATTCTTAGTTCTGATCGTCGAATAAGTTATGTTATGGTCCAAATATATAGTACTAGTGTCAAGGTACATTTACATAACAACATCCCAGTTAAAAAATATCCAAATCGCCAGATTTATTCCGGTCAAACGCTGTCAGAAAACGTGTTCTTCATTTTTCTGGAAAATTCCCAGAAATGCAAATCAGTGCAAGTAGCCTACTTTGACCACCTGTCACGATCGATTTATTGACTATTTTAATGTTCTACAAGCATTGATCTATAGTCCATCTTATAGGCTCCAACATGGTTACAAACAAACCATCAAACAGCCTAACACCTATCAGATCTAGCCCTCACAAAAAGTTGTCAGATGCTGTAAAAGGCTTTCTGGGTTACCCAGAAAGTTCATGGTCATGCCCGGTCAACGGGTTTTGACCATGAATAACTACAAGTATAGACATCTGATGGTTGTACTACCACTTCCAAATTAAAGATAACATAACAGACTACCTATCCAAAAGATCAAACAACAAAAATCATAAACGAGCAATGATCTTTGGCCACTGACATTAGGTTGTCAGACCACTTTTTGAGCTCAAGAACAGTTTTGAAAAATCATCAATTTAAGGCAGTTTGATGCTATGGATATATGTTTTATCATCATAGATCAACATAAAACATCCATTAGCAAGATTCAAAACACAAAAACACAAAATTCATCTAAGCATACAAGATCAAAATAAAAATTAGTTTTATACCTTTCTTGTCCAATGTATGATCTCAACTCTCCAGATCTGACCTTGTTGTTCTAATATAGTCAATGGGGGACCGATTCACTTACTTTAATTTCGGAGGAAGAGAGAGAAGGGGTTGGTGAGAGCTTAGATAGAAAATAAGCCAAATGTAGTAACTTTCTCTCTCTAAATCTCTTATATATTGCTTGATATGTTGCTTGAATCTGATAATTTTGGCTGAGTTGTTGAATTTCTATGTCACAAGGTCAATTTAGTTGCTCACCTACTAAAGTTGCTAGCATTTTTACAAGTTATCATTTAAAGAAAATGAAAAAGGGTATTTTAGTCATTAGCAAATTGATTTTAATGGCATACTTGGAATTTGCACAAACCCTTAGGGTTTAACCCTTAGGTTTTAACCCTTCGAGTTTAACCCTAAGGTTCTAGCCCTTAGGTTATAAATCACTAACTTTCTAGGATTTTCTAAATTAGGGTTTTAATTTAGAAAATTAAAATTTTGAAACTAAAATTAGATTTTCCTAATTAAATTAGGCTTTCTTAATCATATTAGTGTTTAATAAACACATTATGCTCGCAAATTAGGATTATGGTTTCCTAATTAGGGTTTAGGATTCTCGGATTTTTAATTAGGGTTTCCCGACGTACAATTATGGTTTTTAATTGTACATTTGGTTTTCTAAATCTGAGATTAGAGTTTCTAATCCCTTACTAGGATTTATTACTATTGTACCCTACCCGATCAATCATTGATAAAAATCTCTATACAGTACAAACACGTACTTATCAAAATAATTATTTTAATTATATTTTCTATCGAATCCTTTTCCAAAAATTAGGGTTAGGGTTTCTAAAGCTTGTTAAGCACAATTCTACTCTAAATTTATTAGTCAATATACAAATTGACCTTCTCGAGACTCGTATCACAAATACTTGTCACAAAATTGATAATTAATATTAATATTAATTAAAAAAAATTTATTCGCAAAATTTTGAATATTCGAAATCCCGGGTTATCACAGGAAGTACAACCTCGCGCCCGTAAGTTATGACGTTTTGTAGATGAAGTTCTGCTAAACCTTATCGAAAATTTAAAATAATGTTCATAGTATGTCAACTTAACCCTATGTATAGTCAATATGTAGTTTCAAAAATTTGATATAGAGTTGTTATCTTATTATTATCGGATCAACTTACTTCACAACTATTGAATCGTTGTAGAAAAGATGTATAAAGAAAACATTTAATTCTTTCAGCTAATTATATTTATAATTGTTATTACTTGCTGGGCACTCAAATGCTTATCCTTGCTTAATTTAAATGTTTTCAGCCAATCGTGACCAACCTTAAGGGTCATGCAGAAACAAAGGAAAAGGAAAGCAGACATAATAAGATTTTTGGTATTCTATGTAATAGTATGACTTTATTAAGACAATGATAACTATTAAGTATCATGTAAATAAGCATTTAAAAGTCACAGCGTGCACAGGAGTAGACTCTGATGCATATGGAAATTAAGTTTGATATTCATATTATTGTTATTATTACTAGTATTATTCCGCTCATAGAAATGGTATCGTAAAGCACCGAGTTCGGGTTTCAAGTACCTGAATTTGGGGGCGTTACAATTCTGGCTACGAGCTAGATTGAACAAGTAATAATTTTCAAGACAAAAATAAAACTTTTCCGGGAACTAAAATATTTCAGGAAAAAAGACGAAATATGAATTATTCACCCGACGAAACCTAAGGGTTAAGGTTTGAATAACCTAAGCCTTTCCGAGAGTTCGGTATGTCGAAATGACATTCCGTCGAAAGATTTGATGATAGTATATTGATGAGTGAGTTTTATACCCATGAATTGAATACGTTTGAGCTTAATCTTTTGGAAGTTTTTAATTTTTATGTCTATTCATGCATGTTTTACGTTGTTTTGTAGGAATTGGGACAAAAGTTAATTGGATCGACGTTTAGGGTTGCTAGATTCGCATTTTTGGCTTTCCATTTACATAACAGCCACTTCAGGGCCATTTTAAGTAATTCTCTGGAACTTATTTTGAAAACCTCAAAGAATAAAAGTTGTAGATCTACGTCTCCTCTTTCCGATGCATTTTGAATCATCAAAATCGGAGTTCGAACGAAGAAGTTATGGCCATTTTCCCAAAAGACATCAAAGTAGAAAATTTTAGAAAAAGTTGCACTTGCATGAGGCACCATTTCAAGCCTATTCGCAGTCAGCTAGGCGCTAGGCGATGGTCTTGTTGTAGTGAACAAAATGTTGGGGCACTTGGGAAGGGTTTGGTCAAGCTTGGAGTAGTTTTGAGGCGAATTTTGACACTTTATTAACTCCAAATTGGATTGGGTTTGTTCCTAAGCTAAAAATTGGACTTTTAACCTATAACTACATGACGTGAGGCATAGAATAAGGGGGAATATAGAGATTAGCTTAGATAAAATACTCCATTAGATTAGAACATAAACCTTAGTTTATATTGGATTGTTGGAGATTGAAGAAACTTAAGGATCATTGAAGATTCAGAGCAGGAGCGGAAGAGGAGTCTCAAGGTTACTGACAACAGATTCTATTTTCTTCTCTTCTCTTACTTTTATCTTTTAATGTTTATTCAGTTGTGGATTCTTGATTTTAATTCAATGACAATGAACTAAATTTCTTTTATTAAGACTACAAATTAAACCTTTTATGTCTATGAATTAATTATTTAATTTATTCCAATTATTTATGTCAAGATGAATTGTTTATCATGTCTTGTGCGTATTGATTAATTATTTGGCCAGTAATTACCGGGTTACTCTAGAAGGATTCAGAAGATGAAATCTAGGTTTGGAACTGGACATGATAACATGCAGGCTTAATTATTTGCATGAGATGAATTGAATAGAAATATATGTTCACTACATGTAACAAATTGAGAATTGGAACTTAACGGGTTTGATTTAATTATTTTGCATAGGAATATCGCAGGATTAATTGAATTGAATAAAAGTTATCTGTTTACTTGGGAAAGAGATTTTAACAACTAGAATTCTTGTTAACAATTCAGGTGGTGTAATAATTGAGTTATTTGGATAATTGGTTTATAGTTCATAATTGGGGATATTGTAGTCTTAACTTTTATTTATTTGAATTCATTTATAAAGTAATTCAGTTTAATTAGTTAATTTAGTTTGCTTAATTTTAAAAATCATAAATTGCAGCTGTTTAAATAAAATTAGTTTGGTTAAGAACTAGTACTTTGTGAATTTTATTAAATAATTCCTCGTGGGAACGATACTCTACTTTCAGATTATTACTTGTTGACCGTGTATACTTGCACGTATTCATTGATTGCGAAATCGATCAACATATATCGTGAAAAGTTAAGTAAGCCAAAAACGTAACTTTGTTACGTACTTTTCATTTGTTTAACTACGTTGGGGGAAAATGTAAAGGAAAACGCTTGACACCAAAAAGTGTTTTTTCAGTTTTTCGGAGTTCCGAAGAATACGTAAAAGTTGATCGGTAAAGGAAAGACGTAATATCCAAAAATATTTGGATTTCGAGAATCGCAGTTTTTAAAACTGTCGGACGAAACCCGAAAGACGGAACCACAAAACTTCCAAGGGAAGTTTCGTGAATAGTAAGGAGGTGTGAATAGTAACTGGAGGGGCAAAATGTCTATTTTTCCCCTAGCTTGGAAAATCTTTAAATAGGAAGCTTAATTTCATTTGTTTGGAATTTTAAAAATCCTCCAACATTTTTAAGAGAGAGAGAGAGTTTGGATGGGAGAAAGAAGAGGAAAAGGAGGAGGAAAAGTTGCTCGTGAGCAAACTTTGTCCGACGGAAGGAGATTAAAGAAGGAAGGTAACCTGAAACCTAACTTCTATAAAGTTTTTCTTTAAGTTTTATATGTTAAAAATATAATTTATTGAGAATAAGAGTAAAGGATGTTAGGAATGATTTCATATGGTTGAAATCGTAAGAAAATAAAGAAAATAAGAATTTGGAGATTATGTTAAAAAATTCTTAAGGTTGTATAAGATTCGTAATGAATTTGAGCGATCCGGATGAATCATATGAATGATTCGGTGAAATAAGTAAGGAATGGTTTTTTATAACATCGAATTCCAAGAAAAAGTGAAATCGTAATCAAAATATTGATTAAAAATAAATAACGAACGAAGAACGCGAAGAACACGAAGACCGTTGTTGATGGACAAATTTAAAACCATCGTAGTATAATTGTTATTGATGGACAAGTCTAAAACCATCGCGTATAAGTTAGATGCTTATTTCTTGGTTAGGAACGGTAGAAACGTTCATGAAGAACGGATTAAAACTGAGCTATAACGAAGTTATGGCAAAAATTTTGTAAAAGACGAACAAGAATTAGAAAGTGTGTAAATGAACCCGAAGGTGTAGGGTTTCAGAAGAAAGTAAGAGAACATAGAAAACGTGAGTCGTGGACTCAAGAATGAACGAGTCCGAGTTCGGATGACAGAATTACGGACGAACGAATGAAGAACGTTAATAGCGTAAAAATTAACGAAGGACGAAGATTAAGCCAATCGAATGTCATGTTAACGGATTCAAAACAAAGTTCTATCTGAGGGAGATTGCAGTACGTAAGATAAGCAGGAGAATGGCTTTGGAATGACCTCGTTCTGAGTTATAACGAAGAAGTTATGAGATCGGGAAGTAAGTGTCTTAAAATGAAGTTAACACTTCAAATTTTTTTCAAAGATTAGGGCTTGGCGCCGCAGCACTAGTCATGCTTTGTAAGATGGCGCGTAGCGATTACACACCCGAGAGAGCCAACTACTATAGACTCAAGATCATGATGCGAGAGAGATAGCAGAGGGTGGCGCGCCACGGCTACAGGTTCGAAGCAAGCCCGATGTGAGCTTTTAAATGCTCAAATCCTGGGGGAAGTATACTGAAAGCTAATGAACGTATAGTTAATCGAATGTAACACTTAATGAAGTGTTTTAAAACCTTGAGTAAAGGTTGATTGAGAGATTTAGAGACGAGCAACATAAACATCGAATACATAAACAATCATCGTGAATCGTATTCGCGTTGGACGAACGTTCTAAGTGTACAATGGTTGTATGACTTAGACGTTAACGAAGATAGTATGTAAGATATGATTTATCAAGGAAAGCCGTAACGAACGGTAATGAGATTAATGAAATTCGAGGGTTTGTCGAATAAAGAATGTTAGAATGAAGTGAGAGTTAAACACTTTAGCCGATGTGAGGGTTGAGTGTATGCGAATATTAAACAGGCAGAACCTACACTTCGTGTATGGTTTGACCATAAGGTAATGAAGACTAAGATTAAACATGTGAATGGTGAAGAAACTGAATTAATAATGTATAACATTAAGAATCCGAGTTAGTAATGATAACTAGGATTTCGTTCCGAGTTGAATGAACCGGACGTGGTAAGGTACGAATAAGTTAATATAAAATGTTTAACGCTATGACCTCATAGTATTGACATTGAATGATCGTTTTGAGTATACAAAAGACTGTATGACTGTTGGTCGATTTTGCTATCGCTAAATTGCGCTCAAGCATACGTGGTCCACAAGTAATATATGATAAGTTAAGTATCATACCCACGAGGACGAAGTCTTGAGTGATAATCAAATACTAAGGTAAAGTATATACTATCTTATCTAAACTAGTGATAAAAGGTGGTGAGTTAAGCTATTTGATTAAAAAGAGTAGAAATAAGAGAAGTAGTTGTAATAGGAAGTCAAGATAGGATTGCAATCCCCCTAATGCATCGCCTAATCTCCTAACTCTCCACATTACAAACGAATCAAGGAATGGTAAACCGAGAGCAAGAACTACGCAAAAGCTTCTGTCGAAGGTCTAATGCACATCCCTAGCTAGATAAATCACAATATGTCTATTGGTGAAAGAGACTAGACTAGGGTCATTAAGCTTAGTCTCAAGGGTACACAAGGCAAATAGAGATATGTCTATCCTATTAGCAGTTTATGCAGACATTCCATATGCATGGTCATAACAGGTGTTATTGTATTTAAAGGTTAGATAATAACATCCATTTTTCAATCTCCATTAATATCAATACCAATTTATCTATCAAGAAATTAGTCATTAAGCAAGAAATACAACAACCTATTCCAAATGATTCATTATATAAAATAGGAGGGAAAGTTAATTAATCTAAACAAAAGATTACATTGCAATCCTAAAAATAGAATTATTTCATAACCATGCTACTAATACTCATTTTTAATACATTCCACATTCTCAGTAATACACAAATAAATGGTAGATTTGGAATAAGAAAACCCATGTTGGAAGTGTTATGTCTCCAAATCATCTCTTCTCCGTGTAGCTCCTGAGCTCTTATCGGATGCAATAACTCTTCCTCCTTGAAGCACATCTTCTTTCTCTTCTAAGAAATTAATACTGTAATAAATCCTAGTCTAAGCTATCTGTGTCTACTCAATATGCCGACAACTGCTGTCTGTTAAGTATATATGATCCCCCTTTCTTTAGGTCATTAAAAGCTCTTTACTGTCTGGACACTGGAGCTCGCGTTGCGATGCGAGCATTGAACTAGCAAGTGGCGCTGCGACGCCATGTAGGCTTAAAAACACCGGAGGTCGCGCTGCAGCACTACTCCATGTAGAGACTTTGGTGCTGCGACGCAAGCATGACATCAGCCCAAGACAGGGGGTGGCGTTGCGACGCGAATATCAGTATTGAACTTTGCACTGCGATGCGAGTTTCTAGTATGTCTTCTCTTGGCCCAGTACTGCGGTAGAAATGAAATGGGGCGCATTTCGAGGATGGCGCCACTGCGGGATCTTAGTTATCCTTGGTGTCAACGACGCCTTGATGTAGCAAAAATTCCCATTATGCCCCTAGGAGCTGGAAAAGATCTGTAAAGCCCTGCATTATAGAAATAAAACATAATAACAACAAAATGTATATAAAAACTAACTAAATAACTGAAAACAGGCTACAACTTTAACCACAAAGGATCTGATTCGCAGGTATAAATCTCACTCATCAAATACCCCCAAACTTAAGCTTTTTCTTGCCCTCAAGCAAACAATCAGACATCCACCTACACTACTGTAAGACACGAATGAAGACTAATCCTATAGACTAATATCATGGCCTCTAAGAACAATTATAAACCCTCTTTGAGAATAGGACAAACACGCATATGAATGAGGGCTTAATGTCAAATAATAAGCATGAGACTGTACTTGATCCATTCTATGTGTGTGTGTGTGCAGACCAATCATCCTAATTAGCCATAACCCAAATTAAGATCACACTGTTGATTTTGATAACCAATAAGCTTACACTGCAACTCACATAATTAACAAGCATTAAGAACAAGACACAAAATAAGAAAGGATCAAAAGGTTCTAGTATTGAAATAAAATCTGACTCCGACAGTGCTTAATTACTTAGAGGCTAAACAGAGCACCCATTAGCAAGCTTTCGATCAATGACTCCAATGCCAGATGACTTTAGGGCACTAGGAGTAGAACACCCCTATGAATCTAATAACTCAAGCAATAAAGGCCACGTAATCAACATAAGTAAAAAAAAAGATTTTACTAAATCAGAAGATTATTAATTCTCACAAGTCTGCGTTTATGGGCGAGTGCGTTTCCACGCTCCATCTCAACCCACCGCAAGACTGTCTATTTTTTTTACTAGAACAATAGACCCGAAAATGTAAAAGCCTCTAAATATTTTATTACCTTGAAATCAACAAAGTATAAATAGAGTGTACAAATTTTCAACACAATAAAAAACAACTTCAATTTGGACACATAACTAGAAAAGACAATTAGTCAGTGTTCGCTAAAAGGATGGATCCAAAATAGTCTCGACTTATCCAATTAACACGCCCCTAGTTCACATAAATTTGACAAAACTCTAAGAAAATGATATAATTACTTTACACTTGTCATTAGCCACAATCAAAACTTAAGCGCTATAATACCCTAACCCAACATATAAATAGGTACAGACTGGGGGATAGAGTTAATTAAAACATAATAGGCAACAAGCGATAACAAATAAAGTACCCCTATCAAAATAGGGTCAAGCCATAACATATGGCATTAAGTATACCAATAATCAGTGTAAATCCCAAAACAAATGGCTATCCACAAAATAATATCTGATTGAATCAAGATATCCAAAAACTTCATTTGGCAACTACACAATCCCAACATGATAATAATTATAAAAACAAAATATACAACCAAAAGCATGCATTCATATATAAATTAAAATACTACTATGCAAAACATGCATCCAAAATAAACCATTCACAACATGAAACCATTAACCACAATAATAATTTAAATAGGTAAAACATAATTAAAAACATAGTTAAAGGCTATAGAGCCCATAAGTAGTCTGAGGCTATCCAGCCCAAATGATTCTCTCAAACCCTCACAGATTAAACAATAATTAAACTTAAACATCATAGCAATTCATATATATAACTAAATTTAAAAGAGATCTCCCGCAAACTTGAAATTTGGCTAATGTCCTCAATGGCCTCCAAACTACAACATCGAGCATCCTGTTCATCACCACCGTCATCACCATCATCAACATCATCCTCCACATTGACATGCTCATCCTCGCGGGCCTCCTCCTGAGGCGAAAATTGTGGCGGGTAAAGCGCGAAGATTGGAGGTTCTGGAAATTGAAATGGCAGGGACTCTACGTCATCTCCTCCCTAGGCATAATAAATGATTGACATTGTGTTCGCAAATTCTGCATGGTAGTAATTGAATTGGTTGTTCCATTGAGCTATATGATCCACCTTGTAGTGTATGAAGTTCAGACTACCCAATACCTCCGCTAGGACCCAGGTGGAATAGCTTTAGATGATGGGGGCTCAGGCACTTGCGTGGAGGTGTCGGCTTCAATGGACAACGGCGGCTGTGGCACTGGCAAAAAACCCTCACCCCTAGGATGCGACTGTGCTCCTTCCCAAATTCCATAGCGGACAATGATGTTATAATCAATTACAACCATGGGTGGCTGAGTGACATCTTTCTTCTCCCACATAACACCCGCTCTTTTACATAGTCTTGTGATTAGAGATGGGTGAGGAAGCCCTGACATGACATTATTCCGTATGGCCTTCTTAATAAACTCTTGAATAAGCACCCCGACATCAACCTTTAAGCCCGTGACAATAACATAGAGCATAACTGCCCTCTCTCTGGTCACGTCGCTGATGTGACCTGTTGACATGATATTTTCACAAATAAAAGAATACCACTGTTTACTATAACGAATCAAGGCCTATTGGGGGAAAGACGTCTTTTCACCATGGAATTCATTGGTCTTCCATAAAGTCCCAGGCTTGCAGACTTTAGCAAAAATCACATCAGTGTTGTAACTCTGTAGCCTAGGCTCCCGGTAGTCACGACCCTCGTAGTTGGGAGTCCCATAAACTACATTGATAACCTGACTATCAAATTGGATCATCTTTCACCTAACTTGCACCGCCGAGGGGCCATCAGCATTGGCATTAGCATAAAATTCCTTCACCACTAAGATAACTGCCGATTCAAGCAGCTTGGTGAAGTGAATCCATTTCATATTGATAATAATGGCCATCATCTGACCGTCTATCTTATCATCAGGCCTTAACGCTCTTTCAGGCACCAAACTTCGCATTAAAATTTGATAGCATCCCAACGGGAAACAAGGGTAGTAGAAGATGGTGGAGGAAGGGGGCCAAAACTGGTTCTTGGATGCTTTGAACCCATACTTAGTTTGCGAAAGAAAATAAGGGCACAACACTCTTTCTATGTATGCAATTTTCTCTAACCCAAAAGCACCACACATATATCCTTACCTCACTTTGCTTTTAAAAAGGGAACGCGTGAGAGTGAGCAACGGTCATCTGCACGGAAGTTGGGCGTCCGGACGATAGGAACTGATGGGCGCGACGGTTGGGGTGGCCTAACGGCTCTTGGAAGAGGGGACGGTTGGTGTCGCAAGGACTGCTGAGAGGAAAAAGGAAAGTAACTGTTGCAAAATGAATGCAATAACTACAGTTAAAAATCAAAACACCTACCGCTGGCTGCGCATGGAGAATAAACGCATGAGCGAACTCAAACCCATTCACAGCCACAAGAAAATGATAGTGCATTGGATAGCGCTGCAGCGCGAGTTTCCATTGAGTCTCCTTTAGGCCCGACGCTGTAGCGCGAGGTGCGCCGCGAGAAGCAAGTGTACCTATGGCACCGCAACACGACATCTGAAATTCTGATACTGAGCTACATAATCCTGCACAGGCCAAACCTCATATCAGGAAACAACACAATAAAATGACTGTAAACACTTTAATAGCATATTCTAAATACTAAAAGCCCTTAAACACATATTGTTAAACATACTAACATGCACTATACAGGAACTAAAAGTTATACTATGAAAATACAACTTGCAATCAATGAAAAGTAAAAAAAAATAGAAATGAATGAAAACAAAAGCAATTTTTTTTTGATACCGAGATGGGTTTGCCTCCCCATCAAGTGCTTAATTTAGAGTCGTCGACTTGACTTTTACCCTGCCTTACACCGAGTCTCCCAAGGTGATGGAGGTATTTTGGCGGTCGACCGCGCCGCCCCAATAGTACTTCAAGCGCTGACCATTTAACTTAAAGGCTTTGTCTGAATGAGGGTCTTCAACCTCAATAGCCTCATAAGGATACACTTTAGCAACCGTGAACAGCCCCGACCATCGGGACTTTAGGGAATAATTTTAGTCAGGAGTTGAAAAGAAGCACATTCTGGCCCGACTCAAAATATCTTTCGATGATCTTCTTGTCGTGCCATTGCTTCATCTTTTCCTTGTACAACTTAGCGTTTTCATATGTTTACAGACGAAACTCGTCTGATTAATTAAATTGTAAAAGTCTTTGTTCACCGGCTGCTTCCAAATCAAAATTTTGATTTTGAATAGCCCAATATGCGTTGTGCATCAACTCTACAGGAAGATGACAAGCCTTTCCATAAACAAGCCTATACGGAGACATTCCGATAGGCGTTTTGTGACACCCCCAAATCTCGGTACTTCATTACCTCAAGATTTGGTGTTCACGTAATCAAAACATTCATATCTAACTACCCAATCATAATTAATTGAATAATAAAAACGTGCCCATACAAGATTACTTTAATAAAAACATTATCTCCCAGGTTCTCTAACCTTTAATATAATCATTCAAGTGAGAAATTAAAATTATTACATCACATCATTATTAAAAGTCTATCGTCAATGATAAAACAAAATTACAAGTCTTCATCACTTGTACATTTTTTCCTTTCCTTTGCTAGTTGTAGGTTTATCTACCTTCTCATTCATAGTTGCAATAAATGTATAAATATGCAAGAGTGAGCAAACAAAGCTCACTTGAAATAAGAATAAATATCTTTACATCATTTGCCAAATAATAGGCTCAATAGAACTGAATTATATGTTCTATTAACTTTACAACATTTGCCAATTCATAGGCTCAATAGAACTGAATGATATGTTCTATTAACTTTACAACATTTGCCAATTCATAGGCTCAATAGAACTGAATGACTTGTTCTATTAACATTCTTAAATATATTACTGAGGGTCAAATGACCATGAACCATGTCCACAGTTATTCATAACCTCTTTGACAACATAAAACAATAGCATTACTGCTATTTACTTTCCTGAGCTACAAAAGTTTCAAGACAACATCATCCTCATATCCCATAGGTTTCATAACACTTGGGATTTATAATTTATTTAACATTTTATTCATCGTACAACAACTACGATGTTCTACTAAGATACTGCTTAGCCTTACTACGTTCTTCCTCCATGACTCGGAACATTGTTCTGCGATCTAATACGTATGATGGCAGTGTCTTGAACTGAATAGGATATCCCATGACCCTATCCTGAGCTCGATTAACCATGGTGTTGAATACTCTATTCATCTCTTCCATCTTCATTCTCTTTGTTTGTGCGTCTTTCACTGCTATCCCGGCTCGTTGAAACATTCCCTCATATGCGTCTTCGACCCTTGCCCTCTTCGTATTTTTTTCCCGTAGCTTATTCTTCAATTCAGCGACCTCCTCGATCAGTTGTTCTTTCTCTCCTTCAGTCTATTCTAGTTTCTCCTCTACATTAGTCAGTCGTTCCTCACGATCCTGGATCTCATCATCTTTCTATGTCATTGCAGTCTGTTGTTCAGCTACTATCTCTTGCAATTCCTCGACAGTATCCTGAAGTTCCACGTTACGGTCGTAGACTTCATTGTACATTCGAGAAGCTATCGAGGTTAGTGGAGTCTCCTCCTCCTCGTCCTCGTCATCCTCATCTTCATGTGGCAACTCAACGAGATCCTCCTCATCCGTCTCCACATCATCATCCTCATCTTCAACCACTGTGACCAACGGGGCTGACTCCCATGGCAGTAGTTGTTCCCGAATAACATGAATGTCGCGAGGCTCCTCCTCTATAGGCATCTGAGGTCTATCCTCCCTAGCCTAACTGGATTCTCCGACATTAATCATCCTGACAACAAAATTTTAAGTTTTAATCATTAATCATTACTACTCGACACTCACGAGCACATAAGTATAAACATATAATCACATAAGTGTTTTATTATTTCTTCCTTAAAACTCTATAAGAGTTAATCACCACTATCTTTTCAAAGGTTACTTCCTAAGGCTTTTCCCCACCTAAGGTTCATAACCTAAGGCTTTGATACCAACTTGTGACACCCCCAAATCCCAGTACTTTATTACCTCAAGATTTGGTGTTCACGTAATCAAAACATTCATATCTAACTACCCAATCATAATAAATTGAATAATAAAAACCTGCCCATACAAGATTACTTTAATAAAATCATTATCTCCCAGGTTCTCTAACCTTTAATACAATCATTGAAGTGCAAAAATAAAATTATTACATCACATCATTATTAAAAGTCTATCATCAATGATAAAACAAAATTACAAGTCTTCATCACTTGTACATTTTCCCTTTCCTTTGCTAGTTGTAGGTTTATCCACCTTCTCATTCATAGCTGCAATAAATGTATAAATATGCAAGAGTGAGCAAACAAAGCTCACTTGAAATCAGAATAAATATCTTTACATCATTTGCCAAATAATAGGATCAATAGAACTGAATGATATGTTCTATTAACCTTACAACATTTGCCAATTCATAGGCTCAATAGAACTGAATGATATGTTCTATTAACTTTACAACATTTGCTAATTCATAGGCTCAATAGAACTGAATGACTTGTTCTAGTAACATTCTTAAATATATTACTGAGGGTCAAATGACCATGAACAATGTCCATAGTTATAAGTAATCTTTCAACTTTAACTTTAACAGTCATATGAATATAAGGACTCCACGTACTTAGGGGGATCAATCCTTCGTACAATGTATTGTGCACAACAATTTCAACGCTAAGCGTAAACCCCTAAACATAGGGTTGTTCATCTCGAGATTTAGAGTACAAGTCCGCACTTGAAAGTTTGGTTTGGATAAGCTATCAAGGGTAATTGAAGTTTAATGATCATCAACTAGGGAACTAGTTGAATCCACAATGTTTCATAATACAATAGTTGTTTAATAACAACATAACTTAGAACATTTGAGAATCATAAATGAACTGATTCTATATATCTAACTCATGCTTGAAATAACTATAGAGCATACGTATTCAATAGAATGAATAAAATGGTTAACCTTAGCTTGAACAGTAAAATAAGCTAGGTTCAAGTTTTATAATATTAGAAATGAAATTCCTAAACTTTAAGAAACTTGCTTAACTGTAAACAAGTTGGAATGAATCAACAAATGGAGAATTTCCAAATAACATTAGAGTTTGAGTTTGCTCAAATGGATTTTAGGAACAATTTACTTATTCAATAACAGTTGAGATAAAAACTTTCTTAATCAAAAGCATACATTTATAATAATAGAACTAACTCAACGAAAATGTAGAGTTAAAACTTGTACAATGTAATAAACGAACTAGCTCAACGAAAGTGTAGAGTTAGAAAACTTGCCTTGAGTGTAAGCTATAAAATTAATTCACGATCACCTACACATAATTTTAGAACCACAATACCTATTAGACATGCTAACATATCATAACATGTTCATTACCATTCACATTTTAGAAACTCTAAGTGTTTTACTTCACAACACTTGTCTAACTTTCATTATGTATAATAATCATCACATAACGCGTTTTCGATTTACTAATCACTTTTGCAACTTTGATCGTACTAACCTCAACTCACTATGTTATGTTAACCTTAACAGTACACATTTAACATGCTAACATAATTTCAGACCATGTTGTGACACTTTACAAGTCTGCTGTAATAGCAGAAGTTAGAATCTCAAACCAGGGGATGGCGCAGCTGCGCCATACAAAACTTTGGGACCTACCGTAGCGATTCTTATTTTTTTTTACTTATAACATTTACAAGCATTGCTGCCTTGTGTTGACAGAGGCAGAGAAGGCTATGAACAGTATCCGACTTTAGCCCAACAAACATAATTTTCACCCAATAGATAGTAATATTAACACATATAATAAATATACAACTATCATAAACATGCATGATTGCTACAACCAATTAGAACAATTTAACACTAACTAAAACCATTTTAATTTGTCAAAACTCATGTTTTTCACAAAAACTCAATTTTTCTTGACATTGTTCTAGAAATCATCACTATGAACTCACTAGTTGGCCAAATAATCTCATTCAAATTACATAATGCTCATATCTCATTGAACTAACATATACAAGCTTCAATTTATACTTTAAAATAAGAATTGGCCACTAAATTTGTTACTTTTACTCAAGCCATATGAAGAACACAAACACTTTCAAAAATTTCTTCTACTATAAACCGAATTTAGCATGCAATTTTCTTGTTTGACATAAACTCTAGCATCATAAGCATGTATAATCACAATAACTAAATTACATAACAAAATTTGGAAGAAAAATTCACAGAGCATAGCCAAAACTTTACCGTAGTTTACATATGTAAACATATATATATATATATATATATATATATATATATTAGAGTTGTATAAGAAATACCTTCAAATTGCTTGCTAATCTCCACTAACACCACTAGAATTGCTTGAAAATCCTAAGCTTTCTCTCAATTCTCTGAAATTTTTCTCTGTAGCTTTTCTTAGGTTTAGGCTTAGACAATATACATAATACGTAAAAGAAAACCGACACCTTAATAATGCATACTAATGATATTAACGATTATAATGAGAAACATATATAATATAAATATATTATATTTATTATTTTATTTGTTTTATTTATATTATTTATTTTATTTAACTATAAATCTCAAAAAGTCATAAGGCTTGTTTGGAAAATCATTTAAATTTAAAGAATTAATATATTAAGCCTTGTTTGGATAAAACTAAATTAAAACTACTTTAATTTATTTTAATAACTCCTTATAATATAGTTATTTGTCACACTATATTTAATCAAGCTTTCATATTTATTTTAATTAATGCAAATCATAATTAATATAATAAATCCTTTAGTCACATAACACAATACAAACAATTAATCATTTAATTGAAATATCAATATAATAATCATTTCCTTAATTCATCAATTATTTATTTAACAAATAATTCTCCAAATAATATTAAATTAATTAAACAAATATTCATTTACTGATAGTCACATCCATTAAATATTTATATAACTCAATAAATATTTAATATTACATTTAAAATTCTTGAATGTTACATCATTCCCTCCTTAAAAGGATTATGTCCTCAGAATCACAATTGAAACAATTAAATCGTCACATTCTTCCCTACTTATAAAGATTCTGTCCCCAGAATCGAAGACATAGTCTAAACAAATAACTCATGGTAACTTTTCATCATTTCGGTTTTGAGTTCCCACATTGCCTCTTCGACATTGTGGTTTCTCCATATCACCTTCACAGAAGGTATCACTTTATTTCTGAGCACTTGTTCTTTTCTATCGACTATCTGGATAGGAACTTCTTCATAAGACAAATCTTTATCGAATTGCAATGGTTCGTACTCGATCACGTGTTTGTAATCGGGTTTATATGGTCGTAACACCAAAATGTGAAAAACATTATGAATGTTTTCCAATTCTGGAGATAGAGCTACCTCATACACCACTTCCCCCACTCTTCGTAGTATCTCAAACAATCCAATAATCTTGGGCTGAGCTTTCATTTCTTGCCAAAACGAATTTTCCCCTTCCAAGGAGAAACTTTTAGGAAAATGAAATTTCCTACTTCAAATTAGTGATTCTGCCTATGTTGATCGGCATACTTTTTCTGTCAGTCTTGGGCTGCTACCAATCTTGTCCTGATGAGTTTAACAACTTCAATAGTTTGTTATACCAGTTCTTGTCCTAACAGTTGGCGTTCACCGACTTCATCCCAGCACAGTGGAGTTCTGCACTTTCTACCGTACAATGCCTCGTAAGGTGCCATACCGATGCTCACGTGGTAACTGTTATTGTAGGCAAATTCTAGCAACGGTAAATGTTCATCTCAGTTTCCTCTAAAATCCATGATGCATGCTCTCAGCATATCTTCCAACGTTTGGATTGTTCGTTCACTTTGCCCGTTGGTTTGCGGGTGGTATGTTGTACTCATTCGCAACTGTGTTCCCATACATTCTTGTAGTCTCTTTTAGAAGATTGATGTGAACCTTGGATCTCTATCTGAGACAATTGACACTGGAAATCCATGTCTTAACACGATCTCTTTAACGTACAGTTTCGCTAGCTGATCAAGATTAAATCTAATCTTTAATGGCAAAACGTGTGCAGATTTTGTCAATCTGTCCACTATCACCCATATCGCATCGTATCCTTTCTGAGTCGTTGGAAGTCCTACCACAAAATCCATTGTGATATGCTCCCATTTCCATTCCGGTATTTCCAATGGTTGAAGTAACCCGTTTGGTCGTTGATGTTCAACTTTCACTTCCTGACACATCAAACATTTTGTAACGCATTCTGCAACGTCTCTTTTCATATTCGGCCACCAAAAATGTCACCTCAAATCTTGATACATCTTTGTACTTCCTGGATGAATCGAATATCTTGTGTTGTGTGCTTCGGTCAAGATTTCTTCTTTAAGCTCTGGTACTGCTGGAACCCAAATTCTTTCCTAGAATCATAGTAGTCCTTCGGTATCGATCTTGTATTTTACATCGCTACCCTCCATCACCTTCTCTTTGATCATTTCGCATTCTTTATCTTGTAGTTGAGCACTCTTAACTTTGTCCACAAAAAGTTAGACTAGCATCTATCTAAAATATTTGTTCATCGTATTCTTTTAGAAATTTGATTTCCAACTCTAGCTTTGCCATTGCTGAAATAAGCTCTTCCTGCGTAGTTATCAGCATCAACTTCTCCCAACCTTTCCTGCTCAAAGCATCTGCAACCACATTCGCTTTGCTCGGGTGATAAAAGATCTCACAATCGTAATCCTTTATCAATTCCATCCATCTCCTTTGCCGCATATTCAGGTCCTTCTGTGTGAAAATATACTTCAGACTTTTATGATCTGTGTAGATTTCACATTTCCCTCCATAGAGATAGTGTCTCCATATTTTTAGAGCAAACACTACTACAACCAATTCCAAATCATGAGTCGGATAACCTTTCTCATAATCCTTCAGTTGTCTTGATGCATACGCAATTACTTTGTCGTTTTGCATAAGAACACATCCCAACCTTTTATGCGAGGCATCACTATACACCACAAAGTTACATGTACTATCTGGTAATGACAACACAGGTGCCATACTTAATTTCTTCTTCAAATCTTGGAAACTTTCTTCACATTTCTCCGTCCAAACAAATTTTACAGTTTTCCTGGTCAAATTATTTAATGGAGGGCTATCTTAGAAAAATCTTGAATAAATCATCTGTAATAACCGGTCAGTCCCAAGAAACTCCTCACCTCTGACGGTGTTCTTGGTTGTTCCCAATTGATTACATCTTCCACTTTTGATGGATCCACATAAATCCCATCTTTGTCAATCACGTGCCCAAGAAATTGCACACGATCTAGCCAAAATTCACACTTAGAGAATTTCACGTACAACTTTTCCTTTCTTAGTGTTTCCAATGTCAAACGTAAATGTTCCACGTGTTCTTCTTGAGTTTTGGAATAAACTAGAATGTCGTCGATGAATACCACTACAAACTTGTCTAAGAATGGTTTAAACACCCTATTCATCAAATCCATGAATGCAACAGGTGCATTGGTTAAACCAAAAGACATCACCAAAAACTTGTAATGTCCATACCGAGTTTTGAATGCCGTTCGTGGTATATCCTCCTTCCTCACTTTCAACTGGTGATACTCACTTCTCAAATCTATTTTCGAAAAGTATTTAGCACCTTCAACTGATCAAACAAGTCATTTATTCTTGGTAATGGATATTTGTTTTTAATAGTGACTTTGTTTAATTCTCTATAATCAATACAAAGACGCATTGACCCATCCTTCTTCTTCGCGAATAACACTGGCGCTCCCCACGGTGATATGCTTGATTTAATATACTTTTTATCTAACAATTCTTGCAACTGTACCATCAGTTCCTTCATTTCTACTGGAGCCATTCTATACGGGGCCTTCGATATCGGTGCTGTCCTCGGCACTAAGTCGATCACGAACTCAATTTCTCTGTCAGGCGGAAGTCCTGACAAATCCTCTGGAAACACATCCTCAAATTCCCTCACCACTGGTATCTCTTTCAGTTTCACATTCTTTTTTTGAGTATCGACTATGTAAGCTAAATAGCCCACACAGCCTTGACTCAACAATTTCTTGGCCTGTATAATCGTCAGACATTTCATTTGTCTAGGTGATTTGCTACCATAGAATACTACCTTTGACGGAGTCATAAGGTTTACACATTTTCTTTGGCAATCAATTACCGCTCCATATTTGAACAACCAATCCATTCCCAAAATTACATCAAACTCTCCAAGTCTAATCGGAATCAAATCCACCATTAAGATATTCTCCTTAATGTTCACCCTACAGTTCTTGTATATGAATCTAACATGGATTATCTCTTTATTCGCAATTTCTATGTTCAAAGGGAAATTCAGTTCTTCTCTAGGCAATTTTAACCTCTTAGCAAATTCATTAAATAATACATAAGCATCAATATCATTGATTGGGATAATACCTGACACAACATCCTTTGATTGCACAGCATCTTGCACAATCATGTTGAAGGTTCTAGCTGTGGGTTTGTTTGATGCTGTACCTCCATTGTTACCTCCATTACTTCTGGTTAGCACTCCATCCTTCTTCTTAGGGAATTCACGAGCAAAGTGATCCTTGGATCCGCACGTGAAACACACATTCTTCCTAGGTTGTGTGAAATTTGGGGCGATGTGACCCTCCTAGCCAAAATTAAAGCATACTCGTTTCCCCATCAAACACACACCCTTGTGAAACTTACCGTATGTAGCGCACGCTTCAAACTTCTTGTTCTGCTTGTTACCCTGCTGGTTTCCAGCAACCACGTTTCCATTCCACTTCCTCTTCATGTTGTTGTTGTTATTGTTGTTGTTGTTGTTGTTGTTTCCACCACTACCACCTCCATTCTTAATTTCTACCTCATTCTTCTTCTTCTTCTGTTCTTGATTGAACTTTGTCACTGCCTCGCCTCCACCTTCAGCGAGTATTGCTTTCTCCATCACTGCTGCGAAAGTCTTCAATTGAAATAGGGAAACCCTACTATTCAACCAGACTTGATCCATTTGTTCAAACCTCTTAAGCCTTGCGTTAAATCAAGTCTTGACTTGATAAGGCGCAAACCTTGCCAACCCGTTGAATTTAGAGGCATACTCAGATACCGTCATCGTTCCCTATTTCAGTTCCAGAAACTGTACTTCCAGCTGACCTTTCGAACTCTCGGGAAAATAGGTCTCGAAGAATATCTCCTTAAACCTATCCCAGGTCATCATCCCTGGTCCTTCTCGAGTTTTATTGGCCTGCCACCAATAACTAGCTTCTGCTTTCAACATGAATATTGTGAAAGCAGTCTTCTGATCATCTCCTACCATAGCAATATCGAACACCTTTACTATTTCCATAATCCAAGTCTGTGCCTCAACTAGATTCATTGACCCATGAAATTCAGGTGGTCCAACCGCCTTGAGCTCCTTAAACGTTGTTCCTTGGTTCTGTGGTTGATTCTGCAACGCTCCTATCAGTAACGTCACTAATTGTTGAACTGGGTTAGCATCAATATTGTCGTTATTGTTGGTTCCTTCGTTGGTTCTCTGTCGTGGTGGTTGACGTCTGGGAGGCATTTTCTATTTAAAAATACACCCATTAGATTATTACTCAACTCTTTTAAGTAATTTCTACTTAACTTGCTTCCACAAAAGAAATAACCACAAATCACATAACACTTTGAATAAAATAACAACTTTTATTTATTCATAACCTCTTTGAAAACATAAAACAATAACATTACTGCTATTTACATTACTTTCCTGAGCTACAAAAGTTTCAGGACAACATCATCCTCATATCCCATAGGTTTCATAACACTTGCGATTTATAATTTATTTAACATTTTATTCATCGTACAACAACTACGATGTTCTACTAAGATACTGCTTAGCCTTACTACGTTCTTCCTCCATGACTCATAACATTGTTCTGCGATCTAATACGTACGATGGCAGCTTCTCGAACTGAATAGGATATCCCATGACCCTATCCTGAGCTCGATTAACCATGGTGTTGAATACTCTATTCATCTCTTCCATCTTCATTCTCTTTGTCTGTGCGTCTTTCACTGCTATCCCGGCTCGTTGAAACATTCCCTCATATGCATCTTCGACCCTTGCCCTCTTCGTAGCTTCTTCCCGTAGCTTATTCTTCAATTCAGCGACCTCCTTGATCAGTTGTTCTTTCTCTCCTTCAGTCTGTTCTAGTTTCTCCTCGACATTAGTCAGTCATTCCTCACGATCCTGGATCTCATCATCTTTCTGTGTCATTGCAGTCTGTTGTTCAGCTACTATCTCTTGCAATTCCTCGACTATATCCTGAAGTTCCACGTTATGGTGACAACAAAATTCCTCGACTGTTTCCTCCCTAGCCTGACTGGATTCTCCGACATTAGTCATCCTGACAACAAAATTTTAAGTTTTAATCATTAATCATTACTACTCGACACTCACAAGCACATAAGTATAAACACATAATCACATAAGTGTTTTATTATTTCTTCCTTAAAACTCGATAAGAGTTAATCACCACTATCTTTTCAAAGGTTACTTCCTAAGGCTTTTCCCCACCTAAGGTTCATAACATAAGGCTTTGATACCAACTTGTGACACCCCCAAATCCCGGTACTTTATTACCTCAAGATTTGGTGTTCACGTAATCAAAACATTCATATCTAACTTGTAGCGCCCCCAAATCCAGGTATCTTCCAACCCGACAGATGGTGCTATACTGTACAACATTCATACATTCATTCAATTGAAAAGTCTCGAAGAACGAACATGACTTCTATATATTTAAAGTAATTTGAAATTTCCCAGGTTCTATAACCATTACAAAGGTTCTTTGCCATAATATCAGTTACATTACAACAATTGACCTATACTATTACAAGATAGCTCAGTAATCTGCCTTAGCTTTTCCCTTATCCTTTTTCGATCCTTCGGGACGTTCAGTCTTAGCTGCATTTATATGGTTCAAGCAAGAGTGAGCATGACTAGCTCAGCAAGTATAACAATTTAATAACAACATGCTTGACACATACAAATCATTATATCTTCAATAATCGAACAATAGTTATGAAGTACTATTGATAATTCAAAATAGCACTTCATCTTTTTTTCAAAATGCATTACAATAATAACAATATTTAGTAAAATATTCACTCCTATTGAAGACCTCGAGTATTCATTCTTTATTGGAAAAGGACAACCTGAAGCAAATCCAGAAGCTGATATTACTTACGAGCACTTCTAGGTGATCAACCTATTGTATTGTATGTTGATTAACACTACATCCATTAAACATATGCACGTTTAAGCATTTGGCAACCTCACGTGCCTATCGTTTTACCGAGAAAACATTTGTTTAACATTTCAATCTTCTTTTGAAAACCATATCAAGTAGTTGACAAAAGATAGCAACATTTGATAATAAATGATTAGATTATCAATAAATCAAGTATAGCCAAAGGAATTGGCTTAAACTTCAACATACCTCAATTCATGCGAAAGAATACATGAACCTCAAAAACTTGTTTAGATTGAACTGAGACAAGAGTTAGGATACTTGCCTTTAGCGTCTGCTACGGTATATTAACTTTATGTTCAAGTCGTTCAAGTCTCTAAAATACATGATCAAATAATGCCTTACATTAGGTCATATATAATCAAGTATGTATATGACTATATCATACTTTCATCTCAATTTAACTGTGTATTAGATTCAGTTACTATTTGTTCCGGTTTATCATTATCCTTGCATTTTATTCGACTAGGTTATCTCAACCTTTATACAACATCCTTAAGGTTTAACAAAGTTTAAACAATATTACATTTCCTTCCAAATCAATTAGCTTTCCTTTCTTTATACTTAGAAACCTTCATTACTATTCTTTTTTCTCGAGGCTGGCATATTATTTTTATATTTATACATCTACATCTCAAGGCCGCAATAACTTATAAGAGCATTGTCTCCGACTTAGCGCCATAGCGATGTAGTCCTTACTTATTGGGTTACGCTACGGCGCCACTCTCCAGAAGATTTTCATATTGTACATGGCACTGCGGCGCGACTCATTTAGCCTAGGGTTAGCGCCGCGGCGCCAACTCTGTGCACCAGAAAACAATTTAAGTTTTTGAATTTTGTGAACTTTCCGGACGCATAACTTCTTCGTTATAAGTCTGAATTGGCTCGTTCAAAAGCCTACGGTTCACAAATTACGTAATCTATGCGTTTATTCAAGAATTTTATCTATTTGACTTCGTTTGCTAAAAATTCACCTATTGGTTCATTTTTAACAAAAACGATAAACGTTCGTGAACGTTCAACGCTCGTTTCTTCGTTCTAAGTTGAAATCCGGTCATTTTTTAGTCGGTAACTCTTAAATGCCAAATATGACTTGTCTCTATTGGAAAACAATGGTTCTGAGTTCAAACACAAAATTTGACTTCTATTCCGAGAATTTTACTAATTCGACGATTATCGTCCAATCGTGCAATTTTCGGCAAATCTTCGTTCTTATGATTTGTTCAACATTACAAATGAACTTCATTCACCATGTGAACATCTTAACATACTCATTACAACAACTAATAATCATTGTTTGTTTTTGGACTTATTCTTCATGAGCTTATAACTTGTCAAATTATAAACTACTCATGATTTTATTGTTCATGACTTATGACAATTAAAGTTTCTTAATCATCATTCTTTATATGTTCTTAACATATAACTTTACTTATGTATATATGATACATATGATCATACAAGTTCTTTTACATCCTTACTACTTCAATAAAATAAACTCATTACAAGTTCACAATTTTCATACTAACATTCAAGGTTAATTCATAATAAGTTTATAACTTTTATAAGTTTAAATGACTTATTGCCAACTTATGTGGCTTAAGTTCATTTCTTACTAATTCTTCTTGCTTCTTATTATTCATGTTTCTTAATCCATCTTTTCTTATCAACCTATCATGGTAGAGATAAAAGATAATTTAGAGAAGAAGTCTTACTTTTGATTTCTTGGTAAGGTAGCTTTCTTCTTCTTCTTACAAATGAAATGACTTATTTGTAGCTTATTCTCTCTAACACTTAAGCACTTGCAATATGTTGGATTATTTGAACAAGGGTTAAATGGCTTGTAAGCCTCCTATATTTATAGAAGTTGCAAAGCTAGGGTAGTTTAGTCTTTAAATCATCCCACCTCCTTTAAGCCACCTCCTTACTATTCATTACTTGTTAATCACAACACTTATCCTATACTTGGTCATTACTCTTAAATCTTGGTCATTACATTAACTTGGTCACCACATTTAACCATATTAATATGGTGTGCCCCATGGGTCAACCAATTCATTTCAATCTAGCTTGGGCTTGGACCAACTAACTCTTTGGGCTTCGCATTAATAAACACTAATTATTTCATTAATTTATGATTGGGCCTTAACATTTTAATCTACTTGGACTTGAATATAATTGTTAGCTAATCTTCCAAGTCAATTAACATTACTTAATACATATACATATAGTTTATGTATTATTTTCGTATTCTAATTCATATAGGATTTATATACGATATTTCATCATTCATACAAACTCGTATAATACTTCGTATTATACTCGTTCTCATTACTTTGCACAATACCAAGTATCATACAATTATTACTTATTCATTACTACTTTGCCTTCCTTAATGTTTATAAATTAAGTCCGCAAGCGAAATATTACATTTTCCATAACTAGATTTTTATTACATAATCCATCTTACCTTGTTATTCCATCATTACGTAATTCTCGGAAATTCAAAAATATATCCCGAGCAAATACTGATGAATAGTGTTTTTCAGAAAATCTCTTGGAAAACTTTTATTTTTGTCTTACAAATTCAAACACTTTAATTCACCCGCGTAGCTCAAATACTACGACATTCTAACATCAATAGGTTATACAATGACAACCATCTTGATAACACATAGAATAGAATTTTATTATTATTTAATTTAATAAAATCATTTTATAATAAGATCCGAATTTCTGGGTCGTTACATTCTTCCCCCCTTATAAAGATTTTGTCCCTAGAATCTCATCTTACTTTAATCAAATAGATGAGGAAAATTTTTCTTCATCTTTTCTTCTAGTTCCCACGTTGCTTCTTCAGCATCGTGGTTCTTCCATAATACATTTACTGATGGTATTACCTTGTTCCTTAGTACTTGTTCCTTTCTATCAATGATCTGTATCGGTGATTCTTCATATGTTAAGTCCTTCTCGATATGAATCGGCTCATATTCGATTACATGCTTATAGTCCGGCTTACAGATACGTGAAACACGTTAGGTATTCGTTCTAGGTCTGGAGGTAATGCTATCACATAAGCTACCTCTCCCACCCATTTTAATACCTCAAAAGGTCCTATAAACCTTGGACTTAACTTTTCTTTCTTTCCAAAGTGTATCTTTCCTTTCCAGTGAGATACCTTTAAAAACACATACGAGCCCACCTCAAACTCTCGACTTAGTCTATGTGTGTCCGCATACTTCTTCCATGCATCACGAAATGTGTGACGAGACGCATCCGAATTAACTTTACCACATCCGCTGTCTGCTGTACCAATTCTGGTCCTAGCATTCGGCGTTCTCCCACCACATCCCAACACAATGGTGTTTTGCATTTTCTTCCATACAAAGCTTCATATGGTGGCACGCCTATGCTTGCATGATAACTGTTGTTATACGCAAACTCTACTAATGGTAGGTGATCATCCCAACTACACTTGAAATCCGAGACGCAAGACCTCAACATGTCTTCTAACGTCTGAATTATTCTCTCACTCTGCCCATCGGTTTGTGGATGATAAGTTGTGCTTAACTTCAGATGCGTTCCCAACTGTTCTTGCAAACTCCTCCAAAAGTTTGATGTGAATCGTGGATCACGATCTGACACAATCAATACCGGTACTCCATGTCTGGAAATGATTTCCTTAACATAAAGTTTAGCTAACTGGTCTAAGTTATACTTGATCCTAATTGGCAAAAAGTGAGCCGACTTCGTCAACCGGTCCACTATTACCCAAATCGAATCGTACCCTTTATTCGTCGTCGGAAGTCCCACCACGAAGTCCATCGTGATATGCTCCCACTTCCATTCAGGAATCTCCAATGACTATAATAAGCCACTGGGTCGTTGATGTTTGGCCTTAACCTTTTGACAAGTCAAGTACCTACTCACATACTCTTCTATTTCTCTCTTCATGTTTGGCCACCAAAAACTCTGTCGAAGGTCTTGATACATCTCAATGCTACCAGGATGTATCGAGTACCTCGAACTATGAACTTCTTATAACACTTGCTCCTTTAATTCTGTCTTATTCGAAACCCAAATTCTTCTTTCAAATCTTAATAATCCCTCATTATCAAGACTATACTTAGCATCTTCCTTCTCGGATAATCTCTTCTTCATTTGGTTACACTCGACAGTCTTAAGTTGTATCTCCTTGACTCTTTCTACGATAGTAGATTGCATCTCTGTTGCAAAGAGTATCTGTCTTGTATCACTCGACATCTTCACTTCTATTTCCATCCTAGCCATCTCGGTTATTAACTCCTTTTGAGCCGTTAACATAGACAACTTTTCCCGACCCTTCATACTTAAGGCGTCGGCAACTACATTGGCCTTTCCAGGGTGATACAGGATTTCACAATCATAATCCTTTATCAACTCTAGCCATCTTCGTTGTCTCATATTCAACTCCTTCTGAGTGAAGATATACTTTAGACTTTTATGGTCCGTATATATTATAATAACCCGATATTTTCTATGTAAATAAATAAGAAATTTTGCATATAATTTTTTATTATTATTTTAATGATGAGAACATGTGTCAAGTAATGTATGATAAATGCAAATATATTTATTACCTATAAATAATTTTAGAATTTTTAATCACCACAAATTATATTCTTATAGTAATTAATTTTGTAAGCGCGAAATATTTTTATTAATTATTTTCTATGAAAACATGATTTTATATTATTTAAATAATATATGAAATGATTATTAGAAGTATAATAATAAATATTTTATTATATAAATTTGTTCAGAATATTTAAGTTAATTATTTTAGCTTAATTATTGATGTTGTATATGAAGAATAAATCAGATATGAAATTCAAACCCTAAATTTGGGTATTGATCAATGGATGAGAATAATAATATAATATTAATTATATTTTTATTTTCAGTGCTATAACTATGTACTGTAAATGCATAGACTGATAACGGTTGGCCAAATATGGTAAATTATGGCATAACCCTCATATCGTGTTATTAAACCCTAATTGTTAAACTCGGTTATGAGTTCGAGACGGTGTAGTACTTGTGTTACATGAATTTTACTGTGTATTATATAATTTCTGTAATTCGGAAAAACCCTAATTATTATTTAAAAACCCTAATTTGCTAAAATATGAAACCCTAATTACTGTTTTAGTAAATTATAATGATAATTAGCAAACCCTAATTATTAATTTGGGAACCCTAATGATGTTAAGGAACCCTAATTATTTAAACTCTAATTTCCTAGTAAAAACCCTAATTTAATTAGTGTGTTTAAAATTAAAATTTTATTACACTTTAATTTTTAATTTTCCAAATCCTAGAAATTATTTGGGAAACTTTAAGATGTAAAATCTAGTGATTAAACCCTAGATTCAATAACATTGGACAAGAATACCCTTGAAATTAAAAATAATTACCAAAATACCCTTTTGTCCCATTAGTTGAATTATTGCTAGCAAATCTTATCCAATCTTGTAGCCACCCTACACTAAACCTACCTAAGAGCTATAGCATTGCCAGCAATCAGATTCAATGCACCACCCATGTGCCTTGAACCATTATTTGTATAGATCAAGAGAGAGAAAAAGTCACATTTATGCTAAATTGTTCACAACTCTCATCCTAGAACTCCTCTCTCTAAAACCCACGAAATTTCCTTGTTAGATCAGTCACAAAGCAAGCCCCACGAAATCCACAAATAGATCAGAAGCTAAGAATCAAGATTTTTTTTAAAGAGGTACAAAACCCTAATTTACAATCTGATCTTGAAGGCCATGTTAGATGTTATGATTTAATGTTAGAATATGTTTATTATAGTGACTTATGATGATCTAGGTTGCTAGATGTTAGATCCATAACATTTAGAAGCTCAGATTTGAAGATCTACAAAATCTGGAAAAATTGTATTCAGTGGTCTGACAATGAATGTCAGTGGCCACAGATCCTTTCTAAATTATGTTTTGTGTTGTTTGTAAGTGTTATTGGTAGCCTGCAATGTTGTCTTTAATCTACAAAATGAATAGAGGTCATTTGATGTACAGATTGGTAGTTATTCACGGTCAAATACCGTTGACCAGCATTGACCGGGACTTTTCTGGGTAGCCCAGAAAGCCAAGAGTAGAAGTCTGACAAGATGTTCATGATCTCAGATCTTGCATGTGTTTTATATTTTGATTGTGTTAATGTATTTAGTTTATATTATGTTATGTGTACTTGAGATCTGTACCTTTAGATCTGTTAAATAACAAAACATGAGGGATTTTATGGACGGTCAAACTAGGCCATCCGGTCATGAATATGATTTTCTGGAAATTCTAGAAATTTCTAGGATGAACTTTCTGACAGGTTTTGACTAGATCGAATCTGGTTATTGTGTTATACTTTGACTGATTTGTTGTTGGATATATGTTCCTTGACATATGAGCTATGAATTAAAACCTTAATATCATTATTGCAATGACCAGAACATGTAAATATTTGAGCTTCAAGATGGCCAGTCGAATTAACTGGGTTTCTGGAAAACCCAGAACCCACCTGACATCTTCTTTGGAGATTTAGATCTCTTTGTGTGTTTATAGTATGGCCTAGATGTTGATTTCTACTTGTAGTGTTGTGTAATGACTACAAGATCATCGCTAGAAATTACCCAGAAACACACCACACACTAAGTTACACATGGTCAAACCCACCCACTCGAAACGTAATATGAAGATCCGGGTTTATATGAAGAACACGAAGAACACCTACAATGATGGTTACTTCGCTTTATAGGTGGTCTTTAGCGATGTATTATTTTAAAAATCGATTTTTATTAAATAATTACGTAAAATTAGATTTAAATTATTAAAAATACAAAATAAATTATAAAAATTATTTTAATGTCCAAAATTATATTTTAATTATTTTGAATGTATTTCATAAATATTTAATATTTTTGGAATATTAAAAGTATTTAATTTATTTAATTATAATATTAAATAAATTATTTAAAATGATTTTAATACATGAAAAATCATTTCAAAATTATATTATGGTATAAGAAAATATTTTAAGTTATTTTCTATGACTTTTAATATTTTGTGATAAATTTCATTAATAAATTAATATTAATGATAATTAAGTTATATACTAAATGAATTAAATAAATTAATTAAAAATAATTTTTATTATATTAAAATCATTTTAAATAATAATAAAGTATTTAAAAATATTTTAAGTTATAAAATATAACTTTTAATATTTAAATATAAATTTCATTAATTAATTATTATTAATAATATTAAAGTTATTTAATAATTATATTAAATAATTTAGTTTAAAAATGGTTTTAATAGTATAATAATCATTTTAAATAAAAATAAAGTGTTTAGAGATATTTTAAGTTATAAAATATAACTTTTAATATTTAAAAGATAATTTTGTTAATAATTTAATATTAATAATTATTAATAATATTAAATTTATTTAATAATTATATTAAATAAATTGTTTATAAATAGTTTTATTAATTTAAAAATCATTTAAAAGGGATATAAATGAAATAAAAATATTTTAAGTTATACATAATGACTTTTAATATTTTGACAAATAAAACATTAATACTTTAATATTAATGGTAAATATTTAAGAATGATTTTAAATATTTTAAAAATCATTTAAGGGTAATATTAATACTTTAAAATATTTTGAGTTATCATAAATAACTTTAATATTTTGTCAATAGCTTCATTAATAGTTTAATATTAATTAAATATTAATGATAATAGAATTGATTAATATTTAAAGCATTTAATAATGATTCCGATATTTGAAAATTCATTATAAATTATAATAAATGTTTTAAACGTATTATAAGTCATTTAAAAATAATATGACTGATACTAAGTTATAAGAAAGAGACTTAGACTCGATAATTACCCAATAAAGTTGTCGGTACACCAACATTTTTCAGAAATTGATCTGGACTTAGATAATTTAATTAGATATGTAATTATTTGTGATTCAATGGTTATTAAACAAGGGTAATAATGTGATTAGGTTATGTGCTAACTGCGAAATGCAGTACTATGTGTTATAGTATATTGTTCTAATTGAACGAATGATCTTATTACTGATAGGTCGCTGTATAAAAGATTAATCTAGGTTGCGTTATTGTAAGCAGCAACTCAGGCAAGTATCTAAACCTTATGCACTACTTTTATTTCGTGCAAACAGGTATATCATGTTATGCAAGTTCCTAAACTTACTCCAATTATTATGGTGCAAGATTATTAACTCTGTTATTATTGATTATGTATTCGATCTTTGTATCCATACAAGTTCTTACATTATCCAATCATTGTATTAATGTATAAATTCAGATATTTATTCTGTTCGTTAATTTGTATAGAGTTAGACAAGTGTCCCCACTTGGATAACTATTGTATTTAATCACATGTTGATACATACTTATTGATTTCAAGTATGTATACGTTGACTTAAAAGCCGTCTAAGCTATTTGATTCAGCTAGACATAAGAAATATTATTGAGCATGATAGAATATTATTGTATCCAACCAGATTGTTTTGGTTCGGATTCCCGACTAAGTATGAACATCCTGAATATGGGAAAACTTTTGTGCACCTAAGGTGGATAGAGTGAACGATAATATCGTTCTTGCATGTAGTATTGATCAATACAGGGCATAACAGGCTGATCACCCCCCATGCCCATAAGTTATGATGGTTTACAAATGAAGTTCTATTTAACCTTTTCGAAAATAGAAAACAATGTTCATAGTATGTTGACAGATCTCTAGCTATAGTTTGTACGTAGTTTCAAAATTTTCATATTAAAATGATATGTTGTTATTATTGGTTCAGCTTACTTCACAACTGTTGATTCGTTGTAGAAGTGTGTTTCAAAGAAAACATTTAATTCTTTCAGCTAATATATATATGTTTTTAGTTAAGTATGATCAACTTTGAAGCTCGAGCAAGAACAAGGGAAAGGAAAGTCAGATGAAATGAGATTTATAATATGTTGTAATAATAGTTATAGTTTATTAAGACAATGATACTTATTATCTATGATGTAATGAATGTTTAAAGGTCTCGTACCTGAGAGTAAACTTTGATGCATATGTAAATTAAGTTTAAACTTTATATTATTGTTATTATTATTAGCATTATTCAGCTTATAGAAATGGTATCGTGAAGCACCGAGTTCGGGTTTTAAGTACCCGGATTTGGGGGCGTCACATATATCTCACATTTTCCCCATAAAGATAATGTCTCCATATCTTTAGGGCAAACACTACTGAGGCCAGTTCCAGATCATGGGTAGGATAAACTTTCACATAATCCTTTAACTACCGTGATGCATACGTAATGACCTTGCCATGCTGCATAAGCACACAACCCAGTCCTCTATGCGAAGCATCACTATACACTACAAAATTTCCTGTGTCATCTGGTAATGACAAAACAGGCGCTTCACATTTATCTGTCCATACGTATTTCACCGTCTTTCTTGTTAAATTAGTCAACGAGGTAGCTATCTTCAAAAAATCTTGGATAAATCTTCGATAGTACCCTGCTAACCCTAGGAAACTCCGCACCTCAGTCGGCATTTTTAGTTGTTCCCAATTCATTACTGCTTCCACCTTCGCTGGATCCACTGAAATCCCCTCTTGGTCAATGACATGACCTAAAAACTGCACCTTTTCCAGCCAAAATTCATATTTGGTGAATTTCGCATATAACTTTTCCTTCCTTAGTGTCTCCAACACTAATCTTCAGTGTTCAACATGATCTTCTGACGTCTTAGAATAGACAAGAATATCATCGATAAACACCACGACGTACTTGTCCAAATATAGTTTGAACACTCTGTTCATCATATCCATAAATGCAGCAGGTGCATTCGTCAACCCAAATGACATTACCAGAAACTCGAAATGACCATAACGAGTCCTGAATACAGTCTTTGGTACATCTTCCTTCCTAACCTTCAACTGATGATACCCCGTCCGCAAATCTATTTTAGAAAGATACTTTGCCCCTTTCAATTGATCAAAGAGATCATCGATCCTGGGCAATGGGTATTTATTCTTTATCGTTAACTTGTTCAACTCCCGATAGGCGATACAAAGCCTTAACGTTCCATCTTTCTTCTTGACAAACAACAACGGTGCCCCCCACGGAGAAACACTTGGTTGAATATACTTTTTGTCCAATAGTTCCTGTAGCTGAACCATTAGTTCTTTCATTTCCACAGTGCCATACTGATGCGGTGCCCTTGAGACCGGTGCCGCCTGGCACAATGTCTATCACAAATTCGATCTCCCTATCCGGCGATAAACCCGGTAACTCACTTGGAAATACATCCATGAACTCATTTACTATAGGTATTTGTTCCATGGTTACTCTCACTCTCTGGGTATCAACAATATGGCATAGGTAACCTACACAACCCTTCCTTAAAAGTTTTCTAGTTTGTGTCATCGTAAGGCAACACGGACGTCCCAAAGAATTTACTATCGTGAAAATACTACGGAGGTTTGCTTCAACGTCTCCGATACTCACACATTTCTTTTGCGCGCCTATAATTGCTCCATGGTTAATCAACCAATCCACTCGAGAATTACGTCAATTCTTCCTAACTTTATCGGTATTAAATCTACCGATAACTTACGACCACGTACATCTACGCAACAACTCCTTTGAATATCTTTTACATGAATTATCTCTTCATTTTCTACCTTAATATTCAAAGGTATAGGCAATTTTTCGAGAAATAATTCTAGTTGTCTAGCAAAATCACATGCTATAAACGAACAAGTAGCACCTTTTAGAATAAATACGATGCATTTATATTGTTGATCGGAATAATACCTGCAACTACATCCCCTGATGCCACCGCATCTTGGACCGTCATATTAAAAGTGCGGGCCATTGATTTCCTCGGCTGAGCTGGACTACTAATAGCTAACTTAACGCTATTAGTTCCCTTATTTCCTTCTGTCCCCTTCTTCGGGAAATTCTTTGCTATGTGGTCAGTTGATCCACATACAAAACATCCGTGATTTTTCTTCAAATTTGGACAGTTAGGCGAAATATGCCCTTCCTGTCCATAATTATAACAAACCGCCTTTCCTTTGAGACAGACTCCCAAGTGAGTCTTCCCGCAGGTTTTACAGGCCTCTATCCTCCTCTTAGAGTCCCCTTGTTTTACTCCGGTATTCCCAGAGTTAAAGCCCTTCCTCTTCTAACCGTTGCCACTTCCACTGGCTCCCTCGGTCTTGGTTCCTCCATCAACCTTACCCTTGTTTTTCTTATCCTTGTGGTACTGGCTGAGAGCCTCATTCCCACCTTCGGCAATTATTGCCTATTCTAGTATGGTTCCAAAGGAAGTACTTTGGAATACAGAGATTCGGTTATAGAGTCAGGGTTTCAAGCTCTGCTCAAATCTTCTAGCCTTTCTCACTTCAGTGTCCACTTGATGTGGAGCAAATCATGCCAGTTCATTAAACTTGGCAGCATACTGGGGAACTGTCATCTCCCCTTGTTTCAATTCAAGAAACCTCATTTCCATCCTCCCTTGCATACTCGTGGGAAAATAGTTCTCAAAGAAAATCTCCTTGAACCTCTCCCATGTTAGGTTTCCTATATCGACCCTAGCCTGGTTTGCCTCCCACTAGAAGTTGGCCTCTCCTTTCATCAAATAGGTTGCAAAGACAACCTTTTGACCCTCCTCAACATTTGCTATTACAAATGCTTTCTTAATTTCTTTTACCCAAGTCTGGGCTTCTATAGGGTCCGTAGTTCCTTTAAACTTCGGCGGACCTACACTTTTAAAGTCCATAAAAATAGTAGCTCGTACTACTCCAGGAATCAAGGGTACATTAGTCCCCGTTCTATTAAATGCAGCCGTTAAAAGATTAACAAACTCCTGTATTGGATTAGCCGGACCACCCTCCGGTTGGTTAACATTAACACCATAATTTCGTTGTCTCCTTATTGTCGGCATTTTGCTGTTAAGAAAACAACACATCATTATTACTTTATTCTTGTCGGTTTGTTATTATTTATAATTAAAACAACAACTCATACTCATTACTCAACATATTTCATAAAAAGACTTATATTGATTCATAACTTGTAGTATAACACTACATTGTTTACATTACTCAGCCTTAGCTGATTACATTACCATCCCGCAATTACTTTCCAAAAATTGGGATTTACAAAAGACTACCGTTTGTTATACAAAAGAGGGTTTTACGTTAATACTAGATACATAATATTTATGTGCCTAATCTACACTAGATATTGCTAGATTACATTTGACGTAGGGCATTCTCAAAATCTTTCTTTGGCCGCAATCTAATAACATCTCTACCGATAAGTGTGTCGGTTTGTCCTACTTCTATCCTCGATACCCAACTACCGTCATTGAAATCCATATGAGAACTCCTATGTATATAGGACATCCTCTCCAACTTCCGCTGTTTAGTCTTTAGCTCCTGCTTGAGCTCAAAGACTTCATATTTCAGCTCTCGGACCTTGTCCTTAGCTAGAACTCTATCATCATGCTCCTCTTCCCACATTCCCTCCATGCTAGCCTTGTCCTCACGGATAGCTTGGAGTTCCTCTTTTAACTCCTTAACCTCTTGGCAGTAATGGACATTCCTATCCAATACCGACATAAATAGTGCCTTCATTGATTCCCCCGTAGACAACTCCTCTGTAG
Source organism: Panax ginseng (assembly GCA_020205605.1). Taxonomy (NCBI): domain Eukaryota; kingdom Viridiplantae; phylum Streptophyta; class Magnoliopsida; order Apiales; family Araliaceae; genus Panax; species Panax ginseng. The sequence goes on from CM035147.1 coordinate 35,330,177, forward strand.
GTGGAACCTGGTCAAAGGACATCACGTCCACTTCCTCCTCTAGCATGCCATCAAATATAGACATGTAGTCTAAATCGTCCGAGTCTCCAAACTCGATTGTCACCAACTCTGGTTCTACTGCTACGGGATTTGGTAGTATCTCTACCCGATTAACTGAATCCTCACTCACTATATGTATATCTCTATACATAACATTTTCTCCTGACATCTACAATAAAACAATATAGTTTGATTAGTACACGTCAGTAAAATAATAGAAATACATAACATAATATAATGCATTTTTATAGGGTTACTTTCCATCTTTTACTTCTTTATTCTTTATTAAGGTTATGACTTAAGGTTCTACTTTCCCCCTTAAGTTTTATAACCTTGTCTTTGATACCAACTTGTAGCGCCCCCAAATCCGGGTATCTTCTGCAACCCGACAGTATGGTGATATAATCTTGTATAACATTCATACATTCATTCAATTGAAAAGTCTCGAAGAACGAACATAACTTCTATATATTTCAAGTAATATTTACATTTCCAAGGTTCTATAACCATTACAAAGGTTCTTTGTCATAATATCAGTTACATTACAACAATAGACCTATACTATTACAAGACAAATTTCAAGAATCGCCTTTAGCTTTTCCCTTATCCTTTTCGATCCTTCTGGACGCTCAATCTTAGTCAGATTTATATGGTTCAATCAAGAGTGAGCATGACTAGCTCAGCAAGTATAACAATTTAATAACAACATGCTTGACACATACAAATCGTATATCTTCAATAACTAAACAATAGTTATGAAGTACTATTGATAATTCAAAATAGCACTTCATCTTTTCTTTCAAAATGCTTTACAATAATAACAATATTTAGTAAAACATTCACTCCGGTCAAAGACCTCGAGTATTCATTCTTTATTGGAAAAGGACAACCTGGAAGTAAGTCCGTAAGCCCGATATTACTTACGAGCACTTCTAGGTTATCAACCTATTGTACTCTATCTTGATCAACACTACATCCATTAAACGTATGCACGTTTAAGCATTTGGCAACCTCACGTGCCTGTCATTTGGCAACCTCACGCACGTTTTATAAGTGGTGCGATATGCCCACAAGGCATCATCAAGCTTCTTTGACCAGTCCTTCCGATTGGGGTTAACAATCTTCTCCAAGATACGTTTTACCTCTCGATTAGACATCTCCGCTTGGCCACTTATGTGTGGATGATAAGCAGTGGCTATCTTATGGGTCACCCAATACTTAGCTAGAAGGGCTTCAAAATATTTGTTGCAAAAATGCGACCCTTCATCACTGATTATAGCCCGAGGCGTGCCAAAACGAGTAAAAATATTTTCTTTAGAAAATTAAGCACCACCTTCGCATCATTGGTAGGCAAGGCAACTGTTTCAACCTATTTGGAGACATAATCAACCGCCACAAGAATATAGAGATTGTTTTAGGAAGACGGGAATGGTCCCATGAAGTCACTGCCCCAGACATCAAATAATTCAACTTCGAGTATATTCTGCAGGGGCAATTCATGCCTTCTTGAGATGGTTCCCACCCTTTAGCATCTATCGTAGTGCGATACATATAAGTGCGCATCTTTGAATAGGGTAACCCAGTAGAACCCCGATTGGAGTACTTTCGCCGCAGTTCTTTGGCCCTTGAAATATCCCCCATAATTCGAGGAATGGTAATGATGGAGCACACCTTCGATTTCCTCCTCGGCCAAGCATCTCCGTAGAATCTGATCTGAACACTTCTTGAATAAGAAAGGCTCATCCCACAAATATTGTTTTGCTTCATTTAGGAACTTCTTCCTATGTTGATAGCTCAAGTTGGGATGAAGCACTTGGCAAGCGATATAATTAGCAAAGTCCGCATACCACGGGGCTTTGCTTTGGACAACAAAGAGTTGTTCATCCAGAAAGAAATCATTTATATCTTTTTCAGTGTCTCCCACATGAGGATGATTTTCCAACCTGGACAAGTGATCTGCCACCTGGTTTTCAGTACCCTTCTTATCACGGATCTCCAGATCAAACTCTTGGAGAAGAAGGACCCACCTTATCAACCTCGGCTTAACATCTTTCTTTTTTATCAAATATTTTATGGTCGAGTGATCTGTGTACACGATCACTTTCATTCCAATGAGGTAGGAATGGAACTTGTCAAACGTATAAACCACTGCCAACAGTTCCTTCTCAGTGGTGGTATAATTCAGCTGAGCATCAGTTAAAGTTTTGCTGGCATAGTAGATCATGTGGAATACCTTATCCCTTATTTGGCCTAGCAATGCCCCAATTGCAAAATCGTTGGCATCACACATAAGTTCAAATGGGAAAGTCCTGTCAGGAGCTACCACAATAGGGGCAGAAATGAGTCTTTCCTTCAATAGCCCAAATGCCTTGAGCCAGGCTTCATCAAACTAAAAAGGCATGTCCTTTTCCAATAATGTGTCGAGTGATTTGGTTATCTTCAAGAAGTCCTGGATAAACTTCTGATAGAACCCTGCATGCCCAAGAAATCTCCTTACCCCTTTAAATTATGTAGGCGGTGGTAGATTATTAATAACATTAATCTTAGCCTTGTCAACCTCAATACCACCGACAGATACTCGATGGCCCAGAATAATGCCATCCTTGACCATGAAATGGCACTTCTCCCAATTCAGTACAAGATTTGTCTCAACACATCTATTGAGAATGAAAGTTAAATTTACCAGACAGTTATCAAATGAGCTCCCGAATACTGAAAAGTCGTCCATGAAGACTTCACGGGTCTTTTCAACCATATCAGAAAAAATAGACATCATGCAACGTTGAAATGTTGCAGGAGCATTACACAGCCCAAAACATATTTTTCGGAAGGCAAAGGTCCCACAGGGGCATGTGAAAGTTGTTTTCTCCTGATCTTCGGGATCAATTGAAATTTGATTATACCTAGAGTAACCATCCAGCAGACAATAAAATTCATGCCCAACAAGTCTATCGAGCATCTGATCAATAAATGGAAGAGGAAAGTGATCCTTATAGGTGGACTTGTTCAATTTCTTGTAATCAATACACACCCTCCACCCAATCACTGTTTTGGTTGGAATCATCTCGTTGTTGTCATTGGGCACCACCGTCAGGCCGCTCTTTTTCGGTATGCATTGAATTGGACTGACCCAAGAGTTATCTGAGATGGGGTATATAATTCCCGCATCTAGCAATTTAATAATCTCCTTCTAGACTACCTCCTTCATGATGGGGTTCACCCGCCTCTGATGTTCAATCGACGACATAGACCCTTTCTCCAGTAAGATTTTTTGCATGCATAGTGCTTGACTAATCCCTTTAATATCAATAATTGACCAACCCAGGGCCATTTTGTAAGACCCCAACTTTTATAAATAAAGATGAATTTTCTATAAATGTTATTTTTGAATATTATGGAGTAAATTTGATATAATGTTATAGTTGTGGGTAATATTTATAAATTTTGTAAAGTAAGCAAGTTGTTATAAAATATTCGCTTTGGTGGGGAATATTCTTTTATCGGGGAATATTCGTGATTACGGCAACAATCATTCTTTGACCCTTAATAACGGAATTATTGCCTGATTGAGAAAACGACAAAAATACTTTATGAAAATAACTATGAGGTGTTACTGTTAAAAACCGTTGAACTACCCGTAGTAAAAGTACAAGAATACGCGTGGTTGCATAAGTAGCACACGGTATTGATTATTGATGCTTACATGAGAAGTCACTCAGCATTACTCAATTATTGCTACAGTAATTGTTGCATCATATCTCTTATATTATTGATTCAATTATTGTCAGAGTATCATCTATATAATATGTTATATTATTAAATCAATAATTGAGATGACAAGTTATAAATGATTAATAATTGTTGAAAGATTAAATATATGTTGATTAAAAATAAAATGATTTGTGGTAATATTTATTCAATCCTTGATGTATATAAAGAGTCTATTATGAGACGTTTGTGATAAGTTTGGTTATGTCATCATCTAAGAGTCTCTTCGTCAATAGTAATTACCTTCGTCAATAGTAATTACCTTTGTCAATAGTAATTACCTTTACTAGGCGTCAAACCACTTGTTGTTTCATATTACAGGCGTCGAACCAATTGTTATTTCACATTACAGGCGTCAAACCACTTGGTGTTTCACATTACAAAAGTCCAAACCACTTTTCTTTTTTTCACATCACCAACATCAAGCCACTTGCCTTTTCACATTTCAATTGCTAAGCTAGAAATCTTCTATAAATAGAGGCCTAGTGCTTCATTATATTTCACGAATTCATTCAAGCTATAGAGAGAGAAAGTATAGAGAGAATAAGAGAGAAGAAAGAAGAGTATTCTCACTTTACACTACCGCAGATTCAATTTCCTAATAATGTAAGGGGTGTTATTCTTTCTTATTCATGAAGAGAACTATTGTTATTCCATTGCTTATTATTCTGTTGGAATAACCTGTATACGCGGTTTACCCTATACTTGGTGACATTCTTCTATTATTCTATTGGAACATCCTGTTTGTGTATTTTATACTACGGACCGGTTCCGCTTTTTATTATTATTATTCTGTTGGAACATCCTGTTCTATGTGTTTTACAATTTGACCGTTCCGCTCTTTTATTATTATTACTTTGGAACATCATGTCTGTGTTTTTTACACCGGACTGGTTCCGCTCTTTATTATTCTCGTTGGAACATCCTATCGATGCAAATTTTTCCCGACTCGGTTCCGTTATTATTATTCTATTGAATAACTTTGTATGCGGGCAAGTACCGCATGCATGGTGATTTCTTTTGTTATTCAATTCTTTATTATACTCAAATGGTTAAAGTTTTGACTTCTATACTCCATGAAATTAGTAGAATATCCTTGATATTTGCACTTCATCCAAATCTTTTCATGGAAATATTCTTCCGATCATTCTTGAATTTTACTCTACAAAGCAAGATCATGTTGACAATTTGGACATTATTAGTTCCTGGATAAATTAATTCTTGAACTTGTTTTATTGAATTCTTATATCATTGTCATCATCCTCATGTTTATATTATGTTGAAAGTCGTCTGTGGCTCAGAGTGCATAGATGGACTTGGTATGATTATGACCAGGATTATTCAAATAATCATGACCGTAATGTTACAAATGATGTGGTAAAGTTATCATTGGCCCGTAGTGCATTGATGGACAGATTGTTGGCATGATCATGACCATTAATGAATACACGAATGTCCTTGGGTCAGATTGCATGGATAATTTGTGGTCGTGATACTAAAGAATATCCTCGGTCGTAGTGCGGTAGGGTGATTCGATGATGTGGATTATTTATTAAAATGAGTCCCAAATGATAAAAGATATGAAAAAACTTTTAAATCATAAAAGATAGTAGATTTTATTCTCTACTTGACTCTTTTAATGGATTGCTTGTTCCATTGCAGTTAAACTTTATGTTGTTATATTTTATCAGTTTAACACTGTTGAAGGCTAACGATAATTTATTCTGCATTATCTTAGTCATAATATTTCTTACTGGGCTAGTTGAGCTCACCCTTTCTTTCACTATTCTCTTCAGGAAATGAGAACATAGCAGGGACTAGTCGGGGAACGGAGTGATGGTCCAGAGGATAGCATTAGTAGTCCTCACTATTCTATGTAATAGTGTGTTAATAATTGTAATGAGGACTCCTTTTGAGTTTGTATAATCTCTAGTTGACAATAATTGTTTTCAAACTCACAGTTATGTTTTGTCGTATTGTACACGACAGTTGTATTATTAAGTTGTATTTGAATTTTGTACCATGTATCTGACGACCCAAGATTGGTGATGTATACCTAATTTTGGGGGCGTCATAGTTGGTATCAAAGCTTAGGGATATGATTCATGGCTAAGATGTGAGAATAGTATTAGGAGGGGAGAGACGGGGAGTTCCTTCGCTAGTATGACCTACCTAAGTTTATGTGGTATTTAATTGGTCTCATCGAAATTTAGGGATAATATGTTACATGTCAATTAACCTTTGTTTTGTGGCGATGTCTCAAAATGACATCCGAGAATGTTGAGAATAGCAATGGAGCACAAAGCACCCGCTGATTCACCACATATCAATAATAAGGATAATGTGCATCAGGAAGGCGACAATCCTCATGCAAACAACAACACTGACCAAATGATGAATGATCAAATGTTCAGGGGCTTTATGCAATTCATGCAACAAAGAAAGTAGAGAGCGGCTCTGTCCAAAATGCGGTGGAAACACTGAAACTCTCAAGCGATCACCGCTAAATGCTTCAAGGAGCTTGGACCACCGGAGTTTAAGGGAGAGCCAAAACCACTTATGGCGGAAGCATGGATAAAGCAGATCACCAAGATATTTGATGTCTTGGGATGCTCCGAGGAGCAAAAGGTTCCCTTCACGCCTTTTATGTTGCGCGAGAGTCGACATCGGTGGGAATCGGTAGAAACGTACTCACCTCGCCAGATCAAGATCTCTTGGGAGAAGTTCCAAGAGTTGTTCAATGGCAAATACTTTCCCGAAAGTATTCGTTAAATGAAAGAGGTGGAGTTTATCAAGTTTGAACAAAATAATATGACCGTGTCGCAATACGAGGCTAAATTTGCGAAGTTAGCCCGGTTTGTGTCCCACTTGGTGGATAATGAAGAGAGAATGACACGGATGTTTTTAAGAGGTTTGAAACCGGAGATACGTCAATATCTTATTTCTCATAAACTGTGTTTATATTCAGATGTTGTAAATAGGGCTAAGTTAGTGGAGCGCGATAATGAGTCAATGCAACTAAAAGAGAGCAGCTGGCAAAATGATAATACCAGCGAGAGCAGTCATCGAAGCGGTGACAACAAGCATGGAGGGAATCAATAAGCCAGAAATGGTAACCACTTCGGTGGTAATCAGGGCCAAAACAATAAGAATGGACATTTCAAGAAGAGGAGATTCAACAATGATGGAAAGACGTCAAAGACCAAAGACTGCGTTAAGGAAGGAGAACGACCACCATCATATGTTTCAAATGCGAGGGAGGGGCACATCACCAAAATCATGCGATGTCAGTCCAAATCAAGTTATAATTGTGGAAGAGAAGGTCACTTAGCCCTGATTTTGTCGTTCACCAAGACAAATTCAACTAGGATGGAGGCACCAAAGGCATCCCTGTAAAAGTCAAACCGTAGTGCAAGGGAGAAGCGTTTGTTGTGACCTCCTCAGAAAGCAAGGAACCCGAATGAGGTCATCACGGGTAAGCTTATCATAAACTCTAACTAAATATATTCTTTATTTGATACCGGTTCTACCCATTCTTTTATTTCTCCTACTTGCGCTCATCGATTAAATTTGACTCCGGAGAAATTAGACTTTGACTTATCTCGTGGAAACTCCGCTTGAGAAAAACCTTCATTACATCCAATCGCTTATAAGTCTTGTTTGGTTTAAATCGGTACCCTCACATTACCTGTAGATCTTATTTCATTGAAAATACTTGTATTTGATGTGATTCTAGGGATTGATTGGTTAACTACTCATCATGTAATAATTGATTGTTTCTGTAAGGTTGTTAGCTTTCATATTCCTAATCAACCTATTATGCAAATTCAAGCGACCAAACCATTAAAATCAATCATGGTCATCTCAAGCCATAAAGCTATTCGTTTATTGAAAAATGGATGTCAAGCTTTCTTAGCTCATGTCACAGATTTAAACAAAAATACGTCAGTTTTGAACGATATTTCTATTGTTAATAAATTTCCTGACGAATCCCCCGAAGAACTTCCCCCTACTCCTCGAGCGTGAAATTGAATTTTGTATCGACCTTGAACCCAAAGATAAAACCCATTTCCAAAGCCCCATATCGAATGGCTCCTATTGAACTTCGTGAGTTAAAGACCCAACTACAGAATTGTTAGACATCGCCTTTATTCATCCTAGTACTTCTCCTTGGGGTGCTCCTGCTTTTATTGAAGTGAAGAAGAAAGATGGGAGTATGCGACTTTGTATTGATTATCGGGAGTTGAATCATGTCACCATAAAAATAGGTATCCATTGCCACGTTGATTGATGACTGTTTTGACCATTGCAAGGAGCCAAATTCTTTTCAAAGATTGATCTTCGCCCAGATATCACCAATTGAAGATTAGAACCATGACATTCCAAAGACGACTTTCGAACTCCGGTATGGGCATTATGAATTCCTAGTCATGTCCTTTGGATTGACTAATTCTCCTCATTTGCTTTCATGGATATGATGAACCGAGTATTCAAGGAATATTTGGATCACTTTGTGGTCGCTCTTTATTGATGACATCCTTATTTATTCCAAAAGCCGTGAAGATCATGAGCAACACTTGAGGTCGACACTCCAAAAGCTTTGTGAATACAAGCTTTATGCCAAGTTAAAGAAATGCGAATTCGGCTTGAGGAAGTAGCATTCCTTGCATGCACGTAGTATCAAGTCATGGAATATCTGTTGACCCAAAGAAAGATTGAAGCAATTCAAAGTCGAGCAACCTAAATCGAAGGATCAAGTACGTAGCTTTCTAAAGCAATGGTTATTATCGAGATTCATGGAAGGATTTTCTCGAATTGCTACTCCATTAACTCAAATTGACTTTGGAAAGATACAAAGTTTGGTTGGAGCGAAGAATGTGAGAAGAGTTTTCAAGAACTTAAGAGGAGACTCATTTCAGCACCTGTTCTGACAATACCATCTGGCTCGGAGGGATTTGTCATCTATAGTGATGCTTCGGGAAAAGGGTTGGGATGTGTTCTCATGCAACATGGGAAAGTCATAGCCTATGCCTCAAGATAACTCAAAGAATATGAGAGGAATTATCCTACTCATGATCTAGAGTTGGCAGCTGTTGTCTTTGCACTTAAAATTTGGAGGCATTACTTGTATGGGGAGAAGGTGGAGATCTTTACGTATCATAAAAGCCTCAAATATTTTTTTTCTCAAAAGGAACTCAACATGCGACAATGACGTTGGCTTGAATTGTTGAAATATTATGATCATACCATCCAATACCATCCTTGAAAAGCGAATGTGGTAGCTGACGCATTGAGTAGAAGATCATATGCAAGTACGAGTGCGATATTGTCAACGCAAAGGCCCATTTTGTGTGACTTGCAAAGGATGGATATAGAGTTAAAGACTCCAGGGACCCATGTGATGATGGCGAATATACGAGTAGAACCGACTTTAATCGATAAAGTTAAAGCTGCTCAAGTTACAAACCTGGAGCTGATGCGTATGAGGAAGAAAGTACAAGAAGGTGCTATCCCGGAAGCAAGAATCGATGAAGAAGGAATACTTCGAGCCAACTTAGACTTTGTGTTCCTAACGACCCTGATTTAAAGTTTAAAATCATGATGGAGGCGCACAACACACCATTTACAATCCATCCTAGGAGTACCAAAATGTATCATGATATTCGTCATACATTTTGGTGGAGCAATATGAAGAGAGAGATAGCATTATTTATCTCAAGATGTCTAACTTGTCAACGAGTTAAAGTGGAGCATCAAGTACCAAAAGGTCCATTGCAACCACTTGAAATTCCGTAATGGAAGTGGGAGCACATTACCATGGATTTCAAGCACTGGCCTTCTTCCTAAGGTTTCTCAAGGCATAGATGCGATTTGGGTCATTATTGATAGATTGACCAAGTCTCCGCTCATTTCTTACCGATACAAGAAACTTATACACTTGAATGTCTTGCTCAGATGTACATAAATGAGATTGTAAGATTGCATGGTATGCCTAATCCATAGTTTCGATCGAGACCCAAGATTCACTTCACGATTTTGGGTTAGTTTGCAAAAAGCTATGGGCACAGACTTTCACGATTTAGCTTCAAAGATATCATCCTCGACGGACCACCGGACAATGGAGAGGACTATTCAAACTCTTGAAAATCTATTAAGACTCTATGTCCCTTGATTTCAAGGAAGTTGGGACAAGTTCTTACCATTGGTGGAGTTTTCCTACAACAACAGCTTATCAAGCAAGTATTGACATGGCTCCATTCAAGCGCCATGGAAGAAAGTGTCGCTTCTCCAAAGATATCGGGATGAGGTGGGTGAAGCAACTTTGTTGGGACCGGAGTTGGTACGTATGACTACGGAAAAGATTCAAACGATCTGACAACGTATAAAAAACTCACAAGATCGACAAAAGAGTTATGCTGATCTTCATCGAAAGAACATGGAATTCGATATAGGAGATCATGTGTTGTTGCGTGTTGCTCCATGGAAAGGAGTTACGAGATTTGGAAAGAGAGGAAAACTCAATCCTCGAGTCATCGGCCCATTTTTAATCCTCGATCGAGTACGAACTGTGGCATATAGACTCGCTTTACCGCCAAGTATGTCTCGTGTTCATAACATTTTTCACATATCCATGTTACAAAAATATGTGAAAGACCCGAACCACATTATTGAGTTAGAACTGGACGAAATAGCGGAAGATTTGACGTATGAAGAGGTTCCTGTTCAAATTTTGGATAAGAAGGAACATATTCTACGCTCCAAGGTTATACCTAAAGTCAAAGTTTTGTGGAGAAACCACGATGTTGAGGAAATGACTTGGGAGTTAGAATCTGAAATGAAATCAAGGTATCCTTACCTCTTCGACATACCAGGTTCGTACCCTAATTTTGAGGGTGAAATTTCATAAGAAGGGGAGGTTGTAAGACCCCAACTTTTATAAATAAAGATGAATTTTCTATAAATATTATTTTTGAATATTATGGAGTAAATTTGATATAATGTTATAGTTATGGGTAATATTTATAAATTTTGCAAAGTAAGCAAGTTTTTATAAAATATTCTTTTGGTCGGGAAATATTCTTTTTGTCGGAGAATATTCGCATTTACCAAGACAATCATTAGTGGACCCTGTATCGTAATTATTGCTTTGATTGAGAAAACGACAAAAAATACTTTATGAAAATAACGACGGAAGTGTTACCGTTAAAACCGCTGTTGAACTACCCGGTAGTAAAAGTACAAGAATACGCTGCGTGGTTGCATAGTAGCACACTCTGTGTATTGATTATTGATGCTTACGTGAGAAGTCACTCACCTATACTCAATTATTGCTACAAAGAATTGTCGATCATATCTCTTATATTATTGATTCAATTATTGTCACAAAGATTATCTCAGATAATATGTTATATTATTAAATCAATAATTGAGACAACAAGTTATAAATGATTAATAATTGTTGAAAGATTAAATATGTGTTGATTAAAAATAAAATGATTTGTGGTAATATTTATTCAATCCTTGATGTATATAAAGAGTCTATTATGAGCCGTTTGTGGTAAGTTTGGTTATTTTATGGGGGGCCCATATGTCATCATCTAAGAGTCTCTTCGTCAATAGTAATTACCTTCATCAATAGTAATTACCTTCGTCAATAATAATTACCTTCGTCAATAGTAATTACCTTTACCAGACGTCAAACCACTTGCCGTTTCATATTACAGGCATCGAACCAATTGTCGTTTCACATTACAGGCGTCAAACCACTTGGTGTTTCACATTATAGGCATCAAACCACTTTTCTTTTCACATCACAAGTCGTCAAGCCACTTGCCTTTTCACATTTCAAGTGCTAAGCTAGAAATCTTCTATAAATAGAGGCCTAGTGCTTCATTATATTTCATGAATTCATTCAAGCTATAGAGAGAGAAGTATAGAGAGAATAAGAGAGAGAAGAAGAAGAGTATTCTTACTACACACACCGTAGTATTCAATCTCCTACTAATGTAAGGGGTGTTATTCTTTCTTATTCATGAAGAGAACTGTTGTTATTCCATTGCTTATTATTCTATTGGAATAACCTATAGTTTACCCTATACTTGGGGACATTCTTCTATTATTCTGTTGGAACTTCCTGTCTGTGTGTTTTACACCGGACCTGGATCCGTCTTTATTATTATTCTCATTGGAACATCCTCGCCTATGTGTTTTACACCTACTGGTTTCGCCTTTATTATTATTATTCTGCTGGAACATCCTCGCCAGTGTTTTTCACCGGACCGGTTCCGCTCTTTATTATTCTCGTTGGAACATTCTGCTTCTGCAAATTTTGCCTCGACCGGTTCCGTTATTATTATTCTGTTGGAATAACCTGTCTATGCGAAGTACCGAATGCATGGTGATTTCTTTTGTTATTCCATTCTTTATTATACTCAGTTGGTTAAAGTTTTGACTTCTATACTCCATGAAATTAGTAGAATATCCTTGATATTTGTGCTTCATCCAGTATGTTTTCATAGAAATATTCTTCTGTTCATTCTTGAATTTTACTCTACAAAGCAGTATCATGTTGACAATTTGGACATTATTAGTTCCTGGAAAAATTAATTCTTGAACTTGTTTTATTGAATTCTTATATCATTGTAATCATCCTCATGTTTATATTATGTTGAAAGTCATCTGTGGCCTGTAGTGCATAGATGGACTTGGTATGATTATGACCAGGGATTATTAGGTGTAATCATGACCGTAATGTTACAAATGATGTGGTAAAGTTATCATTGGCCCTGCAGTATTGATGGACAGCTTGTTGGCATGATCATGACCATTAATGAATACACTAATGTCCTTGGTCAGATTGCATGGATAATTTGTGGTCGTGATACTAAAGAATATCCTTGGCCGTAGTAATGTAAGTGATTCGATGATGTGGATTATTTATTAAGTCGAGTCCCAAAGAATAAAAGTCATGAAAACCTTTTAAATCATAAAACATAGTAGATTTTATTCTCTACTTGACTTTTTTTAATGGATTGCTTGTTCCACCGCAGCTTAAACTTGATGTTGTTATATTTTATCGCTTTAACATCATTGAAGGCTAACGATAATTTATTCTGCATTATCTTAGTCATAATATTTCTTACTGGGCTAGTTGAACTCACCCTTTCTTTCACTGTTCTCTTCAGGAAATGAGAACATAGCAGGGACTAGTCGGGAAACGGAGTGACAGTCCAGAGGATAGCATTAGTAGTCCTCACTATATTGTGAAATAGTGTGTTAATAACTGTAATGATGACTCCTTTTGAGTTTGTATAATCTCTAGTAGACAATAATTGTTTTCAAACTCACAGTTATATTTTGTCGTATTGTACACGATAGTTGTATTAGTAAGTTGTATTTGAATTTTGTACCATGTATCTGACGACCCAAGATTGGTGATGTATACCTAATTTTGTGGGCGTCACACATTTTATATTTCTTGAGCACTATCAATAACTTTTCTTCTTGGCACTCATTTAAAGAAGCAAAAATTATAACAGGTAGAGTGGATGATTCACCTAAATAATCATACCTCATATGAGTGGGAGAAGGCTTTAATTTAAGGACATGAGGTTCTATGGTCGATGACAGGGCTTTGGAAGTGGATGCTTCGTTATCATTCAGAGACTCGAACTGTCTTTGGAACTGATTAGATCTCTGAGGTGCATCCAGTCACTTGGCATATTCAACATGAGTAGGCTCTTCCATAGTACTGTCACCTGTCAATGTAGCTTCTAAAGGGTCAACTTACAAATTAACAACATGTTACATTTAAAATATTAAATACATTTCTCATAAAACATAAGTAATCTTCATGAATATGGATCTCTATAATTCACTTAGCACCTATCCTTACCTTGAAATCTTTACCTGCAAAAATTATTATTTGCAAGAGTGAGCTTGACAGCTCAGCAAGTTCTAACAGTTTTCATGCATCACATAGCACGTAATAATATGCCCAACATACATATCCTAATAATTAAAGTAACATGGCATACATGCTTTAATTCACATAGCCAATATAAAGATTGAGTTCCTTACTTAATCAATATTATTTAACCAAAACAATGTAGTCATAAATTGACTTTAACATTTCCTGATTACAACATGTATAACATATCATGCGCACTTACAACATATATAACATATCATGTTGTTGACGTCGGGATTTTTGGGTGTCCCTTTCCGTTACTTGTTCTTTGGTGTTCTCATTTTAGGTGAGATTTGTTTGAAAAAACAAGTGAAAAAGTTCTGACATGTATAATGTTAACGATGGGACTGTTAAGAGTGGCTAGTTAGTTTTTTAAATGGTTGTACCAACACAACTGAGAAAAGGTTTGCACATTGACCCAGTGGTGTGACACTGATATACGGGTCGGTGAAACCGAGATTTGTTTAGGGTCCGGGGACTTGGTTATGCGGGGGGAAGGTGTTAGGCACCCCCTGACATCCGTGTTACCACGGTGATCGCCTCTTTTCAAGAAACTATTATCTGAGTGTGTATATGTGGGTCAATGTGCTTTTATATGGAAGTTGTGCGAGGCCTCGTTCGAACCTATATACACAGGGTTTGAATTTAGGTAAAAATTTAGTTTTTAGCAAGATATGGCAGTGATGTTTTATAAAAGAGGTTTTTCAAACCCTGATGCTCAATAGGAATTGAGACATTTTACACTCCCATTTTTATTAAGTGATCGGTTTGATTGATTTTATTTGACGGATGTGAGGCATCTGTATGAAAACAATATACAAAAATAATGTCGACTTCCTCGTGGGTAGGGAAACCATCTGAGGAAATTCAGACATCGCAAAATAATTTACAAGCCGCTTATAGCTGAAAATGTCCATCAAGTGAACCGAATCTAGATTCAATGGGATGAATCTGTGATCACATGAGTCCTAGGCTCACAAGATACTGTAGTTTATATGAAAGAAGTAAGCAGGTATATATATATGTAAAAGCTATAAATATATATATATATATATATATATATACAGACAGGATCACTAACCACGAAAAGCACCTCCATGGGGGATTAGAAATATAAATAAAGTCATTAAATTCGGCCAATCGCCACGTAAGTAAACTCCAAAAGCGAGACGAAAACGTAAAGAAAATCAGAAAGCGATCAACCACCACGTAAGTAAACTCCGGTGGGACAATATATATATATATATATATATATATATATATATATATATATATATATATATATATATATAAGCAATAAACGCATTTGATGTAAAATTTAGGCTCATCGAATAGAGTCTCTACCACAATTCATATATATATATATATATATATATATATATATATATATATATATATATATATATATATATGCGTAGTAAACGCACTGCATCAAGTTCAAGCTCATCGAACAAAGTTCGACACACGCTTAATATATATAAATGTAAATATATATATATATTAAAGCATGTAAACGCTCTAGACCAAAGTCTAGGCTCAATCGAGGCATAACTCGATAATGTTAGTCAATATATATACATATATATATATATATAATATATATATATACAGATCGAATGAAACCACTGATCAAGTCCGCAAAAGCAAACAACACGACTCTCAATGTGTAGAAGGGAGTGTGCAAAATGAAGAGAAAGACTCTAAAGTGTGTGAGAAGGCTTACAACCGATCGCTAAAAAGGCTTCTATATCTTTAGAGTGGGTAAACACCGCTTTTGTGGGTACAAAAGAGGCTATATATGAGCTCACAGTGTGTTTAAAAGTGGAAATACATCAGATGGGCGAGAGTGAGCAAATTGCAAAAGGTGGTTTCCCATCTTTTCTCTTAGAGAATCAAAGACCACCAAGCCCTCTATTTATAGGCATATGAGTCAAGAGTACTCATGGCCTCACCATAGTGTACTGTGAGGCAACCCGAAAGTTGGCCCGGGTTTGTTTGCCCGTCGTCAAAAAGTACGTGCACACAGGCACTATAATGTCCACTCAGATTTTCAGAAGTGCAATCTGGGCATCCGTTTGAGGTATACAGGACCTATTTCGGACCTCCGTTGTTGAGAGTTGTACGATGGCATGTGATTAGAGTTTGTGCGAAGTCATTGAAGATGGGACGATGCCCTCCGGTCTTCAAGCTTCAACTTTCATCCGTTACCCCGCACAATTATCACTAGAGATTGGTTAGCCTTGTGGGACATCGTTGCGTAGAGACATGACGTGGCATCGTGTTTGATGAGATGACGATGTTGCCCCTCACCGGTGTTATCGCCGAATTGGGCTGATAAAGCGACGCTGCTCGTGCTTTCACCGAGATTGGATTGTCAGAATTGTTGAAGGTCCTCATTGTCATCTTTGAGGTGTGCCTGTCTTCCCGATGTTATTTCCAGGTTGGTACAGTGTATCTCGCTGTGAACGCCGAGATTGAAGCTAGTCGCATTTGAAATAAGCATTTCTGGGGTTATCTCCGAAACTGCATTCCTTGGGGTTATCACCAAGGTTGGTGGCTATTCCCATGGATGGGACTTAGACTGGATACCTCGGGGTTGTCTCCGAGATTATTCGGTCTTCTCCGGTGTGTGTTCCGGTATTGTATCTGTAGGTCTCGGGGTTATCTCCGAGGTTGGATTTTGTTATTCCCAGACTACGATTCGGGGTTTGATGCTGAACTTCTGGTAGTATCTGATATGGATTTGGATTATCTTTCAGGGTTCCCTCTTAAAAGACGAATTTGTCCTTCTGCAATGTTAGTAACAGTAGTACAGAAAATTTCGAACGTGTTATAACCCCCACCAAGGATTTACGTTGTAACCCCCATCGGGGACATACGTTGTAACCCCCGTCGGGGACATACGTTGTAACCCCCGTCGGGGACGCATTTAGGGTAATGACCCAGAGTTGGCGGCATCGGACCTGGACGAGGTATTACCGGATGTGATTTGTGACAAATGAGATCATTGGCAGGGTATACCTCGTGTTCGGGTGACTACCAATGAGTGATGTATAGATTCAAAGTCTCATCTGAGAATACCAGGATTGTATGCTGTTTTGCTCAATCACGTGGCATTTTTATTCTCGATTTGACCTTTCTAGCCCGTAAGAACTCTGTTTCAACTCAAACTGGACCGAGCTGGAGGGGTGGGACCCCCATAGGGGAGCCGTAGGTGCACCTGCTGTAGCCGTAGGTGGGCTTGCGGCCAGGCATGGATCATAAATCCTATAACTAGCCTTCATAAGTCATTTTCAACTCATTTTGTATAGAGAAAACCGCGAGCCACCTTCAGATCTACTAAGTTTGGGCTGCTTTCTGCAAATTCTATCACCGTACAAGTGTTCCACACCATCCTGGTAACGTATGCATGTATTTTTTTTCCAATTTCTGTCCGTTAGATTGTGAGTTATCGCACGAAATGCATCTAAACCATAGTAGTGATTATGTATGCACAAATGACTTGATAAAAAATATTCAACATAGTAAATGTTAGTATTAAACCATACTGAACATAATGATGTGAAAAAATTTGACTTTTGAGACAGTCAAATTGGCACCTTTTTTGCTATTTTTGTCCTATTTGAGGTCCAATGAGCAAAAGATAGAAAGGCAAAGTACTCCTAGCATTGAGGTTGGCCTTATGCATGATGATTCTAATTTTTAATGCATATATAATGTATATGACTTTGGGGCAGGTGTGCTACTGAATGACCACCTAGACATGTCTGTGTGCATGTGGATAGTCCTATTTTCAAAGGGGACTATGGTAAAATTTTTCTAAATGTAGGCATTGGGTAGTCATGCACTTTAACTCTATTATATGCTAAAGTAAATGCATGCATGCATATAGTCATAAAATGCATTTTAAAAAGCTCCAGGTAAGGAAATACCACACCCTTTCTGAGGTGATTTGGAGACTTGTTGTCCAGATATTATGGATCCGTATCAGCCGAGCAGTTCCTATAGGACCGCTTCTGGTATACGTCGGAGGGCTTCTGAAGTGCCTCATCCCCGTTCTATCAGACAGCCTCGTTGGTTTGTGGAGGCCGTGATACGTCTTGTCCAGGTAGATGTCCCAGATGTTGAGGACGAGGAGGCGGATATTCCGATTAAAGATCCTGATCCTGCTGCACATATCACTCGCAGGGAGATTCCGAGTATACAGGTGGCAAACCCAGAGTTGCTGGGTGATTTGGGCAGACATCCATCGATGTATTTGCATGCTAACGAGGTATGACACTAGACTCTGATCTTCCTTCTTTCCTATTGATGAGGATTTAAAGGGTTCTGATGTTGATCTACATTTCATGCAGGTTCTAAGTTTTACACAGCCTCGAGGGAACTGGTTTAGCATCCACTCCATGTACCAGGCGCTTCATCCTGACTATAGAGCAGTAGTGCATGAGTGGCGATTTGGGGCATTTTTATCCATCCTTCCCCGTCGTTGTCCCTGGAGTTACCTCAGGGCATTGTCTGAGCGATGGTTTCATCAGACTCAGTCACTCCACCTGCTGGATTGCGAGGTAATGATGACGCCTATGGATTGGCGATTTATCATAGGTATGGAGTTTGGAGGGGAGCTAGTGCCTTGCATGGCGAATATCCCTATTGATAGAGATCCAGTGACTCAGGATGAGTTACATCAGGTGGACAGGATTGAGGACGTGGACATCGAGACCCTGGTTTTCTTCTGATGTATATTCTCGTTATATCTTTTGATAGGCCTCTGTTAGATATTGGGTGGTTGTTCCCCATTCTCGCTATATCTTTTGATAGGCCTCTGTTAGTAGTAGTAGAGTTGTGCCCCATTTCCTCAGTATTTGTAGTCAGATAGAGTCGATGTATTAGATGATGATATATTTAGGAATGTATGCACCGTTTTTCATTCCCTATATCATATTGCCATCCATTATCTGTTATTCATGTATCATGTTATGCATATGTATGTATGTCTTGAGATATTCGGCATTGACCCCTGGATGGTCTTATGGCACGACTCACACAGATGTCTTCTTCGATTAGCTTAGTCAGATAGATCATACCCCACCGCCGCTGGTGTCATTAGGTATACGATCGTGGGTATTTATATCATGTCACCACCGCATTGTGGTGATCAGAGATTTGTTGTCAGTAAGCATACCATGACCCTTTTTGGCATTTTAGGTTCCCGCAGGATTCGTGGACGGGATGATAGAGCATTGGTTACCGGATAGGCAGGTATTCTGTTTCGGCACCCATGAGTTGACCCCTACTCTGGAGGAGTATGCACGTATGACGATACTGCCCTTAGACAGATTTTGTGTGGATCTAGCTTTGGGAGACATGAGTAGACGATTCATGACTCTCACAAGATTGAGGCACAGAGTAGTGCAGGATGAGCTAACATCTGGCCACGTGATCTCTCAGTGTTTTCTCATATGATGATTTGGCGCGGAGGATGGCTACTCACGACATTCGGGATTTCACCGTGTTTGGGAGGATCATCTGGCGTTGGCGAGTTTGATGTAATCGATGCTATGTGTACCGTCATATGTGTACATGTCATGGTATATGGATGAGATAGATATAGGCGTTATCATGGCCTTGAGAGCTCTCGTGGAGGGTCGTACTATTGTGCCTATGATCGTATAGACACTCACACAAGATCCCATCATTGTATTTACTTGTCAGGAGTGTTCACTAGGAGTTCAGTCATGTTGTATGTGTGGTTTATGTTACACTTGAGACCGGTTGGTACCCTTAGACGGCATGGGTATTGCTTCTCCCATGATGTGGCTATGTCATATTCATTTCAAATGATCGGGAGTGTATGTATGCTCAAATCTCGTCCGCATTTTTGGCAGATATCAGAGATCCATTTAGCATATTGTTGTGCTCGGGGCTTTGCTTGTAATAACCCGATATTTTCTATAAAAATAAATAAGAAATTTTGCATATAAATTTTTTATTTATTTATTTTAAATAATGAGAATAAGTGATAGGTAATGTGTATGATAAATGCGAATATATTTATTACTTAAAAATTTATAAATAATTTTAGAATTATTAATTACTACAAATTATATTCTTATGGTATTTAATTTCTGTAAGCAGAAATGTTTTATTATTTATTTTCCATGAAAATATAATTTCTATATTATTTACATAATATATGAAGTGACAATTAGAATTATGATAATAAATATTTTATTATATGAATCTGTTCAGAATATTTAAGTTAATTATTTTAACTTGATTATTGATGCTGTGTACGAAGGATAAGTCAGATATGGAATCCAAACCCTAAATTGGGATTGTGATCAAGAGATGAGAATAATAATATAATATTATTTATATTGTGATTATTCAGTACTATATATATGTACTGTATATGTGTGGACAGATAATGATTGGTTAATTATGGTAAATTAGGTCATAAACTAATATTCAGTTATTAAACCCTAATTTTTTAAACTCGCCATGAGTTAAGACCGAAAGTAGTAATTGTGTTATATGAATTTTACTGTATTAGATAATTTCGTAATTAGGAGAAACCCTAATTATTATTTGAAAACCCTAATTTGTTTAAATTAGAAATTGTAATTATTGTTTTAGTAAAATTATATCATTAATTAGAAACCCTAATTTTAAATTTAAGAACCCTAATTTTCTATTGAAAACCCTAATTTTAAATTATCGTGTTTAATTAAGATTTTATTGTACAATTATTTTAATTTGTCAAACTCAGAAATTATTTGAGAAAATGTAAGATTTATAATCTAGTGAATAAATCCTAGATTTAATCACCTTGTACAAGAATGTCCTTGAAACTTTAAGTAAAATTACCAAAATACCCTTTTTGTCTCATTAGTGTATTATTTGTGAATTATTGTGCATTATTGCTAGCAAATTAATGGCAAACATCCTACCCTACCAAATTAGCATCCAATACTCAATTATATTCAGATTCAATCAACCATTTTGAGCATCCAATGCATCTAGCTTATTTTATATATAGATTGGAGAGAGAAATAAATTCATTTGTACACTTGAGTTTACCCAACTCTCAACCTAAACTCTCTCATGCTTATAGCTCTGATTTTTTTTAGTTTTATACACTCCCAAACAAAGCCCCACTAACACAATAAGCAAAAACAGAAGCTAGAAACAAGATCAAATCAAGAAAGGTATAAAATCCTACTTTGAATTTCTGTCCAAAATTTGTTGTTAGATCTTGTGTTTAAGTGTTAAAATATGTTGTTTGTAGTGTCTTATGATGATCTCGAAAGTTAGATGTTGAATCCATAACATCTAGAGGCTTGATTTGAGTTTTAAAGAAATCAAAAATAAAATTTTGATGTCCGATGTTGAATGTCGACCTCTCGATCTCTCTCTGTTAATGTTTTGTGATGTTTTATTGTTTGAATCTATAGTCTGGTACGTACTCTTTAATCTTTAGCAAGAATCAAGCTTTGAGCAGTTTTAGATTTCAAGTTATTCTGGGTCAAACATGGTTGACCGAGCATGACTGGGCAATTCTGGGTAACCCAGAAATTGCCCAGATCGTGTCTGACAAGCTTTCAAAGACTCATAATTGTCAGGTTATATGTGTATTGAAGATGTTTTTGTATCTATCTTGTATCCTGGTATGTGGGCTTTAGATCAGTGTCTTGTTATTACTCAAATCATAAACATATTAGAAATAGAGGATGGTCAAAATAACTGAAATGATCACGATATGCACTTTCTGGAAATTCAAGAAAGTCATGAACAGGGTTCTGACAAGAGTTTGACCGGGTTAGATCTAACAATTATTTTTTATTCGGGTAAACTTGTTTAGTGTATTTGTACCTTGTTATGTTTTCTACAACTTTGAAAGCCTAAGATCACAAAAAAATGTTCTCCTATGTTGAAAGTTATGAAGATCACAAGTTGTTATCTTGATCGTTTCTTTCATTTCTGAAAACCCAGAAATGAAGAACGATGCTTTCCTACAAGGTATTCTCAAGCCCAGATCTCATTTGTTTTGTGTTTTATGGCCAAGTTTGTTGTGGTATCGTGTAAGACTACAAAGTACTACAAGATCGGATGATTATCGCTCTGTAATCACGATGAATCAAGAATTATAATCGGTCAAACAAAGTCGACTTGATAACCTGGCCATGAAGTTCGGGTTTGATGAAGAACACCTATAATGATAAATTACGTCATTATAGGCACTTTTTAATGACAAATTATTTATTAAATTAATTATTGTAATTAAATAATTACGTAAAATTAGATTTAAATTATTAAAATATATAATTAATTACTAAAAAAATTATTTTAATGTCCAAAAATTATATTTTAATTATTTTGAATATATTTCATAAATATTTAATATTTTTGGAATATTAAAAGTATTTAATTTATTTAATTATAATATTAAATAAATTATTTAAAATGATTTTAATACATGAAAAATCATTTAAAATTATATTATGTTATAAGAAAATATTTTAAGTTATTTTCCATGACTTTTAATATTTTGTGATGAATTTTATTAATTAATTATTATTAATGATATTAAAGTTATTTAATGATTATATTAAATAATTTAGTTTAAAAATAATTTTATTATCATTTTAAATGAAAATAAAGTGTTTAAAGATATTTTAAGTTATAAAATATAACTTTTAATATTTAAAAGATAATTTCATTAATAATTAAATATTAATGATATTTATTTAATGATTTGTAATATAAACTTTATTTAATATTTATATTAAATAAATAGTTTAAAAATGGTTTTATTTACTTAAAATCATTTAAAAAAGGATATTGAGGATTTAAAAATATTTTAAGTTATAATTAATGACTTTTAATATTTTGATAGATAATGCATTAATATTTTATTATTAATGGTAAGTATTTAAAATGATTTTAATTGTTTTTAAATCATTTAAGGGTAATATAAATGTTTTAAAAATAGTTTGAGTTATTATAAATAACTTTTATATTTTGGCAATGGTTTCATTAATAATTTGATATTAATTGAATATTAATGATAATAGAATTGTTTAATGTTTAAATCATTTAATAATGATTCCGATATTTGAAATTTCATGATAATTTATTATAAGTGTTTAAAAATTATTTTAAGTCATTTAAAAATAATATGACTGATACTTACAGATATTGAGATACAGAATAGAGTCTTAGACTCGATAATTACCCAATAAGGCTGTCGGTACACCGACATGTTTCAGAAATTGATCTGAACTTAGATATTTTGACTATATTAATGATTGTTTGTGATTTAATGACTGTTAGATATGTGTGATAATGTGATTAGGTTATGTGTTGACTGCAATAGGCAGTATTATGTGTTGTAATATTTTATTCTAATCAGTAAATGATCTTACTACTGATAGGTGATTATATAAAAGATAAAACTAAGTTGCATTCTGTAAGTAGCGTATCAGGCAAGTATTCTACCTTTGCATTTTCGTTATGCAATGGACATGAGTAAGAAGTTTCAGAATGATATTATTATTATGTTACATTATTAACTCTATTGCGATATACTCTATATTCGATTATTGTTTATCAACATGTTAGTATATGGTAATTCAGATATATATTATGTTCGTTAATTTCTATAAAATGGTTATACAAGTGTCCCCACTTAGATAATCATTGCAGTTAAACACATGTTGATACACCTTTGTCAATTACCCGTATATATATATGTTGAAGTATAGATTATTATTGAGCAAGATAAAACCTTTGGTTTGAAACTCCGACAAGTATGAACATTCCTTACACGGGAAAAACTTTTATGCGCCCAAGGCGGACAGAGTTATTGAAATGTAGTATTGATCAATGCAGGGCACAACGGGCTGATCACCCCCATGTCCGTAAGTTATGACGGTTTGCAGATGAATTTCTGTTTAACCTTTTCGAAAAAGAAAACAATGTTCATGATATGTCACTTAACCCTACTTATAGTCAATACGTAGTTTCAAAAATGTGAAAGAGAGTTGTTATGTTATTATTATCATTGGTACAGATTACTTCACAACTATCGACTCGTTGTAGAAGAAGTTATATAAAGAAAATATTTAAATCCTTTTAGCTAATATTTATAATTGCTATTACTTGCTGGGCACTCAAATGCTCATCCTTGCTTACTTTAAATGTTTTCAGTTAAGTTTGAAGAACCAGAAAGCTCAGGCAGAGACAAAGGGAAAGGAAAGCTAATCGAATAAGATTTGTGGTAGTTGTTATAATAGTTTTATATTATTAAGACAATGATATATATATATATATAATAATATTATGTATTGTAAGGAATGTACTTTAAGGTCTCGTACCTGGGGAGATAGACTCTGATGATTATGTAAATTATGTTTGTTATTTATATTATTATTATTAGTAGTAGTAGAATTCCGCTCATAGAAATGGTATCGTGAAGCACCGAGTTCGGGTTTCAAGTACCCAGATTTGGGGGCGTTACATTGCTCACCCTACAACTTCATTACTCACGCTCCGGGCATGGATTTCCTCCCTCTGGCTGGCTTGAGGGGAGTGACTACTTATCACCCACTGGCCGTGATGTCGCAGTTTGACCAGTTCCAGGATTTCCATCCTTTCGAGGGGGCGACATGTCAGCATTCAGCTTCTTGATACCTCTCAGCAGAGGACCGATCTCATGTATACGCTTGCTAGGATCAGCGTGAGATAGCTACTTTTTCTGTCAGTCATCCCGGTTATTCTGCAGAGTATTCCGCATGGATGGAGACATAGATTTTATCTACCGCAATTGTGATTCACAAGATTACTGATATTGAGTCGACGATGCACGAGCCCATGGAGGACATTGATACCTATATCGAGGAGGAGCCCATTACTGGGTTGCCAAGATTTTCTTGGATTCTCCTAGTACCAAGATTTTTTGTGATTCAAAGACTCGACACAAAGATTTAGAGCGAGTTTTCATCTGATGACCTTTTAGAGAGACCAGATTCGATCTATGATGTCGACTGCTTCTTGATGTGAGGGACGCCGCCTATTGGAGAGAGAAGAGGCATTAGATCACAAAGATGCCGCTGTTGTTGAGCGGGATGATGCTATATCATCCAGAGATGCAGTGATAGTTGAGCGGGATAGTGCTATATCTGCCCGGGATGCAGCCGTCACATATAGCACTATAGTGAGGTCCCTTACCACTGGCATGATTGCAGAGATGAGCGCATATATTGATGATCATATGGTCACCATGCAGATGGCTACAAATCTTTTGGGTCGTGTTGATATTCTCATACAGGAGACCACAACTTCGCCTCCGTCTTTTGAGAGGGACGCTATGTTGGGCTTGTTAGCTCGCATATACCCTGACTTGTAGATGAACTTGTATTTACCTGCACAGGCTAACTTAGCCATTTTTTCATGTACAGTTTACATTATATATATATATATCAAACATCATTATATATGACAGGGAAATATATTTTTTGATCACTTCCCTTTTAGATATGTCCTGCTATTTGCTTGATATTCTGCCTGCTGCTTCAGGGCTTGTGATCTTGATGTATTCTGAATTCCTCCTAGGTGGATGGACATTGAGTTGTCTCTGGATAGTTCAGAATGGATCATCGATCTATGTATCCCTACCATCTTTGGTGTCTTGGGACTTGTTTCTGAATGGAAATGTGGAGAGGAGTGTGGCTTTCCTCTCTGAGATTGACCGCACCACAAATGGTTGCCAGTACTTCTATTTAGGAGAAGCCTAGTTAATTCCATCTCTTATGGATTAGTGTTGCTCTTCAAGGTATAGCCGCAACTTAGATGGTCGCCGAATCTCCTATTTGGGAGGAGTTCAGGTAATTCCATCCCTTCGGTCTGAAGCCACATGAAATGTAGTGTATTGAAAGTTGATCCCCGTATCAGTTGATAATGGTTTGTGTTTTGGTAGGGGGTGAGACCGCACCATGAATGGCTATCTACGTAATCCTATTGAAAAGGGGATCATGTCTGCGTAGTTCGAACCTGGTGTAAGTGGTTCAACGCTGTATATGGCTGACATGGTGTAGGAATGTTTTTGGTTGTTTTTGTTTTTGTAAGGAGAAGAGGGTAGAAATGTTTTTGTTGTTTTTGTTTTATTACGACCGGGCCATAGAGATGGTTGCCTATGTACTCCTATTTAAGATGAGATCAGGTCGACGTAGTTCACCCCTCAGGGCGAGTGGAAAAGCGTGATCCCATTTGTAGGTCAGAGTGCGGGGAAGAGAAAGTTTAATCCTAGGTTAAGGATAAACTGCAGGTATGAGAAGTTTGATCCCATGTATGGGTAGCCAAACTGCAAGTGTGAGAGGTTCAATCCGCAGTGGGATGACCTAAGTTGTAGGAACGCAGAGGAGAAAGCCAGGCTGCTGGCTTGAAATGTAGGTTTCCCTGAGGGGCAAAGTGTAGGCAAGTTGTAAGTGGTAAAGGGTTAAAGAACTGGAATGACTGGTGACCTGCTGATTATGCATCAGGGTGTTTGCGAATTACTTCAGACATTGTACTGTTTCACGGCGTCTGAGTTGATGAGTTGTGGAAATTCATCGCTGTCCATTTCTTGCAATCTGAGAGTGCCCCTTGTCAATACTTCTTTGACAAAAAACGGGCCTTCCCAGTTAGGAGCGAATTTTCCTTTAGCTTGATCTTGGTTGTCAAGAATCTTATTCAAAACCAAGTCAGGTTGTTTAAATTCGTCAGAGTTTGGACTTTTTGTTGTTGTAGGATCTCGGAGATCCTTTGCTGATATAATTGACCATGGAAGATAGCCGCGGTTCGCCTTTCGTCTATTAGAGACAATTGGTGATACATGTCTTGTACCCATTGGTCTTTATCCAGCTGAGCGTCTATCAACACTCTAAGGGATTCCATTTCAACTTCTATGAGGAGCACTGCTTCCATCCCATAGGTTAATGCGTAGGGGGTTTTCCCAGTGGAAGTACGCATTGAGGTTCTGTAGGCTAACAGAGTCAGAGGCAATAGGTTAGGCCAATCTTTGTGGTTGGCAGACATCTTTTGCATAATCTTCTTGATGTTTTTGTTAGCCACTTCAACAACACCGTTCATCTTCGAACGATAGATGACAGAGTTAAGATGTTTGATGTGGAATTTACTACATAATTCCTCCATCATTTTGTTGTTGAGGTTCTTGGCATTGTATGACACAATCACCTCTGGTTGTCTATATCGACAAACGACATTATTCCTAATGAAAGCAGCGATGACTTTTTTAGTAACCCTGGGGAAGGAGGCTGCTTCTACCCACTTATTAAAGTAGTCGATCATGGTGAAGATAAATCGATGACCATTACTGGCTTTAGGCTCAATGGGCCCGATAACGTCCATTCCCCACACTGAGAAGGGCCAAGGTGAACTCATATTGTGGAGTTCTCGTGGAGGGGGCGTGTATAGCATTCCCATGAATATGGCACTGATAGCATCTCTCGACGTGGTCATTGCAATCAGCTTTGAGGGATAGCCAATAATGTCCTGTCCTGAGGACTTTTTTGACAAGGAGGGGGCAACTCATGTGGGGGCCACAGACTCCGCCATGGATTTCATCCATAAGCCTTTGGGCTTGATCTTTTTCTAAACATCTGAGGAGACCTAGTCCTGCATCTTTTTTGTAGAGCGCATCTCCACTCAGGTAGAATTTCATAACAAGTCTATGGATCCGCCTTTTCTCAATCGGGCTCACCTCAGCGGGTGTAGATCCATCTCGTAGATATTCCTTGATATGCTGATACCAAGGATGATGGATGGGAGGTAGCTCATCCGATACTTCTCCAACGTAATTCCCATAGGCTGGGGCCATTTTCAGTGAAATTGTGACTCTTGGCAAGTGTTCCTTATCTGATATGCGAATCAAGGAGGCCAAAGTTGCTAATGCGTTCGCAAAGTCATTCCTATTATGAGGAGTGTGTAGAAAGGAAATTTCTTTGAACTCCAAGGCCATCTCCAAAACCTGCCGATGGTAAGGCAGCAAATGTATTTCCTTAGTTTGATAGATTCCGGTGGATTATTTGATTACCAACTCCGAATCTCCAAAGACAGTTAACCGCCTGATGCCCATTGAATGGGAAAGTTTTAGCCCCATGAGACAGCCTTCATACTCAGCCGTATTGTTGGTGTTGACAAACTGCAATTTGACGGCAATGGGATACTGCTCCCCCGTATAAGATACTAGAACTGCTCCAGCTCTAGAGCCTTCCATATTAACAGCTCCATCAAAATACATCTTCCATGATTGGCGTGAATCGCACTGATGGTGTTGTTGTACTGTCATTACTCCTTCATCAGGGAAATATGTTTCCAAGGGTTTGAAATCCCCTGAAGGTGCGGCGACCAGTTGATCCATGATTCCTTGACCTTTGATGGACTTTTGAGTCACATAAACGATGTCAAATTGTTGTAGAATCAACTGCCATCTGGACAACTGGCAATTTAACATGGGTATGTTGAACACGTACTTGAGAGGATCCACGCGGGATATGAGATGGGTTGTGTGGCCATGGAGGTAATGCTGTAACCTCATGGAAGCCCATGCTAAAGTACAACATGTCTTTTCGATCAGAGTGTACTTGTGTTCACTGCTGCTGAACCTTTTGCTGAGGTAATAGATAGCTCGTTCTTGGCCTCTATCGTCCTTCTGTCCCAGCATGCAGCCATGGCATTGTCACTTATGGACAGGTACATAAACAGGGAAACATCATCCCTGGGTGGCACCAAAACGGGAGCTTTGACTAGCTATTTCTTGATTGTAAGGAATGCCTTTTGACACTCCTCATTCCATTTCATGGAGGAGTTCTTCCTTAATAGCTTAAAGAACTGCTCATAGGCTGCTGTGAGTTGGGAGATAAACCGGCTAATGAAGTTGATTCTTCCCAAAAATCCCTGTATTTCCTTTTTTGTATGAGGAATGGGCATTTTTGTGATGGCTTGGATTTTTGAAGGATCTAGCTCAATCCCTTTGTGGCTGACTAGAAATCCTAGCAACTTGCCTGATTTAACGCCAAAGGCACACTTAGCTGGATTCAACTTCAAGTTGTACTTACGCAACCTGTTGAACAACTTTCTAAGATGGTCTATATGGTCATCCTCCAACCGGGACTTGACAATGATGTCATCCACATAGATCTTAATCTCTTTATGCATTACGTCATGGAAAAGAGCCATCATAGCTCGTTGATAGGTAGCTCCGGCATTGACGAGGCCGAATGACCACCGTCTATAGCAAAAAGTTCCCCAAGGAGTGATGAAAGCAGTCTTCTCACGATCTTCATCTGCAACCATGATCTGATGGTACCCTGCAAAAAGTAATCAAGAAAAAGGAGTACATGTCGATTACAGCGATATTGTCAATGAGAATGTGGATAAATAGCACGGGAAAGCTGTCTTTTAAGCAAGCTTTATTCAAGTCCCGATAATCCAAGCAAACTCACACCTTCCCTCCAGGTTTAGGTACGGGCACGATGTTGGATATCCATTCAGGATATGTAGACACCATGATGATGCCAGCTTGAAATTGTTTCAAAATTTCTTCTTTCACCTTTAAACTCCACTCAGGTTTCAATCGCCTGAGTTTCTGCTTGACTAGCTTAAATCCCTCTTTGATGGGAAGGCGATGAAGGACAATGTCAGTGGACAAACCCACCATGTCTTCATGAGACCATAAAACACATCCTGGAATTGGGTTAATAGCGTAACCATATCATTCCGTTGGTTTGGGGTAAGGTCTGAACCAATCTGGATTAACTTAGGGCTTTCTAAGGTTCCGAGATTGAAAGAAATGCTTTAATCAAGGTTGGGTTTGGGTTTGTCTTTGACCCATTCTTGAATTTCTCGAGGCACCTCAATGTCATCCTCAGATATCCATCAAGGTGAATTCATCTCTACATCAAAGGTACAATCCTTGTGGAGAAGAGGCAATCCGTGACGTTAAGTACATGCACGCCTAAATTCGAGTCCTCGAAACAAAATATGCTTTCACTCAGTATATATGCAATGCATTGATCATACATAGTGTTAGCATATACTGGCAAAATGAACTGCTAATACTGTACAGAAAGGTAAGCAGTTATTATATCTACAGGGCAAAAAGAGTTTCTGCCCGCTTTACCCTTGACGACCAAGGCAAGGGATGCTGTTCCAATTGGCAAGGGCAAAGTCCGGGTGGACTGTAGTGATGCAGGGATCGTCATCATCCTCCCTATCCCGAATGATGGCCATTATGTTTGGGCAATCATCGTCTGGGGTGTATTTGTTGGTATATTCATCATGAACGATGATGCGTATACCGGACATCATCCGGATGACGTCTTGCTTGATTCTTCGTTCCTCTTCTTCCACTGCGGGATTTGGAACAAAGATTTCTTTTCCTTTCACCGATCGGCTTGGGGACATAACATAGCCATTACATTGGTCGGCACCTTTACGGGAGGTTGTACGGACTCAGAGTTTGAAGGCGAAGATAAACGCCGCATGGTTGAAGCTAAAGGAATCTGCTGATGTTTATGAGGATTCCTGTGATTAGAACTCGCAGAATAGCCTAGCCCAGCTGTTCCAGCTTACCTGGTTAAACGAATTGGGTACTTGATACCCTGGCAATCTTTATCAAACCCTTGTCCCGGCTTATGACCCAACGACATCATTTCTTGAGTGGCCGACATTACCTCGGCAGAAATCTTGGGTTCGGTCAATGGTGCTCCAATAGCATGGTATTGGGTGTTGTTTATTTCAAAGCATGAAAATGACCGCCCACATCTCGCATTGGCATTGATGAATGGCATGTCTTTGTCTTTGAGGAATCTCCTGCTCAAAGGTCGATCGTGACTGCACTATTGTTGATAATGTATTTCAACCACAGGTGAAGAGTGGAGGGATCGCCTTGCGGCCATATGAATCCATGTTCATCCCAAGAGCAGGTTGTATCCCGAATCTATCTTGAGCACATGGAAAGATACACAGAATGTTTGAGGACCAATTTCGATTGGTAGCTCAATTACTCCGACCGAATTT
This sequence comes from Panax ginseng, assembly GCA_020205605.1. Lineage (NCBI taxonomy): Eukaryota > Viridiplantae > Streptophyta > Magnoliopsida > Apiales > Araliaceae > Panax > Panax ginseng. The sequence goes on from CM035147.1 coordinate 35,361,033, forward strand.
CGCCGGGCTCCATCAAAAGCTTTGATGATAGTATGGCTACTCCGAATTCGGTTGAGATTGATGTTCATCTTCACCAAGGTAGCGTACGGGCAGATATTCAGAGAGGAACCTCCATCTATTAGGACTCCAGCTACCATATATCTGGAGGATAAGACCGCAATGTGTAACGGTTTGCAATGACTGGTCCCTTCGGGTGGTATGTCATCATCAGTGAAGGATATCACATTGTTGTTGAAAATGTGATCAACCATATGTTGAAAATTTTCCGTATCCATTGATGTCGGGAGATAGGCTTCTACCAAAACCTTTAATAAGACCTTCTAGTGATTCTCAGAAGTTAAGACCAAGTTCAAAATTGATATTTGCAGTGGAGCTTCTTTCAAGCTTAAAACAACTGTAGCTTCATTATGACCCATATCGCGGAGGAATTTTTCAATCTTCTCCATGGGTATTTTCCCCTTTGATTTGGTGATAAGCTTCATCACCCATTGGGGAAGATACAGTGGATTTTCCTTCAACACTACAACAGTTGTATGTGAGGTGGATCCTTCACCTTCTCCATAATTCCACGGAACCTTGTGCAGGCTAACAATAGGATATTGTGCTCTCCATAGCAAGTTGATTGGCTCAAGAGCGACCACTTTCAAAGGATTGTTTCCTCCCTTGAGTTGAATTGTTGGCATTGTGAGTAAGGTATTAATCCCATCAGTTTCAGTGCATATGACTGCTACCACACTTTTCCACTTAGTAGGGCATGCGTTCTCACGTGCCCGTAACACAGTGTCGTCGTCTGCTAGGCGCAGGACACCACTGTCGATTAGATTTTGAATAAGGTGGTAGAGTGCCCAACATTCTTCTGTGCTGTGACCGCGAGACTGGGAATGATATTAACATACTCCATCAGAGTTGTACCGTCCCAAACGGGGGTTGATTGGAGGTAGAAGGGAACTGATCCTTCCTTTATTTATTAACATATGAAGCATTTCCTCCATCGGTTGGCCCAGATAGGTGAATTCCCTTTTGTTGGTGAAATCCCGATGGGCTTTGGCATTTGATCTCTTTGTCACTTTGTCTTCCAGCATTTCATTTTCTGAAGGTGATGAGGGAATATTCATGACAATAGGTAGGAGACTGGCATGCTCCTGGCTGATTAACTGACGAGTCACTTGATGCTGATAAGTCACTAGTTCCGCCAATTGTTCAATTTGTTTGCAGAGAGCTTTCATCTTTCGTTCCATTGTGAACTGGAACTTGGCATAGTCCCATCCGTCATCACCGTCTTTGAGGGTCTGGGAAGATTCACAGTTGAAATTGGAACTCTGTCCACTGCTCCAATTAATCACGTTGACCTCTTCTTCTTTGTGTTAAGGAAGAGGGTTGTCTGGTACGTGAGGTTGATCTGGTTTGGTGACCACGATCTCTCCGTTGCCTATTAGGTCCTGGATCCTGTGTTTCAAGGCCCAACAATCCTGAGTATCATGTCTAGGTGCCCCGGCATGATAAGGACATTTCCAAGCAGCATTAAAACCCCGTCCATTAGGGCTGGCTGGTGGAAGAACATGCATAATTTTCTTTTGGATTGTCAGAAGATTAAGAATGTTCTCGAGGGTATCCCCTAAGGGTGTAAACACTCGAGGGCGTTTGACTTCTCCACCTTTTGGTACTGGAGGGTTTGCAGACTGTGCTGGAAAGGGAGTGTAGTTTGTCCTTTGAATAGGCATGTTTTGATTGCTTTTTTTCCCCTGTAGTATCAGGGAAACATCTTCCTCTTTCTTTTTATGGAACCTCTGGGGGTTATTCCCATAATTTCCAGATTAGATGTGATCCGTAACAGCTTTGAGTGCAGCTAGGTCTTGAATCTTTCCTAACTTCAATCCCATCTCAGCCATCTCCCCATGGTTGACCATTCCAGAAAATGGTTTGCCGATGCCGGCTAAAACTCTCTCATAGAAGGGAGCTTCTTGTATGTCTATGAAAGTCATGACCATTTCTGATTCTGTCATGGAAGGACTAACTTGGGCAGCCATGCGTCTCCACCTTTGAGCATACTCTCTGAAAGACTCATTAGACTGTTTCTTGACCTTGGTAATTTGATACCGATCTGGAGCCATCTGAGTTTGAAAATTGTATTGAGTGAGGAAGGAATGTGCTAGCTCTTCCCAGCTATGGATTTTGGAGTTGTCTAATCTTGTGTACCACGAACGGGCTTCTCCAGTTATACTCTTTTAGAATAATTGCATTCTGAGCTTTTCATCCTCTACATAGGATCCAAGTTCTCCGATAAATACTTTTAGATGTGTATAAGGATCTCCTAACCCGTCATATTTTTCAAAGTCAGGAGTTTTAAATTTTTTTGGATAGTGAACACCAGGAAAAATACACAGATCTACATATGAAACACTTCCGTGTGTTCAAATTCCTTTGATAGCGCGAAGGGTCTCTTCCATTTGAAGGACTTTCTTTTTGATGTCACCAGTGTCTGGATCTCCAATGGGATGGGCAGCATCATGAATTTTGTTGGTTGTATCCAACTGTGGTTCAGGTATGGTAATGACCAGGATTCCTCCTTGTGTGGAGGATTCAAAGATGTACGGTATTTTCTCGACCTGTGTAGATCGTGTAATTCTTTGAGTAGAACAACCAAATCAGAATCGCTTGCTTAATCCGTTGAATTCTTTGCGAAAAATCGGATTAAGTTCACCGTCGGATGACGACATGATTGACTGTAGGTCTGTTGCCTTTTTGGACTTTGACCGTGTAGTAGGTCCGATTGATTCCCTGCGAAAGACTTGCATAGTTTAGTCTTTAGGGAATGTATGAAATAACATGCTATGTGATGTGTCAATTTTAGGAATTTTTATCCTGCACAACGGGTGTCAGCTGTTCATAGCATGTTAATATGTATGTGTATACATTTCTTCATATTTCTCATTACATGGAGATAGATATGGAATGAAATTACAAGTAATTGTGTTTACAAGTAATTGAAATGAGAGCATGAAGAGACTTTCCTCCGTTTTGGGTTTATCAGAGGCTGACCTATCTTAGGTTACTCTCGCAGCTTTTTTGCATGAAGGTTCCCAAATCATCGCAATCTACTTGACGGGAAGTTAATCTGGTCTTTCAACTGGAGCGAATTTGGGTGGTGCCTTTCCTGAGCCTCGGAGAATTAGTCTTCTCACAAGTCCAGTAATCAAACACCGACGGGATAGCCTCCTGGTGGAGGGACCACACAACATACATTCACATACATCGCGTCTCACCGTATGAAAATGATGACATGTGCGAAGCACTAATATCACAAGCAAATATGGTGCAAAGCACTAATATCATAAGCAGTTATGGTGGGAAGCACTAAGTGCAATAAGGAAATGCATTTGTACACATTCATCAAAATGTAAATGCAACATCCACACACAAGCAGATAACAGTTTTGAAAAGATTGTGATAGCGGCTTAAGTCCTCTTACTGGAGTCCCCAACAGAGTCTCCACCTGTCGACGTCGAGATTTTTGGGTGTCCCTTTCCGTTACTTGTTCTTTGGTGTTCTCATTTTAGATGAGATTTGTTTGAAAAAACAAGTGAAAAAGGTCTGACATGTATAATGTCGACGATGGGACTGTTAAGAGTCGTCAGTTGGTTTTTTAAATGGTTGTACCAACACAACCGAGAAAAGGTTTGCACATTGACCAAGTGGTGTGGCACTGATATACGGGTCGATGAAACCGAGATTCGTTTAGGGTCCGGGGACTTGGTTATGCGGGGGGAAGGTGTTAGGCACCCCCCGACATCCGTGTTACCACGGTGATCGCCTCTTTTCAAGAAACTATTATCTGAGTGTGTATATGTGGGTCAATGTGCTTTTATATGGAAGTTGTGCGAGGCCTCGTTCGAACCAATATACACAGGGTTTGAATTTAGGTAAAAATTCAGTTTTTAGCAAGATATGGCAGTGATGTTTTATAAAAGAGGTTTTTCAAACCCTGATGCTCAATAGGAATTGAGACCTTTTACACTCCCATTTTTATTAAGTGATCGACTTGATTGATTTTATTTGACTTTGATCTGCAGGCATCCGCATTTAAAATAATATACAAAAATAATGCCGACTTCCTCATGGGTATGGAAACCATCTCGAGGAAATTCGGACATCGCAGAATAATTTACAAGCCGCCATACGCCGAAAAATGTCCATCACGAGAACCGAATCTAGATTCAATAGGATGAATCTGTGATCACATGATTCCTAGGCTCATAAGATACTGCAGCTTATATGAAAGCGATGGCAGTATATATATATATATATATATATATATATATAAAAGCTGTAAATATATATATATATATATATATATATATATATAGACAGGATCACCACCCACGAAGCACCTCCATGGGGGATCAAAAATATAAATAAAGCTGTTAAAACGGTCAACTGCAACAAAGTAAACTCTAGGCAGGACGAAACGTAAAGAAAGCGTTGTAAGAGTGATCAACCACCACGAAGTAAACTCCGTGGGGGAAAAAAAAATATATATATATATATATATGCAGTAAATGCATCGGAAGCGAGTAAACGCACCAGACCGAAGTCTAGGCTCATCGAACAAAGTCCAACCACAGTTCATATATATAAATATGTATATATATATAAAAGCGAGTAAACGATCGAATCAAGTTCAGGCTCATCGAACAAAGTTCGACACACGCTTAATATATATAAATGTAAATATATATATATATATATATATATATATATATATATAAAAGTAAGTAAACGCCTCGCATCAAGTTCAGGCTCAATCGAGGCATAACTCGATAATGTTAGTAATATATATATATATATATATATATATATATATATATATATATATATAATCAAACTTCTCTTTACTATTTCAAAATTATCTTCTTCATCAAAGTTCAAGTCACCTTACTTTTTGTAGTCCACCTAGTTCGCCTAACCTTTGTAAGTCTCTGTGGTGTGAGCAAAGTCGGTTATAGAACATAGGTATGAGTCTACTTTGGGTAAACGGGTATGCATGAATGAGCTTTGAGTAAGATTTTATTTTTGAAACAAATACAAGATGAGTAGGTTATTCAGATCTAGCTCTCGCTTAGTAATGTGTCGACTTTGCCTCTGCTCCGAGATATAGTGAACCAAGAAGAACATAATTATGAAAACATTAATCAAGTTTTAAACAACCTGGAATATACCTAAGGTATCTCCCAAAGAAATTTATCACCAACATTCTCGGATAAATTTAAAAGCGATTATAATGTCAAAACTGTGAGAGAGTTTATGCAATTAACAAAGAATACGAAAAATTTTAGTCTTTTATCACCGTAAGTTATTAAAAACATAGAAAAAATGGTTATAATTTTATACATATAGGTCTTGTTCAAGTTGCGAGTTAAACCTCTTAATAGAAAAGGAATTAATTCATCAATCTACCTCCTTTTAGAGATGCTAGATTTTTAAATTACTATCCAAGCATTATTGGTGCAATGGAAGCAAGTTTGCATAATGGACCTATCCATTTCAACCGCTTTCCTGATTTCACCTTTGAGTCTCAAAGATGATCAAAACTTATTTAAAGCCTTATCATTAAATATTAAAACCGATGGAGAGATTACTCAAATGATTGAAGGATCTCAACCCATTGCTTTGATTTACAAGATTTATTATAAGACGATGAAGTCAAATTTGAACGCTCATGCTCTTAATAAAAGCCCAAAAGATCAAAATGCTTTTAATTCAAAGTTCAACTAGTGATGCTAATATCCGGATCCCAAAAACAATTCTTTGGAAGGATATTAACTTACCTAATCAATGGACTTTACCAAATGAATTACCACAAAGAACCCATAGTTAACAATTTATTGAATATAGAAAATATCCAACAATTTTTCGAGCATTTTAATCATTAAAATTAGTTTTGAACGCATTTCTAGATCACCGCTTATCATTGAAGATATTTCTAGTTCTTCACCCTTCATTATCCACACTAGAAGAGATACCGAGGTCCTAAGTAATCCTCTTGTTAAAGATATCAAACTTAAAGGTATTCTTAATGAAGGAAAAGTTAGTCATCCCTCATTATACTCGAGCGATCGATACCGAAGATGAAGACTCTTCTTCCCTAAGATCCTCTCGCTTATCCCATTACGCCCGATTTTAATGCCCTATTCATAATCAACTAAGAGTCATTAAAAAGGATTTCAGATTAAATTGAGATAACTTAGTTAAAGATTTTAATTCAAAATCTAATAAAGAAAAAAAAGACATCTATTTAGATCTGTCCATCCAACCTGAAAAGGAAAGAGATAAGATAGTAAATAGATGGAAAAGATTTATCAAAAATGAAGAAATTAACATCACTTTTTATGACCGGTATGTACGATGATCAAGGTAAATGCAATGTTATTAGTAAAACTCAATGGATTAAAGAAGACAGATCCAAAGTATCGCCAACCATCCCCCATTAGAAATGTGCTTCTAATTCCAGATTAAAAACACTTCATATTGCTAGTCCTTCAAAATACCCGATGGAACTAATAACGACAAAAAAATAATTGAACAATTAAACTTTAGCAATCAATATCTAGCAACCGGTAGAAAAGCATGCTAGATAGAATTGAAGAAAAATTTGAAGAAGGTATTATCAAAAACCACGATTCAAAGATAGAACAACCTTTACTAAAATTACCGAAAATGTATATAATTTAAGTTTACACGATAAAGATGACTTAATTGGTCCAATCCATTGAAAAATTATTTAAAAACTCAAAATGTAACCCTATTCAAGTGGAACTATTATCATTATTGATCGTAGAAGTCCGATGATAATAATGAAAGTTCTTCCGACCACTCTTCTATTTCAAACCTTAATGACCAATTAAATAAATTAACTCGTTAATAACACAAGTATCACCGAAATTGGTATTCTGCACCAACTCCTCCGGATTTACAATTCAAGAGAGAAATCTAGATAAACAGCTTTTTCGTATCCTCTAATAAAATTTATGAATGGAATATAGATGGATTTAGTGAACAAGAAATTCTTAATAAACTTAATCATATGTCTATGGTAGCTAACGATTACATCACTAAATTCAACACTTTGTCTCAACCAAACATTGTTGAATTATTAGCTAGTGGATTCACCGGGCATTCTTAGGTCTTGTGGGAAAAACATCTCACGTAAGACATTAGAATATCCACAATTCATGCTATTCGTAGAGATAAAGAAAGGCAATCCCATCTTTGATGAAGATGCCGGTATTGGTCTTCCCGATGGAGTTAACACTTTAATATTCACCATAATTAAACATTTTGTTGGAACCCCTAGCAATATTACGTAAAGAATTCATGATCGCTATAATCTTACTTGTCCCACTCTAAGTGATTTTAGATGGTACAAAGATGTATTTACCTCTAGAGTTATGATGAGAAATGACAAGAATAAACCATTTTGGAAAGAAAAATTAAGTAATGGTTTGCCGCCTTTATTTGCTCACAAAGTTAGGGAAGAATTAAGCAAAAACCTAGGATATATTGACTATGATAATTTAACTTATGGAGATTATTAGTCATATCCAAAAAATTGGATTAAAAATGTGTATTGATTTTAAATTAGCTAAACAAGCTAGAAAAGACAAAAATAAAGCTAAATACGAGTTAGGAACATTTTGTGAACAAGATGGTTTATCACGCGTGGTGGCTCCTCCCTCAAGAAAGCACAGGCATAAAGATAAACAGGTTGAGTCACATAAAAATCATAAACGCCATAAGAAGAGATATACTCACAACAAAAATAAGAATAATAATCAAAATAATTATTATAATAAACCTAAGTCATCAAAGAAAAATCTTATAAAAATCAAAACATTTGATAAAAGTAAAATTATACATCACAATTGTGGATGTAAAAGGTCATTACAAAAGTGAATGCGAGAGTTAAACAAAAATTAGCTCGATTAAATATTTCAACCCATTTATACTAACAATTATTAGAATTAATGAGAATTGATAATAAGAGTAGTAGCAGTAATGAAGAAGCTTCTGATGTTCCGGAATCTTCTAGTAACAACTTATCCAACGTAATTTCTGATAGTGAAAATGAAGTCACTATATGTACAGAAGATTGTAATAAAAACTGTTGTAAAAGAGTTAATGTAATTACAAAAGATGAAGAAGAAAGCTCCTTATTAGTTGATCTAATCAGTAAAATTACTGATCCGAATTTAAAACTCAATATCTAAAACAATTAAAAGATTTATTAACTAAAGATAAAAGGTCAACGACAAGGTTCTTAGAGCCAAAGAAAACCCATATTCGGTTTAAATAAGACTTTGAAAGATTCAAATCTCCGCTTAAAGAAATTACACTTCCTAATTAAATCAAGAGGTTAATAAACTTAAAAGGGAGATTTCTAATTTAAAGATAGAGATTTCTAGTTTAAGAAAAGAGATTGACAATAAAAAATCAGATCTTCAAATTAATGATTCTTCTTCTAGTGATGAATGTCACGAGGATCCAGAGTCATCTATTGCCAAAGATTCTCGATCTCTTTATTCAAGGTCTCTCTTAAAAGAATTAAAGATATTACTATTCAAAATGGTATATTTCCATTAATCTAGTCATTGATAAAACCTTTTCAAAGACAACTCCCCGCTTCTAGTAGATCTTTGATGCGGACTTGAATTGTATTCAAGAAGGTATTATCCCCACTAGATATTATAAGAAAACTAGTGAAAAATTAAATTCAGCTAACGGTAGTCAAATGGAAATAAAGTACAAATTACCTAAAGTACATATCTGTCAGGACAACATGTGTTTCAAGACCTCGTTCGTCTTAGTTCGCAATCTTACTGACAAAATTATTTTAGGTTTACCATTCATATATTTGCTTTATCCATTTACCACTAGTAATAAAGGTTTAAGTTGTGAACATTTAGGAAAGAAAATTATATTTAAATTCTTAATTAAACCAAAAGAAAGAGATTTAAAATTTATTCAAGAAGAATCAATTTCTAAATCATTAAATCTGTTAAATTGTAAAGTTACTCACCTAAATTTTCTTAAAGAAGAAATTAAGTACCAACAAGTTGATGACCAACTTAAGAGTAACAGGTTCAAGAAAAATAAAAGAATTAAAAGATTATTTAATAAATAACTTATGTTCTGATTCTCCCAATGCTTTTTTGGCATAGGAAGAAGCACACAGTTAGATTACCCTATGCTAAAGAATTTAAAGAGAATTTAATTCCTACTAAGGCTAGGCCTATTCAAATGAGTCATGAACAAATGGAATTATGTAAAATTGAAATCAATGATCTCCTCAGTAAAGGGCTAATTAGACATAGTAAGTCACCATGGTCTTGTCCACCTTTCTATGTTAATAATTAAGTTTGAGAAAGAACGAGGTGTCCTCGCCTAGTCATTAATTATAAACCATTAAACAAAGTTTTAGAGTGGATTAGGTACCCTTTGCCCAACAAGGATGATCTCCTTGGTAGGTTAAGCGTCTCCACAATCTTTAGTAAATTAGACCTCAAGTCGCTTTACGCAAGTTGCCATTCACCCAGATGATAGGTACAAAATCGCATTTACCACTCTCGTTCGGACACTACGAATGGAATGTTCATCATTTGGACTTAAGAATGCACCCAGTGAATTTCGAATATTCTTAATAATATTTTGAATCCTTCACCATTTTATCATTGTTTACATCGATGACATCCTTGTATTCTCCAAGACTATTGAAGAACATATTAAACATTTGAATTCATTCTTCAAAACAAAAAAACCAATGGTCTTGTCCTTTCTCCTTCCAAGTGTAGTCTGTTTTTGACTAAAGTCGATTTCTCGCTTAATCCTCTATCATGGACTCACGCGCCAATTGATGAGCTATTCAATTCACCAATAGGCTTCCCGAGATAAGATTACCGACAAAAATCACCACAGAGGGTTTCTTGCTCGCTTCAATTATATTGGCCGCTTTACAAGGACCTCGTGAAGATTTGTAAGCCTCTCTTCGGTAACATAAAGTAATCCTCCTCCTTGACCGACATTCATACTTACATCAGTCCAACAAGTTAAAAAAATATGTTAAGGTTTTGCCTCGCTTTGGCATCTCTAATGATTCAAAGATTCAAAATAATTGAAACCGACGCCTCGACATTGGATTCTGGAGGCATACTCAAATGTAAATTGACTCCTATTTCTAATGAACAAATTGTTCGCTTCCATTACAGCGCATGGAATTCTACACAATTAAAATACAAGATTATTAGAAAGGAGATTTTATCTCTAGTTTTATGTATTAAAAAATTCCAGAGAGATTTATTAAATCAGAAATTCTTAGTTAGAATAGATTGTAAGTCAGCAAAATTTATTCTTGAAAAAGACGTTGAAAACGTCGCCTCTAAGCATTCATTCGCTAGATGGCAAGCAATTTTAAGTATTTTTGATTTTGATATTGAATATATTAAAGGCGTGAATAACTCAAATTCCCAGATTTTCTCACTCGTGAATTTATTAACACAGGTACAATCACAGCAAAATGAGTGTTCGAGGAGGTTCATCTTCTCGTAGTCATGACCACTCTGCTGGTCCAGTTAATCAACCAGTTAATCAACCAAAGGGAACTGTTGTTCCACACCCAGTCACCCAGACACATAATAAATTCCAGGTGCTTGGTACAGTCCCCAAGCCCTACTCCTCAGTCCTTGCTAGTCAACCAAAGCCATTTGATATTTTTGCTAGTCAAGCTCCAGCTACTCTGTCAAAACCTAGTCATCCAGTGTCTGATTATCTTCAGGTTTATGATCATCACTTATTTCATGTTGAGTTAAATATGAAACCTATAAATGACCCTATTCGATTAGCGACCCAAGATTTTTCTTCTGGATGGCAGGTTTACTCCTTCTGCTCCATATAAGTCACTTGTTTATTATAGAGATATCCTTATTGAAGCAGTCGGTTTTCATAAAACTAATCTATGCCAATGATGATAAATCAAAACTCCTTTATCATTCATTGTATATTAAACAAGTCCTTAATTCATCGATTGGAGTAGTCATCCATCGGATCTCGGATCTCTTTCTAATCAATCTAGTTCCTTTTGCTATTATGATTATATTGAAGCTCGGCATAAAATCATGCTTCATCAAAATGATGATCATAGTCACTGTGGTTCTTTCGGTTCACCACAAATTTAAAAGTCAATTCCCCAAATAGTTCATTCTTTGGTGGACAAGGTACAGTTTGAGTCATGACATTTTCCTAAACCTCTCCTTGCCCAATTAGAGCATTTTGTCATCACAAGAATTATCATTCCAAATATGAGGAAATTCCAGTCTTCCTTATATTTTGTAGTAAATATAAAATCCTTTGGATTTTGAAATGGCAATATATAGTCTGACCACTCGACCCACTCAAGAAGTCACCGGTCCTCATCGTCCATAGGAATCAGGACGGCTCAGACTTTTCTTTCTCCTATTTCTCAGGTCTCTCGCCGTTTTTCAATTAAATGGTGGGATAAATTTGGAGTTGACAGAATAGTAGGCCAAGTTCAAAAAGAATTCCCGCCTTCTCCTCTGTTACCTCCTCCAGTTAACGTCAATACAGTTACTACGGCCTCTGCCGTTGCATCCTCCAGTAAATCAAAAACAACTGAATTAGCAAAATCGCCATACATCACCGCTTGATCCACATGATGTTTCGATTATTCTAATTCCCGAGTTAAGGCGTCTTGCTGATGCTATTCATTTAAGACTTGATCAGTTCGTGAAGAGTCCAGATAAAGCTTCTTCTCAGTCCAGAGGAGATAATTCTAGTCATGATTCTGATTATGAAGGCAGTTGTGACCCCTATGGCACAATTGCTCTTCAGGATGCTCAAGATCCATTTTCTTGAGCCCATCTCTAATCAATCAAAGTGAAGATGTGATTCTCTATTTCCGATCACCAAAGACTCCTACTCAGCAACCTTTTTAGTCATCACTTTGCTCCGTGACCTCGGTCACCCGCTCCAGTAGCCTCAATCACTTCTTCAGCAAAGATTGTCGTGACATCTTCCGCTTTTTCATCAAAGCGACTTTTCGATCAAGCATCCTATCCCCACGACGCATTAGTCAAAGAAGACGTCCGCTTCCACCGAAAGCGATTCTTTTTCCTTTACTTTAGTAAAATGTTTTTACTTGTACTTTTACTTTAGTAAAATGTTTCTTACTTTTACTTTACCTCGCTTATTGTAATAGTAATCTTGTAATGATTCGTTTCCTTGTTCTATAAAAGGAAATCGGATTCATTTGGTTTAGGCAGACTTAGAAAGACTCAGAGATCCTTCTTTGACAAATCTTTAGCCTCTACCGCTGTTTAGCCTACTTAACCCCCCTTCATCTAATGTTCTTATTTCAGTAATCTTGTAAGTCCATTTTAGTTCTCTATCTTGTAAATAGTTTGAATTAATCAATAAAATTGTAAAATTGTTTTTATTTAGTAATTTAATTGTGTTTTGTATGCGCACTTGTTCTTCTCCTTTCCCTTTTATCTCTTCTGCCCCAAACATACTGGAATGAAACCACGGACCGAAGTCCGGGCAAAAGAAAGCAACACGACTCTCAACGTGTAGAAGGGTGTGTGCAAAGATGAAGATAAAGACTCTAAAGTGTGTGAGAAGGCTTACAGTTGACTGCTAAAAAAGGCTTCTATATCTTTAGAGTGGGTAAACACTGGCTTTTGTGGGTACAAAAGAGGCTATATATGAGCTCACAGGTGTTTAAAAGTGGGAAATACACTGTATGGGCGAGTGCAGAGCAAATTGTACATGGTTTTCCCGTCTTTTTCTCTTAGAAAATCAGTACCCCAAGCCCTCTATTTATAGGCATATGAGCCGCAGGTGTACCTGCGGCTGAGCCGTAGGTGTACCAGAGGCAACTCGGGTTGGCCCAGGTTTGTCGGGTCGGGTCATCTCGAAGTATGTGTACTCAGGCACTGTAATGTCCACTCAGATTTTTAGAAGTACAATCCGGGCATCCATTTGAGGTATACAGGACCTATTTCAGACCGCCGTTGTCGAGAGTTGTACGATGGCATGGGATTAGAGTTTGTGCAAAGTCATTGAAGATGGGACGATGCCCTCCGGTCTTCAAGCTTCAACTTTCATCCGTTACCCCGCACAATAGTCACTCGGGATTGGTTAGCCTTGTGGGACATCGTTGCGTAGAGACGTGACATGGCATCGTGTTTGATGAGATGATGATGTTGCCCCTCACCGGTGTTATCGCCGGATTGGGCTGATAAAGCAGACGTTGCTCAGGCTTCGCTGAGATTGGATTGCTGTAATTATTGAAGGTCCTCATTTTCATCTTTGAGGTGTGCCTGTCTTCCCGATGTTATTGCCGGGTTGGTACAGTGTATCTCACTATGAGCGCCGAGATTGAAGTTGGTCGCATTTGAAACAAGCATTTTCGGGGTTATCTCAAAAACTACATTCCTTGGGGTTATCACCAAGGTTGGTGGCTATTCCCATGGTTGGAACTGAGACTGGATACCTTGGGGTTGTCTCTGAGATTAATCGGTCTTCTCTGGTGTGTGTTCCGGTATTGTATCTGTAGGTCTCGGGGTTATCTCCGAGGTTGGATTTGGTTATTCCCAGACTGTGATCCGGGGTTTGATGTTGAACTTTCGGTAGTATCTGGTATGGATTTAGATTGTCTTTCAGGGTTCCCTCTTAAAAGACGAACCTGTCCTCCTGCAATGTTAGTAACAGTAGTACAAAAAATTTCGATTGTCTACACATGAAATTTAAAATAGTTCATCAAATCCACGTAGAAAATAGGAACCGAAAGACTTGCCTGCTTCGTTGCTTACCAACTACAGCTTACTGCCTTGCATTTATCCTACAATAGTTTAGAAATTCATATATATAAGCATCAGTTACATATACACAATGAAATCAATTAGATTGCATTGACTATTCATCTTATCCTTTTATTTCAAAATATTTCCTTCTAATTGTAACTCGATGTTCAAACTAGTGTTTAAGTCTTCTTACGACATCTCTTTGTTCAATCATTTTAATTACATTAAAATTCCTTTTCCTTCTCATTACATTCCACTTTAATTGACACTTGACATTCAGTTAAGTCTTTAACCTTGTCTTTATATCACCTTAGATGTATAATGTTTGTTAACATTATTATAGTTAACCTTCGTCTCGTATTTCGTTATACTTCTCTTTTAGTTGACACTTAGCACTCGGTTAAGTCGTCATAACTTGATATTACATTATATTAATGTATTATCTTCATTAAAGTTAATTAAATCAACTTCCATCTCATGCTTTTAAATTACTTCATTCAATTGGTTACTTAACATTTAGTCAAGTTCTTATAATCTCCCATTTACATCCTTTTAGATGTATATTAGGGTAGTTAAATTACTTAACTTAACCTTTCTATCATTATTTAAATTTTATATTATACTTTCAAGATATTTCTTTTAATTATTTCTTAACATGTGGTTAAGTTCTTCACTTATGTCTCTACATCATGACCTTGCATGCTAAACTAGATTAGACCCTTGCTTGACAATCCTCAAATAAATAGACTTCTCTACCTAGGCTCAGGGCACGATGCAGCTACACTACCCCAAGCCTTGGCCTCATGCGCAATTGTCTTTGGTGCAAACTCACGAAGACCAACGACGCAATTGCGCCATTTACATTTCATGGGTAGTAGCAGCATTAAATACGCCATGCCTTGACAGAAACATCTGCAAAGAACTCTGTCATTTGCTCAATATAAGTATGTCAATAATTCGGATTCATACAATATACAATGTAGGAATTTAGATAACTTGTATTCGATATGTGAATCAATGGAAGTTAGAGAACTCGCACAAAATCCAAAGTTGAGAGAGTTAGGAGACTTGCCTTTAGCGTTGATTACCACTTAAAGCGTAATATCACTTCAATGAACTACGTTATCCTATATATGTATGTATATGTAGTCATTAGTCATATATACTTGATATACATTTTCACATACTTCCATTACACATATCTAAATTCATGTAGGCTACACACATTCAAACTCATAGATGCGTAACTCACATTGATTTTACCTTTAAAGTCTTTTGTACCATATGCTCATCCTTTATATTTTCAAAATACCTCTTACCTTAAGTATTTTTAAGTTGTTTCATATATTAAAGAACCTTTAAGCTAGTTTTGACCCTTTGTTAAAGTTACTCATACATTTCCCTCTTTCAAAGTTAAAAGAGTTCATTACATCAATCAACTAGCCATAGTATTCATTATACCTCATAATATTGCCAAACAACTTCTTTCTACACATGCTTGCATAATTTATAACAATGTTTAACTAGATGCGTGAACATGTCGAATATCTCTAGAGGCATATGCATCCTATTCTAATTGTTCCTAAGTTCACAATATAATTCATAGAGTTTGTCATCTCAATTGGTTTTCAATCACTAAGATGTCATGACTATCAATCTATACATGCAAGGTATGTTGAGTTCATATTTCATATGTATTTACGAGACTAACCAAGCTATAAACATATGCTCAATGGGTTAGATTCAAAAAGGCGTAAGGTTTTATAAACATGTTTTTCGTCTTTTAACTTTTCATTTAAAAAGGTTAGGATTCAATTCCAAACCTACTAAACACCTTGTAAAATACATTGATATATGTTTAGGGAGTATGTATGTTCTTGAAATTAAGTGGAGTGTAAGACTGTTTGCATCAAATAAGCAAATAAAAATCCTTTTTCTTTATTCTGAAAGACCTTCGTCTGGGCGGGGCATTTAATACTACTGAAATCCCACACGGGCGGCAATGCCCTCGCTAAAACACGAAAGGTATCCCTGTTCGTACTATGCTCGGATTTTATGAAATTTTCCCACCAATTATCATCCAAGCAAAAAGGTAATGATGTATAATGGCTATAAACTTGCTACTTAACACTCCTAGCATTCTTCTAACATTCCTACACATACAAACAATTAATTTCAAGGATCAATTCAAGGTTTTTGCCATTTTTTCAAATTTTAACACATAGCAATTTTCTTTCTTACAAATTCGTTACTTGTTCATTTTACTTCGTTTAACTTTCATTGAATTCATTTTTGACCATATTAACAATATCTAGCATCAATTGATACATTCTAGCAAGTTTCAACTATAACATTTCAACTCCAAACAAGTGTTTTTGTAGTTTTTCTAAGAACTTTGCAAGGCTTGAGTGTATGAACATTTAGAGGAGTTTACCTTTTCTGAAGTTGTATTGCTTCTTCTAGCTTCAATTTGAAAATAATTTAAGCTCACAATGTTCACACTCCTACTAGAAATCTCAGAGAAATTAGCAACATGCTTATGAATGAGAAGGGCTTTATTTATAGGCAAGCTTGTGACCAATTTGGTTTTGTGCAATGAATCAAACCATTGGAATGGAGAAGAAGCTAATGGTTATGAATGATTTGGTAGAAGAGTACTAATTAGCCCACTCCCTTCTCCATGATTTGCTAGCTATGGGGTTGGTATTGAGGGACTAGGCCAATGGCCTATAACGTGAAGAAAAGATGGAGTGACTCTCATTTTGGGACACCAGCAAATTCTCAGCACTTTAGTAGCACACTTAGGTCCATTTTGCCCTTTGTTCACACTTGAGCATACATATACACACACTCATATTCTACACATAAAATCATATAATCCATGTACATTGATTTATTTCAAATAATATTTATCCTAGACTAGGATATAATTTAATTGGATACCAATGTTACTTATTATTAATTTATTTAATCAAAGTTACTTTCTCTCATAGGTTTAAAATACCCATTTAATTATTCCCACACACATCAAAATGTCACATAAGACTTTTCCATACAACTTGGTCAATTACCTAAGTCAAGCTTACTTTTACCACATAGCTTTATATAATAATTATTTTCATTTCAATGTCACACCTCACTTTGTATTAAATGAAAAATCTTATTATATATGATTTCTCTTCACACACTATTATTCATGATAATTAACGAATAACAAATAAATCAACCTCATTATGAAATTATTTACTTATTAGTAATACTAATTAATTCCATCATTAGTTAAATTAGAATTTTCTCAATTCATCATCTTGCCACACTAGGCATAACTCCACAAGTTTAAACTAAGCTTCTCATTACTTTTGCTTTATTGTTTAATTATCACTTAGCTTAATCAATTAAACCACTTATCACAATATAAGTCGATACCATATATATTTATATTCAATTAAATATGCAAACAAATCCTTATTTTCAATATTATAATTTATTAAAAATTCGTGGGTATTACATTAACTCCTACATTGGAGGAGTACGAGCAATTGATGATGAGTAGGATTTATACCTTCAAATCAGATCCTTTGTAGCTTAAGTTGTTGCATGTTCTCAGTTATTTAGTTGGCTTTTATCTATATTTTGTTGTTATTATGTCTAAATTCTATGATGCAAGGCTTTACAGATCTTTTCCAGCTTTCAGGAACATAATGGGCATTTTTACTGTATTGGTGTCGCAGCGCCAAGGTTACACTTCGAGCCCACACCGCAGCGCCAAAGCAAGGCAAGCCCCAGGTTAATTAGTGCTCCTCAACTCCATACTCGGCGCCTCAGCCCCTTACTCTCGAGGCTGACATGCAAATACCGAGGTCCCTTTATGTAGTCACACAATAAGAACCTCCTGCCTCTTTAAGCCTATGTGACGCCGCAACGCCACTTGCTAATTCAATGCACGCGCCGCCGTGTGAGCTCCTGTGTCTAGACAGTAAAGGGCTTTAAATGACCTAAAGAGAGAGAGAGAGAAGCATGAATTAATATCAGCCGCCTGCGATAGAAATATCAGACAGTTAGCATAGCTTAGAGATAGTTATTACAGTCTTAAATTTTTAGAAGAGAAAGAAGTTGTGCTTAAAAGGAGGAACAATTATTGCATCCTACATAAGCTCAGTAGCTACTTAGTGAAGAGAAGATTTGGAGGAAGAACACTTCAAAACAGGGGTTTTCTTATTCCAAATCTCCCGTTTATTTGTGTATTACTGAATATGTCTAATGTATTGAAAATGTGTGTTAGTACCATAGATATGAACTAACTCAATTTTTTGGATTGCAATGTAACCTTTTGTTTAGCCTAATTAACTTTTTCTCCTATTTTATATAATGAATCATTTTGGAATAGGTTGTGAAATTTCTTACTTAATGACTAATTGCTTGATAAAGATATTAGTATTGATAATAATAGAAATTGACAAATGGATGTTATTATCTATCTTTAAATACAACAACACCTGTTATGACCATGCCAATGGAATGTGTGCATAAACTGTTAATAGGATAGACATATCTCTATTTGTCTTGTGTGACCGTGGGACTTATTAATGACCTTGGCCTAGCTATTTTCACCAATAGACATATTGTGATTTTTTACGGCTAGGGGTGTAAACACGTTTATAATGAATAAAATAATACTATTTATTATTATTATTATTATTATTATTATTATTATTATTATTATGTGTTAGTAAGATGAACATCGTTCTATAACCTAGAAACGTCAGAACATCGTAATATTTGAAACATGTGAATGAATTAAAGTGTTTGAATTTCCAAGACGAAAATAAAAGTTTTCCGAGAATGTTTCTGAAAAACACTATTCACCGTTTACCGCTCGGGAATTATTTTTGAACTTCCGAAAAATATGTAACGTTATAATATCAAGGTGAGATGGATTATGTAATAATAATCTAAGTATGGAAAACGCAATATTTCGCATGCGGACTTAAATTGAGAATGTAAGTATTAAAAATCTAATGAAAGGAATTAATGTAATCTAGTATGAATTAAAAATCCAACTAGATTAAAAGTGTAAGCCCATGTGGGATTTATATTAAGCCCAAGAGGTTAATGCTATGAAGCCCAAAGCAAATAAATTCAAGCCCAAAAGATAAATTGATTAGATTAAGAACTAAGCCCAAATGATGATCCACTAGTTGAATAAGATCCATGGGGCAACCCATGGGTGTAGTAGTGGGCAAGAACTTTGAGTGATGGCAAAGATTACTTAATGAGCAAGATATCAATAGTAAAGAGGTTAGTTAAGGAGGTGGGATGCCTAATGACCTTAATACCCTAACCTTAGCTCCTCTATAAATATCAAGCCCTTTTATTCATTTGTTGCTTGTTATTTTCATACAACATTAATTAACTTATTGGTTAGAGAGAATAAGCACTTTGAAGCTTAAGCTTCCATTGTTAGATTTCCAAAGAAAGAGAAGTAGTCTTCAAAGGTAATTGATCTTGTCTCTTCTATCTCTATCATAGTAGGGTGATAAGAGAAGTGTAATCTAAATGAACTTAGTTGCTAAGAATATAAGAGAAGTGGATAAGCAATGGACTTAAGCTGAATAAATTTATGAATAAGTAACTTGAACCTAAATAAGTTATTAACTTATGATGAACTTGTCATATGATTGTCGTATGAATTAGTATGTTGGATAAGATGCGAGAACAATGAGTAAAGGACTTAAATCAATAATAAGTCATAATGAAATGAAAATCATGTAGTGAAGAAATTGTTAAGTTATGAGCTTATGAAGAATAAGCCATAACCTAATTTTAATATAAGTTGTTGCATCATATAAGTTGAGGTGTCCAGATAATGAAATGAATGTATTTGGAATGATGAACAAATCACTAGTAATGAAGTTTTGCCGGAATTCACATGATTGGACGATAATCATCGAATTCATGAAATTCTCTGAATGGAAGTCGTATTTTGTATTTGAACTCAGAAACGTTGGTTTTCGATGGAGACAAGTCATATTTGGCATTATAGAGTTCAGGCTCGAAAATGGCCGGATTCTGACTTAGAACGAAGAAACGAGTGTTGAACGTTCGCGAATGTTTATCGTTTCGTTAAAAATGGACTAATTGGTGTAATTTTAGCAAACGAAGTCGAATAGATAAAATTCTTGCATGAGCACGCAGAGTATGTAATTTGTGAACCGTAGGCTCTTGAACGAGCCAATTCGGACTTATAACGAAGGAGTTACGAGTCCGGGAATCTCACCATTTGAAAAATCTGTCAAACATTTTTGTGGCTCAGAGTCCGCGCCGCGGTGTGACTCCAAGGCAATTAGTAGCCGTACCACAGCAAAAAAAGTGAGCCTCAAATCAGCCCTACAAACGCGCGTCGCAAATGCGACACAGTAACAAAGGGACTCATGTATTAACGCCGAGTCCGGTTTCTGGGCAATAATAGGTGATGCCACAAGTATGACACCAAGAGTAATAGCCGTGTCATAGCAAATGAATTTCATGACCTAGATAATGAAAAAGGTTTACATGTTGAGTATGAAGAGTAATTGATGAGCAATTAAATAAGGATCTTAATGAAACACTGTTAAGACATAATTAAGCCTTAAGTATGAACACTTATGGTTAAGTTAAGTCAATTACATATGAAGGTAAGAATGATGTAACGGAACACCGGAACCAATACTAACAAATCTAATACGTAATTAGATTGAGAAGAAGGGTAAGATTCTTTAGGAACCATGTATGTTTATTCATGACCTAATGTGCTATGTGATGTTATCATTTACTGTAGAGACCTTAAAGACTTAAAGTGCACGTGTTATATCTGTAGGCAGACGCTAAAGGCAAGTATTCTAACCCTTGTTCCAGTTCGTTCTGGACAAGTCTTTGTGATTCATGTATTCTTCGCATGAGTTAATGTCTGATGAAGTCAACGCCAATTCCTTAGGCTAGACTTACGATATGTTGGATTCTTTTAATCTTTCAAGTATGTATAATGATTTACCAAACTAATATTGTTGTGGTTTTCAAAAGGAGACTGAATATGCTAAATTGTTTTGTCGTCAAACGACAGGCACATGAGGTTTCCACAACTTAAACATATACACATTTAATGAATGTAGTGTTGATCAACATAGAGTACTATAGGCTGATCACCTAGACGTGCTCGTAAGCTATGCCGAACTTACGGACTTAGTGTTGGGACGTCCTTTTCAAAGTACTTATGAAATACTCACGGTCTTGAACCATAATTGATGTTTTAGTGAATATTGTTGTTGTAAAACGTTTTGAATAAAAAGAAGTGCTATTTTGAATCATCGAAAGTACTTCTTAACTATTGTTCAGTTATTGAAGATATACGATTCCTATGTTTCAAGCACGCAAGTTTTATTAGAATTGTTGTACTTTCTGAGCTAGTCAGGCTTACTCTTGCTTGAACCATATGAATGCAGCTAAGATCGAACTGACCGATGGATCCGACAAGGATAAAGGGAAGGCTAAGGCGAACCTGTAGCTTAGTTATGTAATAGTATAGGTATTGTAATGATAATATTTTATATTATGACAAGAACAGATGTAATGGTTATAAAGAACCTGGGAGAATGTTAATATTACTTTGAATATATATAAGACATATTCATTCTTTTGAGTTATTTCAATTGAATGATTGTGTGAATTGTAGCACCGTGTAACACCATCTGTAGGGTTGGAAGATACCCGGATTTGGGGGCGTCACAGGTTGGTATCAAAGAAAGAGTTTATAAAACTTAAGGGGGGAAATAAAACCTTAAGTCATAACCTTAAGAAAAGTCAACGAATAAAAGATGGAAGATAACCTTATAAAAATGCATTATATATGTTATGTGTTTTTATTATTCTACTAACATGTACTAATCAAACTTTTGTGTTGTTGTAGATGTCAGGAGAAAATAGAGACATACAGGTAGTCAGTGAAGGATCGGTTAATCATGTAGAGATTATATCGAACCCCATAGCAGCAGATCCCGAGATAGTGATGGTTGAGTCTGGAGACTCAGAGAGCCTAGACCTCATGTCCGTGTTTGACGGTATGTTGGAAGAAGAAGTGGAGGTAGTGTCCTTCAACCTCGTAGAAATAGCAGCAGAGATGGCTCCAGGGGAGTCAATGATGTCGTTATTCATGTCAGTGCTAGATAGGAACATCCACTACTGTCAGGATGTTAAGGAGTTGTAAGCAGAGCTCCAAGATGTTATAGAGGACAAGACGGACGTAGAGTCCATATGGGAATAGGAGCATGATGAAAGGGTCTTGGCTAAGGACAAGGTCCATGAGCTGAAACAGGAGGTCTTTGAGCTCAGGGGGGAGCTAAAGACCAAGAAGCAGAAGATAGAAAGAATGTCCTATATCCATAGGAGTTCTCATGAGGATTTCCAGCTGCAGGTAGTTGGTTATCCCGTCGAGGCAGGGTAGACGCGGCATACTATCAGCCGTGATATTATCGCCGGTCTTTCCAAAGCAGATTTTTAAAATATCTTAAGGCAAATGTGATCTAGTAGTGGCTGGAGTAGTTAGATATGTACATATTTTTGTATCTAGTAGTGATATAAAACCCTCTTTTGTATAATCGAGGGTAGTCTTTTGTAAATCCCAATTGTTGGAAAGTAGTTGCGGGAAAGTATTTTAATCAGCTTAGGTTGTGTAATGTAACCGATGTAGTGTTATACTACAATAAATCTATATAAGTTTCTTTTTCGAAACATGTTGAGTAAAGAATGTTTAAGTTATTGTTTAAAAAAATTGAATAATAATTAACTAACAGGAATTGAATAATAACGAAATGTGTTGTTTATTGTAACAGCAAAATGTCGCCAAGAAGAGTACCACGTAATCAGGTTGCGAACACAAACCAACCAAAGGGATGTCCGGTTAACCCCATGCAAGAGTTCGTAAATCTATTAAATGCAGCATTTAATAGAACTGGGGCTAGCATCCCTATAAATCCTGGTGTAGTACGAGCTACTACGTTTAAGAACTTTAAGAGTGTGGGTCCGCCGGAGTTCAAAGGAACTACGGACCCTATCGAAGTCCAAACGTGGGTGAAGGAAATTGAGAAGGCATTTGTGATAGCAAATGTCGACGAGGCCCAGAAGGTTGCCTTTGCAACCTACATGATGAAGGGAGAGGCCAACTTTTGGTGGGAGGCCAATCAGGCTAGGGCCGGAATAGATGTGATAACGTGGGTGAGGTTCAAGGAAATATTCTACGAGAACTATTTTCCCACGAGCATGCAGGGAAGGATGGAGATGCGGTTTCTAGAGTTAAAGCAAGGGGACATGACGGTTCCCCAATACGCCGCCAAGTTTAATGAACTGGCAAGGTTCGCTACACACCAAGTAGATACCGAGGTGAGGAAAGCTCGACGGTTCTAGCAGGTCTTGAAACCTTGGCTCTATAACCGCATTTCTGTGTTCCAAAGTACTTCCTTTGGAGTCATTTTAGAGAAGGAAATAATTGCTGAAGGTGGTAGCGAGGCGTTAAGCCAATACCACAAGGATAAGAAAAACAAAGGGAAAATGGATGGGGTAATAAAGGTTGAAGGTGCCAGCGGGAGTGACGAGGGTTATAAGAGGAAGGTAGTTAGCTCTGGGAATACCGGAGTGAAACAAGGAGACCTGAAGAGCATGATGGAGGCCAGCAAGACCTGCGGGAAGACTCATTTAGGAGTTTATCTCAAGGGTAAGGTCGTGTGTTATAAATGTGGACAGGAGGGGCACATTGCGCCAAACTATCCAAGTCCAAAGAAGAACCATGAATGCTTTGTATGTGGGTTAACTGACCACATGGCAAAGAACTACCCGAAGAAGGGGACGAATGGGAATAAGGGCACCAATAGTGGTAAGTTAACTATTGGGGGTCCAACGCAGCCGGGTAGGGCGATGGCCTGTACCTTTAACATGACCATCTAAGACGCGATGGCCTCGGGGGACGTAGTTGCAGGTATTATTCTGATCAACGACCTAAATGCATATGTGTTGTTTGACTCGGGTGCTACTTGTTCGTTTATCGCATGTGATTTTGCTAGACGATTAGGATTACTTCCCGAAAAGTTGCATATACCTTTAAATATTAAGGTAGCAAATGAAAAGATAATTCATGTTGAAGATATTCATAGGAGTTGTTGCGTAGACATTCGAGGTTGTAAATTATCGGTAAATCTTATACCGATAAAGTTAGGAGAATTCGACGTAATTCTCGGAATGGATTGGTTGGTTAATCATGGGGCAATTATAGATTGTCAAAAGAAATGCGTAAATATTAAAACCTTAAGACAACCTCATGTAATATTTTACGAGAATAAATCATCAGGACGTTCGTGTTGTCTTATTATGACACAAACTAGGAAATTATTGAGGAAGGGGTGTGTAGGCTATTTGTGTCATGTGGTTGATACCCAGAGAGGGGAGCGACCATGGAACAAATACCTATAGTGAGTGAATTCATGGATGTATTTCCAAGTGAATTGTCGGGTCTTCCATCGGATAGGGAGACCGAGTTCGTAATAGACATTGTGCCAGGAGTGGTACCAGTTTCCAGGGCACCGTATCGTATGGCGCCAGTGGAGATGAAGGAGTTGATGGTGCAGTTGCAAGAACTGTTGGCACCAATTTCCAGGGCACCGCCAAGTTGTGTTTCGCCGTGGGGAGCACCGGTATTGTTTGTCAAGAAGAAGGACAAATCGTTAAGACTATGTATCGACTACCGAGAGTTGAACAAAGTGATGATAGAGAATAAGTATCCATTGCCAAGGATCTATGATCTTTTTGATCAGTTGAAAGGGGTAAAGTATTTTTCCAAAATAGATTTGCGGACAGGGTATCATCAACTAAAGGTTAGGAATGAAGACGTGCCGAAGACAGTATCCAGGACTCGTTATGGACATTACGAGTTTCTGATGATGTCATTTGGGTTGACTAATGCACCAGCTGCATTTATGGATATGATGAACAGAGTGTTCAAACAATTTTTGGACAAGTTTGTCGTGGTGTTTATCGATGATATTCTAGTCTATTCTAAGATGCCAGAAGATCATGTTGAACACCTAAGGATAGTGTTGGAGACACTAAGGAAGGAGAAGTTATATGTGAAGTTCACTAAGTGTGAATTTTGGTTAGAGAGGGTACAATTTTTAGGTCATGTCATTGACCACGAGGGTATTTCTGTAGATCCAATGAAGGTGGAAGCCGTGATGAATTGGGAACAACCGAAGACACCGACGGAGGTGCGGAGTTTCCTAGGGTTAGCCGGTTACTATCAGAGATTCATTCAAGACTTTTCAAAGATAGCTACTCCATTGACTAACTTGACAAGGAAGACGGTGAAGTACGTATGGACTGAGAAATGCGAAGACAATTTTCAAGAACTAAAGAAGAGGTTGAGTGAAGCGCCTGTTTTGTCATTACCTGGTGACACAGGAAATTTCATAGTTTAAAACGATGCTTTGCATAGAGGACTTGGTTGCGTGCTCATGTAGCATGTCAAGGTCATTGCGTATGCATCTAGGTAGTTGAGGGATTATGAGAAATTTTACCCTATTCATGATCTGGAACTGGTCGCGGTAGTGTTTGCCTTAAAGATATGGCGACATTATCTTTACGGGGAAAAGTGTGAGATATACACGGACCACAAGAGTCTAAAATATATCTTCACACAGAAGGAGTTGAATATGAGACAGAGGAGATGGCTAGAGTTGATAAAGGATTACGACTGTGAAATCTCAGTATCACCCCGAAAAGCGATGTAGTTTTAGACGCCTTAAGTAGAAAGGGTCGGGAGAAGTTGTCTATGTTAACAGCTCAAACTGAGTTAACAACAGAGATGGCTAGGATGGAGATAGAGGTGAAGTTGCCAAGTGAGGTGGATCAGATACTGTTTGTGATGGAGATTCAATCTACCATCGTAGAGAGAGTTAAGGAGGTGTAGCTCAAAACTGATGAGTGTGACCAGATGAAGAAGAGGTTGACCAATGAAAAATATATTAAGTTTAGTCTTGATGATGAGGGATTATTAAGATTTGAAGGAAGAATTTAGATTCCGAATGAGACGGAATTAAAGGAGCAAGTTTTACAAGAGGCTCACAGTTCGAGGTACTCGATTCATCCTGGTAGCACTAAGATGTTTCAAGACCTCTGACAGAGTTTTTGGTGCCGAACATGAAAAGAGAAATAGCAGAGTATATAAGTAGGTGCTTGACTTGTCAGAAGGTTAAGGCCTAACATCAACGACCAAGTGGCTTACTACAGTCATTAGAGATTCCGGAGTGGAAGTGGGAGCATATCATGATGGACTTTGTGGTGGGACTTCCGACTACTCGAAAAGGGTATGATGCAATTTGGGTGATAGTGGACCGGTTGACGAAGTCGGCTCACTTTTTCCTAATTCGGATTAAGTATTACTTGGATCAGTTAGCTAAACTTTATGTTAAAGAAATTCTTTCCAGACATGGAGTACCAGTTTCGATTGTGTCAGATCGTGACCCACGATTCACATCGAACTTTTGGAGAAGTCTTCAAGAGCAGTTGGGGACACAGTTGAAGTTGAGTACGGCATATCATCCACAAACCGATGGACAGAGCGAGAGGACAATTCATACGTTAGAAGATATTTTAAGATCTTGCGTCATGGATTTTAAGGGTAGTTGGGATGATCATCTACCATTAGTAGAGTTTGCGTATAACAACAGTTATCATGCAAGCATAGGTATGCTGCCCTACAAAGCTTTATACGGAAGAAAGTGATGAACACCATTGTATTGGGATGAAGTGGGAGAACGCAGAATGCTAGGACCAAAATTGGTGCAGCAAACAGCGGATATAGTGAAGCTAATACGAATGCGATTGGTAGCAGCTCAGGACAGACAAAAGAAGTTTACAGATTTGCACCAAGTGAATAGGGAGTTCGAGGTAGGCTCGTATGTATTTCTAAAGGTATCTCCCTGGAAAGGAAAGATACTCTTTGGAAAGAAGGGAAAGTTAAGTCCCATGTTTATAGGACCTTTTGAGATATTAGAAAAAGTGGGAGGGGTAGCATACGTGGTAGCATTACCTCCAGACTTAGAACGAATAAATAACGTATTTCACGTATCAGTATTGCGACCCTATAAGCCTGATTACAAGCACGTAATAGAGTATGAACCGATTTACATCGAGAAGGACTTAACCTATGAGGAGATGCCGATTCAAATTATCGATCAAAAAGAGCAAGTTCTACGGAACAAAGTTATATCATCTGTAAAGGTGTTATGGAAGAACCACGATGTCGAAGAAGCAACGTGGGAATTGGAAGACAAGATGAAAAAGGATTACCCTCAATTGTTTGAGTAATTTTTTTTATAGCGAGATTCTGGGGACAGAATCCTTATAAGGGGGAGAGAGTGTAACGCCCTGGAAAATCGAGCCAATTGTAAACACGTTTATAATGAATAAAATAATACTATTTATTATTATGTGTTAGTAAGATGAACATCATTCTATAACCTAGAAACATCGGAACATTGTAGTATTTGAACCACATGAATGAATTAAAGTGTTTGAATTTCCAAGACGAAAATAAAAGTTTTCCGAGAAAGTTTCCAAAAAACACTATTCACCATTTTTACTTTCTGGAAATTATTTTTGAACTTCCGAGAAATACGTAACTTTATAATATCAAGGTGAGATAGATTATGTAATAATAATCTAAGTATGGAAAATGCAATATTTCGCATGCGGACTTAAATTGAGAATGTAAGTATTAAAAATATAATGAAAGGAATTAATGTAATCTAGTATGAATTAAAAATCCAACTAGATTAAAAGTGTAAGCCTATGTGCGATTTATATTAAGCCAAAGAGGTTAATGCTATGAAGCCCAAAGCAAATAAATGCAAGCCCAAAAGATAAATTGATTAGATTAAGAACTAAGCCCAAATGATGATCCACTAGTTGAATAGGATCCATGGGGCAACCCATGGGTGTAGTAGTGGGCAAGAACTTTGAGTGATGGCCAAGATTACTTAATGAGCAAGATATCAATAGTAAGGAGGTTAGTTAAAGAGGTGGGATGCCTAATGACCTTAATACCCTAACCTTAACTCCTCTATAAATAGCAAGCCCTTTTATTCATTTGTTGCTTGTTATTTTCATACAACATTAATCAACTTATTGGTTAGATAGAATAAACACTTTGAAGATTAACCTTCCATTGTTAGATTTCCAAAGAAAGAAAAGTAGTCTTCAAAGGTAATTGATCTTGTCTCTTCTATCGCTATCATAGTAGGGTGATAAGAGAAGTGTAATCTAAATGAACTTAGATGCTAAGAACATAAGAGAAGTGGATAAGCAATGGACTTAAGCCGAATAAAGTTATGAATAAGTAAATTGAACCTAAATAAGTTATTAACTTATGATGAACTTGTCATATGATTGTCATATGAATTAGTATGTTGGATAAGATGTGAGAACATTGAGTAAATGACTTAAATCAATAATAAGTCATAATGAAATGAAAATCATGTAGTGAAGAAATTGTTAAGTTATGAGCTTATGAAGAATAAGCCATAACCTAATTTTAATATAAGTTGTTGCATCATATAAGTTGAGGTGTCCAGATAATGAAATGAATGTATTTGGAATGATGAACAAATCATTAGTAATGAAGTTTTGCCGGAATTCACATGATTGGACGATAATCGTCGAATTCGTGAAATTCTCGGAATGGAAGTCGTATTTTGTATTTGAACTCAGAAACATTGGTTTTCGATGGAGACAAGTCGTATTTGGCCTTATAGAGTTACGGACTCAAAAATGGCCAGATTCCGACTTAGAACGAAGAAACGAGCGTTGAACGTTAGCGAACGTTTATCGTTTCGTTAAAAATGGACTAATAGGTGTAATTTTAGCAAACGAAGTCGAATAGATAAAATTCTTACATGAACACGTAGAGTATGTAATTTGAGAACCGTATGCTCTTGAACGAGCCAATTCAGACTTATAACGAAGGAGTTACGAGTCCGGGAATCTCACAATTTGAAAAATCTGTCAAACATTTCCGTGGCTCAGAGTCCGCGCCGCGGCGCGACTCCAAGCCAATTAGTCGGTGCCACAGCGCCAAAGTGAGCCTCAGCCCCTGCAAACTTGTGCCACAACGCGACAAGTAACAAAGGGACTCAAACGCAAATACTAGTCCGATTTACAGGCAATAATAGGTGACGCTACATGTTGTACCAAAAGAGTAATAATAGTCGTGCATGATATTAGCCTCATGACCTAGATAATGAAAAAGGTTTACATGTTGAGTATGAAGAGTAATTGATGAGCAATTAAATAAGGATCTTAATGAAACATTGTTAAGACATAATTAAGCCTTAAGTATGAACACTTAGGGTTATGTTAAGTCAATTACATATGAACGTAAGAATGACGAAACGGAATGCCGTAACCAATAATAACAAATCTAATACGTAATTAGATTGAGAAGAAGGGTAAGATTCTTTAGGAACCATGTATGTTTATTCATGACCTAATGTGTTATGTGATGTTATCATTTACTATAGAGACCTTAAAGACTTAAAGTGCACGTGTTATATCTGTAAGCAGATGCTAAAGGCAAGTATTCTAACCCTTGTTCTAGTTCATTCTGGACAAGTCTTTGTGATTCATGTATTCTTCGCATGAGTTAATGTATGATGAAGTCAACGCCAATTCCTTCGGCTAGACTTACGATATGTTGGATTCTTTTAATCTTTCAAGTATGTATAATGATTTACCAAACTAATATTGTTGTGGTTTTCAAAAGGAGACTGAATATGCTAAATTGTTTTGTCGTCAAAAAAATACAGGCACGTGAGGTTGCCACAACTTAAACGTATACACGTTTAATGAATGTAGTGTTGATCAACATAGAGTACTATAGGCTGATCACCTAGACGTGCTCGTAAGCTATGCCGGAATTACAGACTTAGTGTCCGGACGTCCTTTTCAAAGTACTTATGAAATACTCACAGTCTTGAACCGGGATTGATGTTTTACTGAATATTGTTGTTGTAAAACGTTTTGAATTAAAAGAAGTGCTATTTTGAATCATCGAAAGTACTTCGTAACTATTGCTCAGTTATTAAAGATATACGATTCCTATGTTTCAAACATGCTAGTTTTATTAGAATTGTTGTACTTGCTGAGCTAGTTAGGCTCACTCTTGCTTGAACCATATGAATGCAACTAAGATCAAACGGACCGGTGGATCTGGCAAGGATAAAGGGAAGGCTAAGGCAAACCCGTAGCTTACCTATGTAATAGTATATGTATTGTAATGATAATATTTTATATTATGACAAGAACAGATGTAATGGTTATAAAGAACCTGGGAGAATGTTAATATTACTTTGAATATATATAAGACATATTCATTCTTTTGCTTAATAAATTTTGTGGAGATCTGTGATACATTTAAATGTTACGGAGTGTCTGACGATGCCATTAGACTCCGGTTGTTTCCATTCACCTTAAGGGACAAAGCCAAGAGCTGGCTACATTCATTACCGTCAGGCTCCATCACCACATGGGCTCACTTGGCACAAAATTTCGTGGCGAAGTTTTTCCGCCTGCCAAAATAGCTAGGCTCAGGCATGATTTCACTTCTTTTGTCTAGTTCGAATCAGAATCCTTGTACGACTCGTGGGAGCAATTCAAGGATCTTCTGAGGAATAGCCCTCACCATGGATTTCCAGAATGGCTTCTTATCCAGACCTTTTATAATGGGCTATCTGGATCAACTCGTTCGAGTATTGATGCCGCGTCTGGAAGGGCCTTCATGGCTAAACATCACACAGCAAGGTATGAACTAGTGGAAACAATGTCGGCCAATAATTATCAATGGTCGAATGATAGGCAAGCCCCTAGAAGAGCATCGGGGGTATATGAGGTCGACTTCGTTCACATCATTAGCGGCTCGTCATGCGGTAGCTTAATGAAACAAATAGACACCATGGGACCATCATGATGATGCGGAATGTGCAGTGTAAGTAGTCGATGTGAGTTATGTCAAGGAGCCACCCTCTTCGATCGATGTGCAATAAGCCACGAGTCGGGCCTTCAATTTGTTTCAACTACTTTGCAACAAAATGCTAATCTTCCTACTCATTACCACACCAAGCCGAGAAATTATAATAACCCGATATTTTCTATATAATTAAATAAGAAATTATGCGTATAATTTGTTTTAAAAAAAATAAATATGGGAATATATGCAAAAGATAATGTGTATATATATATGATTTATAAAATTTATTTATTACATTAATAATTACAAGTAATTTTATTTTAGAACTATCGATCGTTATAAAGTATGTTCTGATAATACTTTATTTTATAAGTAGAAATGTTTTTATGAATTATTTTTCTTTGAAAATATGAGTATATATTATGTCAGGAATAAGCATGTGAATGTTATTCCTATTTACATATGATTTGATTATGATATATATGAATAAATATGCAAGTATGCTTGCATTAAGAAAAGCTGTAAAGTCCTTTGATAGATAATAGAAACATGTGTACAAGGACTTAGAATGAATTGATCAACTATGTTAGGTTGATCCTACATAAGCAAAACAGCTTTGTAAAGTCCTTAAAAGAAATGATGTACAAGGACTATAAACATATAAAGATCAAGCATGTTAGGTTGATCTTATGATATAATAGATAGGCTTGTCTGATCGTCGAGCACTGCACCAGAAATCGTAGTCTGCCAGGAGAGTCAAGGAAAACTCGAGAGCTATCGAGGCTGAATCGTAGTCTGTAAGATAGTAGATCTCGGAGTTCGTAGACTGCCAGGAGAGAGACGAGGAAGGATCGTAGTGTGTCGAGGAGAACTTTCTCAAGGTCGTAGTCTGCTGAGGAAGTCATGTTCAGAATCGTAGAGACAGCCTGCCTACGAGCCGACCAAGTATCTGTCAAAGCCAAATCAAGAATCGTAGACTACACTCAGAGTCGTAGAGTCTACTGATCATACTAGGGGCAGAGATCGTAGTCGAGCAAGATCAGATGAAGACAACAAACACAAGGAAGAAATCGTAGAGTTTCAAGATCTGATCTCGGAGTCGTAGTGTCTACACAGCCAAAGCTGAATCGTAGAGTGCAGAACTAAGATCTCAACAGATGTGCTCACAATGCCATGGTAGAATCGTAGAGAAAATACGATTCTCAATAAATGAGCACTCCTAGAATATCCAAAAGAATGAAGCCTCTGGTTGGCACTACAAAGATACATCCCATCTGAAGGAAACTAGAGAGCACTCAACGAATGGCATGCAATCTAACAGAAGATCTAAGCACCAACCCAATCAGCATCCAGATTGAGTTGTGAAGCCATTCAGGATGAAGTATTCCACAAGGAGATCAGAAGAAGACTTCAGTAACTGACTAAGGAAAGTCAGCAAGTGCAGTAGCTGTCAAGCAGACAGAAGACAACGATCTTGGAAGCTACCAGGATTGTAGTATTTGTTAAACAAAGAAATAACTGATTGAGTGCATACAGAGATACTGGATAGCTTCTGAAGAACAAGGCTAAAGTGATTAAGCATTGGGTCTGTCCATTTATGATTAGTGAATGGGAGATCACAATGGAAAAAGCGAGCTGGACACGCCACAAATCTGAAATATCTTGTTATTCAGAAAGGGCCATAACAAAGAAGTCAAGTCATCAGTCTCTAAGAGCTGTTGAGGTAAACAGAAGTGTTGAAGCACTGCACAAGAGAAAGAAGAGGTGTTCTACATTGAAGATTCAATCAACACTCTTCAAGAACGTAGGGTTGTCTCTACCAGTCAACAAGACACTATGATCAGGTCCATGAAGACATACATCAGAATCGTAGAGTTCGAACAGCTGAAGATTGAAGCACTAGCAACAGTTCAATCTGAAGGTTGATATTTGTACAAGAGCTTATTGAGAGCATCGATGCAAAAGGACAACCTCTGATCAAGAAATTAGAAGGGTTAAATAAAGTCTTTGACCTACCCAAGGCATAAAAGTAATATATCTGACTGGGTAGGTGAAACAGTAGACTGTAGTGTCAGAAAGTCAAAAAAAGTTGTCATGTCACATCTGCAGTCTGCACCAAGCAACTCGAGATCT
This sequence comes from Panax ginseng, assembly GCA_020205605.1. Classification (NCBI taxonomy): domain Eukaryota; kingdom Viridiplantae; phylum Streptophyta; class Magnoliopsida; order Apiales; family Araliaceae; genus Panax; species Panax ginseng. Next base: position 35,394,078 of record CM035147.1, read on the forward strand.
GTGAAGCATTTCTAAGAGCTTTCAACCGCTACTTTCCAACGGAAAGATTGGGAAGGAGTATAAATCTACTAGAGCTTCAAAGATCAAAGGTTGCTAGAGTTGCTGAGTTTTGGAGAACTGGTGGACTGATCTAACCAACGTAAATACTGAGTGACCAACGAAGGTCTGAAGGCTCACTCTACGATCCACCAAGAATACTTAGAGACATAAAAAGAAAGAAGTAGAAGTGAGAATTTTACAATGTAAAAGTGAGAGTTCTATTATGAGAAGAGTGTTCTGAACTGCCGAGAGAAAGAAGAGCATAAAGGTCATCTTGATGTCAATCATGGGAAGACTCTAAGTACCAGAGAGAAGAGCCTATAGTCATCTTAGCAAGTCTATCTTGAGAAGGCATCAAGTATCAAGAAGGAAGATCACCAACGTCATCATGGTGGCAAGCATGAGAAAGTTTCTACGTACCTAGCAGAAGAGCTTATAGTCATCTTAGAAACCCATCATGTGCAGCCATAAAGTATCAAGAGGAATGATCTTCAAGGCAGTTCATCAAGGGATCATCAGAAGAGGTTTAGTAACTGAAGAAGTTGAGCATCATGCAACACTCAACTATACTTCAAAGATGATCATGCCAAGCTGGTAAGTACAGAAGATGTTCAAAGTATGAAGACATCTTAGTAGCTCGGCACCAACTCCAACAAACAAATAACTCAACAACAAGAAGCCAGGGCCTGAGGGGTCCTTATCCGAAGGGACTAAATGAAGTTCCAAGCCTGCTGGGCTTGAAGAGTTCCTACGGAACTAGAGATGTTCCAAGGCTACTGGCCTTGAAGATTTCTTAGTGAACTGGAGTCCTAAGGTTGCTGGCCTTGAAGGAATCTTAGTGATTCAGGGTGGTGCCCTTCCTTAGTGAAAATACTGCTAGTTGAAAGTAGAAGAGTAGATTAGGAGCTTGAGTCTCTGAACCACTTAAAATACCTTGTGTCATTTACCTTATGTCATTTACATTATGTATATTAACTGCTATAACTGCTATGTATGTTTTAACTACTTACAACCGAACTAACTCTAAGAATAATGTATGTATGATTATGAATATATCAATGAAGGGGTTCTTTTACTTATTCTGTTGTGCTTGAAACGATTGTTATGTTTGTCATATGTTAAATCATTAGCTATGCAAAATAAACCGGAAAAGTATTTAAAACGAAAAAGGATATATTCAACCACCCTTCTAGATCTATATTTTGCCTACTGGGAACTAACATATTATTTAAATAATATATGTAATGATTATTAGAATTATTATAATAACTATTTTATTAGATGAATTTATTTCAAATTAATTAAGAAAATTATTTTAACTTAATAATGGGGTATATGAATGTTATGTCGGGTATGTAATCCAAACCCTAATTCTGAGTTTTGGCTAAGGAATGAAAATAATAATATTATATTATTTATATTTCAGTGGTATAAATATGTATGTTATGTTGTAAGGACTTTGATATGGACTTGAAATCATGCATTGATCAGATCCAGATTACAAGATATTCTTGCTCAACCTTAGTGTCTGACAAGAGTTTGCTAGCTCTATATCTGTTAGGATTTATGTGTTCTGATGATGTTATTATATCTATGTTATAGCCTTCTATGTGTACTTTAGATTCGTGCCTTTAAATCACTCAAATAATCAATTGATCGAATATAGTGGATGGTCATAGTAGGTCGCCCGGTCACGATTTCAATTTTCTGGAATTTCCAGAAACGTATGAGCAAGTTTTCTGACCATGTTTGACCATACTGAATCTAATGATGTTGATGTTGTTGGACTGATCTGTTGATATATATATATATATATATATATATATATATATATATATATATGTTCTATGACATTAGTACTAAATGTATGAACCATGAGATCGACCATTTAATGATCAAAACATAAAAGAAATCAAGTAAGAAATTGGGCACTCGAAATTGCCTGGGTTTCTGGGTTACCCAGGAACTTTCTAACAGAAACTTTGGAGACTCACATCTTTTTGATTAATTATGTTTAGACTTAACCATTGATTGATGTAAGACCCCAACTTTTATAAATAAAGATGAATTTTCTATAAATATCATTTTTGAATATTATGGAATGAATTTGATATAATGTTATAGTTGTGGGTAATATTTATAAATTTTGTAAAGTACGCAAGTTGTTATATAATATTCGATTGGTCTGGGAATATTCATTTTAACGAGGAATATTCGTATAACCAAGACAATCATTGGTGGACCCTACAAATGTAATTATTGCTTTGATTGAGAAAATGACAAAAATACTTTATGAAAATAACTATGGAAGTTTTACAGTTAATCGTTGAAACACACGGTGTTAAAAGTATGCGAATACTGCGTGGTTGCATATTAGAAAACGATATTGATTATTGATGCTTACGTGATAAGTCACTCAGTTTTGTTCAATTATTGCTATAGTAATTGTTGTCAATTTTTATTATTATATGGACCCCACATTTACCAATTTTTCAAAATAGTCGGTAGAAAATTAATTTATATAATAAAATGTGGGGGCCCACGTTTGAAATTAAAGCAGGAAGTTGGCTGATGTTTTCACGGGAGTTGTTTTATGGTGGGTTTTGTAATAATTGTGTATATATATATATATATATATATATAATATATTTGATGATTGTTATTATTGGGAGGGTTGGGAAATCACAGGTTCTACCAGTGAATGTATAAAAAGGAGCATATGTTATACATATAAATAAATAATATATATATATATATATATATATATATATATATATATATATAATATATATTATATTTTATTTAAAAGATTTTATTTTATTAGAATATTTTATTAAATCAATTTGGACCGTCCGTTTAAAAGTAAATCAATCTAGACCGTTCATGAATTAGTTACTATGCAGACCATTCTTCTATAAATAGAAGCTCATTCCTTCATTATTTCTTATGAATTCACTGAAACTCTAGAGAGAGAAATTATAAAGAAACTATAGAAAAGAATTCTGCTACTTCCATACTCTTATATTAAGTTTCTTTTACGGTAAGGGGTATTATTTCTTTTGTATTCATGAAGAGAACTTCATTATTCCATTATTTATTATTCATTGGAATAACTTTGTATACACCTGCTACCCTATACTTGGTGAAATTCTTCATTTATTTCATTATTTATTATTCTTGGAACATCATATCTATGCGTTTACGCACGACTGAATTCCGTTGTTTATTATTCATTGGAATATCACATGGAAGCGTTTATGCGTGACTGGTTCCATTATTTATTATTCTATTGGAATATCCTGTCGGTGCGTTTACGCATGACCTGGTTCCATTATTTATTATTCTGTTGGAATAACCTGTCTGTGCGGTCTATCGTATGCCTGGTGATTTCTTTTGTTATTCCATTCTTTATTATACTCAATTGGTTAAAGTTTTGACTTCTATACTCCATGAAATTAGTGGAATATCCTTGATATTTGCGCTTCGTCTAGTATCTTTTCATGGAAATATTCTTCTGAGCATTCTTGAATTTTACTCTACAAAGCAGTATCATGTTGACAATTTGGACGTTATTAGTTCCTAGATAAATTAATTCTTGAACTTGTTTTTATTGAATTCTTATATCATTGTCATCATCCTCATGTTTATATTATTTTAAAAGTCATCTGTGGCCTGTAGTGCATAAATGGACTTGGTATGATTATGACCAGGGATTATTCGGTATAATCATGACCGTAATATTACAAATGATATGGTAAAAGTCCTCATTGGCCCATAGTGCATTGATGGACAGTTGTTGGCATGATCATAACTATTGATGAATACACGAATATCATTGGCCAGTAGTGTATGGATAATTTGTGGTTGCGATACTAATGAATATCCTTGGTCGTAGTGCAGGGAAGATATGGAGTATTTATTAAGCTGAGTCTCAGCGATAAAAAGTGATGAAAAATCTTTTAAATTATAAAAGATAGTATATTTTATTCTCTGCTTGACTCTTCTAATGGATTGCTTGTCCCGCTGTAGTTAAACTTGATGTTTGTTATATTTTATCAGTTTAACACTGTTGAAGGCTAATGATAAATTATTCTGCATTATTTTAGTCATAATATTTTTTACTGGGCTAATTGAGCTCACCCTTTCTTTCACTGTTCTCTTCAGGAAATGAGAACGTAGCTGCGACTAGTCGGGGAACGTAGTGACGGTCCAGATGGTAGCATTAGTAGTCCTCATTATTCTGTTAAATAATGTGACAATAAATGTAATGAGGACTCCATTGAGTTTGTATATTGTTTAGATGACAATATTTGTATTAAAACTCACAGCATATGTTTAGTCGTATTCTACACGACTGTTGTATAATTAAGTTTGTATTTGAATTATGTACCATGTATTTGGCGAGTCAAAATTGGTGATGTATACCTATTTTGGGGGCGTCACAATTGAAGCATGTTGTCTGTTAGGTACTCTACACAGCCCAACGTCCAAAACACATTTACCATGAACAGATTGCATGCTAAAGGGCCATCAAAAGCGTTGACTGGCCATGACCTTATTTTCTGGGCAGCCCAGAAACGTGAAGAACAGCTCTGATAGTTTGTTCTTGAGCTTAGATCTTGCATTTGGTGTATTTTTTGACCATGTTTGTTGTTAGATCGTGTAGTATTACATCAGTACTACAACATATAACCATTAACTAGACTAGAAACACATTACACACTGAATAATTGATTGTCAAATATAGCCCCTCGATAACTGCTTAAGCATGTTCTTGGTGCTCAAGAACACCTAAGCCGACACTTTCTGTTACCAAAGGCTTTCGCGACAGACTTAATGTGAGGTCCCCAAATCCGGATACTTGAAACCCGAACTCGGTACTTCACGATACCATTTCTATGAGCGGAATAATACTAATAATAATAACAATAATATAAAACTTAACTTAAGTTTACATATACATCAAAGTGATTCTCCCAAGTACGTAACCTTTAAACATTCATTACATGTCATAATATATATATATATATATATATATATATATATATATATATATATATCATAGTCTTCATAATCTAATAAAACTATTACAAAACATCATGCACTTCTTATTTGGTTAGCTTTCCTTTTCCTTTGTCTCTACCGAACTTTCTCGGTCCTTCACACATAGTGAAAAACATTTAAATTAAGCAAGGATGAGCATTTGAGTGCCCAACAAGTATTATATATATATAAATTTGAAAGAATTTAAATGTTTTCTTTATAATATCTTCTACAACTAGTCAATGAGTTGTGAAGTAATCTGTACTAATAATAATTCATAACAACCCTCTTTCAAACTTTTGAAACTACGTATTATTTGTATATGGGGTTTCGTGACATACCATGAACATTGTTTTTCATTTTAAAAAGGTTTAAACAGAAATTCATCATCAGAATCGTCATGACTTACGAAACACGGAGGGTGATCACTACATTGTACTTCAGTATTGATCAATACTACATGTACATGAATGATGTTATCGTTAAGCTCTGTCTCGCTTGGCGCATAAAATTTTCCCATTATCGGGATGTTCATATCTCATCGGGTTTTCATAACAAAGGTCTTATATAATTCAACATATATGTATATCAAAGGTGTATCAACATGCGATGAAAAACAATGATTTTTCAAGTGGGGACACTTGTATAATCATTTATAGAAATTAACGAATGAATATATTTATCCGAAAGTTATCATATACTAGCATGTTTGATAATCAATGGGCATATATAATACAAAGCTTAACAATCATACAATAATAACAATAATTACGAACTTCTCATACATCCATTGCATAAAGAAAATGCAAAGTTAGGATACTTGCCTGATGCGCTGCTTACTATTCTCAACTTAGTTTTATCTTTTATGAAATCACCTATCATTAATCAGATCATTTTACTGATTAGTATAACATAACGTACATATAACACTGCCTATTGCAGTCAGCACATTCCCTATTCACATCATCACACATGTTTAACAATCGTTGACTCATAATCAAACATCAACACCTTCCTAATCACATTGTCATACAACCTTAACAACCATTGAATCACAAATAAACACATATCCAATTAAATTATCTAAGTCCAGATCAATTTCAAACACGTCTCTCAACCGAAGCAGCTTTTTCGGGTAATTATCGAGTCTACGACTCTAAACCGTAGTTCAATATCCATTTGGATAACTTAAACATTAGTCACACTATTTTTCATGGCCTTATAATAATTTTTAAATAATTATTATCATTTATCATAATTTTTTGAAATATCAGAATCATTATTAAATGATTTAAATATTAAATAATTCTATTATCATTAATATTTAATTAGTATTAAACTATTAATGAAACCATTGTCAAAATATTAAAGTTATGTATAATAACTCAAAATATTTTTAAAGTATTTATAATACCCTTAAATGATTTTTAAAATATTTAAAATCATTATTAAATAATTACCATTAATATTTAAATATTAATGAACTATTTATCCAAATATTAAAAGTCAATAATTATAACTTAAAATATTTTTAAACCATTAATACCCTTTTTAAATTATTTTTAAATAAATAAAAAAATTTTAAACTATTTATTTAATATAATTATTAAATAAATTTAATATCATTTATAATAATTTAATAATCATTAATATTAAATTATTAAAGAAATTATCCTTTAAATATTAAAGTTATATTTTATAACTTAAAATATCTTTAAACACTTTATTTTTATTTAAAATGATTATTATAATAATAAAATCATTTTAAACTAAATTATTTAATATAATTATTAAATAACTTTATTATCATTAATCATAATTAATTAATGAAATTTACCTTTAAATATTAAAAGTTATATTTTATAACTTAAAATATTTTTAAATACCTTCTTATTATTTAAAATGATTTTTAATATAATAAAATTATTTTTAATTCATTTATTTAATTCATTTAACAAATAACTTAATTATCATTAATATTTATTTATTAATGAAAATTATCAAATAATATTAAAAGTTATTAAAATAACTTAAAATATTTTTCTTATGTCATAATATAATTTTAAATGATTTTCATGAATTAAAATCATTTTTAAATAATTTATTTAATATGATCATTAAATAAATTAATTACTTTTAATATTCCAAAATATTAAATATTTATGAAATATATTTAAAATAATTAAAATATAATTTTCTTGGATATTAAAATAATTTTTAATAATTTATTTTGTATTTTTAATAATTAAAAATCATTTTTATCAAATTTTTTTTATTAATTTTCTAATTTATAAATAAAACTATCATTAAAAAAAGCTATAGCGACACTTTACATCGCTATAGGTGTTCTTGAGGATTTCGAAAACATAAACCGAAATCTTTAGAGGGTGGTTTGACCATGTATAAATTTCGTACAAAATGTTTCTAAGCGATCTAACACATACATCTTGTAGTACTCATGTAACACTACAATTACCAACAAACATCATGGCTTAACAACAACAGATCTGGGAGATATTGGCCATCAAAGTAGTTTCGAATCTGTTCTTCACGAAGAAACGATTCGAGGTACCTACTTTGGACCCCTATAACATGATGATCGTGTAACCTTTTTGTGATCTATCACTTCCGGTGTAGAAATAATGTAGGACTACAACTATAAAGCTTCATAACATATTAACATCAAAACATGAGCAAGATCTTTCCGGTCAAACATGAACACGGTTGCTAAAAAAAATTACAGGTTCGTGTTCTTGAAAGCGCTTTGATTGATGGGTTTTGACCATGAATAACTCCCGATCTATAACAGATATTAACTTGATTCTTTTTGTACCTTAAAGAGAATATTACATAATACATATAACAACTTACAAACACCCAAAAAGACTAAATAATCACAGAGATATAAAGCCTGACATTTGCCTAAAAATAACAGATTTCAGTTTTTTTAAAAGTTGGAAAAACTTTGATTTTGAGCACTTTGATGTTATGGGTCATGAATCTAACAACCCAGAACATTAATACACTCCTTATTACACATATTTAACAAATCAATTTCAACAATTAACATCAAATCAAAGGATTTCGAAAATTAGGGTTTTTATACCATTATGCCTTGATTTTTGATTTTTGCTCTCCAAGTTGTTTGTGATTGGATTATGGTAGATGTGGGGCTTGATAAAGGGACTGATTTACTATATATTTTCGTTGGTTCTAGTGGGAGAAATTCTTGATTGAGTGTTAGACAATTTTAGTGCACAAAAATGATTTTCTCTCTCCTTAAATCTATTTATAGACAAATATAATGCATGTATGAGCTGAGATGTTGCTTGTTGCTGGCATATTTGAGTCACAAAGAGTGGTTGGAGTTGGCCAACAACTTCACCTATTTTCAAAACCTACAATTTAGCCTCTTTAATGCACAAAAGGGCAAAATGGTCATTTCCTTAAATTTCTAGAAAAGTGTCTTAGGGTTTAGGGTTTAGATATTTTAACCCTTAAAGATTTAGCAACTAGTATTTCAAAAATTTCCAAATTTAGGATTTAACAATTAGGGTTTATTACAAAAATAATAATATAAAATAACTAAATTTTAGTTTCTAAAATTAGAAAATTTAGGTTTGTTAATTAGATTAATTTTCTATTTACTTTATACAGTAACATTAGGGTTTAGATCATATAATTATCATTGACTTTGCTAATTTAGCAATTATGATTTATGCATTTGGTAATTAGGGTTACCAAATTACTATTAGGGTTTTTAATTACTAAATTAGGGTTTTAGTTTAGTAATTAGGGTTTAACAATTTAGGGTTTCTAAATTTAATAATTATAAACACAATATTTGTTAATTGATCACATTATCGATACTCACCAACAATCTCAAACTCTAATTTCAAATTAGGGTTACTAATTATAGCAATTAGGGTTTCCAGAATTTTAATTAGGGTTTACCTAATTAATACATTTAATACACGACATAAATTGTATTACACACTTATAAAATAATCTCACACTCTAATTTGGATCTTAAATTAGGGTTTAACATTATTATCAGGGTTTGAGTCAAAATACACCGTAATTGACCAACCATTATCAATACGGACATATCGTACATATTCATAGTACTGAAAATCAAAATATAAGTAATATTATATTATTATTCTTATACACCTTGACAATAATCCTAAATTAGGGGTTGGATTCCATATCTGATTATTCTTTCATATTTAACCTTAATAATTAAGGTAAAATAATTAACTTAATAATCAGTACAAAAAATTCATATAATAAAATAATTATTATATTTATTCTAAAAATCACTTCATATATTATTTAAATAATATATGATTATATATTCATGGAAAATAATTAATAAAAACATTTTATCTTAAAATTAATTATTATAAGAATATACTTTATAATAATCAAAATTCTAAAATAAATTTACTTGTAAATATTCATGTAATAAATATATTTTTATTTACCACATAAATACATATACACATAATCTTGTACAAATCCTCATCCTTAAAATAAAATAAAAAAAAATTTATCACATAAAATTTATGATTTATTTATATAGAAATATATCGGGTTGTCACACTTAATAATTTTAATTAATTTAATTTCTAAAAATCATTTAATAATAGCAAATAAATTCTAAAATTACAAAAATAATTTTAAGTTATAAAATTAACTTTTAATAATTTGACATATTTTTCATAAATATTAGTATTTATTTGATTATTATTGATATCTAATTATTTAATAAATACATTAAATAAATTAATTAAAAATATTTTTATTATATTTAAAATCATTTTAAAAGATAATAAGGTATTTAATAATATTTTAAGTTATTAAATATAACTTTTAATATTTTAAGATAAATTTCATTAATTATTTAATATTAATGATATTAGATTTATTTAGTAATTATATTAAATAAATTAGTTAAAAATAATTTTAATATTATAAAAATCATTTTAAATGAAAATAAATAGTTTAAAAATATTTTAAGTTATAAAATATAACTTTTGATATTTAAACGTAAATTTCATTAATAATTTAATATTAATGATATTAGTTTTATTTAATAATTATGTGACGCCCCCAAAATAGGTATACATCACCCATTCTGAGTCACCAAATACATTGTTCTGAATACAAATACAAACTTAATTATATAACATGAGCTTTGAGTTTTAATACAAATGTTGTCTTCTAGGCGATGATTTAAACTCAAAATATGTCCTCATTATATTTATTGTCACACTATTTCACGTAAATAGTGAGGACTACTAATGCTACCATCTGGATCATCACCCGCCCCTCCGACTAGTTCCAAATTTATATTCTCATTTCAAGAAGAACACAATGAAAGCAAAAGGGTGAGCTCAACTAGCCCAGTAAGAAATATTATGACTAAGATAATGCAGAATAATTTATCGTTAGCCTTCAACAGTGTTAAATTGATAAAATATAATAAACATCAAGTTTAACTACAGCAGAACAAGCAATCCATTAGAAGAGTCAAGTAGAACATGAAATCTACTATCTTCTATGATTTAAAAATTTATCAACAGTTTTATCGCTAAGACTCAGCTTAATAAATGATCCAAATCATCGAATCACCTCTGCACTACGACTAAGGATATTCATTAGTATCACGACCATAAATTATCCATGCACTACGAGCCAAGGATATTCGTGTTTTCACCAATGGTCATGATCTTGCCAACAACTGTCCATCAATGCACTACGGGCCAATGAGGACTTTTACCACATCTTTTGTAACATTACGGTCATGATTATACCGAATAATCCCTGGTCATAATCATACAAAGTCCATCTATGCACTACGGTCCAAAGATGACTTTCATCATAATATAAATATGAGGATGATGACAATGATATAAGAATTAAATTAAATGAAAGCAAATGATAAATTTTTAAAGATTTATAATTTAATTTATCCAGAAATCAATAACGTCTAAATTGTCAACATGATATTGCTTTGTGGAGTAAAATTAAAGAATAATATTATATCGAAAAACGAATCAATTTTATCATGAATAGTACCCCGGGTGAATAGTAACTGAGTGAATAGTACCCTGTGAATAGTACTTCAGGAATAGTAACCCTGTGAATAGTACTCTGACATAAAAAAGTTAAAACTTATCAAGAATGGTCAGAATAATATTTCCATGAAAAGATACTAGATGAAGCGCAAATATAAAAAATATTCTACTAATTTCACGGAGTATAGAAGCCAAAACTTTAACCAAATGAGTATAGAATTCGAAATCTGAAACGAAATAATATTACTTACATACTACATAGTATGGAAGAAAATATTATTTCAAGCGAATATTGAACAAAAATAATATCCCTTACCTTGAAAAGAAGAGTATTCCAACTGGTATAGCGGTGATATTCTTGAAGAAAACTTATACTATTTTCTACGCTCAAAACTTTCTAGAACTCGAAAGAAATACGCTCAATATTATAGAAGAAGAATTCTCTGATTCTGGTGTGATTTTCAATTCTAACTAAGCATCCTATTTATAGGAGAATGGAAATATACTATTCAAATGCACAATGAAGGAGGAAGTCACGGGCGTTCACCGGCTGAAAATTTAAACAATTTTGATTTTACTATGATGCACTATGCACAATAAAATATAATATATTCTATTTATAATCTATTAAAACAAAACTTTATGATATATATATTATAAATTTCCTACATCACACGGCATCACCCGTGTGATGCCTTTTCCCCTTCCCCATAATTTATCGGACATCATATATATATATATATATATATATATATATATATATATATAAAAAAACTAATACGTGAGCCCCACATGTGGCCCCCTCCTTTATTATATAAAATAATTTTCTACCGATTATTTTGAAAAATGGGTAAACGCGGGTCCATAAAATAAGTAAAATTTACATCAAATACTTCATAAAAATCCCTTCAATATTTTTAACAACCTTTATTCATATTATTATAACTCGCAATATTAACAACCAGATCGTTCCCAGGAAAGAGGGGGCTTTCCAATAATGAATTTCTCCCTATTAGCGCGCAATTAGGTGACCAAACCTCTCCTTGAGAGAACTTCTAGACAACGTCAATATTGCAAATAATAATATTAATAACTTTGTCGTATCAATTATTGATTTAATAATATATAAAATATTGATAATAATTGAATCAAATAATGTGAGATACTATGCAGTAATTACTGTAGCAATAATTGAACAAAACTGAATGACTTCTCACGTAAGCATCAATAATCAATACCGTGTGCTACTATGCAACCACGCGTATTACTGTAATTTTAACATTGGGTGTGAGATCCCGAAATTATGAAATGAAAGTATTCAATTTTCTTATAATTATTATTTTATTTAGTAAATGGTTAAATTGAGAAAGGGTTAAAGTTAAGGGTGATATGTGAAAATTTTGCAAGTATTAAAGTTGTTATAAACTATTCGTTTGGTCGGGGAATATTCTTTTTGTCGGGAATATCCGTACGATGGCACAATCATTGGTGGACCCCACAATGGAAGTATTGTCGTAGTTAGAAAATGACAGAATTATCTCTTTATAAAAATAACGACGAAAGTATTACCATTAAAACTGTTGAACTACCCTAGAGTAAAAGTACGATGTCTGCATGCGGGTCGTTGCAAGTAGCACACGATATTGTTATTGATGCTTACGTAAGAAGTCACTTAGTTATACTCAATTATTGCTATAGTAATTACTACATCATATCTCTTATATTATTGATTCAATTATTGTCACAATATCATCTGTATAATATGTTATATTATTTAATCAATAATTGAGACGACAAAGTTTTTCATATTATTATTTGCAATATTGACAATGTCTAAAAGTTCTTTAAAGGTGAGCTTTGGTCACCTAATTGTGCGCCAATAAGGAGAAATCCTTATCGGAAAGCCCCCTCTTTCCTGGGAACGACTTGATTGTTAAATATTGTGAATTATAATTTTAATGATGAATAAGTTCGTGTTGATTAAAGATGAAATTGATAGTTCCATTATGTGGGAATTATTAGTGTTAGTGGAAATCGACATTTATTTCGATAATAATTAATGTTTGGATGTTATATTGACCAACCGGGTAATTAACCAAATAAATGAGCAATTAATTGATATTAATTCACATGCTTATAACTATTTATTCACATGTGTGTACTATTGATTCACATTCTTCTACTATTAGGGAAGTTGGTGCAAGATTGATAATACTTGCATGACTAAGTTAAAAATGAAGGTATAGATGGAGGTACTATACTGTAATTCGTATTTTCACATGATTATAACTATTATTCACATGATTGAACTATTGATTCACATTATTTACTATTAGGAGAGCTGGTGCAAGTTTAATAATACTTGTAGGACTAAATTAAAAATAAAGAAAAAGAGGAAGGTATTATACTGTAATATTTTGAGCCCCAAAATGTGCAATTATTGAAACTATATTTTCCTATAAATAGAAGCTCAGTCTTCCTTCATTTCTTACCAATTCACTAAAGCTATAGAGCAATTATTATAGAGAGAAAGAAGAACAGAAGTCTGCTATTCTTTCGTATTCATGAAAAGAGTTATTTTCTTTCAATACTCGTAAGGGTTGTTATTCCATTCTTTATTATTATGTTGGAATAACCTGTCTATGCGAAGTACAACATACATGGTGAAATTATTCAGTTATTCCATTCTTTATTATTCTGTTTGAATAACCTATCTATGCGGTCTATCGCATGCCTGGCGAATTCGGTTGTTATTCCATTCTTTATTATTCTGTTGGAATATCCTGTCTGTGCGGATTACACATGACCTGGTTCCATTCTTTATTATTCTGTTGGAATATCCTGTTTGTGAAAATTACGCATGACCAGGTTCCATTCTTTATTATTCTGTTGGAATAACCTGTCTGTGCGGTTTGTCGCATGCATGGTGAATTCTTATGTTATTCCATTCTTTATTATTCTGTTGGAATAACCTGTCTACGCGGACTACCGCATGCATGGTGAATGGCCTTTCGTATTCATTCTTTATTAAATTGTGGAAATGATCTATCTATGTGGATTACCGCATGGCGGATGAAAATCCATTTGCAGTTTCGTATATTCTATTATACTCATATGAGATATCATTTCTTTTGTAATCGTCATGAAATATCATTTTATTTGGTATTTTATTTACAAGTTACTATTCACGGGTTATTATTCACCCGGTTACTATTCACTGTAGTATTATTCACTCGGGTATTCAGGGCAATTTTCATGTCGGAGTACTATTCACCCAAATTACTATTCACCCGAATATTATTCACTCAGGTATTTGGGGTACTTTTTATGTCGAGGTACTATTCACGAGGTACTATTCCCGAAATACTATTCAGAGGGTACCATTCACGGGCTGCTATTCACGGGGTAGTATTTACCCAAAAAATATATTTCTTTTTTGTCCAAATTATTTTTGGTAGATGAATATTATTCTTGAATTTTACTATACAAAGCAGTATCATGTTGACAATTTGGACATTATTGATTTCTGGATAAATTAAATTATAAATCTTTAAAATTTATCCTTGAACTTGTTTTATTGAATTATTATGTCATTGTCATCATCCTCATGCTTATATCGTGATGAAAGTCATCTTTGGCTTACGTGCAAAGATGGACTGTTGATTATTGGGTTTACAATTGTATATCTTTGGCTTACGTGCAAAGATGGACTGTTGATTATTGGTTTTACAGTTGTATATCTTTGGTTTATGTGCAAAGATGGATTGTTGGTTATGGGTTTTATAGTTGTATATCTTTGGCTTACGTGCAAAGATGGACTGTTGATTATTGAGTTTATATTTGTATATCTTTGGCTTATGTGCAAAGATGGACTATTGATTATTGGTTTTACAGT
Organism: Panax ginseng; assembly: GCA_020205605.1. Lineage (NCBI taxonomy): Eukaryota > Viridiplantae > Streptophyta > Magnoliopsida > Apiales > Araliaceae > Panax > Panax ginseng. The sequence goes on from CM035147.1 coordinate 35,409,138, forward strand.
TGTATATCTTTGGTTTACGTGTAAAGATGGACTGTTGGTTATGGGTTTTACAGTTGTATATATTTGGCTTACGTGCAAAGATGGACTGTTGATTATTGGTTTTACAGTTGTATATATTTGGCTTACGTGCAAAGATGAACTATTGATTGATGAGTATCTTTGGCTTATGTGAATAGATGAACTGTTTATTGGTATGGTTATGACCAGTGATCATTCGGTATAATCATGACCCGTAATGTTATAGATGATGTGGTAAAAGTCCTCATTGGCCCGTAGTGCATTGATGGACAGTTATTGGTATGATTATAACCAAGGATTATTCGGTATAATCATGACCATAGATGATTTCATGAATATCCTTGGCCGTAGTGCAGGGATAATTCGATGATGTGGATTATTTATTAAGCTGAGTCTCAGCGATAAAATATTGATTATACACTTTTAATTTGTAGAAGATGGTAGATATCATGCTTTACTTGACTCTTCTAAAATACAGTTGTATATCTTTGGCCGTAGTGCAAAGATGAATTTATTAGTATGATTATGGACAAGAATTGTGATTTGGTATAACCATGGTCTTTGATGTTTCAGGTAAAGACAGGTGATGAAAATTATCTTCATCACAGGTGCGAAGAGAATTTAGAACCACAATTATGATTATGAGTTATTCACACGATTGTGGGCGGGAATTGTTAACTGATGTTACAGAGATAAAACATTGTTGGTGGATTTTTAACGTGGAGAAGATAATAGACTATATGGTCTATTTGACTCTTCTAATGGATTGCTCGTTCCGCTGCAACTATGGTTGAAAAGTTTTATCATCTACCATATGTTCTAAATCTTTGATTTATTACTGATGAATCCTATTGATGATGTAAATTGTCTTTAGTCATGATATTCTTTAATGGGCTAGTTGTGCTCACCCTTTTTACTTCACAATTCCTTTCAGGTAATAAGAGTGTTGCCCGGTCGAGCGGGGATAATAGGGGAATAGAATGGTGGTCTATAACTGTTGAGATTCTCCCTAAATAGTATGGAAATAATTTTGTCGAGAACTTTAGATAAGTGTGTTGTATTGTATACGTCATTTGATATTTAATTTTGGTGAACCGAATAGGGTGAGGTGAACCCAACTTTGGAATGGTGTTTTGCAGCTATCATATAAGATGTCTAATGACATACAACCTCGTGTTATCATAAGACAGGGTTATGCACATCCACTTGCTGAGTATATCTACGAGCACTACCTATACGATCTTGGAGTTTAGTTGAAATATAATTTTCACTTGGAGATAATGGAGATAATTATATGTCAAGAGAAGACTCACCATTGGAAAGAAGATGATAGTAATCTTCTTGTTTTTCGTTGGGAACTTTTGGGTTAACCAAGGATAATTCTACGGACATATGATATCTATCATAACCTAGACACATGGCCTCTCATGTACGATGGTTTCCTTGAGTATTTTCCAAATATTTTAATTTCTAAAATAATTATTGATTGTACCTTTATGTAAGGTACCATTGTAAGGTCTTGTGGTCAAGGCACCACGAGAGTTATATATATTTGTATTAAAACTCACAGCTTATCTGTTATCGTACTATGCACGACAGTTCAACAGTTGTATAAATGAAGTTTATATTTGTTTTTTATAGTGTGATATCTGGCGACTCAGAATGGGTCGTGTGGGCCTATTTTGGGGGAATCACAAATGGTATCAGAGCTTAGGGATATGGTCGTTGGCGAAGATATAAGTCTAGAACTAGGAGGGGAGAGACGAGTAATATACTTCACTAGTGTGTGACTTACCTAAGCTGAAATGTTTACTTGATAAGTTGACAATTTGTGATATGTCAATTGACCTTTGTTTTGAAGATATATTCTAGATTGATATCTGAAATACAAGAGATGAGCAATGAAAATAAATCATGATACAGAGGATATAACCGGGAAGGTACAATCCGAAAAGAAAACAAGGTATTCTCATCTCTTCGAATACCAGGTACGTATATAAATTTTGAGGGCGAAATTTCATAAGGATGGGAGATTGTGAGATCCCGGAATTATGAAAAGAAAGTATTCAATTTTCTTATAATTATTATTTTATTTAGTAAATGGTTAAATTGAGAAAGGGTTAAAGTTAAGGGTGATATGTGAAAATTTTGCAAAGTATGCAAGTTGTTATAAAATATTCGTTTGGTCGGGGAATATTCTTTTTGTCGAGAATATTCGTACGATGGCACAATCATTGGCGGACCCCACAATGGTAGTATTGTTGTAATTAGAAAACGAAAGAATTATCTTTTTATAAAAATAACGGCGAAAGTGTTACCGTTAAAACTGTTGAACTACCCATTAGTAAAAAATACAATAATCTGGCGTGGTTGCATAGTAGCACACGGTATTGATTATTGATGCTTATGTAAGAAGTCACTCAGTTATACTCAATTATTGCTATAGTAATTATTGCATCATATCTCTCATATTATTGATTCAATTATTGTCACAGTATCATCTGTATAATACGTTATATTATTTAATCAATAATTGAGACGACAAAGTTATTCATATTATTATTTGCAATATTGACAATGTCTAGAAGTTCTGTCAATGAGAGGTTTGGTCACCTAATTGCGCGCCAATAAGGAGAAATCTTTATCGGAAAGCCCCCTTTTTCTTGAGAATGACCTGGTTGTTAAATATTGTGAATTATAATATTAATGATGAATATGTTCGTGTTGATTATAGATGAAATTGATAGTTCCATTGTGTGGGAATTATTAGTGTTTGTAGAAATCGACATTTATTTCGATAATAATTAATGTCTGGAGGTTATATTGACCAATCGGGTAATTAACTGGATAAATGAGCAATTAATTGCTATTAATTCACATGTTTATAACTATTTGTTCAAATGTGTGTAATATTGATTCACATTCTTGTACTATTAGGGGAGTTGGTGTAAGATTGATAATACTTACATGACTAAGTTAAAAATGGAGGTATAGATGGATGTACTATACTGTAATTCGTATTTTCACATGATTATAACGATTGATTCACATGATTGAACTATTGATTCACATTATTTACTATTAGGGTAGGTGGTGCAAGTTTGAGAATACTTGTAGGACTAAATTAAAAATAAAGAAAAAGAGGAAGGTATTATACTGTAATATTTTGAGCCCCAAAATGTGCAATTATTGAAACTATATTTTCCTATAAATAGAAGCTCATTCTTCCTTCATTTCTCACCAATTCACTAAAGTTATATAGCAATTATTATAGAGAGAAATTATAGAGAGAAAGAAGAACATAAGTCTGCTACCTCACTAATCCAGTATCCAGTTTCTTCTGAAGTAAGGGGTATTATTCTTTCGTATTCATGAAGAGAGTTATTTTATTTCAATACTCGTAAGGGTTGTTATTCCATTCTTTATTATAATGTTGGAATAACATGTCTATGCGAAGTACCGTATACATGGTGAAATTCTTTTGTTATTCAATTCTTTATTATTCTGTTGGAATAACCTATCTATGCGGTCTATCGCATGCCTGGTGAATTCTGTTGTTATTCCATTATTCATTATTATGTTGGAATATCCTGTCTGTGCGGATTACGCATGACTTGGTTCCATTCTTTATTATTCTGTTGGAATATCACATGCATGCGGATTACTGGCGACTCGTTCCATTCTTTATTATTACATTGGAATAATCATGCATGCGATCTATCGCATGCATGGTGAATTCTTTTGTTATTCCATTATTTATTATTACATTGGAATAACACTCGTCATGTGGACTACTGCATGGTGTGGTGTGTGCGCCCCCAAATTATGTATACATCACCCATCTTGGGTCGCCAGATATATGGTACATAATACAAATACAACTTAATTATACAACAGTCGTGTAAAATACGACTAAACATATGATGTGAGTTTTAATACAAATATTGTCATCTAGACAATTTACAAACTCAATGGGGTCCTCATTACATTTATTATCATACTATTTCACAAAATATTGAGGACTACTTATGCACCATCTAGGACCATTACTCTGTTCCCCGACTAGTCCCAGCTACGTCCTCATTTCCTGAAGAGAACAATGAAAGCAAAAGGGTGAGCTCAACTAGCCCAGTAAGAAATATTATGACTAAGATAATGCAGAATAATTTATCGTTAGCCTTCAACAGTGTTAAATTGATAAAATATAATAACTATCAAGTTTAACTGCAGCGGAACAAGCAATCTATTAGAAGAGTCAAGTAGAGAATAAAATCTACTATCTTCTAGGATTTAAAAGGTTTTTCATCACTTTTATCGCTGGGACTCAGCTTAATAAATAATCCACACCATCGAATCACCCCTGCACTACGGCCAAGGATATTCTTTAGTATCACGACCACGAATTATCCATGCACTACGGCTTAAGATAATTATGTTTTCATTAACGGTCATGATCATGCCATAAAACAATTCATCTTTGCACTACGGCCAAAGAGAATCCATAGCCATAATCATACCAAAAACTGTCCATCAATGCACTACGGGCCAATGAGGACTTTTTCCACATCATTTGTAACATTATGGTTATGATTATACCGAATAATCCCTGGTCATAATCATACCAAGTCCATCTATGCACTAAAGGCCACAGATGACTTTCAACACAATATAAGCATGAGGATGATGACAATGATATAAGAATTCAATAAAACAAGTTCAAGAATTAATTTATCTAGGAACTGATAACGTCCAAATTGTCAACATGATACTGCTTTGTAGATTAAAATTAAAAAATGCTCAGAAGAATATTTCCATGAATAGATACTGGATGAAGCGCAAATATCAAAGATATTCCACTAATTTCATGGGTATAGAAGTCAAAGTTTTAACCAACAGAGTATAATAAAGAATGGAATAACAAAAGAAATCACCATGCATACGATAGAATCCTTGCAGCAAAAAGTTATTCCAACGAAATAATAAAGGATGGAACCGAGTCCCATGTAAACGCACGAATGAGATATTTTGACGAATAATAAATAATGGAACCGAGTGCAGGCGTAAATGCACGTAATCGGATATTCCGACGAATAATAAATAATGGAACCGAGTTGATTAAACGCGCCATGTGACGAGATATTAAACGGAATAATAATGAACGGAATATTAGAAGAATGTCACCATGTATAGGGTAGCCCGCGTATACAGGTTATTCCAACAGAACAATAAATAATGGAATAACGGAAGTTTTCTTCATGAGTACAATAAATAACATCCCTTACCGTAAAAGAAACTGAATATAAGAGTAGGGAAGTAGCGAATACTTTTCTTTAGGTTCTCTTGTAATTCTCTTTCTAGAGTTTCAAAGAATTAAGTAAGAAATAATGAAGGAATGAGCTTATTTATAGGAAAATGGAATGAATAATAACTAATTCATGAACGGTCGGTGATTTACTATTAAATGGACCGGTCCATATTGGTTTACTATTAAAACTTAAAACAACTGTCCATACTGATTTACTATTAAAATTTTAAACCATCGATCCATATTGATTTACTATTATAACTCCACCAGCGGTCCATATTGACTTACTATTATATCTTCAACCAACGGTCTAAAAAATTAGCACATCTCCTCATGGAATAATATTGTACCCAAATACCCGAATGCACAATACTACAGTGAATAGTAACTAGGTTAATAGTAACTCGTGAATAGTAACTCGTGAATAATAACTCATGAATAGTAACTCGTGAATAGTCACTCGTGAATAATAACTCGTGAATAGTAACTCATGAATAGTAACTCGTGAGTAGTAACTCGTGAATAGTAACTCGTGCATAGTAACTCATGAATAGTACTCCGACACGAAAAATGTCTCGAATACTCGATTGAACAATATATCATATTATGCAGATGACACTGTAACAATAATTGAATCAATAATATGAGAGATATGATGCACGAATTCTGTAGCAATAATTGAGTATAATCGAGTGACTTCTCACGTAATCATCAATAATCAATCTGTATCTTCTTTGTGCAACCACGCCAGTATTCTTTATTTTTTAACAAGGGTGTTTCAACGATTAACGGTAAAACTTCCGCCGTTATTTTCATAAAGTATTTTTGTCATTTTCTCTGTCAGGCAATAATTACATTGTGGGATCCACCAATGATTGTACTTGATAAATGCGGATATTCTCCCACAAAAAGAATATTCCCAGACCAATCGAATATTATACAACCACTTGCTTACTTTGCAAAATTTGTAAATATTACCCACAACTATAACATTACATCAAATCAACACCACAATAAAAAAAAATTATTTCGAGAAAATTAAATCTTTATTCATAAAATCTGGGGTCTCACAATCTCCCCTCCTTATGAAATTTCGCCCTAAAAATTTTCGTACGTACATGTATGCCGAAGAGGTGAGGATACCTTGACTTCATTTAAGATTCTATTTCTTGAGGTATAACCTTTGAGTGTTGAATACGATCCTTCTTATCCAAGATTTTAACAAGTATCTCCTCATACGTTAAATCTTCTGCTATCTCGTCCAGTTCTAAATTAATAGCGTGGTTCGGGTTATCCACATATTTACGTAACATCGATACGTTAAAAATGTTATGAACACGCGACATACTACGGAAAGGATGGGATGAGGTGGGTGAAGCAACGTTGTTGGGACCAGAGTTGGTACGTATGACTACGGAAAAGATTTAAACAATCCGACAACGTATAAAAACCTCACAAGATCGACAAAAGAGTTATGCTGATCTTCATCGAAAGGACGTGGAATTCGATATAGGAGATCATGTGTTGTTGCGTGTTGCTCCATAGAAAGGAGTTATGAGATTTGGAAAGAGAGGAAAACTCAATCCTCGATTCATCGGCCCATTTTTAATCCTCGATCGAGTAGGAACTGTGGCCTATAGACTCGCTTTACCGCCAAGTATGTCTCGTGTTCATAACGTTTTTCACATATCCATGTTACGTAAATATGTGAAAGACCCGAACCACATTATTGAGTTAGAACCAGACAAAATAGCGGAATATTTGACGTATAAAGAGGTTCCTGTTCAAATTTTGAATAAGAAGGAACATATTCTACGCTCCAAGGTTATACCTCAAGTCAAAGTTTTGTGGAGAAACCACGATGTTGAGGAAATGACTTGGGAGTTAGAATCTGAAATGAAATCAAGGTATCCTTACCTCTTCGACATACCAGGTATGTACCCTAATTTCGAAGGCAAAATTTCATATGAAGGGGAGGTTGTAAGACCCCAACTTTTATAAATAAAGATGAATTTTCTATAAATATTATTTTTGAATATTATGGAGTAAATTTGATATAATGTTATAGTTGTGGGTAATATTTATAAATTTTTCAAAGTAAGCAAGTTGTTATAAAATATTCGTTTGGTCGGGGAATATTCTTTTTGTCGGTGAATATTCATACGACGACACAATCATTAATGTACCCTAGCGGAATTAATTATTGATTGATCGAGAAAACATAAAAATACTTTATGAAAATAATCTACGAGGTGTTACCGTTAAAACTGTTGAACTACCCCTAGTAAAAAAAAGTACAAAGATGTCTGCTGTGGTTGCATAGTAGCAATACTGCAGATTGATTATTGATGCTTACGTGAGATGTCACTCATCTATACTCAATTATTGCTACAGTAATTGATGCATCATATCTCTTATATTATTGATTCAATTATTGTCACATTATCATCTATATAATATGTTATATTATTAAATCAATAATTGAGACGACAAGTTATAAATGATTAATAATTGTTGAAAGATTAAATATGTGTTGATTAAAAATAAAATGATTTGTGGTAATATTTATTCAATCCTTGATGCATATAAAGAGTCTATTATGAGACGCTTGTGGTAAGTTTGGTTATTTTATGGGGGGGCCCATATGTCATCATCTAAGAGTCTCTTCGTCAATAGTAATTACCTTCGTCAATAGTAATTACCTTCGTTAATAGTAATTACCTTCGTCAATAGTAATTACCTTTACCAGACGTCAAACCACTTGCCGTTTCATATTACAGGCGTCGAACCAATTGTCGTTTCACATTACAAAGGCCAAACCACTTGGTGTTTCACATTACAAGCATCAAACCACTTTTCTTTTCACATCACCAATAAAAGCCACTTGCCTTTTCATATTTCAAGTGCTAAGCTAGAAATCTTCTATAAATAGAGGCCTAGTGCTTCATTATATTTCACGAATTCATTCAAGCTATAGAGAGAGAAAGTATAGAGAATAAGAGATAAAGAAGAAGTGTATTACATTACTACACTACTACGATATTCAATCTCCTACTAATGTAAGGGGTGTTATTAGATTTATTCATTCAGAGAAAGCTATTGTTATTCCATTGCTTATTATTACATTGAAATAACTTTTTATACGCGGTTTATCCTATACTTGGTGATATTCTTCTATTATTACATTGGAACATCCTCATGCATGTGTTTTACGGACTGGTTAAAATCTTTATTATTATTCTGTTGGAACATCCTGCTGCATGTGTTTTACACCGCACTGGTTCCGCCTCTTTATTATTATTACATTTGAACATCATATACATGTATTTTACACACACGGTTCCGCTCTTTATTATTCTGTTGGAACATCCTGTTGGTGCAAATTTTGCCTGACCTAGTTCCGTTATTATTATTTTGTTGGAATAACCTGTCTATGCGAAGTACCGCATGTATGGTGATTTCTTTTGTTATTCCATTCTTTATTATACTCAGTTGGTTAAAGTTTTGACTTCTATACTCCATGAAATTAGTAGAATATCCTTGATATTTGCGCTTCATGCAGTATCTTTTCATGGAAATATTCTTCTGATCATTCTTGAAGTTTACTCTACAAAGCAGTATCATGTTGATAATTTGGACATTATTAGTTCCTGGATAAATTAATTCTTGAACTTTTTTGATTGAATTCTTATACCATTGTCATCATCCTCAGGTTTATATTATGTTGAAAGTCATCTCGTGGCACAGTGGTGCATAGATGGACTTGGTATGATTATGACCATGATTATTCTTGTAATCATGGTAGTAATGTTATAAATGATGTGGTAAAAGTTATCATTGGCCCGTAGTGCATTGATGGACACTTGTTGGCATGATCATGACCATTAATGAATACACGAATGTCTTTGGCTGTAGTGCATGGATAATTTGTGGTCGTGATACTAACGAATATCCTTGGCCGTAGTGCAGGGGTGATTCGATGATGTGGATTATTTATTAAACTGAGTTCCAGCGATAAAAGTCATGAAAAACCTTTTAAATCATAAAAGATAGTAGATTTTATTCTCTACTTGACTCTTTTAATGGATTGCTTGTTCCGCTGCAGTTAAACTTGACGTTGTTATATTTTATCAGTTTAACACTGTTGAAGGCTAACAATAATTTATTCTGCATTATCTTAGTCATAATATTTCTTACTGGGCTAGTTGAGCTCACCCTTTCTTTCACTGTTCTCTTCAGGAAATGAGAACATAACAGGGACTAGTCGGGGAATGGAGTGACGGTCCAGAGGATAACATTAGTGGTCCTCACTATTCTGTGAAATAGTGTGTTAATAATTGTAATAAGGACTCCTTTTGAGTTTGTATAATCTCTAGTAGACAATAATTGTTTTCAAACTCACAGTTATGTTTTGTCGTATTGTACATGACAGTTGTATTAGTAAGTTGTATTTGAATTTTGTACCATGTATCTGACGACCCAATATTGGTGATGTATACCTAATTTTGGGGGCGTCACAGTTGGTATCAAAGCTTAGGGATATAATCCTTGGCTAAGATGTGAGAATAGTACTAGGAGGGGAGAGACGGGAAATTCCTTCGCTAGTATGACCTACCTAAGTTTATTTGGTATTTAATTGGTTGGTTAGAATATAGGGATAATATGTTACATGTCAATTAACATTTTGTTTTGTGGCAGTATCTGAAAATGACATCCGAGAATGTTGAGAATAGCAATGGAGCACAGGCGACCGTTGATTCACCACATATCAATAATCAGGATAATGTGCATTAGGAAGGTGACAATCCTTATGCAAACAACAACACTGAGAAAATGATGAATGATCAAATATTCAGGGGCTTTATGCAATTTATGCAACAAAGAAAGAGAGCGGCTCCTCGTCCCAAAATGCGGTGGAAACACTGGAAACTCTCGGGCGGTCATCGCTAAACAGTTCAAGGAGATGGGACCACCGGAGTTTAAGGGAGAGCCAAAACCACTTATGGCGGGAAGCATGGATAAAGTAGATCACCAAGATATTTGATGTCTTGGGATGCTCCGAGGAGCAAAGGTTCCTTTCACGCCTTTATGTTGTTGCGCGGAGAGGCGGATTCTTGGTGGGAATCGGTAAAAGCGTACTCAACTTCTTGCCAGATCAAGATGTCTTGGGAGAAGTTCCAAGAGTCATTCAATGACAAATACTTTCCGACAAGATTCGCCGTCACATGAAGGAGGTGGAGTTTATCAAGTTGAACAAAACAATATGACCGTGTCGCAATACGAGGCTAAATTTGTGGAGTTATCCGGTTTCGTCCCACTTGGTGGATAATGAAGAGAATGACACGGATGTTTTAAGAGGTTTGAAGTCGGAGATACGTCCAACATCTTATTTCTCATAAACCGTGTTTATATTCAGATGTTGTAAATAGGGCTCAGTTAGTGGAGCGCGATAACGAGTCAACGCAACTAAAAGAGAGTAGCCGACAAAATAATAATACCAGTGATAACAGTCATCAAAGCGGTGATAACAAGCGTGGAGGGAATCAACAGGCTAGAAATGGTAACCACTTCGGTGGTAATCAGGGCCAAAACAATAAGAATGGACATTTTAAGAAGAGAAGATTCAACAATGATGGAAAGATGTCAGCACCAGCACCTGTCGTTAAGGAAGGAGAACGACCACCTATCATATGTTTCAAATGCGGAGGGGAGGGGCACATATGTCCAAACTGCGCGATGTCGTCCAAAGCATGTTATAATTGTGGAAAAGAAGGTCACTTAGCCCGATTTTGTCATTCACCGAAGACAAATTTAGCTAGGATGGAGGCACCAAAGGCCGCCCCAGAAAATTCAAAATCGGTAGTGCAAGGGAGAGCGTTTGTTGTGACCTCCCAGAAAGGAAGGAACCCGAAATGAGGTCATCATGGGTAAGCTTAGCATAAACTCTAATGAAATCTATACTTTATTTGATACTGATTCTACCCATTCTTTTATTTCTCCTAATTGGGCTCATCGATTAAATTTGACTTCGGAGAAATTAGACTCTGACTTATCTGTGGAAACTCCGTTGGGAGAAACCTTCATTACATCCATTGTTTATAAGTCTTGTTTGGTTCAAATCGGTACCCTCACATTACCTGTAGATCTTATTTCATTGAAAATACTTGTATTTGACGTGATTCTAGGGATTGATTGGTTAACTACTCATCATGCAAAAATTGATTGTTTTCGTAAGGTTGTTAGCTTTCATATTCCTAATCAACCTATTATGGGAATTCAAGCGACCAAACCATTAAAATCAATCACGGTCATCTCAAGCCATAAAGCTATTCGTTTATTGAAAAACGGATGTCAAGCTTTCTTAGCTCATGTCACAGATTTAAACAAAAATACGTCAGTTTTGAACGATATTTCTATTGTTAATAAATTTCCTGACGTATTCCCCGAAGAACTTCCTGGCCTACCCCCTGAGCATGAAATTGAATTTTGTATCGACCTTGAACCTGGTACAAAACCCATTTCCAAAGCCCCATATCGAATGGCTCCTATTGAACTTTAGGAGTTAAAGACCCAACTTCAGGAATTGTTAGACATCGGCTTTATTCGTCCTATTACTTCTCCTTGGGGTGCTCCTGTTCTATTCTTGAAGAAGAAAGATGGGAGTATGCGACTTTGTATTGATTATCGGGAGTTGAATAATGTCACCATCAAAAATAGGTATCCATTGCCACGTATTGATGACATGTTTGACCAGTTGCAAGGAGCCAAATTCTTTTCAAAGATTGATCTTCGTTCCGGATATCACCAATTAAAGATTAGAACCGATGACATTCCAAAGATCGCTTTCGAACTCCTTAATGACGGCATTAAGAATTCCTAGTCATGTCCTTTGGATTGATTAATGCTCCTGCTGCCTTTATGGATATGATGAACCGAGTATTCAAGGAATATTTGGATCACTTTGTGGTCGTCTTTATTGATGACATCCTTATTTATTCCAAAAGTCGTGAAGATCATGAGCAACACTTGAGGTTGACACTCCAAAAGCTTCGTGAATACAAGCTTTATCCCAAGTTGAAGAAATGCGAATTCTGACTTGAGGAAGTAGCATTCCTTGGGCACGTAGTATCAAGTCATGGAATATCTATTGACCCAGCAAAGAGTGAAGCAATTCAAAGCTAGGAGCAACCTAAATCAATGACCGAAGTACGTAGCTTTCTCGGCTTAGTTGGTTATTATCGGAGATTCGTGGAAGGATTTTCTCGAATTGCTACTCCATTAACTCACCGACCTTAAAAGATACAAAGTTCGGTTGGAGCGAAGAATCTGAGAAGAGTTTTCAAGAACTCGGGAGGAGACTCATTTCAAAGACTGCTCGACAATACCATCCGGCTCGGAGGATTTGTCATCTCTGATGATGCTTGAGCAAAGGGTTGGGATGTGTTCTCATGCAACATGGGAAAGTCATAGCTTATGCCTCAAGACAACTCAAAGAATATTAGAGGAATTATCCTACTCATGATCTAGAGTTGGCAACTGTTGTCTTTGCACTTAAAATTTGGAGGCATTACTTGTATGGGGAGAAGGTGGAGATCTTTACGGATCATAAAAGCCTCAATTATTTTTTTTCTCAAAAGGAACTCAACATGCGACAACGACGTTAGCTTGAACTATTGAAAGATTATGATCATACCATCCAATACCATCCCGAAAAGCGAACGTGGTGGTGACGCATTGAGTAGAAGATCATATGCAAGTACGAGTGCGATATTGTCAACGCAAAGGCCCATTTTATGTGACTTGCAAAGGATGGAGATAGAGTTAAAGACTCTAGGGACCCATGTTATGATGGCGAATATACGAGTAGAACCGACTTTAATCGATAAAGTTAAAGCTGCTCAAGTTACAGACCTGGAGCTGATGCGTATGAGGAATAAAGTGCAAGAAGGTGCTATGCCGGAAGCAAGAATCGATGGAGAAGGAATACTTCGAGTCAACTCCAGACTTGGTGTTCCTAACGACCCTGATTTAAAGTATAAAATCATGATGGAGGCGCACAACACACCATTTGTAATCTATCCTGGGAGTACCAAAATGTATCATGATATTCGTCATACATTTTGGTGGAGCAATATGAAGAGAGAGATAGCGTTGTTTATCTCAAGGTGTCTAACTTGTCAACGAGTTAAAGCTGAGCATCAAGTACCAAAAAGTCCATTGCAACCACTTGAAATTCCAGAATGGAAGTGGGAGCACATTACCATCGATTTCATTACCGGTCTTCCTAAGCTTTCTCAAGGCATAGATGCGATTTGGGTCACTGTTGATAGATTGACCAAGTCTGCTCATTTCTTACCGATACGAGAAACTTATACACTTGAACGTCTTGCTCGTATGTACATAAACTAGATTGTAAGACTGCATGGTATGCCGGAACTCATAGTTTCTGATCGAGACCCAAGATTCACTTCACAATTTTGGGTTAGTTTGCAAAAAGCTATGGGCACAAACTTACAATTTAGCTCGGCATATCATCCTCAGACGGACGGACAGTCGGAGAGGACTATTCAAACTCTTGAAGATCTATTAAGACTCTATGTCCTTGATTTCAAGGGAAGTTGGGATAAGTTCTTACCATTGGTGGATTTTTCCTACAACAACAATTATCAAGCAAGTATTGGCATGGCCCCATTCGAAGCGTTGTATGGAAGAAAGTGTCATTCTCCAGTATGCTGGGATGAGGTGGGTGAAGCAATGTTGTTGGGACCGGAGTTGGTACGTATGACTACGAAAAAGATTCAAACGATCCGACAACGTATAAAAACCTCACAAGATCGACAAAAGAGTTATGCTGATCTTCATCGAAAGGACGTGGAATTCGATATAGGAGATCATGTGTTGTTGCGTGTTGCTCCATGGAAAGGAGTTACTGAGATTTGGAAAGAGAGAAAACTCAATCCTCGATACATCTACCATTTTTAATCCTCGATCGAGTAGGAACTGTGGCCTATAGACTCGCTTTACCGCCAAGTAATTTCTCTTTTTCATAAGTTTTTTCACATATCCATGTTACGTAAATATGTGAAAGACCCGAACCACATTATTGAGTTAGAACCGGATGAAATAGCAGAAGATTTGACGTATGAAGAGGTTCCTGTTCAAATTTTGGATAAGAAGGAACATATTCTACGCTCCAAGGTTATACCTTAAGTCAAAGTTTTGTGGAGAAACCACGATGTTGAGGAAATGACTTGGGAGTTAGAATCTAAAATGAACTCAAGGTATCCTTACCTCTTCGACATACCAGGTACGTACCCTAATTTCGAGGGCGAAATTTCATAAGAATGGGAGGTTGTAAGACCCCAACTTTTATAAATAAAGATGAATTTTCTATAAATATTATTTTTGAATATTATGGAGTAAATTTGATATAATGTTATAGTTGTGGGTATTATTTATAAATTTTGCAAAGTAAGCAAGTTGTTATACAATATTCGTTTGGTCGGGGAATATTCTTTTTGTCGGGGAATATTCGTACGACGAAAAAATCATTGGTGGACCCCACAACGGAATTATTGTCGGATTGAGAAAACGACAAAAATACTTTATATGAAAATAACGGCGAGAAGGTGTTACCGCTTAAAAGCTGTTGAACTACCCTAGTAAAAAATCTTTATGTCTACGCATTGGTTGTATAGTAGCACACGGTATTGATTATTGATACTTACGTGAGAAGTCACTCAAATTATACTCAATTATTGCTACAAAGAATTTCTTTGCATTATATCTCTTATATTATTGATTCAATTATTGTCATAGTATCATCTGTATAATATATTATATTATTAAATCAATAATTGAGACGACAAGTTATAAATGATTAATAATTGTTGAAAGATTAAATATGTGTTGATTAAAAATAAAATGATTTGTGGTAATATTTATTCAATCCTTGATGTATATAAAGAGTCTATTATGAGACGTATGTGGTAAGTTTGGTTATTTTATGGGGGGGGCATATGTTATCATCTAAGAGTCTTTTCGTCAATAGTAATTACCTTCGTCAATAGTAATAATTACCTTTGTCAATAGTAATTACCTTCGTCAATAGTAATTACCTTTACCAGACGTCAAACCACTGGCCGTTTCATATTACAGGCGTCGAACCAATTGTCGTTTCACATTACAGGCATCAAACCACTTTTTTTTTTCACATCACCAGTCATCAAGCCACTTGCCTTTTCATATTTCAAGTGCTAAGCTAGAAATCTTCTATAAATAGAGGCCTAGTGCTTCATTATATTTCATGAATTCATTCAAGCTATAGAGAGAGAAAGTATAGAGAGAATAAGAGAGAAAGAAGAAGTGTATTCTGTTACTACACTACTACAGTATTCAATCTCCTACTAATGTAAGGGGTGTTATTCTTTCTTATTACTCAATTAAGAAGAAGTCACTCAACATTACTCAATTATTGCTACAGTAATTGCTGCATCATATCTCTTATATTATTGATTCAATTATTGTCACAGTATCATCTATATAATATGTTATATTATTAAATCAATAATTGAGACGACAAGTTATAAATGATTAATAATTGTTGAAAGATTAAATATATGTTGATTAAAAATAAAATGATTTGTGGTAATATTTATTCAATCCTTGATGTATATAAAGAGTCTATTATGAGACGTTTGTGATAAGTTTGGTTATGTCATCATCTAAGAGTCTCTTCGTCAATAGTAATTACCTCCGTCAATAGTAATTACCTTTGTCAATAGTAATTACCTTTACTAGACGTCAAACCACTTGCTGTTTCATATTACAAGCGTCGAACCAATTGTTATTTCACATTACAGGCGTCAAACCACTTGGTGTTTCACATTACAGGCGTCAAACCACTTTTCTTTTCACATCACCAGTCATCAAGCCACTTGCCTTTTCACATTTCAATTGCTAAGCTAGAAATCTTCTATAAATAGAGGCCTAGTGCTTCATTATATTTCACGAATTCATTCAAGCTATAGAGAGAGAAAGTATAGAGAGAATAAGAGAGAAAGAAGAAGAGTATACATTACTACACTCTGCGATATTCAATTTCCTAATAATGTAAGGGGTGTTATTCTTTCTTATTCATTCATGAAGAGAATCATTGTTATTCCATTGCTTATTATTACTGTTGAATAACCTAGACACTGTTCTGTCTTTATTATTACATTGGAACATCCTATCGGCATGTCGAATTTTGCGACGACTTTGGTTCCGTTATTATTATTACATTGGAATAACCTTGTCTATTCATTGATCAAGATGCGTGGTGATTTCTTTTGTTATTCCATTCTTTATTATACTCAATTGGTTAAAGTTTTGACTTCTATACTCCATGAAATTAGTAGAATATCCTTGATATTTGCGCTTCATCCAGTATCTTTTCATGGAAATATTCTTCTGATCATTATTGTATTTTACTCTACAAAGCATGCTCAGAATTCAACATGATACTGTTTGTAGATTAAAATTCAAGAATGCTCAGAAGAATATTTCCATGAAAAGATACTGGATGAAGCGCAAATATCAAAGATATTCCACTAATTTCATGGGTATAAAGTCAAAGTTTAACCAATCGAGTATAATAAAGAATGGAATAACAAAAGAAATCACCATACATGCTATAGATCAAGCATATGCATGTTATTCCAATGTAATAATAAAGGATGGAATCCAGTCCCGTAGCAACGCATGACAAGATATTTCGACGGAATAATAAATAATGGAACCAGTCCCACAGAATGCACGTAATCGGATATTCGGCTGAATAATAAATAATGGAACCGATTCGTAAACGCATGCATGTGATATTCCAAGCGAATAATAATGAACGGAATATTAGAAGAATGTCACCGTGTATAGGTAGCCCGCGTATCTGAGTTATTCCAACAGAAACAATAAAGGATGAACGGTGTCCAACAGCGCGCATGCATGTGATATTCCGGCGAAATAATAAATAATGAAACCCGAATTAAACAGAACGCGAAAGACGTGATATTCTCGATGAATAATAAAGAACGGAATATTAGAAGAATGTCACCATGTATAGGGTAGCCCGCGTGATCTGAGTTGTTCCAACGAATAATAAATAATGGAATAATGTAAGTTCTCTTCATGAGTACAATAAATAACATTCCTTACCGTAAAAAGAAACCTAATATAATAGTAGGGAAGTAGCGAATACTTTTCTATAGGTTCTCTTGTAATTCTCTCTAGAG
The DNA here is from genome assembly GCA_020205605.1 of Panax ginseng. Lineage (NCBI taxonomy): Eukaryota > Viridiplantae > Streptophyta > Magnoliopsida > Apiales > Araliaceae > Panax > Panax ginseng. The sequence continues at coordinate 35,426,730 of CM035147.1, forward strand.
TTTCAAAGAATTCGTAAGAAATAATGAAGGAATGAGCTTCTATTTATAGGAAAATGGAATGAATAGTAACTAATTCATGAACGGTCCAGATTGATTTACTATTAAACGGACGGTCCATATTGGTTTACTATTAAAACTTAAAATAACGGTCCATCTTGATTTACTATTAAAACTTTAAACCAAATGATCCATATTGATTTACTATTATAACTCCACCAATGTCCATATTGACTTACTATTATATCTTCAACCAACGGTCTGAAAAATTAGCACATTTTCTCATGGAATAATATTGTACCCAAATACCCGAATGCACAATACTAGAGTGAATAGTAACTAGGTTAATAGTAACTCGTGAATAGTAACTCATGAATAGTAACTCATGAATAGTAACTCGTGAATAGTCACTCATGAATAGTAACTTGTGAATAGTAACTCATGAATAGTAACTTGTGAGTAGTAACTCGTGAATAGTATTTCGACACGAAAAGTGTCCCGAATACCCGATTGAACAATATATCATATTATGCAGATGACATTTGTAAATAATAATTGAATCAATAATATAGAGAGATATGATCAACAATTCTTATGTAGCAATAATTGAGTATAACCGAGTGACTTCTCACGTAAGCATCAATAATTAATACTGTGTGCTACTGTGTAACCAACGCAGATATCAGATTTTTTTAACGCTGGGATGTTTCAACAGTTAACGGTAAAACTTCCGTAGTTATTTTCATAAAGTTTTTTTATCGCTTTTCTCTATCCGACAATAATTCTTTTAATAGGGTCCACCAATGATTGTATGCAAATCGTATTTAATATTCTCCCACAAAAAGAATATTCCCCACAACTATAACATTACATCAAATCAGCACCATAATAAAAAAAAATTATTTCAAGAAAATTAAATCTTTATTCATAAAATCTGGGGTCTCACATATTTTGTTTTATATAAAAAGATTTTACTATGCAAAACACTATACAGGCACTATGCATAATAAAAAATAATATATTCTATTTATAGTCTAATAAAATAAATAACTTTATAAAAGTATTATGTTTTATATAAAAAGATTTTACTATGCAAAATACTATGCATAATAGAATATAATATATTCTATTTATAGTCTAATAAAACGAATAACTTTATAAAAGTATTCATTTTTTATATATAAAAGCTTTTCTGCTTTTATTACATTAATAATACTAATAAAACAAAATTAAGTGACTTATCACGTAAGCATCAATAATCAACACATATCTTTGCTACTACGCAACAGCGTATTCGTATTTTTTTACTACCTAGTAGTTCAACAAAGATTAACGGTAAAACTTCCGCCGTTATTTTTATAAAATTATTTTGTCATTTCCTTAATCCGACAATAATTCCATTGTGGGGTCCACCAATGATTGCACCGTCGTACGGATATTCCCCGACAAAAAGAATATTCCCCGACCAATCGAATATTATACAACAACTTGCATACTTTTCAAAAATTTTAAATACTACCCACAACTATAACACTATCTCAAATCCACACCATAATATTCAAAAAATATTTTGAGAAAATTAAATCTTTATTCATAAAATCTGGGGTCTCACACATGGTGAATGACCTTTCGTATTCATTCTTTATTAAATTGTGGAAATGATATGTCTACGTGGATTACCGCATGGAGGATGAAAATCCATTTGTAGTTTCGTATATTCTATTATACTCGTATGAGATATCATTTCTTTTGTAATCGTCATGAAATATCATTTTATTTGATATTTTATTTACGAGTTACTATTCACGGGTTACTATTCACCCGGTTACTATTTACTCTAGTATTATTTACTCGGGTATTTGGGGCACTTTTCGTGTCGGAGTACTATTCATGAGTTACTATTCACGGGTTACTATTCACCCAAATTACTATTCACCCGAATATTATTCACTCGGGTATTTGGGGTACTTTTCATGTTGGGGTACTATTCACGAGGTACTATTCCTGAAGTACTATTCATGGGGTACTATTTACGGGGTACTATTTACCCAAAAAATATTGTTCTTTTCTGTCCAAATTATTTTTGGTACATGAATATTATTCTTGAATTTTACTCTACAAAGCAGTATCATGTTGACAATTTGGACGTTATTGATTTCTGGAAAAATTAAATGATAAATCTTTAAAATTTATCCTTGAACTTATTTTATTGAATTATTATGTCATTGCCATCATCCTCATGCTTATATTGTGATGAAAGTCATCTTTGGCTTACGCGCAAAGATGGACTGTTGATTATTGGGTTTACAGTTGTATATCTTTGGCTTACGTGCAAAGATGGACTGTTGATTATTGGTTTTATAGTTGTATATCTTTGGCTTACGTGCAAAGATGGACTGTTGGTTATGGGTTTTACTATAACAATCCAAAATTTTGGATTAACCAGAATTTAGGCTTAAAGAATTAGTTATTAATAAAAGGAAATTTTTTATTAATACTATTTTGTGTTATGTGTTTATTAATCGTTCTATAACCTGGAATGATTATAAGTCGGGAGGATTCTGGCTACGAGCTAGATTTAACGAGTAAGAATTTTCTAGACAAAAATGAAAGTCTTCCGGGAACAAAAATATTTCTGGGGAAAAAGACGAAATAGGCACTATTCACCCGTTTCTGCTCGGAGATTTATTTTGAAATTCCGAGAAGTTATTGATTGCGTGAAATCTTGAGACGCGATGGATTATTCAATAATATTTCGCTTATGGCAAAATGAAGTTTTCACTGCGGACTCAAAACCTAAAGGTTAGGGAAAGTGAGTTACGAGAATGTAATGAGTCACGTATAATAACTAGGGTTATTATCGTGAGAAATATGAGTATGATCACGGGTTATTATCACGAGTATATTACGAAGATTAGTCGACGTATAATACTGAATATCGTCATTTAACAATATACTCTGAGAGAAGACGAGATTACGAGAAAGGAATGCGTAGAATACGATAGTAGAATACGATAAGTCTTAATGGACTTTATGTTCATGGACTTTGTAGAATCCAATTGGTCTTGGATTATGTCAAGCCCAATGCTTTGTGAAATCAAGCCCAAGTTATGCCCAATAAGAATTAGGGTTAAGGCCCAAACCAAGAAAAGAAACCGTGGATCGAACCGATGGGTAAGAACCATTGGGGCAACCCATGGGGCATGTGGGCCGGCCACTTGGCCACCAAGTAAGGGTGGTGGCCAAGTAAACTTGGTGGTTAAGTTGAAGAGGAGGTGGGAATAGTAACTTTAGGGGTGAAATGACTATTTTGCCCCTAGCTTTGGTTTTCTATAAATAGAAACCTAGAATTTCATTTTCTAGGATTTTTGAAAATCCTACACTTGAGAGAAAGAGAGAGAGAGAGAGCTCGGTTGGGAGAGGAAGAGGAAGAGCATGAGCATGAATGCTCGGATCAAAAGTGATCGAGAAATAGAAAAGTTTGCAAATCGTCGGCTTTGAATAACGGAAGAGGATTAAAGAAGAACGGTAATCCGAACCCTAGTTTCTTCTAATATTTTCTTTAAGTTTAATGTGATTAAAACATAGCTTAATGAGAATAGGGAGAGATGATGTTAGAAATGATTTTATATGGTTGAAATCATGAGAAAACGAAGAAACAAGAACTTAGAAATTTAGTTTATAAATTTCTTAAGGAAGTATAAGGTTCGTAAGGATTTTGAGCGATCCGAATGAATCTTATGAATGAGTATGTCAAATTAGTAAGGAATGATGTTCTATAACATCAAATTCTAAGAAAAAGTAGAATCGTAATCCAAAATATCGATTAAAATGAAGAACGAACGAAGAACGCGAAGAACACGCGAAGAACGCGTAGAATGTTGTTGATGGACAAATTTAAAACCATCGTAGTGTAAATGTTGTTGACAGACAAGTTTAAAACCATCGTGTATAAGTTAGTTGCTTCTTGCTTGGTTAGGAGCGTTAGGAACGTTCGTGAAGAACGGATTAAAATTGAGCTATAACAAAGTTATGGCAAAATTTTTGTAAAAGACGAGAGAGAATTTAAAAGTTAGTAAATAAATGCGAACGTGTAGGGTTCCATAATAATGTAAGAGAACGTAGAAAATGTGAGTCGTGGACTCAAGAATGATCGGGTTCCGAGTTCGGATGACCGAATTACGGACGAACGAGCGAAGAACGTTAAAATCGTAAAATGAACGAAGGGTGAATTTTAAGCCAATTGAATGGCACGTTAACGAGTTTAGATTGAATTTTTGCTCGATGGGTTTTCAAGTACGTGAGATAATGAAGATAATGGCTTTGGAACGACCTCATTCTGAGTTATAACGAAGGAGTTATGAGATCGCAAAGTAAGCATCTAAAACTTGATTCAACACTTAGAAAAATTTTCTAGGGTTTAAGCTTTGTCTTGCAATACGAGAAATAACCGCACCATATGAGAGATAACGAAGGATTTGGCATACCCACAGCATGAACCAAGGGAGAAAAGAGAAGTAGGTCACGCCACAGCGCGAGAGACAGAGGGAAGGATGGCGCCACTTACTATGCGAAAGCAATGCCTGAAATGAGATTTTTGTTCTCGATTCTTTGGAGGATGTGCAAGAAAGAAGTATGAACATGTAGTTCAAGTAATGTAACACTCAATCAAGTTTTTTAAACCTTTAGTGAAGGTTGAACGGAATGATTTAGCGAGATTAAAAGATAGGGAATGTAAGAGCTAGATTACATAACTGATATCCGGGGACCGTAGTCGTAATGAATGAACGTGAGGGATTACTGTGATTACGATTCCTTAGACGTTGGGTGATGAAGGTAATGAATAACATTCCGATGTTATGTCATGGTAAGAGAGATAAGTGTAAAGCGTATAGACGTTGTGAATGCAACGTTGTTGCGATGAACGATCGGTTTTAGCATACAATAAACGGTATGTCTTCAACATTAAGAAAGAATAATGAACGTGGGGTTCATGGGTTGGATAACGATGAATGCAATTAAAACCTTGAGTAAAGGTTGAGTGAGAGATTAAGAGACGAGTGATGCGAATGTTAAATACATAACGATCCTCGTGAATTGTATTTGCGTTGGACGAACGTTCTAAGTATACAATGGTTGTATGACTTAGACGTTGACGAAGGTAGTAAGTAAGATACGAATGGTATCAAGGAAAGCCCTAGAGAACGATAATGAGATTTATGAAAGTCTGAGGGTGAATCGGATAGAGAATGTTAGAATGAATGTAAGCGTTAGACACTTAAGCCAATGTAAGGGTTGAGTGTAAGCGAGTGTTAAGCGGGCAGAACCTACACTACATGTATGGTTTAACCGTAATGTAATGAAGACTAAGTTGTAGCCATGAACGGTGAAGAAACTAAGTTAAAGATAATAACGTATAACGTTAAAAAGCCGAGTTAATAAGTATAACTTGGACAACGTTCTGAGTTGAATGAACCGGACGTTGTAAGGTATGAATAAGTTAATATGAAATGTTTAACGCTATGTTCTCCTGGTATTAACATTGAATGATCGTTCCGAGTATACAAAAGATTGTATGACTTAGACGATAACGAATGAATCCTGAGGTATGGCATTTAGTTGCCAGAAAGCCATAAGGAATAAGAAGTTGACTTAACGAACATTATAGTTTAATGCTTCGGATAAGTTAAGATAAGTTAGGTTGTAGTACAATCGTAACCTTTGATGGTTGACATATGGGAGCTTGGGCTAAACAACTCCTTGAGAGAGAAGAAGGTATACAAAATCGGCAACCGATCTAACTCAACATGTGGGCGATGTAGATGAGAGCAGAACTTGTTTGTTGGTTGTTTGTGGGAAACCACTCAGTACCATATGGACTACTAGCGGGAGAAGCAATGTGTCTGAGTCTATAGGAGTTATAAGAAGAAGATAAGAATGCAGATCATCAAAGATGATAAATGTTTTGAGTAAGACATCTCCGAATGTCATGAAGCCGTAAACCGGAATTGAAAGTTAGTCGCGTAAACTTAGATTACAAGAAAGCGAACCCTAAGAAGTAAAGTTAAGTAAACCAATGTGTAAGTCAAGTATATTACTAATTGGTGCACGTGTTATTTCCTTATGTGTTATATAGGGATTTGGGAATGAGTAGTTCAGCGTAAACTATAAGCTGTAGCTGTGCGTAAGACAAGTTTTTCCTAACTTCATTCATACTATATGAATTCTAGTTTCTTAAATTTCTCAGATGTTGAACTTGAGAAGTCGTGTCTATGTGCGAATGTGTGATATTTGTACAAGGTGGTAAAATGTATGAGGCCGTTTGCTACAATATGAGCACTTCGGTGTTTCTTTGAAATGAACTGTTCTATGATTGAGTTGTTCAATACAAGTATGCTCAGTTTATACATGAACTGTTATTGTGAAGTTTGTGCTAATGATTCTAGCCAGATAGGATATGTATGGAAAAAGGTAGAAGAATGAAAGTAGTGTAAAGAGTATGTCATGAATGTTTTAAGATGATAGGAATCGAGACTCTTCCTATTATTGAAGCTGCTTCATAACCTTTGTTCGGTTATCGAAGTTCTGAAAAATGTTTAAACTCTTGAAGTTGTTTGTTCAACTGTTATGACTTGCTGGGTAATTGAATGCTCACACTTGCTTTAAATGAAAAACATTTTCAGCGAACGATGTTAGAATGAACTTAAGGATCCCGTAAAGATCAAGTTGATCGGTATCCAGACGAAGTGCCATTCAGTACGTGAATGTGCGTGCAGAGAAAGTGAAGACTTGTAATATAGAATGATAGAATTAAACTATAGACTAGTTTAATGAACAGTTATGAATCCTTTGTGGCTGATGAAAGTCACTCGTATAAGATGTAAAGAATAATGTAATTATCATTATTTATAATGAAGGAGGTTTTAAGGTTTCGAGAACCTGGGATTTTAGAATATATGTTATTATATTTAACTATATAATGACGTGTATTTGGAAGGAAGTGGAATAGTGATACACGGAGTTCGGGTCTGAAAGTAGATCGGATTTCGGGGCGTCACATTTATAGTTGTATATCTTTGGCTTACGTGCAAAGATGGACTGTTGATTATTGGTTTTACAGTTGTATATCTTTGGCTTACGTGCAAAGATGAACTATTGATTGATAAGTATCTTTGGCTTATGTGCATAGATGAACTGTTTATTGGTATGATTATGACCAGGGATCATTCGGTATAATCATGACCCGTAATGTTATAGATGATGTGGTAAAAGTCCTCATTGGCCCGTAGTGCATTGATGGACAGTTATTGGTATGATTATAACCAAGGATTATTAGGTATAATCATGACCATTGAAGATTACATGAATATCCTTGGCCATAGTGCAGAGATGATTGGATGATGTGGATTATTTATTAAGCCGAGTCTCAGCGATAAAATATTTATTATACACTTTTAATTCGTAGAAGATAGTAGATATCATGCTCTACTTGACTCTTCTAAAATACAGTGGTATATCTTTGGCCGTAGTGCAAAGATGAATTTATTAGTATAATTATGGACAAGAATTGTGATTTGGTATAACCATGGTCTTTGATGTTTCAAGTAAAGATATATGATGAAAATTATCTTCGTCCTGGGTGCGAAGAGGAATTTAGAACAACAATTATGATTATGAGTTATTCACCTGATTGTGGACATGAATTGTTGACTGATGTTACAGGGATAAAACATTGTTGGTGGATTTTTAACATGGAGAAGATAATAGACTGTATGTTCTATTTGACTCTTTTAATGGATTGCTCATTCCGCTGCAACTATGGTTGAAAAGTTTTATCATCTACCATATGTTCTAAATCTCTGATTTATTACTGATGAAGGCTATTGATGATATAAATTATCTTTAGTCATGATATTCTTTAATGGGCTAGTTGTGCTCACCCTTTTTGCTTCACAATTGCTTTCAGGTAATAAGAGTGTTGTCGGGTCGAGCGGGGATAATAGGGGAATAGAACGGTGGTCTATAGCTGTTGAGGTTCTCCCTAAATAGTATGGAAATAATTTTGTTGAGAACTTTAGATAAGTGTGTCGTATTGTATACGTCATTTGATATTTAATTTTGGTGAACCGAATAGGGTGAGGTGAACCCAACTTTGGAAGGGTGTTTTGCAGCTATCATACAAGATGTCTAATGTCATACAACCTCGTGTTATCATAAGACAAGACAAGTTGTGCACATCCACTTCTTTGAGTATATCTACGAGCACTACCTATATGATCTTGGAGTTTATTTGAAATATAATTTTCACTTGGAGACAACGAAGATAATTATATGTCAAGAGAAGACTCACCATTGGAATGAAGATGATAGTAATCTTCTTGTTTTTTACGTTAGAGGACTTTTGGGTCAACCAAGGATAATTCTGTGGACATATGATATCTATCATAACCTAGACGCATGGCCTCCCATGTACGAAGGTTTCCTTGAGTATTTTTTAAAGATTTTAATTTCTAAAACAATTATTGACTGTACCTTTATGTAAGGTACCATTGTAAGGTCTTGTGGTCAAGTCACCACGAGAGTTATATATATTTGTATTAAAACTCATAGCTTATCTGTTGTCGTACTCTACATGACAGTTCAACAATTGTATAAATGAAGTTTATATTTAATTTTTATAGTGCGATATCTGGCGACTCAGAATGGGTCGTTTGGACCTATTTTGGGGGCGTCACACTGGGTATTTCAACAGTTAACGGTAAAACTTTCGCCGTTATTTTTATAAAAAGATATTTCTGTCATTTTCTCATTCCGACAATAATTCCGTTGTGGGGTCCACCAATGATTGTGCCTTCGTACGGATATTCTCCGTCCAATCGAATATTATATAACAACTTGCGTACCAATGATTGTGCCTTCGTACGGATATTTTCCTCTTGAGTTCTTGAAAACTCTTCTCACATTCCTCGCTCCAACTGAATTTTGTATCTTTCTGAGTCAACTGAGTTAATGGAGTAGCGATTTGAGAAAACCCTTCTACGAATCTCCGATAATAACCAGCTAAGCCGAGAAAGCTACGTACTTCAGTCACTGATTTAGGTTGCTCCCACCTTTGTAATACATCAATCTTTGTTGGGTCAGATATTCCGTGATTTGATATCACATGCCCAAGGAATGCAACTTCCTCATATCTTTTGGAGTATCAGCTTCAAGTGTTGCTCATGATCCTCATGGCTTTTGGAATATATGAGAATGTCATTAATAAAGACAACCACAAAATGATCCAAATATTTCTTGAATACTCGGTTCATCATATACATGAAGGCAGCAGGAGCATTAGTCAATCCAAAGGACATGACTAGAAATTCCTAATGCCCGTACCGAGTTCTGAAAGCAGTCTTTGGAATATCATCAATTTTACTCTTCAATTGATGATATCTATAAAGAAGATCGTTCTTTGAAAAGAATTTGGCGCCTTGCAACTGGTCAAACATGTCATCAATACGAGGTAACGGGTACCTATTTTTGACAGTGACATGGTTCAACTCTCGATAATCAATACAAAGTCGCATACTCCCATCTTTCTTCTTAACGAATAGAACAAGAGCCCCCCCCAAGGAGACATACTAGGACGAATGAAATCGATGTCTAGCAATTCCTGTAGTTGGATCTTTAACTCCTGAAGTTCAATAGGAGCCATTCGATATGGGGCTTTGAAATGGGTTTTGTCTGGGTTCAAGGTCGATACAAAATTCAATTTCACGCTCTGGGGTAGGCCGGGGAAGTTCTTAAGGGAATACATCAGGAAATTTATTAACAATAGAAATATCATTAAAAACTGACGTATTTTTGTTTAAATCCGTGACATGAGCTAAGAAAGCTTGACATCCGTTTTTTAATAAATGAATGGCTTTATGGCTTGAGATGACAGTGATTGATTTTACTAGTTTGGTTGCTTGAATTTGCATAATAGGTTGGTTAGGAATATGAAAGCTAACAACCTTACGAAAACAATCAATTTTTGCATGATGAGTAGTTAACCAATAAATCCCTAGAATTACGTCAAACACAAGTATTTTTAAGGAAATAAGGTCAACAGGTAATGTAAGGGTACCGATTTGAACCAAATAAGACTTATAAACAGTGGATGTAATGAAGGTTTCTCCCAATGGAGTTTTAACAGATAAGTCAAAGTCTAATTTCTCCAGAGTCAAATTTAAACGTTGAGTGCAAGTAGGAGAAATAAAAGAATGGGTATAACTGGTATCAAATAAGGTATATACTTCACTAGAGTTTATGATAAGCTTACCCGTGATGACCCCGTTCGGGTTCCTTGCTTTCTGGGAGTTCACGACAAACGCTCTCCCTTGAACTACTAGTTCTGACTTGTTTGGGATGGCATTTGGTGTTACCGTTCCAACTGGACTTGGCTTCCCTATACAACAAAATCTAGCTAGGTGACCTTCTCTTCCACAATTGTAACACGTTTTGGACTACTGCGCACAGTTAGGACTGATGTGTCCCTCCCCTTCGCATTTGAAGCATATGATAGGTGGTCGTTCTCCTTCCTTAACAACGAGTGTTGGTGCTGACGTCTTTCCATCATTGTTGAATCTCCTCTTTTTGAAATGTCCATTTTTATTGTCTTGGCCATGATTACCACCGAAATGGTTACCATTTCTGGCATGTTGATTCCCTCGACGTTTGTTGTCACCGTTTCGATGACTGCTACCACTGGTATTATCATTTTGTCGGCTGCTTTCTCTTGGTTGGGTGTGATAACCCGAGTAAAACTGGATTGTCTAGAATTTAAGTTAAAGAATTAGTTATTAATAAAATGAATTTTTATTAATACTATTATGTGCTATGTGTTTATTAATCGTTCTATAACCTAGGATGATTATAAGTCGGGAGGATTCTGGCTACGAGCTAGATTGAACGAGTAAGAATTTTCAAGATGAAAATAAAAGTTTTTCGGGAACAAAAATATTTCTGGGGAAAAAGACGAAATAGGCACTATTCATCCGTTTCTGCTCGGAGATTTATTTTTAAATTCCGAGAAGTTATTGATTACGTAAAATGTTGAGACGTGATGGAATATTCAATAATATTTCAGTTATGGAAAAAACGAAGTTTTCGCCTGCGGACTCAAAACCTAAGGGTTTGTAAAAGTGAGTTCCGAGAATGTAATGAGTACGTATAATATTTAGGGTTATTATGCGTGAGAAATACGAGTATGATACGAGTTATTATAAGAGTATAGTACGAAGATTGGTACGACGTATAATACGAATATCGTACGAACGATATATGAAGATAATATGAGAATACGAGAATGGAATGCGTAGAATGCGATTAGTCTTAATGGACTTTGTGTTCATGGTCTTTGTAGAATCCAATTAGACTTGGTTTAGGTCAAGCCCAATGATTTGAGAAATCAAGCCCAAGATAGGCCCAATAAGAATTAGGGTTAAGGCCCAAACCAAGAAAAGAAACCGCGGATCGAATCGATGGGTAAACGGATGGGTAATAACCATTGGGGCAACCCATGGGGTGACCCATGGGGCATGTGGGGCGGCCACTTGGGCACCAAGTAAACTTGGTGGCTAAGCTATGAATAGTAAGGAGGTGGGGGCGAAATGACCAAAATGCCCTAAGCTTTGAAAATCTATAAATAGAAAGCTAAATTTTCATTTTCTAGGATTTTGAAAAATCCTATAACTTGAGAGAGACAGAGAGAGAACTCGGATGAAGAGGAAGAGGAAGAGCATGAGCATGAATGCTCGGATCAAAAGTGATCGTGAAATAAAAAAGCTAGCGAATCGCCGGCTTTGTATAACGGAAGAGGATTAAAGAAGAACGGTAATCCGAACCCTAGTTTCTTCTCATATTTTCTTTAAGTTTATATGTTTAAAACATAGCTTAATGAGAATAGGGAGAAGATGATGTTAGAAATGATTTCATATGGTTGAAATCATGAGAAAATAAAGAAATAAGAATTAGAAGTTTAGTTTATAAATTTCTTAAGGAAGTATAAGATTCGTAAGGGTTTTGAGCAATCCGAATGAATCTTATGAATGAGTAGGTAAAATAAGTATGGAATGATGTTCTATAACATCAAATTCCAAGAAAAAGTAGAATCGTAATCCAAAATATCGATTAAAATGAAGAACGAACGAAGAACACGAAGAACACGCGAAGAACACGTAGAATGTTGTTGATGGACAAATTTAAAACTATCGTAGGATAATTGTTGTTGATGGACAAGTTTAAAAGCAACATGTATAAGTTAGTTGCATATTACTTGGTTAGGACCGGTAGAAACGTTCATGAAGAACAGATTAAAACTTAGCTATAACGAAGTTATGGCGAAATTTTCGTAAAAGACGAACGAGAATTAGAAGGTTAGTAAATGAACCCGAACGTGTAGGGTTTCATAAGAAAGTAAGAGAACGTAGAAAATGTGAGTCGTTGACTCAAGAACAAACAAGTTCCGAGTTCGAATGATCGAATTACGGACGAGCGAGCGAAGAACGTTAAAAGCGTAAAAATGAACGAAGGGTTAAGATTAAGCCAATTGAATGGCATGTTAACGGATTTAGTTCTATCCAAGGCATATTAAAGTACGTAAGATAAGGAAGAGAATGGCTTTGGAATGACCTCGTTCCGAGTTATAACGAAGAAAAGTACGTGTCTCAAACTTAATGCAGGACTTAGAAATTTTTCTAGGGTATTGTCTCGTGGCAGCATTGTCACGGATGAACTTTTGAGAAGTAGTGCCATTGATCTTAGCAGCTCTGCCTTAGGTTCTCATTAATTGGCCATGCTGCACCAAGGGAAGAAGGAGATGTAGGTCGCGCCGCAACACGAGAGAGAGGAAGGAGCACCTGGCAACAAATACACGGCAGTGCGAAGGCAATGACCAAAAATGAGATTTTTAATTCTCAATTACTGGGGGATGTGCAATAAAGAAAAAAGTATGAACATATAGTTCACCTAAAATAACGCTTAAGCAAGCGAGTTAAACCTTTAGTAAAGGTTAACAGAAAGATTAAAACGAGATTAAAATATAGAGAATGTAAGCGCTAGATTACGTAACCGATATCCGGGGACCGTAGTCGTAATGAACAAACGTGAGGGATTGCTATGATTGTGATTCCTTAGACGTTGAGTGATAAAGGTAATGAAACATTTCGATGTTATGTCATGGTAATAAAAGATAAGTGTAAAGCGTATAGACGCTGTGAATGCAATGTTGTTGTGATGAACAATCGGTCTTAGCAGACAATGAACGGTATGGCTTCGACATTAAGAAAGAATAATGAAAATGGGGTTCATGGATTGGATAATGATGAATGCAATTAAAACCTTGGTTAAAGGTTGAGTGAGAGATTAAGAGACGAGCAACGTGAACGTCGAATACGTAAACAATCCTCGTGAATTGTAGTTGCGTCGGATGAACGTTCTAAGGATACAATGATTATATGACTTAGACGTTGATGAAGGTAGTAAGTAAGATATAATTTATCAAGGAAAGCCGTAACGAACGGTAATAAGATTAAAGAAAGTCCGAGTGTGAGTCGGATATAGAAAGCTAGAATGAATGTAAGTGTTGAACACTTTAGTCGACGTGAGAGTTGAGTGTATGCGGATTTTAAACAGGTAAAACCTACACCTCGTGTATGGTTTGACCGTAGGGTAATGAAGACTATGATTTAACTGTGAATGGTGAAGAAACTGAGTTAAAGATAATAACGTATAACGTTAAGAAGCCGAGTTAATAATTATAACTTGGACAATGTTCTGAATCGAATGAACCGGACGTTGTAAGGTATGACTAAGTTAATATGAAATGGTTAACGCTATGACCTCATAGTATTGACATTGAATGATCATTCTGAGTATGTAAAAGACTGTATGACTTAGACGATAAAGAATGAATCCTGAGGTATGGCATTTAGTTGCCAGAAAGCCATAAGGAATAAAAAGTTGACTTAACGAACATTATAGTTTACTGGTTCGGATAAGTTAAGAAAAGTTAGGTGGTGGTACAATCGTAACTTTGATAGTTGACATATGGGAGTCAATAAACAATCCCTTCAGAAGAGCGAAGGTATATACAAAACCGAAACCGATCTAACTCATTGTGTGGGCAGTGTAGATGAGACGGGAACTTGTTTGTTGGTTGTTTGTGGGAAACCACACAGAGTACCATATGGACTACTAGCAGAGAAGCATTATATCTTTGAGTACTAGAGAAGTTATAAGAAGAAGATAAGAATGTAAAACATCAAAGATGATGAACGCTTTTTGAGTAAGACATCTTCAGTATGTCGTGAAATAAAAGAAACCCAGAATGAAAGTTAGTCGCGTAAACTTAATTTACAATAACGCAAACCCTAAGAAGTAAAGTTAAGTAAACTAATGCGTAAGTCAAGTATATGACTAATTGGTGTACGTGTATTTCCTTATGTGTTATATAGGGATTTGGAATGAGCAGTTCAGCGTAAGCTGTCGCTATGTGTAAGGCAAGTTTTCTAACTTCATTCATGCTATATGAATGCTAGTTTCTTAAACTTCTCAGATGTTGTACTTGAGAAGTTATGTCTATGTGAGAATGTGCGATGTTTGTACAAGGTGGTAGAACGTATGAGGCCTTGAGTCACAATTTGAACACTTCGGTGTTTCTCTGATATGCATTGTTCTGTGATTGAGCTGTTCAATACAATATGTTCTGTTTATACATGAACCGTTATTGTTAAGTTTGTGCTAATGATTCTAGCCAGATAGGATGTGTATGAAAAAGGTCGAAGAATGAAAGTATTTCAAAGTGAAAATGACTGATGTTTTATGATGATAGGAATCGAGACTATTCCTATTATTCAAGCTGCTTCATAACCTTTGTTCGGTTATTGAAGTTCTGAAAAATGTTTAAACTCTTGAAGTTGTTTGTTCAACTGTTATGACTTGTTGGGCAATTGAATGCTCACACTTTCTTTAAATGAAAAACAATTTTAGCGAACGATGTTAGAAAGAACTTAAGGATCCCGTAAAGATCAAGCTGATCGGTATCCAGACGAAGTGTCATTCAGTATTTGAATGTGTCTGCACAGCATGTGAAGACTTGTAATATAGAATGATAGAATTAAACTATAGACTAGTTTAATGAACAGTTATGAATCCTTTGTGGCAGATGAAAGCCACTCGTGTAAGATGTAAATAATAATGTAATTATCATTATTTGTAATGAAAGAGGTTTTTAGGTTTCGAGAACCTGGGATTTTAGAATATATGTTATTATATTTAACTATATAATGATGTGTATTTGGAAGGCAGTGGAATAGTGATACATAGAGTCCGGGTCTGAAAGTAGACCAGATTTTGGGGCGTCACAGTTGGGTTAGACACCTGTGTTTGTATTCAGATGTTGTTAATAGGGCTCAGTTATTGGAGCGCGACCGACCAATTAAATACTAATTAAACTTAGGTATGTCATACTAGAGAAGGAATTCACCATCTCTCCCCTCCTAGTTCTTATCTCACATCTCAGCTAGGGATCATATCCCTAAGCTTTGATACCTACTGTGACGCCCCAAAATAGGTATACATCAGCCATTCTAAGTCGCCAAATACATGGTACTGAATACAAATACAAACTTAATTATACAACATGAGCTATGAGTTTTAATACAAATATTTTCTTCTAGACAGTATTCAAACTCAAAATAAGTCATCATTCCATTTATTGTCAAACTATTTCACAGAATAGTGAGGACTACTAATGCTACCATCTAGACCGTCATTCAGTCCCTCGACTAGTCCCAGCTATATTCTCATTTCCTGAAGAGAACAATGAAGTAAAGGGTGAGCTCAACTAGCCCAGTAAGAAATATTATGACTAAGATAATGCAGAATAATTTATCGTTAGCCTTCAACAGTGCTAAACTGATAAAATATAATAAACATCAAGTTTAACTGTAGCGGAACAAGCAATCCATTAGAAGAGTCAAGTAGAATATGAAATCTACTATCTTCTATGATTTAAAAAGTTTATCAATAGTTTTATCGTTGAGACTCAGCTTAATACATAATCCACATCATTGAATCACCCCTACACTACGGCTAAGGATATTCATTAGTATCACGACCACAAATTATCCATGCACTACGGGCCAAGGATATTCGTGTTTTCACCGATGGTCATGATCATGCCAACAACTGTCCATCAATGCACTACGGGCCAATGAGGACTTTTACCAAATCTTTTGTAACATTACGGTCATGATTATACTGAATAATCCTTGGCCATAATCATACCAAGTCCATCTATGCACTACGGGCCAAAGATGACTTTCATCATAATATAAACATGAAGATGATGATAATGATATAAGAATTCAATTAAATGAAAACAAAGGATAAATTTTTAAAGATTTATAATTTAATTTATCCAGAAATCAATAACGTCCAAATTGTCAACATGATACTGCTTTGTGGAGTAAAATTCAAGAATAATATTGTACCAAAAATGATTTGGACCGAAAACGAATATATTTTATCATGAATAGTACCCCAGGTGAATAGTAATCTGGTGAATAGTACCACGTGAATAATACTTTGGGAATAGTAACCCCGTGAATAGTACTCTGGCATAAAAAAGTTAAAACTTATCAAGAATGCTCAGAATAATATTTCCATAAAAAGATACTGCATGAAGCGCAAATATCAAGGATATTCTACTAATTTTATGGGGTATAAAAGCTAAAACTTTAACCAAATGAGTATAGAATTCGAAATCTGAAACGAAATAATATTACTTAAATACTACAGAGTATGAAAGAAAATATTATTTCAAGCGAATATTGAACAAAAATAACATCCCTTACCTTGAAAAGAAGAGTTTTCCAACTGGTATAGCGGAGATATTCTTGAAGAAAACTTATACTGTTTTCTATGCTCAAAACTTTCTAAAACTCAAAAGAAATACGCTCAATATTATAGAAGAAGAATTCTCTGATTCTGGTATGATTTTTAATTCTAACTAAGCATCCTATTTATAGGAGAATGGAAGGATACTATTTAAATGCACAGTGAAGGAGGAAGTCACAGGCGTTCACCGGCTGAAAATTTAAAAATTTTTGATTTTACTATGATGCATTATGCACAATAAAATATAATATATTTTATTTATAATCTAATAAATTAAAACTTTATATATATATATATATATATATATATATAATATTTTATAAATTACCTACATCACACTAGCATCACCTGTGTGATGCCTTTCCCCTTCCCCACAATTTATCGGACATCATATATATATATATATATATATATATATATATATATATATATATATATATATATATATATATATATAATAAAAAAACTATTATATAATTATATATATATATATATCCTCCCTCCCAGGCAACCCAAACTCCCCCCCCTGTGATAAAATAATCTTTCATCATACGTGGGCCCCACATGTGGCTCCCACCTTTATTATATAAAATAATTTTCTACCGATTATTTTAAAAAATGGGTAAACGAGGGTCCATAAAATAAGTAAAATTTACATCAAATACTCCATAAAAATCCCTTCAATATTTTTAACAACCTTTTTTCATATTATTATAACTCACAATATTAACAACCAGATCGTTCCCAAGAAAGAGGGGCCTTTCCAATAAGGATTTCTCCTTATTGGAGCGCATTTAGGTGACCAAACCTCTCCTTGACAGAACTTCTAAACATCGTCAATATTGCAAATATTAATATTAATAACTTTGTTGTCTCAATTATTGATTTAATAATATATAAAATATTGACAATAATTGAAACAAATAACGTGAGATACTATGCAGCAATTACTGTAGCAATAATTGAACAAAACTGAGTGACTTCTAATTTAAGCATCAATAATCAATACCTTTGTTACTATGCAACCACGCATATTACTGTACTTTTAACACTGGGTATTTCAACAGTTAACGGTAAAACTTCCGCCGTTATTTTTATAAAAAGATATTTATGTTGTTTTCTCATTTCGACAATAATTTCGTTGTGGGGTCCACCAATAATTGTGTCATCGTTCGAATATTCCCTGTTAAAACGAATATTCCCCGACCAATCGAATATTATATAACAACTTGCGTACTTTGCAAAATTTATAAATATTACCCACAACTACAACATTATATCAAGTTCACTCCTTAATATTCAAAAATGATATTTATAGAAAATTCATCTTTATTCATAAAAGTTGGGGTCTTGCAAATTATATTAAATAAATAATTTAAAAATGGTTTTATTGATTTAAAAATCATTTTAAAAGGATATAAATAGTTTTAAAATATTTTAAGTAATAATAAATGACTTTTAATATTTTGATAAATAGTACATTAATATTTAAATATTAATGGTAATTATTTAAAAATATTTTTAAATGTTTTAAAAATCATATAAAGGGTAATAAAATATTTTAAAAATATTTTGAGTTATTATAAATAACTTTAATATTTTTTGGCAAAGGTTTCATTAATAGTTTAATATTAATTAAATATTAATGATAATTGAATTATTTAATAATTAAATCATTTAATAATGATTTTAGTGTTTAAAAAATCATGATATATTATAATAATTATTTAAAAATTATTATAAATCTTGAAAAATAATATGACTGATATTTAAATTATCTAATCAAATATTGAACTGCATAATAGAGTTTTAGACTCGATAATTACCCGATAAAGCCGTCGGTACACCAAATTGACTTCGAAACTGATCCAGACCTAGATAGTTTGACTTGATAAGTGTTTGTTTATGATCCAATGACTGATATAACTATGTGACAATGTGATTAGGTTATGTCTTGACTACAAAAAGCAGTACTATGTGTTATGATATGTATTTCTAATCGATAGGATGATCTTATTAATGATAGGTCTCAACATAAAAGTTAAAACTAAGCTGCGTAACTGTAAGCAGCATACTAGGCAAGTATCTAACCTTTGCATTTACTTTATGCAATGGACATGTGTAAGCCTGTTTCAGAACTCTATTGTTATTGTTATTGTTCATGTATCTATACTTCTGTAGACATGCCAATTCTTGAACTCTATCCGATCATTGGTTATCATTTCAGTGTTGTTGTATAATTCTGATATTTAATTTGTTCGTTAATTTCTAAATATTGTTATACAAGTGTCCTCACTTGGATAATTGTTGTACCTGTTGATACATACTTATTAAATTCTGGTATGTATACATTGATTAAAAGTTGTCTATGATATTTGACTCGGCTAGACATAGATTTAAAGATAGCGTTGAGATATGTCTTAGCTAATTATTCTGGCTAGACGAATATTTGTTAGAACTTGATAGGTTCAAGTATAGAACTCAATTATTATTAACAGATCGATGCCAATTGTTTCGGCTAGATCGAAAAAGCGATTAGATATTGAAATCATAGTATTTCCTTGTTATAATTCAAATTTTGATTGAAAGACTGAGAAGAACAACCATTAATACAAAAGAGAAAAAACTATTGGTCATATATTCGGTCAACGCACTTTTAAGTATTATACATAATATAGTGTATAATGAAGCTGATCACTTGTTATACTTGAAGAGGGGTATGACTTAACCTAGAAACGTCGGAACATTGTAGTATTTTAACTACGCGAGGAAATTAAAGTGTTTGAATTTCCAAGACGAAAATAAAAGCTTTCTGAGAAATTTTATGAAAAACACTATTCATCGTTTATCGCTCGGGAGTTATTTTGAACTTCGAGAATACGCTTAAGCATCAAGAATACCAAAATGGCCCTCACCGAAAACTCACGTCAGCAAAATGAGGATTCGCACTAAAGGGACTCACGCCAAACGCCGAGTCCCGGCTTTCTAGCCCAATGTGTGACGCTTAACGCAAAGACGAGAGGAATAATGCCGAATCTTGCCAGTACCACCCTTAAAACATATATAGTAAAGAATGGTTACAAGTAGAGTATGAATGGAAATTGTTTAACAATGAACTAAGGGACTTAATAAAACATCGTTAAGTAATGATTAAACCTTAAGTATGATCACTTAGAGTTCAAAAAAGTCAATTGCACGTGAACGTAAGAATGACGTAACGAAAAGCCGGAACCAATAATAACAAATCTAATACGTAATTAGATTGAGAAGAAGGGTAAGATTCTTTAGGAACCATGTATGATTATTCATAACCTAATATGCTATGTGATGTTATCATCTACTGTAGAGACTTAAGGACTTAAAGTTCACGTGTTATATCTATAAGAAGACGCTAAAGGCAAGTATTCTAACCCTTGTTCCAGTTCGATCTGGATAAGCTTTGTGATTCAGGTATTCTTCGCATGAGTTAATATCTGATGAAGTCAACGCCAATTCCTTCGGTTAGGCTTGCGATATGTTAAATTTCTTTTAATCTTTCATGTATGGGCAATGATTTACCAAACTAATATTGTTGTGGTTTTCAAAAGGAGACTGAGTATGCCAAATTGTTTTGTCATCAAACAATAGGCACGTGAGGTTGCCACAACTTAAACGTATACACGTTTAATGAATGTAGTGTTAATCAACATAGAGTACTATAGGCTGATCACCTAGACGTGCTCGTAAGCTATGCCAGACTTATAGACTTCAGGTCGGGATGTCCTTTTCCAAGTACTTATGAAATGCTCATGGTCTTGGACCGGAATTGATGTTTTACTGAATATTGTTGTTGTAAAACGGTTTGAATGAAAAGAGGTGCTATTTTGAATTATTGATAGTACTTCGTAACTATTGTTCAGTTATTGAAGATATACGATTCCTATGTCTTAAGCATGCTAGTTTTATTAGAATTGTTATACTTGTTGAGCTAGTTAGGCTCACTCTTGCTTGAACCATATGAATGCAGCTAAGATCGAACGGACCAACGGATCCAGCAAGGATAAAGGGAAGGCTAAGGCGAACCCATAGATTAACTATATAATAGCATAGGTTATTTAATGATAATATTATATCTTATAACAAGGACAAATGTAACGGTTATAAAGAACCTGGGAGAAAGTTAATATTATTTTTAATATATATAAGACATATTCGTTCTTTTGAGGCATTTTAATTGAATGATTTTGTGAACTGTAGGACCGTGTAGCACCATCTGTCGGGTTAGAAGATACCCGTATTTGGGGGCGTCATAGGTTGGTATCAAAGCATTAGGTTATAAAACTTAAGGGGGGATTTAAACCTTAAGTTAAAACCTTAAGAAAAGTCAAAGAATAAAAGAGGTAAATTAACCTTATAAAAATGCATTATATATGTTATGTGTTTTTATTATTCTACTGACGTGTACTAATCAAACTTTTTGTGTTGTTGTAGATGTCAGGAGAAAATAGAGACGTAGAGGTAGTCAGCGAACGGTCAGTTAATCAGATAGAGATCATACCGAACCCCCTAGTAGCATATCTCGAGGTAGTAGTGGTTGAGTATAGAGACTCAGAGAGCTTAAAATTCATGTCTGTGTTCGACGACATGCTAGAAGAAGAGGTGGAGGTGGTGTCCTTCAACCCAGTAGCTATAACTGCAGAGATGGATCCGGGGGAGTCAATGATGTCACTTTTCATGGCAGTGTTGGATAGAAACATCCACTATTGTCAGGAGGTTAAGGAGCTGAAAGTAGAGCTCCAGGTGGTAATAGAAGATAAGATGGGTGTGGAGTCCATGTGGGAGCAGGAGCATGATGAGAGGGTTTTGGCGAAGGACAAGGTCCATGAGCTGAAACAGGAGGTCTTTGAGCTCAGGGGGGAGCTAAAGACCAAGAAGCAAAAGATAGAGAGAATGTCCTACATCCATAGGAGTTCTCATACGGACTTCTAGCAGCAGGTAGTTGGTTATCCCATAGAAACAGGGCAGACACGACATACTATCAGCCGTGATATTATCATCGGTCTTGCCAAGGCGGATTTTGAGAATGCCTTAAGGAAGATGTGATCTAGTAGTGGCTAGAGTAGTTTAGATATGTAAATATTTTGTATCTAGTAGTGACGTAAAACCCTCTTTTATATAACAAAGGGTAGTCTTTTGTAAATCCCAATTTTTGGAAAGAAATTACGGGAAAGTAATGTAATTAGCTTAGGCTGTGTAATGTAACCGATGTAGTGTTATACTATAAGGAATCAATATGAGTTTTCTTTTTCGTAACATGTTGAGTAATGAATGTTTGAGTTATTGTTTAAAATTGAATAATAACTAACTAATAGGAAATGAATAATACCGAAATGTGTTGTTTATTGTAACATCAAAATGCCGCCAAGAAGAGGACCACGTAATCAAGGCGCTAATACAAATCAACTGGAGGGAGGTTCGGTTAACCCCATGTAGGAGTTTGTAAATCATTTAACCGCAACATTTAATAGAACTAGGGCTAACATCCCCGTAAATCCTTATGTAGTACGAGCTACTACGTTTAAGGATTTTAAAAGCATGGGTCCACCGGAGTTCAAAGGAACTACGGACCCTATCGAAGCCCAAACATGGGTGAAGGAAATTGAGAAGGCATTTGTGATAGCAAATGTCGACGAGGCCCAGAAGGTTGCCTTTGCAACCTACATGATGAAGGGAGAGGCCAACTTTTGGTGGGAGACCAGTCAAGCTAGGACTGGGATAGAGGTTCTAACGTGGGTGAGGTTCAAAGAGATATTTTTTGAGAACTACTTTCCCACGAGCATTCAAGGAAGGATGGAGATGTGGTTTTTGGAATTGAAACAAGGGGACATAATAGTTCCCCAATATATACGCCCCCAAGTTTAATGAACTGGCGAGGTTTGCTCCACACCAAGTGGACACCGAGGTTAGGAAGGCATGATGGTTCGAGCAGGGCTTGAAACCCTGGCTCTATAATCGCATATCAGTATTCCAAAGTACTTCCTTTGGAATCATATTAGAGAAGGCGATAATTGCCGAAGGTGGTAGCGAGGCATTGAGTCAGTACATCAAAGATAACAAGAATAAAGGGAAAGTAGACAGGGGAGTGAAGATTGAGGGAGCTAGAGGGAGTGGTGAAGGGTACAAGCGGAAGGTGATTAGCTCTGGGAATATCGGAGTGAAACTTGGGGACCTGAAGAGGAGGATGGAGGCCTGCAAGACCTGTGGGAAGACTCATTTATGGACAGGAGGGGCACATTGCGCCTAACTGTCCGAGTCCGAAGAAGAACCAAATATGCTTTGTGTGTGGGTCAACTGACCACATGACAAATAACTGCCCGAAGAAGGGGACGGATGGGAATAAGGGCGCCAACAGTGGTAAGTTGACTATTAGGGGTACAACGCAACCAATGGCCCGTACGTTTAACAAGACCGTCCAAGATGCGATGGCCTCAGGGGACGTAGTCGCAGGTATTATTTCGATCAACGATCTAAATGCATACGTGATGTTTGATTCAGGTGCTACCTGTTCGTTTATCGCATGTGATTTTGCTAGACGATTAGAATTACTTCCCGAAAAGTTTCATATACCTTTAAATATTAAGGTAGCAAATGAAGAAATAATTTCTGTTGAAGATATTCATAGGAGTTGTTGCGTAGATATTCGGGGTTGTAAATTATCGGTAGACCTGATACCGATAAAGTTTGGAGAATTCGGCGTAATTCTCGGAATGGATTGGTTGGTGAACCTTAGGGCAATTATAGATTGTCAAAATAAATGTGTAAGTATTAGAACTTTAAAACAACCCTAGATAGTATTTTACGATAATAAATCATCGGGACGTTTGTGTTGTCTTACCATGACACAAACTAGGAAACTGTTAAGTAAGGGATGTGTAGGTTATTTGTGCCATGTGGTTGATACCTAGAGAGTGAGAGCGACCATGGAACAAATACCTATAGTGAGTGAATTTATGGATGTATTTCCAAGTGAATTGTCGGGTCTTCCACCGGATAGGGAGACCGAGTTCGTAATAGACATCGTGCCAGGTGCGACACCCGTTTCCAGGGCACCGTATCGTATAGCACTAATGGAGATGAAGGAGCTGATGGTGCAGTTGGTAGAACTGTTGGACAGCAAGTACATACTACCAAGTGTTTCACCGCGGGGAGCATTGGTACTATTTTTCAAGAAGAAGGACAGATCGTTAAGACTTTGTATCGACTACGGAGAGTTGAACAAGTTAACAATATAGAATAAGTACCCACTTCCCAGGATCGATGATCTTTTTGATTAGTTAAAAGGGGCCAAGTATTTTTCTAAAATAGATTTAAGGACGGGGTACCATCAGCTGAAGGTTAGGAATGAAGATGTACCAAAGATGGCATTCAAGACTCGTTATGGTCAATACATGTTTCTGGTGATGTCATTTGGGTTGACTAATGCAC
The DNA here is from genome assembly GCA_020205605.1 of Panax ginseng. Taxonomy (NCBI): domain Eukaryota; kingdom Viridiplantae; phylum Streptophyta; class Magnoliopsida; order Apiales; family Araliaceae; genus Panax; species Panax ginseng. Next base: position 35,451,120 of record CM035147.1, read on the forward strand.
CAGCTGCATTTATGTATATGACGAACAAAGTGTTCAAATAATATTTAGACAAGTTTGTCATTGTGTTTATTGATGATATTCTAGTCTATTCTATGACGCCAGAAGATCATGTTGAACACCCAAGGATAGTGTTGGAGACATTAAGGAAGGAGAAGTTATATGCGAATTTCACTAAGTGAGAATTTTGGTTAGAGAGGGTACAATTTTTAGGTTATGTCATTGACCATGAAGGGATTTCAGTAGATCCAGCGAAGGTGGAAGCCGTGATGAATTGGGAACAATCGAAATGCCGATTGAGGTACGAAGTTTCCTAGGGTTAGCGGGTTACTATCAGAGATTCATTCAAGACTTTTCGAAGATAGCTACTCCGTTGACTAACTTGACAAGGAAGATAGTGAAATACACTTGGACTGAGAAATGCGAGGATAGTTTTCAAGAATTAAAGAAGAGGTTAAGTGAAGCTCCTCTATTGTCATTACCAGATGACATATGAAATTTTGTAGTTTATAGCAATGCATCGCATAGAGGACTTGGTTGCGTGCTCATGCAGCATGGCAAGGTCATTGCGTATGCATCACGGCAGTTGAAGGATTATGAGCAAGTTTACCCTACTCATGATCTGGAACTGGACGCGGTAGTGTTTGCCTTAAAGATATGGCGACATTATCTTTATGGGGAAAAATGTGAGATATACACGGACCACAAGAGTCTAGAATAAATCTTCACATATAAGGAGTTAAATATGAGACAACGAAGATGGTTGAAGTTGATAAAGGATTACGACTGTGAAATCCTGTATCACCCTGGAAAAGCCAATGTAGTTGTCGATGCCTTAAGTAGGAAGGGTCGGGAAAAGTTGTCTATGTTAACGGCTCAAACTGAGTTATTAACAGAGATGGCTAGGATGGAGATAGAGGTGAAGATGCTGAATGAAATGGGACATAGACTGTTTACCATTGTAGAAAGAGTCAAAAAAGTGCAGCTCAAAACTAATGAGTGTGACCAGATGAAGAAGCGGTTAACCACTGAAAAAGACATATAGTTTAGTCTTGATAATGAGGGATTACTAAGATATGAAGGAAGAATTTGGGCTCCAAAAGAGACAGAATTAAAGGAACAAGTTTTACAAGAGGCTCACAGTTCGACATACTCGATTCATCCTGGTAGTACTAAGATGTATCAAGATCTTTGACATAGTTTTTGGTGGCCGAACATGAAGAGAGAGATAGCCGAGTATGTGAGTAGGTGCTTAACTTGTCAGAAAGTTAAGGCCGAACATCAACGACCAAGTGGCTTGTTATAGTCATTGAAGATTCTAGAATGGAAATGGGAGCATATCACGATGGACTTTGTGGTGGGACTTCCGATTACTCAGAAGGGGTATGACGCGATTTTGGTGATAGTGGACCGGTTGACAAAGTCGGCTCACTTTTTTCCAATTTGGGTCAAGTATAACTTAGATCAATTAGCAAAACTTTATGTTAAGGAAATTATTTCTAGACATGGAGCATCCATTTTGATTATGTCAGATCGTGACCCACGATTCACGTCAAACTTTTTGAAAAGTCTGCAAGAGCAGTTGGGGACACAGTTGAAGTTAAGTACGGCATATCATCCACAAACTGATGGGCAGAACGAGAGGACAATTCAGAAGTTAGAAGATATTTTAAGATTTTATGTCATGGATTTCAAGGGTAGTTGGGATGATCATCTACCATTAGTAGATTTTTCATATAACAACAGTTATCATACAAGCATAGGTATGCCGCCTTATGAAGCCTTGAATGAAAGGAAATGCAGAACACCATTGTATTGGGATGAAGTGGGAGAACTCCAAATGCTAGGACCAGAATTGGTGCATCAAACAGCGGATGTAGTGAAGTTGATACGAATGCATCTCATAGCAGCTCAAGACAGACAGAAGAAATACGCAGACTTACATCGAGATAATAGGGAGTTTGAGGTAGGCTCGTACGTATTTCTAAAGGTATCCCCCTGGAAAGGAAAGATACGCTTTGGAAAGAAGGGGAAACTAAGCCCAAGGTTTATAGGACCTTTTGACATACTAAAATGGGTAGGTGAGGTAGCGTATATGGTAGTGTTACCTCCAGACTTAGAACGAATACATAACGTATTTCACGTATCGGTGTTACGTCCTTACAAACCGGATTATAAACACGTACTAGAGTTTGAGCCAATTCAAATGGAGAAGGACTTAACATACGAAGAGATGCCGATTCAAATCATCGATAGAAAAGAGCAAGTTCTGCGAAACAAGGTCATATCGTCATGAAAGGTGTTATGGAAGAACCACGATACCGAGGAAGCAACGTGGGAATTGGAAGACGTTAACTTAACTTGGTAACTTCACTTGGTAACTTAACTTCTAATTTCATCCTAGTCATCTCTGTTATTAACTCGTTCTAAGACATTAACATTGACAGTTTTTCTCTACCCTTCTGACTCAACGCGTCGGCTACTACATTCGCCTTCCCTGGATGATATAAGATATCACAATCATAATCTTTTATTAATTCTAACCACCTTCTCTATCTCATGTTCAACTCCTTCTGTGTGAAGATATATTTCTGACTTTTGTGGTCCGTGTATATCTCACATTTTTCCCCGTACAGATAATGTCTCCATATTTTTAAGGCAAACACTACAGCTGCCAGTTCTAGATCATGAGTAGATTAGACCTTCTCATAATCCTTTAACTAACGTGATGCATACGCAATGACCTTGCCTTACTTCATAAGCACACAACCTAGTCCTCTATGCGAAGCATCGCTATAAACTACAAAATTCCCTGTATCATCTAGTAAAGATAATACAGGTGCCTCACTTAATCTCCTTTTTAGTTCTTGAAAACTACGCTACACTTTTCTGTCCACTCGTACTTCACCAACTTCCTTGTCATATTTGTCAGCGGAGTAGCTAATTTAGAAAAGTCCTGAATGAACCTTCTATAGTATCCCGCTAACCCCAGAAAACTCCTAACCTCGGTTGGCGTTTTCGGTTGCTCCCACTCATTCACCGCTTCCACCTTCGCTGGATCTACGGATATGCCATCTTTGTCTATAACATGTACTAGAAACTGCAATTTTTTGAGCCAAAATTCACACTTAGTGAATTTCGCATATAACTTCTCCCTTCGTAGTGTTTCCAACACTATTCTTAAGTGTTCAGTATGATCTTCTGGTGTCTTAGAATAGACTAGAATATCATCAATGAACACTACAACGAACTTGTCCAAATACTATTTGAACACTCTATTCATCATATCCATGAATGCGGCTGGCGCATTCATCAACCCAAACGACATAACCAAAAACTTGTAATGCCCATAACGAGTTCTGAACGCTGTCTTAGGTACATCTTCCTTCCTCACTTTCAGTTGATGATACCCCGTGCGCAAATCTATCTTAGAAAAATACTTTGCCCCTTTCAACTGATCAAATAGATCATCGATCTTGGGCAACGGGTATTTATTCTTAATCGTTAGCTTGTTTAACTCCCGATAGTCGATACAAAGTCGTAACGATCCATGCTTCTTCTTTACAAACAATACAAGTGCTCCCCACGGAGAAACACTCGGTTGAATGTACTTTCTATCTAATAGCTCCTGTAACTGAACCATTAACTCCTTCATCTCAACTGTCGCCATCCTATATAGTGCCTTTGAAATTGGTACCGTACGTGGCAACAAATCAATCATAAACTATACATCCCTATCCAGCGGAATACCGGGTAACTCCTCCGAAAACACATCCGCGAATTCTTGAACCACCACTATCTGTTCCAATGATGTTCCCACTCTTTGGGTATCCACCACGTGACACAGATAACCCTTACATCCCTTCTTCAGCATCTTCCTACCTTGTGTCATGGTTTGACAACAAGTATGTCCTGGTGATTTATTTCCATAAAACACCACCTCAGGTTTCTTAGAAAGCCTTAGGTTCACACTCTTTCTATGTCAATCTATTATCTCTCTATGGTTAATTAACCAATCCATACCCCTGATATCTACGAAACAATTCTTATGAATGTGTTCAATGGGAATTACCTCCTTGTTTGCTACCTTAACATCTAAAGGTATTTCTAACTTTTCAGGATTTAATCCCAATGGTTGAGCAAATTCGCATGCTATAAAAGAAAAAGTAGCACCCGAGTCAAATAACACGTAAGCATTTATTTCATTGACTGGAATGATACCTGTTACTACATCTGTTGATGCAATCGCATCTTGGACTGTTATATTAAACGTTCGGGCTGAGGGTCTACCCAATGATGGTGTTGGTCCAGTAATGACTAAATTACCACTACCAGAACCCTTACTACCCTCCGCCCCTTTCTTTGGGCAATTTCTTGCCAAACAAAACATCCCCGGCTTTTCTTAGGATTAGGACAGTTGGGAGATATACGACCCTCCTGCCCACAATTATAACAACCGGTCTTCCCCTTCAGACAGACTCCTAGATGAGTCTTACCGCATGTCTTACATGCCTCCATCCTACATTTAGGATCCCCTTGTTCTACCCCAGTATTCCCAGGGTTAAAATTCTTCCTCTTAGGCATATTGCCACTTCCACTGGCAACCTCTGTCTTATTTCCTCCCTCTCCCTTACTCTTATTCTTTCTATCCTTGTGGTACTGGGTCAACGCCTCACTACCACCCTCTACTATTATCGCCTTTTCCAGAATGGTCCCGTATGAAGCACTTTGAAAAACCGATATCCTACTACAGAGCCAGGGTTTTAGGCCCTGCTCAAACCTACGAGCCTTCCTCTCCTCCGTGTCCACTTGGTGTGGAGCGAACCTTGCCAATTCACTGAATTTGGCCGCATATTGGGGAACAGTCATGTCCCCCTGCTTAAGTTCTAAGAATTTAATCTCCATTCTCCCTTGCATGCTAGTAGGGAAATAGTTCTCGAAGAATACCTTCTTAAACTGTTCCCATGTAACAGCTTCCGATCGAGCCCCACCCTGGTGAGCCTCCCACCAGTAGTTGGCTTCCCCCTTCATCATATAGGTTGCAAAAGAGGTCTTTTGCGCCTCAGCTATGTATGTAATAACAAACACCTTCTCTATTTCCTTGACCCATGTCTGGGCCTCCATTGGGTCCGTTGTTCCCTTAAATTCGGGTGGACCTACACTCTTAAATTCCTTAAAGGTAGTCGTTCGGGCTACCCTAGGTCCTGCGGGTGCTCTACCCCCAGCTTGGTTAAATGCAGCCGTTAATAAATTAACGAACTCTTGCATTAGGTTATTAGGACCCCCCTCATTCTCATTATGCGATTCCGCTTCTTGGTTACATTGTCTTCTTCTTCGCGGCATTTCTGATTAAATAAATAAATTTCTGTTATTACTTATTTGCTTACTTCGTTATTAGTCGTCAAACAATTGGACAATAACTCATACACAACAAAACAAATTAAAATAAAACATCCTTATATTAAAATGCTTCTTTATAGTTCAAAACTATTTACAAATTGCCTTTCCATAGCTCAAAAGCTATTACATATTTATCCCGCGATTGACTTCTACAAAAATTGGGATTTACAAAAAGACTACCCTTTAATTATACAAAAGAGGGTTTTACATCACTACACAAAAGTATTCACCATACTATTCCTAATACTGTCTAACAACATTCTCATGCTTCTGGTTCTCTAGAATCGACACAATATCTCAACTTATAGTATGACGAGTCTGTCCCGACTCAATGGAATAACAAGCTATCTTAAGCTTGAAATCCTCGTGCGCACTGTCATTTATTTATGACATTCGTGCTATCTTCTGGTCTTTTTCAACCAGTTTCTTGCAAAGTTCTATGACCTCGTTCTTATAATCCTGGGCCTTGTCAGTCATGAGCACTATCTCATCATGCTCTATCTCATAGTCTGACTCTGCAGACTCTTTCGCCCCATAGAGATCACTGATCTCTTATTTCTGGTGTTGCACCATATTATGCAGTTACACGTTACGGTCAAGCACTAAGAGGTACATTGCCCTCATAGTCTCGGTAGGTGTAGTCTCTAGGGCAGGAATCACCGTATTAATCGATGTCACCTCCATGTCATCCTCCACATCAATCATCATATTTAAATATGATGTTATCCCCATGGTCTCCTCAGAATACTCCTCCTCCGATTAATATTCCTCGGGCTCTGACTCCTCTAGAATCACTACAGGTATGTCTGCTATAGGCACATGTATTGTCTCAACTCGGTTCACGAACTCCTCGTTGATCACATGTATATCCCTATACATCAAGCTATCAACCGACATCTACAATAACACATAACAAATTGATTAGTACATAATACATAACAATATAAGCACAAATCACATTTAATCTGTGACGCCCCCAAAATTAGGTATACATCACCCATCTTGGGTCGCCAGATACATGGTACAGAATTCAAATACAACTTACTATTACAACTGTCGTGTACAATACGACAAAACATAAACTGTGAGTTTGAATACAAATATTGTCTACTAGAGATTATACAAACTCAAAAGGAGTCCTCATCACAATTATTATCACACTATTTCACGTAATAGTGAGGACTACTAATGCTATCCTCCGGACCATTACTCCGCTTCCCACTGCTCGCCCCCCAATTATATTCTCATTTCAAGAGAATAAAGGAAAGAAAGGGTGAGCTCAACTAGCCCAAGAAGAAATGGTATGACTAAGATAATGCAGAATAAATTATCATTAGCCTTCAACGGTGTTAAACTAATAAAATATAACAACATCAAGTTTAATCTGCAAATGAACAAACAATCCATTAAAAGAGTCAAATAGAGAATAAAATCAACTATCTTTTATGATTTAAAAGGTTTTCATGACTTTTATCATCGACTCAACTTAATAAATAATCCACATCATCGAATCACCCATGCACTTCTGGCCAGGATATTCTTTAGTATCACGACCACAAATTATCCATGCACTATAACCAAGGACATTCGTGTATTCATTAATGGTCATGATCATGCCAACAATTGTCCATCAATGCACTACGGGCCAATGATAACTTTTACCACATCATTTGTAACATTACTACCATGATTACACCGAATAATCCTCGACATAATCATACCAAGTCCATCTATGCACTACAAAAGCCACGATGACTTTTAACATAATATAAACATAAGGATTTATGACAATGATATAAGAATTCAATAAAACAAGTTCAATTAATTTATCCAGAACTAATAATGTCCAAATTGTCAACATGATACTGCTTTGTAGTTTAAAATTCAAGAATGATCGTAAGAATATTTCCATGAAAAGATATCGATAAAGCGCAAAATATCAAGGATATTCTACTAATTTCATGGAGTATAGAAGTCAAAACTTTAACCAACCGAGTATAATAAAGAATGGAATAACAAAAGAATTTATCATGCATGCGGTACTTCACATGACAAAGTTATTCCAATGAATAATAATAACGGAACCGGTCGTCAGCACAATTTGCAACTTAGCAGATGTTCCAATAGAATAATAAAGATTTTAACCAGTCCTGGTGTAAAACATGCAGACAGATGTTCCAACAAAATAATAATAAAGACGGAACCAGTGTCCGTGTAAAACACACGTATATGATGTTCCAATGTAAATAATAGAAGAATGTCACCAAGTATAGGGTAAACCACAGATACAAAAGTTATTCCAATGTAATAATAAGCAATGGAATAACAACAATTCTCTTCATGAATAAGAAAGAATAACACCCCTTACTTTAGTAGGAGATTGAATACTGCAGTAGTGTAGTAATTGGTGAACAGAGACTTCTACAACTCAAAAAATCAGATGAGTTTTGTCTGCAAACGTATGAAAACGCTAAGTTGTACAAGGAGAAGACCAAGAGGTGGAACGATAAAAAAAATCCTCGAGAGGCACTTCAAACCGGGCCAGAAGGTTCTTCTCTTCAACTCCCGTTTGAAGTTATTCCCAAGGAAATTAAAGTTCATATGGTCGGGGGCATTCACGTTTGCCAAGGTGTATCTGTATGGGGCAATAGAGGTTGAGGACCCCAATTCTGGTAAAACCTTCAAGGTTAATGGTCAACACTTGAAAAATTACCGGGGCGGCGGGGTAGATAGACAGAACACCTCCATCACATTGGGAGACCTGGTGTAAGATGGGATAATAATCAAGTCGATGACTTTAAATCAAGCGCTTGATGGGAGGCATCCCCATCTTAGTATCAAACAAATTTCTTTTATTTTTTTTCACTTCAGTCTTATTTTGGTTGTCATTAGTTACTATCTGTAGTTCTTAGTATAACATGTAGTATGTATAGTGCATGTATGTTAGTATGTGTTTCAGGGTTTTCATTAGTTAGAATTTATGAATACTGTGTTTGTTGTGTTTTTGTTGTGATTGATTGTTGATATGAGATTTTGGCCTGTGCAAGATTGCTTAACTTTCAAATGTCGAAGTTTATATCTCGCATCAGTAAGCGCCCATTCTCGCTTAAAACTCAGTATTTTTAAATAACAGTGCAATACCAACAAGGAGAGACATACTATAAACTTCATGCCACAAAGGCCATCTAGCACACACTCTTCACAATATTTCGGCCTCTTCCAAGGAGCTCGCGCCCCAGCGCCATTATCCGCGTCCTAGCGCCAAAGTGGATTACCTTGAATCAGCAGTACGCCGCAATCATGGCCAAGCAATACCAAAGAATTAATATTTTTTTTAAAGGAGTCTTTTCAGTTGATTTATAGCACTCCTCCTCCCAAAAAGCAAAAAAACTCGCTGCAACCTCCTCCTCTCAAGCAGTTAGGAAACTTAAACCGTTGCACCCCTTCTGTTTCTAATTCTTCTATTTCTGACCGTTCACCAACCGCCGTGCAGTTTATTCGGTCGTTACTCACCTACACATTCCGTCTTTAAAAGCCAAGCGACGTTCGGTTCTTTGTTATACTATTAGGCATGAAAAATTTCTTACAGAGGGTGCCTTTAGTTTATTCTTGCAAATCAAATATGGCTTAAGCGTCCTAGAACCAGTATTGGCCTCCCTCCTCCATCCTCTTCCCGATCTCGTGCTTCGACATGGGATGCAATAAAAATTCCAACGGAAGAGGCCTATAAGTGGTATACTTAAAATTTCTTGTCTCGTAGTTTGGTGCCTGAGCGAGGGCTTAGGCTTAATGAAAAATTGGACGGTCAGATGGTGACCATGATTGCCAAAATGAAATGGGTGCATTTCACCAAGCCGCCTGAATCAGCAGTTGTCGCGGTGGTGAAAGAATTCTACGCTAATGTCATTCCCGATGGGCCTCCGGCGGTGCCAGTGCGGGGAAAGTTAATATCATTCGATAGCCAGGCTATCAATGCAATTTATGGGACTCCCGACTATGCTGGTCATGATTATCGGGAGGTTGGGCTACGGAGTTACAACACAGATGACATCATTAGTAAACTCTACAAGCCTGGGACTGTGTGGAAAACTAACACATTTCATGGTGAGAAGACTTCATTCACCCAACAAGCCTTAAGCCGTTATGGTAAGGCTTGGTACTCGTTTATATGTGCTAATATCATGCCTACGCGTCACTTGAGTGATGTAACACGGGAGAGGGCAATTTTGTTGTATGCCATTGTTACGGGTTTAAAGATTGATGTAGGGGCACTGATTAATGAGTCAATTAAGAAGGCAATAAAGAGCAATGTTATGGCATGCCTCCCACACCCGTCTCTAATTACCCGTCTTTGCAAAAGGGGGGGCGTTCAGTGGGATAAGGAAGATGCCACCCTGCCACCCATGTCTGTTATTGATCATCATCTCATAGTCCGCAATGGAGTCTGGGAGGGAGCACCGTCACACCCCCGAGGGGAGGGATTTTTGCCAGCGCCTCAGCTGCCGCTACCATCCAGTGAACTGCCGCCATCCACTGAAGCTGGTACCTCCACGCGCGTACTTGAGCACCCTTCTTTTGAGACCGTTCATTTTGGGACCCTCGCAGAAATTCTGAACAGCCTGAACTTCCTACACTGCAAGATAGACACTGTCGCTCAATGGCAGAATCAATTCCACCATTTCTATAGAGATTTTGCCAACATACTCTCCAATATTCATGCTGCTCAGGGAGGTGACGATGCTGATTTCATGTCCTTTCCATTTCCAGCACCTCCAATTTATACTCCTTATCCGCCATAATTTCCCCTGCTGAGGGGGCCCGCGCTGATGAACCAGTGAACGTGGAGGATGATGGTGAGGAAGATGATCTTGAGGTGGTTGGTGGTGATGATGATCATGATGATAATGATAATGAAAATGGCGATGCTCCGTATGCTTGATGATGAAGTCCAAAGGCCATCGAGGACACTGGCCAAATTGCAAGTTTAGGGGACGATTCCTTTTTATTTATATTATATATGAATTGTATTAGTCTATTAATATTTGAACTGCTATTTAGATTGCTATGTTTATTTATGTTCATGGTGTGAGGACTGAGTGAATCATTTGGGCTGAATAGCCCCAGACTACATTTAAATATTTTTTATCTAATGTTTATTATTATTGTGGTTATTGTTTTTTTATGTTGTGATTGGTTTATTTTGGATTCATGTGTTGCATATTAGTATTTTAATTTATATATGAATGCATGTTTTTGGATGTATATCTTTTGTTTATTATTATTATCATTTTGGGATTGCATATTTGGGGATAGTTTGGCTATATAAGATATCATTTTGTGGATAGCCATAGTTTTCAGGGTTTACACTGATCATTGGTATAGTTAATGCCATTTGTTATGGCTTTGCCCTATTTTGACCCTAATTTGATAGGGGTACTTTTTAGTTTATAGTTTTTGCCTATTGCATGTTAATTAACCCTAACCCCCAGTCTATAACTGTTTATATGCTGGGTTAGGGTAGTTTAGCGCCTAAATTTTGATTGTGGCTTATGATAAGCACCAGATAATTATTTTATTTTCTTAGAATAGTGTCAAATTCATGCGAACTACGAGCGTGTTATTTAGATAAATCGAGACTGTTTTGGGTCCATCCTTTTAGAAAGCACTGACCAATTGTCTTTTCTAGTTATGTGTCCAGATTTAGGTTGTTTATTTAATGTGTTGAAAATATTGTATATTGCTAAAACTCTGTTGATTTCAAGAATTAAAGACTTATAGGCTTTTACACTTTCGGGCTAAAGTTTTCTAAAAAAGAAAAAAGAAAAAAAGGGGCTATTATAATAAAAGTCCTACGGTGGGTTGAGAGGGAGTGTGGAAACGCACTCGCCCATAAACGCAGGCTGGTAAAATCAGTTCTGAACTTATGTTGTTTACGTGGCCTTTGTGCTTGAGTTATTAGATTCTTAGGGGTGTTCTACACCTAGTGCCCTAAAGTCATCTGACTTGGGAGTCATTGATCGAAGGCTTGCTAATGGGTGCTCTGTTTTGCCTAAAAGCAATCAAGTACTGTCTGAGTCGGAATTTACTTCATTATTCTAGAACTTTTTTATCCTTTCTTGTTTTTGCATCTTGTTTTTAATGCTTGTTAATTATGTGAGTTTTATAGTAAGCTTAGTGGTTATCACAGTCGACTTGTGATCTTAATTTGGGTTATGGCTAGTTAAGATGTTTGGTCTGCACACACACACACAGATGGATCGATTACAGTCTCATGTTTATTAATAGACATTCAACATTCGTTCGTATGCATTTGTCCTATTCTCACACGGTGTTTATGATTATGCTTAGAGGCCATATTATTAGTCTATAGGATTAGTCTTTTTTTGTATCTTGCAGTAATGGGGTATGGATGTCTGATAGTTTGCTTGAGGACAAGCAAAAGCTTAAGTTTGGGGGTATTTGATGAGTAGGATTTATACCTGCGAATCAGATCCTTTGTAGATTAAGTTGTTGCTTGTTTTCAGTTATTTAGTTAGCTTTTATCTATATTTTGTTGTTATTATGTCTAAATTCTATGATGCAAGGCTTTACAGATCTTTTCTAGCTTCCAGGAACATAATGGGCATTTTTATCAGATTAGCCCACAGCCATACTAAGTTACACTTCGAGCCTGCCGCACACAGAGCAGCCAAAACAAGGCAAGCCCCTCCTTAATTGGCGCGCCTCAAAGACTATACTCTCACTTCGCCCCAATGCCTTCCTCTGAGGTCAACTTCACACAAGATCATCGAGGTCCTTTATGTAGTTAGCATGGCAATAAGAACCTCCTGGCCTTTTTAAGCCTACGTGGCGCGCAACACTACATGTTAATTCAATGCCTGTAAGGCAAATGTGAAGCTTCGGTGTCCAGACGGTAAAGGGCTTTAAATGACCTGAAGATAGAGAGAAACATTGAGTTAATATCAGCCACCTACGATAGAAATCTCAGACAGTTAGCATAGCTTAGAGATAGTTATTACAGTCTTAAATTCTTAGAAGAGAAAGAAGGCGTGCTTAAAAGGAGAAATAATTATTGCATCCTACAGAAGCTCAGTAGCTCCTCAATGAAGAGAAGATTTGGAGGAAGAACACTTCAAAACATGGGTTTTCTTATTCCAAATCTCCCATTTATTTGTGTATTACTGAATATGTGTAATGTATAAAATGTGTGTTAGTACCATAAATATGAACTAACTCCATTTTTAAGATTGCAATATATATAACCTTTTTTTTAGCCTAATTAACTTTCTCTCCTATTTTATATAATGAATCATTTTGGAATGGGTTGTTGTATTTCTTACTTAATGACTAATTTCTTGATAAAGATATTGGTATTGATAATAAAAGAAATTGACAAATGGATGTTATTATCTATCTTTAAATACAACAACACCTGTTATGACCATGCCAATGGAATGTGTGCATAAACTGCTAATAGGATAGACATATCTCTATTTGCCTTGTACGACCGTGAGACTTAGCTTAATGACCTTGGCCTAGCTATTTTCACCAATAGACATATTGTGATTTATCTAGCTAGGGATGTGCATTTGACATTCGACAGAAGCTTATGCGTATTTACTGTTCTCGGTTGACCATTCCTTGATTCGTTTGTAATTTAAAGAGTTAGGAGATTAGGCGATGCATTGGGGGAATTGTAATCCTATCTTGACTTCCTAGCACAACTACTTCTCTTATTCGTAAAGTTTTAAGCATATAGCTTAACCAACCATCTTATTTCACTTGTTTAGATAAGGTAGCAAAGACTTCACCTTAGTATTTGTTTATCTCTTAAGACTTTATCCTCGTGGGTTCGTCACTCAACTTATCATATATTACTTGTGGATGGCGTATATTTGGGCGCGATTTAGCAATAGCGAAATCGACCAACAGTTGACGTCTTTGTCCTTAGACAGACCTTGCGCTTATATATATGCGCTGGTAGTTCATGACCCTCATCGGGTTACGTCGTAGAGTAGTAGAGGATGAAATTACATCCGGTCATGTATTATCTCAGCGTTTCCTGATAGATAGGTTCGGCTCATTGGACATCTACGCACAACATTCTGGGGATTTTACCACACCTGAGGATCAGTGGCATTCAGCCAGAGTGGATGTATTCGTGATGTGTATAGTGGCATATGTATACATGCCACGGTATATGGATGAGCTGGACATCGGTGTTATCATGGCAGTGAGAGCTCTCAGGGAGGGTCGTACCATCATTCCGATGATTGTGGCAGAGACGTTGAGGTTGGCCACGTTTTGCAGCACCTACCCTACACGGGTATTCACAGGTAGTTAAGTCATGTTATACGTATGGTTTATGTCACACTTGAGACCGATTGGCACTTTCCACCGACACAGGTATTGCTTTACCCATGATATAGCTATGTCTTACTCTTTTCAGCCATCAGAGTGTATAGACGCTATGTCTTGGTCGGTATTTTTGGTAGGGATTGGAGATCCATTTGGCATCTTGTCGGGTACAGGGCTCAGCTCACCCTATAGATTTATTACTCATGCTCCGGGCATGGATTATCTCCCTCAGGCTGGTCTGAGGGACATGACTACCTACCACCCACTGGCTGTGATGTCACAGTTTGACCAGTTCCAGGACTTCCATCCTTTTGATGGGGCATTAGGTCAGCGTCTAGCTTCTCGCCATCTATCAACAGAGGACCGATCCCAGGTGTATGCATGTTGGCATTAGCGTGAGATAACTGATTTTTCTATTAGCCATCTGGGATGTTCACCAAATTTTTCTTCGTGGATGGCGACAGAGACTTCATTGGCTACGGCAGTATCCACAGTGCCGGGTATTGATTCAAATGGTGGAGAGCCCATGGAGGACATTGATTCCTACACCAAAAAGGAGCCATTTACCGGGTCACCAGCAGCTCTTTTAGATTCTCCCAGTATTAGCACTGTTGTGATCCAGCATTCAACACAACATTTTGAGCAGGGTCTCCATCTGATGACCTTCGAGAGAGATTAGGCTAGAGCCTTGATGTTGACAGCTTTTGATGGGAGAGACGTCACTCTATTAGAGAGAGATGATGCATTAGCTCATAGAGATGTCACTATTGTTGAGCGGGATGAGGCCATATCAGCCAGAGATGTCATGACAGGCGAGAGGGATAGTGACATATCTGCTCGGGAGGTAGCCGTTACGGATAGTACCACAGTTAGGTCCCTTACGACTGGCATGATTGCAGAGATGAGCACTATGTCACCATGAAGATGGTCATAGATCTGTTAGCTCGTGTGCATACCCTTGTACCGGAGACCACAATGTTACCTCCTTCTTCTGAGAGGGATGCCATGATGGGTGTAAAGACCCCAAACTCGGGTACTTGAAACCCGAACTCGGTTCTTCACGATACCATTTCTATGAGCGGAATACTACTAATAATAATAACAATAATATAAATATCAAAATTAACTTACATTTATCAGAGTCTAATCCCAAGTACGTAACCTTTACTATATTCTTTACATGATATATAATACATATCATTATCTTAATACAGTTTAACTATTACAAAAGACACCATTACACATGTTTGGTTTGCTTTCCTTTTCACTTGTTCTTGTCTGAACCTTCGGGTTGATCATGCCTAGCTAAAAACATTTAGATTTAAGCAAAGATGAGCATTTGGGTGCCCAACAAGTAATAACAATTATGAATATAATTAGCTGAAAGAAATAAATATTTTCTTTGTACATCACTTCTACAAAGAATTTATAGTTGTGAAGTAAACTGAACCGATAATAATAACATAACAATTCTATCTCAAATTTTTTTTTGAAACTACGTATAGACTATATATATAGGGTAGTCGACATACTATGAACATTGTTTTAAATTTTCGATAAGGTTTAGCAGAACTTCATCTGCAAAACCGCCATAGCTTTTACTGAAACA
Source organism: Panax ginseng (assembly GCA_020205605.1). Lineage (NCBI taxonomy): Eukaryota > Viridiplantae > Streptophyta > Magnoliopsida > Apiales > Araliaceae > Panax > Panax ginseng. The sequence goes on from CM035147.1 coordinate 35,466,484, forward strand.
CGAGGGTGTACATCCCATGTAATTCCCTGTATTGATCAATACTATATTATAAGAATGATAGGATCGTTCACTCTGCATCACCTTGAAGCATAAAAGTTTTCCTTAATCGGGATGTTCATACTTGACTAGAATCAACCAAAACAATTTGATTGGATACAAAAGGTTTTTATCACATTCAACGACATTTTCAAATTTGTGTCTAGGTGATCAAATAGATTAGACGATATATATATATATATATATATATATATATATATATATATATATATATATATATATATATATATATATATCAACATGTGTTTAAATACAATGATTATCCAAGTGGGGTCACTTGTGTAACCATATTAAGAAATTAACGAACAGAATATATATCTGAATTACCATATACTAACATGTTGATAAACAATGATCGAATATAGAATATAACACAATAGGGTTAATAATATAACATAATAATAATATAATTCTGAAACTTCTTACTCATGTCCACTGCATAAAGGAATACAAAGGTAAGATACTTGCCTGATGCGCTGCTTACAGATCGTAACTTAGTTCTATCTTTTATACCGAAACCTATCATTAATAAGATCATTTGATCGATTAGAATAACATACTATAACACATAGCATTGCTTATTGCAGTCAGCACATAACCTAATCACATTGTCACATATGTTCCACAACCATTAAATCACAAATAAACACATATCTAATCAAATTATCTAAGTCCAGATCAATTTATGAAATATGTCGGTGTCCCGACGGCTTTATTGGGTAATTTATCGAGTCTCAGACTCTATCCTGTAACTTAGTATTAGTCATATTATTTTTAAATGACTTAATATAATTTTAAAACATTTATTATAATTTATCATAAATTTTCAAACATCGGAATCATTATTAAATGATTTAAATATTAAACAATTCTATTATCATTAATATTTAATTAATATTAAACTATTAATGAAACCATTGCCAAAATATTAAAGTTATTTATAATAACTCAAAGTATTTTTAAAGTATTAATATTACACTTAAATGATTTTAAAAGAATTAAAATCATTTTAAAATAATTATCATTAATATTAAAGCATTAATGTATTACTTATCAAAATATTAAAAGTCCTTAATCATAACTTAAAATATTTATATCCTTTTTAAATGATTTTTAAATAAATAAAACCATTTTTTAACTATTTATTTAATATAATTATTAAATAAATCTAATATCATTTAACATTAAATTATTTAATGAAATTTTCCTTTAAATATCAAAAGTTATAATTTATAACTTAAAATATCTTTAAACACTTTATTTCCATTTTAAATGATTTTTATAATATTAAAATCATTTTAAACTAATTTATTTAATATAATTATTAAATAATTCTAATATCATTAATAGTAAATATTTAATAAAATTTACCTTTAAATATTGAAAGTTATATTTTATAACTTAAAATATTTTTAAACTATTTATTTTCATTTAAAATAATTTTTCTAATATTAAAATCATTTTAAACTAATTTATTTAATATAATTATTAAATAAATCTAATATCATTAATATTAAAATATTAATATTTTTCATGACAAAATATCAAAAGTTATATTTTATAACTTAAATATCCTTTAAATCATTTTTCTATAATTTTTAAATCATTAATTCTAATTTCCATAATTTATTTAATACATTTATTAAATAACTTTAATTACCATTAATATTAATTAATTAATGAAATTCATCAAAAAAATTTAAAAGTTATCAAAATAACTTAAATTATTTTCTTATACCATAATATAATTTTAAATGATTTTTCAAGTATTAAAATAATTTTAACTAATTTATTTAATATTATAATTAAATAAATTAAATACTTTTAATATTCCAAAAATATTAAATATTTATGAAATATATTCAAAATAATTAAAAACTAATTTTTCTCTATTTCTTTTATTAAAATAAATAATTTCCGAAAATATTTGTCGCTAGCGTCAGAACCGTCGCTATAAGTGTTCTTGAGCTGTTCTTGGCCAAACCCAGAAATTCATGGCAGTTTTCAAGTGTACTACTTTGACCACACGTAACAATCGGATAAGGATGTTGCTAGCCTATCTATTGATCACAGTGTGTAGACCTAATGTCATTCTATAAGATTCAACAACAAACACAAACAAACAACGTAAAATGAAAGCGATCTGAGCCTCCAAAAAGTCTGACAAAACTGTTCTTCATATCTGGGTTTTCCAGAAAATGAAGAACAGTTGATGGTACCATATTTAGATCTTTTTAGCTTACGTTCTGGTTCTAGTTTGTGAGCTATAATGGTTCAAACATGGAGCCAACATGTCAGGGTCCATATATATAACACTATATCACTCTAACAACATTACATGAACAAGATCTGGCATGGTCAAACCATGTCAGAAACCTTGTTCATCAACCACCTGGGTTTTCCAGAAAATCGCCAGAACAGGTGGTCAACCCAAGTTTGACTGTGATTGTCTTTCATCCTGGTCACGATCTAAGTGTTCTAATGACTTTCAGGTGTACTCCATATACCATTTTACAATATAAAAACAATAACATAACATAACTAACTAAAAACAGCGAGATCAAAGCTCTGCAAAACGTTGTCAGAGTGTTCTTGGTAATCTGGGTTACCTAGATTTTCACATGGTCATGGCCGGTCAACCCTGTTTGACCACTTATAAAATGAAATCCAGACATCCTTGAACCTTGATTCGAGTTGCAGAACAAAGAACACATTACAGACTACAAGTGGCAACCTTCAAACAGCAAAAATACGTAACAGGCAAAGATTAAAGTGGTCTGACATTCAGTTATCAGACTCATAAAAAAAAAATTCCAGATTTGCAAATACACTAGATCCGAGCTTATAGATGTTATTGATCCAACATCTACCAACCCAGATCACTTAATAACACTATAAACAACATATTTTAACACAAAAACACAACATCTATCAGAAGATCAAGATCGAATTTTTCAACTAGGGTTTATACCTTTAAATGAGCAAATCTAATTTCTTGGCTACTGATTTGTTAGTGGATTTCGTGGGGCTGATTTTGTGACTGATTTTAGCAATGGATTTCGTAGGTTAGACAGAGAGAGGGCCTTGGAGGTGTGTTGTGACAAATGAGCAAATGTGAGGACTTTTCTCTCTCTTAGATCTTATATACAACATGTGTGCAATGTATTTTGTGAGACCCCGAATTTTATGAAATAAAAGTATTCAATTTTTTATATTTTGGTAAATAGTTAAATTGATAAAAGTTTAAAGTTAAGGGTAATATTTGAATTTTTTTTTGCAAAGTAAGCAAGTTGATATAAAATATTCGATTAGTCGGGGAATATTCTTTTTGTCGGAGAATATCCGTACGACGGTACAATCATTAGTGGACCCCACAACAGAATTATTGTCGGATCGAGAAAACGACAAAAATACTTTATGAAAATAACGACGTAAGTTTTTATCATAATCGTTGAAACACCCGGTGTTAAAGTTAATAGCGAAGAATACGTTATAGTTACATACAATAGCACACGATATTGATTATTGATGCGTACGGTGAGAAGTCACTCGTTTATACTCAATTATTGTTACGTTATCATCTGTATAATATGATATATTATTAAATCAATAATTGAGACGACAAAGTTATTCATATTATTATTTGCAATATTGATAATGTATAGAAGTTCTGTTAAGGAGAGGTTTGGTCAGCTAATTGCGCGCCAATAAGGGGAAATTCTTATCGAAAAGCCCCTCTTTCCTGGGAACGACCTAGTTGTTAAATATTGTGAATTATAATATTAATGATGAATAAGTTCGTGTTGATTAAAGATGAATTGTATAGTTCCATTGTGTTGGAATTATTTGTGTTAGTGGAAATCGACATTTGTTTCAATAATAATTGATGTCTGGAGGATATATTATTCAATCGGGTATTCGGGACACTTTTTGTGTCGGAGTACTATTCACGAGTTACTATTCACGAGTTACTATTCACTCGTAAAATATATTTTTTTCGGTCCAAATAATTTTTGGGTACAATATTATTTCATGAGAAGATGTGCTAATTTTTCAGACCGTTGGTTGAAGATATAATAGTAAATCAATATGGACCGTTGGTGGATAGTTATAATAGTAAATCAATATGGATCATTTGGTTTAAAGTTTTAATAGTAAATCAAAGATGGACCGTTGCTTTAAGTTTTAATAGTAAACCAATATGGACCGTCTGCTTAAAAGTAAATCAATCTGGACCGTTCATGAGTTAGTTACTATCAGATCCATTCTTCTATAAATAGAAGCTCATTCCTTCATTATTTCTTACGAATTCACTGAAACTCTAGAGAGAGAAATTATAGAGAAACTATAGAAAAGTATTCTGCTACTTCCATATTCTTATATCCAGTTTCTTTTACGGTAAGGGATATTATTTGTTGTACTCGTAAGGGGTAGTATTTCTTTTGTATTCATGAAGAGAACTTATGTTATTCCATTATTTTTTATTCTGTTGGAATAACCTGTATACGCGGGCTACCCTATACTTGGTGAAATTCTTCTGTTATTCTATTCTTTATTATTATGTTGGAATATCATGTCTGTGCATTTTACGCCGGACCTGGTTCCATCCTTTATTATTCTGTTGGAATATCCTGTATGTGCATTTTATGCCGGACCTGATTCCGTTATTTATTATTCTGTTGGAATAACCTGCATGTGCGGTCTATCGCATGCTTGATGATTTCTTTTGTTATTCCATTCTTTATTACACTCAATTGGTTAAAACTTTGACTTCTATACTCCATGAAATTAGTGGAATATCCTTGATATTTGTGTTTCATCCTTTATCTTTTCATGGAAATATTTTTCTGAGCATTCTTGAATTTTACTCCACAAAGTAGTATCATGTTGACAATTTGGACATTATTGAGTTCAGGATAAATTAACTTATAAATCTTTAAAACTTATTCTTGAACTTATTTTATTGAATTATTATGTCATTGTCATGATGAGTTATGTTGGTTATTATGTGAAAACATGAAAGTTCTTAGAAAACACAAAGGGTTGATAATCAGATTTTGGTAAAAATGGAGTATGAAATTCAATTGACCATATCTCCTATTATATTTCGAATTTTTGAGTGTGATCAAGTTCTAGAGTTAGATTTATGAGTTTTTTAACTTATCCAAGTGGAATCACTAGAAAAGGTGTTGTAGATTTTCGTGTGGACTGATTTTAGTAAAGTAGTCAAAAACTGAAAAGTGCCAAAAATATACTGCCAGAAAATTTAAAAGGGAATTTTCAGCCACTTAAATTGTGTGAAATATTCCGGCCTTTTGGGACGTCAAAATGTATGGTATAAAGTACCTACTGTCCAAAAATGAGCTCATTTGACTTAAAATGAGCAAGTTATGACTATTTCAATATTTACGTTTTTTCGACATAAAATGCTATAACCGGAGTTCTATAAATCTGATGACCATGAAATTTAAACTGGAAGCTCACGTTAACATGTGTACGATCCTGCCAAGATTTGAGAATTTCGAGTTAACCTTGAGGTAGCTAATTTTTAAGGAATTAATTAGAAATTGATTTTTTGCAAAATAGTAAATTAATTTTAAAAATTCTGAGAAAAATATATATTCAATATGGGATTATATTCTGCTTAATCCCAAAAAAGAATAATTTTTGGGACTGATTTGGTATTTTTCATGAAAATGATTTAGTTACGAACATATGAATTAAATATGTTATGTGAAGTTGAAAAATTGGTAAATAGGATTTTATTACTTGAAAATCCTATATAATTTATATGCAGATTTTTGATAAGTAATTTGATTATTGGTGATGAAATCTTATGAGTATGGCATTTTGAATGATTAAAAGTATTATTTGGAAAAGTGTAAACAATTAAATTAAATTGTTTATAAGTTTAAGGAGTGATTAAAAAATTGTTATAATATTAACAATATTAGATTATGATTTTATTAAGTGATTGATAATGTTTAGATAAATTTAAAGTCTTTAATATTTATCCTTGATTTAGTTTGGCTAATGCTTATAATATTGTCATCATCATGATGCTTATATTATGTTGAAAGTCATCTGTGGCCTATAGTGCATAGATGGACTTAGTATGATTATGACCATGGATTATTCGGTATAATCATAACCGTAATGTTATAAATGATGTGGAAAAAGTCATCATTGGCCCGTAGTGCATTGATGGACAGTTTTTGGTATGATTATGGCTATGGATTCTCTTTGGCCGTAGTGCAAAAATGAATTATTTTATGGCATGATCAGGACCGTTGATGAAAACACGATTATCTTTGGCCGTAGTACATGGATAATTCGTGGTCGTGATACTAAAGAATATCCTTGGCCTGTAGTGCATGGATGATTCGATGATGGGGGTTAATTATTGAGCTGAGTCTCAACAATGAAATATTAATTCATGGATGTGTTAATAATGAATATCTTTGGCCATAGTGCAAAGATGATTTAATGATTACGAGCATGAATTGTGATTTGGTATAACCATGATTTTTGATGTTTCAGGTGATAAAAATTATCTTCGTCCTAGGTGCGAAGAGGAATTTAGAATCACAATTGTGATTATGAGTTATTCACATGATCGTGAACGGGAATTGTTGATTGATGTTACACGGATAAAAAATTATAGGTGGACTTTTAACATAGAGAAGATAATAGACCTTATGGTCTATTTGACTCTTCTAATGGATTGCTTTCGTTCACCGCAACTATGGTTGAAAAGTTTTATTATCTCATCATATGTTCTAAATCTCCCGATTTATTATTGATGAAAGCTATTGATAATTTAATTATCTTTAGCCATGATATTCTTTACTGGGCTAGTTGTGCTCACCCTTCTGCTTCACAATTCCTTTCAGGTAATAAGAGTGTACCTGGGTCGAGCGGGGGTATTAAGAGGATTAGAACGGTGGTCTCTAGCTGTGGAGGTTCTCCCTAAACAGTATAGAATTGTGTGTTGTATTATATATATTATTTAGTAATTATATTTGGCGAATCATATAGGGTGAGGCGAACCCAACGTTGGAAGGGTGTTTTTGCCACTATCATACAAGATGTCTAATGACATACAATCTCGTGTTATCATAAGACATGGTTGTGCACATCTACTTGCTGAGTATATCTACGAACACTACCTATATGATCTTGGAGTATATTTGAAATATAATTTTCAGTTGGAGACAACGTAGATAATTATATGTCAAGAGAAGACTTACCATTGGAAAGAAGATGATAGTAATCTTCTTGTTTTTCTTTAGGGGACTTTTAGGTCAACCAAGGATAATTACTGTGGACATATGATATATATCATAACTTTGACGCATGGCCTCCCATGTCGGAAGGTTTCCTTGAGCACTTCCCAAAGATTTTAGTTTCTAAAAGCAGGTTTTGACCTGTACTTTTATGTAAAGTACCATTGTAAGGTTGTGGTCGAGGTACCATGAGAGTTACATACATTTGTATTAAAACTCATATTTAATCTGGTGGTCGTTCTATACTACTACAGTTCAACAGTTGTATAAATGAAGTTGTATTTGAATTTTGTACCATGTATCTGATGACTCAGAATGAGTGATGCATACCTAATTTTGGGGGCATCACATTCGGTATCAGAGCCTAGGGATATGGTCGCTGGTGGATATAAGAGTCTAGAATTAGGAGGGGAGAGACGAGTTATATACTTCGCTAGTGTGTGACTTACCTAAGCTGAAATTGTTCACTTGATAAGTTGACAAATTATGATATGTCAATTAACCTTTGTTTTGAAGCTATATTCTAGAATGATATCTGAAATACAAGAGATGAGAAATGGGAAAATCATGATAGCGAGGAAAATTAATGGAAGGTACAATCGAAAGAAAGCAATGTATTCTCATCTCTTGAATATCAGTATCGTACGTAAATTTCGAGGGCGAAATTTCATAAGGAGGGGTGATTGTGAGACCCCGAAATTTTATTAAATAAAAGTATTCAATTTTTTCTATTTTGGTAAATAGTTAAATTGATAAAAGTTTAAAGTTAAGGGTAATATGTGAATTGTTTTTTGCAAAGAAAGCAAGTTGATATAAAATATTCGATTAGTCGGGGAATATTTTTTTTGTCGGGGAATATCCGTACGACCGTACAATCATTGGTGGACCCCACAACGAAATTATTATCGGATTGAGAAAATGACAAAAATACTTTATGAAAATAACGACGGAAGTTTTACCGTTAACTGTTGAAACACCCGGTGTTAAAAGTACAAATAATATACGCGTAGTTGCACGATAGAGTTTACGGTATTGATTATTAATGCTTACGTGAGAAGTCACTTAGTTATACTCAATTATTACTACAATAATTGCTGCATCATATCTCTCATATTATTGATTCAATTATTTTTACAGTATCATCTGCATAATATGATATATTATTAAATCAATAATTGAGAGGGCAAAGTTATTCATATTATTATTTTCAATATTGATAATGTCTAGAAGTTATGTCAATGAGAGGTTTGGTCACCTAATTGCGCGCCAATAAGGAGAAATCGTTATCGGAAAGCCCCTCTTTCCTAGGAACGACCTGATTGTTAAATTTTATGAATTATAATATTAATGATGAATAAGTTCGTGTTGATTAAAGATGAATTTTATAGTTCCATTGTGTTGGAATTATTTGTGTTAGTGGAAATCGACATTTGTTTCGATAATAATTGATGTCTGGAGGATATATTGTTCAATCGGGTATTCGGGACACTTTTCGTGTCGAAGTACTATTCAAGAGTTACTATTCACCAGTAAAATATATTTCTTTTCCGTCCAAATTATTTTTGGGTACAATATTATTTCATGAGAAGATGTGCTAATTTTTCAGACCGTTGGTTGAAGATATAATAGTAAATCAATATGGACCGCTGGTGGATAGTTATAATAGTAAATCAATATGGATCGCTGGATTAAAGTTTTAATAGTAAATCAGTATGGACCGTTGCTTTAAGTTTTAATAGTAAACCAATATGGACCGTCCGTTTAAAAGTAAATCAATCTGGACCGTTCATGAGTTAGTTACTATGAAAGCCATTCTTCTATAAATAGAAGCTCATTCCTTCATTATTTCTTACGAATTCACTGAAACTCTAGAAAGAGAAATTATAGAGAAACTATAGAAAAATATTCTGCTACTTCCCTACTCTTATATCCAGTTTCTTTTACGATAATGAATATTATTTGTTGTACTCATAAGGGGTATTATTTCTTTTGTATTCATGAAGAGAACTTCTGTTTTTCCATTATTTATTATTCTGTTGGAATAACCTGTATACGCGGGCTACCCTATACTCGGTGAAATTCTTCTGTTATTCCATTCTTTATTATTTTGTTGGAATATCATGTCTGTGCATTTTGCGCCGGACCTGGTTCCATCCTTTATTATTCTGTTGGAATATCCTGCATGTACGTTTTATGCCGGACCTAATTCAGTTATTTATTATTCTGTGGGAATAACCTGCATGTGCGGTCTATCGCATGCTTGATGATTTCTTTTGTTATTCCATTCTTTATTACAGTCAGTTGGTTAAAACTTTGACTTCTATACTTAATGAAATTAGTGGCGTATCCTTGATATTTGCGCTTCATCCTTTATCTTTTCATGGAAATATTTTTCTGAGCATTCTTGAATTTTACTCCACAAAGTAGTATTATGTTGACAATTTGGACATTATTGAGTTCAGGATAAATTAACTTATAAATCTTTAAAACTTATTCTTGAACTTGTTTTATTGAATTATTATGTCATTGTCATGATGAGTATGTTGGTTATTATGTGAAAACATGAAAGTTCTTAGAAAACACAAAGAGTTGAAAATCAGATTTTGGTAAAAATTGAGTATGAAATTCAATTGACCATATCTTCTATTATATTTTGAATTTTTGAGTGTGGTCAAGTTTTAGAGTTAGATCTATGAGTTTTCTAACTTATCCAAGTAGAATCACTACAAAAGGTGTTGTAACTTTTCGTGTGGATTGATTTTAGTAAAGGAGTCAAAAACTGAAAAGAGCCAAAAAGCTACTGCCAAAAAATTTAAAAGGGCATTTTTGGCCACTTAAATTGTGAGAAAAATTCCGGCCTTTTGGGACATTAAAATATATGGTATAAAGTACCTATTGTCCAAAAATGAACTCATTCCGACTTAAAATGAGCAAGTTATGACTATTTCAATATTTAGGTTTCTCCGACGAAAAATGTTATAACCGGAGTTGTTTAACTCCGATGACCATGAAATTTAAACTGGAAGCTCACGTTAACATGTGTACGATCCTGCCAAGATTTGAGAATTTCTGGAGTTAACCTTGAGGTAGCTAATTTTTTAAGGAATTAATTAGAAATTGATTTTTGAAAAATAGTAAATTAATTTAAAAATTCTGAGAAAAATATATGTTCAATATGGGATTATATTCTGCTTAATCCCAAAAAAGAATAATTTTGGGACCGATTTGGTATTTTTCATGAAAATGATTTAGTTACTGAACATATGAATTAAATATGTTATGTGAAGTTGAAAAATTGATAAATAGGATTTTATGGCTTGAAAATCCTATATAAGGTATATCTTGATTTTGATGAGTAATTTGATTATTGGTGATGAAATCTTATGAGTATGGCATTTTGAATGATTAAATGTATTATTTGGAAAAGTGTAAACAATTAAATTAAATTGTTTATAAGTTTAAGGAGTGATTAAAATATTGTTATAATATAAACAATATTAGATTATGATTTTATTAAGTGATTGATAATGTTTAGATAAATTTAAAGTCTTTAATATTTATCCTTGATTTAGTTTGACTAATGCTTATAACATTGTCATAATCCTCATGCTTATATTATGTTGAAAGTCATATGTGGCCTGTAGTACATAGATGGACTTGGTATGATTATGACCATGAATTATTCGGTATAATCAGAACCGTAATGTTACAAATGATGTAGAAAAAGTCCTCATTGGCCGGTAGTGCATTGATGGACAGTTTTTGGTATTATTATGACTATAGATTCTCTTTGGCCGTAGTGCAAAGCTGAATTGTTTTATGGCATGATCAGGATCGTTGATGAAAACACGATTTTCTTTGGCCGTAGTGCATGGATAATTCGTGGTCGTGATACTAAAGAATATCTTTGGCCTGTAGTGCATGGATGATTCGATGATGTGGGTTAATTATTGAGCTGAGTCTCAACAATGAAATATTAATTCATGGATGTGATAATAATGAATATCTTTGGCCGTAGTGCAAAGATGATTTAATGATTCTGAAAGAGGAATTGTGATTTGGTATAACCATGATTTTTGATGTTTCAGGTGATGAAAATTATCTTCGTCCTAGGTGCGAAGAGGAATTTAGAATCATAATTATGATTATGAGTTATTCACATGATCGTGGACGAGAATTGTTGATTGATGTTACACGAATAAAACATTATTGGTGAACTTTTAACATAGAGAAGATAATAGACCTTATGGTCTATTTGACTCTTCTAATGGATTGCTCGTTCCGCTGCAACTATGGTTGAAAAGTTTTATTATCTGTCATGTTCTAAATCTCTGATTTATTATTGATGAAAGCTATTGATAATTTAATTATCTTTAGCCATGATATTCTTTATCGGGCTAGTTGTGCTCACCTTCGCTTCACAATTCCTTTCTGTAATATAAGAGTGTAGGTAGGGTCGAAAGCTGGGTATTAAGAGGATTAGAACGGTGGTCTCTAGCTGTGGAGGTTCTCCCTAAACAGTATAGAAAAGTGTGTTGTATTCTATACATTATTTAGTAGTTATATTTGGTGAATCATATAGGGTGAGGCGAACCCAACGTTGGAAGGGTGTTTTGCCACTATCATACAAGATGTCTAATGACATACAATCTCGTGTTATCATAAGACATGGTTGTGCACATACACTTGCTGAGTATATCTACAACCACTACCTATATGATCTTAGAGTATATTTGAAGTTTAATTTTCACTTGGAGACAACGGAGATAATTATATGTCAAGAGAAGACTTACCATTGGAAAGAAGATGATAGTAATCTTCTTGTTTTTCTTTGGGGACTTTTGGGTCAACCAAGGATAATTCTATGGACATATGATATCTATCATAACATGGACGCATGGCCTCCCAAGTACGAAGGTTTCCTTGAGCACTTCCCAGAGATTTTAGTTTCTAAAACAGATTTTGACTGTACTTTTATGTAAAGTACCATTGTAAGGTTGTGGTCGAGGTACCATAAGAGTTACATACATTTGTATTAAAACTCATATTTAACTGTGGTCGTATTCTATACGACAGTTCAACAGTTGTATAAATGAAGTTGTATTTGAAATTTGTACCATGTATTTGACGACTCAGAATGGGTGATGTATACCTAATTTTGAGGGCGTCACATATTTGGCTAGCATAGGTGGCTGATTGCTGATAATTTAAGTCAATATAAAGTCAAGGTTAGCTCACCAACTAAAGTATTGGCAAATCTAACAAGTCAGCTTCAATAATGCACACAAGGGCAATTTGGTCTTTTGGCTTAGAATTTTAAGGGCACAATTGTAAACTTTACAAACCCTTAGGGTTTAACCCTAAGGTTTTCAAAAATTTGCTTTTCTAGGATTTTTATTTAGGGTTTAAAATAAAATTTTAGTTTCTAAAAATAAAATTTAGAAATCTCTAATTAGATTAGGTTTACTAATTATATTATACATGAAAATTTGGGTATAATTTACTAATTACAGTTAACCTTGCTAATTTAGCAATTAGGGTTTGCACAAAAATAAAAATAATATTAATTAGTTTCTAATTTCTGTAAATTAGGGTTTCTTAATCAATTAGGTTTTTAATTACTTAACACTTTGCTAATTAGGTTTAAGAGACACTAATTAGTATTACACTTCCCAATTTAGCAATTAGGATTTATTATTTAGAAAAATAAAATAATAAGGGTTTATAAAAAAAACATTAGGGTTTTGAAAATTAGGGTTCTCCCTAATTAGGGTTAATATCTATAACACCGATCATAAATCACATTAACATGATTACGTAACAATCTTAAACTGACATTCGGCTTTTAAATTAGGGTTTAACCGCTTAAAACTAGGATTTTGACATTATACACATAATTTGACCGACATTATCTTTCCACACATATACAGTACATATTTACGGTACTGAAATAAAATAATATTATAATAAATATCATTAATCACATAACTTAATTACTAGACAGGTTTTAAAGTCTCATTTGACTTCAAACTAGGGTTTATCAGTAACATTAAAAATTATTCCATCAAAACTGATCCTCACATTAACCTTACACACGTAGCATACCTAATTATAGCACTGACAAATAATAATATAATATTATTATTCTCATTCCTTGATCAAAATCCAAAATTAGGGTTTTGGATTCCATATCTAATTTTAACTGTCATATATAACATTAATAATTAAGTTTTAAATAAATAACTTAATTAGTCTAAAATAAATTCATATAATAAAATAGTTATTATAATTATTCTAAAAATCATTTCATATATTATTTAAATAATATATAATTATATTTTCATTGAAAATAATTAATAAAAACATTTCTCTTCAAAAATTAATTATTATAAGAATATAATTTATAATTATCAATAATTCTAAAATAAAATTATTTGCAAACATTCATGTAATAAATAAATTTTTATTTAGTACAATAATTACATAAGCTTTATCTTGTACAAATCCTCATCCTTAAAATAAAAAAAATGATACGCAAAATTTCTGATTTTATTATATAGAAAATATCGGGTTATTACATTGGGCTTGATAGCTCGCATATACACTGATTTGTAGATGGGCTTGTATTTTCCTGCACAGACTAGCTTAGCCATTTTGTCATGTACAGTTCATATTGTATATATCAAACAACATTATATATAGCAGGGAAATATATTTTTGATCACTTCCCTTTTAGTTATGCCTTGTTGCCTGCTTGATATTTGCCTATTTCTTTAGGGCTTATGATCTTGATGTATTTTGAATTCCTCCTTGATGGATGGACATTGAGTTGTCTTAGGATATTTCAGAATAGACCGTTGATTTGTGTGTATTCCCTACCATCTTTGGTGTCTTGTGATAGGTTTTTGTATGTAAATGTGGAGAGGAATATGGTTTTCCTCTCTGAGGTTAACCGCACCATAGATGGTCGCCAATACTCCTATTCAAGAGGAGCCTAATTAGTTCCATCTCTTATGCATTGGTGTTTCTCTTTGAGGAATCAACCACAGCTTAGATGGTCGCCGATTCTCCCGTTTACATGGGGAGGTCAGGTAATTCCATCCTTTTGGTCTGAAGCCGATAAAATGTGGTGGATTGAAGGATGATCCCAGTACCGTTGACAAGTGTTTGTGTTTTGGTAGGGGGTAAGACCGAACCATGAATGGCTGCCTACGTACTCCTATTGAAGAGGAGATCAGGTCTGCATAGTTCGAACCTGGTGTAAGAGGTTCAACGTTGTATGTGGAAAAAAATGGTGTAGGAATGTTTTTGTTGTTTTTTGTTTTTGTAATGAGAAGGGTGTAGAAATGTTTTTGTTTTAATGTGACCGGGCCATATAAAATGGTTGCCTATGTATTCCCGTGTATCAAGGAGATCAGGTCGGCGTAGTTAGCCCCATGTTCAGGATAATTTGCAGCCAATGAAAAGTTTGATCCCATGTTTAGGACAAACTGCAGTTGAAAAAGTTTTATCCCATGTACAGGATAAACTGCGGGTATGAAAAGTCTTATCCCTAGTGGGATAAAACTGCGGGTGTGAAAGGTTCAATCCCTGGTGGGATAATCGGAGTTGAGTAAGGGTTCAAAACCAAATGTAGAGAAAATGATCTAACGATCCGAAACCAGGCTGCTGGTTAGAAAATGTATTTGTCCCTAATGGGGCAGATGAGTGTGAAGAGAAGTGGTATGTAGTGAAGGGTTAGAAAACCTGAAATGACTGGGGATCTGATGATCCAAAACCATGATGTTTGCTTAATGGTGACCTCAGACATAGTACCGTTTCACGGTGTCCGAGTTGATAAGCTGTGGAAATTCATCGTCGTCCATTTCTTGTAATCTGAGAGCACCTCCTGTTAATACCTCCTTGACAATAAATGGGCCTTCCCAGTTAGGGGTGAATTTTCCCTTAGACTGATCTTGGTTGTCAATGATCTTCTTCAAAACCAAGTTATGTTGTTTAAACTATCGTAGCTGGTCCTTTCTGTTGTAGGACCTGGCGATCCTTTGTTGATATAACTAACCGTTGAAGATAGCAGCGGCACGCCTTTCGTCTATTAGAGACAATTGGTGATACCTATCTTGTACCCATTGGTCTTCATCCAGCTGAGCGTCTATCAACACTCTAAGGGATTCCATTTCCACTTCTATGGGGAGCACTGCTTCTATCACATAGGTTAATGCGTAAGGGGTTGCCCCAGTTGAAGTGTTTATTAATGTTATGTAGGCTTACAGAGTAAGAGGCAATAAGTCAGGCTATCCTTTATGGTTGGCGGACATCTTTTGCTTGATCTTCTTGATGTTTTTGTTAGCCGCTTCAACATCACCATTCTTCTTTGGACGGTTGATGACGAAGTTAAGATGTTTGATGTGGAATTTACTACACAACTCCTCCATCATTCTGTGGTTGAGGTTCTTAGCATTGTCTGACACAATTACCTCTGGTTGTCCATATTGACAAATGACATTGTTTCTAATGAAAGCAATGATGACTTCTTTGGTAACCTTGGGGAAGGAGGCTGCTTCTACACACTTGGTGAAGTACTTAATCATGGTGAAGATAAATTGATGCCCATTACTGGCTTTGGGCTCGATGGGTGTGATCACATCCATTCCCCACATTGAGAAGGGCCAAGGCAAACTCATATTGTGGAGCTCCCGTGGAGGGGCGTGGATAGCATTCCCATGAATTTGGCATTGATAACATCTCTTGACGTGATCATCACAATCAGCTTTGAGAGAGAGCCAGTAATGCCCTGTTTTGAGAATTTTCTTTACAAGTAGAGGGCCGCTTATGTGTGGACCACATACTCCACTATTTATCTCATCCATGAGCCTCTGAGCTTGATCCTTGTCTAGACATCTGAGGAGACCTAATCCTGCATCTCTTTTGTAGAGTGCATCTCCGTTTAGGTAGAACTTCATAGCCAGTCAATGAATCCGCCTACTTTCAGTCAGGCTCGCCTTAGCGGGTGTAGATCCATCTTATAAGTACTCCTCGATATGGTAATACCAAGGGTGCTAAATAGGAGGTAGCTCATCTGATACTTCTCCAATGTAATTCCCATGGCTGGAGCCTTTTGTTGGGCAAATGTGAGGGTTGGCATGTCTTCCTTGTCATGTATGTTGATCAAGGAGGCCAAGGTTGCTAGTACATCCACAAAATAATTCCTATTCCGAGAAATATTGAGGAATGATATTTCTTCAAACTCCAAAGCCATTTGTAAAACCTGTCGATGGTAAGGCAGCAAGTGTAGACCTTTGGTGTGATAGATTCATGTGGTTTATCTAGTTACCAACTTGGAATCTCCAAAGACAGTTAGTCGTCCGATGCCCATTGATTGGGCAAGTTTTAGCCCCATGATATGTCCTTCAACTAAGCAATGTTATTGGTGTTGGCAAACTTCAATTTGATGGCGACGGGATGCTGCTCCCCCTTAACGGATACTAGAACTGCTCCAGCACCAGAACCTTCCATGTTTATAGCTTCATCAAAATACATCTTCCATGGTTGGTGTGTATCGTAATGATGGTGTTGCTGAATGGCCATTACCCCTTCATCGGGGAAGTATGTTTCCAAGGGTTTGAAGTCCCCTGAAGGTGCAACGACAAGTTGATCCGCAATTCCTTGACCTTTAATGGACTTCTGTGTCACGTAAATGATGTCAAATTGTTGTAGGAGCAACTACCACATGGACAGTCTACAGTTCAGTATAGGTTTGCTGAACACGTACTTGAGAGGATCCACACGGGATATGAGATGGGTTGTGTGACTATAGAGGTAATGTTGTACCCGCATGGAAGCCCATGCTAAAGCATAACAGGTCTTCTCAATCAGAGTGTACTTGTGTTCACTACTGCTAAATCTTTTGCTGAAGTAGTAGATAGCTCGCTCTTGGCCTCTATCGTCTTTCTGTCCCAGTATGCAGCCCATGGAATTGTCACTTATGGACAGGTACATAAATAGGAGAACATCATCCCTGGGTGGTTCCAAATAGGAGCTTTGACTAGCTGCTCTTTGATTATAAGGAAGGCCTTCTGGCACTCATCATTCCATTTCATGGAGGAGTTCTTCCTTAACAATTTGAAGATAGGCTCACAAGTTGCTATGAGTTAAGAAATGAACCTTCTAATGAATTTGATTCTTCCCAAAAATCCCTGTATTTCCTTCTCTATTTGAGGAATGGGCATTTTCATGATGGCCTAGATTTTGGTGGGATCCAGCTCAATCCCCTTATGGCTGACTATGAATCCTAAGAACTTACCCGATTTAATGCCAAATGTGCACTTGGCTGGATTCAACTATAGGTTGTACTTATGCAACCTATTGAAGAGCTTTCTGAGATGGTCTAGGTTGTCTTCCTCCTTCCAGGATTAGACGATGATGTCATCCACATAGATCTCTATCTCCTTGTTCATTAAATCATGGAAAAGAGCCATCGTGGCTCGCTGGTAGGTAGCTCAGGCATTGATGAGGCCGAATGACAACCGTCTATAGTAAAAGGTTCCCCAAGGAGTGATGAAGGCAGTTTTCTCACGATCCTCTTCAGCAACCATGATTTGATGGTACCCATAAAAAAAGTAATCAAAGAAAGAGTACATGTCGATGAAAGCAAAGATTGTTAATGAGAATGCGGATAAATGGCACGAGAAAGCTATCTTTAAGGCAAGCTTTATTCAAATCCCTGTAATCCACGCAAACTCGCACCTTTCCTTCTGGTTTAGGCACATGGACAATGTTTGATAGCCATTCAGGGTATATGGACACCATGATGATGCCTGCTTGAAATTGTTTTACAATTTCTTCTTTAACCTTTAAACTCCACTTAGGTTTTAATTGTCTGAGCTTCTGCCTGACTGGCTTGAATCCCTCTTCGATGGGGAGGTGATGAATGACAATGTCAGTGGACAAACCCACCATGTCTTCATGAGACTATGCAAACACATCATGGAATTGTATTAATACTGTAACCATGTCATTCCTTTGGTTTAGAGTGAGGTCTGTACCAATCTATATTAGCTTAGGGCTTTCTAAGGTTCCGAGATTGAAGGAAGTGGTTTGATCAAGGTTGTATTTTGGGTTTGTCTTTGACCCATTCTTTGATCTCCTGAGGTATCTCAATGTCCTCTTGTATTTCCATCAAGTCGGAGTCCAACTTTTTATCAAAGTTACAATCCTTGTGGAGAAAAGGCACCTTATCAGCAAGTATAGGCACATCTAAATTCAGAGTCTTGAAACAAAATACGCTTTCACTTAATATATATGAAATTGTTCAATCATACAAAGTGTTAGCATGTATTGACAAAAGAACTGCTAATACTATACAGAAAAGTAAGCAGTTATGATTATCTACAGGGCAGGATGGGTTTCTGCCCGTTTTACCCTTGTCGACCAATGAAAGAAGTGTTGATCCAATGGTCAAGGGTGAAGTCGTGATGGACTACAGTGATGGAGGGGTTGTCATCATCCTCCTTCTCCCGAATGATGACCATTACGTATGGATAATCATCGTCTGGGGTGTATCTATTTGTATGTTCATCATGGACAATGATGCGTATGCTTGACATCATCCTGACGATGTCTTGTTTACGTCTTCGTTCCTTTTCTTCCACTTTGGGATTTGGAACCAAGACTTCTTTCTCCTTTACTGGTATTAGTTTAGGAAATAACATGGCCATTACATGGGCAGACACCTTTACTGGAGACTGTGTAGGCTCAGGATTTGTAGGTGGAGATATTCAGTGTGTGGCTTAATCTGAATGTTTGTACTTATGAGGATTCCTGCGACTAGAAATACCAGTATAGCCTACTCCGGCTGTCCCTGTTTGACTGGGAACTTGAATGGAGCGCTTGATGCCCTGATTATCTTTGCCCAACCCTTGTCAAGGTTGATAATCCAATGACATCATTTCTTGAGTGGCCGACATTACTTCGACAGAAATCTTGGGTATGAGAGGTGGCGCCCCAACATGATGGTAGTGAGTGTTGCTCACCTCCAAGGTATGAAAACTGACCGGCTCAACTTTTGAATTGAAGCTAATGAGTGGTATGTCACCTTGTTCAAGACATTCCGACTCAACGTCGACATTGACTAGGATATTTTTGATAATGTATTTAAGTTGCTGATGAAGGGTGGAGAGGACTGCCTCGACCATATGAATCCATGGTCTTCCCAAGATCAGGTTGTATCCTGTATCTATTATGAGCACGTGGAAAGATATACAGAATGTATGTGGACCTATCTCCATTGACAGTTCAATCTCTCTGACAGAGTTTCGTTGGGATCCGTCGAAAGCTTTAATAACCGTATGGCTGCTTCGGATCCTATTGAGATTGATGTTCATCTTCACCAGAGTAGCATAAAGATAGATATTCAGAGACGAACCTCCATCTATCATGAATCTTCCCACAATATATCCAGAGGACAAAACCGCAATGTGAAACGTCTTGCAATGACTAGTCCCTTCGGGAGGTATATCATCATCGATAAAAGATATCACATTGTTATTAAAATTATGATCCACCAGATGCTGGAATTTCTCAACATCTATTGACTTAGGCAGTTGGGCTTCTTCCAAAACCCTGAGTAATACCTTCCTGTGATCTTTAAACGAGAAAACCAAGTCCAGTATGGAAATTTGATGTGGAACTTCTCTTAAGCTTAAAACTACCTTGGCTTCATTATGGCCCATAGTACGGAGAAATTCTTCCACCTTTTCCATGGGAATCTTCCCCTTTGACTTAATGGTGGGCTTAATCACCCATTGGGGAAGATAGAGTGGATTATCCTTCGATACTGCAACATTCATATGAGATGTGGATCCTTTAGCCCCTCCATAATTCCATGGAACTTGTAGGCTGACAACAGGATACCTTGGTCTGTATAGTAAGATAATTGGCTCTGGTGCATCCACTTTCAAAGGATTGTCAATACCTTAAAGTCGAATGGGTTTGATTGTATGTGAGGGTGTAGCTGTATCTGCCTTAGAAGATATGACTGCTATAACTTCCTTCCACTTTATAGGAAATGCATCCCCACTCTCTAATACCACAACATCATCATCTGCCATTTGCAGGACACCGCTGTCAATTAAATTCTGAATAAGGTGGCGGAGTGCCCAGCATTCTTCTATTCTGTGACTGCGAGATTGGGAGTGATACTGGCACACTCCATTAAAATCAAACCGTCTTGAACGCGGGCTGATTGGAGGTATCAGAGTTATGACTCTTCCTTCATGTATCAACATCTGTAGTATTTCTTCCATCGGTTGGCCTAGGTATGTAAATTCCCTTTTGTTGGCAAAATTCAGACGGGCTTTCGTATTTGCTCTTTTGGCAATTTTATCCTCCAGTGTTTCCTTTTTTGGAGTACGCGATGGAGTATTGGTAATAAGAGGAAGGAGACTGGCATGCTCCTGACTAAATAATTGGTGTGTGACCTGGTACTGATGGACCACCAGTTCTGCCAATTGGCTAAGTTACTCACGCAGAGCATTCATTTTCCGTTCCATTCTAAACTAGAACTTTACATAGTCCTACTTGTCAGCATCATCCTTGCTGGTCTGGGAAGATCCACCCTTAAAATTAGAACTTTGTCCACTGCTTCAATTAATCATATTGACCTCCTCTTCTTTGTGTTGAGGAAAAGGGTTGTCTTGAACATGGGGTTGATCGGGTTTGGTCACCATGATCTCACCGATGTCTATTAAATCCTAGATCTTATGTTTTAAGGCCCAGCAATATTGAGTATCATGTCCTGGAGCCTCGGAATGATAAGCACACTTCCGAGTAGCATTGAAATCTCTCCCATTTGGGTTGGCTGGTGAAAGAGGATGCATAATTTTCTTCTGGGTGGTCAGAAGATTGAGAATGTTCTCGAGTGAGTCCCCTAAGGGTGTGAACACTCGAGCGCGTTTGACTTCTCCACCCTTAGGCAATGGACGATTTGAAGACTGTGCTTGAAAATGAGTGTAATTTCTCCTTTAGATATGCATATTCTGACTGCCCTTCTGACCTTTTAGTATCAAGGAAACATCCTCCTCTTTCTTTTTATGGACCCTCTAGGGGTTGTTTCCATAATTTCCGGACTGGATGTGCTCAGCAACAACTATAAGGGCAACTAGGTCTTGAATCTTATCTGACTTCAATCCCATCTCAGCCATCTCCCCATGTTTAATCATTTCAGAGAATGGTTTGTTAATACCAGCTAAGACTCTTTCATAAAAAGGAGCTTCTTGTATGTCTATGAAGGTCATCACCATCTCTGACTCATTCATAGAGGGAACAACTTGAGCATCAAGGCGCCTCCACCTTTGAGCATACTCTTTAAAAGATTCATTGGTTTATTTCCTGACTTTAGTAATTTGGTACTGGTTAGGGGCCATTTGAGAATGGAAGCTATACTGAGTAAGGAAGGCATGAGCTAACTCCTCCCAGCTATAGATCTTGGAATTGTCTAATCTGGTATACCATGATCGGGCTTCTCCAGTCAGACGTAAACCACCTAAGTCAGACAAAAAAGCCGTGAACCGAAGCCCGGGCATACACACGCAACACGACTCTCAACGTGAGGAAAGGTGTGTGCAAAGATGAAGATAAAGGCTTTAAGGTGTGTAAGAAGGCTTACAGTGGACTGCCAAAAAAGACTTCAATGACTTTAAAGGGATGAACACTCGGCTCCCGCTGATAAAAATATAGCAATATATAAGCTCACAAGTGTTTAAAATGAGAAAGCACTCAGTTTATAGTGTGTATAGAGTAAATTGGACAGGGCTTCCTCGCATTATCTCTATACAAAATGGCTGCCCCAAGCCCTCTATTTATAAAGGGGGACCCGTAGGTGTACTACTTGCACGCCCGGTGCCCTGGTTTCACGAATGTACCGTCTCGTCGGCACATGCATGCATGCATGCAACGTGTTGTCCGCTCGAACTTTTAGAACTTCAATTCATGCATCCAATCGAGGTGTATAAGACTTTTTACGACATGTTGTTGTCAATAGCTACACAATCACATAGGATTAGAGGTTGTAAAAAGTCAGGAAGATGTTAGAATTTGTGCCCTAGAGGACAATTATTTGATATAATTGCTTAACATGTTGATATTATATTTGATTGAATAAATTAATAATTTTATTATGGTTTTATTTACTGTGTTATATAAATGTTAACATAATAAAATTCTTTAGAATAATGATACTAATTATATAGTTTCAAGTATGTGACTTGAACATGAGATTATATAATTACAATTAGTATCATTGCTCTTAAATGTCCCTAGTCGAGTATCATTGTTGATGGGACAAAAATGATACATTGAGACTAGTATGTGGATTGACTGATGACCAAATCTCATTGGTCATAAATATATGAGATATTAAGTCAATGCATAGGTATGTGTTCCATATGTTCTTCCTTGGTTTTGGAATATACGATAATATCGTCGATGAACACCACCATAAATTTATCTAAAAATGGTGTAAACACCCTGTTCATTAGGTCCATAAATGTTGCAGGAGCATTCTTTAGACCAAATGACATCACCAGGAACTCGTAATGACCATAACGAGTCCTGAATGCTATCTTCGGTACATCCTCCTTCCTCACCTTCAACTGATGGTACCCACTTCTTAAATCTATTTTTGAGAAATACCTAGCTCCTTTCAACTGGTTAAACAAGTTGTCAATCCTTGGAAATGGATACTTATTTGTAATTGTGACCTTGTTTAATTCCCTGTAATCAATACAAAGTTGCATCAACCCATCCTTTTTCTTAACAAACAATATCGGCGCTCCCTACGGTGATACGCTCGGTTGGATATACTTCTCATCTAAAAGTTCCTGGCACCAAGTCGATCACGAATTCTACTTCCATATCTGGCGGAAGTCCTGGCAAGTCATCTGGAAATACATCTCCAAAATCTCTAACGATAGGTATCTCTTCTAGTTTTGCACCTCCTTCCAAGCTTCGACTATGTAGGTGAAATATCCTACAAAACGTTGTCTCAACAACTTTTTGGCCTGCATTATCTTTAGACATCTCGCTGGTCTAAGCGACTTGCTATCATAAAATACCAACTTTGACAAAGTCATAAGGTTTACACACTTCCTTTGGCGATCATTTATCGCCCCATAATTTAATAGCCAATCCACTCTTAAAATGACGTCAAATTTCGCAAGTTTAATCGGGATTAGATCTACCATCATTTCGTGGCCCTTAATGTCCACCCTACAATTTTTGTGTACAAACCTAACAAGAATTACTTCCCTATTTTCAATCTCTATGTTCAAAGGGTAAACTAATTCCTCTTTAGGAAAATTCAAAATCTTAGCAAAATCATCGCATATAAATGATCAAGTAGCACCTGAATCAAATAATACATAGTCATTAACATTATTGATCGGAATGATACCTGACACCACATCTCGGGACTACACAACATCTTTCATGGTCATGTTAAAAGTTATGGCAGTGGGTCGGTTGGCGGCGTCGGTACAGTAATAGCCAGAGTGCTACCACCGAATTTATAAGATTAATAAAATCCTAAATGATTAAATAACAGTTAAACAATAAACCCTAGACTGAGAAATATAGTATTGATTAAATTTTTTGAGGAGGAATTGTATGAATTACAAACTGGAAGTGATTATCTAATAGCGAGGTATATAGTTTTGTAGATTGAGGTTATATGTATGTGCAGTATGTGGTTAAGGATTAAGAGTTAATCAGACACAGTGTAACATTGGTTAACCCTAATGTTATATTAAGAACTCTACTGTTCAGTTAGAAAATCCTAACGATCGATTTGAAACCCTAATTCTAGTTTTTAAAATCGTAAACCCTAACCAGGAATATTGAACCCTAAATTGTGAACTCAAATGCTAAATATAAAACCCTAAAGGTTAAAAGTTATGTGATATATGTGAAATTACCAAATTACCCTTCGAATTGTTGGAGAAATTACCAACATACCCTTAGTAGATGCAAAATTACCACAATGCCCTTTTACTTAACTTTTAAGTTAAAGATTTTGCTAAATCGGGGTAAGTCATCAAGGGGGGATTGACATGTGTTCCAATTCAACACCAATCAACCACTTTGGCCACCTAGCAATATTCTTGTCTATGGAATCAAAGGTTAAAAACTTAAAAGTAAAGAAATATCTTTACTTTAGTTTCTAACTTAGCTAAGACTTTATCTCTCTCTAACCCATGAAATTGGGAGTGAAAATAAGTGAAAAGTTAAGCCAAGAACACATCTTAGCTATCCAAGATCAGATCAAAAGGAGAGAAATCAAAGATTGGAGCAATAAAGGTATAACCCTTAATTCATACTAGATCCTTAAGATTTCAGTAGATAATGTGTTTTGATGTTTAAATATGTGTTATGTGATGTTATTTAGTGATCTATGATGATACATCATGGACCCATAACATCTAAGTGCATGAAAATAGGAATTTTAAAAACTGTCTAGAACCCTAAAAATATGGCTTGACAGTCAAATATCAAAGGCCATATATCTTAATCTATTAGATGTTAGAAAGGCTAAGTGTATCATTGATATACTATGCCATGAGGAGAGTAGACCGGAAGTGGAATCAAGTCTATACCATGTCTAGATCTCAAGTTATGAATGGTCAAACATGGTTAACCAAGCATAGAAAATGAAATCTAGAAAACTCAGAAAATTTCTGACAAGCTTTTGCAGGGCTTAGATCTCTAAGTTGTTAAGCCGTGAGAGTGTATAAATTTTAGACTTTGACATATGCACTACTATACCATGACACTAGAACACCTAGATCATGACCAAAATCAAAGTTATTGATGGTCAAACATAGATTGACCAACTAGAAAATAGGACTTTCTGGAATTTCCAGATTCTTCAAGAACAATTTCTGGCAGGTACTTTGACTAAGCCAGATCTTGCTTCTGTGATGTTTTTTAAGCTACCTAAGAGTATTACTTTTGTACCTTGACATATATACTACACAAGTGTGACACTTTAATACTTAAACAAAGCCCAAGATCCAAGATATTAAGGCTCCAAAATGGATCCTCAACACTGTAAGAGTTTATGGGTAACCCAAAAACTCATGAACAGTTCTGACATCATTTTTGATGGCTTATATCTTCATGTTATGATGTAGTTTGACCCTGAACTTTGTTTGTGTTTGTAGTATTACATCAATACTACATCACTAATACACTTTCATGCCTAGAAACATCATGATCAAGAAATTACAAGTGGTCAAAGTAGGTACCAAAACACTGATTTTAAATGTTTTTAAAGGCTCAAGAACACCTATAATGACAGTTTTTGTCGTGATACGCCTTTAGCGACAGTTTAAATGAAAATTAAATTATTTATTTAAAATAATTAGAAAAATATAGAAAATAATTATGAAAAATTCATAATTAAGTTTTAAAAATTATTTTAAGTTATAAAAATAAACTTTGGATAATTTGAGATATATTTCATTAATATTTTAATTTATTTAAATATTAATGATATTAAATTTATTTATTAATTATATTAAATAAATAACTTAAAAATAATTTTAATATTTTAAAAATCATTTAAAATGATATTAAAGTGTTAACAAATATTTTAAGTTATATTGAATAACTTTTAATATTTTGGGATGGATTTCATTAATGATTTAATATTAGTGATAATAAATATTTTTAATAATTATATTCAATAAATTATGTAAAAATGGTTTTAATTTTTAAAAATGATTTAAATTTTTAAAAATGTTTTAAGTTATTATGTATAACTTTTAATATTTTGAAAGGAAATACATTAATATTTTAATATTAATGGCAGATATTCAAGAATGATTTTACATGTTTTAAAATCATTTAAAGGTGATATTAATGTATTAAAAATACTCGAGTTATAATAAATAACTTATAATATTATGACATGGATTTTATTAATATTTGAAATTAATTAAATATTAATGATAATAAAATTATATGGTAGTTAAATCATTCAAAAATGATATTAATGATTGAAAAATCATTATAAATGATAATAATTATTTGAAAATTATTATGAGCTACTAAAAAAATGTTATAACTGATAATTAAATTATCTAAGATAATATTGAAGCGTTTAAGTAGAGTTTTATTAAAAATAAACTCGATAATTATTTGATAAGGCAATCGGGATGTCGAAATAGTACTAGACTCAAATCAGACTGAAATAGTTTGACTTGATATCGGGTCTTATGTGGTTTAGTGACTGTTAGGAATATGTGGTATTATGTTTAAGTTATATTATAACTGTGAGTAGTAGTGATAGATGTTATGATATTATTCTAATTGAGGTATCGATATTATCAATAATAGGTCTTTCTACTGAAGCTAAATTAGACTACGTAGCAGTAATCGACAGTACATGCAAGTTCTCTAACTCAAACTCGAGTCATTGTTTTTAAAGTATAATAGTAGATAATTATTGTTAATGTGACACCCCCAAATCTGGGTATCTTCCAACCCGATAGATGGTGCTACACGGTGCTACTGTTCACACATACATTCAATTGAAATACATCAATAGAGTGAATATGTCTTCTCTTTATTACCATTACATATGTTCTTCATCATAGTATCAAATTATTGCAAAAGTAATACTATTCTATTACAAAGATAACTACTTGTCCGCATTAGTCTTCCCTTTATCCTTACTGGATCCTTCGGTCCATTCATTTTTAGCTGCATTCATATGGTTCAATCAAGGGTGTGCATAACTTGCTCAACAAGCGTAACAGTTATAATCGAGCAACATGCCTGAATCATATGAATATATCTTCTGTAACTGAATAAATAATTATGAAGTACTATAGATAATTCAAAATAGCACCTCTCTTTTCTTTAAAATGTTTAATGATGAACATCATCAGTTAAACCTTAAGTTTTGTCAAAGACCTTGAGCATTTCATTATTTCTTTCTTTGAAAAGGGCAACCCGACACTAAGTCCGTAAGTTCGACATTTCTTACGAGCACGTTTAGGTGATCAACCTATAGTACTCTATGTTGTACAATAATAGTACATTAAACGTATCTACATTTGAGTTTTAGCAAGCTCATGTGCCAATCTCTTTATAACAAAACATTTATTTATTCATACTCAGCCTTTCTCTGAATTCATACCAAAACAGTTGGCACGAAATAGCAATATCAATAATATCTTAATAGAATATAATAAAATCCACAAAATATTTTAAGTTTAGTCTAGCCGAAGGAAATGGCTTCGACTTATTTGTTACGTCAATTCATGCGTAGGATACATGAATCATAAAGCTTGTCCAAAATAAATATAGACAAGGGTTTAAAACACTTTCCTTTAGCATTTTCTACTGTTAATTCACTTTATTGGTGGGTCTTTAAAGATTCTACATCACATAATCACATAACATACCACATTAGGTCATAAACAATCAATAAATAATGTCATTAACCTATCTTCTCCTTCTTCTACTTCTAACTATTCACTTGCTTAAGTTATTCGTTAGTTTAGTTCACATTCATTACGGCTTATAACATTTTATTGTTATAAGTGACATTACATATTCAATGTTTAAGTAATTACCTTTCAAGCAATCTCAAACATATATTCAAAGTGCATATGGTTTATCGTATTATTAAACTTGCTTCGTGTTTACATTTTTGTAACCATTTGTTAACTTTCAATCGTTAAACTTAAGGTTTTAATCATCCTTTAAGATGTTAATTTAAGTTTAATTAAGGTTATAATTCACTTTCAATCAATATACCTTTCCTTTGTGTTCATATTAATTCTTCTCTGCCTTTTGTTTAGGACCGGCGCTGCGGCGTCGTGTCCTTTGCAATTTGCTGCCCTGCAACACGTATTTCTAGTAGCTAATCCTCCGTTTTGGAATTGTGGCGCCACTTTCCTGGGCTTTGGAGGCGCTGCGGCGCCGACCGTGTGCCTTTGATTTTTTTTTTTTAAGTTTTTCATTTCAAATTCTTTCCGGACTCGTAAGTTAATCGTTATAAGTCAGAATTGGCTCGTTCAAAAGTCGTTATCTCACATATCTCACATACTTCGATTTCATTCAGACATAATAAGTTTTTGAATCCGTTAACATTAAGTTTACTGATTAATTTTCTATTACGCATTTGCTTAAATGTTCGTAAACGTTCTTAGCTTGTTTCTTCGTTTTAAGTCAGAATTTGATAATTCTTCAGTCCAAAACTCTTAAATGCAAAGTTCTACGATACGCCATCAAAAACTAAGGTTTTCAAGTTAAATGATGACTTTTGACTATAATTCTGAGAATTTTATGATTCCGACGATTATCGTCTAATCTTGTAATTCTTTCCATAACTTCATTGCTTGAGATTTTTACTCCGTTCAAAATGGATTCATTCAATTACTCATATATCTATCATCCTAACCAAGCATATGACATCTAATCCTATATACAATGGTTTTAAACTTGTCCATCAACAACATGTGTTAAATATTCATGTTTTCTTCATTAGTTCTAACTTCTTTGATTATCATTCCACTTGTAACATGGTTATTAATGTTTAAAGTCCACTAATAGTCATCCTTATTACTTCTTAAGATACATGCTCCACCAACAATCAGTACTCTATCAAGGTTATAATTGAAGAGATAAAGATTAAAGGTTAAAGTTTTATTACATTTTTGATGTTCTAGCTTTCTTCTTCTTCTTTGATTACATGCAAATGCTCTATTTTATCTCTCAAATATAGCTTCAAATGTTGGTGAATTGAACAAACAATAAATGACAACCTAAGCTTTCTATTTATAGAACTTGTAAGGTGAGGGCAAAATAGTCAAAAGGTCACCCAATGTAACGCCCCATATCTATACTCCGACGGTATCCGATATTATGCTTATTACTAGTCAATTAATATAGCGCATTCAAATCTATACGCCCATGGTATCCGATTTGATGCTTATATTTAATCGAACGACTATACAATTATTACAAGATACCATTCCCATAGATCCAAGATTCATAGTATCCCATAACAGATATCAATTTCCTGGAGAACTATTGATGTGTTTGGATACCCTGACTTGGATGTATAGACTGTATCTACGAATATTATCTATTTATCCAAAATTCAGAGTACTACTAATAACATGAACAATCCATATTACAAATACCCTAACTCAGATGTATAGTCTATATCACGCGGTTTACATTATCGTATCGATAGTACCTATTTATCTGAAATCAAGAGTATCAACAACAATATGAACAATCCATGTTGTTAATACCTTCACTCGGATGAATATAGTTCTCATGGATCTCAAACTAAATTGAAGTTCTAATTACATCTATGTATGTAAAAGAAACACGGTTGCCGAAATAAAAGATTTTATATATATCATATATTAAAGTTTGGTTACATGATTCTTCATAAAGAATTTACAAAAGTATTACATTCAATTAGATAGTAATATAAACTAGTCTAAGAAAGGACGCTTCCCTTTATTTACTCCAGATGTGCCAGGGTTACTGTTGGTCAGAAACCTGATCACTAAACATACGCAAGTATACGCGTTCTAACAAGTAATACAGTAATAAGAAAAGTGTCAAACCCACGAGGAACTATCACTAATATTTACCAAGTACCGACTTTGTATCACTAAAGTCTTATTCGAATAACAATCAATGGAAGTGTGATTAATCTAGTTATAACTAATTATTAAATCAAGTAAATTGATGAGGAATGGTAATCGAAGGAATTACAAGCTAAGGTTATAACTTCACCCCCACACAAGCATTCTTTTGAACACTTGGCGTGCTATGCATCATCAAACTACCTACCCTTCTCTCTTTGGTCTTAATGGTCATGACAATTTGTCGACCGAGAACACACAGGTGCGCATACACCTCTATCGAGGTATGCACAAATATATCCTCTCCAGTTCCACCCGATAGAGAATAGAATAGACAAGAACATCCAAACTAGGTGATAATCCTACACATGTCTATGTGAATTAACCTAACAAGGATTTAGGCATAAGTTATCAATTAGGTCGCACGTGGCGCACAAATATATGTCTATTCTATGCACAACTTATGCAGTCGAAACCCATAATCACATGTCAATATATTTAGGTGTAAATCTACAATCTTTCTTTCAATATCATGTATATTACCAAATTCATCACTAATATCTTAGCGAGAATCATTAAGCATGAATATATTAAACTAAACCATATGGTGTCAACCAAAGAGATAAGACAGTCAATTTAAATAACAAAGGGTTCCATTATAACCTTAGAGCCAATACTTAGTTCATAGCTATTGAACAAAATATAAGTAGCAATAAAGACAACATTTATGGACTACAAAATAAGAGGAAATAAATAGATAAGAATAAACTCTGTCGAGGTTCTTCAGTCTCCAAGCATTTTGCTTGTTTTAAGCTTTCCAATCCGTGTAGTTCACTGCTCTTGATGCTTGTAGACACTCGAAATTTCGATTTCCTGTTACTAACTATGTAGGAGGACAAAAATGACTTCTTCACACTCCAGAGATAACCCTGGAGAACAACAACATTAATTCCAACCCCGAAGATAGCCACAAGAGATGCAGTTCTCAACCCCGAAGATAACCACAGGAAATCAGGTTCCAAACCTCGGAGATAACCCATGGAAAGTCAGTTTCAACCCCGGAGATAGCCCCGGGGGATCAAGATCAAAGCCTGGAGATAGCCCCAGGAGGTTAAGCCAACCTCAGAGATGACCCTGAGGATAGTCAAAGTCAACA